>OY754962.1:22224978-23638665 GCA_963576555.1 Ferdinandea cuprea
TATCGTGCCGCAAAAGAGGTTGCAAAAGAATAACGTGCTTGGTTTGCCTCAAGCTCTTGCGCTAGGGCCAATGCACTAGGCATATCAGAGGGACGGGCTGAAAATAAAATGTCGCCCATTGGCTTCTGTAGGCCAGAAATAAAAACTCTTAGAGCATCCGCTCGGTATTTTAGACTAAGGGAATTTATTAGGGCAGCATCACCCTCGTGTAGCATAATAGTTTTGTTAATTAGTAATGTAAGTTTCTTTTCCACCTCATCATAAAATTTGGTTATAGACATCTTACCCTGTCGTAGGGTGGACATCTCCTGTTCGATTAGATACACCGGTCTTTTATCGGCGTATGTAAAATCAAGCCTCGCTATTATAGCCTTGAAATTTAATGTTGTATTAAAGGAGGACAAAACCTGATCAGCTGTATTAACTATTTTATTTCTTAAAATGGCAACAGCCTGGTAGTGTTTTGAACTAACTTCATGCGACTCAAACAACTTGTAGGCCGTAAACGCCGCTTGACGCCATGATACGTAGCGCACCTGATCTCCGTCTTTTGTCTTAATCAGTATGCTGTTCATACTGGGTGTCAAAACTTTCCACCTCATCATATAGTTCCCCCACCTCTGCGCCTGTTAGTTGATTTAGGTGGTTTATACGCTGAATTTTTTCCAATGGTTGCCAGTCAATTTCATACTGCGGTCTCTTTTGGCGGTCTTTCTCTATCACTTTGCATAGGAAAACCTTGCCGTGGTGTTCGATTAGAGTTATTGGTAAAATTGTTATGATGGACATTGTTAGGGACGGGTGCAATATTTCGAAATGATTCCCGGGGATTAACAATATTGCTTTGCCCACCGTTTGGTCTATTGGACCTAAATGATGGATCTACTTCCATCAAGGTTGGTCTGGATCTTGACCTGTCAATCGGCCTGTAATGAGGTGAATTCTGTGGATTATAATAATTGTTTCCAGGAATGTGTCCGATGGGGAATGGTTTTTCATATCGTGCCGCAAAAGAGGTTGCAAAAGAATAACGTGCTTGGTTTGCCTCAAGCTCTTGCTCTAGGGCCAATTCACTAGGCATATCAGAGGGACGGGCTGAAAATAAAATGTCGCCCATTGGCTTCTGTAGGCCAGAAATATAAACTCTGAGAGCATCCGCTCGGTATTTTAGACTAAGGGAATTTATTAGGGCAGCATCACCCTCGTGTAGCATAATAGTTTTGTTAATTAATAATGTAAGTTTCTTTTCCACCTCATCATAAAATTTGGTTATAGACATCTTACCCTGTCGTAGGGTGGACATCTCCTGTTCGATTAGATACACCGGTCTTTTATCGGCGTATGTAAAATCAAGCTTCGCTATTATAGCCTTGAAATTTAATGGGGTATTAAAGGAGGACAAAACCTGATCAGCTGTATTAACTATTTTATTTCTTGAAATGGCAACAGCCTGGTAGTGTTTTGAACTAACTTCATGCGACTCAAACAACTTGTAGGCCGTAAACGCCGTTTGACGCCATGATACGTAGCGCACCTGATCTCCGTTAAACTCTGGTAAGCTTTTCACGAGATCTAAGGACTCGTCACATTGTTTATTCGGATCGATAGTAGCGGATTCGTAAGCCTCTACCGATGTCGGTGTTTCTAAACTGCTAAGCCTTCTCGTCAGTTCTTCTATTGAATTTTGAAAGCTTTGTCTCGTGGAATCTGTGGCGATTTGAACCGCAGCTGTGATTATGCGCCTTAACTGAGCGTCTTCCATCTTTCTAAAGAATTTAAAAGGTAATACCTTTCTTGACAACCAAAATGATTTAAAAAAAAAATAGCAAAATTACCAAGAAATGAATGTGAAAATTATGAATATTGTATTGTAATGTTCACTTCCGCTTGTCGTGGACAGCAAAAAATTAACAAAATTATTTGGCCTTTAGACAGGATCAATTTGATTCATAAACACATAATCAAAATAATGTTATGCTTTTAATTGCATACTATCAACTACACTTTCCAATCTACTAATTTTTTTTCTATAAGTAGGTTATGACTAAATAGTTATTTAATTTATAATTAATTCTCACACTAATATGATCACAATCAGCATCTTGTTTATAAACAGCCGTTGTTTGTTGAATTTTATTTTCTTATTTGTCTGCTTTCCTCCAACAAAATGTTCATCAGGTAACTGCTTCTACTGATAGTTTTCACTTTTATGTGTTTTCTTATTCTCACTTTTAAATAGGTTTGAGCTCCTTTAATGTTTCGTTTGTTTTTATACCCTATCCTAAGGGTATATTAATTTTGACACATAGTTTGTAACACCCCTTAATATTCGTCGCAGACCCCTAAAAGTATATATATTTATGATCAGGACCAAAATCTAAGACTATTTAGCAATGTCCGTCCGTCCGTCCGTCCGTATCAACTTTTGAGGCCTTTAAAATTATGCTAGGAAGCTGAAATTTGGAACATATACTCCCTAGGGTTCCGAAATGGTAAAGTGTTAAAATTTTCAAAATACGCCCACTGCCACGCCCACAATTTAGAAAAAACCGTTTTAAGGCTTAAGTTAGAGAGATAAAGTTGTACAACCTTCACAAGATATGTAGGTACTGCCCACCTTTATTAATTTGTCATATTAAGTTTTTTGCCACGCCTACTTTTTGTGGGCGTTTTTCACTAAAATGCTGTTTTCTTCGAAAATTTGCATAGAAATCGAAAAAAAAATTTAACAATATATTATGCCAATATTTTGCTCAATATATCGCCCACTTTTTGGGGGGGTTTTTTGAAAAAAATATTTTTTTTTCTATAAATTTTATAATATGCTATCCATCATCTCCTAATGCTTTTTTTCTTTGGGGTACGTAGGGATAAGGATAGGGTATCATACTGTTCGCCCCAAGCGGACTGTAGCCTTTCCTTATGTTTTTTACGTTTATTATCACTTGATTTCTCTTGCTTTTGTTTCACCTCATATGGGGTTACTTGGATGTAGCACCGGCCGAAATATCGTGAGTCCGTAAGTAATGCAAACTATTATTCTTTATAAGAACTTGTTATTTTGCCACTTAAATCTCCCCACGTTGGGCGCCAATTAAATTGTTCATAAATTGGACTATGTCCAAAAAAAACACGAATAGATTCAACGGTCGTCACAAGACTAAAAACTTTATTATCCAACAAAATATTTTTTTTACAGAAAACAACGAGCACATGAAGATACCTAATACAAAATATTTTTTTACAGAAAACAACGAGCGCATAAAGATACCTGATATAAAATAATGCTAACTAGGCGCTGACGCTGAAGTGCAGCGGAAGCGCACAACAGATATCTGGCAGACAATAAGAAATACCTTCAAGAAACATGAGAGACATGAGAAACTTTGATAAAATTATTTAAAATTGAAAATGTCTATGCCGATTCCGCACTTCGGCGGAAGGGTGTGTAACAATGTGTTAACTTATACACAACCATATTCGTTCAGCGGAAGGATTAAACTAATTATCTGTCAAATCAGACATGAGCTAAGTGTTACCATTTGCGAAATAAGCACTAGTTTAAAAAAAAACGTTAGATGGCGGACCCTATATATGATTTCAACAAGAAGGGACCCCAACATCGACGAATCGGCCAGAATGTCACAATCGACAGCTATAACTTTGAGGTAGTAAAGGACTTTGTCTACCTCGGCTCTGCTATCACAGCTGAAAACGACATCTCATCAGAAAGCAAACGAAGAATAATTCTTGCCAATCGCGCAACTGGAGGCAGTATACTTTAGTATACTAATGTATACGAGAAAGTTAAAAATAAGCGCAACAAATCGTGCCTCTGCAAACACGTAATGCACACGTGATTTATGCATGTTTACTTTAAAGAATTTATATCGATATCGATAAAGTGTACGTGGCGATATCTTTTGAAGTTGTTCTAAGCATTCGTAGTTCCTGTATGTATCTGTAATAAACTAAAACAATATTATTATTATTATTGTTAAGCGCCTAGTCACGTACTAGTTGCACGTACAAAGATGTGGATTTGCCTTAAGAAATCGGCTACGATCAAAGTTTATTTATATTAGACCAATAAGCGATCGCCTAGCTGTAATCCGTATCCAAGGCATACGCAGGCTCTTCGAAATGTACCTAGTTAACGAAGCGCAGGGAATTGTGGATGTGTTTAAGCAGCATTTACAGCAGCTTTTTAATGAGCATAATGTTGAGAGAGTGGTAGGGCAAGCAGAGAAGTAAATGAGGACAAGACTAAATATATGCTATCAACAAATAAAAAATCATCAATCCACCGACTAGGACAAAATGTCACTGTTGATAGCAGCAACTTCGAGGTAGTTAAGGAGTTCATCTACCTCGGGGTAAACATCAACTCAATAAATGACATCTTAGTGGAGATCCGTCGAAGAATTACCCTAGGAAACCGCTGCTATTTCGGTTTGGCATGCTCTACAGAACCCTTATCTTGCCAGTTCTCTTATACGGCCCGGAGTGCTGGACGATAAGCAGGAAAGGAGAGTTAATACTGGGATCTTTTGAAAGAAAAATCCTTCGACGGATATTTGGTCCTGTGTGCAAGGAGGGCGAATAGAGGAGAAGATACAACGGCGAACTCTATGAGCTGTACCAAGATGTGGATGTAGTCCGAAAAGCTAAAACTCGTCGACTACATTGGCTAGGCCACATCGAGCGAATGGACAACAATGCTCCTGCCAAGAGAATTTTCGAATCCCAGCACCCGGTTAGAGACTATAAGGAAAACCGAACCTCCGTTTCAACAACCAAGAGACCAACAGAAACATGAACATGACGATATTCAAACAAATCTAACTATACCATTACAAAGATATGATAACGGTATTCAAACTATGGACTATAGCATCCAAAGTCGATAATCAATCAGATGTTCATAATAACAGAAGTAACTCTAACAATTGTCAAGAAAATAGACGATAAAATCACACACCGAGCCAAAAAACTACCCAAAACTAACAATACAATAGTTTCAATCAAACTAAGAGTAGAGAACCCATGGATATCTCTCCAAACAAACACTTAAATGTCCCCGAAACACATACAAATTTTTAGGATACACAAAACAACTTCCTTATATTAGGATGCATACCCCAAATAATAATAAATAAATAAGTAAATAAATAAATGAAACAACTCGGGAGTCTATAACCCAATATGGAAAGTACCATTTCAATCCCAAAATTTAAAGTGCTTGGGAAAAAGCGTTACAACCCAAGTCAAATAGAAGGTACCAATTCCGGAACCATTTAAATTGGAAAATTTTTATGTAGAATTCTTAGAGGCCAAACTTCCACAATTATTTCGATGCCCTCATTGGGAATAACATCTTAATTAGAATTAACGCCATTATAGATTATAAGACTGGGATCTTCAAAACCGAGTAAACAGATATAACACTTTTTTTAAGCAAGGAAATAGACTTGTATGTTAAAAATTGCTACTAAGATGGTTGCTCTAAAATTTTTTTGCTGACTTCAAAAATAAAACAGATAATTTTGCTTCACATCTTAATCCTAAAGACGTAAATCAGATAAAATCACTTCTTAATTCTTAAAAAAAAGTATTCTATTGTGAGGACCAAGAGGACCGTTACACGCGAAATAAACACTTAATAAAAACGAAATCCCGTTATATCTCAGATCGTACTGATACCCTGAAGTTCATGTCAACGAAGTAGATAAATAAATTAACGAAATGCTTCAGCAAGCTATAATAAGGATCAGTAATAGCCCGTATAATGCTCCCATTCGGGTTGTGCTCAAGAAAAATGCAGATTGGTCAAAATTGCAACAATTCCCACATCGTACTTGATTATAGAAAATTGAATGACCAAACCATCGACGATCGATTGGCAATGCAGAATATATCAGAATTATTCGACAAACTTGGGATATGTCATTATTTTTAAGCAATAGATTTGGCTAAAGAGTTTCACCAAATCCAGGTGGCACCCGTAATCAACATAAAACGGCATACTCTACACTAGGCGGTCACTTCGAGTTCATTAGAATGCCCTTCGGTCTAAAGAATGCGACGGTGACGTTCCAACGTCTCATGAATACCATCTTAGGTAAACATATTAATAAAATTTGTATCGTTTACCTAGATGATGTGTTGATGTTTTCAGCTAATTTTGCGGAACATTTATAATCACTCCAACATTTTATTAGAAGGTTAAGGGAATGTAACTTAAAATTGCTAGTCGCAAAATATAATTTTGCTGCACTCGAGACGAAATGTCTTGGACAATTCATATCAGAAAACTTTATAAAATCCAATCCGCTTAAAATAGAAACCATAAAACAAATCAAAATTCCTACAACCCAAAAGATGATTAAATCCTTCCCCGGCTACTACCGGAAATTTATACGGGATTACGCTAAAGTGGCATATCCAATGCCAATTATAAATTATCAATAACGAACCTGTATAAATCATTATTATTATTAATATTTATTAACTGAACATAAATGTAACAGATTATTCTTAAAACTACAGCACTAGCATACAGAGGTTAACATAATACGTATATTGACAAAATACTTAGATTTATATATTTCTTAAAAATATAGGAGTACAGGTGTAGGGGGTGCCCGAGGGTATCAGGAGAGCGAGACTTTTATACTCGCTCCCTGAGATCCTCGAGCACTCGCCTGTAATGGGGAAAATAGCGGTTATATAAGTTTGTCCAATTGTAGAATTCTTAATAGGTTGTAAATATTTTTAATATGTTTAGAAGATGGGGTTGATAGAAGATCGATAACATTGTTTTTGTATAAGTTCTCGCATTTCTGTTTAATTGTTTCACATTCTGTTGTTATGTGTTGGATAGTTAGAATATTATTTGTTTGGCAAAGATGGCATATTGGTTGAGGTTCGTTCCTAAGTAAGTAGCTATGAGTTAACCAAGTGTGTCCAAGCCGACAACGCAGGTAGCATCTGTTAATGATGACCGTGGGTCTGTCGGATATGTTCGTGGAGTACCTTTTGCGTTGATTGTGGCATAGTGATGCATATATCTGCTCCAACATACTTTCTTTTTGAGAAGCCAATTTGCATTAATTAATTTAATTAAGTTACGTTTGTGTTGGGACATACGCTACTTTATCTGCTGATTCATTGCCTTGAATATTAGTATGACATGGGATATTAACTTGTTACACTTTTATATAATGTTGTCCCAGATGATATTTAGTAAAGGTGTTCATCGTTTTATATTTCTTATAGCTTGAAGAGTGGAGAGGCTATCTGTGAAAGTAGAAGTTGGTAAATATGGCGCACTTGCCATATATTGCCCGTATTGATTTTGGATACGAAAATAGTTTTTGTTGTCTTAATAAGAGTGTTAGTATGAACATAACTATTACGTGATGATAGATATCTTAAGATATTCAGTCGATTAGCTAATTTTGTTTTAAATCAGTACAATGGGTTTTAAAATTAAATTTTTTATCAAAATATTCCAACGATACTTAAGCATCTCACAATTTGGATGTATATATTACTCATTGCGATATCCAAACTTTGACAACTTATTTTTCTGCAAATATGCAGGTGTTTGTTTTTATTTAAAGATTTTATTGCTCCAGACTGGATGCACCAATTACAAATTTCGTTGATTACTGCATTGAATAAGTTAATTGTACGTATCATATCATTACATTTAGACATTAGGTATAGGTCGTCAGCGTAAAGCATATGATCAATGTTTTGAAATTTGGTAATTATATCGCTAATGTCGAAAGTGAAGATCCTTGTGGTATTCCATTTTCAATATTATGTACTTCTGAGAATAGTAATTGACTTTCGATCTAAAGGATCTGTGTTTTATGAAATAGAACATTTTAGGACCAATGTTCCATTTTAACAATTTATTTATGATTATGTGTGTTCCTATACGTTCGAAGGCTTTCTCAAAGTCGATTGAGACGACTGAGACATGATTCTTACTTGAGAAAGCAGTAGATATAAATTCATCTGTATATATAGCCGGGTGTTTGTCCTTTGGCTGAGCTTAGGCAGCTTTTAAATATAACCAGATTGGAAGGTAATTTCAATTGGTTAGCCGACATACATAGATAAGTTGTAAGGGACTGGGCTAAGGTTTGCTTCTTGGAATTGGCGAGTAAAGTAAAGTCGCTACAGTAGGCGGACCAGTACTTCGAAAAATGCTCGGCAATCGAAATTGAGTCCCTAAGAGGTTCAGAGTCAGTGTGAATAATTTTGATGGAGTGAGGAATAAAGTTACCCGTTAGAGTTTTTATAACAGCTCAGATCTTTTAACTAGTAGTATTAGGATTTACATTTGAGGTGAACTTGTGAAAACTTTAAATTTTGGAGGATTTAGCTTTCCTACGAAATAGTGCATTTGATGTTTTATAATTTATGAGGTTTGTTTCGATAGGATACTTTCGAAATATCTTCCATAAAAGTTGTTTCTTTTCACGTAGGATAGCGATTTCGGAGTTCCACCATGGGACTATATTTTTAATTGGTTTACTTTTTGACTAAGATAATGCCAAATTGGCTGCAAAACGAAGACCTTTACATAAAGTTGCTGCCTCTTTATTCACGTTTGTGAAATAGGGTTTTTTTTGTAAAATATTCAGATGTTTTCGATTGGAAAATGTTCTAAATATATTTGGTGTAGGTGCTGTTGGTTTGTGGTTAATGTTGGCTTTAATGGGGAAGTGATCGCTGCCTTGCAGAAAACATAATCTGTTCCATGAGGAGTTGGGCAAAATTTGAGGAGATACAAGCGTTAGGTCTATGTGTGTTAAGGTATTATGGGTAGAGAAGTGTGTAGGACTTCCGTCGTTGGTAAGAGAAAGGTTGGAATTAATTAAAAAAATTTCAACTATTTTTCCTCTTGAATTAGGTGTTGGAGAACCCCACAGTGGGTTCCAAGCATTAAAATCGCCTGAGAAGTTGTGATGGAGCTTTGATTGTAAAAATATGCTGAATATTGTTTGGGAACTTTAACTTGTAAATTATCGGTAGTATGGGTTTCCTGGATATAATCTCCCATATGTGGTTTGTTTTCTTTTATTAACAGCACGTGTTCATGATACTTGTTAAGATATCCGTTAAGATTCCACTGCAGAATCTTAAGGATTACTTAAGCAGGCCTTAAAGACTTTTGAGCAAAAACTCCCGAAAGAGTTTGAATGGTTCAACCTTTGGACGACAGAGTCGGAATTCGGAGTACCGATTAAATGGTTGTATGTGTTAAGCTAATTCTAGAGTATGTATTTAACGAGTTGTATGTGTAGGTTGAGTTAAGAGACATGTCAGGGTTAAAAAAAGGTTTTAGCAATTGATATTGATTATTTATTGGAGAATTTGGTGAGTTTGTTGGGAGAGTATGGTTGTTTTTCAGAGAGTTTGATGTTGCTGGTGTTTTGTAGGATGGGGGTGAGTTGGTAGGGTTAGCTGATGTGTTTAAAATACTTTGATTTTTTGAAAGAGAAGAGGAGTCGCTTGTTTGTTTTTCTGTTTGTGTGACGTTGTGTGTTTTTTTTCGAATGATGCTAATTTTTGGTGTGTAAGGCGGGAGAATATTTTCTTTGGGTGAAACGGTGGTGGTGGAGGTGAGGGATGGGGCTTGCATGTTGCTAGAAACGGGTTCAGTTCCGTTTCCAACGACGGATGAGAAAGAAGAGAAAGATATGCCGCGTGGATTTTGTTCGTTGTTGATTTGTTTGGCTTCTGCCATGCTGCATTTTTTTATTATTTTTATTTTAAGGATCTCTCTTGCTTCCAAAAAACGCTTGCATAGCTTAGACGATGCCGGGTGGTTTTCTGCGTACTTAGCACAGTTCGTACGAGTACAGATTTCGGGAGTATGTGGTAAGGGAAAATTACATGTTTCGCAAGATTAAGCACCAGTGCATATTTTAGCAGTGTGACTGAGTCGTTGGCATTTTTTGCATCGTATGGGGTAGGGAAAATATTCCTTTACCTCGAGGTTGTACGATCCCACGTAATAAGCCTGTAAATCGTTGCTCACCATTATCGGATTTCTTAAATTTAAATACCTCGGTAACACCTTGGTCTTTCATTTCCTTGACAATTTCTTTTTCGGGAACATTAATTAGGCAGTGGCATATGCTGTGCCTTTTGAGGCATTAAGTTAGTTATGTAAAGAGACTGAGATTGGACATAGGTTGGAAAGGGATTTGGCGATTTGTTGGGATTTGGCAAGTATGAACAAGTTTCCATTACGGAGTAGGGTTATATACCCGTACGACATTCTAATCGCATCAATAGCATTTTTAATAGAAATAAACTTATTGTGGAAGAGGTTGATTTTAGGATCGGTAGGGGAAAGACAATATATTTGTGATTTTTAGAGTTAGAGCGGGAGAGGATGTCTTGAGTGGCTTGAGGAATAGTGGAATACATACTTTTGTTTTCAATTTATTCGTAAGCGGATCGGAGTGCTGGTATAACACAGCAAAACGATTGCTTGCAAGCACTTTTGGCCCAGAGGCCGTATTTCAGTTGTTTATTTTTCACTGGTTGGGATTTTTTCAAGCGCTTGGTTTGGGAAAATGAAAACTGAAATGAGGAGAGGAGTAGGAAAATGAGAGCACGGGAAGGAAGTAAACAACTGAGGGAAGAGCAGAGAAACACTTTCGAAAATGATGTTGACGGCTCGGAGTATAGTCGGTGGCTGTGTATTAATCAATCCTGACTTCAGCGACACATTTACGCTCACTACATATGCGTCTAATTTCGCAGTCGAGGCGGTGCTATCCCAAATTGGTCATCCGGTAGCGTATGCTACTGTAGTAGAATTCTTTATTACCATTAATAACATTTCAGCACAATAGAAAAGGAGTTGCTGACTAAACAATATTACTGAACCAAATAGTAAACTTCAAAGATGAAAAATCAACAAGCGGTTATACATTATTCTCTAAATATGCAACTATCCATGGGATAAATGATAGGATATGGATCTCTGTACTGAAAGCTATAAAAGAGAGAATCATAAACTTAGGACAAATGAATACACTTATCTCAGATGGTGAAAAATATATAGTCCATAATTTATTGCAGTCGAAAATGATGACGGATACTCTTGTCAAGAAACTTTTCGAAATTATAAACTTTTACAACAACACTATCCATTCGACGACAAAGATGAGACCAATAGATTTCATTAATAAAAACCTTGACAGAACAGACATATACAATTTAGACCAAACGTTTTCCAATGAAAAGCAAAGGCGAATCAATAAACTGAAGCTAGAAACCTGATAATTGAGCAGGAACAAAATATATTAAGAAATTATATACGACAAACCAAATACTGCAAAACACAACTCAAACGTCGTTACAAATATCGATAACTCTTATCTGATTTTATTTATTGTTATTTCCAAAACCATAAATGAGTTAACGGTTATGAAAGAAAACCAAAAATTCCACGATAGTTAGTGTACTCAAAATTTTTTGTCAATAAATTGATCAAAATAGTTAGAGCCGTTACTGAGAAAATGAATTCTATTTAAATTTAAGAAAATCGGTCTGCGTAATACGAAACTTTCTCGGTACATGAGATGCGTTTTTTAATTCGCAAAATTAATCGAAATTGAATAGTGACAAATTTATTTAAATCACTTTTAAGGTTTTGAAAAATTAAATTTTCTCAAAACCGGCACATACAATTTTGATGTAATTTCGCACATTTGACACTTTGAACATAATTTTTTAAAGAGCAAAAAATTAAGAAAATCATTAAAGCCATTTTTAATAAAAGGAATTCAATTTAAATTTAAGAAAATCGTTGTATGAAAAAAATTTATCGAATTATGCAACTTTGTTCGGCTTAATAGTATAACAAAATCAGTCAAATTTTCTGGAGTTCCCTTTATTAGTTTTCGAGATAATGCCGGTATTATAAATAACCGTTAATCGATTTTTTTCAAAAACTGAGTAAGCAGAATATTTGGCTTCATCCCAATTATCCCTAGTACAAAAAAAGACCAAAATCCTTGGAATCATTTTCTAGAAAAATAGTGATAAGTGATTTTCTCAAAAAAAAAAATTAATGGCAGGTACCGTTATATCAGACGATAACGCAAAAAATAAAAACATGCCCCGACATCTAACCCCAAAAACCTTATATACGAACTTTGAAGCAAATCCATCGAATCGTTTCGCCATACGGCGCTCTAAGAGACAGACAGACAAACCGACAAACAGACAGACAGACCAACGGAAGGCATTGGCGGACCCACTTTTTTGGACTTCTCTATAGTCGTAAGAATATCCCTCGTACTCAGTTTGAGTTCAAAACTTCCGAGCGATCGCAATAACATTCTCTTTAGTATACTAATTTATACGAGAAAGTTAAAAATGGTGGGCCATATTTGCCGAACTTTCTCCATACAGAGATATACTTTCGTACTCACGAAACTCCAAATGAGAAATTTCAAGGTCAAAGTCACATACAAGCTAATAAAAACAATTAACAAGTTATCCTATCCTTAAATCCTCGTGCAAAAAATCGAGATATATCTTAACTCTTGAACGATATTCTGCCTATAATCGGTCCACAAATTATATCCCAAAATATTTGACATTAAATCGGTAACACCCTGTAGTAGAAGTAGGTACATAAGAATATAGGAAGGTAAAAAAGATCATAAAAAAATAAGCATAAGAATTCATAACATTTATGCATGTTTTCTTTAAAGAACCTTACACGTTCCAAAGTCGCCAATAAATATATATTGAAAATGAAAAGTAATAATTTTAGAAACAGGAAAATAAACTTCGTTTCTTGTGACAAATTTCCGCTAGATTAAGCGGCAAAATCGCAAATTTGCGATCTCGATTTAGTATACGTAGCGACATCTATGATTATTATTAGAATGATAAAATAATAATAATACCTTACCAGGCGCCCAGAAACCGCTGCCAGACAATACGTATCTCATACCTATACATGAGTCTCATAAAAATTAACTCTTATCGCATAGGCCAATCAAAATTAACAAAGTTGAAAACCATTTTATTAGACTTGCACGGGCCAATAGAAAATAACAATAACTGACAACATCTGCACAAAGTTGGAAAGAAGGAGAAAGATTTACTCGCTCGGTTATTTACGCCGCCATTTAGAATCAAAATTCAAAAAGGCGTCCAGAAATTGCTGTGAGACAGTAGGTATCCCGCATAAGTAAATGATTCTTAAAAAAAACTCTCTTCGCAAAGCATTACACGGTTTTGAGATGGTTGTTCCTTCTCGGTTGGCTCCGTTATTTATGGGTGGATCCAATGTTAAGGCAGAGGAGTTTCCCTTGTGGTAGAAAACTTGTAAGAACATAAATATTTATATATTGTGCAATATTTTGAAGTAGATTTACTTTCTATTGGCCCATGCAATGCATTGTGAAGTGAGTTTTTATAAGAATTCAGGATGCGTGGAAATTTAGTACCTATTATTTTATTTAAATTTTTAATGGTTTTGTTCCCGTGCATTCAAATTCACCATTTACTCATTTGATATGTAGAGCAGTTATTGAAAAATCTGCTAACAAAAGAGCAAATATTTTTAATTTTATTTATCAACAGCACCAAGAAAACTATCAAAATTAGAAGACAAAATGACGAAGACAGCTAAGATAACGCAGCCAATGTGTGTATGGTTAGCGGTCGCTTAAACTTGCACTAGTAGCTGTTAATGATTGTTTGGTTATTGCAGACGCAATGACGAAAGTACAGAACTGTACCTAAACAGTGGATGCTGCACTAGCAGTAGCTTAGTACGCTTATGACTCGACGTTGATATATTTTGGCACACTACCAACATTTGATGAAGGGCATCGAACCGATGATTCTTAAAAATTGCAAGCAGGCCCATAATTCACTCATATTCACTATTTATTTCCAATTAATGGGCACGAAATGAACATTTTTAAATTTATTAAACTGGCAACATTTGACCAGAATGACCAGGCGTTCTGTATGGCTTTCTTTTTAGATAAAATAACACTCCGTGTAACTGCGTTTTTAGTCAGCATCTTATATGTTTTACATTTTCTAGACACTTGCGATTTTCTTAACCATGACAAATTTTGACTTGCAGATAACTTTCCATAAAAAAAATTATGAAAAACATTTGTGTTTTTGGCTTTGATAATAAGTACTAAGGCACAATTAGAAGAAAATAAACCTTTATCCTATACAGAACAATTGGTTGCCGCCGGTGAATGTAACGGGTGATCCAATTAGAGATACTATTTTCAATAGCCTTTTTTGACAGATCACGTGTGAGTTGTGTCATACTGTCATGTTATTTTTGTTTAGTATTGTTTGGCATTTTATAATGGAAAGACTTACGCGTGAACAACGTTTACAAATTGTTCAACTTTATTATGAAAATTCACGTTCTGTGAGAAATGTGTTTCGTGCACTTCGATCAACTTATGGTCAACATAATTGGCCTACTGAGCGTACTATTCGCAACACCATCACCCATTTTGAGACCCAGCATTCATTATTGGATAATATTTGACCGAATAGACCACGTCCAGCACGCTGTGAAGAAAATATAGCGGCCGTAGCTGAGAGTGTACACGAAGAGCGTAGAGAGTCGATTCGGCGCCGTTCGTTCACTTGGCGCATTTTACGTCAAGATCTTAAATTGAAAGCGTACAAAATACAGCTTGTGCAACAACTGAAACCGCTCGACCTTCCCAAGCGACATCGCTTCGCTCTAAGTTCCTGAAAAGTTCTGAAAAGTTCCAAGAAAATCCGACGTTTTCGAGGCAAATTTTGTTTAGCGATGAGGCCCATTTCTGGCTCAATGGGTATGTAAACAAACAAAATTTCCGCATTTGGGACGAAGAGCAACCTGAAGAGATCGAAGAACTGCCACTTTATCCAGAAAAAAAAACGGTTTGGTGTGGTTTGTGGGAAAAATATAGCGGCCGTAGCTGAGAGTGTACACGAAGAGCGTAGAGAGTCGATTCGGCGCCGTTCGTTCACTTGGCGCATTTTACGTCAAGATCTTAAATTGAAAGCGTACAAAATACAGCTTGTGCAACAACTGAAACCGCTCGACCTTCCCAAGCGACATCGCTTCGCTCTAAGTTCCTGAAAAGTTCTGAAAAGTTCCAAGAAAATCCGACGTTTTCGAGGCAAATTTTGTTTAGCGATGAGGCCCATTTCTGGCTCAATGGGTATGTAAACAAACAAAATTTCCGCATTTGGGACGAAGAGCAACCTGAAGAGATCGAAGAACTGCCACTTTATCCAGAAAAAAAAACGGTTTGGTGGTTTGTGGTGGAATCATCGGTCCATATTTCTTTAAAAATTATGCCGGTGCGAACGTAACCGTCAATGGCGACCGTTATCGTGCCATGATAACCGACTATTTGATGCCTGAAATTGAAGCTCGTGATCTCGGCGACATTTGGTTTCAGCAAGACGGCGCCACTTCCCACACATCGCATCAATCAATGGACTTATTGAGAGAACATTTCGGTGAGCACATAATTTCACGTTTTGGGCCGGTCGATTGGCCACCAAGATCATGTGATATCACACCGTTAGACTTTTTCCTGTGGGGATATGTAAAGTCAAAAGTTTATGCCGACAAACCCGCTTCGATTCAGGCCTTGGAGGTAAACATCACGCGTGTCATTCGCCAGTTACCAGTCGAAATGCTCGAACGAGTGATCGAAAATTGGACACAACGGATGGACCATCTGCGACGTAGCAACGGCCAACATTTGATAGACATAATCTTTAAAAAATAAATGCCCAAGAATGTTCTTTCAAATGATAATAAACATTCTCCATTAAATTTGAATTTTCTGTGTTTTTTTCTTTAAAAAAGTAGGGAACCTCGAAATGGATCACCCTTTAGTTGGCTTACATTCAAAGGTAGTCAATTATTCTATAAGGGATTCATTTAAATGCATTAGCACATTTATTCAAGTATCAAGGTCTATACCAAATAATAGAAACTTATATTTGAGACACACGCCTTGAATTAAACAGCTTTTACTGTTTCGTTATGTTTATGTTAGACTGAAATTCAGGTAGGTAGCTTATGACATACAAACAACATGAGGATAAAGAAACACAGACATATATGCATACATAACAAATCTCTACTTCATATATCATCATCACGAACATCTAAGTGCACGTGATGTTTTCATGAATGTCACTTGAACTTCCATGATTTCTGATGCTTAAAAAACTTAAAACCTGACGTTACTCCTTGTGTGGATGCTATCAGTTATTGTTAGTTTCTAAATATCTTGCTAAATATCTTGTTTAAAATTTTTTTTCGGTTGCAATGAAAATTTTCGAAGAAAACGTCATTTTAGTGAAAAACGCCTACAAAAAGTAGGCATGGCAAAAAACTATATATTAGGTTTTGGTCCTAATAATAAATATATGTATATAATTTTAGGGGTCTACGATGAATATTAAGGGGTGTTACAAACTCTGTGTCGAAATGAATATACCCTTAGGATAGGGTATAAAAACAAGCAACAGGCCATATGAACTTCTGGTGAATTTGATGCAGGAGAAACCGGATATCACACGAAACTACACCAAAGGGCAACTAGAAGCAGTTGCTGTATTTTGGGACGAAGTTACTGACCAACTAGTCATTTTTTAACATTCTCGTATACATTAGTATGCTAAAGGGAAAGTTATTCCGATCGTACGGAAATTTTGAACTCAAACTGAGTATGAGGGATTATATTAGAATTATAAAAAAGTCCAAAAAAGTGCGTCCGCCAATGCCGTCCGTCGGTCTGTTTGTCTGTCCGGGCGCTGTATGGCGTAAGTTCGTATATAAGGTTCTTGGGGTTACATCTCGGGGCATCCTTTTATTTTGTACTTTATCGTTTGAAATAACGGTACCTGCCATACAAATTTGTTTGTGAAAATCACTTATCACTATTTTTCTCGAAATTGGTTCCAAGGATATCGGTGTTTTTTTTTTACTAAGGATGGTTAGGATGGGGTCATAAACTCTGCATACTCAGTTTTTGAAAAAAAATCGACTAATAAGGGGAACTTCAAAAAAATTAACAGTTTTTTTATACTTTAAACTCAAACAAATCTGCATACTTAGATTTTTAAATAATTTTTTTTTTCATATAACGACTTTCTTAAATTGATAATTTTTTGTATTTCGAAAAATTATGTTAAAAGTGTCCAATGTGCGAATTTTTTTTGAGAAAGTCAAATGTTTTAAAACCTAAAAGTGATTTAAATAAATTTCTCACCATTAATTTTCAATTCATTTTGCGACTCTCAAAACGGATCTCTTGTACCGAGAAAGTTTCGTATGACGCAGACATGCACTTTATTTATTGTACAAATGGAGACACATAAATATCGTTTTAGCAACGGTTTTGATTGGTAATGGTAGTAAACCCTGACAAAAAGTGTTCGGAAATACAGAATCGCCAAAGCCTGCAGCTACAGTATGCCTTCCAACGCCATAACAGGGTTCTCCTTCGATTCCATCTACATTAGCCTACCTATCGTCAGCTCCATCAACATGAATCTTGCAACCGACAACTCCACCCACATTAAAGAACCCACCTACTACCTCCTTATCTGGTTCTGTACATCCATGGCTCAAGGTTTACACTAGATCGAAATAATGAATGATAATGAATTCACTTCTCCAAGAATTCATTGTTAAAATATGTCTTGTCTATTTATACGACATCGTCATATTTTCCACGAGCCTAATTTAGCTTCAATTAAGAAAATTTTCAAGAAACTTAAAGAAGTTAACCTTAAAGTACAATTGCACAAAAGTGAGTTTCTGCGAAAATAAACCGAGATTTTGGGCCGTATTGTGACCTAATTCGAATAAAATAACAGAAATTTAAAATTATAAAATACCCAAATCCTTTAAACAAATTCGATCATTCGTTGGAATAACAGGATATTATCGAAAATTTATTAAATATAATGGGAAAGTTTTTTTAAAGAACAAGCCAAAATCGACGTAAACAATAAACACTATATTGAAAGTTATGAAACGTTAAAAACACTTATTACATCCGCGCCCATTCTTATATACCCAGATTTCTCAAAAAATTAACTTAAATTTAAGAAAATCGTTACATGAAAACTTAATAGTATAAAAAACACAGTAACATTTTTGGAGTTCGCTTTGTTAGTTTTTGATATATTGGCGGTTTTATAAATAACCGTTAATCGAATTGTTTTCACAAAAACTGAGTATGCTGTATTTTTGGCCCCATCCCAAGTATCCCTTAATACAGAAAAATTCCAAAATCCGTTGAATTTCTAGAAAAATATTGATAAGTGATTTTCAGCAAAATATTTCATGGCAGCTACCGTTATTTCAAACGATAAAGCAAAAAAAAAAGATGGCCCGAGATGTAACCGCAAAAGCCTTATATACGAACTTTAAAGCAAATCCGTCGAACCGTTTCGCCATACGGAGCCCGGACAGACAGACTGACAGACCGACGGACAGCATTGGCGGACCCAATTTTTTGGACTTTTCTATAGTCGTAATATCATCCCTCGTATCAGTTTGAGTTCGAAATTTCCGCACGATTTCAATAACATTCTCTTTAGTATACTAATAAATATATACAGAAATTTATAAATATATATAAATAACTGCGAAATCTGCAACAAGGCGAAATACGAAAGATCTCGTAACAAAATACATATCATTAAAAATAACTAAAACACCAACAAAACCTAATCAAATTTAACACATTGACATTTGGTCACAATAATTGATAAATTTACGAAATACGTCACGGTAGAGGAAATTAAAAACAGGATATGAGTATCACTATTAACAACGCTTGAATATCTTGAAAATATAGTTACATAATTGCTGCTATCAATAGTGACATTTTGTCCCAGTCGGTTTGTTTGTTGATAGCATATATTTAGTCTTATCCTCGTTAACTTCAAGGCCAACTAGTTTTGCCTGTTCTTCAATAGCCGTGAAAGCCTATATTACGGCACGCTGGGATCGACCGATGATGTCTATATGGTCCGCATACCCCAGCAATTGATCTGTTGAAGATAGTGCCTTCCGTGTTGACACCTGCCCTGCGCACTATCTGCTCAAGAACAAGATTAAAGAAATCACACGACAGCGCATCTTATTGCCGAAATCCGGTGCATGTTTGATGATTTGGTGCATGCGCCCTACCATAAAATCACCTCCGTATTTGAAAAGCTCTGCAGGTAGACCATCAGAGCCGGCGGCCTTGTTGTTTTTAGTTTTTTTTACATTTAAACCAACCTCTTATGTAATGACCAGTTTTTCATTGACTGGACGTGGGTTCTCTTCTTGCCCCATCACTCTCTCTACATTTTGTCCGTTTAGTAGCTACTGGAAATGCTGCTTAAATACATCAACTATTCCCTGTGCGTCGGTGACTGGGTTTCCATCGCTGTTACGAAGAGCCTGTGTTCCGATATTAAAGTTGCTTGGTTTTCTTATAAAACTTCCGGATGTTGTTTCGGTCGCGGGACTCTTCGATCTCCTTGAGCTGGGAGACTTCGTGCTCTATTTTCTTCCTACGCAGACTCTTCTTCTCCTCCCTTCTCCTGGCTCGGTACTCATCCCCTGCTGCCCTTGTTTTCCTCTGCAGCGTTCTAATGTGTGCATCTGCTGTCACCTTTTCCCAGTATACGCATACACCATCATACCACGGACTTTTTCTCTCGGGTGGCTGGCATCCTAGGGTGGTTTCGGTTACCTCCTGTAACGGAAGCTGTCTCCCTCAAGCATTACAAAAAAAATTCTTTAAAATGAATATTAAAAAAAAAGAGTATCTTCAAAGTGGAAGGCGATGTTAGCCCCAGTGACACCTCGAAATAACAGGACTTATCGAAGCATCCCCGAGGAGCTTGAAGGGTTGTTCAGTCGGTTGGTACGGGGACATGCTTGCTCATTGCTCGGACTAGCTCGCCGAAATGGGGGGTTCTTGTACGAACCGCTGAACCACCGTACTTGATTTACATGTCCTAGAATTTAAAAATTAATAAAATGACTTGCTATTTGTGACAGACTACAACAAAAAAACCAAAACCCGCAATAATTTGGGAAAACCTTAGGTGTGTTGGGTTTTCAGAGTGTGGCCCACCCTCCGTCAACTATCCATAAAATGGAAAATCGACACCTTGGCCATTGTTTCACTCATAACTTTAATCAATGGCCCCTTATGCAAAAGTGAGCTTATTAAAAGCTCACTTAACCGTCTTCTAAAACATATCAACGTTACTCCTTCTCCACTTACGCGAAACTAAAATTATGCCATCATGCTTACGGAACTATCTGATCCATTAATAAGAACAGAAGATTTTCATATCTCATGAAAATAAAGTTCTACCTTTATTTCAAACAAAAAAAAAAAAAAAAAAAAACTTAAAAACTAATTAAAAAAAAAGAAATATACAAATGAAATACATGATATAATAACTATACCAATACTAAATTATCTATAATTGTATTATGTACAGATATTTGATCATATGTTATCAGGCTTATTGTTTTTGTTTCATACATATTTATATTTAAAGCAAATTGAACTTACTAGGAACGAAGCTATACTAAAGCTACTAAAACTGTTCTTCCGTAATATTTCATTCCAAATCATTTCAAAATTATTATATAAATTGCGCCCAAAAGCAAACTTCAAATTTTTGTTTTCGTCTCGACAGTACACTACGAATTATTATTTTTTTGCTGAATTTTAAACTTAATAATTTTGTTTTATTTTTGCATTGCCTACTCTCAGGAGGTAACGTAAATGGTACTGCGACTGTTAATTAACATAAAATGATCACGTCTATTAATTCAACAGTTCGCTCAAACGTTTATAAAGAAAATTAAAAGAGAGACTCACCGTTTATATTCAATTAACAGCACCGGAACTCCAATATGTTGTGCACAGCATTATGGGGCAGGGAGTGTGTCTAAATTCGGGGGAAGAAGTTATACTTTTAAATTAAATGTAAAACATTTGAACTCACTTTACAATCCCAAATATACATAAACATCTATATACTTAACTTTTTGGAGTTTATATTATATACTTATCAGTGGGCTTTACTTGAATGAATATTTTATTTTTATTTTCCTTACGTATATATTATGTGTGTATATATAGTAGGTTTAATGCTGATGGTGAATGATGAATTGCTGGCTAACTGCTGGCTGTTGAGGTGGAAAATATTGATGATTGTGATGCTGGTGTACGGGATGATCATGCTCAAGATGGTGAGAAAGTGGTGAGCGGGGATCTTGATGAAATGGTTGACTTGAAAATAGTGCGATTGACACTAAATTTTCTGTGCCAATTTGGATGATGACGACACGGCTGAACTAGAAGTTTTGTTACAGCTTTGGTATAGTGTCTTCACTGGGCTTTTTAGGTGTTGTTGGTACAGATTACGGTGATCGTGCACACTCGATATGGCGTAGTTTACTGCGGACGCTGGTGTATTGACTTATGTTGGTGCAAACTGATTACCAGGTCACCAAGATGACGGTGGTGTGGCGCTGATAATGGCAATGATGTTGCTGCGGTGGTTCCTTCTAAATGTGTTAAATGACTGCATCTGGCTCAGTTGCGGCTGCTATGGACGGGTGCTCGTGCTTATGTGTCGGCGGACGCTGATGTAAATCAGCCAAGTTCTGTCTCAGGTTACGTGGTGTGACACAAACTTTTGTCTCAGGCCACTAGGATCACTTAGTGCGACACTGAGGATGATATTTTGGCGGTTTTAAAGTGCGGCGGGGTATTTAGTTAATAGCTGGTCACAATTTTCTAAATACTATTTTTCCTTTGCTTAAATTTAAGCTTTTGTTTCGATTTAAACTAGCACCACTACCAAAGAAAAAAAAAAATATATCACGATATAGGCAAACACAGAAAAGAAGGAGTGATTTTTGGATTTCATCCACCACCGGCAGCTGCCAAAAATCAAAAGAGGAAGAGTCAAGCCTGCCCGCATGGATGAGAACTTTTCTTCTCCTCTATTTTCGTTAAGTTTTTTTTTTTTCTTTCTATTATTGAAACTTGGTATTTCATGTTTCGTTCAAATTGGCATAGCTTCCGCTCGGATGTGTCCGAAAGCTGTGATGCTCCGGGGAAAGTGAAATTTTATGTGCCTTTCACAGGCAATCTTATTGTAGGCTGTCCCCCACACTCCTTGATGATGTCGCGATACTGAGGCCACTAGTTGTTGGCGTCTATGGTAGGTGAATGCACAGTAGAGAGTTTCTCACTCAGGCGCTCTTTGTAGGGTCTGGCGACTCCAGGTGTGCTAAGGCGTCCAACGTCGAATTTCTTCTTTTGCGTAGTTCGCAGCTTCTTCTCGTTGGACAGTCGAGCTCTGAATCTGAAATAGTTTACAAAATAGTGCTGAAGCCTATAATAATTTGGGTAATCTAGATTTTGTTAATCAAAAAATTTATAATAATAATTCCAGAAATTTTCGCCAAAATAATTCTGGAAATTTTAGGAGAAATAATAACTCTGGAAACTTTTGACAACCTAACTAAAATAGAAATTTTCGGGAAAATAATTCGGAATTAATTAGAAATAATCGTCAAAGTGAAATTATGGATGTTGATCATATACATCAAGGCAATAATTTGTCTACTATGCCACAAAACCAAAATGGTTCCCAAATACAAAATTTTCAAACAGCCACACCATAATTATTAGAACCAAATCAATTCCTATTAAAATATTAACAGATTCAGGTGCACGCACTTCACTAATTCAAAAGGGCTTATTTCATTTATCTTTGAAAACGAAACTAGGTAGACCGTTGAAACTTAATTCAATAATTGGTTGCGACTCTAAAATAACAATCCCCTGGTTTAAAGAATTTAATAAGCCTTTATTGAATATTGAAATGCTTGAATCCGATTTAAATAGCGACTTTGATGGAATAATAGGATGTAATATTTTGCGGCCTTTGCAAGCAAAAATCGATCTAAAAAATTTACAGCTCATTACAAATGATGCTATTTTGCATTTAGTTTTTACAAATTCACAAAATCAGTTAACTTAAGAATAGATCAATAATTTTAGTAGCGATAGAATAGAAATAAAATTTTAAAATCCAAATATTAACAAAATAACAGATAAGCTAAAGTTAGAAAACCTAAACGAAGAAGAAATAAAATGTCTAATGTCAACTATATGTAAATTTAGGAAAGTTTTTTACATTGATGGTGAGCATTTGTCTTCAGGAGTTAAATGCAGATATCCTGAAGTACACAAAAAAGAGGTTAATAAGCAAATTTCCGAAATGCTTGAGTCTGGAACAAATGTAAATTCCACCAGCCCGTACAACGCTCCGATTTGGGTTGTCCCAAAATAAATCGATAGTTCCGGTGAGCAAAAGTGGCGCATTGTTGTGGACTATCGTAAATTAAACGATATAACAGAGGACAAATTTCCAATTCCTAATATGGAGGATATGTTCGCCAAATTAGGAAATACGCTATATTTTTCAACAAATAAACTTTGCTAAAGGATTTCACCAAAACCCTATTGAAGAAAGAGAGAGGCACAAAACTGCCTTGTCAACTGCAGACGGCCACTACGAGTTTTCGCGTTTGCCGTTTGATGCCCCCGCATCATTTCAGAAAATGATGAATGAAGTTTTACATGATTATATAAACAAGATTTGCGTAGTATATTAAGATATCATCTTTTCGACATCACTCCAAGAGCATATCGACTCTCTTAATTAATAAGAACGACTAATCTTAATAAAATCTAAAAGTGCAGGGCGATAAATGTCACTTCCTAAAAAACGAGACGGAATATTTAGGACACGTAATTTCCGATAAAAGTATTAAACCGAATCCAAATAAAATCGAAATTATTAAACAAATCAAAGTACATCAATCAGTAAAGCAGATAAAGTCATTTTTGGGCACTACGGGTTTCTACCGAAAATTCATTAAGGACTACTCTAAGTAGCCCTACCTTTGACTAAATGCCTCAAAAAAATTAAAATTAATTTAATTGATAGGCAGTACATTGAATCCTTTAACAAGCTTAAAGAACTCACACGTACGTGCCCCATTTTGGCATACCCAGATTTTGGAAAAATATATACCTTAACAACTGATGCTAGTAATGCGTCATTAGGAACAGTACTATCGAAAATAAACACTATATAGCCTTCGCTTATAGGACTTTGAATGTCAATGAAAAAAAACTATAGTGTTATAGAAAAAGAGCTCCTCTCAATAGTTTGGGCTACCAACTATTTTAGACCATATCTCTATGGGCGTAGATTCAAAATTCAACCAGACCACCGGCCTTTGGTATGGTTACATTCATTTAAGGAACCGAATTGCAAGTTACAGCGCTGGTAGATTAAACTCAACGAGTTTGACTTTGATATAGAATATATCAAAGGAAAAGAAAATTGTGCTGCTGATTTTCTAAGTCGTCTAGAAATGAATTGCATAGACTTAAATGATGCTAGGTCTGATGTACCTACAATACATAGCGGTATTGAGAACTTAAATGACTATATTTACATAGCCGAGAGTCCTTTAAACATATATAAAAATCAATTACTAATTCAGAAAGGGAACTCAAGAACTTATACAAGTAAAATTTTGTATAAGCGAAAAAAAGATCAATTATTTCGTTACCAGAATATAATGAGGATGTCCTCAATATATTAAGAGAACTTTTGCCTATTACAGGTATTTTAGGAGTTTACTGTCCAGATGATCTTATTTTTAACGAATTCCAAAAGATAATTGTTAAATATTTTTTAAATTCACCGAATATGAAAATTTTGAGATGTACGAAACTCTTTAAAGATATTACCATTGCAGAAAGATTGCTAGAAATTATTGAAAAAAACTCATCTAGATTTAAATCACAGAGGTATAGACGAAACATACCTAGAATTAAAAGGCATTTTATATTTCCCAAATTTAAAACTAGAAATCCATAAATATATTAACAATTATATATTATGTAACATGTGCAAGTATGATAGGAATCCTATCAAGCCTACGTTAATGGCTTCTGAAACACCTAATAAGCCAAACGAAATAGTGCATATAGACATATGGTTCTTGAATAAAAAAAAAACGTTTTTAACATGCATTGTCATAAGCTTACCAAGCCTGTGTCTATCCATCCCATACCAACTAGGAATTTAATTACTATAGTTGATCTATTAAAGAAAAGGTTTGCAATTTTAAGAAAACCGGTAGCGGATAATGAATTTAATACAACCTTTATTAAAAAATTTTTCAATAGATTTCATTTAACCTTGAACGAGCATATGCGATTGCTAAAACAGGGTACTAGCTTTTAAGGCCGTCAAAATATATAATAACTCCATCCATTCCATAACGAAGTATAAGCCAAATGACCCTTTACACTCGACTTTATCCTAACTGGAATGGGAAAATTTCAAAAAACGGATTCACGAAAATAAAAAAAAAACAAATGAGTAGAAGTAATAAACAACTTAAAGAATTCAGAAGTCCAGAATTAGTTAAAAATGTAGGATTCCATAACATTAAACATTTACCAAGATATATAATTAAAGACGTTCAAGGAAAAAGCAAAACCTTTTTCAGGGATAATAGATATAATAGTTTTAAGAAAAACCAAAATATAATGTATAAATATTCATATTTGTACATAGGAAACATAATCGTAGCATTTTTCCGGCTTTCGAAGAAATAACCCACATACGCCAGAGTGCATAATTACATCACAAGCAATGAATTTTCATAAACATGTGTTTTTTCAACTTTGTGGACATAAACGGTTCGCTGACAACGTTGAGTCAATACAAGGGCGGGAGGAGTCACATACCAGCATATCAACAACTTGCAATACAACCTATATGGTACAATCATCCCATTGTTATCGCCAAACAACCTGCGCTATGTATACAGTATGCTAAGAATATACATATATACATATAACAATGCTCCCAGCAACGATGTACACATGACGCCAAAGATGCATATTGTTAGTTGTTACCATGCACAAATAAATAAGAACCGGTTATGGTATTTTTCCAATAGTTATAATTTCTGATATATATAATAGTTTTTTGTTCTTTTTACTTGATGTAAGTTGACAGGCTAAACTAAGTGAAGCACTAGATCAGAAAGTTTTTGGATTTGGACCAATAAAGTTTAAGAAAAGCAAAAGTTAATTTTCATTTTGTCACTGACTTTTAAATTTCTATGATTCCAGGTGAGCCTAGCCCCCTTTTAAACACCTTTAAACTGCCCCTACAAGTGTGCATGCAAATCCGTGAGTTGACACGACTGGAGATCACCGGTGTCATAAAAGTAAGATCAATCAAGAACATATCAGGAGCATGCACTAGTTGAACAAACAAACTCGCTTAACCTAACATTATGGCAATTCACGTCCAGAGATTCACGTACCCCGCCAGGCACTTATAATGCTACGCATGGTTGTGATCCTGAGACGAGCAGAAAAGCATGGGTCAGAGCTATTCGGTTTCCGGGAGATAGCAAAATAATTGAAAGTTGGAACGTTGGAAGTATGAGTGGTCGCAGCTACGAGCTGGAAGAGATGATGGTAAGAAGGCGATAGGACATCTTGTGTGTCCAAGAAACGAAATGGCGAAACACCGGAAATCAGGCGCACTTCTTGGACGTTAAGACAAAAGCATACAAGATGTTCAACTATGGTATAGAACAGGATAAGAATGGTATCGGTATCATCTTTGTGGCAGAGTACTTAGCAACGTATTGACCATTTCAAAGTCCAGTTACCGTTTGATTACTTCAAACTGGTGATTCAAGGCCAGGTGTGGAATATTTTCAGTGCATATGCTCTCCAACTTGGGTGCGAGCGGAGGGACAAAGATGCATTCTGGCTGGATTTCCACAACCTCATCAAAAATATCCCAAAGGATAAGCTTTTGTTTGTTGGCGGAGATTTGAATAGGACATGTCGGGAAGTCTAACGAAGACTATGAAGACTGCCAGGAGGACTAGGATATGGCACCAGGATTTTTTCTAATGAGACATCCGAAGCATGTGCAAGTCATGCGGTATGATTCTTTTAAATACAATGTTCATCAAACACAGACGGCACTTCGTTACTTATAGCAGTGGCGGAAATGAAACCCAGATTGACTACCATTTGGTGGCAAGTTTCATGAAGCCTAGAGTTAAAGATTGTAAAGTGATCTTGGGAGAGACAATCACACGGCAACACCATCTCCTCCTGACAGAAATATTCATGGAGAAGAAGAACAAAAATAAACAAACCTCGGGGTTACTACCAGCACGGAAAGGAAACTTGCTGGTGGACAGAGGAAACTCAAGACGCAATAAACGAAAAGAAAGTGGCTTTCAAAGCTAGGTCAAAGTGCCCCTCTAATAATAATATGGTTGAAAAAGCTCGCCTTGTAGTTGAATACAGACGTTGCAAAAGTATTGCGAAGAAAAAGTGTGCCCAAATTCAAGCTAAGTGTATGGAGAGCCTGTATCAGGAGTTGGAGGAGGTATCTCCTTCGCCTGCTGATAGGAGCCGGGTAACCCACAATCTTCGACAAAACACGAACAAGGGAACCGGATGAGATAACCAGTGAGTTCTGGAAAAAGATAGGAGACATCGGGCTCAGATAGCTCATAATTCTTATATCCGAACTTATGAGAGGTGATCCAATGCCTAACCAGTGGAGGGATAGTTATATTCTTCCTTTGCACAAAGGAAAGGGAGATACGCGAAATTTAGATAATTACCGTTCAATTAAGTTTGAAGAGATCAGGTGCAAAGAACAATCAGAGCAAGAAAATCAATTTTATACATTTAATTTCAAAAACAAAGAGTTAAATCAAAGACAACAAGTATATAAATGAAAAATGTAACAAAAATAATAAAACTGATAATGACGCACAAAGTCAAGGTTGCTTAGTGAATTCTGACTCAATTTATGTTGATGAAAATGAGTTGATCCCAAAGTTCAAGGATCCTGAGGTAACACCTCCTTTTAAAGAACAAACTTAGAAACCGTGCAGAAAGTAGGAATTTTGTTGTGTAGAAGACCAATATGGTTGTTTGTGAAAATGATGCAACAAAAAATTTGCGCCAAGTTAATTAATCAACATTTCGTAGGGAATGGCTTCTGAAAGATGAGTATAATTTTCAAATAAAAAATGGAACTTGGATATTATGCAACTTACCACCTGGAAGCAAAGTCATCGGATGTAAATGGGTTTTTAAATCGAAGTATAAGCCTGATGAAAATATTGACCGAAGAAAAGCGCGATTAGTTGCTAAAGGTTTCGCACAAAAATTAAGCGTTGATTACACTGATACGTACGCACCCGTTGTTCTTTGGGCTTTATATATGCAATTTCAGTGGAACGTGATTTGAAGTCGCACATGCTCGATATCTCTACTGGATTTTTAAACGGTGACCTTGAGGAAGAAATTTGCGTCGAATAATCAGAAAGGCATCGAATCGCTAATCAATAATTAAGGAAAATTATTTAAATTACGAAATTTAGCGATCCCATTAACATGCATAGGACCTGAAATACAACAGGAAAGTGGAAATATTGCTATATCTCAACCTGGATATATCAAAAATCTTTAATTAAATCTTTTATTAAATATGGAATGGAGAATTCAAAATGTGTAAAGATACCAATAAAAGTAAAAATTAAACTAGAAAAGGAACCAAGTGTTCAAGGAGAAAATTTTAAAGTTCATAAATCCAAATACCAAGAGCTAATTGGATTCTATTACATCTTTCCGTGTTTAGTTCACCGGATATTTCATGCAGTGTTGACATGCTCTCTCAGTTCTGTCAAGACCCACGTAAGCAAACGAACGTGGCTTGTCATTTATTACGTTCCCTTAATAAACAAAAAATTCAAAACTAATATTTAGAAAAACCTGGTGTACCGTTATATTGTTTTGTAGACGCAAGCTGGACTTGAATGACAGAAAGTCTCAAACTGGGTTTTGCCTTATTCTTGCAGATGCAGCTGTAAGTTGGGAGTCGAAAAAGCAGCGTGTTGTGGCGACATCAAGTGCGGAAGCCGAATATATAGCTTTATCGTGCTCCGCTAAAGAAGTACAATTATTTACAATAGCGTTTTGATGAACTGCGCTGTGTAATAACCCGATTATTATTTTCTGCGATTCCCAGAGTGCCGACCATCTTGCTAAGGGCGAATCGCACTGTTCAAGAACAAAGCACATTTACTATAATACCATTTTATCAGACAGGCAATCGAGGAGAAAGCCGTTGAAGTCAAAGATCTACAAATCGATCAGATGCCAGCTGACGAAATTGTCAAGCCTGATTCTAATATTGCGTAGGAGTGTTGAGAATCTAGTACATTCCTTATATATATATAACAATAGACATATTTGTAATTGTATCAAATTATACACATATCTAACCAAACCAAATGCCATATTTTATGTAACCTTTTTGAATAAACTCATTTCCGTTTTTGCGTTCACTTAAGCTGCATCGTCTTTCAATTTGCTTTTCACCCCGTCGTTGTTACATTTTAACATCCTAATATTGGTGGAAGTAGATCTAGATATTCCTGGCCCTCGTAACAAATCTTTACGACTATAGTTGACGAAAAATCAAACCTTGACATCACACTAATTTCCACTGCTCAAACGCATCAAGTCTGGAATATTATCGACAAGTATTCTTCAATTTCAAAAATTAAGCATGTTTCCATTTTTATCTTCAGATTTACCAACAAAATTCGTTGTCGCATGAGAGTAATTATCCTAGCTTTACGACGCACTAACCTTCTGGATAAATGACACACACAAAGATCTTTCTTCGTAGAAAATATTCCTAGACTCCAAAGTCGAAAAAGTCTAGGGAGGCACAGCAAGCTATGCGAGTTACATTCATTTCTGGACCGAGTCCGTGGACGACTTAGAAATGCACCAATGAACCCGGATAAAAAACACCCTATTCTTCTGCCAGCCAGAGCGAGGCTTACAGAGAAGAGTTATGAAGATGTTCACCACATATCGCTTCACGCAGGTCTATCAACCATTCTCACTATCCTACGAGAGCGTTTTTGTATAACAAACGCACGTTTTTTTTATACATGTCAACAGGTGCCATGCATTTGGAGTTATCGAGCGACATGGCATTTGGCAGATTTATATTGATTCACTGAAGCGTTCTATGTCTCGTCGAGGCCATTGTGAAAATTGGGGTTCTATACACATGCGTTATAGATATATATATAGATATATACATATATAGATATATCTCCAAACCTTCATACTGGCAAACTTGACAATTTTAAAAATGTAAATATGTACTATTTGTGAAATTTTTTAATAATTACAATACAAACTTGGCGTTCTTTTTAGATCTCAGTACTTTTTGTGGCTGATTTACAAGACAAAAGCAATTTTTGTATAAGAGAACTTGGCTATTCTTTTACATTAATGTTTTTGTTGTAATAGGTAATTATACAGAGAATCGACTAAGAGAAATTGTGGCTCTCTCGCCATTACTTTTTTATTTGTTTGGTATTTATAAGTTTTTGCATGCGAAGCCAATTGAGCCAGCTCACGCACACAACTGCATTGTTATTGTATCATTAATGTCCAACAGGTTCAAACACCATATATGTTGCAGATAACGGCACCCTCTGTGGCTCATACATGAAATTAAGAGAGAATTCTGCCGCCATTAATAATTTTTTTTTTTGCGTGAATAAGCGAGATGAGGTTATAGTCGACTATCTGTGTAATTACCCATCTGTGTTGGTAGTGCTATATTCTTTGGTAGTAGTTAAATTAGCTCTGCCGGAGCGCAATGCCAGCTTGTGACGTCGGCGCCAAAACATGCATACGTGCACATTGCAAGTATAATCCCATCGTGCTTGGAGTGCTCAGTGGGCGGATCAGTAGCATGTAAAATTAATATTGTCTTACGAAGAATCCAATCTGTCTTTCACAACCAGTTCTTATCGTCTGCCTTACCTGTTCATTGTGGCGTGCCCAAGGCTCAATAATCAGTACTTTGTTCCTCTCCATGTTCATTAAGTACCTACCACTTGTTATACATAATTGCCGTTTTCACATTTATATTCATTTTCCTATTGATTTGATGGACGATGCCGTGGAAAGAATGAATTAGGACCTCGTTTGAACCTCAGATTAACCTTAAATTCTTCTGGAACAATATATATCCAAAGTTACAAACACAAATGATGTTAAAGTAGAAATGGTGTCTTAGAATAAAAACCTAAGAATTATTATTTACAATAATCTCACTTGGAGTGACCACATCAACTCTCTGATATCCAAAATCGATGGTGGTTTGCAGAGTCTGTATGTCGGGACACGGTACCTAATACGGTTAAATTAAAAACAAGTTGAATGTTGCCTTCAACTTAATCGCAAGATTCGTATACAACCTACATAGATACGATCATGTATCGAGCCACTCTCGGCAATTACTTGAATGCAGTCTTGAGAATTTTTTAAATTTTAAAACTTGCGCCATAATGAAAAAAATCTGAAACGAAAATCTATCAATTTATCTGTAGAGTAATATCATTTTCTTCCAGTCTCTTCATTCTTGTGATATCAGACCTAATGTTTACATAACTTTCCCGACTCTTTAATCCATTTCCCTTTAGTAAAAGAACCAAGGTCAAGCACAGGGGGTTTTCTCCTTAGGCCTTTCTTTGATTACATTGCGATTAGCCGTCGCTTTAAAAAATTGTCTTTTCGATGTCCGAAACTGACATTGGAAAAGTCACCGCACATTGTTTTTCACTGTCCATCCGAATATAGCCTTAAGGGTGAACTGATATGCATTCCTAGTATGGCGAGTATTGTGGTTGAACTGCTGTAGCGGTGGAATGCAACTGGGTATTCCATTGGAGCACTAATTTCGGTTGAGGACACGCTCATTAGATGGAAAAAATGTCTCTACAGTACTTAATCATCAAGACGATGGCGGTATGATCTGGAATTCAAATGAGTCCCGAAGCAACAAATTCCCGAATACACAGAAGCTCCCAGTAAAACCCCGATCAAGTCCCTTCAGAAAAACAAGGCGGTGGGTATTGATGGCATCCCTGCCGAACTATTTCGAGTGGCGCCAGTACATCGGCTGATTTACTATACCGGCTCATATGGAAAGCGTGGGATAGTGAGCGATTTCCGCAAGACTAATTATCATTAAGCTTCCGAAAAAGGGAAATTTAAAGGACTGTATAAACTGAAGACGTATATGCGTTCCGTTGGCCATGGGTAAAATTATAGCTAAAATAATTCCGGAAAGAATCAAAGAACATCTAAATTTAACTTTCGACGTCGCGCTGGTGCATAGCAAAATAAACTCCCTACGGATCATAATAGAGTAATGTATTGAGTACAGGTCTCCGTTACATCTAGTGTTTATCAACTTGGAGAAAGCAGCATGAATCGAGATGCTATATGGTTGGCTTTGCGCAGGAGAGGCATTCCAGGTATCACTTTTTACACAATGGTAAGGTTTCGGAGGATTTTAAAGTCCAGAGTGGAGTACATCGGGGGTGCATACTGTGTCCACTATTGCTCTTGGAGGTTATCAGCGATGTACTCCCTGCGAAAACAAAAGCTCTAAGTAATTCAACATTGCCGGACAGGAAATAAAGAAAGTTCTTTATCTAGGAAGTGTGGTCTCGGCTAATCGCAGTGGCATCAAACTGGATATGTGCAGCACAATCGGAAAGGCTAAAGCTGCCTTCGGAATGCTACCCGAAATCTGAAGGTGCAAAGTTATCAGCTTAAGAACCAAGCTGCGACTGTTCCACTCCAAAGTAGAATCTGTGCTGCTTTATGGGTGCAGTACCTGAAAGTGGACACCACTAACCTGTCTTCATCAATATATGTTTAAGAATAATCCTGATGATTTTTTGGCCGAAGCGTATTTCCAACGAACAGCTTTATCAGAGAAGGGGCCAAGAACCTATATCATTACTATACGGAGGAGAAAGTGGCAGTGGATTGGACATACCCTAACGTACGTAGAAAAATCCATTGCGCAATACGCCATGCAGTGGAATCCGCTCACCCATGCTGGCAAAAGGGCGGAACGCCCTAGGCATACGTCGCGCAGAACAGTTAAAGAGAAATCGAGCTCTGTAGGAATGAGGAATTACTATACGGAGGAGAAAGTGGCAGTGGATTGGACATACCCTACCGTACGTAGACAAGTCCATTGCCCAGTACGCAATGCAGTGGAATCAGCTCACCCATGCCGGCAGAACAGCGGGACGCCCTAGGCATAGGTGGCGCAGAACAGTAGAAGAGGAATCGAGCTCTGTAGGACTGAGGAATTACTATACGGAGGAGAAAGTGGCAGTGGATTAGACATACCCTACCGTACGTAGAAAAGTCCATTGCGCAGTACGCCATGCAATAGAATCCGCTTACCCATGCTGGCAGAACAGCGGGACGCCCTAGGCATACGTGGCGTAGAACAGTCGAAGGAGAATCGAGCTCTTTAGAAATGAGCTGGAGAATTCCGAACAAGATGACTTGCAGGCGTTGTTAACGCCTCATGCCCCCCGAGGGGTTAAAGAACTTATGTATGTATGTTTTCATATCTTAGTACTCTTTATTGATATTTTTCCAATAATTTAACTTAACTTAATAATAATTTTAAAATAATCTCAAAAATCATTTTACTTATTTCCCTCAATTGTTTCCTTATAATTTTATAGTTTTAAAATGTTGGGCCTCTTTTTCGTTTATATTAACTTCAAATATTTTCCAATGTATATATGTTCACTGTGCATTTTTAAAGGAAGTAGTTCTTATCGTGCCAGCCCGCCATTTTTTTTCAGTTCCAAATTCTCTCGACGGCCTACGAGGTATAAAACCCCTTTATTGACAGTCCATCCCCAACTCTTTCTTTATTTCGATCTTCTGATCTTTGCAACGAGTTGTGATTATACTGATTTTATACTAATGCTAAGGCATAAGAGAAATCGATCAATCCAAAAGAGAATAGGGAAAGGCCCGTAAATGCCAACGCCCTATTTTCTTACTTAAGAGATTTGGCAAATTAAAATTAAGGGGAGGGGAGGCTTGCTAGGCACGCAGAAATGCTAGCAAGGGGTTAGTACAAGTAATTTAACGTTTTCTTAGATTTCGTTGATTCAAATGAATCTCCTATTTGTGGAGGCATAGTAATGTCTGTCGTTAAAACCAATAGTAAGAGATGACGATGGAAAAAAAAACATTTTTTTCACGTTTATAAAATATATAAGACAATTATTTAGTTTGAGAGTACCTGGTGTACCGTTATATTGTTTTGTAGACGCAAGCTGGACTTGAATGACAGAAAGTCTCAAACTGGGTTTTGCCTTATTCTTGCAGATGCAGCTGTAAGTTGGGAGTCGAAAAAGCAGCGTGTTGTGGCGACATCAAGTGCGGAAGCCGAATATATAGCTTTATCGTGCTCCGCTAAAGAAGTACAATTATTTACAATAGCGTTTTGATGAACTGCGCTGTGTAATAACCCGATTATTATTTTCTGCGATTCCCAGAGTGCCGACCATCTTGCTAAGGGCGAATCGCACTGTTCAAGAACAAAGCACATTTACTATAATACCATTTTATCAGACAGGCAATCGAGGAGAAAGCCGTTGAAGTCAAAGATCTACAAATCGATCAGATGCCAGCTGACGAAATTGTCAAGCCTGATTCTAATATTGCGTAGGAGTGTTGAGAATCTAGTACATTCCTTATATATATATAACAATGGACATATTTGTAATTGTATCAAATTATACACATATCTAACCAAACCAAATGCCATATTTTATGTAACCTTTTTGAATAAACTCATTTCCGTTTTTGCGTTCACTTAAGCTGCATCGTCTTTCAATTTGCTTTTCACCCCGTCGTTGTTACATTTTAACATCCTAATATTGGTGGAAGTAGATCTAGATATTCCTGGCCCTCGTAACAAATCTTTACGACTATAGTTGACGAAAAATCAAACCTTGACATCACACTAATTTCCACTGCTCAAACGCATCAAGTCTGGAATATTATCGACAAGTATTCTTCAATTTCAAAAATTAAGCATGTTTCCATTTTTATCTTCAGATTTACCAACAAAATTCGTTGTCGCATGAGAGTAATTATCCTAGCTTTACGACGCACTAACCTTCTGGATAAATGACACACACAAAGATCTTTCTTCGTAGAAAATATTCCTAGACTCCAAAGTCGAAAAAGTCTAGGGAGGCACAGCAAGCTATGCGAGTTACATTCATTTCTGGACCGAGTCCGTGGACGACTTAGAAATGCACCAATGAACCCGGATAAAAAACACCCTATTCTTCTGCCAGCCAGAGCGAGGCTTACAGAGAAGAGTTATGAAGATGTTCACCACATATCGCTTCACGCAGGTCTATCAACCATTCTCACTATCCTACGAGAGCGTTTTTGTATAACAAACGCACGTTTTTTTTATACATGTCAACAGGTGCCATGCATTTGGAGTTATCGAGCGACATGGCATTTGGCAGATTTATATTGATTCACTGAAGCGTTCTATGTCTCGTCGAGGCCATTGTGAAAATTGGGGTTCTATACACATGCGTTATAGATATATATATAGATATATACATATATAGATATATCTCCAAACCTTCATACTGGCAAACTTGACAATTTTAAAAATGTAAATATGTACTATTTGTGAAATTTTTTAATAATTACAATACAAACTTGGCGTTCTTTTTAGATCTCAGTACTTTTTGTGGCTGATTTACAAGACAAAAGCAATTTTTGTATAAGAGAACTTGGCTATTCTTTTACATTAATGTTTTTGTTGTAATAGGTAATTATACAGAGAATCGACTAAGAGAAATTGTGGCTCTCTCGCCATTACTTTTTTATTTGTTTGGTATTTATAAGTTTTTGCATGCGAAGCCAATTGAGCCAGCTCACGCACACAACTGCATTGTTATTGTATCATTAATGTCCAACAGGTTCAAACACCATATATGTTGCAGATAACGGCACCCTCTGTGGCTCATACATGAAATTAAGAGAGAATTCTGCCGCCATTAATAATTTTTTTTTTTGCGTGAATAAGCGAGATGAGGTTATAGTCGACTATCTGTGTAATTACCCATCTGTGTTGGTAGTGCTATATTCTTTGGTAGTAGTTAAATTAGCTCTGCCGGAGCGCAATGCCAGCTTGTGACGTCGGCGCCAAAACATGCATACGTGCACATTGCAAGTATAATCCCATCGTGCTTGGAGTGCTCAGTGGGCGGATCAGTAGCATGTAAAATTAATATTGTCTTACGAAGAATCCAATCTGTCTTTCACAACCAGTTCTTATCGTCTGCCTTACCTGTTCATTGTGGCGTGCCCAAGGCTCAATAATCAGTACTTTGTTCCTCTCCATGTTCATTAAGTACCTACCACTTGTTATACATAATTGCCGTTTTCACATTTATATTCATTTTCCTATTGATTTGATGGACGATGCCGTGGAAAGAATGAATTAGGACCTCGTTTGAACCTCAGATTAACCTTAAATTCTTCTGGAACAATATATATCCAAAGTTACAAACACAAATGATGTTAAAGTAGAAATGGTGTCTTAGAATAAAAACCTAAGAATTATTATTTACAATAATCTCACTTGGAGTGACCACATCAACTCTCTGATATCCAAAATCGATGGTGGTTTGCAGAGTCTGTATGTCGGGACACGGTACCTAATACGGTTAAATTAAAAACAAGTTGAATGTTGCCTTCAACTTAATCGCAAGATTCGTATACAACCTACATAGATACGATCATGTATCGAGCCACTCTCGGCAATTACTTGAATGCAGTCTTGAGAATTTTTTAAATTTTAAAACTTGCGCCATAATGAAAAAAATCTGAAACGAAAATCTATCAATTTATCTGTAGAGTAATATCATTTTCTTCCAGTCTCTTCATTCTTGTGATATCAGACCTAATGTTTACATAACTTTCCCGACTCTTTAATCCATTTCCCTTTAGTAAAAGAACCAAGGTCAAGCACAGGGGGTTTTCTCCTTAGGCCTTTCTTTGATTACATTGCGATTAGCCGTCGCTTTAAAAAATTGTCTTTTCGATGTCCGAAACTGACATTGGAAAAGTCACCGCACATTGTTTTTCACTGTCCATCCGAATATAGCCTTAAGGGTGAACTGATATGCATTCCTAGTATGGCGAGTATTGTGGTTGAACTGCTGTAGCGGTGGAATGCAACTGGGTATTCCATTGGAGCACTAATTTCGGTTGAGGACACGCTCATTAGATGGAAAAAATGTCTCTACAGTACTTAATCATCAAGACGATGGCGGTATGATCTGGAATTCAAATGAGTCCCGAAGCAACAAATTCCCGAATACACAGAAGCTCCCAGTAAAACCCCGATCAAGTCCCTTCAGAAAAACAAGGCGGTGGGTATTGATGGCATCCCTGCCGAACTATTTCGAGTGGCGCCAGTACATCGGCTGATTTACTATACCGGCTCATATGGAAAGCGTGGGATAGTGAGCGATTTCCGCAAGACTAATTATCATTAAGCTTCCGAAAAAGGGAAATTTAAAGGACTGTATAAACTGAAGACGTATATGCGTTCCGTTGGCCATGGGTAAAATTATAGCTAAAATAATTCCGGAAAGAATCAAAGAACATCTAAATTTAACTTTCGACGTCGCGCTGGTGCATAGCAAAATAAACTCCCTACGGATCATAATAGAGTAATGTATTGAGTACAGGTCTCCGTTACATCTAGTGTTTATCAACTTGGAGAAAGCAGCATGAATCGAGATGCTATATGGTTGGCTTTGCGCAGGAGAGGCATTCCAGGTATCACTTTTTACACAATGGTAAGGTTTCGGAGGATTTTAAAGTCCAGAGTGGAGTACATCGGGGGTGCATACTGTGTCCACTATTGCTCTTGGAGGTTATCAGCGATGTACTCCCTGCGAAAACAAAAGCTCTAAGTAATTCAACATTGCCGGACAGGAAATAAAGAAAGTTCTTTATCTAGGAAGTGTGGTCTCGGCTAATCGCAGTGGCATCAAACTGGATATGTGCAGCACAATCGGAAAGGCTAAAGCTGCCTTCGGAATGCTACCCGAAATCTGAAGGTGCAAAGTTATCAGCTTAAGAACCAAGCTGCGACTGTTCCACTCCAAAGTAGAATCTGTGCTGCTTTATGGGTGCAGTACCTGAAAGTGGACACCACTAACCTGTCTTCATCAATATATGTTTAAGAATAATCCTGATGATTTTTTGGCCGAAGCGTATTTCCAACGAACAGCTTTATCAGAGAAGGGGCCAAGAACCTATATCATTACTATACGGAGGAGAAAGTGGCAGTGGATTGGACATACCCTAACGTACGTAGAAAAATCCATTGCGCAATACGCCATGCAGTGGAATCCGCTCACCCATGCTGGCAAAAGGGCGGAACGCCCTAGGCATACGTCGCGCAGAACAGTTAAAGAGAAATCGAGCTCTGTAGGAATGAGGAATTACTATACGGAGGAGAAAGTGGCAGTGGATTGGACATACCCTACCGTACGTAGACAAGTCCATTGCCCAGTACGCAATGCAGTGGAATCAGCTCACCCATGCCGGCAGAACAGCGGGACGCCCTAGGCATAGGTGGCGCAGAACAGTAGAAGAGGAATCGAGCTCTGTAGGACTGAGGAATTACTATACGGAGGAGAAAGTGGCAGTGGATTAGACATACCCTACCGTACGTAGAAAAGTCCATTGCGCAGTACGCCATGCAATAGAATCCGCTTACCCATGCTGGCAGAACAGCGGGACGCCCTAGGCATACGTGGCGTAGAACAGTCGAAGGAGAATCGAGCTCTTTAGAAATGAGCTGGAGAATTCCGAACAAGATGACTTGCAGGCGTTGTTAACGCCTCATGCCCCCCGAGGGGTTAAAGAACTTATGTATGTATGTTTTCATATCTTAGTACTCTTTATTGATATTTTTCCAATAATTTAACTTAACTTAATAATAATTTTAAAATAATCTCAAAAATCATTTTACTTATTTCCCTCAATTGTTTCCTTATAATTTTATAGTTTTAAAATGTTGGGCCTCTTTTTCGTTTATATTAACTTCAAATATTTTCCAATGTATATATGTTCACTGTGCATTTTTAAAGGAAGTAGTTCTTATCGTGCCAGCCCGCCATTTTTTTTCAGTTCCAAATTCTCTCGACGGCCTACGAGGTATAAAACCCCTTTATTGACAGTCCATCCCCAACTCTTTCTTTATTTCGATCTTCTGATCTTTGCAACGAGTTGTGATTATACTGATTTTATACTAATGCTAAGGCATAAGAGAAATCGATCAATCCAAAAGAGAATAGGGAAAGGCCCGTAAATGCCAACGCCCTATTTTCTTACTTAAGAGATTTGGCAAATTAAAATTAAGGGGAGGGGAGGCTTGCTAGGCACGCAGAAATGCTAGCAAGGGGTTAGTACAAGTAATTTAACGTTTTCTTAGATTTCGTTGATTCAAATGAATCTCCTATTTGTGGAGGCATAGTAATGTCTGTCGTTAAAACCAATAGTAAGAGATGACGATGGAAAAAAAAACATTTTTTTCACGTTTATAAAATATATAAGACAATTATTTAGTTTGAGAGCACTGCTTGAATTTCTGGTCCCATAATGACATATAACATATATATAGAATGCCTAGCTCCATTAACTCGCAAATACTAAATACTTACACACAACTCCATACAGTACGAAAAAAGGCGACTCGACACAAACGCCGATGTTGTTCGTTCGGCTGCCAACTTTGCACGAGCTTATTTGTGTGTAGGTATTCAGTTGCAGTTTATATGTTTTCCGAATAATTCGTTCTGTTTCATATATCGCATTTGACCAAAAAACAATTTTTTGTGTGGAGGGATTCTCAATTAGCTTGGGTAAATGAAGATCATCGTGCAAAAGAGGTCGGGTGATTCGGGACTTTTAATTTACTGGATTTTTGTTTTTATTTATGGTCATATCTTCCTGTCTTTGCTTAGACCTAATTATGATTTTGTCATGGTAGTTAATAACTAAAATGCGAAACGTGCCATAAATGTGTGACGACAATAATGTTCAAGTTGCGCTAAAAACAGAGTTCTGAACTCTATTTCTTTTTCGCACGCATCGTTTCTATCACTAATGCATGACTTCCAATTCTTCTAATTTCTATTAGCAAGAGCAATGCTGTTAATTGAGTTAGTTTTTTATAAGAATTAGGTGCGCAGGATACCTATTGTCACGCAGCGATTTCTGTATTTGTAATAGTCTAAGAGTTTATAACACAAATAAAGGGTGTTTTTTTTAGAGGTGTAGAACTTCGAATTAAAATAAAACACAAGAAAATCGTATTAGTGTCCATCAATTTGGATTTATTGGAAGGATAATTTTATTTTAATGTTTAAATATGATTTCGGACATGTGGCTGCCGCGGCTGGTTCGAATAAAGACAAGTCTGAGGTCCAATTATCAACCACTTTTTCAATCATTTGGGGTTGTATTTCGTCAATAACGCCACGAATGTTGGCTTCCAAGTCCCCTAACGTTTCTGGATTGTTGGCGTTGGCGAGCGACTTCACACATCCTTAAAGAAAATAATCCGATGGTGTCAAATAACACGATCTTGGTGGCCAATTGACAGGTCCATTCCGCGAAATTTTTCATAACCCTTCACTTCCCTAATGCCAACACTTTATTACTTCATTATAAGGGTATCCAAAGTCCCTTTAGTGCGCGTATATATAAAAAATAATGAATTTAAAATATCCCAGTTACATTCGAAAAACTTAAAATTTTAGTAAGTAACATTGTGTTTTCACAAGGGCGACAAGGTGGTCTTGGTTTTGCACCAAGAAATCTTAACAAGCACGATCCAAATTACTCCGCTACAGACAAGGATTTCTTGGCAATTTACTGACCATTGAAATTATTTCAGGCCATACTTATACTATGTAATTTAAAAGGTAAAATGAATTAGGCAGCTGATGTTGTTAGAGAATCCAGACTAAGGATGACGTTATTTCTAACGGGGGACAGAAATCTACAGAAATGACTAATATAACCGATTTTCTTAATAATTTGGACGATAATGATTTAGACTTGCGAATATCATTAGCACTAAAGAAGAAAACATAGACAATGACTATGACAACAGCACACTCCGCTAGAAAAGATCTGCTACATCATATACCAATTAAGGAAGAAATCATAAGCACAAATAATTCACACAGGAAATACAAGTATGTAGTTCATGGGAAAAGGATAATAAATAATTGTATTGATTATCCTAATAAAATTGTATTTTAATATAATAATGCAACTAATTTATAAATACAAACACCTAAATTATCTAATTTGATTTAAGTATTCATTGTATATACCAAAAAAATGTTAAATTTTAACAAATAACAGTACCGAAATCCTAACACTTGACGATGAAATAATTATTGTAAAAAATGCACATGACATACCAATCAAACAAAATTGTGATGAAAGAAATCTTAAATTAACAGAATAATAAGAAAAATGTTAAAGAGGTAAAATTTTACTTTACTACCCCACCTTCAAAGTCACTCAAATTTTGTATTCCAGTTGATTTTCATGCACTGAATTCATGCACGCAATCTAGTTATTCGTCCCTTCGCTGCTCAGGAAGAGTATGTTTCCGCGAGTTATGGGGCTAATTTTGTTCAAAAGTACTTTTTTAAATTTGTACTCTCACATTTTCGGCGTGTTTTGCCTGGCTAATTAATTCCTTAGCGTTAGCAAACACTGCTGCATTGTGGATACTTAGAGTTTAACCGTGACCTTAGGTTTATTCACAGATTTTAGAGAAACGTGAGCTTGGAAATTGATTTTGAAAAAGCTTCGACTCGATATGGAATGATGGTCTTATTGTCAAGCTAATAAAACTAAGATATACAGATTGGCTTATAAAAATGATATACAGCTTTTCGAGACACCGAAGTACTTACATTTTTATTGGATCCCAGAACTCCGAGCAGTTCCTTGTAACTTCATGTATTCCGCAAGGTTCAATCCTTGGTCCATCTTTATTTAATATATACATACTTTCAGGACTTCCCTCTTTCTGACCCAATCTCAGAAGAGCCAGGATCTATTTACTACGCTGATGATATCACTATATTAGCTAGTGATATAAGGCCATGAGTGGCTCTTAATAAAACTAGGGAAAAACTTCTACATGTTGAAAATTATTTGAAAAAGTGGAGACTTAATATCAACAATAATGATAAATCAATGATAAATGTGCTTTTACATGTTTCAGAAAAGCCATTGAAAAATAACACTACAAAGCACTTAAATTAAGTAAATCTCTTACGTTGGAACTAAATGGTTGCGTGATAACATGGTGAGCCTAAGTATCTAGGTTAACCGTTTTCTTTTCTATAAGCATACGAGAAAAGTACTAAACAGGGCAAAAATGGTATCTATGACCTTGGAACCACTAAGACATTAAATAAGTGTCTAAGTGGGAAAACTAAGACACTAATATATTAAATTTTGATTATTCGCTTCACAATATCTCAAATTGTAGCCAAGGAAATGAATGTTTTTTTTAAAAAAAACTGCAGAGATTTCGCTGTGCACAGTTCAAATCCGGAAAAAAATGTTTTTCTAACAAAGTTACATATGAATCAACAAAACTAAAGCCTTTAATGATATATCAAATTGATCTGCTCTTATAAAAGTTGGAAAGAATCAGCCCACTTGTTAGATCTTTAATTGATTATAATAATGGCCAACAATTAAATTACAGTTATTATATATCTCCATTAAACTAGCTTAATGAACATTCTATGTCTCTCTTAGGACTTAATGCAAGTAGGACACAATCCCTTTTATTTGACGAAAAAACATCTTCACTTAACTTTCGGGGATGATATCTATTTGAAACGAAAAAGCAAGCAAAAAGTGTATTAACCTTTGTGGAATATGCATAAGATTGTAAATTTTCTTTGGATGGTATGTGATTCATATTTATCTTTAAGAATTTTTATCATTAATGCTCTCTAAGTAGTATGTAGTCTTATTCATACTTTTAATATGATATCTTTCTAGATAGGGTAAGCCATCTTAGCTATAGTTTTAGTTTTATTTTTTAAAAAATTGTTCTAGAGATAAGTTAAGAATGCCTCAAAGAGCACAGTTGCGATTGGGTTGGGTACGATATCCTGCTTTTTAAAATCCCGTTTTTAAAATCCAGCGGCAGCCAAATTCAGAGGACAGGTAATGGAATATGGGGGGATGCTGCCACCTGCAACCCCACTGCATGGTCTCATTGTAAGATTTGCAGTAAGTGCGAGGTTGGGTATATGCAAAAATATTTATAAATGTATAAACATTTTTTTTAAGAAACCGGGAATTTAGAAGACGGTGTTTTAAAAGTGTTTTAGCGGGATTTGTAAAAAAAACGCGATTTTAAAAAGCAAGATCCCGATGCATTTCCGTTGCGGTTGTATGCCGGGAGCAAGTGTACATATAAAATAAAAAAAAAACCTAACTTTATTTGATTCTATGTTTAAAAAGTTAAGACCCTTTTGTTTTGAATATATAGTTTAAGTCAGACATATCGTTAAGTCAACGAAAAATAAATCTTTAGTTAAGAAGAAAATGCAATGGATTTATATATCACTATAAAAGTTACTTACTTACAGAGTTTTTAGAATTTTGCTTTGTTGCGCGACCACAATAAAAGAACAATTTTGTTTTAGTTAATTGGCCACAGGCCTCTTACGCTTTATTAACAAACCATAAAAAATTAAATCTAAGTAATTCGTCGTCACAGTGCCGCCGCAATTACTGTTCATCGTATACGTATTACTGTTCGGTCTGGATTGGAAATTTATTGGTTTTGTAGCTTTATTGATTGATGACCATGTGGATTGATTTGCTACATCCAAAAGCGCTGAGTTTAGTTGTTTATTGGGTTATTGAGCTGCTTGACCTAAAGTGGTGATGTTGCATTCAGAGTTATACAATTTTTCAATTATTTGAGAACTGCATTCAATTGAATGAAAAGATTAAATTTTTAAGTCTTTAGAATCCCTAAAATACTTTGACTTTGTAATGAACTAGAACTAAATTGAATATTTAGCACCACCAAAAGGTGTATCAGAGGTGTATCACTTTCTGAACACCTCTTTTAAAACTAACTCGGCCGAATTTTAAAATTGTCTTAGCATTCAAATAGTGACGTCATCCTGATAAGTATAGTTTACTCCGGGGGCAGTGGTAAAGGAAGGTATTGGGAGCTATCTGTGGAAGTACTTGGCCGATTTTAATAATTGCATCAGCATTTGAATGGTGACGTCAACCTGATTAGCTTAATTTACTCAAGTGGACGTTGTTAATTAAGGTATTTGGGAATATATATGGAACTACTCGGCTGATTTAATTTCAGCAATTTAATTTGAAGTATAACTATAATGAATTAATCTGAGTATTGCTGTTTTTAAGGATATTACATAGAAATTCTTAAACACTCAAAAATACCTTAAACGTTAAAAAAACATAAGGAAAGGCTACAGTCCGCTTGGGGCGAACAGTACGGTACCCTATCCATATCGCTATATGCCGCAATGAAAAAAAAAAACATTTGGAAGCATTTTATTTCATTCTATCAAATTTATAGGCTTCGAGCGCTAGGACAAGCAGAAAACAACGACGTGGGTAAAGGAAGATGTGATGCGAGCAATCACTGCAGTTAATGTATTCTAGTATTGAAAGTACAAGACCTAAATCCTTGAAAACATTTATGAGAAAATTATTTAAAACAATAAACCAATTATCATATTAACAATCGGCAGTTGTTAACTGAAAATTGACATATTGATGAACAAAGTTGTCGATATGAGGAACAAACTTTGAAAACCTCAACGAAATTTAACAACCGAATAGTCAGTGCAAAGAACAGGCAGTTGTTAATTTTTTGAACTTCATATGAGAAATCAAGTTGTAAGATTATCAATTGCAACTGTCGATATGAATAGCAAAATAAATGTGGTATTCCAAATGTTCACATTGACATAACTGCGGTTATTATATTGACAATCACGGTTGTTAATGTGACATATTTTTTTTCATAGTCACCATATTGAATGTCACATTGATAATCATAGTCTTCAATATAAAAATGCAAACATTGTTATGTCTTGAAACATCATATTTGAAGGAATTGTGCAAACTCATAAGCCAACAAAAGAGGCTTATTCCAAAAGTCTTTTGAAATACTTGCATATGCCGACAATATTGATATCATTGGTAGAACACAGCGAGCTGTCAGTGGTGCATTTGCGAGTATAGGAACAGAAACTACAAAAATGGGTTTAGTGGTAACTGGGGGAAAAACAAAGTAAAGAGTCCGCCAAATAACTTCTTATTTTTTTTGAAAATGCTATAAAAAAAACTACTGAATAATTTCTCAAATTTCATTTTTTATTTAAAAGTACAATCCTTCCGGTTAATAATGGCAAATAATTTCATTCAAATGGCTGCCTCGGCTGGCCATGCAGTAGCCTACACGATCGGTCAAATTTTTAAGCACATTATCGAATGTGTGCAGCTGTATTTCATTAACGGCTTCACGAATATTGTCCTTTAAAGCGTCAATAGTCTCTGGCATGTCGGCGTAACACTTATCTACGGCACCCAAAGGTGTCAAATCACAGCGCCGCGGTGGGCAAACGACATCAGCTCTGCGGCTGATAATGCGATCTTCAAAAACAGGGCGCAAAACAACGAGTGTAGCTTCGGCTGTGTGGCACGTAGCTCCGTCCTTTTGAAACCAAATGTTGCCAATATCCTCCTCTTCAAGTTTTATGAACAAAAATTCGTTCAACATGGCCCTATAACGATCGCCATTGACTGTAACAGCCACTCCATGCTCATTTTCCAAGAAAAATGGCCCAATTATGCCTCTGGACCAAAATCCGCACCAAACAGTGACTCGTTTTGGGTATATCGGCTTTTCAATGTATGCGCGCGTGCCCCAAATGCGACAATTTTGCTTGTTTACATACCCGCCAAGATTAAAATGAGCTTCATCTGAAAAGATTATTTTTTTGGAAAAATCGGCATCTTCTCTAAATCGATCGCAGGCCCACTTAGCGAACCATATTCGTTCAGCGGAAGGATAAAACTAATTATCTGTCAAATCAGACATGAGCTAAGTGTTACCATTCGCGAAATAAGCACTAGTTAAGAAAGAAAACGTTAGATGGCGGACCCTATATATGATTTCAACAAGAAGGGACCCCAACATCGACGAATCGGCCAGAATGTCACAATCGACAGCTATAACTTTGAGGTAGTAAAGGACTTTGTCTACCTCGGCTCTGATATCACAGCTGAAAACAACATCTCATCAGAAAGCAAACGAAGAATAATTCTTGGCAATCGCGCAACTGGAGGCAGTATACTTTAGTATATTAATGTATACGAGAAAGTTAAAAATAAGCGCAACAAATCGTGCCTCTGCAAACACGTAATGCACACGTGATTTATGCATGTTTACTGTAAAGAATTTATATCGATATCGATAAAGTGTACGTGGCGATATCTATTGAAGTTGTTCTAAGCATTCGTAGTTCCTATATGTATCTGTAATAAACTAAAACAATATTATTATTATTATTGTCAGGCGCCTAGTCAGTGAATATGAAAGAGAGAACAAAATCCAAATCCTTCCCTTTCTTTAATTCATTCATCATCCAATACTCCACTGGCAACCATTCAAAGTTTATTTTTGGATCTGGCCCTCCAGGTGTGTGCCGTCGGGGTAACTTCCCTACCACGTAAAAAAATGCATGTTATGAGAAAGCCATCAGCCTCCAAAGCCATCAACGAAAAAGGCTTATGATTTAAGAGTATGCACCTGGAATGTACGTATGTTGTACACCCCGGGTGCTGCTCAAAAACTAGAATCTGTCCTCGAGCTGTATAGGGCAGATATTACCATGGTCCAGGGGATACGTTGGATAGGTTTTGGTATGCAGAACAGAAAAACATGCGACATTTATTACAGTTGCCACAAAAGGTTGCACGTATAAAGATGTGAATCTGTCTTCAGAAATCGGCTACGATCAAAGTTCATTTATTTTAGACCAATAAGCGATCGCCTAGCAGAGAACCCGCGTCTAGTCGATATAGAATAAATTCCATTTCCCAGCTTAGAAGAAGTTTCTATGACTATTACAAATTTAAAAAACAACAAGTCTGCTGGCTCTGATGGCCTGCCAGCGGAACTTTTCAGACATGGTGGCTATGCTTTGGTAGGGTGCATGCACCCTTTCATCAACCAAGTATGGGTTTAAAAAACCATGCCCGATGACTGGACTATCAGCTCCATATGCCCCATCTACAGAAAAGGCAATCTTATATCTTGCAAGAACTTTTGAAGCATATCCCTACTTAATGTGGCATAAAAGATCCCATTCAACGTACTATGTAAATGACTCAGGCCGTTTTGCAGCACACTAATCGGTAAGTATCAGTGTAGCTTCCAGCCCGGCAAATCGACAATTGACCAAATTTTGACACTAAAACATCCTGGAAAAGACCAACAAATTTCAATTCGAGACACATCACTTTTTCATCGACTTCAAAGCCTCATATGATAGCATTCATCGTCAGGAGCTCTACGTGGCGTTGTCCAAACTTAGGATCTGTTCCAAACATGTGCCAGATTCCGGCAGGGGGTGCGCTATCATGTGACTTCTTCAACCTTTTCTTAGAACAGATAGTGCTCAGAAATGCAGAAAAGAACAACATGCGACATTTATTACAGTTGCCACAAAAGGTTGCACGTATAAAGATGTGAATTTGTCTTCAGAAATTGGCTACGATCAAAGTTTATTTATTTTAGACCAATAAGCGATCGCCTAGCTGTAATCCGTAGCCAAGACATACGCAGGCTCTTCGGAATGTTGATGGAAACCTAGTCAACGAAGCGCAGGGAATTGTGGATGTGTTTAAGCAGCATTTACAGCAGCTGCTTAATGAGCATAATATTGAGAGGGAGGGTGGTAGAGCAAGCAGAGAACCCGCGTCTAGTCGATGTAGAAGAAATTTCATTTCCAGCTTAGAAGAAGTTTCTATGGCTATTATAAATTTAAAAAACAACAAGTCTGCTGGCTCTGATGGCCTGCCAGCGGAACTTTTCAGGCATGGTGGTTATGCTTTGGTAGGGTGCATGCACCAAATCATCAACCAAGTATGGGTGGAAAAAAACATGCCCGATGACTGGACTGTTAGCTCCATATGCCCCATCTACAGAAAAGGCAATCTTATGTCTTGCAAGAACTTTTGAAGCATATCCCTACTTAATGTGGCATAAAAGATCCCATTCAACGTACTGTGTAAATGACTCAGGCCGTTTTGCAGCACACTAATCGGCAAGTATCAGTGTAGCTTCCAGCCCGGCAAATCGACAATTGACCAAATTTTGACAGTAAAACATCCTGGAAAAGACCAACGAATTTCAAGTCGAGCCACATCACCTTTTCATCGACTTCAAAGCCTCATATGATAGCATTCATCGTCAGGAGCTCTACGTGGCGTTGTCCGAACTTAGGATCTGTTCCAAACATGTGCCAGATTCCGGCAGGGGGTGCGCTATCATGTGACTTCTTCAACCTTTTTTTAGAACAGATAGTGCTCAGAAATGCAGAAAAGAACAACAGGCGACATTTATTACAGTTGCCACAAAAGGTTGCACGTACAAAGATGTGGATTTGCCTTAAGAAATCGGCTACGATCAAAGTTTATTTATTTTAGACCAATAAGCGATCGCCTAGCTGTAATCCGTATCCAAGGCATACGCAGGCTCTTCGAAATGTACCTAGTTAACGAAGCGCATTGAATTGTGGATGTGTTTAAGCAGCATTTACAGCAGCTTTTTAATGAGCATAATGTTGAGAGAGTGGTAGGGCAAGCAGAGAAGTGAATAAGGACAAGACTAAAAATATGCTATTAACAAACAAACAATCATCTATCTACCGACTAGGACAAAATGTCACTGTTGATAGCAGCAACTTCGAGGTAGTTAGGGAGTTCATCTACCTCGGGGTAAACATCAACTCAACAAATGACATCTTAGTGGAGATCCGTCGAAGAATTACCCTAGGAAACCGCTGCTACTTCAGTTTGGCATGCTCTACAAAACCCTTATCTTGCCAGTTCTGCTATACGGCCCGGAGTGCTGGACGATAAGCAGGAAAGGAAAGTTAATACTGGGATCCTTTGAAAGAAAAATCCTTCGACGGATATTTGGTCCTGTGTGCAAGGAGGGCGAATGGAGGAGAAGATACAACGGGGAACTCTATGAGCTGTACCAAGATGTGGATGTAGTCCGAAAAGCTCGTCAACTACATTGGCTCGGCCACATCGAGCGAATGGACAACAATGCTCCTGCCAAGAGAATCTTCGAATCCCAGCACCCGGTTAGAGAATATAAGGAAACCGAACCTCCGTTTCAACAACCAAGAGACCAACAGAAACAGGAAAATGACGATATTCAAACAAATCTAACTATACCAATACAAAGATATGATAACGGTATTCAAACTATGGACTATAGCATCTAAAGTCGATAATCAATCAGATGTTCATAATAACAGAAGTACCTCTAACAATTGTCAAGAAAATAGACGATAAAATCACACACCGAGCCAAAAAACCACCCGAAACTAACAATACAATAGTTTCAATCAAACTAAGAGTAGAGAACCCATGGATATCTCTCCAAACAAACATTTAAATGTCCCCGAGACACATACAAATTTTCAGCAGGATACACAAAACAAATTCCTTATATTACGATTCATACCCTAAATAATAATAAATAAATAAGTTAATAAATAAATGAAACAACTCGGGAGTCTATAACCCAATATGGAAAGTACCATTTCATTCCCAAAACTTAAAGTGCTTGGGAAAAAGCGTTACAACCCAAGTCAAATAGAAGGTACCAATTCCGGAACCATTTAAATTGGACAATTTTTATGTAGAATTCTTAGAGGCCAAACTTCGACAATTATTTCGATGCTCTCATTGGGAATAACATCTTAATTAGAATTAACGCCATTATAGATTATAAGACTGGGGTCCTCAAAACCGAGTAAACAGAATATAACTTTATTTAAGCAAAGATATAGACTTGTATGTTAAAAATTGCTACGAAGATGGTTGCTCTTACATTTTTTTTCTGACTTCAAAAATAAAACAGATAATTTTGCTTCACATCTTAATCCTAAAGACGTAAATCAGATAAAATCATTTCTTAATTCTTAAAAAAATGTATTCTATTGTGAGGACCAAGAGGACCGTTACACGCGAATTAAACACTTAATAAAAACGAAATCCCGTTATATCTCAGATCGTACTGATACCCTGAAGTTCATGTCAACGAAGTAGATAAATAAATTAACGAAATGCTTCAGCAAGCTATAATAAGGCTCAGTAATAGCCCGTATAATGCTCCCATTTGGGTTGTGCTCAAGAAAAATGCAGATGGGTCAAAATTGCAACAATTCCCACATCGTACTTGATTATAGAAAATTGAATGACCAAACCATCGACGATCGATTGGCAATGCAGAATATATCAGAATTATTCGACAAACTTGGGATATGTCATTATTTTTAAGCAATAGATTTGGCTAAAGAGTTTCACCCAATAGACGACGTCAATCAACATAAAACGGCATACTCTACACTAGGCGGTCACTTCGAGTTCATTAGAATGCCCTTCGGTCTAAAGAATGCGACGGTAACGTTCCAACGTCTCATGAATACCATCTTAGGTAAACATATTGATGTATTGATGTTTTCAGCTAATTTTGCGGAACATTTATAATCACTCCAACATTTTATTAGAAGGTTAAGGGAATGTAACTTAAAATTGCTAGTCGCAAAATATAATTTTGCTGCACTCGAGACGAAATGTCTTGGACAATTCATATCAGAAAACTTTATAAAATCCAATCCGCTTAAAATAGAAACCATAAAACATATCAAAATTCCTACAACCCAAAAGATGATTAAATCCTTCCCCGGCTACTATCGGAAATTTATACGGGATTACGCTAAAGTGGCATATCCAATGCCAATTATAAATTATCACTAACGAACCTGTATAAATCATTATTATTATTAATATTTATTAACTGAACATAAATGTAACAGATTATTCTTAAAACTACAGCACTAGCATACAGAGGTTAACATAATACGTATATTGACAAAATACTTAGATTTATATATTTCTTAAAAATATAGGATTACAGGTGTAGGGGGTGCCCGAGGGTATCAGGAGAGCGAGACTTTTATACTCGCTCCCTGAGATCCTCGAGCACTCCCCTGTAATGGGGAAAATAGCGGTTATATAAGTTTGTCCAATTTTAGAATTCTTAATAGGTTGTAAATATTTTTAATATGTTTAGAAGATGGGGTTGATAGAAGATCGATAACATTGTTTTTGTATAAGTTCTCGCATTTCTGTTTAATTGTTTCACATTCTGTTGGATAGTTAGAATATTATTTGTTTGGCAAAGATGGCATATTGGTTGAGGTTCGTTCCTAAGTAAGTAGCTATGAGTTAACCAAGTGTGTCCAAGCCGACAACGCAGGTAGCATCTGTTAATGATGACCGTGGGTCTGTCGGATATGTTCGTGGAGTACCTTTTGGGTTGATTGTGGCATAGTGATGCATATATCTGCTCCAACATACTTTCTTTTTGAGAATACAATTTGCATTAATTAATTTAATTAAGTTACGTTTGTGTTGGGACATATGGAGATGTCCTTCGCTACTTTATCTGCTGATTCATTGCCTTGAATATTAGTATGACCTGGGATATTAACTTGTTACTCTTTGATATAATGTTGTCCCAGATGATATTTAGTAAAGGTGTTCATCGTTTTATATTTCTTATAGCTTGAAGAGTGGAGAGGCTATCTGTGAAAGTAGAAGTTGGTAAATATGGCGCACTTGCCATATATTGCCCGTATTGATTTTGGATACGAAAATAGTTTTTGTTGTCTTAATAAGAGTGTTAGTATGAACATAACTATTACGTGATGATAGATATCTTAAGATATTCAGTCGATTAGCTAATTTTGTTTTAAATCAGTACAATGGGTTTTAAAATTAAATTTTTTATCAAAATATTCCAAGGATACTTAAGCATCTCACAATTTGGATGTATATATTACTCATTGCGATATCCAAACTTTGACAACTTATTTTTCTGCAAATATGCAGGTGTTTGTTTTTATTTAAAGATATTATTGCTCCAGACTGGATGCACCAATTACAAATTTCGTTGATTACTGCATTGAATAAGTTAATTGTACGTGTCATATCATTACATTTAGACATTAGGTGTAGGTCGTCAGCGTAAAGCATATGATCAATGTTTTAAAATTTGGAATTATATCGCTAATGTCGAAAGTGAAGATCCTTGTGATATTCCATTTTTAATATTATGTACTTCTGAGAATAGTAATTGACTTTCGATCTAAAGGATCTGTGTTTTATGAAATAGAACATTTTAGGACCAATGTTCCATTTCAACAATTTATTTATGATTATGTGTGTTCCTATACGTTCGAAGGCTTTCTCAAAGTCGATTGAGACGACTGAGACATGATTCTTACTTGAGAAAGCAGTAGATATAAATTCTTTCTTTTTTATTTTTCTTTTTTATTTTATAATACCATCACAGTGCAAAACACAAAACACTACGTTCTCTAAGTGTAAGCTCTCAGTATCGCTTTACGCAACGGTTGTTTGTTGCGCGACTAAGCTTCATCTACCGATCTTCATCTTATAGACTATTTCAAGTAATTACAAATATAATTAATTTAAAGTTAATGCATTAATGGACTTCTTAAAATCTGCTCGCGACAAGCAAAAATCAATTTCGTTGCAGAATTCATTAAATGTGCTTATGCACCTTGTAATAGGCTCATTATTACCATAATTGGTTCTATGCCTATCTGTATGAAATAAGCTTCTAACCCGCAGTGACCTTTGGGGAGCATATATATTTAAAAGAAAGATCAATTTTGGTGAATTAGTATGATAATTAAGAATTTCGCGAATAAACATGACGGAAGGTGCATCGCGTTTGAAACTTAAGGTTTGCAGACCAATTAAATTGCACCTTCTGCCATAATTAGGAAGCTCATCAAACATATTTAATTTACGAACCGCGTACCTCGTGAAGTTTTTTTGGACTCTTTCGAATCTAAGTTCGTGAACTGCATATGGCGAATCCCAAATTACGGAACAATATTCTAAATAAGGCCTGACTAACGAGCAATAAATAATTTTAAGGCTATTTATATCTCTAAAGTCTTTACTATTACGTTTAAGGAAGCCTAACAATGAGTTCGACTTGGCAATGACATAATCATAATGAAAAAAGAAACTTAACTTGTTGTCAAATATGACACCAAGATCTTTCACTTCATCAAAACGCTGAAGTCTAAGATCATTTATAAAATAATTATGCAAAATTGTAGTACTAATACGATATGCGGAAAAAATTTACATTTAGATATGTTAAGTTCCAAAGCATTACGATTGCACCACTCCGACAATCTATTAATATCTGACTGAAAACGAATGCAATCAGATACATTTTTTATCCGCGAAAATAATTTCAAATCATCGGCGAAAGTCAAAACATTACAAAATTGAAATATTTCATGAACATCATTTATAAATAATATAAATAGCAACGGGCCCAAATGACTGCCCTGTGGAACACCGGAAGTAACTTCTATAACGCGAGAAGTCAAACCATCGACTTTAACCATTTGCCTTCTATTAGTCAGGTAATTACGAAACCATTTTAGCATTGATGAATGAAAACCCAAAGACTTTAGCTTAGCCAAAAGAAGTGTGTGATGCACCCTGTCAAACGCTTTCGTAAAGTCAGTATAAAGTACATCAACTTGTAATCGTACATCAAAACTATTAAATATATAATTAGTCAACAAAGCCAAATTAGTAGCACATGATCTACCACGAACAAAGCCATGCTGACTATTTGAAATAATTTCTTTTACCGCGAAAAAGAGTTTGTCCTTAACAATACTTTCAAACAATTTTGGTATTGCAGAAAGCTTTGATATAGGCCGATAGTTTACTACTTTTTGCCTTAAACCGCTTTTATAAATAGGTGTTATGAACGAATATTTCCATTCATTTAAGAAGTTCCCAGTTACAAGAGACTGGTTAAAAATAATTTTAAGTGGATGAAAAACGGATGATAAACATTTTTTTAATATTACCACAGGAATCCCATCTGGGCCAGGGTTGCTATTTAAATTTAGTTTTTCTAACGCATTTATTAAATCGTCATCCGAGAATTGCAACACACCGATGTCCAGTCGCACATGCGACTTATTGTACACTGACTCAAAGAAATCAGCGAACAAATTACACGTACTTTTCAAATCTGTTGAACTTACATCTTCGAATTCCATTACCTTAGGAAAGCCTGTGGTATTTCTTTTCGAATTAATGTAATTCCAAAACGATTTGCTATTACGCTTCACCGACGATTCTACACACAAGATATATTGCCTGTATAAAAACCGATTTAAAAATTCATATTATTTCCTGAATCTCAAAAAAAGTTCACGGTTAGAATTAGTTTTATTTGATATATAACGAGAATAAGCTTCCCTTTTGACGTTACGTAAATTAACTAATCTTTTATTTGACCAAGGAATTTTAAACCTTTTGTTAAGACGCGTTTTTGGTACAAATAATTCAAAACCAGATTTGATCTTATCCAAAAATATATCATAGTTACCTTTTAAATTGGGGGATTTCAGCAGTTCATCCCAATCAAAACCACTCAAATATTCCTGTAAAGCAACGAAATTGGTTTTCAAAAAGTTATAAGACAATGCGGAATTAATATTATTTAAATCACTGGAGTAATTAAGAAAATAAATCTCCAAAAGTAAGGCTTGGTGATGCATTTTATTGGAATCTATAAGATCCAGAGCTTCACTTATAGTATAATTAATTTCCTTATTAAGAAAAACTAAGTCCAATATTCTATTAATAGAGTTCGGAAAATGGTTTACTTGAAATAAATCCAAAGGAAGAAGACCATCGACAACTATTTGTTCAACCTCATGGTTGACGTTAAATGGTATTAAATTCTTATCACCATCCACATTCCTCCAATATACATTACCAATATTGAAGTCACCCAATACACAAGGTATTTGAGTGGCAGCAAGATTACTAACGACACTACTTATGTTTTGAATGTGTTTTTCATACACATTGGCAACACTGTTTGGTGGAACGTAGGAGACAAAAATAAATAACTGATAACGCACATCATTAACGAAATCAATACACACACACATCTGTTCCACTTCAACCGAACAATGTACTAATGTCATTTGCCTACTATGAAGACGAGAAGAGACAGCTATTAAAACTCCCCCGCCTCGCTCGCTGCTTGTTCGGCAACGATCATGTTGAATCGAAGATCTCCGTAGAAAAAATGTGTGGGTGCAGCCATGTCCCCGTTAAAACAATGACATCATATTGATGGTCAGAGAGCGCAACAAAAATCTCTTTTGTTTTCGTTCTCATACCACCGTTATTTTGATAATAAAGCGAATAATTTAAAACGGAGGTGCATTGCTATTGCAGCTGATCAGTGTTTATGTTTTGACTTCTGCGATGGGCAATTCAACTCCGTTTTTTGGCAAAAATTTTTTTACACGAATTCCCGACGGCCTTACCGAAGAATTTAATGCGCGCGCGAAGAATTCTTGCGGCAATTTAATTTTAAAATTAATAAAATTTAATTTGGTCAAGTCAGCAGTTGACTTGACTAATTTATTACAATTAACACGGCCATCCGGTATGGCTAACTTAGTTGAAATGTAATTTGTCAGTGCCTTTTCCGTCGTGTCAACGCGAAAACCAGCGGCATGCAGTTCAGCTGGAGGAGCTGCAACTAAATCGAGCGCGGAGTTATTATTGCCGATTATAGGCTTAATTTTATTAACGCGCTTTTTTTTTTCCGCGATTTTTTACGCGACACTTTGCTCCATTCGGTGCCTCCGGAGGCATTTTCTATCACGACCGGCGCGTTATCACATACGGGGGTATCATTAACAGACACTCCCGTTTCGGATATAATAGATTTTTTACCCATCGGCAAATGAGTATCGGAAAGCGAAGGCACTGAACTACATTTAAATTCGCGTAGTTCAGATTTAATCAAACTCAGCTCATTTGTTAATGCGCTGAGCTTAGTGATTAAACCCAAAAATGGCATCCCATTGCAGATTTTGCACTTGTAGCAAAGTCCCTCACTTGTCTTCATGAGCTAGAGGGCTGCTCCGGAAAGCATCACACAATGGGTGTGGAATTTCCTGGAACATATCCACAGCTAACGAAGTCACCAGACATTATGCCAGTATTGCATTCACCACAATTTTCAACCATTTTTAGCAATAAGACAAAATTTAAAATTGAAATCAAAAAATAACTACGATAGTTAACAATTCGCATGTCAATGCGGAGCAAAGGTTACGGTAGAACTGGGAAATTCATCTATATATATAGCCGGGTATTTGTGCTTTGGCTGAGCTTAGGCAGCTTTTAAATACAACCAGATTGGAAGGTAATTTCAATTGGTTAGCCGGCATACATAGATACGTTATAAGGGACTGGGATAAGGTTTAATACTGCAAGCTTTGCTTCTTGGAATTGGCGAGTAAAGTAAAGTCGCTACAGTAGGTGGACCACTACTTCGCAAAATGCTCGGCAATCGAGATTGAGTCCGTAAGAGGTTCAGAGTCAGTGTGAATAATTTTGATGGAGTGAGGAATAAAGTTACCCGTTAGAGTTCTTATAACAGCCCAGATCTTTTAACTAGTAGTATTAGGATTTAGATTAGAGGTGAACTTGTGAAAACTTTAAATTTTGGACGATTTATCTTTCCTACGAAATAGTGCATTTGATGTTTTATAATTTATGAGGTTTGTTTCGATAGGATACTTTCGAAATATCTTCCATAAAAGTTGTTTTTTTTCACGTAGGATAGCGATTTCGGAGTTCCACCATAGGACTATATTTTTAATTGGTTTACTTTTTGACTAAGATAATGCCAAATTGGCTGCAAAACGAAGACCTTTACATAAAGTTGCTGCCTCTTTATTCACGTTTGTGAAATAGGGTTTTTTTTGTAAAATATTCAGATGTTTTCGATTGGAAAATGTTCCAAATATATTTGGTGTAGGTGCTGTTGGTTTCTGGTTAATTTTGGCTATAATGGGAAAGTGATCGCTGCCTTGCAGAAAACATAATCTGTTCCATGAGGAGTTGGGCAAAATTTGAGGAGATACAAGCGTTAGGTCTATGTGTGTTAAGGTATTATGGGTAGAGAAGTGTGTAGGACTTCCGTCGTTGGTAAGAGAAAGGTTGGAATTAATTAAAAAAATTTCAACTATTTTTCCTCTTGAATTTGGTGTTGGAGTGGGTTCCAAGCATTAAAATCGCCTGAGAAGTTGTGATGGAGCTTTGATTGTGAAAATATGCTGAATATTGTTTGGGAACTTTAACTTGTAAATTATCGGTAATATGGGTTTCCTGGATATAATCTCCCATATGTGGTTTGTTTTCTTTTATTAACAGCACGTGTTCATGATACTTGTTAAGATTCCACTGCAGAATCTTAAGGATTACTTAAGCAGGCCTTAAAGACTTTTGAGCAAAAACTCCCGAAAGAGTTTGAATGGTTCAACCTTTGGACGACAGAGTCGGAATTCGGAGTACCGATTAAATGGTTGTATGTGTTAAGCTAATTCTAGAGTATGTATTTAACGAGTTGTATGTGTGGGTTGAGTTAAGAGACATGTCAGTGTTAAAAAAAGATTTTAGCAATTGATATTGATCATTATTGGAGAATTTGGTGAGTTTGTTGGGAGAGTATGGTTGTTTTTCAGAGAGTTTGATGTTGCTGGTGTTTTGTAGGATGGGGGTGAGTTGGTAGGGTTAGCTGATGTGTTTAAAGTACTTTGATTTTTTGAAAGAGAAGAGGAGTCGCTTGTTTGTTTTTCTGTTTGTGTGACGTTGTGTGTTTTTTTCGAATGATGCTAATTTTTGGTGTGTAAGGCGGGAGAATATTTTCTTTGGGTGAAACGGAGGTGGTGGAGGTGAGGGATGGGGCTTGCGTATTGCTAGAAACGGGTTCAGTTCCGTTTCCAACGACGGATGAGAAAGAAGAGAAAGATATGCCGCGTGGATTTTGTTCGTTGTAGATTTGTTTGGCTTCTGCCATGCTGCATTTTTTTATTATTTTTATTTTAAGGATCTCTCTTGCTTCCAAAAAACGCTTGCATAGCTTAGACGATGCCGGGTGGTTTTCTGCGTACTTAGCACAGTTCGTACGAGTACAGATTTCGGGAGTATGTGGTAAGGGAAAATTACATGTTTCGCAAGATTAAGCACCAGTGCATCTTTTAGCAGTGTGACTGAGTCGTTGGCATTTTTTGCATCGGATGGGGTAGGAAAAATATTCCTTTACCTCGAGGTTGTACGATCCCACGTAATAAGCCTGTAACTCGTTGCTCACCATTATCGGATTTCTTAAATTTAAATACCTCGGTAACACCTTGGTCTTTCATTTCCTTGACAATTTCTTTTTCGGGAACATTAATTAGGCAGTGGCATATGCTGTGCCTTTTGAGGCATTAAGTTAGTTATGTAGAGAGACTGAGATTGGACATAGGTTGGAAACTGATTTGGCGATTTGTTGGGATTGGGCAAGTATGAACAACTTTCCATTACGGAGTAGGGTTATATACCCGTACGACATTCTAATCGCATCAATAGCATTTTTAATAGAAATAAACTTATTGTGGTAGAGGTTGATTTTAGGATCGGTAGGGGAAAGACAATATATTTGTGATTTTTAGAGTTAGAGCGGGAGAGGATGTCTTGAGTGGCTTGAGGAATAGTGGAATACATACTTTTGTTTTCAATTTATTCGTAAGCGGATCGGAGTGCTGGTATAACACAGCAAAACGATTGCTTGCAAGCACTTTTGGCCCAGAGGCCGTATTTCAGTTGTTTAGTTTTCACTGGTTGGGATTTTTTCAAGCACTTGGTTTGGGAAAATGAAAACTGAAATGAGGAGAGGAGTAGGAAAATGAGAGCACGGGAAGGAAGTAAACAACTGAGGGGAGAGCAGAGAAACAATTTCGAAAATGATGTTGACGGCTCGGAGTATAGTCGGTGGCTGTGTATTAATCAATCCTGACTTCAGCGACACATTTACGCTCACTACATATGCGTCTAATTTCGCAGTCGAGGCGGTTCTATCCCAAAGTGGTCACCCGGTAGCGTATGCTACTGTAGTAGAATTCTTTCTGACCATTAATAACATTTCAGCACAATAGAAAAGGAGTTGCTGACTAAACTTCAAAGATGAAAAATCAACAAGCGGTTATACATCATTCTCTAAATATGCAACTGTCCATGGGATAAATGATAGGACATGGATCTCTGTACTGAAAGCTATAAAAGAGAGAATCATAAACTTAGGACAAATGAATGCACTTATCTCAGATGGTGAAAAATATATAGTCCATAATTTATTGCAGTCGAAAATGATGACGGATACTCTTGTCAAGAAACTTTTCGAAATTATAAACTTTTACAACAATAGTGTTGTTTCGACGACAAAGATGAGACCAATAGATTTCATTAATAAAAACCTTGACAGAACAGACATATACAATTTAGACCAAACGTTTTCCAATGAAAAGCAAAGGCGAATCAATAAACTGAAGCTAGAAACCTCAATTATCAGCAAGAACAAAATATATTAAGAAATTATATAAGACAAACCAAATACTGCAAAACACAACTCAAACGTCGTTACAAATATCGATAACTCTTATCTGATTTTATTTATTGTTATTTTCAAAACCATAAATAAGTTAACGGTTATGAAAGAAAACCAAAAATTCCACGACAATTAGTGTACTCAAAATTTTTTGTCAATAAATTGATCAAAATAGTTAGAGCCGTTACTGAGAAAATGAATTCTATTTAACTTTCTCGGTACATGAGATGCGTTTATGAATCGCAAAATTAATCGAAAATGAATGGTGACAAATTTATTTAAATTACTTTTAAGGTTTTGAAAAATTAAATTTTCTCAAAACCGGCACATACGATTTTGATGTAATTTCGCACATTTGACACTTTTAACATAATTTTTTAAAGAGCAAAAAATTAAGAAAATCATTAAAGCCATTTTTAATAAAAGGAATTCAATTTAAATTTAAGAAAATCGTTGTATGAAAAAAATTTAAAAAAAAATTTATCGAATTATGCAACTTTGTTCGGCTTAATAGTATAACAAAATCAGTCAAATTTTCTGGAGTCCCTTTATTAGTTTTCGAGATAATGCCGGTATTATAAATAACCGCTAATCGATTTTTTCAAAAACTGAGTAAGCAGAATATTTGGCTTCATCCCAATTATCCCTAGTACAAAAAAAGACCAAAATCCTTGGAATAATTTTCTAGAAAAATAGTGATAAGTGATTTTCTAAAAAAAAAATTAATGGCAGGTACCGTTATATCAGACGATAACGCAAAAAATAAAAACATGCCCCGAGATCTAACCCCAAAAACCTTATATACGAACTTTGAAGCAAATCCATCGAATCGTTTCGCCATACGGCGCTCTAAGAGACAGACAGACAAACCGACAAACAGACAGACAGACCAACGGACGGCATTGGCGGACCCACTTTTTTGGACTTCTCTATAGTCGTAAGAATATCCCTCGTACTCAGTTTGAGTTCAAAACTTCCGAGCGATCGCAATAACATTCTCTTTAGTATACTAATTTATACGAGAAAGTTAAAAATGGTGGGCCATATTTGCCGAACTTTCTCCATACAGAGATATACTTTCGTACTCACGAAACTCCAAATGAGAAATTTCAAGGTCAAAGTCACATACAAGCTAATAAAAACAATTAACAAGTTATCCTATCCATAAATCCCCGGACAAAGATACGAGATATATCCTAACTCTTGAACGATATTCTGCCTATAATCGGTCCACAAATTATATCCCAAAATATTTGACATTAAATCGGTAACACCCTGTAGTAGAAGTAGGTACATAAGAATATAGGAAGGTAAAAAAGATCATAAAAAAACAAGCTAAGGGTTCATAAGATTTATGCATGTTTTCTTTAAAGAACCTTACACGTTCCAAAGGCGCCAATAAATATATATTGAAAATGAAAAGTAATAAAACATGAAAATAAATTTAGAAACAGGAAAATAAACTTCGTTTCTTGTGACAAATTTCCGCTAGATTAAGCGGCAAAATCGCAAATTTGCGATCTCCATTTAGTATACGTGGCGACATCTATGATTATTATTTGTGTTGTTGCCGTCTTAGTCGTAGAATGATAAAATAATAATAATACCTTACCAGGTGCCCAGAAACCGCTGCCAGACAATACGTATCTCATACCTACACATGAGTCTCATAAAAATTAACTCTTACCGCATAGGCCAATCAAAATTAACAAGTCGAAAACCATTTTATTAGACTTGCACGGGCCAATAGAAAATAACAATAACTGACAACATCTGCACAAAGTTGGAAATAAGGAGAAAGATTTACTCGCTCGGTTATTTACGCCGCCATTTAGAATCAAAATTCAAAAAGGCGTCCAGAAATTGCTGTGAGACAGTAGGTATCCCGCATAGGTAAATGTTTCAAAAAAAAAAACTCTCTTCGCAAAGTATTACACGGTCTTGAGATAGTTGTCCCGGTTGGAGCCAACCGAGAGGCTCCGTTATTTATGGGTGGATCCAATGTTAAGGCAGATGAGCTTCTCTTGTGGTAGAAAACTTGTAAGAAAATAAATATTTATATATTGTGCAATATTTTGAAGTAGATTTACTTTCTATTGGCCCGTGCAATGCTTTGTAAAGTGATTTTTTATATGAATTCAGTATGCGAGATACCTATTATCTCAGGCGATTTCTAGGCTATTATATACCTATTATTTTGTTTAAATTTTTAATGTATTTCTGAATATTCTCGCGCAACAAAGGACACCTTCTATCCCTCATTTTCTACCCAACCTTTTCTTTTCTTGGGTGGACCTCCAAGGTCATTGGAAAGTGGAGGGAAACCAGGGTCCCATCAGCCTTAGGGCCACTTCCCACGAACCCTGAGGATACCACCCCCACACAGGTACTCATCACCCGCAACCTGAAACTCGGATTACCTACCCCAATTCATAGCCACCAGGAAGAGGCCCCCACTCGATACTAATGGACGGTTAAGGGGGAAAATCTGTCGAGAACCACCCGGAGGAGTGTTCCGCTCCAGCAATATTTTCGAATGAAAAGTTCATCGAGAGCCACCCGTATTAAGGTTCCGCTCTAGCAATATTTACGAACTAAAATTTCATCGAGAGCCACCCGGAAGAGGGTACCGCTCAAACTATTAAGCGGTGAGGACGGCGGTAAAGCCGCTCCCCAGTACGGAGCCTCACACCGCTCGCGAAAAATTTGCGCCAGGGTAGATGTCCAATAATTGAGGAGCTAGTGTGGACGGCCCAAAATCAAAAGCTTAAAAGCAACAATTGCGAAAGAACTACCACAGTCCAGGTAGGTAGCAATGTTCGATGGGGGAGAAGGTGACGATATTTTTCGCTACTCCGTCGGGGGAGCACCGGAGGAGCAACAGAGGGTCGTGGGCGCACCGCCTCCTGAAACACCCGTTAAATTGAAAACGCGCATCACCAACAACAAAAACAACATGAACATAAAAACACAAAACAAAAAGCTATAAAGGTCAAAAGAACGCCAGTGCGGAAAGCGAGACAAGACAGCAAAATACCAGAACACAACACCAACAGGAAAGCACCCTGGAAAAGACGGCTGCAACAGTTGGAAAAGAAAGGAAATTATATTGTGAGGAATGGCCTGCTATCGGCAAAATCCCTCACCCCAAAATCTGAATGGAATCCCACCAGACAGTTTAAATGTCGGTAATTTTGATACCACTGACACAACACTTTGATTAATTTTTTTTTTGTTCCGGGGGACTCTGGTAAGTCCAGGATGATTCCAATCGGTGAATGGGTTATTTGTTCCCTCCTGCCCACCTGTATTTGAGTTCTTTACTGACCCGATCAAAGGGGGAATTAGAATTGGATTATTTTATATGTTTACCATTTTGAATTGGTTTTAGATCTCCAAGAGGAGATAAATTATTCGACACCAATTAAAGGTTTCTTTTATCTATTATAAACAATTATCCAGCGCAATTGTAATAATCATGGTAAAGACTTGTTGACGTTTTGATATTATTCGCTTTCGCAACCATCAAAACAAAACCATATGATCGTTCATAAAAATCAATACCTAAGCTAAAGGTTTGTTCCACGTCGGAAAATGTTGTAACACTCAACCTTGACCTGGCTTTTCTAGTAACGGAAAACTCAGTGGTATAGAGTGGAAGTGTGAGAGAGAAAAGGCGAAAATGTAACAGTTAGATATTAGATTTGATTTTTTAGGGCATACTATTTCTAAGTACATGAAAATTTATATTATTTTTTGAAGTAGGTATATATATAATTTGGTTCTAAATAAAAAAAAATTGTTTCTCTTTGATCTCATATACAAAAATGTAATTTTCTTCCATGAATTGTAAGACCATGAAAAATAAAATTAAATGAATTTGACTAAAGTAAACATTTATAATCTTATTTAAAACAAAAATAAGAATGTTGGCCATATTTACCGCACTTTCTCCATGCAGATAGGTTGTCGTACTCAGGAAACCCAAAAAATGGGAAATTTCAAGGTCAAAGTTATAGGAGGGATACCTACAAGCTAGTAAAGACAATTAACCAGTTCTTAACGAGTTACCTCCTTGCATTAATAAGGGTCAGGCTTTCACCAAAGTAGGCCTATCCCTAAATCCTCGTGCAAAAAATGGAGATATATCTTAACTCTTCAACGATATTCTGCCTATAATCGGTCCACAAATTATATCCCAAAGTATTTGACATTAAATCGGTAACACCCTGTAGTAGAACTAGGTACATAAGAATATAGGAAGGTAAAATAGATCATAAAAAAATAAGCATAAGGGTTCATAAGATTTATGCATGTTTTCTTTAAAGAACCTTACACGTTCCACAGTCGCCAATAAATATATATTGAAAATGAAAAGTAATAATTTTAGAAACAGGAAAATAAACTTCGTTTCTTGTGACAAATTTCCGCTAGATTAAGCGGCAAAATCGCAAATTTGCGATCTCGATTTAGTATACGTAGCGACATCTATGATTATTATTTGTGTTGTTGCCGTCTTAGTCGTAGAATGATAAAATAATAATAATACCTTACCAGGCGCCCAGAAACCGCTGCCAGACAATACGTATCTCATACCTATACATGAGTCTCATAAAAATTAACTCTTATCGCATAGGCCAATCAAAATTAACAAAGTTGAAAACCATTTTATTAGACTTGCACGGGCCAATAGAAAATAACAATAACTGACAACATCTGCACAAAGTTGGAAAGAAGGAGAAAGATTTACTCGCTCGGTTATTTACGCCGCCATTTAGAATCAAAATTCAAAAAGGCGTCCAGAAATTGCTGTGAGACAGTAGGTATCCCGCATAAGTAAATGATTCTTAAAAAAAACTCTCTTCGCAAAGCATTACACGGTTTTGAGATGGTTGTTCCTTCTCGGTTGGCTCCGTTATTTATGGGTGGATCCAATGTTAAGGCAGAGGAGTTTCCCTTGTGGTAGAAAACTTGTAAGAACATAAATATTTATATATTGTGCAATATTTTGAAGTAGATTTACTTTCTATTGGCCCATGCAATGCTTTGTAAAGTGATTTTTTATATGAATTCAGTATGCGAGATACCTATTATCTCAGGCGATTTCTGGGCTATTATATACCTATTATTTTGTTTAAATTTTTAATGTATTTCTGAATATTCTCGCGCAACAAAGTACACCTTCTATCCCTCATTTTCTACCCAACCTTTTCTTTTCTTGGGTGGACCTCCAAGGTCATAGGAAAGTGGAGGGAAACCAGGGTCCCATCAGCCTTAGGGCCACTTCCCACGAACCCTGAGGATACCACCCCCACACAGGTACTCATCACCCGCAACCTGAAACTCGGATTACCTACCCCAATTGATAGCCACCAGGAAGAGGCCCCCACTCGATACTAACGGACGGTTAAGGGGGAAAATCTGCCGAGAACCACCCGGAGCTTAAAAGCAACAATTGCGAAAGAACTACCACAGTCCAGGTAGGTAGCAATGTTCGATGGGGGAGAAGGTGACGATATTTTTCGCTACTCCGTCGGGGGAGCACCGGAGGAGCAACAGAGGGTCGTGGGCGCACCGCCTCCTGAAACACCCGTTAAATTGAAAACGCGCATCACCAACAACAAAAACAACATGAACATAAAAACACAAAACAAAAAGCTATAAAGGTCAAGGCCAGTGCGGAAAGCGAGACAAGACAGCAAAACACCAGAACACAACACCAACAGGAAAACACCCTGGAAAAAACGGCTGCAACAGTTGGAAAAGAAAGGAAATTATATTGTGAGGAATGGCCTGCTATCGGCAAAATCCCTCACCCCAAAATCTGAATGGAATCCCACCAGACAGTTTAAATGTCGGTAATTTTGATACCACTGACACAACACTTTGATTAATTTTTTTTTTGTTCCGGGGGACTCTGGTAAGTCCAGGATGATTCCAATCGGTGAATGGGTTATTTGTTCCCTCCTGCCCACCTGTATTTGAGTTCTTTACTGACCCGATCAAAGGGGGAATTAGAATTGGATTATTTTATATGTTTACCATTTTGAATTGGTTTTAGATCTCCAAGAGGAGATAAATTATTCGACACCAATTAAAGGTTTCTTTTATCTATTATAAACAATTATCCAGCGCAATTGTAATAATCATGGTAAAGACTTGTTGACGTTTTGATATTATTCGCTTTCGCAACCATCAAAACAAAACCATATGATCGTTCATAAAAATCAATACCTAAGCTAAAGATTTGTTCCACGTCGGAAAATGTTGTAACACTCAACCTTGACCTGGCTTTTCTAGTAACGGAAAACTCAGTGGTATAGAGTGGAAGTGTGAGAGAGAAAAGGCGAAAATGTAACAGTTAGATATTAGATTTGATTTTTTAGGGCATACTATTTCTAAGTACATGAAAATTTATATTATTTTTTGAAGTAGGTATATATATAATTTGGTTCTAAATAAAAAAAAATTGTTTCTCTTTGATCTCATATACAAAAATGTAATTTTCTTCCATGAATTGTAAGACCATGAAAAATAAAATTAAATGAATTTGACTAAAGTAAACATTTATAATCTTATTTAAAACAAAAATAAGAATGTTGGGCCATATTTACCGCACTTTCTCCATGCAGATAGGTTGTCGTACTCAGGAAACCCAAAAAATGGGAAATTTCAAGGTCAAAGTTATAGGAGGGATACCTACAAGCTAGTAAAGACAATTAACCAGTTCTTAACGAGTTACCTCCTTGCATTAATAAGGGTCAGGCTTTCACCAAAGTAGGCCTATCCCTAAATCCTCGTGCAAAAAATGGAGATATATCTTAACTCTTCAACGATATTCTGCCTATAATCGGTCCACAAATTATATCCCAAAGTATTTGACATTAAATCGGTAACACCCTGTAGTAGAACTAGGTACATAAGAATATAGGAAGGTAAAATAGATCATAAAAAAATAAGCATAAGGGTTCATAAGATTTATGCATGTTTTCTTTAAAGAACCTTACACGTTCCACAGTCGCCAATAAATATATATTGAAAATGAAAAGTAATAAAACATGAAAATAAATTTAGAAACAGGAAAATAAACTTCGTTTCTTGTGACAAATTTCCGCTAGATTAAGCGGCAAAATCGCAAATTTGCGATCTCGATTTAGTATACGTGGCGACATCTATGATTATTAGTTGTGTTGTTGCCGTCTTAGTCGTAAAATGATAAAATAATAATAATACCTTACCAGGCGCCCAGAAACCGCTGCCAGACAAGACGTATCTCATACCTATACATGAGTCTCATAAAAATTAACTCTTATCGCATAGGCCAATCAAAATTAACAAAGTTGAAAACCATTTTATTAGACTTGCACGGGCCAATAGAAAATAACAATAACTGACAACATCTGCACAAAGTTGGAAAGAAGGAGAAAGATTTACTCGCTCGGTTATTTACGCCGCCATTTAGAATCAAAATTCAAAAAGGCGTCCAGAAATTGCTATGAGACAGTAGGTATCCCGCATAGGTAAATGATTCTTAAAAAAAACTCTCTTCGCAAAGCATTACACGGTCTTGAGATGGTTGTTCCTTCTCGGTTGGCTCCGTTATTTATGGGTGGATCCAATGTTAAGGCAGAGGAGTTTCCCTTGTGGTAGAAAACTTGTAAGAACATAAATATTTATATATTGTGCAATATTTTGAAGTAGATTTACTTTCTATTGGCCCATGCAATGCATTGTGAAGTGAGTTTTTATAAGAATTCAGGATGCGTGGAAATTTAGTACCTATTATTTTATTTAAATTTTTAATGGTTTTGTTCCCGTGCATTCAAATTCACAATGTACTCATTTGATATGTAGAGCAGTTATTGAAAAATCTGCTAACAAAAGAGCAAATATTTTTAATTTTATTTATCAACAGCACCAAGAAACCAACCAAATTAGAAGACAAAATGACGAAGACAGCTAAGATAACGCAGCCGATGTGTGTATGGTTAGCGGTCGCTTAAACTTGCACTAGTAGCTGTTAATGATTGTTTGGTTATTGCAGACGCAATGAAGAAAGTACAGAACTGTACCTAAAAAGTGGATGCTGCACTAGCAGTAGCTTAGTACGCTTATGACTCGACGATGATATATTTTGGCACACTACCAACATTTGAAGAAGGGCATCGAACCAATGATTCTTAAAAATTGCAAGCAGGCCCATAATTCACTCATATTCACTATTTATTTCCAATTAATGGGCACGAAATGAACATTTTTAAGTTTATTAAACTGGCAACATTTGACCAGAATGACCAGGCGTTCTGTATGGCTTTCTTTTTAGATAAAATAACACTACGTGTAACTGCGTTTTTAGTCAGCATCTTATATGTTTTTCTTAACCATGACAAATTTTGATTTTCCATAAAAAAAATTCTGAAAAACATATCGTTTTTTGGCTTTGATAATAAACACTAAGGCACAATTAGAAGAAAATAAACCTTCATCCTATACAGAACAATTGGTTGCCGCCGGTGAATGTAGTTGGCTTACATTCAAAGGTACTCAATTATTCTATAAGGGATTCATTTAAAAGCTGTTGCATTTCTGAAGTAAAACTGGAAACTACCTCTAAGGACTAGCACTTGGCATGCTTGCATATGCACAGCTAGGTAGGGTCGGATGGGGTAAGGTTCTTGTCCTAAGGAAGCCAGACGCAGCAAAAAAAAAAATTTAATTCATGCCAAGATTTAATAAAAAAAAAAGAATAATACCCTGAACGGACGGACTCTGCTGTTCCCCTAGCAATTATGTTCGCGTGGCAACAGATGTTACGTTGCCTTGAGTACATTGAGTTCCCTCCCTACTCACGAACTACGCGAACGCCATCACAGTTCTCGTACTCTGAACATCTATGAACTGTCCCTAAATTAACAGGAAATCACATCTACTCTAAATGACCATTACTAAAGTCTCGAACACAACCACACATAACCCCGTCAAATTAGGAAATCAGATCATTTTCAAGTATTCATATTTCAATTCAATTTAAGTCTAAATGTATCCATATTTATATTTTATCTCAAAGAATTCATAGTCTTACGTTTATGTAATTTTAAGGTCTACTATTACAAAAAAAAATAGTTTAGGGGGGGGCGGATAAACTTATTGCTAGGAAATCAGTACAAAATAAAAAAAATTAATTTAAAATCATATTAGGATAGCGCTAGCTTGGCGTAATTCATTATTAAGAAAAAAAAAATAAAAAAAATAAACTCACCACTTATCCAGAGATTGTGCACAATTCCTGACTGCTGCAGATCAATTTAGCTGCGGGGGATTACTATAGGTATATATAAGACTCATATAAAACACAACCAAACTATCACCACATTGTCACTTTTATATTAGATGTATATAAGAAAAAATTAGGCAAAAAAAATCAAATTAATTAGATCATACTTGATTACACAATTTATATTTTAAACTAAGTTAAGATAGGATAGAGATCTATTTAGAATTAATCATTTTGTTTTCTTTTGTTTTGTCTTTAAATGTTTGCACTTGGCACTTAGGTTAAGCCACTGGTGGGGATACTAATCATATATATTACAGCTTCGTATAAAAAAAAGAAACCACTAAAGCTCACAACGATTTTTCCGCACGTCTAACACTTGAGCAAATTCCGGTACCACTATCGCTTACCACACTGCCGGCAGGGAACCGCTTTCCGTAATCAGCACGAAAAGAACCGTGTTTTAATTCCCCGATTGATTTGCTCCTTAACTGGGCTATCGGGTGCGATTTCACTTTTATTACGATCGGTGGGTTGAATTGTGGAGCGCAGTGAGTGTGACGTGGCGGAAACTCTCCACTAGTTGTGTCGCGAAGAAGGTGGTAACGATTAAAGATGCTGGTGTGAACTTAATGGGCGACGTTTGTGAGTGCTCTGAGAAAGCAAATATAACTTTCGCTCGTTGCCACTTCGGGAGCAGCGCTGAGTAGGGAGGGTGGACACTGTTTCTTGTAGCGTTTGGTTTTTTTTTTTTTTTTTGTTTGGTGATTTGGTGGGAGGCCAATTCTCTACACACCGCGCTGTTGACGAAGAATCGATACTATCGCTTCCAACTTGATGGATCGAGCATTGGTTCGATCTTATTGTAATCACCTTGGTCGGTTGAGTGCGGGTGGGAGGGAACGAAAAGTCTCCACAGAATTGCTGCGCCATGCAAAAGAGAACTACGTTCAGCACTCCCTCTCCTCCACCAATCAGGGCCTCAAAGGGGGATGCGCTAACAATTAGCCTACTGACCTACGTATGTAATCAATATAATTGAATTGATCTACTTTTAACTACAATTCATACCTCTTTTTTTTTTTTTTTCTTTATTTTTTTAATCGATGGTTTGGTGCTGATTAAGATTTAAGATTTAAATCTCCAAATTTTTTTTTGTTTCTTCTTTTATTATTAAGATGTGGATTGGACTATTCAAAATTAAAAAAAAATTGTTAGAGCGAATAGCTACGATATAGGTACATACGTAGTTTAATATTACCTCTTAAAGTTTATGGGAAGATAAGCAGAATAAGTCCTTCTTGAAAGAAAGCCCACGAGCAAAAGAAAGAGTTTGGATTCCACGATTTTAAGCTAGCCTCAAATTGAGTGGTAAGGTTGGCATTACTTCCAATAATTAGCGAAGGAAGTTAACTATGCTTCGTTGAGTTTTACAGAATTCCGCGCATGAAGTTGCAGGGATGGTAAAAGAAATAGTTTAAAAATAAAAACATTCGTAACAAAGCATTATCACATTTATTAAAGTATCAAGGTCTATACCAAATAATAGAAACTTATATTTGAGACACACGCCTTGAATTAAACAGCTTTAACTGTTTCGTTATGTTAATGTTAGACTGAAATTCAGGTAGGTAGCTTATGACATACAAACAATATGAGGATAAAGTAACACAGACATATATGCATACATAACAAATCTCTACTTCATATATCATCATGTTGCAACGTACATCTAAGTGCACGTGATGTTTTCATGAATGTCACTTGAACTTCCATGATTTCTGATGCTTAAAAACTTAAAACCTTGTGTGGATGCTATCAGTTATTGTTAGTTTTTAAATATCTTGTTTAAAATTTTTTTTCGGTTGCAATGGAAATTTTCGAAGAAAACGTCATTTTAGTGAAAAATGCCTACAAAAAGTAGGCATGGCAAAAAACTATATATAAGTTTTGGTCCTGATAATAAATATATGTATATACTTTTAGGGGTCTACGATGAATATTAAGGGGTGTTACAAACTCTGTGTCAAAATGAATATACCCTTAGGATAGGGTATAAAAACAAGCAACAGGCCATATGAACTTCTGGTGAATTTGATGCAGGAGATACCGGATATCACACGAAACTACACCAAAGGGCAACTAGAAGCAGTTGCTGTATTTTGGGACGAAGTTACTGACCAACTAGTCATTTTTTAACATTCTCGTATACATTAGTATGCTAAAGGGAAAGTTATTCCGATCGTACGGAAATTTTGAACTCAAACTGAGTATAAGGTATTATATTACGATTACAAAAAAGTCCTAAAAAGTGCGTCAGCCAATGCCGTCCGTCGGTCTGTTTGTCTGTCCGGGCGCTGTATGGCATCCTTTTATTTTTTACTTTATCGTTTAAAATAACGGTACCTGCCATACAAATTTGTTTGTGAAAATCACTTATCACTATTTTTCTCGAAATTGGTTCCAAGGATATCGGTGTTTTTTTTTACTAAGGATGGTTAGGATGGGGTCATAAGCTCTGCATACTCAGTTTTTGAAAAAAAAATCGACTAATAAGGGGAACTTCAAAAAAATTAACAGTTTTTTTATACTATAAACTCAAACAAATCTGCATACTTAGATTTTTCAAATTTTTTTTTTCATATAACGACTTTCTTAAATTGATAATTTTTTGTATTTCGAACAATTATGTTAAAAGTGTCCAATGTGCGAATTTTTTTTGAGAAAATCAAATGTTTTAAAACTTAAAATTTAAATAAATTTCTCACCATTAATTTTAAATTCATTTTACGACTCTCAAAACGCATCTCTTGTACCGAGAAAGTTTCGTATGACGCAGACATGCACTTTATTTTTTGTACAAATGGAGACACATAAATATCGTTTTAGCAACGGTTTTGATTGGTAATGGTAGTAAAACCTGACGGAATGTGTTCGGAAATACAGAATCGCCAAAGACTGCAGCTACAGTATGCCTTCCACGGCCATTACAGGGTTCTCCTACGATTCCATCTACATTAACCTACCTATCGTCAACTCCATCAACATGAATCTTGCAACCGACAACTCCACCCACATTAAGGAACCCACCTACTACCTCTTCATCTGTTTCTATACATCCATGGCTCAAGGTTTACACTAGATCGAAATAGCGAAACCAGATATTAAAAAACAGCTTTCTTAACGGATTGCGGACATTATGAATTTCTTCGAATGCCATTTGGCCTGAAAAACGCCAGCAAGAATGTTATTGAAATCGTGCGGAAATTTCGAACTCAAACTGAGTATGAGGGATGATATTACGACTATAGAGAAGTCCAAAAAAGTGGGTCCGCCAATGCTGTCCGTCGGTCTGTCAGTCTGTCTGTTCGGGCTCCGTATGGCGAAACGGTTCGACGGATTTGCTTTAAAGTTCGTATATAAGGCTTTTGCGGTTACATCTGGGGCCATTTTTTTTTTTGTTTTTGCTTTATCGTTTGAAATAACGGTTGCGCCAGCAACTTTTCAGCGCCTAATGAATTCACTTCTCCAAGAATTCATTGTTAAAATATGTCTTGTCTATTTATACGACATCGTCATATTTTCCACGAGCCTAATTTAGCTTCAATTAAGAAAATTTTCAAGAAACTTAAAGTACAATTGCACAAAAGTGACTTTCTGCAAAAATAAACCGAGATTTTGGGCCGTATTGTAACCTAATTCGAATAAAATAACAGAAATTCAAAATTATAAAATTCCCAAATCCTTTAAACAAATTCGATCATTCGTTGAAATAACAGGATATTATCGAAAATTTATTAAACATAATGTTTTTTTAAAAAATTTTGGCTTGTCGACGTAAACAATAAAGACTATATTGAAAGTTATGAAACGTTAAAAACACTTATTACATCCGCGCCCATTCTTATATATCCAGATTTCTCAAAAAATTAACTTAAATTTAAGAAAATTGTTACATGCAAACTTAATAGTATAAAAAACACAGTAACATTTTTGGAGTTCGCTTCGTTAGTTTTTGATATATTGGCGGTTTTATAAATAACCGTTAATCGAATTGTTTTCACAAAAACTGAGTATGCTGTATTTTTGGCCCCATCCCAAGTATCCTTAGTACAGAAAAATTCCAAAATCCGTTGAATTTCTAGAAAAATATTGATAAGTGATTCTTAGCAAAATATTTCATGGCAGCTACCGTTATTTCAAACGATAAAGCAAAAACAAAAAAAAAATGGCCCCAGATGTAACCGCAAAAGCCTTATATACGAACTTTAAAGCAAATCCGTCGAACCGTTTCGCCATACGGAGCCCGAACAGACAGACTGACAGACCGACGGACAGCATTGGCGGACCCACTTTTTTGGACTTCTCTATAGTCGTAATATCATCCCTCATACTCAGTTTGAGTTCGAAATTTCCGCACGATTTCAATAACATTCTCTTTAGTATACTAATATATACGAGAAAGTTATAAATACAGAAATTTATAAATATATATAAATAACTGCGAAATCTGCAACAAGGCGAAATACGAAAGATCTCGTAACAAAATACATATCATTAAAAATAACTAAAACACCAACAAAACCTAATCAAATTTAACACATTGACATTTGGTCACAATAATTGATAAATATACGAAATACGTCACGGTAGAGGAAATTAAAAACAGGATATGAGTATCACTCTTAACAACGCTTGAACATCTTGAAAATATAGTTACATAATTGCTGCCATCAATAGTGACATTTTGTCCCAGTCGGTGGACAGATGATTGTTTGTTTGTTGATAGCATATATTTAGTCTTATCCTCGTTAACTTCAAGGCCAACTAGTTTTGTCTGTTCTTCAATAGCCGTGAAAGCCTCTATCACGGCACTCTGGGATCGACCGATGATGTCTATATCGTCCGCATACCCCAGCAATTGTATCTGTTGAAGATAGTGCCTTCCGTGTTGACACCTGCCCTGCGCACTATCTGCTCAAGGACAAGATTGAAGAAATCACACGACAGCGCATCTTATTGCCGAAATCCGGTGCATGTTTGATGATGATTTGTTGCATGCGCCCTACCATAAAATCACCTCCGTATTTGAAAAGCTCTACAGGTAGACGCTCAGAGCCGGCGGCCTTGTTGTTTTTTAGTTTTTTTTACAGCTTTACCAACCTCTTATGTAATGACCAGTTTTTCATTGACTGGACGTGGGTTCTCTTCTTGCCCCATCACTCTCTCTACATTTTGTCCGTTTAGTAGCTACTGGAAATGCTGCTTAAATACATCTTCTATTCCCTGTGCGTCGGTGACTGGGTTTCCATCGCTGTTACGAAGAGCCTGTGTTCCGATATTAAAGATAGCAGCCAGTTGCTTGGTTTTCTTATAAAACTTCCGGATGTTGTTTCGGTCGCGGGACTCTTCGATCTCCTTGAGCTGGGAGACTTCGTGCTCTATTTTCTTCCTACGCAGACTCTTCTTCTCCTGGCTCGGTACTCATCCCTTGCTGCCCTTGTTTTCCTCTGCAGCGTTCTAATGTGTGCATCTGCTGTCACCTTTTCCCAGTATACGCATACACCATCATACCACGGACTTTTTCTCTCGGGTGGCTGGCATCCTAGGGTGGTTTCGGTTACCTCCTTGATGATGTCGCTATACTGAGGCCACTGGTTGTTGGCGTCTATGGTAGGTGAATGCACAGTAGAGAGTTTCTCACTCAGGCGCTGTTTGTAGGGTCTGGCGACTCCAGGTGTGCTAAGGCGTCCAACGTAGAATTTCTTCTTTTGGGTAGTTCGCAGCTTCTTCTCGTTGGACAGTCGAGCTCTGAATCTGAAATAGTTTACAAAATAGTGCTGGAGCCTATAATAATTTGGGTAATCTAGATTTTTTTAATCAAAATAATCCAGGAAATTTATAACAATAATTCCAGAAATTTTCGCCAAAATAATTCTGGAAATTTTAGGAGAAATAATAACTCTGGAAACTTTTGACAACCTAACTAAAATAGAAATTTTCGGGAAAATAATTCGGAATTAATTAGAAATAATCGTCAAAGTGAAATTATGGATGTTGATCATATACATCAAGGCAATAATTTGTCTACTATGCCACAAAACCAAAATGTCTCCCAAATACAAAATTTTCAAACAGCCACACCATAATTATTAGAACCAAATCAATTCCTATTAAAATATTAACAGATTCAGGTGCACGCACTTCACTAATTCAAAAGGGCTTATTTCATTTATCTTTGAAAACGAAACTAGGTAGACCGTTGAAACTTAATTCAATAATTGGTTGCGACTCTAAAATAACAATCCCCTGGTTTTAAGAATTTAATAAGCCTTTATTGAATATTGAAATGCTTGAATCCGATTTAAATAGCGACTTTGATGGAATAATAGGATGTAATATTTTGCGGCCTTTGCAAGCAAATATCGATCTAAAAAATTCACAGCTCATTACAAATGATGCTATTTTGCCTTTAGTTTTACAAATTCACAAAATCAGTTAACTAAAGAATAGATCAATAATTTTAGTAGCGATAGAATAGAAATAAATTTTTAAAATCCAAATGTTAAGAAAATAACAGATAAGCTAAAGTTAGAAAACCTAAACGACGAAGAAAAAAAATGTCTAATGTCAACTATATTGCCGGTGAGCACTTGTCTTCAGTAGTTAAATACAGATATCATGAAGTACATAAAAAAAAGCTTAGTAAGCAAATTTCCGAAATGCTTGAGTCTGGAACAATTGTAAATTCCACCAGTCCGTACAACGCTGGTACGACTAATCTTAATAAAATCTAAAAGTGCAGGGCGATAAATGTCACTTCCTAAAAAACGAGACGGAATATTTAGGACACGTAATTTCCGATAAAGGTATTAAACCAAATCCAAATAAAATTGAAATTATTAAACAAATCAAATTACATCAATCAGTAAAGCAGATAAAGTCATTTTTGCGCATTACGGGTTTCTACCGAAAATGCATTAAGGACTACTCTAAGTAGCCCTACCTTTGACTAAATGCCTCAAAAAAAATTTAAATTAATTTAACTGATAGGCGTACATTGAATCCTTTAACAAGCTTAAAGAACTCATATGTACGTGCCCCATTTTGGCATACCCAGATATTGGGAAAATATATACCTTAACAACTGATGCTAGTAATGCTTCATTAGGAACAGTACTATTGAAAATAAACACCATATAGCCTTCGCTTAGAGGACTTTGGATGTCCATGAAAAAACTATAGTGTTATAGAAAAAGAGCTCATCTCAATAGTTTTGGGCTACCAACTATTTTAGACCATATCTCTATGGGCGTAGATTCAAAATTCAACCAGACTACCGGCCTTTGGTATGGTTACATTCATTTAAGGAACCGAATTGCAAGTTACAGCACTGGTAGATTAAACTCAACGAGTTTGACTTTGATATAGAATATATCAAAGGAAAAGAAAATTGTGCTGCTGATTTTATAAGTCGTCTAGAAATGAATTGCATAGACTTAAATTATGCTAGGTCTGATGTAGCTACAATACATAGCGGTATTGAGAACTTAAATGACTATATTTACATAGCTGAGAGTCCTTTAAACATATATAAAAATCATTTACTAATTCAGAAAGGGAACTCAAGAACTTATACAAGTAAAATTTTGTATAAGCGAAAAAAAAGATCAATTATTTCGTTACCAGAATATAATGAGGATTACGTCCTCAATATATTAAGAGAACTTTTGCCTATTACAGGTATTTAAGGAGTTTACTGTCCAGATGATCTTATTTTTAACGAATTCCAAAAGATAATTGTTAAATATTTTTTAAATTCACCGAATATGAAAATTTTGAGATGTACGAAACTCTTTAAAGATATTACCATTGCAGAAAGATTGCTAGAAATCATTGAAAAAAAACTCATCTAGATTTAAATCACAGAGGTATAGACGAAACATACCTAGAATTAAAAGGCATTTTATATTTCCCAAATTTAAAACTAGAAATCCATAAATATATTAACAATTGTATATTATGTAACATGTGCAAGTATGATAGGAATCCTATCAAGCCTACGTTAATGGCTTCTGAAACACCTAATAAGCCAAACGAAATAGTGCATATAGACATATGGTTCTTGAATAAAAAAAAAAAACGTTTTTAACATGCATTGTCATAAGCTTACCAAGCCTGTGTCTATCCATCCCATACCAACTAGGAATTCAATTACTATAGTTGATCTATTAAAGAAAAGGTTTGCAATTTTAAGAAAACCGGTAGCGGATAATGAATTTAATACAACCTATATTAAAAATTATTTCAATAGATTTCATTTAACCTTGAACGAGCATATGCGATTGCTCAAACAGGGTACTAGCTTTTAAGGCCGTCAAAATATATAATAATTAGATCCATTCCATAACGAAGTATAAGCCAAATGACCCTTTACACTCGACTTTATCCTAACTGGAATGGGAAAATTTCAAAAAACGGATTCACGAAAATAAAAAAAAAACAAATGAGTAGAAGTAATAAAAAACTTAAAGAATTCAGAAGTCCAGAATTAGTTAAAAATGTAGGATTCCATAACATTAAACATTTACCAAGATATATAATTAAAGACGTTCAAGGAAAAAGCAAAACCTTTTTCAGGGATAATAGATATAATAGTTTTAAGAAAAACCAAAATATAATGTATAAATATTCATATTTGTACATAGGAAACATAATCGTAGCAATTTTCCGGCTTTCGAGGAAATAACCCACATACGCCAGAGTGCATAATTACATCACAAGCAATGAATTTTCATAAACATGTGTTTTTTCAACTTTGTGGACATAAACGGTTCGCTGACAACGTTGAGTCAATACAAGGGCGGGAGGAGTCACATACCAGCATATCAACAACTTGCAATACAACCTATATGGTACAATCATCCCATTGTTATCGCCAAACAACCTGCGCTATGTATACAGTATGCTAAGAATATACATATATACATATAACAATGCTCCCAGCAACGATGTACACATGACGCCAAAGATGCATATTGTTAGTTGTTACCATGCACAAATAAATAAGAACCGGTTATGGTATTTTTCCAATAGTTATAATTTCTGATATATATAATAGTTTTTTGTTCTTTTTACTTGATGTAAGTTGACAGGCTAAACTAAGTGAAGCACTAGATCAGAAAGTTTTTGGATTTGGACCAATAAAGTTTAAGAAAAGCAAAAGTTAATTTTCATTTTGTCACTGACTTTTAAATTTCTATGATTCCAGGTGAGCCTAGCCCCCTTTTAAACACCTTTAAACTGCCCCTACAAGTGTGCATGCAAATCCGTGAGTTGACACGACTGGAGATCACCGGTGTCATAAAAGTAAGATCAATCAAGAACATATCAGGAGCATGCACTAGTTGAACAAACAAACTCGCTTAACCTAACATTATGGCAATTCACGTCCAGAGATTCACGTACCCCGCCAGGCACTTATAATGCTACGCATGGTTGTGATCCTGAGACGAGCAGAAAAGCATGGATCAGAGGTTTTCGGTTTCCGGGAGATAGCAAAATAATTGAAAGTTGGAACGTTGGAAGTATGAGTGGTCGCAGCTACGAGCTGGAAGAGATGATGGTAAGAAGGCGATAGGACATCTTGTGTGTCCAAGAAACGAAATGGCGAAACACCGGAAATCAGGCGCACTTCTTGGACGTTAAGACAAAAGCATACAAGATGTTCAACTATGGTATAGAACAGGATAAGAATGGTATCGGTATCATTTTTGTGGCAGAGTACTTAGCAACGTATTGACCATTTCAAAGTCCAGTTACCGTTTGATTACTTCAAACTGGTGATTCAAGGCCAGGTGTGGAATATTTTCAGTGCATATGCTCTCCAACTTGGGTGCGAGCGGAGGGACAAAGATGCATTCTGGCTGGATTTCCACAACCTCATCAAAAATATCCCAAAGGATAAGCTTTTGTTTGTTGGCGGAGATTTGAATAGGACATGTCGGGAAGTCTAACGAAGACTATGAAGACTGCCAGGAGGACTAGGATATGGCACCAGGATTTTTTCTAATGAGACATCCGAAGCATGTGCAAGTCATACGGTATGATTCTTTTAAATACAATATTCATCAAACACAGACGGCACTTCGTTACTTATAGCAGTGGCGGAAATGAAACCCAGATTGACTACCATTTGGTGGCAAGTTTCATGAAGCCTAGAGTTAAAGATTGTAAAGTGATCTTTGGAGAGAAAATCACACGGCAACACCATCTCCTCCTGACAGAAATATTCATGGAGAAGAAGAACAAAAATAAACAAACCTCGGGGTCACTACCAGCACGGAAAGGAAACTTGGTGGTGGACAGAGGAAACTCAAGACGCAATAAAGGAAAAGAAAGTGGCTTTCAAAGCTAGGTCAAAGTGCCCCTCTAATAATAATATAGTTGAAAAAGCTCGCCTTGTAGTTGAATACAGACGTTGCAAAAGTATTGCGAAGAAAAAGTGTGCCCAAATTCAAGCTAAGTGTATGGAGAGCCTGTATCAGGAGTTGGAGGAGGTATCTCCTTCGCCTGCTGATAGGAGCCGGGTAACCCACAATCTTCGACAAAACACGAACAAGGGAACAACAATTTTCAAGATAGTCGGTAACCCTGTCCCCATCGATTACCTGCGTTTAACGTGCTCCTCAGTTAATTTGAAATTAACACGTATTATCTCTGCCTAAAAAATCTAATTTTTGTTTTTGCTAGGGTTGTTTTTTTTTTTCTCTTCGCATTAATATCGCGAGTTTTTTTAGTTATTTATTTGTTCTATTTCTCTGAAATAGTTTTAAAAATAATTCTTATTTGAATTTTATTCATCTCTATGAGAGTATCGTTCGGTGCTCCTTCATCATATGGTGACCAGTGCATCTTCTTACCTTGTCATTCTGTGTGAGTACAACTTTTAGTGCATGTTCTGCCTCTAATGCAAGTTTGATATTCACCAATCCATCCCGTTCTCTTTCTATACTGTATGCAACTGTATCAAGAGAGCGTTTGAGTGCACTTGAAAGACCGTGCTAGACTTTCTATCATCTCTAAACTCTGTTGCCATCTTCTTTCATCATTTGGAGTAACTAAACCTGGTGTTACTGCTTCCTCCGACGTTGCCGCCATCTCTTAGCTGCAAGCAAAATCATATTTGAAACTCATTCGTTGAGTTCGTACAGCAACCGTTTTTCGTCTGAGATCGTTATCCGTTTACATCTTTCAACGCTTTCATTAATCATGAATGTATCAGAATGCTATGTTTGTAAAAAAACATCTAACGAGGTTAAGCTTTCCTGCGTTATTTGCCTAGAAAATGTGCATGCAAAATGCATTGGCATTAAAGGAAAAGATGTCGACAAAATCATCTCAACTCCTGGACTCTGCTTTTACTGCGAGAAACACCGGAGTATTTCACCGGAGATTTTACACTGGAAAATCGTTAAGTTACAAAAGTTATTTACAAAACTATCTTCAGTAGTTGGTGAAGTACAAAATATCTTTGCCTTTGACATATCAAGTATGGATACAATGATGGAAGGCTTCACGAACATCGAGCAGCTACTGCAAAGAAACCCCCATCATACTGCTGATAAACAAGAACAAAAACAACAACAACAGCATCAACAAAAACAACAACAACAACAACAGCAACAACAACAACAGCAACGAACATATCCACAACGACAACTGCAACTGGAGCAACAACAACGGAGATCTTCACCTTGTGTTGAACCAGTTCAGCAAACTCAAATCAATCCTCATGCTTGTAGTTCGAATGATCTTAGTGCTACCAATCCAATTAGTGATGCGGAACCGAACTATCTTACTTCTATTCTGGATGTGGAAGAAGGTGTCCATCTACTTCAAGTTCCTCAAGTTCAAGACGAAAAGAGGTCTCCGTTCAAAAACGCGTGAAAAATCAAGTGGTTCTCCGTCAGGGAATTTTGCGATCCGTGAAATCGACGATGTTGAAGTGGTTGCGCGTGTAAGCGATTCATTTCAAAATGATAACCCCTCTACCAGTAAGGACGGTGTTAAATCACGCCAGCTCTTGAATGGTATTCCTGGTAAGAACTGCTCTCTGAAAGTAGTAGCACCACCTTTTGCGGTATTTTTGTCAAGGCTGGAATATGGTACCAAAACCAGCGATGTTATGGATTACATTGCTACCAAAGGCATAGATACCAGTAACATAAAATGCCACTGCTTGACACCGGATAACCTGCAAGGTCGTCTTTGTTCGTCTTTCAAACTGCAATCGCCTCTTCCAACTGGAAAATTGCTGGTTGATCCCAGCTTTTGGCCGAAAGATATGCTTGTAAAGGAATTTGTCAACAGGCCTAGCATCAAGAAGGCACCAAAAAACCTTCCAAAAAACTGAGAGCTTCAGATGTAAATCCTTCTACCTTCAGCCTGTATTATCAAAATACTGGTGGTCTACGTACAAAACTGCGAGATGTCTTACTTTTCTCCTCGTCTTGTCAATATGATGTCATTGTTTTTACTGAAACCTGGCTCACTTATGAACATCATAATGAAGAAATGTTCAGCAAGGACCAGTACGAAGTTTACCGCAAAAACCGCTGTCCTGTTCTTACCAACTGTGAAAGGGGTGGAGGTGTTTTGGTTTCAGTGAGGAAATCTTTGCACAGTGTCGAAGTAGTTATACCCCCTATAACTCTTGATGTGGACCAAGTAGCAGTAAAAATCAAATGTATTCTAGGTAATGAAATTATTGTTATTGTAAGTTATATACCACCTAGGAGTTCCTATCTTTTGTATAAAGCGCATATCCACAATTGTACTTTAATCTTAAATAATTTGGAGGATCATCAGCATGTCATCCTGCTTGGTGATTTTAATTTGCCTAATTTAATTTGGTCTTTTGATTATGAAGAGTCCAGACTTTTCCCTTTTAATGTAAATTTAGACTATGAGCGTGAAGTTGTTGATACGCTTGCCCAGCTAGATCTAAGGCAGATCAATCATTTTGCTAATGAGTTTAATCATGTTCTTGATTTGGTTTTTGTAGATTCTGAGCTTAGTATTAGTATCGGCAACTCTATGATTCCACTTTTTCCTAATTCTATCGTTCATGTAGCTTTATCTATGGAATTTGAGTTTTATGAGTATTGTAGACCGAGTCCCTGTGTTACTAATCTTAATTTTAGGTATAATTTTGCTAAAACTAACTTCATGAATTTATCTAATTATTTAGAAGGTATTGATTGGATTGCCCTTTTTAATAACGGCAATCTGAATTATTCTTTTAATGTATTTATTAAAACAGTCAAAGTGGCAATCGATATGTTTACGCCTAAAGATAAGATTGCATCGTCAGCTAAACCTATTTGGTTTAACAATAGGATCGTTAATCTAAATAATAGGAAGAATAAGATGTATAAGCTGTTCCGAAAAAGGAACGATCCTGAACTTTTGTTAGCTTATAGAAGGCTGCAAAAAGAATTTGACGTTTTAAACAAATTTCTTTATAAACAGTATGTTCTTTCTGTGGAATCAAATTTAAAAACCAACAGTAAACGTTTTTGGAGCTTTATCAATAGCAAAAAACAATCTAACGGTATTCCTAGTTGCATGCGTCATAATAATGTATCGTCTTCCGACCTTTTAACCATTTGTAATATGTTTGCTAACCACTTTCAATCTGTTTATTCAAGCGGTTCTTCCCCACCCTTAAATGCAATTGAAAACTTTGTGCCAAACAATTTTTTAAACGTCGGTATCCTAGAGTGCTCCATCCAGGAAGTTCAAATTGCTCTTTCTTTATTGAATTTAGATAAAAATCCTGACTTTGAGGGCATCCCACCAATTTTACTTCAAAAGTGTTCACATGCCTTTTCTGTGCCTCTATGTTTAGTGTTTAATTTGTCTCTGCAGACTGGTCAGTTTTTGAAGGTTTGGAAGAATTCATTTTTAACACCTATTTTTAAATCCGGATCAAGGCATGAAATTTGTAACTATCGTCCAATTTGCAAAATTTCGACCATACCAAAGTTGTTTGAAAAAATTATTTATGAGAAACTTACTCCTCTCTTAAAAAGATACATCTCTCCGTTTCAACATGGATTTGTGGCTGGTAGATCTACCACCACAAATCTCTCAATATTTTGTAACACGGTTTTGAAAGGCCTTGAGAAAGGGTTACAGTGTGACGTAATTTATACGGATTTTGCTAAGGCTTTTGACAGTGTAAACCACGTCTTACTAATTTCCAAACTTAAAAGGTTTGGATTTCATTCCAATGTTCTTGAGTGGATTCGCTCATATCTGACCGATCGTATTCAATATGTTCGCATTAATGACGTACTTTCATCACCAGTGTATGTTACGTCTGGAGTCCCACAGGGGAGCCACCTAGGTCCTTTGCTTTTTCTTCTGTTTATTAATGAAATTCCTGATTTATTTATGAACTCCCATTGCTTAATGTTTGCCGATGATTTGAAAGTGTTCCGAACTATTCAGTCTGACTATGATTGCATCCTTTTACAGGAAGATCTTGAAAGACTATATGTGTGGTGTCAAAATAATGATCTTCGGCTAAATGTTTCAAAGTGTCAAAGCCTTTCCTTTTGTCGCAACCTCTCCCCTGTTTCATTTACGTACGCGATTAATAACTCACCTTTATCCATTATTCCCTCAAAAAAAGACCTGGGAGTCATATTTGACAAAAAACTTGATTTCTGTAAGCATATTGACTTCTTGGTTGCTAAAGGTAATTCAATGTTGGGTTTTATATTACGGAATTCTAAGGACTTTCGGGATCCTCATACACTTAAATGCCTGTTCTTTGCATTTGTCAGGACTAATCTTGAATATTGTAGTATTGTATGGAATCCTTGTTATGAGGTACATTCTATTAGAATTGAAAAGATCCAAAAACGTTTTACTAGGGTTGCATTTCGGAAACTACGCTGGAATATTGAAATGTCTACGTATATGACAAGATGCAAACTATTTGGCATCTTACCTCTTTTTAAACGTAGACAATACTTTTCGGTTATGTTTATTCGGGATTTAATAAATAATCATATCGATTGCCCTCTACTTCTATCGTTAATTGGTTTTTATGCTCCTTCAAGAGTTCTTAGAAATCGTTTACTATTTTATGTTCCTTATCATAGGGTTAATTATGGTTGTAATGAACCAATTTCGAGGTGCCTAAAAGAGTGTAATAAGTTTAGCAGCCTACTTGAGTTTGATCTTACCAGGGACTCGTTTAAAAATAAACTTTTTTTGGCATTAGGCCTTGGTGGTAGTACTTAAGTATTAAAATTTTGTAATTAGGTAATCTAACGAGAACAGTGAATGTTCTCATTTGATGAAAATAAATAAATAAATAAATAAATAAATAAATAAATAAATAAATAGATTGCCGCACAGAGAAGAAGAAATGCTCAGGATATTCGTTAGCCGAAGTTCATTAACAATGCTCAGGACCAACTACTTGTGGATGATGAAAACATTTTACACAAGTGGCAAGAGTATTGCAAGCAATTTTTAAACGAACAGTTTCCCCGGCTATATTTTCCAGGAGTCGCCCCCAACAATGAAGAAGTGACCGACAAAACAGCCGAAGGAGTTGGGAAAGCGGTCAAGAACTCCAAGAAGAGAAAAGCGGATGGGCCGGATGAGATAACTAGTGAGTTCTGGAAAAAGATAGGAGACATCGGGCTCAGATGGCTCATAATTCTTATATCCGAACTCATGAGAGGTGATCCAATGCCTAACCAGTGTAGGGATAGTTATATTCTTCCTTTGCACAAAGGAAAGGGAGATACGCGAAATTTAGATAATTACCGTTCAATTAAGTTTGAAGAGATTAGGTGCAAAGAACAATCAGAGGAAGAAAATCAATTTTATACATTTAATTTCAAAAACAAAGAGTTAAATCATAGACAACAAGTATATAAATGAAAAATGTAACAAAAATAATAAAACTGATAATGACGCACAAACTCAAGGTTGCTTAGTGAATTCTGACTCAATTTATGTTGATGAAAATGAGTTGATCCCAAAGTTCAAGGATCCTGAGGTAACACCTCTTTTAAAGAACAAACTTAGAAACCGTGCAGAAAGTAGGAATTTTGTTGTGTAGAAGACCAATATGGTTGTTTGTGTAAATGATGCAACAAAAAATTTGCGCCAAGTTAATAAATCAACATTTCATAGGGAATGGATTCTGAAAGATGAGTATAATTTTCAAATAAAAAATGGAACTTGGATATTATGCAACTTACCACCTGGAAGCAGTCATCGGATGTAAATGGGTTTTTAAATCGAAGTATAAGCCTGATGAAAATATTGACCGAAGAAAAGCGCGATTAGTTGCTAAAGGTTTCGCACAAAAATTAAGCGTTGATTACACTGATACGTACGCACCCGTTGTTCTTTGGGCTTTATATATGCAATTTCAGTGGAACGTGATTTGAAGTCGCACATGCTCGATATCTCTACTGGATTTTTAAACGGTGACCTTGAGGAAGAAATTTGCGTCGAATAATCAGAAAGGCATCGAATCGCTAATCAATAATTAAGGAAAATTATTTAAATTACGAAATTTAGCGATCCCATTAACATGCATAGGACCTGAAATACAACAGGAAAGTGGAAATATTGCTATATCTCAACCTGGATATATCAAAAATCTTTAATTAAATCTTTTATTAAATATGGAATGGAGAATTCAAAATGTGTAAAGATACCAATAAAAGTAAAAATTAAACTAGAAAAGGAACCAAGTGTTCAAGGAGAAAATTTTAAAGTTCATAAATCCAAATACCAAGAGCTAATTGGATTCTATTACATCTTTCCGTGTTTAGTTCACCGGATATTTCATGCAGTGTTGACATGCTCTCTCAGTTCTGTCAAGACCCACGTAAGCAAACGAACGTGGCTTGTCATTTATTACGTTCCCTTAATAAACAAAAAATTCAAAACTAATATTTAGAAAAACCTGGTGTACCGTTATATTGTTTTGTAGACGCAAGCTGGACTTGAATGACAGAAAGTCTCAAACTGGGTTTTGCCTTATTCTTGCAGATGCAGCTGTAAGTTGGGAGTCGAAAAAGCAGCGTGTTGTGGCGACATCAAGTGCGGAAGCCGAATATATAGCTTTATCGTGCTCCGCTAAAGAAGTACAATTATTTACAATAGCGTTTTGATGAACTGCGCTGTGTAATAACCCGATTATTATTTTCTGCGATTCCCAGAGTGCCGACCATCTTGCTAAGGGCGAATCGCATTGTTCAAAAACAAAGCACATTTACTATAATACCATTTTATCAGACAGGCAATCGAGGAGAAAGTCAAAGATCTACAAATCGATCAGATGCCAGCTGACGAAATTGTCAAGCCTGATTCTAATATTGCGTAGGAGTGTTGAAAATCTAGTACATTCCTTATATATATATAACAATGGACATATTTGTAATTCTATCAAATTATACACATATCTTACCAAACCAAATGCCATATTTTATGTAAACTTTTTGAATAAACTCATTTCCGTTTTTGCGTTCACTTAAGCTGCATCGTCTTTCGATTTGCTTTTCACCCCGTCGTTGTAACATTTTAACATCCTAATATTGGTGGAAGTAGATCTAGAGATTCCTGGCCCTCGTAACAAATCTTTACGACTACAGTTGACGAAAAATCAAAACTTGACATTAGACTAATTTCCACTGCTCAAACGCATCAAGTCTGGAATATTATCGACAAGTATTCTTCAATTTCAAAAATTAAGCATGTTTCCACTTTTATCTTCAGATTTACCAACAAAATTCGTTGTCGCATGAGAGTAATTATCCTAGCTTTACGACGCACTAACCTTCTGGATAAATGACACACACAAAGATCTTTCTTCGTAGAAAATATTCCTAGACTCCAAAGTCGAAAAAGTCTAGGGAGGCACAGCAAGCTATGCGAGTTACATTCATTTCTGGACCCGTCGGCAATTCTACGAGTCCGTGGAAGACTTAGAAATGCACCAATGCACCCGGATAAAAAACACCCTATTCTTCTGCCAGCCAGAGCGAGGCTTACAGAGAAGATTTGTGAAGATGTTCACCACATATCGCTTCAACCATGCTCACTATCCTACGAGAGCATTTTTGTATAACAAACGCAGGTTTTTTTTTATACATGTTAACAGGTGCCATGCAGTTGGAGTTAGCGAGCGACATGTATTCTGGTAGATTTATATTGATTCAATGAAGCGTCCTATGTCTCGTCGAGACCATTGTGAAAATTGAGGCTCTATACACATGCGTTATATATATATATAGATATATCTCCAAACCTTCATACTGGCAAACTTGACAATTTTAAAAATGTAAATATGTACTATTTGTGAAATTTTTTAATAATTACAATACAAATTTGGCGTTCTTTTTAGATCTCAGTACTTTTTGTGGCTGACTTATAAGACAAAAGCAATTTTTGTATAAGAGAACTTGGCTATTATTTTACATTAATGTTTTTGTTGTAATAGGTAATTATACAGAGAATCGACTAAGAGAAATTGTGGCTCTCTCGCCATGCCTTTTTTATTACCATATATGTTGCAGTTAACAGCGACTCATACATGAAATTAAGAGAGAATTCTGCCGCCATTAATAATTTTTTTTTTTGCGTGAATAAGCGAGATGAGGTTATAGTCGACTATCTGTGTAATTACTCATCTGTTTTGGTAGTGCTATATTCTTTGGTATTAGTTAAATTAGCTTTGCCGGAGCGCAATGCCAGCATGTGACGTCGGCGCCAAAACATGCATACGTGCACATTGCAAGTATAATCCCATCGTGCTTGGATTGCTCAGTGGGCGGATCAGTAGCATGCCAAAACGACTCATATTTTGTTTTGCTTGTATTTTAGCTGCGAGAACTCCCCTACATTTGAATTCGTCTAGTGTAATTTTCTATTTTATGATATCGCATGTTTGGCATTTGGGAAGTTATGAAATGTGAAAAGTTGGTTTTGCCGTCGGCATTTGTGTGCCTGCGTAAAATGCGGATATAGGATTATTTCTTGTGAGTGGTTTTGGTTTTTATCTTAATTTTCGCACCTTTTTGTAAAATTAATATTGTCTTACTTAACTAAAAGAATCCAATCTATCTTTCACAACCAGTTCTTATCGTCTGCTTTACCTGTTCATTGTGGCGTGCCCCAAGGCTCAATAATCAGTACTTTGCTCCTCTCCATGTTCATTAAGTACCTACCACTTGTTATACATAATTGCCGTTTTCACATTTATATTCATTTTCCTATTGATTTGATGGACGATGCCGTGGAAAGAATGAATGAGGACCTCGTTTGAACCTCAGATTAACTTTAAATTCTTCTAGAACAATATATATCCAAAGTTACAAACACAAATGATGTTAAAGTAGAAACGGTGTCTTAGAATAAAAACCTAAGAATTATTATTTACAATAATCTCACTTGGAGTGACCACATCAACTCTCTGATATCCAAAATCGATGGTGGTTTGCAGAGTCTGTATGTCGGGACACGGTACCTAATTCAGTTAAATTAAAAAAAAGTTGAATGTTGACTTCAACTTAATCGCAAGATTCGTATACAACCTACATAGATACGATCATGTATCGAGCCACTCTCGGCAATTACTTGAATGCAGTCTTGAGAATTTTTTAAATTTTAAAACTTGCGCCATAATGAAAAAAATCTGAAACGAAAATCTATCAATTTATCTGTGGAGTAATATCATTTTCCCCCAGTTTCTTCATTCTTGTGATATCAGACCTAGTGTTTATACCACTTTCACGACTCTTTAATCAATTTCCCTTTAGTACAAGAACCAAGGTCAAACACAGGGGGTTTTTCTCCTAAGGCCTTTCTTTGATTACATTGCGATTAGCCGTCACTTTAAAAAATGGTATTTTCGACGTCCGAAACTGACATTGGAAAAGTCACCGCACATTGTTTTTCACTGTCCATCCGAATATAGCCTTAAGGGTGATCTGATATGCATTCCTAGTATGGCAAGTATTGTGGTTGAACTGCTGTAGGGGTGAAATGCAACTGGGTATTTCATTTGAGCACTAATTTCGGTTGAGGACACGTTCACTAGATGGAAAAAATGTCTCTACAGTACTTAATCATCAAGACGATGGCGGTATGATCTGGAATTCAAATGAGTCCCGAAGCAACAAATTCCCGAATACACAGAAGCTCCAAGTAAAACCCCGATCAAGTCCCTCCAGGAAAACAGGCGGTGGGTATTGATGGCATCCCTGCCGAACTATTTCGAGTGGCGCCAGTACATCGGCTGATTTACTATACTCATATGGAAAGCGTGGGATAGTGCTTCCGAAAAAGGGAAATTTAAAGGACTGTGTAAACTGAAGACGTATATGCGTTCCGTTGGTCATGGGTAAAATAATAGCTAAAATAATTCTGGAACGAATCAAAGAACATCTAACTTTCGACGTTGCGCTGGTGCATAGCAAAATAAACTCCTTACGGATCATAATAGAGTAATGTTTTGAGTACAGGTCTCCGTTACATCTAGTGTTTATCAACTTTGAGAAAGCAGCATGAATCGAGATGCTATATGGTTGGCTTTGCGCAGGAGAGGCATTCCAGGTGTCACTTTTTAAACAATGGTAAGGTTTCGGAGGATTTTGAAGTCCAAAGTGGAGTACATCGGGGTTGCATGCTGTGACCACTATTGCTCTTGGAGGTTATCAGCGATGTACTGCCTGCGAAAACAAAAGCCCTAAGTAATTCAACATTGCCGGACAGGAAATAAAGAAAGTTCTTTATCTAGGAAGTGTGGTCTCGGCTAATCGCGGTGGCAGCAAACTGGATATGTGCAGCACAATCGGAAAGGCTAAAGCTGCCTTCGGAATGCTACCCAAAATCTGAAGGAGCAAAGTTATCAGCTTAAGAACCAAGCTGCGACTGTTCCACTCCAAAGTAGAATCTGTGCTGCTTTATGGGTGCAGTACCTGAAAGTGGACACCACTAACCTGTCTTCATCAATAAATGTTTATAAATAATCTTGATGATTTTTTGGCCGAAGCGTATTTCCAACGAACAGCTTTATCAGAGACGGGGCCAAGAACCTATATCATTACTATACGGAGGAGAAAGTGGCAGTGGATTGGACATACCTTACCGTACGTAGAAAAATCCATTGCGCAGTACGTCATGCAGTGGAATCCGCTCAGCCATGCTGGCAAAACGGCGGAACGCCCTAGGCATACGTGGCGCAGAACAGTTAAAGAGGAATCGAACTCTGTAGGAATGAGGAATTACTATACGGAGGAGAAAGTGGCAGTGGATTAGACATACCCTACCGTGCGTAGAAAAGTCCATTGCGCAGTACGCCATGCAATAGAATCCGCTCACCCATGCCGGCAGAACAGCGGGACGCCCTAGGCATAGGTGGCGCAGAACAGTCGAAGAGGAATCGAGCTCTTTAGAAATGAGCTGGAGAATTCCGAACAAGATGGCTTGCAGGCGTTGTTGACGCCTCATGCCCCCGAGGGATTAAAGAACTTATGTATGTATGTTTTCATATCTTAGTACTCTTTATTGATATTTTTCCAATAATTTAACTTAACTTAATAATAATTTTAAAATAATCTCAAAAATCATTTTACTTATTTCCCTCAATTGTTTCCTTATAATTTTATGGTTCTAAAATGTTGTTCCAATGTATATATGTTCACTGTGCATTTTTAAAGGAAGTAGTTCTTATCGTGCCAGCCCGCCATGTTTTTTCAGTTCCAAATTCTCTCGACGGCCTACGAGGTATAAAACCCCTTTATTGACAGTCCATCCCCTACTCTTTCTTTATTTCGATCTTCTGATCTTTGCAACGAGTTCTGATTATATTAATTTTATACTAATGCTTAGGCATAAGAGAAATCGATCAATCCAAAAGAGAATAGGTAAAGGCCCGTAAATGCCAACGCCCTATTTTCTTAGTTAAGAGATTTGGCAAATTAAAAATAAGGGGAGGGCGCTTGCTAGGCACGCAGAAATGCTAGCAAGGGGTTAGTACAAGTAATTTAACGTTTTCTTAGATGTCGTTGATTCAAATGATTCTCCTATTTGTGGAGGCATAATAATGTCTGTCGTTAAAACCAGTAGTAAGAGATGCCGATGGAAAAAAAAACATTTATTTTCACGTTTATAAGATATATAAGACAATTATTTAGTTTGAGAGTACTGCTTGAATTTCTGGTCCCCTAGCGACATATAACATATATATAGAATGCCTAGCTCTATTAACTCGCAAATACTAAATACTTACACACAACTCCCTGCAGTACGAAAAAAGGCGACTCGACACAAACGCCGATGTTGTTCGTTCGGCTGCCAACTTTGCACGAGCTTATTGGTATGTAGGTATTCAGTTGCAGTTTATATGTTTTCCGAATAATTCGTTCTGTTTCATATATCGCATTTGACCAAAACACAATTTTTTGTGTGGAGGGATTCTCAATTAGCTTGGGTAAATGAAGATCAACGTGCAAAAGAGGTCGGGTGATTCGGAACTTTTAATTTACTGGATTTTTGTTTTTATTTATGTTCATATCTTCCTGTCTTTGCTTAGACCTAATTATGATTTTGTCATGGTAGTTATTAACTAAAATGCGAGACGTGCCATAAATGTGTGACGACAATAATGTTCAAGTTGCGCTAAAAACAGAGTTCATGATATCCAATTCTTCTAATTTCTATTAGCAAGAGCAATGCTGTTAATTGAGTTAGTTTTTTATAAGAATTAGGTGCGCAGGATACCTATTGTCACGCAGCGATTTCTGTATTTGTAATAGTCTAAGAGTTTATAATACAAATAAAGGGTGTTTTTTTTAGAGGTATAGAACTTCGAATTAAAATAAAACACAAGAAAATCGTATTAATCGTATTATGTCGACGTAAAATAAACGGAGCTTGCGCCATTATTTTCGAAGTAAATTTGCACGATTTGCAAGCGTTGTTCATTGGTCAACCTGTTCATGATGAAATGGCAAACCAAACTGGACATAAATGACTTTAGAGTTGCCAGATTTGACCACTAAATGTCAGTTTTATCTCTATTCGAAAAACCAACCTCTAAAAAAACACCCTTTAGGAACTACGAATGTTTAGAACAAGCTCAATAGATGTCGCCACGTTCACTTAATCGAGATCGAATATTTGCATGAAAGGATGCCGTTTTGGTGACTTTGTAGCTATCTCTTTCGAAAACTCTTCACATTGAACTTTCTACATGCTGCTTCAACTTTATGTCTTTTAGGATATGATTTGTGAATATATTCTAAAAAAAACATCGTTCCATAATCTTTAAATGGTCTTTATTAACTTGCCTGCCTCCTACGACCTTGATTTTAAAATATGTCGATATGGCCCACGATTCTTTTTTAGATAAAATTATGAATGATTTTCATATTTTTAAAGTTTTCGTGTTAAAATGTTATTGGGTGAATGCAACTAGCTGCTTCGTTCGAGCACTTATGGTGGAAATAACGGTAAAACAACGACAGGCAGGAGACACTGCGACGATGGCTGAGAAAGTCAAGTGATTTCGCGATGTCTTGATCACCAATATATTTTACTGCACGTATTTGAATCCTGTCAAGTACACTGAACCGAAAAGGTACGTCATATTGACAACAGAGTTTGTCATATTGAAGAAAAAGTTGTTATATTTGAGCCATCAACAGCAGTTGTCGATATGGAGAAATTCTGTTTTCATGTGTGTCATGTGATGAAAGCGGTTATTAATTTGAAGATTGCAAATTTCACAATGAAAATGGCAATTGTCAACATTATTAACACAATAGCAGCTTAAAAGGATTCGGTCGCCAAATTAAATCAGCTGCCATGTTAATAAAACTGTACATATAAATAAATAAATAAGAAGAAAATACTATTTTATATTACTATTAACTGTTAAGGAATTATGTGAATCCTAGAGAAAAGATATAAAAAGAATGAATAAAAAAAAATAATTTAAACATTCTGATTTTGAAAGAAAAAAGTTACCGATCTAAAATGGATGAAAAAATATAATATTGACAAAAGTAGTATAATATATTTATTATTTAACAGTAACATAACATTTTTACCACTTTGCTTGGTAAGTAAAATCTTTCTTATTTTCTTAAATAAGAAATAACTTAATAACATTTAAAATGATATTACGACTATAGAGAAGTCAAAAAAAAGTGAGTCCGCCAAATTCGGTCCGTCGGTCTGTCTACCTGTCCGTCTGCCTGTCGGTTCGATAGATTTGCTTCAAAGTTCGTATATAAAGTCTTTGGGGTAATATCACACGGCATTTTCTTCTGTTTTGGTTTAACATTTTAAATAACGGTGCCTGTCATACAGTTCATCATCACTTATCACGCTTCTCAAAAATTATTCCAAGGATTTAGGTCTGTTTTTTACTTTCAATACTTAAACTAGGGGAAAAGATAGTGCATACTCAGTTTTTTTCGAACAACGGTAATTTATAAAACCGTCAATATCTTAAAACTATTGACGGGAATTCCGAAAAATACTGTGAAGGTAAACATATCTGCGAATTTCATGATCATCATCATGTCTTCCTTAACTCACGTCTTTGTTTTCTCCTTTTCTAAGCGCTCGAAGTCATTTAAGCGTTCAAAAGAAAAACGAAACCAGACGCTGGAGTTCAATGAAGATCCCTTGTAAAATATCCCTTGGCAATTCATTTGTACTGCAGCACATGGACTTGTAAGTACACCTTGTACTTAAAAACTAAAGTAAAATGTACTTGGTATTTAAAAACTATCAAGTACGACAATTAAATATAAAATGCATTGAATAATGACCGCTAAATTTATAGATATATGTATACATAAAAATAGTGCCGTGTATCAAGGCCCCCATGATATGAGCATCAAATAAAAGGGTTTCACAAGTTTAATATAAAGAAGCTTTAGTTGAATTGCAAAATACACAAACGTATTTAGGGATTTAGCAGGCACTTCTTTCGGTAGGTTTTTTCATGTTACAACAACCTCCGGGTAAAATATCCGGAAAAGCATAAATGCTCGCCTGTTTTGGATAACATTTCCGAAGTGTCTTTTTTACACTTTCGGACATTTTCGACGAATGTCCATTTTGGAGGATTCAAGAAAATTTACAAAGTTTCAAGGCGCTCCTTGTGAAAACTCATTACAACAGCAAGTTGTCGGATGATTTTAAGGATATTTTCGAAAAAATTCCTCGATGAAAAATTCAAAGACCTTTTTTTAAGTTCTGAGGACTTCCGGATAAAAAATCCTTAAAGTGATAATTGCCCACACATGTTTTTTTTTTTCATTTTTAGCTCCGATTGGGTGTTTAGGGATTTCCATGTAATATCCTTAAAAACAGCAATACTCAGATTATTTCAATAAAGTTATACTGTAAAAATGTCATAATTATGTCACAATTAAAATGCTGAATCATTTCAACAATCAAAAGACTTTATTGCAGATTTCAATAAATCGAATGCATTCAAAATGCTAAAGCATTAGCTAAAGCTAGATATAAATTCTTAAAGACATCACATCCAAAGAAAGTTTAAAATCTTCTTAATATTAAGCAGAGGTTTATACACTTTGTTTTGGGTTTTTTTTGTCAATATTAAATAAGGATGGACTAAGGATTAAACCTTGCGGAGCACCTGAAGACACAAGGAAATGCACGGAATTCCGTGATCCAATAATAATTTAAGTACTTCGGTGACTCAAAAAGCTGTATATCAGTTTTATAAGCCAATCTGGATATCTTAGTTTTATTAGCTGTCAAAAGCTTTTTCAAAACCAATGTTCAAACTCATAAAACATAAACCATAACCTTAACCGTAAATAACCGTAAACTTAAAACAAGTTTAATTCTGAATATCTACAATGAAGCAGTGCTTGTAAACGCTAACGGAAATCTTAGCCAAGCAAAACACGCCGCAAAATCCATTGCAACGGTAGAACAGAACAAGTCTTCAATGTCCAATATACCAATCATATACCAATTAAGGAGGAAATCATAAGCACAAATAATTCACACAGGAAATACAAGTATGTAGTTCATGGGAAAAGGATAATAAATAATTGTATTGATTATCCTAATGAAATTGTATTTTAATATAATAATGCAACTAATTTATAAATACAAACATCTAAATGATCTAATTTGATTTAAGTAATCATTGTATATACCAAACAAATGTTAAATTTTAACAAATAACAGTACCGAAATCCTAACACTTGACGATGAAATAATTATTGTTAAAAATGCACATGACATACAAATCAAACAAAATTGTGATGAAAGAAATCTTAAATTAACAGGTTACATAATAGTTCATTTTAATAATTGTGAACTAAGAAAAATGTTAAAGAGGTAAAATTTTACTTTACTACCCCACCTTCAAAGTCACTCAAATTTTGTATTCCAGTTGATTTTCATGCACTGAATTCATGCACGCAAAGGTTCGAAAATGGCCTATAAAATGGTATCAATATTTCTGAAATGGAGTGTCGAAATGTTCTAAAATTAATTTTATTTTACTCGTGAAATGTGTATTCAACAAAGAATAACTATTTTTTTTGTTTTCGTTTACTGGAAGGAACCGAAATCTGATTTTCAGATTTGAATTCAGTGCATGAAAATTAACTGGATTTTAGTGATTTTGAAGGTGGGACAGTAAAGTAAAATCTTGCCCAGAAACTTGCTTAAAGCCCGCAAAAAATCAAAGAATACTTACAATACACGTTCGACAACAATATAGTTAAAGTTGGGACAGGAAGTTTCTCCCACGAACTTTAAACAAGTAACTTCGCCCACGGCAAAAACTCGAAGTTGATCCCAAAATTCCTGAAGTCGGATTTGAAAATTTGTTCTGGATATCTATTGGCACATTCCACGCAAACGATATCCGTCAGTAGCATCAACCTAAAATATAAACGTAAACAAAAACAACACAAAGAATCACTTCAGAAAATTAAAACTTCAAATTAACTTATCTGATGTTATTGCCCGGTTAGTTAGGTTCGTAAACACGTTAAGATCCATTACGTCCACATCACCGAATACACCTTTTGCTTTTATTTTTGTGTTTTTTTTTTAATTTTCACGAAGCTTTTGTATTTCAGTGACAGAAAAACGCATGGGCGGCCCGCTATATGGGATTAAGGTATTTAAACCCTTTTTCCGCAGGCGACAGGTAACGCTATCGCAACTTCGGTGCTCCGCTCGGTGTATGTGCTTCTCGTCAGGCAGGAACAGTACCTGTGTGACATGCTACAAGGCATTGGCTTCAGTAAATTTCGACGTTTTCGTCTTCCCGCGAACCGCACGAAACAAAAATTATTCTTTGTTGAATAATATATCTTTTTATGAACCAACTTAGATACATTTTTTTTTTTAATAAACTACACATTTCACGAGTAAAATACAATTAATTCTAGAACATATGGACTTTTGGAAACAATACAGAAATGTTGATACCGTTTCAAATCAACTGGATCTGAATTACAAGATATAAGTGATTTTGGATTTGAGCATTACAAATCTAGCCAAACGTGCTAATTGTTTTTATTAGAAAATATAATATATTTAAAAATTTTATTTCATTTACCACTGATTTGATTATTTATGTTTATATCAGACGGCTGTCATTATTGTTTCAATATATGATCAACAGATGTCATGCAAAGCAGTTTACTTTACAGAAACACTCGCTTGTTTAACAATACAAGAGAGACTCGAACAGTGTCTAGATGAAAATGTTTAAGTCGTACCTGGTGTAGAGTTTCCACAGTCAATTTCCAGAAAGATGGATTTAGGGAAAAACTATTCTGGACGGAAATTTATAATTTATTACATAATAGAAAATCTTAAAAACTAAACCTTACGAAAATTGAATGTATCTACATATTCGGAACGTTCATATGAGAGCGAGCGACGAATTGACAAACTGTTAAGAAATAACTTTAAATGCAATTTTAAAAACCAAATGTAGACTTTATTATACCAATTCAAAGATATATAGGTTATTGAATTTATTTCATCATGGTGATGAATAATAATAATAATAAATAATTTCATCGTGATGAATAAATTTAATAACGTTATTATCTTTGAATTGAAATAGTGAATAGCAGTGAATTAATGAAATACTATGTTAAATTATTGAAATGGTCAGCTAACTGATCAAGAGTTACTTAACAATTTCATTCATTGAGCATTTATTTATTTTTCCTGCAATTATTGAAATTTTATGGAATATTTCATTAATTCAATGCTCAAATATTTATCGCACCTTCAGTTTTAAAATTATTTAATTTTAATTATATTAATCAACCAACAAAATTATTTTATTATTAATGACAATTTGAAACAGATAAATTAGTTTAATTGCCGGCAAACAAAATGTAATACTCCTTATTTAATTTTTAACTTGCGTAACTGCAAAATGTTTACACAAAAGATATGTTTCTTAGGTAGAAATAATGTAAAATAATTGAAAACATTCAACGTAATTTTATTATTTTGCAAATTCACCATATATCGTCGCATATTTTTATTATGCTAAAGTACACAGCCCAGTTTGATTTTTAATATGTCTAAATAAGACTTTTTCCAAAATGGATTCTTTGGCGCAGAACTGCTATTGGTGCGTGACATGTCTCAAATTTATTTGCATGTTAAAACTTATACAGACACAGTTCTCTGCCTTTTTTGAAGCAAATAAAAAACGATGGGCGAGAGAGCCAAAAATCATCTCAATTGCGTATCTGTATAATTACTCATCTGTGTTGATAACTAAACCGAGTTTAATTACTATTCGTATAATTTTCAGCTTATTATTAGACAGAAGTATGTCAGGGAAACTATTAAGAGACAGTAGTTTATTGGCTATTAGACTTATTTCGATTAAGCAAGCCATTTTGTTTTGACCAAGGCTTAAAGAAGCAAGATTCGTAATTTATTATAATATGCTCAGTTATATCAGTTATTGGGATAGCCAAGTAGAGTTTAACATCATCAGCATAAAAATGAATTGAGGAGTACTGTCAGACAGACGGTAAAAACAAATATACAGAATATTATTGGACCAAGAATTGAGCCCTGTGATACACCTTATTTCACTGGATTCAGAAGGAATTACCTTAAAAACCGTACTGCACTGTCACTAAAACCAACTATGACCTGTTTCTCGTTTCTTGTGACTCTGACTAGCTGCAAGTAATTCCTGTCGTTAAAGCAGGGCTCACACGTTGCGGGCGCTATTTGCTTGTGTAATTTTGTTTACTGCGGATCGGTGCTGGGCTACTTGTCGCAATCCTAAGCTCGATGATGGGCGTGGAACATTGACCCTCCTCCGTAGACAAACAAACGCTGCGAGATATTTCTTTACCCACTCTACCTTGGCTGTCTCACACGCAAATATGACAGCCCTTATATCATCTTTTACTTCCTATTTTTTTTTATCCCATATTGCCCTTATTTTAAAATTGAACGGTCATATTACTTTTACAATTTCCTTATTGAAATACTTATTAATTTCTTTATTTTAAAATCTTGAAACAAATTTACTTCAAAAACAAATGATATTGGCCCGACACTTAATTAAAATAAACAAACGAAATTGAAACAATCGAAGCGCGAAATTACAAAAAACAAAATAACTAAACAAACGCGAATGGTAAGCGATATTTTTATAGATGTGTATGTTTCTCGAAATAAAAAATACCGCCGCTTTGTATGCATATTCACGTTATGTATAATTTATTATAAAAGTCCCTTTTTGTCTTAGGGGCCAATTATAGCTATCATTGGAACAAATTACGTTCTCCCAGAACTTTATGTCTTATTTAAACTCATACCGACTTTTCTTTATATATGCAATTAAATTATGGAACTCTTTGTCGATAATTATAAGAACAATATTGAATACCACACGTTTTAAAAAGGCAATCTTTCGCCATTTTTCAGTCTAACTATAAGCCCCTAGCCCTTAATTTTCCCACTTTTTCTTCTTCTTAATGAACTTTTTATTGTAATTTAGTTTTCAAGTTTTCCTATTATATAATTCTTAATTATTTCATTGCTGTTGTAAATTGTAAATTTTCCACATTAATTTCCGGTCAGAATAGTTTTTCCGGAAACTTATGCTACGTTTCCACCGAGCACTAAAGCGTGATTTAAATTAATCTGCCCTTAATCTACCTTAAATCTTAAGATTTCCCATACAAATTTTAATCTGCTAAACACAAGATTAAGAAATTATCTTGAAAGAAACTGGGTTTGCATGTAAGAATCGGTTTGTGAACACACTAAATACCAATTTACCATACCTGTATATGTCAAAAGTGACATTGGTTATTGAGATATATAATTCTTAGATTATATAATTCTTAATTATATCATTGCTGTTGTAAATTGTAAATTTTCCACATTAATTTCCGGCCAGAATAGTTTTTCCGGAAACATATGCTACGTTTCCACCGAGCACTAAAGCGTGATTTAAATTAATCTGCCCTTAATCTACCTTAAATCTTAAGATTTACCATACAAATTTTAATCTGCTAAACACAAGATTAAGAAATTATCTTGAAAGAAACTGGGTTTGCATGTAAGAATCGGTTTGTGAACTCACTAAATACCAATTTACCATACCTGTATATGTCAAAAGTGACATTGATTGTTGAGAATTAAGAGCCAGAAACCAATTTGACAACCAGATGTTGGACATTTTGTGCGCAAATTTGGAGCCAGAGAGCGGGTTGGAAGAAAACCCCTATGTTAATCTCCGCTTTTTTTCTGTGGAAACGTCTTAATATTTATTGTTAACATTTTGCCTTTTTATCTTATGGCGAAAATGCAGCAATAGCTTTCTGGAAATCGATTGTGTAAACTCTACACCAGGTTCCATCTGTGACCCTGTTCGAGACTCGTTTGTATTTACAAACAAACGTGTAGTTCTTTGAGGTACAATGCGATACATCTGGTGGTCATTTCCTAAAAACAATAATGACAGTTCCCCGATATAAACAAATAATCAAGTCAGTGGTATATGAAATTAAAATTTTCAATATGTAATATATTCTAATTAAACGCGCTAATTGTTTGGCTAGATTTTAATTTACTGCCCTCCTCCAAAATCATTATTATTTTATAATCCAGGGTTGATTTCCATGCACGGAATTCAAAATTGCGTACGGAACGGTATCAACATTTCTGGATTGGAGTCCAAATTTAGAAATGTTCTAAAATTAATTGTATTTTATGTGTAATGTGTAGTTAAATAATAATGTGTAGTTAAATAATAAAAAAAGTTCCATCAAAATCGGTTTCTAAAAAGATAAAATTATTCAACAAAGATTAATTGTTTTTGTTCGGTTCGCTGGAAGACAAAAACGTTGAATGTCACTGAAGCCCATGCGCGTATCATGTCACGCAGGTACTGTTGCCTGCTGTAGGCGCCTGCCTGTATAACCCCGAGCGGAACCCCGAAGTTGCGTTAGCATTACCTGCCGCCTGCGGAAAAAAGGTTGAAATACCTTAAACCCGTGTAGCGAGCCACCCAGGTACTGTTGCCATAGGCGCCTGCCTGACGAAAAGCACGTACCACGATTTAGACCTTGCTATTTTTTCTGACAATCTGTTAATATAAAATTGCAAATTAAACCCATGCGTCTTTCTTTCAGTGAAATACGAAAGTTTTCGTGAAAATTGAAAAAATAAAAGACAGGTGTATTCGGTGATGTGGACGTAATGAATCTTAATTTGCAAACGTCTTACGGATCTATTTAGCCGGGAAACAACATCAGATAAGAAAATTTGAAGTTTTAATTTTCTGAAGTGATTCTTTGTGTTTTTTTTTTGTTTACCTTTATATTTCAGGTTGATGCTACTGACGGATATCTTTTGCGTGGAATGTGCCAATAGCTATCCAGAATAAATTTTCAAATCCGACTTCAGGAATTTTGGGATCAACTTAGAGTTTTTGCCGTGGGCGAAGTTACTTGTTTAAAGTTCGTGAGAGAAACCTCCTGTCCCAACTTTAACTATATTGGTGTCAAACGTGTATTGTAAGTATTCTTTGATTTTTTGCGGGCATTTATCAAGTTTCTGGGCTAGATTTTACTTTACTGTCCCACCTTCAAAATCATTAAAAATTTTTAATCCAGTTAATTATCATTCACTGAATTCAAATCTGAAAATCAGATTTCGGTTCCTTCCTGTAAACCGAACCAAAAAATTAGTTATTCTTTGTTGAATACACATTCCACATTTCACGAGTAAAATAAAATTATCTTTAGAACATTTCGACACCATATTTCAGAAATGTCGGTACCATTTGATACCCCATTCTCGGTGACATGAATTCAGTGCACGAAAATCTGCTGGAAATAATTATTTCATCGTCGAGAGTTTGGATTTCGGTACTATTATTTGTTAAAATTCACAATTGTTTTGGTATATACAATAGTAACTTAAATGTAGTTCATTATATAAATTAGTTGCATTTTTAGATTTAAATACAATTTCGTTAGGATAATCAATTTCTTTTTTCACAGAATTTGGCATTGGTACAATTATTTTTATTTTAACTTTTTCAAAATCCTTTGGAAATTTAATAGCAAGCAATAGAACATTTTCTTTAAATTTGATAACTCCCATTTTGATATACCTCATTTTATTTAAATCTATTTCATATTTTTGTATCACATATCTGTTAACATATTTGATTTTAACTGTATGGACTAACTATAACTATCTGGCTGAGGCTATATTGTTTTGAAAATTTGTCAAGTATTGTAATGAAAAACTACATTTTATAATGACAAATTTGTCAATATGTACTATTTGGTTCAAATTCGTTGCGGTTTCAGTAAGACAAAATTTAGGCTTAATGGGCATTCTATTACATTTTACTTGTTGATTTGTTCATTTGAATCAGTTCCAAAAGTTAACGAAAATACATTTTGTTTTTGTTTGACTGCACGTTTCCTGTATACCAGAGTAAAAACTCCCTCTTATGTTGAATAAAGAAATTTGTTGTACTGCTTCTGTCCCTGTTAACTAACTTTAGTTGATTGTCATTTGAATTCGCGTCCTTTCGCGAAGGTTTTGCTATACTACATTATACTGATGGTCTGGTAGTTCAGTAAATACTCTTTTTATATCTTTTAAGTATATCCTTTATTAAAGTCATATTCCGATATGTAAATTATTCTTTTCCCATGAACTACTTCTATTTCATGTGTCTTATTATTTTTGAGAATTATTTGAGTTAATGCTTTCCTTCTTAATTGGTATATGATATAGTAGATCTTCTCTAGCAGAGTGTGCTGTTGTCATCGTCATTGTCTAGGTTTTCTTCTATAGTGTTATATGATATTGGCAAGTCTGAATCATTATCGTCCAAATTATTAAGAAAATCGGTTATATTAGTCAGTTCTCTAGAAATTTGTCCCCGTTAGAAATAACCTTGTAAATATTTTGAATTTGTTACCGTATAGGTATGACCTGAAATAACCACGTAATAGCCAAAAAAAATCCTTATCTGTTGCGGAGTAATTTCGTTCGTGCTTGTTGAGATTAATTGGTGCAAACCAGATAGGCTGAAAACAAAGCGCCTATCGCATAAGAATACCTAAGAATCGGAATGTTACTTACTAAATTTTTAAATTGGTTGTGTCACTTTGGCATAATCTCTCCTAATTTTCCTTTTATTATAAAACACTATGCTTGGATATTCTGGGCTTTAGGTCCTGTATGGGCCTTTTACGTCTTTTATTTATTTATTTATTTTAGTTTTGTAATGGTCCTTACTTTGTCATTATTTGATTCAGTCTGTCGTTTGTCAGTCAGAGGAATTCAGTCTCCGTTTTAAGAAATTGCATTTGTAAACTTGTTTTATTTTTATTATTATTATTATTATTATTATTTATTACAATATAAATTAATTATAATACAAGTAAAATAACAGCACTAGCTACCAGAGGCTTTTGGCTGGAAATTATAAAAGGGTTGGGATAAGTTCTTTAGAGTATATAATAGCAGAGTATGGGGATGTCAGAATCTGGGAGGCCAGCAGCTGATTACAAAGATTGCTTAAATAATAGAGTTAAGATTTAGTGAGAGTAATATTTTATAAACGTTATTAATGTTTTCTATTGATGTTGTTGACAGAAGGTCGTTAAATTTTTTATTAAAAAGTGATGAACATACATAATTTACTTTAGAGCATTCAGATGTGAGATGTTTTATGGATAGAATTTGATTGGATTGGCAGAGATGACAGCTTGGAGGGTTTTCCTTTTTGAGAAGATGGCTATGGGTTGATTGCGTGTGTCCAAGGCGAAGACGGAGAAAGCATTTGTTCATGATCGTTGTTGTTTCTGTAGGATATGTAGCAGGCTCACCCTTTGGGTTTATGAAAGAATAGTGATGAATGTATGTTTTCCATTCGTTCATTCATATATCATCCCAGTAGATGTTGATCACGTTTAGAAAATCTTTTTTTGTCGAAGAGATTGAAAGTATATTCGATTGTTCTGAAGCTGTCCTGGAAGCACGGTCTGCTAACTCGTTGCCAATGATCCCTGAGTGACCTGGAACCCATAGTAGCACAGTTTTGTGTTTGTTCTATTGGTGATGATTGAGGAGCACTTTTGGATTGTGTTGATAGCCTTGAGTGAAAAAAGGCTATCGGAGCAAATCACGATGTTATTCGGAATTGTAATTGCTATTTCTGTCGCTTTTTGTATTGCGAAGGATTCAGTGGAGAAAATTGAAAAGTAGTTAGGTAGTCTTGTACTGTATAGAATATTTCCAGCTTCCGATACGATTGCGAGTCCAATTCCGGTGTCAGATTTGGAACCATCTGTATAGATGAAATCCCATAAATTTTTTCTGTATTCGTCAGTTATTTCGTAGAACATTTGTGTGTAGATTTCCTTATTTGTGGAGTTCCTTTTTGAATTTTGATAAAGTAGTATTAACGATATCGGTTGGAAACTCCCATGGAGGTATGTTAGCAGGATTGAGGGTACGAATAATTGGAGTAATACCAATTTTACTGGATGCGTTCAGAGCGATGTAGATGGCAGAGGGGAATTTTGGTGTTTTTTTACGGTGTAAGATTTTCTAGGCATCTTGGATTATTGGTGATCTGTAGGACTGACATATCTTGGGTGCGAGTCGTGCTGTTAAAAGATCTCTGCGATGATCAATGGATGCCTACTTCTGTGAGCATATTTTTTATTGGAGTGGTTGTAAATGCTTTGAAGCTGGTCCTTATTGCGGAGTGGTAGATTGGTTTGATGATGTTGAGCGTAGATTTAGCGCATCTCCCGTAGACTGCCAACCCATAATCAATTCTGGATAGAATAATGCTACGAATTATAAAAATAAGTGTATTGATATGTATATAGCTATTTTTTGATGATAAGAATCTTATTATATTTAGTCTGGTTTATGCTAGTTTATTCTTAAGAGATAAGCAGTGATCCTTAAAAGTAAATTTAATATCAAAAGTAAAGCCTAAAATAGTTAGTGATTTTAAATTTTGGATTTTAGATGCTGATAGATAAATGTCAAAATTGGGACAATTTCTTTTATTACAAATATGTAGGTGCTTGCTTTTAGCAGGTGATATAATGGACCCTGATTGGGCGCACCAATGATTAAGATCTGCTAAAATGTTTTGGAAGATTTCACTTGTACGATTGTAGTCGTTGCATTTTGATAATAAAATCAAATCGTCAGCGTATAGGCAGTAATCTATTTTTTTATATTTGGTTATGATTTCACTTATGTCACTGTAGGCGATTATGAATAAGGTAACTGAAAGGGGTGAACCTTGAGGAATCCCGTTAAATAGTTTGTATATATTTGAATAAGAGTTATTTGCTTTTACTCTGAATTGCCTATTTGAAAGAAATGATTTTATGAATGCGAACATTTTTGGGCCAATTTTCCATTGTGTGAGCTTATTTAGGATTACGTGGATGCCAACTCTATCAAATGCTTTTTCAAAATCAAGCGATAGTATGGAGTCATGGTTTCTGCATGATAATGCAGCGCTAATATACTCGTCAATGTGCAATAATGAGTCAGTGGTACTTCGTCCATGTTTAAATGCGACTTGGTTTATATTTAGATAATTTTGTTTTCAATAAACCAGAGAAGTGGTTTAGATATAATTTTCTCTAAAAGTTTGCCAGTACAAGGGGCAAAGGGTCAGTCGGTTTTTTCAAAGGTTTTAGAATTGGTATTGTACTAGCCACTTTCCACGTCTGCGGTATAGTCCATTTTTCGAAGATAGAGTTGTACAAAAGCAAAATACGATTTTTGAGTAAAAAGGGTGAATTTTTTATCATTGGGTATGAGATGCGATCATACCCTGGGGTTTTACCTTTCAGAGAGGTTAAGCATGTTTCCATTTCAATGAAGCTTATTTGTTTATCAATATATTTTGCAGATGTACTTAGTATTTCTACATGGTGGTGGTTATTGATAGCTAGGACTTTGGAGTTGAGAAAGGTTGATGGAAAGTTGGAGTCGTAAGAGTATGTGGACCAGGTTTTGCCAAAGTATTCACAGATTTCTGATGGGTTATGGAGTGTTCCAGATTCGGTTAACAGGTTGTTCATTGAAAATTGGGTAAAATTGCCTGATAGGGTTTTTATATCTGCCCACATTTTTTTACTTGAGGAATTTGGATTAATGTTTGCTGTAAATTTTTGGAAGCATTCTTTTTTTGCTATTTTACTGTTCCTGCGGAATAAGGCGTTAGCTTTACGGTAATAAGCTAATTATTGTTTGGATGTTTTTGAAAATTTTCCAAAGATTTTGTTGGTTTTTGCGGAGAGTGGATAACTCAGAAGACCACCATGGGGTTATCTTTTTGTGGGGGATATTTATAGTTTGAGGGATTGCTAGTTCGCAGCCGAGCGTTTGTGAGGGGTGGATGTATATGAGATCACTGTAATTTTAATATTCCGGTTAATTTTTATGGCAACTGTGGATATGTTAGAGGGTATGGAAAGATGAGTGTGTGGGATGGAATTGTGTATCAATAAACCTGTACCTTGTTTCGCATAGGTGTTGGATGTAAAGTTGTGGTAGTAAGATGTGTATTGTTTTGGAGGGAGGGGGGAGAGATTGGTTTGAAGATGAGTTTCCTGCAGAGTTATAATCGAAGGATTGAGGTCATTAATTAACAATTGCAGTTCGTGGCAATTGTTGAAATAGCCTTTCATATTCCATTGCAGGACTTTTAAATAGATTTTGTTTGGTGTGGGACGCTTTGTTCCAATATACGCTGGTTTATATTGGGGCAAGCCGGAGTTGGTATTTTGGTTGACGGTGGGAATATGATTGGGACTCCGCTGACCAGCGGATGGGGCACCCTGGACATCAAGATGTCCCGCATGGCCCATCGTCTGTGCAGCGGAGTCGTTTATGTTGGGATTAATTTTATTGTTAAATACTATCATCGTCTTGTTCTGTAGAATTAATATAGTAGTTATTGTTTTCGATTAGAGATTGGGTGAATTGTGAAAAAGGTGAATTGGAGTTAACTGCATTTGAGTCTGTGTTTCGAGGGGGAATGCTTGGTGGCATTTAAGTTGATATGGTGTGATTTACTGGAATGTTTGGGTTTAGTTGTTTGTGTGAGTTTGGTGTTCCTGGGGGGGCTAAATTGTTGAGAAGTTGATTTGGGAGAGGTGTTAGGAAGGGAAGTTAGATTTAAAGATACATTGAAAGGTTAGGGTTTTAAAGAATTTATTTTATTTATGGTTGATGTAGGAAGTTCTTCTGTATGGATTGTTTGTTCAGTTTGTAATTGAACTATGGGATGAGTTGGGGGGAGTTTAACTACGTTTGTAACTGGATTATTGGTAGTTGCGATAGGTACGGCTTGATGTGCAATATTTGCAAAAGTTTGTGTAAAAGGAAGTTCAGGATTTAATTCTTAATTATTTATTTATTTGCCTGGCTTCAGATATCGTACATTTTCTAGTTGTCTTAATTTTAAATATTTCTTTGGCTTTTATGAAACTTTTACATGCTTTTAAGGATGCGGGGTGCTCTTCAGAGCAGTTTGCACAATAGGTGCGCGAACATGAATGCGGATCTACCGGTAACATATTGCAGTTTACACACGATTAAGGGTTTTTGCATCTCTTGGCTGTGTGGCCTAAGAGTTGGCAGTTTTGACACCGCATGGGGTTCGGAAAATATTCCCTGACATTGCAATTATACCAACCAATGTTAACTCTGCTAGGTGGACGGAAACGATCAAACGTAAAAAGAATGGTACCTGTGGGAGTTGATTTGCCTTCATTTTTTTTGGTAAACTTGTAAACCTCAGTTACACCCTGTGAGCTCATTTCTTTAATGATTTCAACATCGGGTACATTAGTAAGATAAGGGGCATAAACTGTACCTTTGGAGGCATTCAAGTTTGTATGAAGGGTCACCTTGATAGGGCAGAGGTTTGATAGAGTTTTTTGTGGTAGGAAGGTTTCAGCTATTTTAGTAGATTTTACCAAAATGAGTAAATTACCATAACGCAACTGCGGGATATATTCATAACCGGTGCTTATTCCATCAATAGCTTTTTTTAGTAAGAATACACTGAATGTGGAGAGTGGTTTATCACTATCTGTTGGGGAAAAGACAATAAATTTGGGGTTAGGATTAGACGAGAAAGCCGGAATGGAGGGATTAGAGGAGGAAGCCGGAATGCTGGTATTAAGTTCTAACTTTGTGTAATTTGGTTTTTGTCTTTTTTTTGTTCGGGAGCTCGGTATACGAATCTACATCTATAGGTAGTTTGCGAAACCGTTTAAAGCACATGTGGCCCTGAGGCCATGCTTTCTTATTTGTTCACTCTAATGTATGTAATATGCACTACAACTAATGGAACGTGTAAGAGAAATAGGAAACAAATTTAGCTGTCAAAAATACCAAAGAAATAAGCGAGAAGCACAATGAGAGGAAAACGATGCTATCGGCTCGGAGGTTAGTCGGTGACTGCGTTTTTTTTAATTTCCTTGCATATGCCAGAAATTGCTTTAATGTGTTCTTGAAGTGTTGAAATGAATATCAGTATGTCGTCTAAGTACACACCACATGTTATATTTAAGTTGTCCCTTAAATTATCATTAATTAGCCTTTGGAATGTCGCTGGGGAATTCTTAAGACCTAATAAACTCAGAAAGATCATGAGGTGTTTCGAACGCTGTTTTTTTTCTATCCTCTTCTTAAGTACTTATTCATTTTGTTACAACTTGAGATTCTTCTCCATTCGGGTGATCTAATTTTAAATGTCTTGTATTGTCATTGACGCCTAACGTACATACTTTGTCAACTTGGTATTGGTGGTTTAGGAAAGTGATTGTTTGTCCGTTAAGTCATATTGTTGCGTCTTCTAAAACTATTACATAATCTATTACTGTATGCAATTTATTTAACAGATCTGTACCTGTTAACTAACTTTAGTTGATTGTCATTTGAATTTGCGTCCTTTCGCGAAGGTTTTGCTATACTACATTATACTGATGGTCTGGTAGTTCAGAAAATACTCTTTTTTAATAAATCTTTCATGTATATCCTCTAAATTATTTAAGTCATGTTCCGATATGTAAATTATCCTTTTCCTATGAACTACTTCTATTTCATGTGTCTTATTATTTGCGAGAATTATTTGAGTTACTGGTTTCCTCTTTAATTGGTATATGATATAGCAGATCTTCTCTAGCAGAGTGTGCTGTTGTCATCGTCATTGTCTAGGTTTTCTTCTATAGTGTTAAATGATATTAACAAGTCTGAATAATTATCGTCCAAAGAAAATCGGTTATATTAGTCGTATATTACTAACGTCTTCGTTAGTCTGGGTTCTACTAAGAAAATCGGTTACCTTGTAAATATTTTGAATTTGTTACCGTATAGGTATGACCTGAAACAATTTACTGACCACGTAATAGCCAAAAAAAATCCTTATCTGTTGCGGAGTAATTTCGTTCTTGCTTGTTGAGATTTATTGGTGCAAACCAAATAGGGTGAAAACACAACGCCTATCGCATAAGGATACCTAAGAATTGGAATGTTACTTTTTTTAAATTGGTTGTGTCACTTTCGCATAATCTCTTCTAATTTTCCTTTTATTATAAAATACTGTGGTTGGAGATACTAGGCTTTAGGTATTGTATGTGCCTTTTACGTCTAACATTTATTTATTTTAGTTCTGTAATGGTCCTTACTTTGTCATTGTTAAGTTTCAGTACGAGGTTTGTCAGTCAGAGGAATTCAGTCTCCTTTTTGAGAAATTGCATTTGTCGACTTGTATTTTCAATTTCTTTGCATATGCCAGAAATTGCTTTAATGTGTTCTTGAAGTGTTGAAATGAATATCAGTATGTCGTCTAAGTACACACCACATGTTATATTTAAGTAGTCCCTTAAATTATCATTAATAGCCTTTGGAATGTCGCTGGGGAATTCTTAAGACCTAATGAACTCAGAAAGATCATGAGGTGTTACAAACGCTGTTTTTTTTTCTATCCTCTTCTTTGATGAGAGCTTGGCTTCTTAAAGTACTTATTCATTTTGTTGCAACTTGAGATTCTTCTCCATTCAGGTGATCTAATTTTAATTGTCTTGTATTGTCATTGACTTCTAACGTACATACTTTGTCAACTTGGTATGGGTGGCTTAGGAATGTGATTGTTTGTCCGTTAAGTCGTATTGTTGCGTCTTTTAAATCTATTACTATATGCAATTTATTTAATAGATCTGTACCTATAATGAGTTGGTATTTTCGAAACGGCACGCTTTTAACTTCATCGTATATTATACTGGTGGCACCTTAAGCTCATCTGGAACTGGCTTCATAAGTTATCGAGGCTTTCCCATATTGCCATTGTAGAAACACAAATTGGTTTGATTTAAATTTATCAAAATGATTTCTTTTATCATCGATTATGCTCAGTGATGAGACGGCCATTAAGGCTAAGTATTTTTCTTAATTTATTGTTAATTGAATTATTAGGAGTTCATCCGTGGCTAATTCATAAAAAATTCTGAAGTGTTTACAATTCCTCGGATTTCCTAATAATTAACTACAACATTGCCCATTTGTTTGTTCGGACATATTCTGCTGATGGTAATATTGGCCAGAATGTGTTCCAAGGTGCCCTAGTTGCGGGTTCTGTTTATTTAAGTTGCTTACTTGTTCTCTTCTTTGAATATTATCTACCTCCATTGCTTGTGGTATAACGTATCTCGATTTTCTATTTATTAATTTCTATTTTTCAGTTGTAAATTTATTCGGTTTCCGATATTCTTTATTAAAACTCCAAATTATTTTGAATTCATCTCTGATACACGTATCTTCATATCCACGCTTTCGCATAATTGAAATCATTGTAATAAAATCTGTTTCGTCATCGATTTTTTCTAATGATTTCATTTTCTGAGTTATTTCATTTATCGTATTTATAAGCATTATTTCTATATTATTAAGATCATTGTAATGATCATTTACATAACCACCCTTGGCGTTTATATTAAACGATAGCAGTCGTTTTTCGAAATCAGTATTACATCTGGCGTTTTGAAGTCGTTTTATGTCGTTAAAAGCCATGTAGCGTTTCCTTGTGTGGAATGTAAGTTCTATATACGTATTCGTATCCTAGGAGTCGTTTTAGTTTCAAAACACGACTGGTAAAACGCAAACGCCTAGGAGGCAAATTTTAATTTAACAGATCAGTTTTGTTAAACTTGTGCATTTATTTAATTATTTCATAATTTAAATAGTTATATCCATTGTTGAAAATAACAAGAAAAGCCTGCGAATAAATTTTATGTAATGAATTAATGCAGCAAAATGTTAAGATAGCAAAATTTACTGGTATACATGAATTAAAATTCAATGGTCGTTGAATACATTGCTATTTTCGATGAAATGCACTTGTAAGCCACATGACGTCGCGCTGTTTTCAAGACAAGTTCTGCTTTACAAACGCCTTGATAGGGGTATGAAATGAAAGGGGCGTAGAATATGTTACGAAACGTGGTGTAATCGAAGGACATTTTTTTTAAAGATGAAGATAGCATTTCCCAAGTATTTCCTTAAAACAAAAACGTCCTTAAACCCTTGAAATAGGACATTTTTCGAAAATATCCACTAAATCACCCGAAAAATTGCTGTTGTAATCAATTTTCACTGGGGGGTCCTTGGAATATTGAAAAATGTTATTGAATCTTTAAAAAAGGACATTTTTCGAAAATATCCATTAAATTGCTGTTATAATAAATTTTCACTGGGGGGTCCTTGAAATATTGAAAAAGGTCCTTGAACCCTTGCAAAAAGACATTTTTCGAAAATGGTGCAAAAAACTTTCTCCTGTGGATGCACTGGGTTAGTGGTTAAATGCGTTGGACCACTAAGCGAGAGGTCGCTGGTTCAAATTACGACCTGTACCGTATGAAAGTTTTTTTATTCACTGCCCCACCTCTTGCGAACGTCTGACAAACATCCATGACTTAGAAATGTTATGAGCTTCTCAAAAACAAATTGCCGTTCGGAAACGTCATTAAACCGTAGGTCCCTCCATTCGTGTCAAAAATATAACTTCACACACACAATGGTTGGAGAAGCTAGGCTTTAGGTCCTGTATGGGCCATTTACGCCTAATATTTTTTTTAAAAAAAACTTTCACCGGAAAGTCCTTGGAACATTGATGTTTGTCATAGACCCCTAAAAGTATATATATATATTATGATGAGGGCCAAAACCTAAGACCATTTAGCAATGTCCGTCCGTTCGTCTGTGTCAACTTTTGAGGCCTTTAAATTTATGCTGGGAAGCTGAAATTTGGAACATATACTGCCTGGGGTTCCGAAATGGTGAAGTGTTAAATATGCTCACAATTTAGAAAAAACCGTTTTAAAGCTGTAGTTGAAGAAATAAAGGTTGTCATATTTTTGCCACCCCTACTTTCTGTGTGCGTTTGTTTAACATAATCTGGTTTTACAAAGTTTTTGCCCACGCCTTCTTTTAGGGCGCATTTTCCAAAAAATTGTTCTTCGTTATAAATTTTATAGAATGAAATAAAATGCCATCCATCATGTTCTTAATGCATTTTTCATTGGGATATATAGGGATATGGATAGGGTATCATACTGTTCGCCCAAGCGGACTGTAGCATTTCCTTATGCTTTTTGTTCACTTTCTTCATTTTCTTCTGAGTAGGTACATGTATATTTATACATACAGAGTTCAGCGATGAAAAACTTGATGCGACTGTATGCGGCTATAAATGGTATATTGTTGAATGAAATAATGGTCTGGCAGCTTACAAACTGTCCTATAAATGTCAAAGTGACAAAGGGCTACAATCTTCTTTTACATTCTTTCAAGCGAAACACACACAGCTCTTAAAACAAAATAAAGTAATCCTTAAAATAAACAATAATCTTCTTTTATTTCCAACAGGTTAATAACATTCCCAAAAGAATCCATCTATTTAATGGAGAGAACTACGCCACGTTGAAGCACCAAATAGAAGCAGTGTTAAATAAAGCACGGATGACTGTCAACCTCAATGGTACGATCTTAAGACCAGCGAGTGAGGGTAAAAACTTAATTGTGGTAATGCTCCGGGACGGGTTATCAGGGACTTACAAGGATGTTCAAGCTGCGTTTGACGCACAAAGCAGCTATCCAGATTTTGACGATGTCGGCACCGACTCCCCGAGGTGAGTAATTGAAAGAAGGAACTCATCGGCAATGCACTACCGAGCTTGGCAATGTACCCTAAAGGAAAGAACACATTTAACAAATTAAAGAACGACAATAACATTAAAAGCCGGCCATTTCCATTAAATTGTCGGATTTGTGGCAAAAAACGGGACATGGCAAAAGATTGCTATAATAACAACGAAAGGGTCAAAGCAGTACTTAAACTTTAACTAATTCCTGATTTAAAAAAAAAATCAAATTTCAGTAAGCAAAGCGGCAGCCAAGAAACAAGGTCATATTTGAAAATAACCATACTGAGTCTTACACGAAGGAGGGAGTTTTTCCTGTTAACAGCCAACAAAATAGGTGAATTATATTATATTCATGGAAACAATCGGGCACTGGCTACGAGCTTGTGGTAGAAAAGAATAGGCCACCTTCATTTAACCTAACTGAAGCAATTGCAAACAAAAGGAGTGGTAAAGGGATTGCCGCTCAAGTTTAGTTCCGATGACCATGGTTGCGCCTCATGCATTTCTCCGAAACAATCTATCAAACCATTTGCTGAGCGTGGTGAAAAGAGGACAGGAAAGAGACTGCAATTGGTTCACTCAGACGTATGCGGAGCCATGCGCACGGAATCAATATATTTTATAACATTCATCGATGATAACTCCCGACGAATTTATGTCTATTTTATGCAAAAGAAATGGGAAGCATTGGAAAAGTTCAAAGCATTCAAGGCATTCGCGGAAAAGCACACTGGCGAGTCATTAATGTCCTTAAGGACAGATAATGGCACAGAATACATGAATTGGAATTTTAAAAAATTTCTGCAGCAACATGGAATTGACTACGAGTCCTCAGCAACATACACACCACAAGAGAATAGGATAGCGGAACATGCTAATAGGACTTTATTGGAAATTGCGAAGTGTGTTAAATTAGAGGCTTTACCAGACATGCTTTGGGCCGAGTTGATATATACCGCGGCGTTCATTAGAAATAGATGTCCAACAAAGGCAAATTATGAAGCCACTCCAAAAGAGCTATGGACAAATAAGAAACTGGACGTGTCATATTTTAAATGCAGCGGTACGATGGCATACGTACTAGAAAAAAGTCTTCATCTAGGAAAATTTGAGACAAAGAACACAGAGCATGTGATCATTGGATATGAGGGTGAGCATGGAACGTATCGGCTTTTGGAAACCCGAGACCCGTATCGTAGCCAAGATTAGAGACGTGCGGTTCTTGAATGAAAATACGAGCAAACATGGACATGATAAAAGCGACAAAGGAAATTTTTACGCGTTTGATTCTAAATCTCAGGTGCGCACTCACGAGCCCAAAGACACAGCAGCTGAAGAACATACCAAACCAGCTTATGCTACAAATACTGACCCAGTGACCCTGAAACAGCTCGAAGGCATGAACAACCGTAATGAATGGCACCAAGTAATGCAAGAAGAATATTACTCCTTATGCGGAATGGAACCTGGGAATTAGTGGACCGACCCACTGAATTCACTGATTGTAATTCAATCGGAATTGGTTTTCAAAACAAAATATTTTGCAGACAGTACCATTGATCGAAGGCAGGCTATACTAGTGGCGAAAGGGTATGATCAAATTCATAGACTCGACTATACCGATACTTATTCCCTGGTGGCTAATATCCATTCTATTTGTCTTACTATGGCTATATCTGCACAGGAAGATCTATAAGTACAGCATCTTGATGTCCCTGCAGCTTACCTAAATGGAGAGTTAGACACTGTCATCTACATTTAACAACCAGGTGGTTTCGAGAAAGATGCTCCAAATGAAATCTAAAAACTCAAAATGTGGATAATGGAACTTGAGACTGGACAAAACCCTGAAAGAATTTGGATTTATATCAGCAGCGTATGAAAAATGTATCTACTACAAGATAAATTGAATGAATATTACGCTTATAACCGTCTACTTCTATGATTTATTATAAAAAACGAACGATTCCAACGAACAGTCTTCCGGCTGCGTAAAGCTGTCAGCGGAATTTGACATTCGAAACCTCGGTGAGCCAAAACTATGCGTAGGACTTAAAATCTCCAGAAACGACGTTCACTAGTGGACAAACAGGTTTAACATTAACAGTTTGATAAAATCTTATAATATAGATAAATCACAACCATCACTTTTAGCTGCGCAAGCTGCAGCAAAACTTCAACGGGAGCCGGATATAGAAGGAGAAAGCGCTGCCGTCGACAGAACCGGATTTCGACAGCTAATCGGAAGTCTACTGTACTTGTCAACTTTTAGCTGGCCAGATATTGCATTCGTGGTAAATGCACTTTCAGAATACGTCGAGGATCCTAGACGTTAACATTGGATCCCGGCGCACAACGTTATATCATTAATTGGTACAAGTACAAAAAGACGGATGAAACGCTTTATCGGATTCTAGCTGGGCTGCAGACATAGGCGATGGAAAATTTCAATCTGGATTTATTTTTATTAACGCTGGCGGAGCTGTCTATTGGGGATCTCCAAACAAAAAATCGTTGCTACGCCTAGCACAGAAGCTGAATACATAACACTGTCATCCGTGGCAAAAGATGCAGCATATTTTCGTAATATCATGTTGGAGTTGAAATTATAGGAAGATCAAACTAATCAAGGAAGGACAAAACACATCGACGTCCGCTATCACTATATTCGGGAAGCAGTTGCCAATAACATCACCCATGTCAACTTTTTGAAATCTGGAGGGATGATAGCCAATGCTCTGACAAAGGCATTACCAATAGGAACTCATTATAAACATTTTGCAAACACGGGTATGCAATTTTAAAATTTCACATAGCTATGCATATTTTTTTTTTAAACCTTTTCTTTTGGGTTTTTATAACAAACATCACTGCCTTTGATAAAAAAAAGGCTTGTTAGCGCCTTCTAATTGCCTGTCTGATTAATTTGCTCTTGTCGGTCTGGTTACTATTGGAAAGATTAGTCGAAAATAACCGGCAAATAGGACAGTTATTCCACCACATAGCCCGCAAGTCTTTAAGTGTTCTGTTGAGTGCTTCTACCGCAGCTCTGTGCGCCATTGTGCACTTATCCTATACTATTAACTTACAATCTTAAACAGTTTTCCTGCTGCACTTTGTCTCTATATGTTACAAACAGGATTGCCATTTTGGCCTAAATTAAATATGAGCTTAAATACTGCGTGAGCTGTTCTATCATTGAGTAATAACGTTAAAACTATTCCTGATGACGCAACAGCAAGGGACATTTTTCTTTCAGATCTAAATTTTGCCAAGAGAACGTATACAAGGAATGTTTTTCCTGTGCCTCCAGATGCATCAAGCAAAAACATTTCTCCAGTTTTACTCTGCACAATTTGTAATATGATGTTATATGCACGTTGTTGATCATCAACTAACAAATGTTCCTTTTCATTAACATATTGTTCTAAGTGCAACGTATTGTAGGAAGTCTCTTGGACATATTCACTATCTTTAGTACAATTCTGCCGGTAAGGAGATGGTAGCACTAAGAGGGAAAGAGTTTTGCCATTTGACTTAATTGCCATGTCTTCTATAGCCGTTAAGGCTTCATTGTAAATGATTGAATTATAACTTACTTTAACATCTGGCAATTGGTTTCTTTCCCGCAAAAAAACTCTTCGAAAAGTGCATTTCCCATAGTAAGACCGGCTGCGGTGGGCAACAAAATATTTAAATTATTACAAATAGTTCGCGTATTTTTGATGGACTTTATCCCAGAACAGCTTCCCCCAATGTCCCAATTGTGGTACAGTACATCTTGTATATTTTAAAGCATTATTTGATTGAGGTCCCTGAATTGTATGTAGCAACATTCTCTGGTAGTATCAATCTGAATTATTGGGATGGACTGTGTATGTTCTCTTCCTAGCGCTTTAGATTTGCTCATACCTGGGTACCCTTCTAATTAAATTAAATGAAGAATAGCAGGTAAAATGAATGGGAAGTAAAAAGATACGCCAAATTGCTTCAGAAGTGCTTATATACCGACCTGTTAAGAAAGTGTTGATTTCATCTTTCCCTCCGTAACCATCGTTATGTTCTTGCGTCTCAGTCAAAAAATGTTTCGAAAATTGTTTGCTGGTCTCTAGCGTCTTTTACAATCAGCTTCATTAGTTTGTTTACTTTGAAATGGAATACACGACAATACAAAGCTAGAGACATCAAATTTTCAGGATTTATTGGGACGCATAGCAGCAGGCGCCATACCAATTTTAGCTGCTTTACATCAGCGGTTCCTGAGTTATAAGGTCCCAAAATTAGCAAAAACCGTAACCACTGACTCACTGACAGATAATCAAAACTATGGAGCACTTCCAATCATCGTAGAATCTTGAAATTTGGCAGAGTAATAGGGTTTGCGGAGAAACCACATTTGTGATTTTCCAACAAGGGGGCGTGGCAGCCGCCCACTTCTCTTAACTCCTCATCATTATCAAAACTGTGGAGCACTTCCAATCATCGTCAGAGGTATTGGGCTTCTCACAGCTTCCCCCTAGAAACACCTGGCATAGAAGTCGTGGCTACAGAGAGATACTAGAGCCACCAGAAATCTCTATGCTGAGCAAAGGAAGGTTGAGAAACGCTTACTTAGGAAGAAGAAAAAAGAACACAAGCAACGCGAATTCGAGGATATGCAGAAATGTTTTTGCAGAAAAGAGGTGCGTAACTTCTACAGAAGAGTGAAACAGCCTACATCAGGTTTCACAAGCCGCCCTGGGCCTTGCAAAGATCAGGATAGAAATACCATAGTGGAAACGCAGACTTTCTGTGTGCACTCATGGTTAAAGGCTCCACTCATAATTGCTGTATTTAACCACATCTCTTACTCTCTTGTTAATTTAATAAAGTTTAGTTATATTTGACGCTGGTTTCTTTTTCAATTTACAAAACACAATAAATTGGCGACGAGGAATTTTTTTATATTGAAGTGTGTTATTAGTTTGCTACTTAAACTTTGCAAAAAAAAAGTATTAATTGAATGTTAATTGAACAATTTTCTGAGTTGTTAAAGAAATAGCAAGCTTGGATGGAAACGGTTATTAAAGATCAAAAAAAGATAGTGGATAAAGTTTTAATAGAATCGTCGATTGGTGAAGGTAGTGGAAGTGCAAAAAATGCCGTTCCAGTGTTTGCTAAATTCGATAAAACTGAACAGACTTGGAAATCTTATCTTAATCAATTGAGCCAGCATTTCAATGCATACAGTGTGACCGAAGACTCTCAAAATAGAACAGTTTTTCTTTCATGGACAGGCTCAGATTTGTATGATCTTACGCAAAATGTGTTATCGGGAAAAAAATTGAAGAAGAGGCATATGAGACAATCGTAGAAACATTGACGGTGCATTTTGCTAGAAAACTCATGTGTTAGCCGCTCGTTTTAATTTGTTCCAAATGCGCATGAAAAAAGGTCAAACGTACGCGGAATAGTTAGCGGATTTGCGCGGTGCCGCTATAGATTGCAATTTATTATGTGAAAAGACAACGTGTAAAGAACCGTTCGTTGATAATTAAATACGGGATATTATAGTTCTTCATACACCACATGGTGTCGTGTGATGCGCTGCATTACAAAAACATAATCCAGGTTTAGCAGATGTTTATGCTATCGCTGAAACGTATGAGTCTACACAGAAATCGGTGCCCGCTATTAAGGGAGATGCTTCGTGTCAAGTGTATCAAACTAATTTTTCTAAAAACTATAGATCTCGCTCGCGCTCATTTTCGTCGCGTAAAGCAAATAACAATGATAATTTTCAAACGGCACAAAAAAATCAAGATTATTAGCCCTCATGCTCCGGTTGCCCTGTTCGCCCTGTTCGCAATGCTACGTGTCGTTTATGTGGGCCAATAGGACATATTTCTTCAGTATGCCGTGACAAAGCAAAGAATAACATCGGGAAGGTGCATAATATCCCGCCTCTTTTGTTCAATAATTTTGTAAATGATATAACATCAGTTATAACATATTCGCATTGCCTTTTCTATGCTGATGATCTCAAATTATTCCTTAAAATTAAAAATGTAAGTGATTGCCGCCTATGCAATTATTTTGCTATTGATCGAATTTCTGAATGGTGTAATTTAAATTGTTTAAAATTAAACAAAAAAAAATGTAACGTTTGTGGCAGGCAGGGTTATGGTGGATGCTACCCTTGTGACAATGGAGTGGCACGCTGGCTATGCACGGCAATAGTTCGTCGGATGGGGGGGATCTTATTGTCACTAGCCTACTCCCAAAATAATTATCGTGCCGAATGAAAAGGAAATGCTCACATGTACGAGGATAACGTTTTGCTGTCTGCTGTTATGACAGACGAGGCCAGTGACCCCCTTACAGGTCTTACCCGCCCTTCAATGCACCGGTTACGGTACACCTGTCACTTTGCCTATCATTCCTCTCGCGTCTCAGCCTATATCATCACATAAGATCACGTCACACCATGACTAAAACTATTTATGTGATCATTGCTTTAGGAAGCGATTACAATAAAGGATATATTTAATGGAAGAAAAAAAGGGGTCTTAGAAAGTAAAACTCCAATCAGATGGGATTTGCATGATTAAATACAAAGACACGTAAATATGTATTTCAGTTAATTATTTATATGTTATTATTTAATTATTAGTGTTTTAGAATAGATAGGTTAAATTTCGTATATATAAGTATTAAAATAAAATACTTAAAAAGATATATATTTAATTAATTCCGCACATTAATATATCTTTTGATATATTTTTCTGGTTTTTTTTTCTTTTTTTACTTTAGTAATTTCGTTTGTAGGGCTGAAGATCGGCTTGAATGGTGAAATATATCATTCTTAGCAGCAATTTTTGTCGTAGTGGGATACGTTGCGACTTCCGTTGTTAAGCTATCCGCTGGGTGATGCTTGGTGCTACGTGGTTTGGTCACGCCGTGCAAAGACTTTATTCAATAATTTTCCACAAAATGAGGGCATGATTTTGGTTTTGTGGCTCTGTAGGAAATCTCAAGACTCCACTAAATATGACTCGAACTTATTTTAGTGGATGTCTTCAGATTTAAGTCTTGCACGTGCCTTGATTTGATGAATTAAAACTTGGATATGAAATGGTAATTTTTGGGGTTGTAACCAACCAACTAATTAATAATGACTTACACTGTCTGCGGTTGCCGGTGAGAAAAAAAAATATGACTGTTTGTTAGTTCTAAATGCCGGAAGAACTAATCGGCAATTGTCAAAAATGACCACCAGGCTTACCAACTTTATTGGGGACTTCAATGTTTCTAAAGGAAACAGTGCGCTTTAAGGATGTGACGTAGTTTTTATATAGTTTACGTTACTTTAAAAAAAATTAATCAATTAATACAATGATGTGTTAAATGTGTTTCGCCAACAAGGGATTGCTACAAAATCAAGAATATGGATCTGACGATAGTCTGGTTTCAAAGACTTGAAAAGAAAATCATGCTCTTGGTTAAAATAGGAGGTGGACTTTAAATCGACCCACAACCTTGCATTTCATACCATACATTTTTTAAATCTTTAGCGTGATTACACCAACTTTCTTTCCTCCTGTATCCTCGACTTCGTAAAAGGATTTACCCAACGGTTTACGTATTATTACGTATAATTTAGCTCTAAGAAGCTTCGACGAATCGCTCAGAACAAAGTTTCTGCGAAAAACTTCATCACCAATGTGGAATCTCCGCCTCGAACATCTGAGATTGTACCACTTTTCTTGTCTCTTTGTAGCTAGACGAAGATTTTCTTTAACCTTCTCGCGGATCAATGAAAGCCGACTCGCGCTTGGCAAAAAGTCAATGTTGCTATCGCTTTAGCCTTTAGCTTTTTCGCAACCTTATGTGCGTTTGAGTGCGAGATTATATTAAACCCAAATAATGTATAATATGGAGTCATACCAAGAGATTGATGAACGGACGAATTCAATGCGTGTTGGATTTCGGATAGATGCCGATCCCAGTCTCGGTGGTCTTCTTTAATATACGTTTTAATCGCTGCTAAGATGGATCTATTTATTCGCTCCGAGGCGTTTGCTTGTGGAGAATAAAGAGTGTTTTTAATATGCAGCACACCGAATCCATCTAGAAACTTTGTGAATTCATTGCAAATAAATTGTTTACCATTGTCACTATGCACGAACTCTGGTACTCCGAATTTAAGAAAGATTTCGTTCGCAAGGAACTCAACTACCACTTGAGAAGTTGCCTTACGTAGAGGTTTTAAAAATACAGCTTTGGAAAACTGATCCAACACAATAAAAATATACATATTGCCTTTTTTTGTTCTGACATATGGTCCCATAATATCGATAAAGATTTTCCGAAAAGGACGATCCATTTCCTGAGATTTACCCATCGGTGGTCTCAATATTGTATTCGCTGTTTTATTTTTCTTGCATTCCTCACATGAAATTACAAAATTTTTAACCTGGACGGTTATATTAGGCCAATAATACATCCGTCGTATCCTCTCAAACGTTTTCTTAATCCCGCCATGTGCGCAATTAGGTGGGTTGTGTGCGTTTCGAATTACAGCTTCAGTAAGACCAGATGGGATCCAGAGATTCCATCGGAACTCAGAATCAACTAAACATTGGTCTAACGGCAAAATGCGTTTATAAACAAACTGGTCAACGATTTTCAAGTCAGGTAACTTTACTTGGTTATCTGTTATCACTTTTATCAGATTAAGGTATTCATCCGCCTTGAATTCAGGGGAATTCAAATCAGCTAGTATCTTGGTATCAGCTATTTGGGATATACCTTCCATAAACATGCAGGACAGTGTATCTGGAACTACGTTCTGTGCTCCTTTCCGATGTTCTATTTTAAAAGAAAATGATTGTAGTTTTAAGGACCATTGCGCAAGATGTCCACTTAAGTCTTTGAGACCCATAAGCCATTTCAGACTCGCATGATCTGTAATGATCGTAAATAATGTTCCCTCGATATAGGGTCGGAACTTATGGACAGCTCTTACCGCCGCAAAATATTCGAGTTCAGTAACGCTGTAGTTAGGTTGACAGCTATTGAGTTGTTGGGAGTAATAAGCAACAGGCTTTTCGTTACCTTCTTCGTGACGTTGGAATAAAAATCCACCGATTCCAGAAGAGGAAGCGTCACATTGTGTGAAGAAAGGTTTCGAATACTCTGGATTACCGAGCAAAAGGGGTTAATGTTAATGCTGTTTTTAGTGCCTCGAAAGACGAAATAGCTTCTGTGTTCATAGAAAAGGGTACCTTCTTCTTAAGAGTATCTGCAAGATTAGTCGCAACAGCTGCAAAATTTCGTATGAATCTCCGATACCATCCACACAGTCCTAAAAATCGCCTCACCTGTTTCTGAGAACAGGGTCAACAAACCCTCGATGTGAGGAAGAGGATACGCGTCCCTTTTTGTGAGCTAGTTAAACTTCCGTGAGTCCAAACATAGTCTGCTCTTTCCGTTCCTTCGGACCAGCACTATGGGTGAACTCCAAGAACTCTCGCTTTCCTCAATAACTCCCAAAGAAATCATGCGATCCAATTCCTCATCAATCAATCGCTGTATTGCAGGTGATACAAGGTAGTGACGTTGCTTTACCGGCTCAGCGTCAATTACGTGTTGTTCGACGGATTTCTTACCTAGGTTTAGTTCAGAATGGGCAGGAAATTCTAAAATAACTGATTGAAGTTTGTTTTGCTGTTCAGTGGATAGATTGTGCATATGTATTTTTTTGTCGTCCCTTTCTTCATCCTCCGAGATATCATTTTCTTTTGAAGCTGGGGTAATTTCACTGACAAGATGAGGAGCTATCTGGAATTTTACCCAGAAATCTATCCCCAATATAAAGGTTGAAGTAGAGTAGGGACAAAATACAAATCTAGCTGTTCTTTAATGCCGTTATATTCTATCATCACATTTATGCCACCAACTATGCTGTGATCTTCACCTCCAGCTGTTTGAACCGATGATTTGAAATTAAGGATTGGGATATTTAATTGCTCTACCATTTCTATACAGTTTTTCCCAAGACATGAGATTGAAGCGCCACTATCCACTAATCCGTTTCGTCAAGTCTATTATCAATATAAGTTTCGCTTATTAACTTCTTATATGCCTTTCTCAATCTCTGCCTTTTTCTGATACTTAAAATTTTATTACTTACGTTTGGTGAATTTAATGAAGAAATAACAAAAATTCGTTTTCTGACTTTCTCATAATTCTGAAGTCTCTGCTCGTAAGATCTTTTGTATATTGGTGTTTTACGTAATTGATTGCCGACGTTAGGCGAAGGTAGGTCAGATTGATTGATTTTGCACCGATGCCTTGCAGTCAGTAAAAATGTGTGCAGTCTTCTTACAGTTAACCCAAACTAGCACCTTGGCGTTATATTTAACAGGTGGGTTGAATTTTATGTTTTGATGTCGATGCTGAAACGCTGAGATGTTATCATTTAAGTCTTGCTTTAATTCCACTAATTTTTCTTCAGAAGAAAAATCTAATTCGTGGACATTTCTGACATTGAACCTATTCGCGCTGAGTTAACGCAAACTAGCACCTTGGCGTTATATTTAACAGGTGGATTGAATTTTATGTTTTGATGTCGATGCTGAAACGCTGAGATGTTATCATTTAAGTCTGGCTTTAATTCCACTAATTTTTCTTCAGAAGAAAAATCTAATTCGTGGACATTTCTGACATTGAACCTATTCGCGCTGAGTAACGTATCTGTAGCATTTTCTCAGTTCGACGACACTCGTCGCGGAAATCTTCCAATGTATCAATCCTCATTGGATAAATAAAGTTCATCATCCGCGCATTGATGTAACCACGCAATATTTTAATGAGATCCATATAATCTTGGTTTGTGTCTAAGAAATTCCTAATACCAATCTTGGGCGGGCCCGGCGAGTAACTGGTGGAAGTTCTTTATGATCTCAGACCATGGGCAGTTGTAGTTCCTTTTAAGAACTTCAACCCGAAAAATAAAGTCCTCAATCGAAATTCCCTTCACTGAGTCATCAAAACGAATTCCCCAACGATCTAATTCAAATCGCCTACGTCATTTGTCTACTATCAAATGACGTAGTTGATCTCCAATTTTCTTCTTCAATAGGTTCTCTTTCCCTATTTTTATTAAAACGAGAACTCGTAGAGAGGTTGTCAGAATTCATTGAAAAATTTTCTACCGCAATTCTGTGGTTATTTGGTAGGTGTACGGTGGTCCACGATTTGTTTAATTAGAGTGGGTAACTCCTTAAATAACGATTTCTGCAATTCGTTTAAGCTAGAGCGGACTACAGTCTGTATGTGTGTATGCAATGGGCTGTTTGTATTATCAGTGCTAAAATTTCTTTGGCTCTCCTGAACAACTGAGGTAACAAAAATATCATTGCTATCTGCATTACAGGTGGGGTCTTTCTGAACATTTAATTCTCTTTGCCGTGGTGAAATTATTGGAAGAGAAGCTGTGTAAGTAGTAGTGGTAACCAAATTGGTAACGGTGGTTGTAGTAAAAACAACCTGCTTTGTTGATTGAGCACTTGATGTCATGGCATATGATTTTTGATTGACGCTTTCATTATGAGAGGTGTTATCGAGAACTGTACTACGAATTGAGTATGAATGTGAGTGGGTGTGTGCCGCACTGGTCCATTTCTCTCGTACGTTAGAGATGTTGACACTTTTGATGAATTTCTCATCCCAGCTGATCTAGTGTTATGCTCATAGGGGTTAATAGACGTTTTTGTTTGTTTACCTTTCGGTACTGCACCAGTTATCTGACTGTCGTTAAGACTCATTTTAGAAATTAATCAGAATAATATAAGAAAATGTTTGTATCGAAAATGAATGATATGTTTGTAAAATGATTTATTTTTCTAGCTTAGCGTAAGCTTCATATACTTTATGGTGATCGGTGATATATATTGTGAGTATAGGAAGGCTGAATTTGTCAGTTATCCAAGTTGAAGTGTGCATTTATTAGCAACAATACCACAAGCATCTATTAATCGCAATTTGCACGTTAAACTTACGCAAAGACTTCTGAATGAACATCTTGATTGTATAATGAATATGTTGCTGTAAGGTTAGTTGTCGACTCTTGCGTATTGAATTAATAGTGCAACAGCATTAATCTTAGTAAATGCATGGACTCCTAGTAATCTATATTCGCTAAGGTGCTGACAACTCGTTTATAATAAATATTAAAAGCATCAGTTGGAATGTACTACTTAATGTTACTTTTAGAATGTTGTTAGTGTTGATGACGTCGACTTTCATCAGCTGTAAAGCTTTTTTTTTTTGTGCTTAATTTAGGGCTTACATTAGTCTAGGCCCTACGTTGTTGAGCGCCAATTTTGTGGCAGGCAGAGTTATGCTACCCTTGTGACAATGGAGTGGCACGCTGGCTATGCACGGCAATAGCTCGTCGGATGGGGGGGGGGGATGTTATTGTCACTAGCCTACTCCCAAAATAATTATCATGCCGAATGAAAAGGAAATGCTCGCATGTACGAGAACGTTTTGTACACCTAGTACACCTAGGTTGCTTTGCCTATCATTCCATAAGCAACCTCTGTGATTTCTCGCGTCTCAGCCTATATCATCACTTAAGGGGTAAAACCAACAGAGTGGAATTTATTGCTTCCAAAACTCAATGCTGTCTGCTGTCATTGAAGCGAACCCCTAATTCTCTGCCATTATCCATGGATGGCACTTGCATCGCCGAAGCCAAAAGACTTTTCATCCTCGGTATGTGCGTTAACGATAAACTTCGTTGGAATGACCACATATTTGATGTCGACAAGAACGCTGCGAAATGTCTAGGTGTCCTTAGGCGATGCAACAAGAAATATTTCACCCCTTCTGATCTGGCTAGAATCTACAAGGCGTTCAATCGCCCAAAACTTGAGTACAACGCTCATATCTGGTCTGGTGCACCAATAACATATTTGGAGCTACGCGAAATCACTTGATTCTCTTAGTCATCGTCGTAATGTCTCCTGTCTGTCATTGTTCTATCGGTACTTCCACCACAAGTGCTCAAATGAAATAGCCAGTGTTACTTCATTATAAGGGTATTCAAAATCCCTTTAGTGCTCGTACATTATAAAAAAAAAAAAAAAGATCACGTCACACCATGACTATGCTATGTGATCATTGCTTTAGGAAGCGATTACAATAAAGGATATATTTTATGGAAGAAAAAAAGGGGTTTTAGAAAGTAAAACTCCAATCAGATGGCGGTAACTCAACCGCCAAAATGTGCCAAGGAGTATTGGAAAAATAATAGAAAGTATGTTTTGTCGCTTACCTTAATCAACCGCAAATCAGGAGTGCACTCTGGATCGCTGAAGACTGATGAAATATTCACTAAATGTTCTCGTTATATTTTATATTCTTGTTTTCTAAGTCTTGGAACTTTTTATTAGGTTAAACAAAAGTTAGGTTAGGTAAACTAATGCAAAATTAAACTTATTTATTTTACAACCCTATTTTCCTTTATCTTTTGATTAATTTTTCTGGTTGTTTTTTTTCTTTTTTTACTTTAGTAATCTCGTTTGTAGGGCTGAAGATTGGCTTGAATGGTGAAATATATCATTCTTAGCAGCAATTTTTGTCGTAGTGGGATACGTTGCGACTTCCGTTGTTAAGCTATCCGCTGGGTGATGCTTGGTGCTACGTGGTTTGGTCACGCCGTGCAAAGACTTTATTCAATAATTTTCCACAAAATGAGGGGAGTTTTTGGTTTTGTGGCTCTGTAGGAAATCCCAAGACTCCACTAAATATGACTCGAACTTATTTAAGTGGATGTCATCTCCTGTTTTGATGAATTAAAACGTGGATATAAAATGGTAATTTTTGGGGTTGTAACCAACCAACTAATTAATAACCAACTTAGTTAATAATTCGCTCAGTAGTCAATACCTGACATACACTCTCTGCCACAGATGAGGAATTAACCAGATAGTCAACTCTGCAATCCCCTATCACTTTCAACCCGCAAAAAATATTTAATGACAGCCGCAAAATCCTCTCTCAATTTTCCCATCTGTGAATACGTGTGAGCCAGGCACATGAAGTTAGATCTAATTTACTAGATTACCCGCCAAAAATAGTTGTGGGGAGTTTTGCAATATATCCAAATCGCAACAACAAAACAGCTGGTCACGGCGGATGTGTTGGGAAATAGGAAATTCTGCGAAGTGTTGAGTTTATGTGATTCAACTTTTATAGCTATTTTAATATAAATATTTATAAAGAAACAAAAAATTAGTTACCCAATAAAGTTGTTACAATTTAGTTGCAATATTTTTTGCGGTTATAAGAAATAGTTCTCTATTTTTTATCTGCCTTAAAATAAACATTCTTGGGTTGTTGTACTTTTCCATTTTGGTTAATAAAATGAGATAAAATGCATATTTTATTGTATTATTGCATAAATATTACTAAATTAGTAATGTTTGGGTGTAAAATATTTGTAGTAAATAGTTTGCAATGGTTTTTTCTTTATTTGTTTGTTTTATTACTTATTTATTATTTGATTGTTTTTATTCAACAATGAAAGTTTAATGAATATATGTACATGTTCGGGTTCCGTGCATGGATAAAAGAAAGTGGAAAAGAAGTATTTGTAATCCTTTTTAAATTATGTTGTGTTACAAGATTTGTACGTTTAGTCAATCAATTTTCTTAGCTTTTCTTTTCTAAGGCGGTTTTGAAATTTTTTATATAAGTTAATATGCTTTATTTTAAAATTTAAAGTAAGCGATAGAAGGAAGAACGAGAAAAAAAGGTAGCTGGAATGCACTGCATAAATATATTGGGGGTGCATTTTTTTATCGAAAATGCTTGGTAGTTGAGTACATCACGAAAATGCTTGGTATTTGAGTACATATCATAAATAAGCATGCACATTATGTTACATATATATTGAATTAATTGGCCACTTTTTTTAACAGCCGACTTTATTTGTCAAGATATAATGTTTTGTAATTTTATTTTATATGAAAATAAACAAAACAATTTACTACTACTACTACTACTAGGAAGTAATTGCAAATTTTGTTAAAAAAGTGTTTTGATGTACCAAAAATAATATTTGAAAGAATTTGGATTACGTTTTATTAAAAGCGTTTTAAACCAGTGTTCAATTGTGTAGAGTTACTTAACTGCTTCAGTATAACCATCCATAATCTACGAAATCCTTGCTAGTATAGTTATACTTAAATTTATTGTCAACCGAAAATGTATGATGAACTTACTTATTATATATTAGTCACGTTAATCAATATTATTTTGATTATTTTCCATTAAAAATTAGAATAAATTAGTTAAAACACAGCTTTATTCTTAATATTATAATATTTTATTATGTTATTAGTTGTGTGGTAAGTATGTTTTTATCAATCCATATTCACCGCATATTGACCATGCTTATTTTACACACCCAAATTGTGAGTTGTAATCTGCTGAAATTCATCAACTGTTCCCAACTTCTTGCTATAAAAAATGACATTTCATGAGCGCGGCCATTAGCCCCATATAATTCGATTTATGTGTGCGTGATTCCCATTTGATTTGCACGTAAAAGCCCATATAAGTGCAAATTATGTGGGGCTTATCAGTTCGACTTAGCTTGTAGGCAACGTGAGAGATTCGCTCTCGAGTTGACTATCTGGTTAATTCCTCATCTGTGCTCTCTGCGGTTGCCGCTGAGAAAAAAAAAGACTGTTTGTAAGTTCTAAATGCCGGAAGAACTAATGGGTAATTGTCAAAAATGACCACCAGGGTTACCAACTTTATTGGAGACTTCAATGTTTCTAAAGGAAACAGTGCGCTTTAAGGATGTGACGTAGTCTTTATATAGTTTACGTTACTTTCAAAAAAAATTAATCAATTAATAGAATGATGTGTAAAATGTGTTTCGCCAACAAGAGATTGCTACACGTTTTCTCATTCTATAAGATTCATACGCACATAAACTTCGTTTACCAAATTGATTCTGACCCACTCTTGCGTGTAGAAAATATTAAGGACCTTGGTATTTTGTTGGATTCAACTTTCTCTTTTAAATATGATTGATAGAGCTAATTTACTTGTTGGTTTCATTAAGCGAAATTGTATTGATTTTTGTGACCCACATGCTTTGCTTTCCTTTTATATATCTCTAATTAGATCGTTACTCGAATATGCGGATATTATCTGGAACCCGGCCTTGAAGACTTTCTCTGAAAGTATTGAAAAAGTCTAAAGACGTTTTTCTAAATTTATATTTTATAAAATGAAATGGACTTTTATCCCGGAATATAAGTCGGGTTGTTTACTTCTGGGTATTAAATCACTTAAATCCAGAAGATGTATGTATGATGCACCATCAATAGTTTACGCTCCAAAGATTTGCTTTTCGAGCAATACCACAGAACTAACTATGGTAGTAATAAACCCATCTGTAGAAATTTGTCAAAATGTTGAATTATGCTGGACAAGAGACTTGTTCAAAACTAAACTTGTCTTAGTATTTACATTTTAATGATTTTTTTTCCTTTCTTTATTTAAGAAATTTATTTTTGTTATTTGTTTCTTTTTCCTTTTTTGTAAATATTCTAAATATTTTTATGATTCTATTTCTAAAATCTGTTAGCCTTAGCTTGTAGATAAATAAATAAATAGGAGCCAACATCGCAAACCGGCTAAAGGAAATCCGCAAGAAAGTATTTACGCTACGGAAGCTGTTCAAGGGACTTCAGCAAATGAAATGTGCTATCAAATAAAGCAGGAAGGAAAGGTATTTTTTGTCTCTTTATTTATAAATGGTATCTCTTTAAAATTCCAGCTGGATAGTGGAGCAAAGTGTTCAATGATTGGACTTAAAGCATACAGGAAGCTGAATGAACCAGAATGTAAGCACACAAACCAAATTTTAAAGGCTTATGGAGACCAATTTGTTTCAATAAAAGGAACTCTTCAGGTGAGTGTGTGCTGGAAAAATGCTGTCTATGAGTTGCCGCTGTTAGTTACTGATATGGAAGTAGGTGCAAGTATTCGGAATCGATTGGTATGAAGTATTAAAATTTTCAATAAGCTGCTGTAACATAATTGAACAACCATCTGCGCTAATACCTGCTGTTTCGAGTGTTTAGGAAATGGTAAGAGATGTTTGTGCACGATTTCCTGATGTGTTCTCAACAGAGCCAGGTTGCTGCAAGAATTTTAAAGCAAAATTATTTCTTAAGCCAGGGGCACGTCCACGATTTTGTAAACCACGTCCCTTTCCTTTCGCTTTAATGGAGCCTGTGAAAGCTCCATTAAAGCAAGCTAGACCGCTTGGTAGATGCTTGTTGTTTTCAGGATGATTCCAAGCAGATACTGGTTATAAATACACCATTTGGACTACTACGCTTCGAGAGGTTACCTCCGGGTATTGCTAGTGCACCAGGCAATTGTGCAGCATTCGTAGATGATTTGATTGTTGCAGGTCGTAACCCAGCTGAACATTGTCAAGTTATGGAAGAACTTTTGCGCCGCTTGTCTGCCTACGGGTTACGCTGCAATATATCAAAATGTAAGTTTGCCCATTCTAGTGTTAATTATCTAGGACACAGAATAGATGCTGGAGGCGTCTGCCCACTAGAAGATAGAGTGGGCAGACGCACAAACAACTTCCAGTGAGGACTGCGCATAGGTTACAAAGATGGGCCATCATGGGTTACGATTATTCCATTAGGTACAAGCCGACGCTCGCACACGGGAACGCTGATGAGCTTTCACGTTTACCTGCTGGCTGACCAGGTATTCCATAATCCTGAGGTATGTTGCGAAACTAATCTTGAATTGGATGAGGAAATTGCAAACTTTTAAATATGACGCTAAAAGATCCAGTTCTTAAAAAAGTTTTGAGTTTTATTAAAAGAGGCTGCCAGAAACATTAAAGAACTTCTACTAATAAAATCTACTATCAAAACATATTTCGCCCGTAGGTTTGCTCTTACGACTCATAATGGAGTTCTTCTATATCAATAATAATACTAGACTTGTAATACCATCTGTTTTACATGACCGAGTTTTCAAGCTATTACATACCGGGCATTGGGGAGTTGTGAGGACTAAGCAATTTTCGCGCGTTCATTGCTGGTGGATGAGTTTTTTTTTTTTTTTTATAATGTACGCGCACTAAATGGACTTTGGATACCCTTATAATGAAGTGACACAGTGCGGACATTAGGGAAATGAAGGATTAGAGAAAGGGAGAAACCGATGCACGTTGGTTTTAAATGTTTGTAAGTTATAATGCAAATAAAAAACAGAGCGCGTTAGAGCATTCCAAATTCGTGTTGTACGGTTGAGAAAGGAATCTTTATATTTCACAGTACGTCCGAAAACAGGCTTAAGGGTAAACTGATGTGCATTCCTCGCATGGCGAGTATTGCGATTGAATTGCTGTAGGGGTGGAATGCAACTGGCTATTTCATTTGAGCACTTGTGGTGGAAATACCGATAAAACAATGACAGGCAGGAGACATTACGACGATGACTAAGAGAGTCAAGTGATTTCGCGATGTCTCGATCGCCAATAAGTTTTACCTGTCAAGTAGCTCCAAATATGTTATTGGTGCAACAGGCCAGATATGAGCGTTTCACTCAAGTTTTGGGCGAATTAAACGCCTTGTAGATTCTAGCCAGATCAAAATGGGTGAAATATTTCATGCAGCGCTTAAGGAAACTCTGTCAAATGCCTTTGAAATATCAAGCGGAACGACCTTGCTTTCACCAACATGGTGAATAGATTGGTTCAACTTTTCTGTTAAATATGTTATCAAATCACCAGTGGACCTGTTGCTGCGAAAACCGTGCTGCCGGTCATTAAGAAGTTTTCGGGATTCGAGATATTTTATAAGCTGACGGTTTATCTGCGTTTCCATGACCTTGGAAAGAAGGGACGTAAGTGAAATTGGTCGGTAGGAGGAGGGAGAAGAAGATTCGCCTTTTTTGCGGACGGGCTGGACAAATGCTGTTTTCCATCTTCTCGGAAAGAGCGCTGAAGAATAGGACAGATAGAAAAGCTTACGGAGTGGTTTTGCCAGCGTGGAAGAACACCTCTTCAGAACGATGGGGAAATACTATCTGGGCCAGCGGATTTGTGAATGTTAAGATCTTGAAGTACTCTTGCCACAGTACGGGTGCGGAGGTGGATTTGTCCCATGGAGTGTTGTACGCGCTCGAGTACTGGGGGAGATAAAGCATAATCTGGGAGCGTTGTGCTAGCTGCAAAATAAGCAGTAAGCGGATTGGCTTTATCCGAAGAGCTGACAGCTCGAGTGTCATTGCAAATGAGTGGATAGATGAAGAGGCCGAATTTTTAATATTCTTAAGAAACGACCAAAAGTTTTTACTACCGGAGGGACTTTGTAGTATTTTTTGCCTCAACTTTTGGTTGTAGGAGAATTTGACACGATTAATATGGGCATTGCAGTCATTTCTGGCTCGTTTGAACCTTTTTCGGTTTTCCGCAGTTGGGTTGGCCTTAAATGACCGAGAAGTTCCCTCTTTAGCCCTGATAGATTCTTTACAGCTCAAGTCACACCACGCGTTTTCCTTAGGTTTGATACTCTTTATCCTGTTTGGTATAAAGCGTTTCATACCCAGGTGTATTATATTTGTATTCATATCGGCAGCAGCGTCCACGTCGTTGTCGATGAAGCACAATGACCAGTTAAAACTCCTAAAGAAACCGTTTAAAGCTTCCCAATTGGCCTTCTAGTATTGCCATACGGTTCTTTTAGGAACTTGTTCTTTAACTGTGTGGCTGGAGTAGGAGAAATTCGCCGATATGATACAATGGTCTGACGAACCTAGAGGCGATAATACATTTAAAGTGTATTTATCAGGGTGAGAGGTAAGAAACAAGTCCAGGGTGTTGGCGTTTTGACCGCTAATGTCGGTATCCGTGTCGGCTCATTTACAATCTGGATTAAATTATTAACCTCAGCAAAGATCTCAACATGCCTTCCTTCGGGTGTTGTCTGTCCAGAATGTCGAAGCCAACTTGAATTGCGTATATTGAAATCGCCCGCAATGACGATTTCAGTACGAGGATAATGGGTTACAATTTTGGTGATGGAATTAGACAGCGCATCAAACTCATTATAAGTTGAATGCCTGTCCTGGTTAGGGCTTCTGTAAATAAAACAGTAGTGAATTAATTGCCTACTGACATGGAATTTTAGCCAAATAAAATTAAATTCCGGATTGGAACATTGGTCATATTGAGGTAGAAGTTGGTAGGCTACATTGCTACGCATATAAATGGCGATACCACGAGTTATATCCAGGCAGACTGAACTCTGTTAAATCGGAATCAATACTGACCTGTGTTTCACATAGTGCCAAAACAGCTGGGCGTACATAGCAAAAAACAAACACAAAAAACTCAACTCCGACGCTGACTAAGCTAGGCCGTACCGTGTAGATCCTAACGTCAACTTTCCAAAACAAATCACTGCAGGTGTTATGCCCGTACAATGAATTGCTTTGGTCTACCAACAAAGTCTACACAGAGCGACCCGCTATTCGCCAAATGATACCGTACCCAACAATAGCAAGTGCACGCAGGGGGCGTGGCAACTGCCCTTATATCGAACTCATTCTATAGTTATAAAATCTTACATGTCGGTAATTCTTTTAAAGGCAAACAAGCAAAGTTATAAATCAAATTGTATTTTCCTCGAAAGAGGGCGTTTATGTTCGTTCGAAATCCCTACAATTTTAAAATTTTAAAAAATTTCCATATAAAAAAATCTTTGCAGAAAGTATTGAAATCACACAAAAAACATATATGTTAAAGAATAGCCAATAGTTTGTATTGTAATTATTAAAAATTTCACAAATTGTGTTAAGATACATTTTATACCTATATAGAACTTCCGGATGTTGTTTCGGTCGCGGGACTCTTCGATCTTCTTGAGCTGGGAGACTGCGTGCTCTCTTTTTTGCTACGCAGGATCTTCTTCTCCTTCCTTCTCCTGGCTCGGTACCCATCCCTTGCTGCCCTTGTTTTCCTATGCAGCGTGCTAATGTGTGCGTCTTCTGCCACCTTTTTGTCGGTATACGCATACATCATCATACGACGGGCTTTTGCTCTGGGGTGGCTGGTATCCTAGGGTGGTTTCGACTACTTACTTGATGATGTCGCGATTGTGAGACCACTGGTTTTTAGCGTCTGTAGTAGGTGAATGCACGGTGGGGGGTTTCTGACTCAGGCGCTCTTTGTCGGCTCTGGCGACTCCAGATGTGCTAAGGCGTCTAACGTCGAATTTCTTCTTTTGGGCAGTTCGCTGCTTCTTCACGTTGGACAGTCGTGCTCTGAATCTAGCTGCAACAAGAAAATGGTCGGAGTCGACGTTTACCCCTCGGTAAGTGTGCACGTTCAAGATGTTGGATGCGTGCCTCGCATCGTGGTCGATTTATTTGGCGTCTGGAGAGCGCCAGGTTGCTGTGTGGATCCTTAGTCGCGGAAACCTAGTGCTACTTGTCACCGTATTACAAGCTGCTGCAAAGTCAATTAGTCGGTAGCCGTTATCTGTTGTCGTTTCGTGGAGGCTGTGCTTACCAACTAATCTGCCGAAAATGTTTAACTTGCCGACTTTAGCATTGAAGTCCCCGAGTACAATTTTGACATCGTACTCCGGACAGGCTCCGTAGGCTCCGTCCAAGAGATTATAAAATTCGTCTTTGATAGGGTCCTCAGCCTCGTCGGTAGGGGCGTGTGCACATATTAGGCTTGTTTTGGAATGTAGCTCTGATGCGGATCACAGCCAGGCGATCACTTATCGGCTTGAAATCCATTACTTTGGATCTAAGCCGATTTCCCACGACGAACCCGCATTCTAACACGTGCAATTTTTTTTACAACTTTAATAAATGTCGCAATTGATATTGGATACTAAAAAGCCGAAACCTTATCCGAAAGACAGTACATATGTGCAAGGTATGCTTTATGCAACGAAAGCTCATGATCCAACAGCTAATGGGCGATTTACTCGCTCAACGCATCCAACCAAGTCGACCGTTTGGTAACACTGGGTGTGATTATGCCGGACCACTCACCATTAAGCTTTTAAGATGTCGTAAGCCCAAACTGCCGTACGTAGCTCTATTTGTGTGGTTTTCTACGAAGGCCATTCACCTCGAGGTAGTAAGTGATCTTACTACAGATGGCATTCTTGCTGCTTTACGTAAATTCGTTTTCCGTCGGTGCCTAGCAACACAACAATAATTACCCCTAATGCAAAATTACCGCATAGAATTATGCGTGCCACGTGACTTCTTATTATTTTTGTTTCCTCCCATTTGTGTTTCCATTCGTCGTGCTTCTGCTGCGCTTAAGTTAAAATACTCTCTTCTACTTGGATTTTAGCCACAGCAGAAGAACATAGAATTATTGATATCTTACACTAAAAATTAGGTGTCGTAGTTTGGGTATTTCAAGCAAAGTACATTGTCATTACTACAGTCCGCAACAACCACCCTTTAACGATAATATGACTAACTTATTGTTCAACTTAATTTTTAAAAATCTAATCTCAGGAGACCCCATTAACCATTGGAATGTCTATTTTTTCTATCGCCTCAAAACAATAATTTCGATTTTCAAGTAATGTTTTAAAAACTTATCACAGAATATTTATCGGTCATCAATCCTGACCTTGCACGGATTTAACGTGCCATTCACCACTTAATTTGTTGTTAATCTATGTAGTTAACACAGCACATTTAACACTAAGTGAATTCGAATCGTTTCTCAGATTCATCACCGATTATTAATTGTTTGCTATTCTTTGCAACAAAGTAGGTATTCGGCAACCAAACTCATCACTCATACGACACATCGACCGAAACACTGGGTAGATTTTCGTCGCCCATTCATCCACTCATAGTACTTGGACACTCGATACCTCGCGCTGTTTTTAATGACCTAATTCCTATGGGTAACAAATACGGCAGCGGCAGTTGGATGTTACAAGTTAACACCAGCAAACAACTCGCACGCGCAACGGAAATGCTGACCAAGCGTCTAGGGCAACGAAACGAATTTCCAGGAATTTCACATGATAAATTAGAATGCAAGCTATGGAAAATTGATATTGTCATAAATTAAAATTAAGAATTAAAATGAAAGCTTTTATAATTAAGTTTATGAAAGCTTTCATTTCATTAGGTTTTAATCGATCTGCTCTGAAAAATATTTTTTCGAATTTTCGGCTTAAATTTTATTAACTTACACAAACACGTGAGAACGGATAGGCAAAACCTTCTTTATCTACTAGCTGGAGTGGGAATGACGATTGTACTGTGCCGTTGAATTTCAAGGGCATGGGTATGGTACCAGATACTGGACTCGCTGAGAGACTGGTCGTTTGGATGACGGCGCAATTTGGATGCAGCGATGAGCACTTGCTGCTGTATATTTACGCTTAATGATTCATTAAAAAATGAAAGAAAACACACGTGATGTGGGGGTTGAATAATAATATCAAAAATCTTTATTTGTTATTTTGTAAAGTCCCCATGGTAGGTGGTGTACGATAACTACTTTCTGTAGCCATCTGTTGCACTTAAGGCAATTTTTTTAGCAATGCTGCTAATACATGTTTTTGTGACTTTATTAAATTTTGTTCAATTGTTTCGTTATTATTATTAACTAAGCAATCTAAAAAGTCTTTCAAATAAATTTCTTTTTTAACAATATTTTTTTTAACACCTTTGATCTTTTTTATTTTTTCTATATTTTCTACCTTAATTGAACACATTTTTGATCTAATCAACAAAAAAATGTGATATTATATGCAACTTCATTTCATATTTCGTTAAACGTATTACTTTTTTATTCACTTGATCAAAGGGCTCATGGAGGTCGCTTTTGATCGTGTCGTTAATATCAGTGCAAGAAATTTCATAAATTAGGCTGCCAGTACCTGTATACATAGCGGTGCAGTTATTACCAAATTTTACCTTCATATAATCGTAGTGGTTCTCATATATTAAGATTTTTGCAATATCTCATCTTTAGCTTTTTAAAGTTCGATTGCCACAAAATTTTCATTAAGGATAGTTTTGCTTTTAAAATATGGTGATGCAATCATTTCTTTAGCACCATACCTTCCATCGTATTTTGAACCTAGTTTAACATTACTGTATTTTCTAACGTCTTCCATGCATTTACCGAAAACTGAATTTTATTTAATTTATGACGTTCAACGTCAAGTTTGTTTGTAGCTTGAGCTCTTAATCATGCATTTAGATCAATGGATGGTTTTGGCCATGCTGATTGATCGAATTCAAGCACCTTATGTGTTGTATTTAATTTGAGTCCATGAAGCTGAAATTCTAGTACATATTTCTTCTAGTGGTAATATTTTGTTTGCTTAGATCCTGGGGGACACAATAATTTAAGACAAAATGGAATATAACTATGGATACCACGCAGTTCTATGGGATAGGTTAGGTTAGGTTGAAGTGGCAGTCAGATAGAAGTCTGACTCACTTAGACCAATATAGGTCCATTGTGATACCACGTGGATCTGAAGTTTCTGCCTACACGTTGAACCATTTTGAGGAGCTAATAAAGCGTGAGAGACATTTTGGGTCGGTTGAGTTTAGATCATTAAGATCATTATAGAAGAAGGCCCCCATATGGAGGTTTCGCTTTCGAGAGAGAGCAGGGCATGCGCAGAGAAGGTGTAGAGTAGTCTCCTCCTCCTCCTCATCCAAACAGCTCCTACAGAAGTCGTTGGAATAGGCACCAAGCCTTGCTGCATGCCTGCCTAACAAACAGTGTCCAGTTATGACACCAATTGTAGCACCAATGTGCGATAGATTAAGGGTAATCAAGCTCCTTGAGCGTCTTAGATCCAGCCTAGGCCAAATCTGCTTCGTTGTCAGACAAGTAGAACCATTTGTCTATCTGTGATTAGTTTTTTCTAATGCATCCAGTTTAAACAAGAGCTTGCACGTGGAAACTGGTGTGCCTAAGGAGCCCTTTTCAGGCAAGATTGAGAGGGTAGTTCCAAGTTTCTATGGGATAACTTAGTTCTATGGGATAACTTAAGTCAACTTCAATAATGTAACCCTTGGGTGCGATATGCAAAAAAGTTATGCAAATTTCTCAAACCATTTTAGATTCCCTGTTGGCAATAATAACTGACTCACTGCAACACCATATTGATTATTTATATCCCAATACATTAGAAATTTTATAGGATTGTGCATTTCAAAGCAATCCGAATACTTACTGTTAGCCTCTGAATACTGTTTGCGCCTTGACTTAATCCTCCACGAATATCCCTTTCAATAAACATTATCATGTCTATATCATCAAGAAGTTCCAGTTTCATGTCTGTTTAAAATAGCATTGCATCCCAAGTATAACCTGTGAGGGAATAATAATGTGTTGGATCTAATTTATGTATTTTATTAGAATTATAATGGAATTGTTCGAAAACGTCAGCTAATAAAAGAAAATCGGCTTTAAAGTACAAAACAGAATATTCCCCCAATTTTTATATATTTAAACTATACCATACCTTTTGACAGTGTGAATAATCTTCATCACGTGTATTCCTAAATTATTTATTATAAAAGAAATATTTTTTGGTATGGACCCCTCAGAAAATGTTTTAAATTTATTAAAATTACCATATGGATAGAAATCATTTCGTTTTAATAGATCACTTTGACATTCTTTAAGTGATGAAATTCACTTTCAAGTATTGAAAATCGTTCAATAAAGATGATAATGCATCTTATCTACTCCCTAAAAACCTAAAAGAATCAATAAATCACAATTTAATTTTTCGTTTATGTAATACTTTTGTGAATGCTATATACTTGTCCTTTTTTATTGGTAACACATTCACTTAACCATGACTTATTTTATTAAAATTTGAGTCATAACGATCATCTAGATTTATTCCAGTAAAATGACAATGGTCTCGTACCTTCACATCGCTTGTTAATATTTTTTTTTCACATATGTTGTTCAATGGCCACAATATATGAAACATCAGATTCTAAAAGTAACACTAACGATTTATGTTCGTTCATAAATCAAGTTATGCAATCTGGTCCTCGATATGATGCATAAGTTGCATAACTAGATGTAAAAGAACTTTTGAGATAAAAACCTATAGATCATTTAATATGTTCTGGATACCTATTTCCATCATCTATTTCTTTTAATATATATTCTGAGTCTGTATATATGTATGTATTACAAATAGAGTCATCATTTTATTTTTATAGTTATTAAAACGAACTGTATTATTTTCTAAAGTAGGTATTTTTACTTTGCAATCATTTTAAATAATGCATTCTTTAATATGCAAATAAAATGTTGTTGTAAAACAACTTAATCATCTACTCTGTGTTCTTCTAGCAACAATATATGGATAATAGATAATTAGATAATTTTATTGGATACAGTTCTTCTTTAGAAAGTAATTACCCATCTTTTCTTTATGATGTGTGAAATATTGTTATTCTTTTCAAATAGTGGTACTAAATTTAATGGGGTTGGAAAAGTTGTACCATCTAAATTTAATACATCTTTATAATGTGGATAACTTGTTGGTGTGCAGGAAATAATGAAGCTACTATTGTCCATGCAAAACATGCATTATCTGTGTTCTTTACATTAATGCAAGCTTGCTTTGTTAAAATAGTTTGAGGTGTTTTAATATACGAGCTTCCTACTTTTGGTGAATATTTATTTGTGTTAACAATAATGATTATTATAGATGATAGAGCCCATCCACTATTTGTCTCCTGAAATTCTTCAAATTTTCTTAACAAAAGGTTTTCATCCTCACTCGTCGTCACTTCAACATCGTCATCATCATCACCATTGTCATAATTCGCGCACATGTTATCGTCATCACACATTTATATTTAAATATCTTGAAACATTTCTAGTGTGGTACTTTAAATATTCGTTAAAATTTCAAATATGGCGCTTCTTTTATACCATTCGCAATATTTCATATAATTTTGAATTCGCCTTAAATCTCAAATATTTAAAGTTAACGTAATCTTTCTCTATTGAATTCTAAAATGTATAAATAACCTTAACTAGATAAAGAAAATTGTCGTTGTATATTATAACACTTAGGGGAAACTCTATTCTTTCATTTATGTTTTTTTGTCGTTTTCGCTCGTTATCTTTCGCTTTTCCATAATTTAAAAAGTAATTTGTTCACGTTCGTGTAATTCGTTAATTTTCCCAACCATTGGGTCAACTCAACAACCAGGATCTTGCTATACTTCGCAACAGGAATTAATGTAGATCCCCCGCAGGTGGAGACCATTCGTAGGTCTATAGTTCTAGATCATTCATTTTCGTGCCCAATTTGGTTAAAGTGATAATTCACAAATTTTAAAATTAAAAACAAATATATTTGGCAAATGAACGGACTATTGAGGAATTGAAACAACAACGTGCTTCCATTAAAGGTAGCATATCCCGGATAAAGAATGTGGTCGCGTCCAATTCTAAAACATTCACAGCAACAGAGCTTAAAATCTTAGGCCCGTTTGCTGATACTACACGCAGCGATTCAAGTTAAACATAAATTACAAAGTGCTACTTATTGGTTTTCACCAAAATCAAAGTTTGTCGTAAATGAGAATAAGTGGAACTTAATTTATGGGGGAGAACTAGTAGGCCATAAATCGTCTATGTTGCACTTTGGCAATTTTAAGGGTTATGTTTTATAATGACATTTGAGTAAATCGTTGCTCAATAGTTCTAGCTTTAAACAAATTGAAATAACAAATGGACTTCGAATTAAAAGATATGTTGCAGGACGATGTAAAATTCTTGGAACTCATTGAAGTGGGTGTTCCTTGTCAGATTAACGATAGAAATGAGTATTTCTATAGCTTTGGTGAACTTAACTTTTACAAACGATTTCGCTTAATTAAAGACATGACTTTTTATGTTATAGAACAAATTTTATGTTCTTCACAGGTAGATTAGAAGGTGAAATATTAAGAACCAGAAAAAGCTTCTTTGCAGTAAATGTCCAGGCGATATGCACTGGAAACATGATGTTTACTGATGTGGTTGCAAGGTGGCCTGGTTCAACAATATTTCACGGTAGCCGAAGACATTCAATGCGCAATAAACTTAGGGAAAATCTCCTGTGCAAATAATTCTGAAGGTAGTGTTACTGGAGGTACATCAAATCCAGGCATACAAAAACGAAAAGACCTAATAAATAACTACTTCGGAAGTTTGTAAAATTTTAAAAAAATAAATAAATTCCGAACAACAATGGTACAAACTATTTTTATTTTAAATAATATATAAATAAATTATATTAAGAAAATAAATTTGTACGAAATTTCATTTAAAAACATAATTTCAAGATTAAGCCACAAGGAAATTATTATCAGGAGCTTTTACTTTAAAGGAATCAGTATCACTTTACAAAAGGATCCATATTTTGCAAATTCTTCAGAATACAGCATGCCTCCGCAGATTAAATGAGATTCGTCTTAATTTGTTCTAACAGTTCAGTTTTTATTGCAATGTCTAATACCAAAAACGTTTTCCTCAATTCATGCTCAAAATTTAAATTTGTATACTTATTTCGAATTGCTTCCTTTCTTTGTGTGTCGTATTGCAGCTTAGCAAGTTAAATTTTTATTGCTGAGAGCTGTGAGTATTGCTCACTTATTTTGCTACTGGGTCTACGTCTACCAGACCATATACTTTGGTTTTTTTGGTTCAGGTTCGAACTGGAGGTGGTAAATTGTTTTTTAAATCCTTTTGACATTGGAACATTTATGGTGATATTATTATTGACATCGGCACATAGAATATCAGCATCTTCTGATAAACTATCATCAATAATTTGCCTAGTTTTAAGTTTTGGATGCACCGGTTGTTTAAAGTGACTTGGTGTGTACTTTGTCCAATCTGATGTTCTTATTTCACGTTGTTTTTCTTCGTTCTAAAAATAACAATTGTTACTTAAATAAGATAGATGTTTTGTTTATGTTTTTTTTTACTGATACAAGGATGGTCTTCTACAATAAGGTCTTCGTATAACTCATCCACTCCGTCACCATCAGGAATATTATCAAAATTCATTGTCTAAAAATTCATTATTGATATTCTTGACAATGCGTGGTCAAATTTGGGATCGATACTTGGTAGAATTTGTTCAGCGCTTTAATACTCTGTAACAAGCAGAAGCCGATTTGAAATTAAAGCTAGCGGTAATTCGTGCCCAAGTTACCCCGTCTGTTTTTTTTGTTTTCTATTATTAATTTTTCTTTAAAGACGCATTGAAGAAGCGTGCGTTTTTCATTTATCGAAATTTGGATTTCTCACTCTGTTTTTATCTGCCATTATCGAAAAACTAAAAATGTTTATTAAAAAATCTTTCAATTTCACTTTACGCACCGAAATAGATAATAATAGATAATAATTTATTTCCTTATTCAGTACAAAATTCAAAGTTCAGAAATATAAATTCATAGATACTTTAAATATAGAGTATACGAAATATAGAGACATTCTGTATTTTTATACTAAGTAAAAGAAAATAGTTGAATGTCACATCAATTGGCTAGTACAAATATAAAAAATAAATAATTGTGGGTGGGGTGATCCATTGAAACAAATTACATTGATAGGTTACCAAAAAAGAAATATGAAATTGAATACAACAATCATTATTTAAGGAAATATCAAAATAAGAGCTTGAAACAAAATAAAATAGAAATAAATACCAATAAAGGAACAGGTTACTTTTCAATTCAAGATACTTAGTAATGTAAAAAATAGTACATATGTGAACATATAACTCCTTATAGATTTACTAATTACATTTTCAAATTTAAAAATTAAAAATTAAACCAGAATGTCTGAGAGAGTAGATTCCAAATCATCAAGGTCAAAATTAAAAAGCCAGTGCTTAACAAGTTTTAAAGGCATTCCAGGCGTTGATATCATCCTGATTGACTAGTCGGTAGGACGAAACAGAATTAGATACGCAGTAGTGCGAAAGTTTGGTACAGATATTAAATTTGAAGAGTTTCCACGTAGATTGTAATTCGAAATTAACCGATAATTACGATTTCCGGACTTCATATAAAACATTTTTAACACCTTCAAACAGTACAGATGACGAACTGGAAGAATTTGTTGGTTACAGAACAATGGAAAACTATCACATCTACTAGGTTTGCGGCATATTTTTCGTATCATATATTTCTGCAGAATTAAAAGTGGTTGGATTTTGTTTAGATAAACACCTCCCCAACAAGCAATACCATACTGCAGTTTGGAATGGAAAATGCCATAATAGATTATTTTTTGGAGCATTGATGAGCAGATATTTTGCAAGTAAAAGAAATGTCTAAGTGTACAGCGGAAATACTTCCTCAGACTTTCAGCATGATTGCAGAAACTCATTCTAGAGTCAATAGTAAGCCCTAGGTATTTAAATTCATCCACTATTTCGATTTGAAAGCATTTATCACTACAGCTTACACCGTCATAAAAAGAAGAACTAGACGAACAGAAGCATTTGAAAAGTTTGTATTTTAAGCACTCAGGTGCGTGATAAGAAACATTCGCATCCAAACTATTTATGGATGACAAACTGAAAAACATGATTTTGGTTTTAGTGCTTAGCACCAAATTATGTTCAGCAAACCAGTTTCTTAATAAATTTAAATCCCAGTTTATATCACAGACTAGATCTAAAGGACTATTCACGCCATACGAAAAACCTATATAAACCATCTGCAAAAGCAGTAGGCGAGCCTCTGAAATTAAGGGAAAATAGTGAGTTTATTTAAACAAGAAACAAAATAGGGCCCAGAACAGAACCTTGGGGTACACCCAGATTAAAGAATATAATTTTACTCCTTACATCATCCATCTTCACTCTTTGCGACCTATTTTCCAGGTATGACCTAAGCCAATCAAGAATGAACCCACGAAATCCAGCTCTTTCCAGTTTGCTCAATAAAGTTTTATGGTTAACCATATCAAATGCTTTGGTTATATCGATAAATAACCCAGCCGTGCACTTTTTCGAATCGAGGTTAGACATTATTTAACCACAAAATTGTAGAAGTGCATCTTCAGTGGATTTACCTTTCTGAAAACCAAATTGACAATGGTTAAAGAATTCAATTTTGTTTAAAAAATTCACTATTCTATTCTTCATAAGTTTTTCAAAGATTTTGCTGAAAACAGGGAGAAGTGAAATGGGTCTGTAGTTGCTCATTTCGATAGGAGAGCCTTTTTTAAATAAAGGAACAACATCTGCACATTTGAGGGCTTCTGGGAAAACCCCCTGAAATACACAGCGATAAAAATATCTGCTAAAACATCAATTACAAAACATGCCACATATTTAAGCACCATGACAGAAATACCATCAGCTCCAGATGAGTTGGAATTTTTTAAGCTGCCAATAACTCTTAATACTTCAAGAGAAGTAATTGGATCATAAACAAAACTGTTGTCGTTTCTTACTTCAAAAGAGATACAAACAGACGAACAGAAAGTACAAAGGTCGGGTCGCGATTTTGAGCTAACGGCTATATTTGTGAAGTAGTAATTAAAAGTATCGGCAATGACAAGTTTGTCTGAATTTTCATAGTCATCGACACGTATAAAAGTTGGTTTACTTGAGGACGAAGATTTATTTAGCAGGCTATTTACTATATGCAATTCACTTTTAAGGTTTCCCTTAGCAGAATTAAGTTGAGTACGGTAGTAGGTATCCCGGCAAATCGGAATTTCCCTTTTAAGTTGAGCGCACAATTTATTATATTTCCTTTTTAAGCTTAGATTGCAAGGGTCCCTATAACATTTAAACCGAAGTTTGTTTCTCATTTTTACTTTATTTAGCAAGTACTTCGAAATCCAGGGCTTCAGCCTACTTACACAATTTTTAGTAGGTAATTTTGAAGAAGCACTCTTTATATGTTTCATGAACAGATCAATAAAGATTGTGTAAGAGATAGAAGCATCTTTACACGAATAAACTTCTACCCAAAACTCACAAAAAAAGAGTATTTTTTAGATGACTGAAGTTGATTCTCATCCCATTATCAGAAGATTTATGTTTTTTGCTATTCTTGACAATTTCTACGTCTACTAAAAGCCCTGTCATAGAGTGGTCGGTGATCTTAAGATCGAGAACGCGAGCGTCTACCTGAGCCCAAACGACCGAATTGACGAGTTCCGGCAAAAACTGGACGACCTGGAGGACTTCCTGGTCGACACCAGAGGGGAGATCTTGGTAGCAGGTGACTTTAACGCCAAAGCACAAGAGTGGGGTATGCCGACTACTGACTCTCGAGGAAGGCAAATACTCGAGATGGCCGCCAGACGTGGACTTTACGTAGTCAACGCAGGAGACACCCCCACCTTCAGGAGACCCGGACACAGAGGAACTATTCCAGACGTAACCTTCGCAACGAACACCACATTCGCAAGAATCAAAAACTGGAGAGTAATCGAGGACTACACAGGCAGCGACCATCAGTATATCGTCATTGATCTGGAGTATAACCAACGAGTCCTGAACCACCGTTACCACCCACGGGCTCCGAGATGGAATTTGAACAGGCTCGACGCAGATCTTTTTAAGGGCGTGATCGAGGAAGGTGCAGACGCCGTAATCCAGGTACAAGGACCTGCTGAAACGAAAGCTGAAGCCACGATGCAACTAATTCGGCGCGCTTGCGACTCCTCAATGCCGAGAACGAGCGGTGCCAACAGAAAAAGAGACCCAGTGTACTGGTGGACCGAGGAGATAGCTACGCTACGTCGGAGATGCCTACAAATACGACGCACCGTCACCAGGGTAAGAGGAAGAGGAAATACTGAAGCTATGGAAGATGCTCTAGCGGAATTCAGAACTCGAAGATCTGAGCTCAAGAGGGCCATCAACTTGAGCAAAAAACAGAAGTGGGAGGATCTTCGCCGAGACGTCAACAGCGACCCATGGGGACTAGGCTACAAAATCGTGACGCGGAAACTCGGAGCTCAGATGGCACCCCCCATCCTCAGTGAAGGAAAGATGGAACACATCGTGGACGCACTGTTTCCAACTCATCCGGTCAGACAACCCGACATCACACCGGTCCAACGAGAGGAAATTCCAGCCTTTAGCGAAGAAGAGTTGAGCATAGCGGTACATTCCCTGAAAACCAGAAGAGCCCCCGGCCCCGACGGAATTCCTACAGAAGCACTGAAAGTGACCTTCCATACTTGTCCGCACTTACTGCTGAACATGTTTAACAGCCTCCTCGAGGAAGGCATCTTTCCCAAGAGCTGGAAGAAACAACGCTTGGTGCTCATCAGCAAAGGCAAAGGAGATCCAGACTCCCCATCGGCATACAGACCTCTGTGCATGTTAGATACCGCGGGTAAGCTCTTCGAAAAGCTTATTAAGCCACGTCTTATAGCGGCAGTGCAAACGTCAGGCGACCTGTCAGAGAGGCAGTATGGTTTCCGGAGAGGCCGCTCTACGATTGGAGCCTTAAAGGAAGTTGTGAACGCCGCCAAAATCGCCCATCAGGGAAACCACTACTCAAGGAACATCGTCTTGTTGGCAACACTGGACGTACGGAATGCCTTCAATTCAGCCAGGTGGAGCGATATACTGAACGCACTTGAACGGAGGTTCTACATACCAGCATATCTCCTGCGGATTGTAAAGGACTATCTCAGGGATCGAGAGCTGTTTTACGAGACCACAGAAGGCCCGAGAAGAAAGGAAGTGACATCGGGCGCAGCGCAGGGATCGATCTTAGGACCAGACCTCTGGAACATTTCCTACGACGACATCCTTGGCATGGAAATGCCCGAGGGTGCCTTTCTGGTCGGGTACGCAGACGACATCGCGGCGGTGATCACGGCACGAGACACCGATAACGCGCAAAGGAAGCTGAACCAGGTCATGCGACGGGCAAATTCGTGGATGGAAGAGCACGGACTCAGCCTTGCGACGGAGAAAACAGAGATAGTCCTTCTTACGAAGAAGAGGATCCCCACACAAATTGACTTCCAGATCGGGGCAGAATTAATAAGAAGCAGTGCCGCGGTGAAATACCTGGGACTGAGGCTCGACACAAAGCTATCCTACTGGCAACATATAAAGGCAGCAGCGGAAAGAGCCTCTAAAACAACTGCATCACTGAGCAGACTGATGGCAAATGTAGGTGGTCCAGCGGCCAGTAAGCGAAAGTTATTGATGGCGACAACGCATTCCATCCTTCTCTACGGCAGCGAAATTTGGGCGGACGCACTTAATCAAGAGAAGTACCGGAAACAGATGGCGGCAGTCCAAAGATGCGGAGCTCTACGGGTGGTAAGTTCCTACCGAACGGTGTCGGAAGCAGCCGCACTTGTAGTCGCAGGAGTGACTCCCATCGATCTCCTAGCGGCAGAAAGGAAGTACGTCTACGACAACAAGGCGGAAATCGGAGTGGAAACGGCAACCGTGCAGGCCAAGCAACTTACCAAACAGAAGTGGCAAGAGCGTTGGAACTCGGACAGCAGAGGAAGATGGACAGCAAAGCTGATCAGGAACGTGGCTGAATGGAAGGACCGAAAACATGGGGAGGTGAACTACTACATCACACAGTTCCTCACCGGACACGGATATTTCAATGCCTTCCTTCATAAGATCGGTAAAAAGAATACCCCAGCCTGCCAGTACGGAGACTCCGAAGAAGACGACGTTCAACATACCTTCTTCGCTTGCAGCAGATGGGAAAATGAAAGAGCTGAACTGGAGAGAAATATCGGTATCATCACTCCAGACAACATAGTCGAAAAGATGCTGGCCAGCGAACAGAACTGGAACGACATCTGCGTCTACACCCAACGAATTCTCAGAAAAAAGAAAAGAGAAGAAGAGCAATTCCGCGACGAGACAGAGTAAGCCCGAAAGGGCGAATGATTACAACCCCCCTGAAGTAATGCGAACAGCGGTCCCGGGGGGGCGGGTCAGAAACCGAGGGGTGGGAGGAGTTTTAGTTTACGTATACCTTGAAAAAGGGGAGTCGGACACACGGGGAAGGTCAACGCCAACACGGCCTCCTTATGGTGCATCAAGCATTCTCCTCCACCCAACAGGAAAAAAAAAAAAAAAAAAAAAAAAAAAAAAGATCGAGAACGCACTTATCATAACTGCTAATCGGGTCATTTCTGAAGCGCACATAAATATGATCTATGCATCTACCCGATACAGTCCTAGTAGGCTCATTAATAAGACATGCTAGGCCATACGAAGATAGCAAAGCCAAGTAATTCGAGACCGGTTCACTACTTTCGAGAATGTTTAGATTAAAATCTCCAACAATAATTTAATTTTTGGATTTTTCTTTTTCCAAAAGACCAGCAAATTCTTTAATATACGTCAATACATGGAACATATGAAGTCTATAGAAACATAAAAACACATATTCTTCACGGTTAATTTCAATGGAAACTTTTAAAACATCAGCACTGGAAAATTTAACACAAACTACATCTAAAATCCTGTAATCATCTTGTACAAAGCAACCAACACCTCCTGGTGCGTAATTTTCATTGGTATTTGCAAAAAACTTGAACCCGGGCAGAGAGTAATCTCCAATTTCAAAATTATAAATCCAAATTTCAGAGACAAACACAAGATCTGGAATGCACACGAAAGAATCAAGATGAGTTACTAGAGCTGAAAAGTTTTCTCTTAAGCTCCTGACATTCTGGTGCACAATTAAGAGTTTTTTATCACAAAAGGAATTATTAGTAAACAGATTATCACAATTAGAAACACTCAGTTCAGGAGTGGAAAAGTCATCGATTAAAAGAATTTCATCATTCATTTACAAAAATGATAACGCAATGCACTATATAAGTGCAAGGTCGTTAAAAGATCTAATTGCGATGACTTTTCCACCCTCAACCTTCCTCATAAGAATTTTGTTGTTTTTGTACCATAAATACTTGTACTTTTTTTGCTGCTTAGCTTCTTTTGCCTTGAAAAAGAGAGCCTGAGTGTACTTTGTCAGAGAATCGTTTAAGTAAATGCTGGTTCCCTTGCTGCTACTGTTGTTGTTGGTATTGCTGCTGCTGCTTTCGCCTACACCATCGATTCCAGTTACATGTGTGTTGAGATTTTTTTTATACCCTATCCTAAGGGTATATTAATTTTGACACATAGTTTGAAACACCCCTTAATATTCGTCGTAGACCCATAAAAGTATATATATTTATGATCAGGACCAAATCCTAAGACTATCTAGCAATGTCCGTCCGTCCGTCCGTACGCAATTTTTAGGCCTTTAAAATTAAGCTAGGAAGCTGAAATTTGGACCACATACTCCCTATGGCTCCGAAATGGTTAAGTGTAAAATATTTTTGAATACGCTCACTGCCACGCCCACAATTTAGAAAAAACCGTTTTAAAGCTAAACTTAGAGAAATAGAGCATTATAACCTTCAGAAGATATGTAGGCACTGCCCTCCTTTATAAGTTTGTCATATCAAGTTTTTTGCAACGCCTACATTTTGTGGGCGTTTTTGACTAAAATGCTGTTTTCTTCGAAAATTTTCATAGAAAGCGAAAAAAAATATTTAACAAGATATTTAGCCAATATTTTTTCCAACATATCGCCCATACAAAGTTTTTGGTCACGCCCACTTTTTGGGGGCGTTTTTTTTTTCAAAAAATATATTTTTTTTTGTAAATTTAAAAGAATGAAATAAAATGCTATCCATTATCTTCTTAATGCTTTTATCTTTTGGGCATATAGGGATATGGATAGGGTATCATACTGTTCGCCCCAAGCGGACTGTAGCCTTTTCTTATGTTTGTTTTTCTTCTTTGCGCTCATTATTCGCTGCTTTATATGTAAATCAGCAAATTTTAAGCATATGATGGATTTGGAATTCGACGACGAAGGTACCGTTGTTATATATTTTATTTTGCATTTTCTTCACATAGCATTTCTCGATTTCGCTGTCCGAGACATCGATGGACAAAGCATTGTGGAAGATTAGCTTAGCCTTGTTGAGTGCATTTTTGCCGTCTACGTTTGTTACTCCAACAATTTCCATGCAATTACTCAGTAATTGTTGCTGTTGCCAGTTGAGTTTACTCTCCAGGCTGTTTACCTTCGACTTCAGCTCAGCATTTTCAGATCGAAGCTCGTTAATTTGTTGTAGGAAACGAAGATTTGTCTCTTCCAAATGAGATAGCTTGATGTAAATCATTTGGAGAGTGCATTCGCTCTCGCTGCCATCAGTATGCTTAGATGATGAATCATTCGTAGCTGATGGTGTATTGCTATATTCCGGTGTTTTATTAGGAGCCGGTGCAATGTTTTTGTTATGCATCGGTATGACCGGAGTGGGCATACTCGTACACAAAGAACGGCGCCTTAGCACTGCACATTTATCACACCGAAATAGATTGCCGCTTGTATGATAGTATTCAGCATCTTGTTCAGTGATATTAACACAGGCAAAATGAGAAAAACTCATACAATCACTGCAGTTTATTTTTGTTGAGCAATTTCGAACAATTTTTTGAGAACACACGGAACATTTGATTTTGTAAGTTTAGGTTTTAAATAGATGCGCACTCCACGACAATCCAGCTGAGACTGATGAAATGAAATATACAGCAAATTTGGCTGCATTTTAATTTGTGTCTTAGCAAAGTACAACCAAAATATTTTCTTACAACTGAAAATAAATTAAGTTGCACTTAGAACTTAAGGTAAACTTAGTTATGACACAGATTTAGGAACAGTATCAGCAAACGGGCCTTAGTATAAATTATTTTTATTTACTGATATGGACTATGTCCAATTATTTTTACTTTCCGATTTGGACTACGTCCAAAATATAACACAAGCTTTCTCGACGTCTCACATAAGACTAAATTTTATTGTAAAAAAATATTTGTTTCAACTTATAATGATAGACCTGATCTGATATGAGAACAATTAGAAGCATGGGAACAATAATTCCCTAACATTTACAGGGACTACTTTTAATGAGAAGGAAAAAGGAAATGAGAAGATGTTTCCTGTGCTTACTTATACCAGACTAAAATAGAAGGATTGGTACCAACTGATACTTGTCGCAGTGAAATTGAAGATATGTAGATTACTACCAACACAAAATTTATTTCACTTTTGGGATCCGTCTTTTACACATTTCTTTTGCAACTGGGTGCAGTAGTGTCGCAGATATGAAATTAGTTATTCTACATACAATTAGTCAACTTCCAAAACAACGTTTACCTAGATTTAGCGGAAGATACTCAGCCTACAAAAATTTTATAAATTGTTAAGGCTAAAGGAGCCTTATGACAATGATTGCTTCATCGTTTTAGAATATATCTCAGAATTAATTGAATTACCTAAGGTTTCGAAAGCTTCTCCTGCTTTATTAAAAAGCTTAATGGACAACATTTCAGCGTTGTTTAGTTCCTTACTTTCGATAGGATCTTTTGAGAATATTTGCAATGCTATCGTAATCCATATTGCCATGTCAAAGGCTGACCCGTTTACACAATCCAATCGAATCCTAGTGCAAATATCCTAGGTATTCAGTTTAAGGTATTACGGTATTAATACCTGGGGGTTAGGGATAGCAATCGGCTTTGGAAGGAGCTTATCCACAAATGGTCCAACAAACCAAAGCCATCGTCTTCGAATCGACATTTTTAAACTTCACTGGCTATCAATCAAAGATCTTGTTTCTTTTGTCAAACCAATACTCATTCGATAACAGATTGTTCAAGATTTTTATAGATCGATTCTTATATGCAAGGAGGTTGCGTTTATGTTTGAATTGCTTAGGCCCAAGGAACGATACAACAATTGGCGACGAGGATAAAGCAGATTCACATTATTTTGCAGGCACGTGCTTTTAAAAATTTCAGACAAATAAAAAGGAAAATATGTCTGTTGTACAATCACTTCAAACACCATTTTCTATCGAACCATTTGACAAAAACATAAAATGGAGTCGCTGGCTGGACAGGTTTGAGACTGCGATTGCCCTTTTTGATCATCCTATAGGAAAAAAAGTCCAACTGCTACTCCACTACATGGGAAATGAAGCATACAGCGTTCTTTGCGATAAAGCGGCACCAGAGAAACCATCAACGAAATGACATGAGGATGTCATCAGAACATTATCCGAGTTCTTCGAACCGAATCCAAACGAAATATTGGAAAATTACCGATTCCACTTACGAAAACAGCAGGACGAAGAAACACGTGAAGATTGCTGTAGCAATCCCTTGCAGGCGAAACACATTTAACACATCATTTTATTTATTGATTTATTTTTTTTATACCCTATCCTAAGGGTATATTAATTTTGACACATAGTTTGTAACACCCCTTAATATTCGTCGTAGACCTGTAAAAGTATATATATTTATGACCAGGACCAAATCCTAAGACTATTTAGCAATGTCCGTCCGTCCGTCCGTATCAACTTTTGAGGCCTTTAAATGTATGCTAGGAAAATGAAATTTGGAACATATACTCCCTAGGGTTCCGAAATGGTAAAGTGTTAAAATTTTCAAAATACGCCCACTGCCACGCCCACAATTTAGAAAAAACCGTTTTACGGCTTAAGATAGAGAGATAAAGTTGTACAACCTGCACAATATATGTAGGTACTGCCCACCTTTATTAATTTGTCATATAAAGTTTTTTGCCACGCCTACTTTTTGTGGGCGTTTTTCACTAAAATGCTGTTTTCTTCGAAAATTTTCATAGAAATCGAAAAAAAATGTTTAACAAGATATTTCGGCAATACTTTTTCCAACATATCGTCCATACAAAGTTTTTGGCCACGCCCACTTAGTCTTAGGGTTTGGTCCTGATCATAAATATATATACTTTTATGGGTCTACGACGAATATTAAGGGGTGTTACAAACTATGTGTCAAAATTAATATACCCTTAGGATAGGGTATAAAAAGGAGTCACCTATTGTCAATATCTTCCGTAGGCACGTGCAAGACTTAAATCTGAAGACATCCAATTAAATAAGAGCAAGTCGTATTTAGTGGAGTCTTAAGATTGCCTTCAGAGCCACAAAACCTGAATCTACGCCCTCATTTCATTGTTCAACAAAGTCTTTGCATTACGTGACCAAACTACATTGCACGTAGCAGCAAGCATCACCCAGCGGATAGCTTAACAACGGCAGTCGCAACGTATCCCACTACAACAAAAATTCGCTGCTAAGAATCATACTTCACCAGTCAAGCCGATCCTCAGTTGCTACAAACGAGATTCCTGGTGTTAAAAATAATAAAAACAAAAACAAATAAAATAAATATCAAAAGATAAAAGAAAAGTGCATAATTTTTATATAGTATTGTTTTTGTTTTTATTATTTTTAACACCAGGAATCTCGTTTGTAAAATAAGAAAACGGGGTTGTAAAATAAATACGTTTAATTTTGCATTAGTTTACCTAGCCTAACTTTTTTTTTCTAACCTAATAAAAAGTGCCACGACTTAGAAAACAAAAATATTATATATAAAGTGAACATTTCATCAGTCATCGGCGATCCAGAGTGCACTTTTGTTCTACGGTTGATTAAAGTAAGCGACAAAACATAATTTCTATTATTATTCCAATACTCCTTGGCAAGGTCGATAAAGCTTGAAATAATTAAATTACCATCCTTTTCTTTTATAGGACTGTTTAATAGTCTAATATATAAAGATGAAACCTTGGATAACCTTCTTAAGTTCAATTATTTACGAAATTTTTTTTTACGATCGACATTGGCTCCAGTAAAGGAATTCGATTTAACGAGTGGATATTACGCTAAGGCAATAAACCGATTAAAGAAAATGTTTAATAATAAGGCGTTGATGTTTCAGGAACACATAAATGCAGTTTTAGAATGAAGCGGTTATTCATTCTAAACTGCCGTCATGGTAATTTTTCGAAATTGTTGGATCGTCGTTGCCAAACATTAGAGGCAAAAAATGTAAGTACTGTAAAGTTGAATAATAGCACCGTCCGTAATCGTTTTCGAAACATGAATACTAATAGGAATATTTCATTAGTTGCGAACAAATCCAAGTACGAGTTTTGTCAGTCAAGTACGCATGATATTGTTGGGTGTCCGGACTTTAATCATTTGCCAGTTTCTAATCGTTTCTTTGAAGTTAAGAGACGTGTTCTATGCATTAACTATTTTGGGAAAAGGTCATTCGTTGCGCAACTGCACATCACAAAAATGCACTATTTGCTTGTTGCCATATCATCGCTTATTTCACGAAGAAAAAGTCCTGGACAAAGACGAATCACCAAGCACGAGTACCAGTTGTACCAGCACTGTTCTTTCTAACGTGTGTTTGATCATGGCAATGTAAATGTTATCTTGGCAACATAGCAGTTGCTTACATAAGGGACCAATTTGGTAAATTTCAACCTGTCCATGCTCTGTTAGATTCGGCGTCTCAGTTAAACTTTATTACTGAAGATATTCTCCAGAAATTTTAGTTGCATAAAGCACGAACTAATACATCCGTTTCCGGAATAGAAAAATGTAATTCTATTGTACGTCATAAGACAGAGGCTAGTTGCAAGTCACGATGTTCTGACTTTGAGTTGAATTTGGATTTATTAGTCATAAAATCTATCACTAATATTCAACCAGATAAAGAAATCGATATTTCTAACTGGAATATTCCGGAAGTTATGGGTTATCTGACGTTCCCCAAGCTGCTTCCATGTTAGTTGGTTGTTCTGAATTTGAAGATGCTTCGTTGAATGAAACAGTGAATAAGTTCTGGGAAATGGAAGAAGTAAACAGGAAACCAGTTTTCCAGTCAGTGGAAGAAGAAAAATTTGAGAAGGAGTTATTAAGGAGCCTTCGACGTCTAGCAGATGGTCGTTTTGTAGTGAACATACTGTTCGATCCAAACCAAGGTCAGTTGGGAGATTCGTTATCTCAGGCAAGGAGAAGATTTTTTAACTTGAAAAGGCTACTTCAGCGGAATGACAAAATTCGAGACCAATATATTAATTTCATGGAAGAATACGAGAGTCTGGGACACATGGAAGTCGTGCCGAAGGATCAAGTTTCTCAAATTCAATATTTTGCGACTCAATATCTTTGAACGACTCTGAAATCGTTCTCCATTGGATTTCCGCATACCCTTCGTCATGGGAGATATTCATTGCATACCTTAAGATATAATCTAAACTACCAGTCCAATTCCAAGTCCAATCCAGCAGATATAGTATCCCTTGGTTCAAACGGATCGGATCTAACTAAAAGCATGTGGTTCGATTGTCCATCGTTTTTGTACTTATCCATTGAAGACTGGCCTAAGCAAAAATAGGTATCCTCCTCTGTAGTTGAATTAGGAATCAATAACCCTGTAGCCTAGCTAGCAAAAATAACTTTATGAATTTTCTCAACATTTTGTGCGGCAACTACCAAAAAGTAGTTGGTATTTTTGCAAACATAGTTCGATTTATTAGAACCATATATATTTCCAGGGAGAAATTGAAGATTTAAGGAAAACCCAGACGTTTATTTAGGCTATTGCACCCATAAGGCATATGTAGCCGTTTTTTTTGCTTCGCGACGAAGGTGTCGCATATAGAAGTCATATCGGATCTATCGTCGCAAGGTTTTCTACCACGTTCCGTTGCACGACGTGGACTTTGTGAGGAAATCTATTGCGATAACGGGACGAATTTCATCGAAGCGCGTAACGAGCTGAAGGATCATTATGGTGCGCCTTACATCGCATGAAGTTCGTTCATATACCACCAAGAGCACCACATTTTGGTGGCTTATGGGAGGCGGCAGTAAAGTCGGCCAAATCTCATCTCTACAAGACAGTAAAGCAGACGTTCTTGATAAAGGGTGATTTTTTAAGAGGTTTAGAACTTTTTTTTTAAAAAAAAACACAAAAAATTCGAAAAAATGAATGAAATATTTGAATCGATAGTTTGAACCTTGCAATTTAATGTTTAAAGATAATTTCATGCAAATGTTGACCGCGGCTGCGTCTCAGGTAGCCCATCCGCTGAGTCCAATTTTGGCATACTCTTTCACACATATCGGCCGGTATTTCACGAATGAATGCATGGATATTGGCTTCCAGTGCGTCAATCGAAGCGGGCTTGTCCCTATACACATTAGCCTTGGCATACCCCCACAAAAAATAATCTAATGGTGTCAAATCGCACGATCTAGGCGGCCAATTGACCGGCCCGAAACGTGAAATTAACTGTTCACCAAACTCGCCTCGCAATTGCGCCATTGTTTCGCGTGCTGTGTGGCATGTGGTACCGTCTTGTTGAAACCACATATCATGCAAGTCAAGAACTTCCATTTCGGGCAAAAAAAAGTTTGTTATCATCGCTCGGTAGCGTTCACCATTGGCAGTAACGCTGCGATTCGCATCATCATTGAAGAAATATGGCCCAATAATGCCGCCGGCCCATAAACCGCACCAAACAGTGGCTTTTTCGTGATGCATTGGTAGCTGTTGCAATGCTCCTGGCTGATCTTCACTCCAAATGCGGCAATTTTGCTTATTTACGTACCCATTCAACCAAAAATGAGCCTCATCGCTGAACACAATTTTTCGATAAAAAAGCGGATCCTCGGCCAGCTTTCCAAGAGCCCATTCACCAAAAATTCGGCGTTGTGGTAGGTCGGCTGGCTTTAGTTCTTGCACCAGCTGTATCTTAAAAGGCTTTACGCCCAAATCCTTCCGCAAAATTTTCCACGTAGTGCTGTAACAAAGGCCTAACTGCTGGTCTTCTGTCACACTAGCTGATACGGCCGCAATATTTTCTTCAATACGCACAGTACGTAAACGTGTTGGTGGTTTAATGTCCAACAAAGTAAATTTGGTCACAATCTTCCGAATAGACTGCTCAGAAGGTCGAGAATGCCGATCATAAAATGGAAGCAGCGCGCGTTGAACATTTCGAACCGAGCACGAATTTTGATAGTAAAATTCAATAATTTGCAAGCGTTGTTCATTTGTAAGACGATCCATGGTTAAATTGCAAACCAAACTGAAGCTGTTTGACAGTGACACAAGGTACTAAACACACGTCAGCTGTCAAAACCAGTGTTGCCAAAACCAAACCAGCTAAAATATCACCCTTTATATGAAGAGTTTTCGACCATAGCCGCAGAAATAGAAGCGATCATGAATTCCTGCCGACTTTGTGTCTTAGGGTTACATCCAAACGATGAATAAGTTCCTGGCCATCTCTTAATTGGTAATGCTTTTAATTCTATTCCAGAGCCAACCGTTCCAGATGATACACCACCAAACGATTGGATCGACTTACGCATATTAAACAACACTTTTGGACGAAATGGGCTAAAGAGTATCTGTTAGAGTAGCTAGACGAAGTGGAAGACGACCTCAGATAACGATATGGTCTGTATAATGGTACTGATTAGCGACGACAACTTACAGCAATTGCTCCTTGGAAGAATAGAACGGCTTATTACTGGTACTGACGGAATTATTCGTATGGCAGATATAAGTGTTAAAGGAACTGTCTTCAGAAGACCGTAGTAAAATCTTTTGGTCGTTTGTCAAGAATATTAAAAATTCGGCCTCGTCATCTGTCCCGACACTCATTTGCAATGACATCCCAGCTGTCAGCTCTTCGGATAAAGCCAATCTGCTTGCTGCTCATTTTGCAGCTAGCTCAACGCTGCCAGATTGTGCTTTATCTCCCCCTGTACTCGAGCGCGTAGAATATTCTATGGGACCCATTCATTTTCGCACTCGTACAGTGGCAAGAGTTCTTCAAGATCTCAACATACATAAATCTGCTGGTCCAGATGGTATTTCCCCTATCGTTCTGAAGAGGTGTTCTTCCACGCTGGCAAAACCACTGCGTAAGCTTTTCTATCTGCCCTATTCTTCAGGGCTCTTTCCAAGAAGGTGGGAAACAGTATTTGTCCAGCCCGTCCCAAAAAAAGCGAATCTTCCTCTCCCTCCTCTTAATGACCAATTGCACTTACGTCCCTTCTTTCCAAGGTCATGGAAACGCTGATAAACCGTTAGCTTACGAAATATCTCGAATCCCGAAAACTTCTTAATGACCGGCAGTACGGTTTTCGCAGCAACAGGTCGGCTGGTGATTTGATGACTTGTGTAACCGATAAGTGAAACCAATACATTCACCATGGTGGTGAAAGCAAGGTCGTTCCGCTTGATATTTCAAAGGCATTTAACAGAGTTTGGCATCAAGCTCTCTTGTCGAAAATGCGTGCATTTGGGATCGATAATACCTTTCTTCAATGGATTAGAAATTACCTTTCGGACCGTTCAATCCGAGTCGTTTTGGACGGTTTCAAGTCTGCAACTTACCACTATCCCCAAGGCTCCGTTTTGTCTCCGACTCTCTTTCTCATTTTTATAAATGATCTCCTCTCTGTTACTTCTAATCCTATTCATTCCTTCGCCGATGACAGTACCCTCAGCTTTACATATTCGTTTCCTGGGCAACGCCCCTCATCTTCGGGCGTTGAACTGGAACGGCAAGGTATGTTAAGCTCATTAAATTTCGATCTCGACAGCATACTTAAATGGGGTAAAACCAACAGAGTGGAATTTAATGCTTCCAAAACGGAATTTAATGCTTCAATGTCTGCTGTCATTGAAGCGAAACCCTAATTCTTTGCCATTATTCATGGATGGCACTTGCATCGCTGAAACCGAACGACTTTCCATTCTCGGTATGTGTGTTAATGACAACCTTCGTTGGAATAACCACTTATTCGATGTCGCCAAGAACGCTGCGAAATGTCCAGGCCTTAAGCGATGCAAGAAATATTTCACTCCTTCTGATCTTGCAAAAATTTATAAGGCGTTTATTCGCCCCAAACTTGAGTACAACGCTCATATCTGGTCCGGTGCCCCCATTACATATTTGGAGCTACTTGACAGGATGCAAAAACGTGCGGTAAAACTTATTGGCGATCGAGACATCGCGAAATCACTGGACTCTCTTAGTCATCGTCGTAATGTCTCTTCCTTGTCATTGTTTTATCGGTATTTCCACCACAAGTGCTCAAATGAAATTGCCAGTTATATTCCACTCCTACAGCAATTCAACCGCAATACTCGCCATGCTAGGAATGCACATCAGTTTACGCTTAAGCCTCGGACGTACAGTGAAATACAAGGATTCGTTTCTTAACCGTACAACGCGAATGTGGAATGCTCTACCACGCTCTTTTTTTCCCTCACATTACAGTTTACAGACATTTATGACCAACGTGCATCGGTATCTCCCTTTTCCTAATCCTTCACTTTCCTAATGCCCGCACTGTATTACTTCATTATAAGGGTATCTAAAATCCCTTTAGTGCGGGTATATTATCAAAAAAAAAAACGTATAGTGCTTGTTTACCTAATCAATGCTTCGTTTAGACTACTGAAGGTTCCACGAAGATGGAAAGTAGCTGAAGTCATTATGGTTCCAAAGCCCGAAAAGCCTCCATATAAACTAATTTCGCTTTTACCACTTATATCAATGGTATTTGCTACCGCTGTTTTTTGCCTTATTTGTTTTTGAAACTTTAGCCCTGTATACAATATATATAAATGTTATTGCAAGGATAAATAAAGGTTAATCTATACGCACGTTTAGTCTTCCAATTAGGATTTTTCAATTATTATTATTTGTAAGTTTTAACCTCAGTATATCTTTAGGTAAATCTTTAGGTTTTTTACAATTCAAATATTGTTTTAAATTAAGTTTATTCAAGTTTTTTTGACCTTCTATTGTCGCTTTTTTTATGTTTGACAAACGAAGTTTGCGGTTTGCCGCCTACGTGTACCAGTGCTGTTATCCAAGGTAACTGGCTATTCAGTGCTGCCAGGTGTGGCAAGGTATTCGAAACAATTTTATTGAAGCAATTACATCCAATTATCGAAGAGCGCCGATTAATACCTGACCCCCAATTCGGGTTTAGAATCAATCACTCCACAATCCACTAGGTTTATAGCTAATGAAATAGAAAAAGCGCTAGAGGAGAAAAAATGTGTACTAGAGTTTTCCTTGACGTCTCCCAGGCTTTTAATAATACTTTATACACGGGATTGCATCCTAAGATTAAATTGGCCTTTCCAAGGTAGTTATATGAGATACTAAGCTCTTATATAGCGGACATACTCTTCCGTGTTAAGCACAACAACGAATATTCAAAAGAAATCGCGACAGGAGTTCCACAAAGAAGCGTTCTGGGTCTGATTTTATTTTTAATCTATACTCGAGATATTTCACAAGAACAAGGCACAACTGTAGCTACGTTTGTGGATGATACAGCTATATTAGCCGTGAGAAATACGGTTGAATCAGCAACGAGCAACCTATTGCTATGACAGCGTTATTGAGTGGACAAAAACTTGGCATATTGCGCTTAATGAAACCGAATACACATACGTTAATTTTACTTACAGAAATGTAAATACGCTACCCATATTTATAGATTCCGTACAAATTTCTTACGCAAATAGAACTAAATATTTGGGAATGACAAACTATGGATGCGAAACTAAAATGGAAATTGCACGTAAAAACGAAACGGGAAGAGCTCGTTATTAAATATAATTAAATGCATTGGCTGTTTGGTCGATTTGCCAAACTCAGCATGCAAAACAAGTTGCTTTTATACAAGCAAGTTCGAAGACGAGTTTGGACGTATGATATGCAACTTTGCGGTTGTACCAAAACAAGTAACTTATAAATTTTACAAACTTTTCAAAATGAAGTGCTAAGAACATATTAACGCCCCGTGGTATATCCGAAACAGTGATATTTACCGAGACTTAGGTATAACTACCAAAAAGCAATTGCCCATAAGCGACAGACTCGCCTTTATGGCCATTGCAAGAACGAAATGCTACAAATTTTGTACGAGACAAATTTAGTGCGCCGACTGCAACGTATAAAACCATTCGAACGAGCGCAATAAGGTGTAAACGCGAGCAATTGGCGGTGTAAGCAGGCGTATTCGCTGGGAGGTTGCCTGCCAAACGTGTATTCAACCGGAAATGACAACTACTAGGTATGATATAACTTTTAAAGGGAAATTACGAAATCGATTACGATTACGAAATCCGGTAAAGCACTGTCGACTTTCTCGCAGTGTAAAGGCGCTTTTGGTAAGACATGGTTTGCCTCCGAAATGGGTCCTTTGGATCTATACGGTTCAGAAGCTCTTAGACCGCTACTCTCATACGCATCGGTTCTTTGCACAGGAGCCTCCCCTAGCACCCCGGGCTCTGCTCTAGATGCTTTGATGAACCTTCCCCCCCCCCTCGATTTATATATCAGGGGGTGTACGCTAAAAAACATCTTTCGCTTAAGGAGAGATGGGTTTTGGTACCATTCGCACTGGAATTTGAAGAACTTCCTCGAGAATTATTAGTTGACACCTGTCTTATGAATATGCCATCTGATGCAATGACACCAGAAATCCTTCTGCGAAAAAACTACCACGTCAACTTTCCACAGGTAACAGAATGGCTTCGGTCAGACTGTGAACCATGAATTGAATGCCATCGTATTTTCACGGCTGGCTCCAAAACCGGGCAGGGGTCTGGTGCTGGAGTCTTTGTGGAATGAGATGATATACGACTTTACTACCCCTTGGGTAAACATGCATCTGTTTTCCAAGCGGAGATTTTTGCCATCCTAATGGCTATGCGCTATATTGTAAACAACAGGTGGAGGGCTAGAGGCATTTGCATCTGCAGTGATAGCCAAGCTGCATTAAAAGCGCTTTTAAACCCTCTTACCTCGTCCAAGTTAGTGCCAGAACTCAAGCGAGGAGGATGACACAGCAGAACACTTTCTCTGCAGTTGTCCGGCCTATACTCGCATCAGGTGGCAGATCTTCGGGGCTGACGTGGTGAGTGCCGAACATTAAGGTCTTTATCACTGAAGCTCCTTCTCGTTTTTCTTCGAAAGACGGCAAAACTAAGTACATTAATGTAAGGTGTCTGAATTGTAGTACAATGGATCTGTAGTTGTGTCTGAGCACTCCATCGGATAGTAGCAACCTCCGACAAAAAAAAAAAAATCAGGCGCTCGCGTTGGGCGCCACCTGTGTAACGGAAGATGTGCCTATCCTACAAATGCGATGTTCTGCTGTCCCCTACGATCTTTAGGAAAACAGGAATTTCCTACAAAGAACGATGGGTTATAGAGTAGGTTGTCCACCCAGCTAGATGATGGCAGTCATGCTTGCACACGCGCGAACTAGCTCGCCGGAGGCATGGGATCTTTCATCCGCTGCTGGACATCTGTACATTTTTTCCTGCCTGCTGTTTGATAAAATAAAAAGGAGGGAGCAACAAACCGAAAAGATCATAAATCCATTTCTTTTGAAAAACCTTTATAGAAAAGATATCTGCGACCTGGGTAATCCTGGAAAATCGAAGGTGATTTTGGTTCCCCTAGCGTAACCCACCCACAACCTAATACAATCAAATGCCCCTAAACAAATAATGAGCAACCACTTACCGTTCGCTCAGCTTACCACCGAAGCACCACATCACCGACATTGCACTGCCCTATCGCACAAAATTTTTTAAAGATACTTCAAATGTCAAAATTTAAAATGAAATGAATCGAAAACTCGCGTAAGTTGTCATAATGGGTACAAATAAAGGTTTATGTAATAAAATAAAAAGAAAAATCGAAAATAGGATATACATATTCAATCAGATGTACTGAAATTAATCTTAAATCTAGCTTATATATAAGTGCCTTACTTTAGGTAACTATATTTCACTTATTTCAATTATTCAGTAAGTTTTATATTACATATATGGCTTTAAATTCAATGGCTTTATGTATAGTTCAATAAGTTTAATTTATCATTACTATCTAGGTTAAGTTTAGCTCATATTATGTCATAAAAAGAAACAAAAGATAAATGTCACTATAGACAAAACAAAGTGTTATTGTTGTGAAAAAATTTAATTATTACTATTCAATTGTCTGCGTTTCGAAATTAAATTCATTATATATCATGTAATATTTGTTCGTTTAAATTTACAAATTACTTAGCTGTATTTCACAAAATTCATTCATTATGGAAAAACTCAATACGTATGTATGTTCTAAATTTTGATGTTCAAATCCATATATTATTTCCTACTTTTAAGCTCAATGTAAAAAAAATGTATTTATATATAAAAAAATTCCTTATGTAGTTCACTCATTTAGGTACTAAATTGAAGAAATTGTCTGATCGTTCAGTAAAAACAAGATGTATAACCAAAAGACTCACCGATATTTATGTACCTTTCTGTACATTTACTTGACGCATTATTTATGTATTAATGAATGATGATACTGATGACACTCCGATGGATGTTGCAATGCACAACACAGCATTCATAGGTGGTCTTGATTGTAATATATATGAATTTGTTTTAAAGGGAACGAATATAAAAACAATATGATGGAACTGAACGAACTATACACGCATAATAGTAATTCAAAGTAAAAAGCTAACTTGGGACAAGCCACATAGTAACGGGTGATCCAAGTAGAGATACTTTTTTCAATAGCCTTTTTTGACAGATCACGTGTGAGTCGTGTCATGCTGTCATGTTATTTTTGTTAAGTATTGTTTGGCATTTCATAATGGAAAGACTTACGCGTGAACAACGTTTACAAATTGTTCAACTTTATTATGAAAATTCACGTTCTGTGAGGAATGTGTTTCGTGCACTTCGCTCAACTTATGGTCAACACAATCGGCCTACTGAGCGTACTATTCGCAACACCATCACGCATTTTGAGACCCAGCATTCATTATTGGATAATATTCGACCGAATAGACTACGTCCAGCACGCTGTGAGGAAAATATAGCGGCCGTAGCTGAGAGTGTACACGAAGACCGTAGAGAGTCGATTCGGCGCCGTTCGCAGCAACTCGGACTGACGTATGGAACTACTTGGCGCATTTTACGTCAAGATCTTAAATTGAAAGCATACAAAATATAGCTTGTGCAACAACTGAATCCGCTCGACCTTTCCAAGCGACATCGCTTCGCTCTATGGGCTCTTGAAAAGTTTCAAGAAGATCCGACGTTTTCGAGGCAAATTTTGTTTAGCGATGAGGCCCATTTCTGGCTCAATGGGTATGTAAACAAACAAAATTGCCGCATTTGGAACGAAGAGCAACCTAAAGAGATTGAAGAACTGCCACTTCATCCAGAAAAAACAACGGTTTGGTGTGGTTTGTGGGCCGGTGGAATCATCGGTCCATATTTCTTTAAAAATTATGTCGGTGCGAACGTAACCGTCAATGGCGACCGTTATCGTGCCATGATAACCGACTATTTGATGCCTGAAATTGAAGCTCGTGATCTCGGCGACATTTGGTTTCAGCAAGACGGCGCCACTTCCCACACATCGCATCAATCAATGGACTTATTGAGAGAACATTTCGGTGAGCACATAATTTCACGTTTTGGGCCGGTCGATTGGCCACCAAGATCGTGTGATATCCTTTAGACTTTTTCCTGTGGGGATATGTAAAGCTTACGCCGACAAACCCGCTTCGATTCAGGCCTTGGAGGAAAACATCACGTGTGTCATTCGCCAGTTACCAGTCGATGCTCGAACGAGTGATCGAAAATTGGACTCAACGGATGGACCATCTGCGACGTAGAAACGGCCAACATTTGATAGACATAATCTTCAAAAAATAAATGCCAAAGAATGTTCTTTCAAATGATAATAAACATTCTCCATTAAATTTGAATTTTCTGCGTGTTTTTCTTTAAAAAAGTAGGGAACTTCGAAATGGATCACCCTTTACATACATACATATATCACAAAACCAACATATTTGCAAATCCGAATTACTCCTTAGGTGCAGCACCAATGCACACTAGTCGTATTTCCGGATCACTGGTTTCGGCTACCTGTTCGTTGATGCTCGTTGAAGAGTGACGAAATAAAGAAATTATCCGTTTTGGCGACTGATAGTCTGTCCTGGTAAACACTATGGCAGCGAGTTGTCGGAAATGCCTGATGTTCTTGTTAGGGTTTTAAGCAGCATTTGAATTTACGTGGGTCACAGAAAGAAAGTGTTGCGGGATTTTGTTGACGTTTTCTACCGCTTATCGCATTGTCAATTATCGGTCAAGTTGCTTGCTGCCGTTCTCTTTGGGTGATGACGTCAGTTGGATGTTGGGGAAAGTGCGTATGGGTTTTATTTGCTCCTAGATGACACGTGGCTCGATGGATGGCACAAATACTTGCTTGAAGTGGAGGTAGTTAAGTTTTTTGTTCTTCGCTTTCGGTTCGGTCGCCTTAAGCAAATTAACCGACGATCTTACTGCCATGCTAGTTTTCTCGCTGGGTTTCGCTTTATTTTGTTATGGGGAGCGCGAGATGCACTACACTAGATTATCCCTTAGCAATTTCTTTCAAAATTTAAAATAAAAACTTTATTGTGTGCATGGCACACAACCGCACTTGACGACGTCCCAGAAAGAAGAGAGCGAATATGACTTTTTCGGATATTGAGGAAGTCAAGCTCAGACTTAACGACTTAACGAAAGCTTACAGTTGATAACTGTCAGAATTCCGTCTGCTTTCCATATTCGACAACAGGTTGTGTAGGATGATACCTACTTTAATTATGCAATGCATACTATAGAAATGCTGATGTCGTTTTTTTTTTCTATAACAAATTTTCTTAAAAAGGAAGTCCCCTACAATCTATTAAGATTGTTCTAAGCATTCGTAGTTCCTTTATATGTAATAAACTAAAAGAATATAATTATTATTGTTTTGAAATTAAAATAAAATAGCACCAGGCGCCCAGAAATCGTTGCGAGACAATAGTACCTATCTATCATACTGCATACCTAATTCTTTTAAAAAACCAACTTATTAAATAGCATTGCCCTTGTCAATCGCAATTAACAGAATTCGAAGTCATGCATTAGTGAGCTATGCGTGCGAAACAGAAAGAGAGTTCAGAACTCTGTTTTTAGCGCAACTTGAACATTATTGTAGTCACACATTTATGACAAGTCTCGTATTTTAGTTATTAGCTATCATGACAAAATGACAATTACGTGTAAGCAAAGCCATACAAATATGAACATAAAAAAAAAACATAAGGAAAGACTACAGTCCGCTTGGGGCGAACAGTTTTCGACGAAAACAGCATTTTAGTGTAAAAACGCCCACAAAAAGTTGGCGTGGCAAAAAATCGTATATGACATAGTTATAAAGAAGGCCAGTGCCTACATATCTTGTGGAGTTTTTAACACTCTGTCTCTTTAACTTAAACCTTAAAACGTTTTTTTCTAAATTGTGGGCGTGAATATTTTAACATTTCGGGAACATAGGGAGTATATGCTCCAAATTTCAGCTTTCTAGCATAAATTTAAAGGCCTCAAAAGTTGTTACGGACGGACTTACATTGCTGAATAGTAAATAGCAATGTCTCGTCCGGATACCGATCTCATCTGCATTTGCTCAGCCGCCTTGAGGACAGCTAGCACCTCTGATTGAAAGACGCTGCTTGTTTCCGGTAGTTTTATAGATTCCCTCAGTTCTGGATCTTTTGAGAATATCCCAGACCCTGTTCCCTCTGTAGTTTTCGTACCATCTGTAAAGATTGCAATTTCATTTGTTTTGATAATTGTATCTCTTTTCCAATCCTCCCTTTCCGGATATATTTCATCGTACGGAATGTCGAAGTCGACTTAGGGAGGGATTTCATCCGTTATGATTGTATTTCTTGACAGTAGCTTCGAAAGGACCGTACAATGGCCGAAGCTATTCCTCTTAAAGTGACCCAAAAAAGTCAGTCCTACTGCACTGTTGCCAGCCAGTTTTTTGATATGTAGGTCAAGCAGGTTCAGAAACGTGTCCAATGACGCTGAATAGGTGGTACGGAGCGCACCCGTAATTGCTATCATGCCACTCTTTGAACCGCCTAGTTTGCCGCATACTGTTTTCTTTTCTGTTTTCTGCTTTCCACCATACTAGTGCGCCATATATCAGTACGGGCCTGACCACCACCGTATACAGCCAGTGCACCATTGTAGGTATTAAGCCCCAGGTTCTTCCCACTGTTCTTTTGCAGATAAAAAGAGGATTATAAGCCTTTTTAATTCTTTCCGCAACATTATCCAGTTCAATTTTCTGTCTATAATTACGCCCAGATACTTCGCACTATCCTAAAGGGATAATTCTACGCAATTGAGTCTTGGAAGCTTGAATTGCGGTATCTTATATTTTCTAGTAAAAAGAACCAGTTCCGTTTTGGAAGGGTTTGTATTGAGACCACAGCTTTTTGCCCACTTGCTGATCGTCTTCAAAGCAAACCTCTATAATCTTACTTAATGTGTTTAAAAATGTTCCCTGCACTGTCATCTGCATATGCCGTGGCACTAAAGGTGCGATCAGACGGTCATCCAAATTTGTCATCCGGATGACATGCTAACTTCAGCAAACTTGTTTTTTCAGACGGAATAACCACTTTAGGATAAATTCTACGTCATAATGACGTCAGGTGTCATCCGGATGACAAGTTTGGATAACCGTCTAATCGCACCTTAATACCCACTTTTCTAAGCTTTTTGAGAACGTTTTTTAAAACCAGCAACCACAGGAGTGGTGATATGACTCTCCCCTGCGGTGTTCCTCTGGTTACCGACACGCTGACTGAGCTTTAACCAATAGAACAGTTTATTTTCCTATTTGCAAGCATGTTGCAAACCCAACTTATAATACCCTGTTCAATATATGCGTCCGCTAGAGCGCTTCTAATGGCACTGCACTCCACATTATTGAAGGCTCCTTCTATGTCAAAGGCCGCCATAGCACACTCACCAAGGTGTAAACTGTTTTCTATTTTTCCCACCACCTTGTGTAGGGCGGTTTCTTCAGATTTTCCCTTCATGTATGCATGTTGTGACTTGGTCAAAAAATCATTGTTGCATTTTGCCTCTAGGGTTTTCAGCATGAAAGATGACAGATTTATTGGTATGAAGTCTTTGGCTGTAATATGTCCCCGTTTCCCCGCTTTGGGTATAAAAAACACTTTAACTTCTCTCCAAGCTAAACTTATATATGCAATTTTTAGACTATGTTTAAAAATTTCCATTATATGTGGTATTGCCACTTCCAGTGCCTTTTGAAGCATGATCGGTAAAATACCATCCGGACCGGGAGATTTATACGGCTTAAAGGACTGGATTGCCCACCATACTTTTTCCCTATTTACAAGAACACTTATCTCATCTTCGGAGAGAGAGAAGTTGGTGTTCCCGTTGTGCCTTAGCTTTTCAGAGTAATCTGATAAGGTGGATCCAGGAAAGTGGGTTTCCATTAAAGTCTAGAACCTCTTGTCTGCTCTCAGTCCAGTTTCCGTTGTTTTTTTAGGTAGCTAGGAATGCTCGCTTCCTTTGAAAGCATTTTGCGTAACCTCGAAGCCTCGTCTGTTGCTGCGATGGATTCGCAGTATATTTGCACATGAAGCCGTTTTTGACTTTCTGATGAAGTATTTGAATTGCTTTTTGCATTCGTAGTACTCATTCCACGTACTGTCACTTGGGAAAAGTTTCGCCCTATTGTAGAGTTTTCTGACCTCTTTCCTCTTTAAACCTATTTCCATATTCCACCACTTTGGTTGAGCCCTATTTAGGCTTTTTGTTAGCCGGACAGGTTTTTTGAAATCCCATAGTTAGCGCCTTGCAGGTGACTAAATGGCGATTCATGTGTTTTTTACTTACCCCGTAAATTTCTCCCAATCAGTCTTCCTAGGATTTATTTGGAAGCTGCATACCCTGTTTGGGAAGTTAGAAGACCGCTAGGCTCCAGCCTGTTTATCACAGCCACGAGAAGGTCTTTCGGGTCTATTTGCTTACGACGCATTGCGGATGAAGTACTCGCCTTCACCTTTTTTGCATCATTTGGCTCCACGGCATCGTCAGATCTGCCTCTCTTGCTGCTTAAACTGCCCCCCTTTCTAGAGACGTTAACGCCCTCTTTCAATTTGGCTGCATAGGAGGTAGAGGGTACCAACTCGGCTTCCACTCTCCTCTTTGCAGCATCGTTACCCTTATGTGCCTGCCGGGTAAGCAATTCGCTGGCCAGAATGGCCTTCGTTCTCCCTAAGGTGGTCTTTTCCCAATTGCTTAGTTTTTCGCGACCTTCGAATTTGTCTGCTTTACGCTAAGCGTTACGTAGCCAAACCTTTTTCTTTTTATTGGCACTTTTTGTGCCTTTTGGACGCGGCGGGAACGGCGGTAGAGCTAGCCGACTCCACTGCTTCCCTCCTTTCTGCAGTGCCCTCGTTTTTTTAGAGTCTTGGAGGTAGTTTCAGCTGGCGATGTTCGGATGTATTTGTTTTTTTGTTTGTTTTTTCTATTGCTTAAGGATGAATTGACGTGCATTCATAGCATAGCGAGTATTACGGTTGAACTGCTGTAGAGGTGGAATGAAACATAAGCAGTATAAGCAGCTCTAAAAAAAGATAAAAATATCAACAAAATTATTGTTAACCAAGATCATCTAACAATTCTATTTAATAAAGAAATTTCCCCTAATAAATTTAAAGTAGGTGGAGCTGCTATATTAGCTGAGCATAATAAAAATCATCATAATGTTATAGATTTGCGCACAGTAAAGCTTGGGACAGTTTAGTTTGATTGCCCCAATCATGACAGTACATAATGATGTCCACTATTGCTAAGTTACTTTACAACTTTGAATTTATTTATTTTAAAAATTAGCTATACGATAAGAAATACTTTCTTTACACACGCACAGTAAACATTGGGATATACATTGCAACATATTTGAAGTTAATAAAAAAGAAACGAAAGGGCCAATATTTTAAAACTTTAAAACTATAAAGAAACAATTGTGGCTAGAGTGAAAAATAATAATTAAAATAATTAATGAGAACATGTTAACATTATTATATTAAACTTATGGTATGTTAAATTAGAACAAATTATAGGAAAAACATCAATGAAGAGTACTAAGATATGAAAACACGCATACATAAATTCTTTAACCCCTCGGGGACATAGGGCTACAATAACACCTGCGCGCCGTCTTGATCAAAATTCTCCAGCTCATTCTTAAAGTTCCCGATTCCTCTTCGACTGTTCTGCGGCACGTATGCCTAGGGCGTCCCGCTGTTCTACCAGGCTGAGTGAGCGTATTCCGCTGCATAGTGTACTTCGCAATAAAACTGTCTTCGTGCCGTACGGTGTGTCCAATCCACTGCCACTTTCTTCTCCGTATAGTAGTGTTTACAGACTTTTCCCCGTTCTCTGATATAGCTGTTCGTTATAGAAACGGCTAGCCAAAAAATCCTCAGGATGATTCTTAAACATTTATTTCTTTATTAAACATAAGACTTGTAGCTTGCGGGTGTTAATGGTAAGATGGACACCAGGTACTGCACCCAAAAAGCAGCACCGATTCTAAGGTCGCAGCTTGTTCTTAAGCTGGTAACATTACTTCTCCAGATTGTGGTCTGCTGCAAACATCCAGTCTCACACTATTGCCTTCCGTCAATGATGCATAGAATAAATCGCTAATAATTACCAAGAACAATAGTGATGAAGTATGCACCCCTGATGTACACCACTTTGGACTTCAAAATTCTCCGACACCTTACCATTGGGTAAAACGTGACACTTACCACCCCCGTTTGTAGCCTTGATAATAGGTATGCGTTATTCTGGATACCTCTCCTGCGCAAGGCCAACCATATAGTATCTCAGTTCAAGCAGTCAAAAGCCTTTTCAGAGTCCATAAACAGTAGATGTAACGGAGAGCTGTATTCCGCTTGGGATAGTTCGGCAGGGATGCAACCAATACCCACCGCCTTGTTTTTCTTGAGGGCCTTGGTTGCGGTTATTATTTCAGTTTTACTTGGAGGTGAGGTGCGTATTCGGGAATTTGTTACTTTGGAGTACTCATTTGAATTCTAGCGAAAATGTTCTCTCTATGTAGTCAGCTGGTCCTCAACAGAAATTAGTAGGTTACCATCCAAACTAATCACTGGGTGTTGTTTGGAGTTCCGGCCACTAATGAGCTCCTTGGTGATGTTTTAAGCAGTCATACTGTCATATCTATGTGCTACCTCTTCAGCCAATGAGGTAAAAGAATCGATGTACTGACGTTTGTCACGTCTCACACTACGCTGCACTTCTTTCTTTTTCACGCGATATTGGGTTTTAGGTCGGTTTTCTCTCCTGCTAAAGTCGCTACAATATGAACCTTAATTATTCATTCATACATTCTTTTGGATTGTACCACTGAATGTTTCTGCTTCTGAGGCAATATGATCCATGAATTGTTGGCGCACTTGGAAATCCCTAAACCTGTCGGTATTGAACCTTGTGATGTTTAGCAAGTTTAAGCGATTGCTGTTGACGGATGGAGTACAAAGTCGTATAAGAGTTAACATAAGATGGTGGTGGCTTCCTTGTCCAACGTCTGTTTCAGACGTCTAGAAGACTATTTCCAAAGCGACGGCTAATCGCAATGTCATCAAAGAAAACATAACGACAAAAAACTCCTGTGCTTGATCTTGGTTCTTGTACTAAATGCAAATTGATTTAAGAGTCAAATGGAAAAATTGCCTACTTGAAATCGTGTAAGTGTAAACATTAGGTCTGATATCACAAGAACGAAGAGACTGGGAGAAAATGACTTTACTCTATAGATAGACTGATATTTTTTCGTTTAAGATTTTTTCCATCATTGCGCAAGTTTTAAAATTAAAAAATTGCTCCACACTACATCCAAGTATTTGTCGAGAATGGCTCGACACATTATCGTATCTAACAAGGGGAGTATCAAACTTGGGAATCACGGATTGCGATAATTTTTATATATGTTGTAGGCCAGCATCCCCTTAATAACAGGGTAAAAGGCTAAGACGCACTTCGCCCCCCTTTTCCGCCACCGAGAGTCCACTGACACCGAAATGCGTCAGTCGACTCTCAGAAACAGCACACCTTGCAGCCGACCTGCAGAGCACCAACTAATCAACTTACAACTTAAAACTACTTAAGACTAGGAGGAGTTACCTAAGGTAACACACCGACCTGGAAAGGCATACTCACCTCTTCCACTCTTTGCGCAAGCCACCAATAGTCGGTAAATTGGTTGGTTGGGCACTGTTCCACTGATCTATGCCGCTTCTGTTACAGGTAGTAACAATTATTTATATTTACTTACTACCAAAACTTTAAAGCGATATTTCTCGAACAGGGGGGAGAAGTGCGTCTTACCCTTTTACCTGTTAATAAGGGGATGCTGCCCTACAACATATATAAAAATTATCGGAATCCGTGATTCCCAAGTTTGATACTCCCCTTTAAGTAGATTTAAGAGAAGTTTGTTATCACAATACCACCTAACCGTTGAAAGAGGTCCTCATTTCTTCTTTCCAGAGCGTTGCCCATCACAGCATAGAAAATAGGAAAATGAATATAAATTTGTACATCGTCACCGTAGATATTGAAACATTCTGTAACCATAATACTAACTGGGCACATTCCTGTGTAGTTGGGTGTTGTTGAGTAGGTTAGCCACTGATCAGTATAATCTTGGATATACCCAGTGATTATACTATTTCTGCACATCAATTATTCTTATTTCACCTCCCCGCGGCAACCACCGGATAAGCGCGAGTGTTGAAGAGAAAGAAAATACCAACAATTTAATTACAATGTCTATGAAGACTGACTGAATGAGCCTCAGAAGGGCTACTTCGAAATATTTGGAGCTAAGGTCAGTGAGAATTTTCAGCACTAGCCAGGGTGTTGGAAAAGATATGGTGGCGGATGAGCCCTTAATGGGCCAACGGCAGCGCTAACATTCCCGTAGAGAAGTACTGCCAACCATTCAAAGTTTATTTTTGGATCTGGCTCCCCAGGTTGGGGGTTTGCCGTCGAGGTAACTTCCTTACCACGTGAAAAAACGCATGTTATGAGAAAGCCACCAGCCTTGGATCACGACCCGGAACGAAAAAGGCTTATGGTTTAAGATTATGCATCTGGAACGTATGTACGTTGTACACACCGGGTGCTGCTCAGAAATAAAGCAGATATTACCCTGGTTCAGGAGATACGTTGGATAGGTTCAGGTATGCAAAAAAGAAAAACATGTGACATTTATTACAGCTGCCACAAAAGGTTGCACTTATTAAGATGCAGATTCGTCGTGGTGAGAAATCAGCTAAGATCAAGTTCATTTATTTAAGACCAATAAGCGATCGCCTAGCTGTAATCCGTATCTAAGGCATACGCAGGCTCTTCGAAATATTGATGGAAACCTAGTCACCGAAGCGCAGGGAATTGTGGATGTGTTTAAGCAGTTTTTCCAACCGCTCCGAAGAGAACCCGCGTCCAGTCGACATAGAAGAAATTCCATTTCCCAGTTTAGAAGAAGTTGCTATGGCTATTAAAAAGCTGAAAAACAACAATTCTGCTGCTGCTGACTTTTCAAACTTGGAGGTTATGCTTTGGTAGGGTGCATGCACTAAATCATCAACCACGTATGGGTGGAAGAAACTAAGTCCTATGACTGGATTATCAGCTCCATATGTCCCATCTACAAGAAAGGCGATCCAATGTCTTGCAAGAACTATCGAGGCATACTTAATATCGCATAAAAGATCCTATCAAACGTACTGTGTGAACGACTCAAGCCGTTTTGCAGCACACTAATCGGAAAGTATCAGTGTGGTTTCCGGCCCGGCAAATCCACAATTGACAAACTTTCACCCTAAGACAAATCCTGGAAAAGACCAACGAGTTTCAAGTCGAGACACATCATCTTTTCATCAACTTCAAAGCCGCATGTGATAGCATTCATCGTCAGGAGCTCTTCGTGACGATGGCCGAATTTGGTATCCCAGCATAAGTGATCCAATTGTGCCGTGTAATGCTGGAGACTACGCGGTGCAATGCCCAGTTTGGCAGCAGCTCATCTGAAGTGTTCCAAATATTTACCGGTTCCGGCAAGGGGGTGCGCTATCATGTTACTTCTTCAACCTCATTTTGGAACAGATAGTGCGCAGGGCAGGTGTAAATATGAAAGGCACTATCTTTAACAGATCTGTACAGCTACTAGGGTATGCGGACGATATAGACATGCCGCTCCCAACGTGCGGTGATAGAGGCGTTTACGGCAATTGAAAAACAGGCGCTCTTAGTTGGTCTTGAAGCTAGCGAGGACAAAACCAAACACATACATGCTTTCAACAAACCAGGAAACATCTATTCACCGGCTAGGACAAAATGTAACTGTTGAAAGTAGGAACTTCGAAGTGGTTAGGGCGTTTACCTATCTCGGGGTTAACATAAACTCTGCAAACGATACCTTAGTGGAGATTCAATGAAGAATTACCGTAGGAAACCGTTGCTACTTCGGTTTGGAAAAACAAAAGGGTTCAAAACTCCTAACTCGAAGGACGAAGTGTAAGCTATACAAAACTCTGATCCTGTCAGTTCTGTTCTATGGTGCTAAGTGCTGGACGAGAAGCAGCAAAGGAGAGCAGATACTAAACTCTTTTGAGAGAAAATGGGCAATAATGGTCCTGCCACATTCATCAACACTTCGAAGAGCCTGCGTATTCAAAGTTAAAAGTGAATTTAATGGAAAAATTCGAAATGAAGGATATTGGAATCGTACGGTTTACACTGGGAATGCAAGTTCATCACGATCAAGTTAATGGACGTTTGTCGATTAATCAACAGCACTTTATTAAGACCATTTTGGAGCGCTTTGAATGACTCTAATCCAAAATCTACTAATCTAATCTGTCCTAATTGTCGAGAAGAACAGGAAGAGATGAAAGAGGTTCCATATCAAGAGCCAGTTGGAAGTCTTATGTACGCTGCACAAGTTTCACGTCCTGATTTGTCGTATGCAGTAAGTGCAGTTAGTAGATTCAATAAAAATCGTGGTAAGCCTAATTAGTCGACAATTAAACGGATTTCCAGATACTTAAAGGATACAGCAGATGCGAAATTGGTGAAAACCAATCAAATGGTGGCAGACTTTCTCACGAAGGCAGTTCCGAAGCAGAAGAATGAATATTGGGTTTGAATTTTACCATTTGAATTTTTAACTTTCTCGCTTACATTAGTATACTAAAGAGAAAGTTATTCCGATCGTGCGGAAATTTCGAACTCAAACTGAGTATGAGGTATTATATTACTATAGAGAAGTCCAAAAAAGTGGGTCCGCTAATGCCGTCCGTCGGTCTGTCTGTCCGGGAGCCATATGGCAAAAAGGTTCGACGGATTTGCTTCAAAGTTCGTATATAAGGTTTGCTTTTGGGGTTACATCTCGGGGCTTCTTTTTATTTTTTCCTTTATCTTTTGAAATAACGGTACCTGCCATACAATTTTTTTGGTGAAAATCACATATCTCTTTTTTTTCTCGAAAGTGGTTCGAAGGATTTCTGTCCGTTTTTTGTACTAAGGATATCTGCATACTCAGTTTTTCGAAAAAAATCGATTAACGATAATTTATAAAACCGGCAATATCTCGAACACTAATAAAGGGAACTTAAAAAAAATTTACCATTTTTTTGATACTATAAAGTCGAACAAATTTGCATACTTCGATTTCTGAAATAATATTTGTTATATTTTTTTTCTTTAATTTAAATTAAATTCGATTTCTTAAAAACGGCTCTAACGATTTTGATAATGATTACGATTTATCTGTCATATTATATTGTAGAACAATTGAAATATATTCTTCCCTTTTCATTTTAAGCTTTGTAAGACGTGACTGTTTAATTTATTGTGCTCCGAAAAACTGCTATTTCAACAGGTTATGGGAACAAGATAATCTTCGCATCCCAGCACCCAGGTTCGATACGACAAGGAAGTCCGAACCTCCGTTTCAAAAACCACGCCTTTGCGAGAGCGCTTGGTCTGATTTACTGGAAGCAGCGTGCCCGGGACCGTAGAGAATGTCTGTCTTAGGCAGAGACTCTTCACGGATAGTGAGCCCGTTAAGTAAAGTAGTACATTCCTGTATGTTTACACGGAATCATATTCTATCTCGATATCTGTGGGAAGATTGGGATAAGATAATCTGAACTTCGCTTTAGGTTTAGGTTAGTTTAAGAAGTGTAATGATTCAGTTTTAATAAAGATTTTGAACGTAACGGATAAATTATTACTAGCGCAGCCGAAAAGCGAACGAAAAAAAAAAACAAGGAGATCTTAACCGAAGAAGATTTTTGTGCTCCAAACTGCCGTGGCTTAGTGGTTAAGTGCATTGGACCACTAAGCGAGAGGTCGCTGCCTTATGAACACATGACGTAATCCACTTACGCCACTTCTGCATTATGAAAAGCTATCAAATGAATCGTCTCCAAGCACTGTAGCACTGTACGCCATTCTCACCAACATTTTACAGTACGCTACATCAATCGTAAGCAATGCAAAACCCACTTACGCCACTTCTGCATTATGAAAAGCTATCAAATGAATCGTCTCCAAGCACTGTAGCACTGTACGCCATTTCTGCACCAACATTTTCCAGTACGTTACATCAATCGTAAGCAATGCAAAACAACAGCGTCTTTTACGTGTTTTGTGCGGTGTAAGCAATAAAATACATTAAATATTTAAAATGTCTACAAATGGTATGTAAATATAGTGTAATACATAATTTATTTTGGCTCTGTGGAAATTCAGATATTTAATCATTTTAGAAAATTATTATAAATCTGTTACAGATCATATTAAACCATCAACATCTGCACGTTCAGCTATGTTTAACGGAGCACCACAGCCCCAAAGAACTGTTAAGGAAGAGCTTCAAAAAACAAAGCGCTTGAGATATTGTTCTACGGTAATAACAATCATTCATATTATTTAAAAGTGTGAATAAGCTTATAAAGAGCATGGTAATTCTGATGACGAGGATTTTCAAGATTCAGGTTCTGAATATGACCCAGACAATAAAACCGCAATATGGATATGGCAAGACCCTCAAGTGCATTTAATGTAGAAGATAGTGTTGGTATTGCTGAAGAAAATGTTCAACACAAAAGCAAAAAAAAGGCCAACGCAATGAACCTAGCTGGAAAAGAAATGCCAATAAATTAAAAAGAGCCAAAGTAGAAGAATACATACACGAAAAAAGGAAAATTGTGCCAGCAAAGAAGCATTGCATTGATGACAATATTTGTTTATGCAAAAACAAATGCGCTCAAAAAATTTCAGTTGATCAACGCATTACAAGATTTAAAAATTTTTATGGATTATCTTCATTTGATCTTCAGAATTCTTTTTTACTGTCATTGATTGACATTGTTTCCAAGGCAAGGACTTACACAAATGTCAAAACCTCTAGAAGAAATAGGAGCTGCTTATATTTTGTACCTGATAACAAAGGTCATAGGGTAAGTCTTTTTTCTTGAAAACATTCCCGGTGAAATGTGAATAATAATAATAAGCTTAAGTTTGCGCGTGATCATGAGAAATCTTATATACAAATTGAACATGAAGTACATCTTAGAAAAGCGGATTCGGCTAGGAATGGCATGAGAAATGACGCATCAAGAGCCAAGGAATACTAACGACACTTCGGTAATTGCAATTGATCTTATGAAGAACATGCCGACTCCAGTCATTACAACGGGTGTGTGCAATTATAAGAGGCAACTTTGGATATACTGTCTAGGTATCCATGAAAGTTAATATGTACATTTGGGATGAATCGGTTGGATCGTGAGGTCCCTAAGAAATTGGCAGCTGCCTTTTGCATTATATTAAACATTTTTTGAGTACCCCAAATTTACCCTGTTAACCAAATTGACCATAAATTTCTTATGAATGGCCACTCTTACCAAGATTTTGGTCACAAGGTAAGTTATAGGATTATAGCAACGGCAAGAAAAAAGAGCCATTTCGAATTGTTGTTATGTTATATGATGTTTTCGACAAACAAATTAGAAAAGAATATAACTGATCGGAAAATTTATATAAACAAAGGTAAAGTAGAATGGCTTAAAATTAAATGGCTAAGATTTTTGAAAGAGTCTCCGTTCAATATCTTGTACAAGTACAGTAATTAAGAAGACGTACTTTTTGATACAGCGATTTAAAAAAAGAACATCTACATTTATCACAGAACTTGAATGCTGTTAGTGAAGCAAAAAATAAAGATTTACTTACTTATTTAATTTTTTCCTCTAGATGAGGATGAAGATTGATAATTTCCAGTATTCTTAACTTACAAATCTTACTTATTTCATATTGTAAAGACGTTAATAAAAATATTTGTTTAATAAAGCTTATTTTGAATTATTAGTGTAACCAACTTACATTCTGTAGTGGTGTAAGCCACATACAATCCAGTATTTCGTATATTTATGGACAAGATTACTATCTAAAATATAAGATATGCCGCTAGTATTGTCATAATTGAAGTTCATTAACTTTTATTTTAAATAGGAAAGCAATTGAAGATCTTTTTTTCTTTAACTTCTTTAATCGCGATTATGTCAATTGTTGGAATTTGGGGTTACGCCACTTCTGCTCTCAATGCCTCAATGGCAAGTCGAAAAATGTAATTTTGCAGCACTCGAGACCGAATATCTTGGACACATCGTATCAGAAAACTATATAAAACCCAATCCGCTTAAAATAGAAACCATAAAACATATCAAAATTCCTACAATTCAAAAGGAGATTAAATCAAATCCATCTAAACGAATATAATTATACTGTGGAATATGTAAAAGGTAGGGAAAACAGCGTAGCAGATGGGCTGACAAGAATTAACACCCATCAAACCGATCATAAAAAGACGCCATACGACTTAACCTCTTTGCCGAAAACGACGAAGAAAGTGATTTTCGGTCACCTGGTGCAAAAACTCATAGTGCACAAGAAGATTCTACCAGTCACATACATATCACAGACATACTATTAATTTGTTTACGAATCAAATCTACCTTACACGGGGAAATGAGGAAAGGGTGACATTAAAAATAGTTCACAAAACAGTCCAAAACTACGTTCAAGTAGTAGAACGATCTAACTTATTAAAAACAATGAAAAGTCTCATTGTTGATAAGGAACTCATGTGCATTTACTGTGATGATTCATCTCTTTTCCTACAGTATAAAACATTTATGTAAAATATTAAATTTATGTAAATATTAAATTTTATTAATGAAAATTAATGAACCTTGCCAGAACAGACATATACAATTTACACCAAACGTTTTCCAATGAAAAGTAAAGGCGAATCAATAGACTTGAGCTAGAGACTTCAATTATTAGTAGGAACATAATATTGTGAGAAACAGGGATATAGCAAACAACAGCGGTAAATATAAGAAATTAGATAAGTTCAAATATTATACGAATTATTTGATATTATTGTTTGATCGAAGATAGCAACAGAAGACAAACCAAATACTGCAAAAAAACAACTTAAACGTCGTTACAAATATTGATAACTCTTATCTGATTTAATTTATTGTTATTTTCAAAACCATAAATGAGTTAACTATTATGAAAGAAAACCAAAAATTCCACTATAATCAGTGTAGTCAAAATATCTGTGCTTATAACTTAAACAAAGAACAATCGGAAATGTAAGTAAATGAAAATGTAAATAATGTTCCAAAATTGTAAACTGATGATTTATTTATCAAATTCAAAAATTGTAATATTAGTATAAACCACCGTCAATTGTCAATAAAATCCAAGAGTTTAGAGAAATTATTATTTTGCCTTCATTAAAATTAAATATTTCAAACATAAATAATGTACAGGAAGTCCACCTGAAAACAATTGACAATAGAAACTATTAAGTTCATTGAGTTTGAATCAAAAATTAAAGGTACAAGTCGTTATCATGTAAAGAGTGTTTTTTTTAGAGGTTGGTTTTTCGAATAGAGCTAAAACTGACATTTTGTGCTAAAACTGACTGTTTGGTGTGCTCTGTGGGCTGGTGGAGTCATTGGGCCATACTTCTTCCAAAAGAAGAAGAGTCAGTTACGGTTAATGGAGATCGGTATTGTGCCATGGTAAGTGGATGAGATGTGGTTCCAACAAGACGGCGCTACGTGCCACACAGCGCACGTCACAATCGATTTATTGAAGGAAACATTCGATGAGCGCATAATTTCGCGGAATGGACCTGTCAATTGGCCACCAAGATCGTGTGATTTGACACCATTGGATTATTTTCTTTGGGAATATGTGAAGTCGCCCGCCTACGCTAACAAACCAGAAACGTTAGGAGAATCGAAAGCCAACATTCGTGGCGTTATTGCCGACATACAGCCCCGATTGCTTGAAAAAGTGGTTAAAAATTAGACCTCTAGACTTGTCTTTATTCGAACAAGCCGCGGCGGCCACATGCCCGTAATCATATTTAAACATTAATGGCATAAAATTATCCTTCCAACAAAGCCAAATTGATGTACATTAAAACGATCTTCTTGTCTTTTATTTCAATTCGAAGTTCTCTAAAAAAACATCCTTATTTATAACTTTAATAATAGCCTTTTGATCGTTATTATGAAATGCAAAACAAAACAGAATAAAATTGTTAAATTTAATACAGATGTAATTTAAGGCATCAGCAAAATGCAATGTAGGTACCAACCGAGATTTAATTTAATATGTTAATTTTGCTGTGATTAAACTAAAGTTTCTCGAAGAACAACCCACCCTGGGCCATAATACACGCACTTTTTTTATAACTGAAATATCACTTAAAGAAAATTAAGTTTTCAATTTTTATCTCTTTGTTACTTTTTTTTCTAAATATTTTTCAAGTTAATAAAGATTGAAGTAGAAATGATTTGTAAAACTATACAAAATAAATGAAATCGACTAAAGTTGATACATTCATAATTTTATTAAAAATATTTAGTGGTAACATTTGATCAAATACCAAATTTATTTAAACCACTATTTAGGTTTTGAAAAATTTGATTTTCTCAAAAATGGCTCATTGTGCACATTTAGATAACATAGGTGTTCAAAATACAAAAATTTATCAAAATTGTTAGAGATGTTTTTGAGAAAACGAATTCTATTTAAATTTAAGAAAATCGTTCTATGAATTTCAAAAATCGAAGTATGCAAATTTTATTATAGTAGAAAATAAACTGTAATTTTTTTTGGAGTTCCGTTTTTTTAATTTTCGAGATATTGGCGGTTTTAGAAATAACCGTTAAACCATTTTTTTGCTTTCCAAAAACTGAGTAAGTAGTATTTTTGGCCCTATCCCAAATATACTTACAATTAGTACAAAAAAAGACCAAAATTCTTAGAACCATTTTCTAGAAAAATAGTGACACCGAAAATCACTGAAATAAATTTAGAAACATACAAATAAACCTCGTTTATTTTAACAAGTTTCCGCTTGATATAGCGACAAAGTCGCAACTTTTCGATCCAATTTAGTATACGTGGCGACATCTATTGAGGTTGTTCTAAGCTTTCGCAGTTCGCTATATGTGTAATAAACTCAATGATATTGTTGCAGGCGATTTCTAGACACTTAGTACCTATTATTTTGTTTAAATTTTAAATGGTTTTATTCCCGTGCATTCAAATTCACAATTTACTCATTTGATATGTAGAGCAGTTAATGAAAAATCTGCTAACAATTGACCAGATATTTTTAATTTTATTTATCAACAGCACCAAGAAAACTATCAAAATTAGAAGACAAAATTAGAAGACAGGTAAGCTAACAGACGCAATAAAGAAAGTAGAGAAAGTAAAGTGGAGGCTTCACAAGCAGTTGCTAGTACGCTTATAATTCTTGAGAGCGAAAGTTTAATAAACATCATAGAGTGCCTAGGTATCAACTAAAGGGATTAAATACTTAGAGACGCAAGACAGTTTTCCAAAACCGACCGGCCTAAAACTTTTGTTTTACAATAGGAGTGTTTAAATATGGATCATTTATTTAATAATAAAAATAAATCTAATTTTATTAATGTTATTACTTATTAATTAATTCAAATTGTACACAAAAGTTTTTGATGAAAGGCATCGAACCGATGATTCTTAAAAATTGCAGGCATTCCCATAATTCACTCATATTCACTATTTATTTCCAATTAATTGGAATTAAACAGCTTTTACTGTTTCGTTATGTTAATGTTAGATTGAAATACAGGTAGGTAGCTTATGATATACAAACAGCATGAGGATAAAGCAACACACAACAATATGCATACATAAAAAATCTCTACTTCATATATCATCATGCTACAACGTACATTTAAGTGTACTTGATGTTTTCATGAATATCACTTGAACTTCCTGAATTTAAGGTGCTGAACATCAATAACACCATTTTAATGATTTGTAATGCTTAAAAAACCTGACGTTATTCAGTGGCATCTTTGACTTTTGCCTCCTTGTGTGGATGTTCTCAGTTATTGTTACTTTCTATTGGCCCGCGAAATGCTTTGTGAAGTGAGTTTTAATAAGAATTCAGTATGCGAGATACTTATTATCTCAGGCGATTTCTGGGCACCTAATACCTAATTGGGTCGTCACTAGAATTTAGAATTTTTGTAGCATCAACAGTTTTTTTTTCTTTAATTTTTTTTTGAGTTTAATCAAAAACCTAAAAAAGATCATTATGGAAAAAGAGGAACGTACAAAAAAAGGTAAGTTAAGTGTGCTGTTAGTTTTTTGATTTAAAATGTAAATATATATAGTGATCTTTAGTATAAGGAAGTGGTGGTAGAATTAGGTCTGGTTGGGTTCTGGTCGTAAATTTTGCGCGAGCAAAGACAGCCATACGGTACACCATACGGTTTCACAATGTAGCCTTAAAATTGTGTGGCGCCCATTTCATTTTTTTTTACTTTTCGGTATCAATTTCGTTTGGAATTGTATATTCTACAGAATTCTCTTTCAATTTGGAAAAACATATATTTCAGCAGCCATCAAACTAACATTAGAGGAAAAACGCAGCAGAAGCTAAGTACTTGGGTATTATTATCTTTTCCATTGAACTCACACCTCGACTGAACTGCCGGGAGAATAGCGTGTGATATAAATTTATGACTGTTCGCGATTTTGTTTACCTCGGCCGTAGCGACCGCATTATTTTTAAGTTTTAAATTTTTTGTGTCTTTTTCTAATATTTAATATAGATTACTCGTCGGGAATTTATTGTAACAAATTTGACGCCCAACGTAGGGCCCAATTTTCACTACCCATAAATAAATATTGTAAGAGAAAAGTCACTGAAAATCACAAAAATAAATTTATAAACATGCAAATAAACTTTTGTCGCTAATTGTGACGAGTTTAAAAAAAAATATTACGCGTAAACCGCCTATGCAAGACCCAAAGCCTAGTTTCTCCAACCAATGTGCGTGCGGAGATGTATTTTTGTACACGAATGAAAGGGGCCTACAGTTTATTGCCCATTCCGAACGGCAATTCATTTTGGAGAAACTTTTAATGACAGTTTTTACCTTTGGATGTTTGCCAAACTTTCGCAAGAGGTTATTATTCAAGTTATGATACCCTATTATACTATATTACTTTCATCGGAATGTTCTGCTGTATATGAAAATAAAATAATTTCAGGAAAGGATTAGAAAAAAGGATTTTCATTTTGTTTTTGGCTAATTCGTTACATTTTGCACTACAGTATTTTATAAGCAATTGAACAATATCTAATATGTATATTTATAATAATTTGCAAAAAACGAAATATTTTAAGTCCGCCGATGAAAATTTACATACTAAATTTTCAAAAAACTTAAATCATTTTCAAATAAGGTAGGCAAAAAGGGGAATACATTTCTTGCTAGCATATCTTTATATGAACATGTACACATCCATATATGTATCTATATTAATGTTAATACAATTATTATTTCCGTTGCGTTACAAAATAATACAAATAAATAGAAATGGAGAGAAAATAAAAAAATTATAACCTACATAAACTGGTTATATCATATGTAGGTCAGAACTGCTATCCATTTTCTTGTCCTCTTTCCTCTTCCTAAAAAATATAATACATTTGGTCTTATTTCTATTCACACATTTACTTTCAAAATTAAGTCTTTATTTTCCTTATTTTTTTTTACTTTTTAAACTTCTACTCATTAAATAGGGTCCAAATATTCAGCTTATCATATGTACTTCAAAAGAAGGAGCAAACACAAAATGGAAGTATATTCAATACAGATTCCTTTTACATATCAGATTCCCAAGAACATATGAACAATTTATGGAAATTATTTTTATTAAATTTAATATGCACAGATAGGTTATAATATTTTATTAAAAATTAAGAGTTCAGATTTAATTAAAAAAATTGTATTTCAGTACAACATCAAACCCTTCAAATTATAGAAAAATTGCAATAGCCAAACACTAAACATGTGTGCAAACTTACCTTAAATCTGTTAAATAGCGCATCGATTACAATCATTGACCCCTGAGAAAATTTCAATTTGTATTAAGTATAACATTTTTATTTGTAGAGATAGCATACATTATTAAATACCGCGTTGGTTAAGCACTATAAGAAATGATTTAATTATTTAATTAAAAATTATAAACAATGAAAAATATCTTTAAAATGACAATTAAAAAAAAGCTTACCAGAAACAACAAGTATTGATGCCATCATATAATTTTTGGCACGACTATAGTCATTGGCCTCCTTTAATCAGAAATAAAAAGTTACTGCATTTTCTAAAAAAAAAATGCTATTTAAATAACTAAAATAGATTTAATAACAATTTTTTGCCTAAAAGAAAAGAGAAAAGTATTTTACATTGTAAAATAATCAGTGTTAATATTAATATAAGAATATAATATAAGTGATACAAATAATAAAAAATTCTTCAGAAAGGTATGATACGTAATTTTTTGAATTTTGTTTAATATGCAGCCAAAAACGGTCGAAAGGTACCATTATTGGCAGCCAAAGAGTACAACTATTGGAAGTGCCAATAATTATATTTGCACCCCTTTTATAAATAAAACAATAACTATTTGCACTATATATATTAAATAAAAAAAGTATTTGCAAAAAAAAATATAAAACTTTCAAAAGTATAGGTCCTAAGCAAAAACAATCGAAATTTCGAAGTTTTTTTTTGTCGCACGTATTTTTACGTTCAAATATAAAACAAAACTGAAAAAGAATGTCTCCAAAATAAAGACACAAAAATGTGAGAAAAACTTGCAAGTTCAAAATAAAAGAAAAATATTCGGACAAAGGGTTACTGAGAAAGTCACTGTTAATTGGGTTAAAAAGTTGGGGTACCAATAATTGTAGTCGTTACGCTAGTTCACATTCAAGAGACTTATTTCCGCTCTTCCATAAAAAACACTGTGCGACTTTCCATGCCAATTTTTTTCACTGCGTGAAAATTAAATAAAAAAATTATAAATTTATTTTTATTTATTTATCTCATCTTAAATTCATCAGAAATAAGATACTAAACAAACCTGCGGGGGCCAATCATGAAACTCAACAACTGACCAACTGCTCATAACTTGGCAACAAAAATGGTGCACTTTAAGCCAAAAGCTGCACATGTTAATCACGCTGACACATCGTTCGAAAGCGACAATTGGTTATTCTAATTGGTTATTGGTGGTGGATATTTTTATCCACCCGAATCCACTGGTTAATAAAAAACCATTTGTCAATATATTGTTTTTCGATTTTGTTTCACTTTTTTATTTGTTTTTATTAAAATATATACATTTGGAATTGTGTTTTTTTGATAATTTGGGAAAATGATTATCCAAAGATAATCAAAGTCCCCCAAAAAATAACAGCATATTAGGATATGGATAGGGTAACATACTTTTAGCCCTAAGAGAACTGTGGCCTTTCCTGTTGGTTTTTATGTGTGAATAAGAAACTTGCAAAAGGTGGCGTTAGAATCACATTGTAAAGGGTGATTTTTTAGCTGGTTTGGTTTTGGCAACACTGGTTTTGACAGCTGACTTGTGTTTAGTACCTTGTGTCACTGTCAAACAGCTTCAGTTTGGTTTGCAATTTAACCATGGATCGTCTTACAAATGAACAACGCTTGCAAATTATTGAATTTTACTATCAAAATTCGTGCTCGGTTCGAAATGTTCATCGCGCGCTGCTTCCATTTTATGATCGGCATTCTCGACCTTCTGAGCAGTCTATTCGGAAGATTGTGACCAAATTTCGCACCAAATTTACTTTGTTGGACATTAAACCACCAACACGTTTACGTACTGTGCGTATTGAAGAAAATATTGCGGCCGTATCAGCTAGTGTGACAGAAGGCCGCGAAATGTCGATTCGGCGCCGTTCCCAGCAGTTAGGCCTTTGTTACAGCACTACGTGGAAAATTTTGCGGAAGGATTTGGGCGTAAAGCCTTTTAAGATACAGCTGGTGCAAGAACTAAAGCCAGGCGACCTACCACAACGCCGAATTTTTGGTGAATGGGCTCTTGGAAAGCTGGCCGAGGATCCGCTTTTTTATCGAAAAATTGTGTTCAGCGATGAGGCTCATTTTTGGTTGAATGGGTACGTAAATAAGCAAAATTGCCGCATTTGGAGTGAAGATCAGCCAGAAGCATTGCAACAGCTACCAATGCATCCCGAAAAAGCCACTGTTTGGTGCGGTTTATGGGCCGGCGGCATTATTGGGCCATATTTCTTCAAAGATGATGCGAATCGCAGCGTTACTGTCAATGGTGAACGCTACCGAGCGATGATAACAAACTTTTTTTTGCCCGAAATGGAAGTTCTTGACTTGCATGATATGTGGTTTCAACAAGACGGTGCCACATGCCACACAGCACGCGAAACAATGGCGCAATTGCGAGGCGAGTTTGGTGAACAGTTAATTTCACGTTTCGGGCCGGTCAATTGGCCGCCTAGATCGTGCGATTTGACACCATTAGATTATTTTTTGTGGGGGTATGCCAAGGCTAATGTGTATAGGGACAAGCCCGCTTCGATTGACGCACTGGAAGCCAACATCCATGCATTCATTCGTGAGATACCGGCCGATATGTGTGAAAGAGTATGCCAAAATTGGACTCAGCGGATGGGCTACCTGAGACGCAGCCGCGGTCAACATTTGCATGAAATTATCTTTAAACATTAAATTGCAAGGTTCAAACTATCGATTCAAATAAATATTTCATTCATTTTTGCGAATTTTTTGTGTTTTTTTTTTAAAAAAAGTTCTAAACCTCTTAAAAAATCACCCTATGTTACCTGTAGTACTCGCTAAATGACTTGACACCGGCACGATGGATGATGTTTATCACAGATGAGTAATTATACAGATAGTCGACTGAGAGGATTTTTGGCTCTCCCGCCTATCGTTTTTAATTTGCTTCAAAAAGGCGCAGTACAGCGTTCGTATACGTTCTTACATGCAAATCAATTTCAGCCAGCTCACGCACACAATAGCAGTTCTGCGCCTAGGAATCCATTTTGCAAAAGATCTCATGACATATTAAAAGTCGAACTGGGCTGTGTCCAATAACACGCGACAATTTATGGTGAATTTGCAAAGGCATATAGGCATACGTTGAATGTTTTCAATTATTATGTATTATTCTAGTTTTACCTAAAAAACCTTTTTTTTGGGTAAACATTTTTAAGGAGTTTCGTAAACATTTTGGTAGTTATGCAAGTTAAAGTAAATTAGGAGTATCATATTTTGTTTGCCGGTAATTAAACTAATTAAGCAGTTTTAAATTGTCAGTAATAATCAAATTATTTGGTTGGTTAATAGTCTCAAACTCGTATAAACACGAGTTAACGGTTAGTTACCCTTAAGTCATGAGTTATGTGTAGAATGTTATTAATAAAACATATTTGACACTAGCTGACGTTTTTCAACTACGATGGCTTAGCAGGCAAACGAAACATTTATTTTTTGATATTTCTACAGAAATTTCGAACTTCTCTCTCTTTATTTTTTTTTGTACCATTCTCCATTTATATTATCCACATTGCACTTTTAAATCTAAAAAACATTTATCTGTTTACATTAAATTTGAAAAATGCTCTATAGACAAAGAAAATTTTATTGATTGTAATAAAAGAGTTATAGATTTGCGTATATGTACTACGAAACGCCAGAATTTTTATTAATAAGACATTTTAACTCGTAAGTTAAGTCTTATTCTATCGCTTAGTTAGTTTGTGAGTTAAAGGTGAGTTAAGGGATTTTTTCATTAATTCACTGCTCAACTATTTATCGCACCTTCATTTAAAAAATTGTTTCTTATGTAGATTAGTGAATATGACATACGATAAAGTAATGTAATTAAGTTATGTAATTCTCAAAAAACAAAATTTGTGTAGAGTAAATGTTTTGAGAAAAATGCATTTGAAAGAAAAGCTGGAAAAACGTAGTTTTTCTTATTTTTGGCTTAAGGCATCATAACTTTTTTTTGGGCTTATAAAATCACAATATGCTGCTAACACTTTTTTGTAATTGAATTAGGTCTACAAAATATGTTAAGTTATTTTTTTACCTATATCTTATATTTCTGAAGTAATATCATTTAGAGGAGTTATACCACAAAATAATAATTATTGATTTTAACTTGATATAACTTGAGTTGGTGTGACGAAAGATCCCTTTACTGCACCACATTTTTCTCGTCTGAGCTTCAGGAATAACTATATATGAGTATTCTTTTGAAATTCAACCAAAAATATTTTTCAAATTGCTATAAACTTACTTTACACAAATGTATAAATGCAAAACGTTTACTCACTTTCGACGCTCACAGTATGTATTATTAACTTGCTGACACACGCGTTTTCGTGTATAGAAAAGTTTTTTCAATATACGTTAGAATTGGTATGTAAAACAGCCGGAATTCATCACTTCTAGTGAAGGATTCGTTACGTATAAATGGGAATACAGCGTAGTTATTGTTTTTTTTATATAAACTTTTACACATAGTTTGTAACACCACTTAATATTCGTCGTAGACCCCTAAAAGTATATACGTTTATGATCGGGAATAAATCCTAAGACTATTTAGCAATGTCTGTTCGTCCGTATCAACTAGGAAGGAAGCTAAAATTTGGAACATACTCCCTATGGTCCCGAAATGGTAAAGTGTGAAACATTTTTAAATCCGCCCACTGCCACACCCATAATTTACAAAATACCGTTTTAAAGCTGTAGTTGCAGAGTTGAATTGTACGAACCTGAACAAAATATGTAGACACTGAACACCTTCACAAGTTTGCCATATAAAGTTTTTTGCCACCTTCTTTTTGTGGGCGTTTTTAAAATAAATATTTTTTTTTATAAATGCCATAGAATGAAATGATATTGTTCTTATCTTGCCACTATATGTTCTCATGTCATACACAAATACATGACGGCTGAATATGAATTTGAATGGGGATGCTCGGTATGTATGTACGCATATGTACCACAAACGGAATTTTGGTGTTCGTAGTTGCGTGTATGATAAATGTTGGATTTCGACAGTTGATTTGATATCAACATAAAATACATCCATCAAATATAAACAGTGAAAGCATACTAACAGTTTTCTAAAATTAATAGCAGCTTGCAATTCTGTGCCGGCTTTTAAGTATACATTGCGCAAATATTCTATTTTCCACAATTTGCATAGTGTTCAGAGTGTTATAGTGCTTCAGAAAGAGGCTGCTGTACCACATTTGCATTCACCCACAAATTCCACAATAGACTTGTTCTTGCACCAAATTCTTGCACCAGACCTTTCCTTCCACCAAACTCCTGCACCAGACTTTTTCTTGCACGAAACTCTTGCACAAGAAATTTCCTTGCATGAAACAATTGCACCAGATCATTTCTTGCACGAAACTATTGCACCAGACCTTTCCTTGCAACGAACCCGTACACAAGATTTGCACTTGCCCCGAACAGCTGATGTTTGAACGCAGACGCACAAATCCCTGGTTAATGGAACACCAAAAAAGGTACATTTAAAAAAAATTATTAACAATCCAAGAAAAGCTAAAAGAACAACGAACAGAATTATTAAATATCATTGTCAACAAAGATATTGAGAATGCTTTACTGAAAGTAAAGATCGTAAAACTGCAACAAGAACGAGACCTTGGACAGAGTAGTTTAGAAAATTTGCCAGAAAAGGTTAGAAGTATAGCTGAAAATTGCCAGACAAATTTAAATAGAACAGGACAAGGTTGTAGGTACACAAATGAGTCGAAAATACTTTCGATTTATTTTACATCTCCGATAGCTTTTACATTTTTGAGGCCTGTGCTGAGTCCTCCTTCTCTTACAGCACCAAATTTTTTTTATATCTACATGGCCAAAGGAAGCTGGAAACATTGAATTCAACGTTAAGAGCTTAGAACTTAAATTAAATCAACTACCCAGTATTAACAAGTACTGTTCTATTTTAGTTGATGAGATGTTCTTAAAATCACATTTACACTATAATAGAAAAACTGGCAAGGTTGTTGGATTAGAGGATTATGGCGACGACGAACACCGCACGCGCTCTCCTGCATGCAGTGTTCTAGTTGTAATGGCACAAGGTATTGCCAAGCAATAGAAACACCCAATCGCTTATTACTTCGCGCGCACTAGCTGCTCTTCCCACATTGTTCGAAAATTAATCTTAAAAGTAGTACGTACCCTGAGGGAAAGCCAATTGATACCGGTCCATTTAGTATGCGACCAGAGCTTAAATTTCCGGGGATTAATGCGTATCTTAGATGTAACCCCGGCTAAACCCTATTTTTTAGTAGACAATTAAAAGACTTTTGTCATGTACGATGTACCACATCTTTTTAAAAGTATGAAATAAAGCTTCTTGGAACGACATTGTTAGTTTGCATAATGTCGACTCCAAGAATGACTATAAATTAGCCCTTAAGTTGACTGAGGCGCATATTCGGCCTAATAACTTTCAAAAGATGAAGGTCAAATATACGTCCCAGGTTTTTAGTAGTACTGTGTCCGCGTCTCTTCAAACTTTTTCAAAATCGAGTTTTAGGTTCTGAAAATGTGTTGCAAACTGCAAAGTTTCTTGAATTTTTCAATAATCTATTTGATATATTCAACACATCCAACATCAAGCAGCCGCAGAATTTTAAGAAAGCTTTTACACAAAGCAAAAAGCAAGAGGAATTTTTAGGCTACGCAAGAAAGTTTCTTACTTGTATGACCATAATGGAAAGGATATAACATGCAAATTTTATTTTATAAAAGGCTGGTTGCTTAACATATAATCCTTGTTTTCTATGTGGCAACACCTTGAAAAACACGAGTAAAAACTTATACTCACTCGGCACTTGACCCAAGATTTCTTTGAGAATTTTTTTGAAAGCCACATGTGTACTTTGCCATTACCCAATTTAAACCGATCTGAGGATTCCGATAACTTATTCTTTACAGCAATAAAACAATATACTAACTGCAACCTCCTAGCACCACCTCAAGATTTCCTCGCATATGTTCGTAGCCTCGTAGCCAGGAATTTTCGAAAACGTTCTCCACCCACTGCCACCTTAAAGACATTCTGCGACATCTAACCAGCATGCCACAGAATTTTCCTCCTTACGTCTGTTGCCAAAATTTAGAAAAATCATATATCACCAATTTTTTGTTTCGAATACGAATTCACTTCGCTATAAAATGTATCAATAGGGATATACACGATCCGAATTTCAGGAACAAGCAGCTCACAGTCTCACATTTATAAATTAGTATACATTAGTTTAGTTAGTTTTTTTGATATTCCTATACAAATACAAATAAAACAATTTGCAATATTTAATATTTTATATTTTAGTCTGGTCCAATAGGCCTACTGGGAAAACTGAACACCATATAAAAAAAACAGTTAACGCACCAAAATGCATACCTCATGGGTGTTGTGGAAAGCTCCCCCCCCCCCCCTTATCACTTTACAGGTCAAGGCTGCATAAAAAATCTACAAGAATACGAGTCTGACCGAAGCTCACACGGGTATTTTAAGGAGATCTGAAATTTGGCGAATAATTTGCGGCCGTTCCCATTGATATAGATTCAAGACCTTCCTCCTCTCAAAAAAACACATGTTTGTAATATTTAAATTTAATTAAATAATTCACTCTTAAGAAGATTAACATTTAAAATCGCTTTTTATTAATAGCAAAACTTAATATGTAACTTAGATTGCTTAAATCTACTTATCTTACCCTACATTAATTAAATTTCTAATGTTTAGCTTAATATGAATTAAAATCGGTATTTTATTTAGAGTGTTCACCTCTAGCCTTCCCTTCCCCCTACATATACATATATTTATGTTTCTAATTTTTATACTTACTGTACGACTGTAGACAGGTTGTTAACTTTTAACTTTGTTGTTTTTTTATTCTCATCATTTGGTTTCGTTTGTACGATGTGTTCTGCGGTGCAACTTCTCAGCCGGTAATTTTCCGGGAGCGGAACGACAGGTTGGCGGAAAAACTTGGAGAGCATCCACCTTCTGGTCGGTGTCCATGAAAAACTTGGAAGCCGCTGTTTTAAACGTGCGAACTACACGTACACGAGCACCGTTAGGCTCCGGTTGAATTTGATTGGCGCTGATATTAGATGATGTATTAATTCTGAAATTATTTTAAAACTACATTAATTTAAATTGAGGCTGTTATAGGATACTCCACCTTCTTCTGAATGTCCTCTTCTGAATGTCCTCGTCTACGCTGGCCCACCAACAACTCCTTCGCGCCATCTGTTTCTTTTGCGTAATTCCCCAATGCAGCATTTCCAAGTTACCACTTTATATTGAAGCTGCACTGAAACGACTATTCTGTAAGTCTGAAAATAAAGAAATGTAGAGTTAACAAACACTTATCTTGTTTAAATTTGGTAGATTTCGGCCATCCCCATATCCATTAAATCCATCTGAAACCGCTGAATAAACACCATCGGTGATGGTGCACATCACATCCTGGCCAAGATTTTAAGCTTTGGAGGCTAGCACAGACGAGTAATTCTATTTGTATCTGCAAATAAATAATTAAAATTTTGTTGATAAGAAAAGAAATTATTGAAATTGCTTTGTTTGTTATACGTTACGCGAAAAAATTAATTTTCTTTTTTGATAATGCAAAGCTATCACTTCACTGCAATTCTAATTTTATATAAACAAATAAATACTCACTTATTGTCCGAAGAAACAGAAAATCAATATTTTGTTTGTCATATTTTGTTGACATTTTGAAATGTCACAAAACTCCCCACACTAATGACATATTTTTGGCAGGCGATTTTGTTCAACTTTATTTGTCAGGCTCACACGTATTCACAGATAGGAAATTTAAAAGAGGATTTTTTCGACATCTTAAAATTTTTTTTGCGGGTTCAAAAGTAACAGGGGTATGCTGAGTCGACTGTCTGTATAAATACTCATCTGTGATGTTTATGCGAAAAGCGTTGTATATGAAAATTAAGTGCTTTGCGACCAATACGACACCTGGGGTTCTGATCGCGACCACACATGATATTTGTTGGGAAGAATTTTGTTGAGCCGTCAGACAATAAAAACGCTAATAAGATTTTTTTATTGAATTCAATTTTAATAATCTTGTCTGATTGAAAGTTACAAAATTAGTTAATCCTTTTTTATTACACCCAGAGTGATCCACTCGATTCAAGTAAAAAAGAAAGTCTTTTCTCCATTTCCATTTGATATAACCTTCTTTGGTTTAGAAAGATGGCGATGGTTTGGCGTTCAAAAATGCCGATTGTGTTTCTGCTGCTGTTAAGCGGAGAGTTTCGTGGGCAACACCCCCCTCCCCTGGTATGTCCATTGGTGGGCCTACTTCCATTTCCTTCCGAACGTCTAAGACGGCTAGCTTAACTGCAGGTAAAGTGGTCCCGACCACTTTGTGCATCGGGTTATTGTTGGAAGATACTCATTAATCCATAGTCGCCAAAACTGTTGGGTATAGCTTTGAGAGATCAACCAATTTCAATGGTTCAAATGGTTTGGCGTAAGGGCTTCTTCACTTTCGTTATCTATCGGAGTTGACAATGTTTTCAACCTCTAGAAGTATGCTTCGCAGCAATTGGTCTGATGGAATCCAGCTAGGAGTAATTTGGTACAATGCAGTCCTTACAAGACGTTCCCAGCTTCCACCCATGTGAGGTGATCCTGGCGGAATGAAGTTCCATTTGGTGTTGGTGTGGTAAACGTCTCTATAAGCTTGTCGTTGTTGATACTTTCATACGCTTGCTTCAATTCTGTCTCAGCACCTCTGAAATTCGTCCCATTTTCCCAATGTATGCAAGAGTCGGTAGTGAGGGAATGAGCAATTTTAATATGAATAGCTTGAGTTGAAAGGCAAGTTAGCAAAACTCCGTATCTCTTCTCATTTTTTCTGAAGTTGACAACAATCATGGGATCTAAAAAGTCTATTCTTGTAAACGAAAATGGACGAGAAAATGCCGATGAGTCTGACCAACGGTACTGCCTTAGAAAAGAGATTGAGTGAGACTCCAAAATCTTTTTGGCAAGACGAGCTCCGAGGACAGCAGCTTGCTGCTCCAGTCTGGGAATTGAAAGGCTCTTCCACGGAGCGACTTTGGTCTTAGCCGTAATCAAAGTGCACCCAATGACATCAGATAAAATCATTCTGGCATATGCTGCTGCTGCGAAGCCATTTTCACTGGCGTCAACGAAAACATGAAGCTCAAAGTCTGGGTAAGAAGAAAAACTGTTGAAACTCAATGTGTGGTAAAAAGCTTATCCAGTTATTTCAGTTGTTATGCTCAGCTTCTTGAATTGGATCATCCCAACTTATTCCACTGCGCCAAATTTCTTGGAGAAGTATCTTTTCGTACATGAAGAAGTTTGCCAACAATCCAAGCGGATCAAGGACTTTCATCAGGATTCGCAGTACTTCGCGTTTGGTTGGAACCCTTTTCCCTGGAATACATCTGCATTTGCCGAGTTGACTGTTACTTTAAGGGTTAGATACTCTGCAGCTGTGCACCACCACATTCCAGAACTTTCTCAGGTGCAAGCTCCGTCTTTGTGTTGAGGCTTACTTCTGCACACTACCCATAAGATCGTCATGATGACCAGCATGATGTATTCCTCCACTTCGTTACTGTCCCTATAAACCACAAATCCAAATTCGGTGAAATATTTCTTGAATGTCGGCACATATTGCGTAACACCTTTCACGAAATTTGAGGATGACGGACATTAAGGATGTCAGCAGATCAGGGCCCTTAAGAAGTACTGAGTTACGGGAAACTCCGCCAACTTCAGCCGCCGCATCCCACACCAGTCTTAACTTACCCTGTTTGTTCGGATTTAGAACTGGGAATATTGGTAAGAACCATGTATGTGACCGATCTTCACTAGCTTCTTTTGATGAAAGTTTCCTGACATATCCCTTGGTAATGTTACTATCGATTTTGCTGTGCAGTTCATCTGCTAGTTGATGGTCGTGACTCATCCTTTGTTGAATGCATGACAAACGTCTTTTTGCCATAAAATAACTGTCGGGCAGATGAACTCGTTCATACTTCCAAAGCAGTCCCGCCTCGAAACGGCCTTCCTTGCGAGAATACGTCTGCAGTTGCTAAGTGGTCGCTGATCATCTGTCGACTGCAGAGGCTTAGAATCTAAAGATCCAAAATTCTCGTTGCACAGCAGCTCGTTCACAAGTTCTTTCAACTCGAATTCACGTTCACGGCTACATTCACACAAGTGAATGTTATTGTAATCATTTGAATTCTGCGGCGTTGATAAAGATCCTGGTTGAGGGCAGCAGCCATAAATTGTCCAACCCAATTGCTAAGCCAGATGAGAAGGCGAGGAGCCTTCTTGACTGCGTCCACCGATTGCAGTGTTAGCTGGAGGCTTTTCACTGTATGAACGTTCGAAAGTGGAAATTTCTTACCTTTCTCACCTGTTCCGGATATGCTAAAGCTCATCACTCGCTAATCGTCTTCATATCTATGCGTGTTGACGGTCCATTTGATGCAGAGAGGATCAGGAGTTCCTTTAATGTTAAGTTGAGCCGCAACATCCTAATCAATCAGTGTCAATGATGAACCGTCATCCTACACTCCGCTTGGGGCGAACAGTGTGATACCCTATCCATATCCCTATATGCCCCAAAAAGCATTTAGAAGATGATGGATAGCATTTCATTTCATTGTAAATATTAAATTCAAAAAAAAAATATATATATTTTTTGAAAAAACGCCCCCAAAAAGTTGGCGTGGCCATGTGGTCCAAATTTCAGCTTCGTATCTTAATTTTAAAGGCCTACAAATTGTGTACGGACGGACGGACGGACATTGCTAAATAGTCTTAGGGTTTGGTCCTGATGATAAATATGTATACTCTTATGGGGCTACGACGAATATTAAGGGGTGTTACAAACTATGTGTCAAAATGTATATACCCTAAGGATAGGGAATAAAAACGCATACGTTTTTATTTGGACTTTGTTGCCATGCAAAATAACAGGAATTATGCGGTACATCACTGCTGTCGAGTTTCGAATGTCGGCATTACTAGGCTGTGCTGTAATGGGCGAAATAGAGTCACTTCCATTTTGCGATTTATCAATGTCGGTTTGATCGTTGTGAAGAAGCTGATAATGCTTAAAGGAGCAATAATTTTTGCCACACGGCGTAGCTGACCGGCAACGGTAGCCATTGTGTCTTCTTAGGCACCATCGGCATAGTTTGCATTCTCTGACAACTTCCTATTTAGATGCAGTGCATAGGTCTATAAATTTTACGCAACTCTCCACGCAGGTACAGGTCTTTCCACAAACCAAACACTTACGTTCCTTAGTGCTTCGAGAGCTGGAACTAGTTGTTGCTTCTGTTGGCCCAAATGCGCGTAAAGAAATCCTCTTTCCTTTTTTCCTATAACGCCACCCCTACTTTCACCACCTATTGTTAATGTTTTTGGTGGCATCGGTATTGAACTGTTAGCCGCCTCTGCAATTTTATACATCTAAATACTATACTCTGAAAGAGTACAGACAGGCAGTGTTTGGGTATATATCGCCCAACTGAAGTGGATGGGAACTGGCAGCTAGCGACTAACTCTTGTAAAAGAGAAGAATTGTTAAGATGTGATAAAATTCGGCGGTTTCCAGTGCAGCACAATGATTCTGGACTGCAACAGCAAACTGCACAAGGGTATCTAACTTCTCAGCTTTTGGTGACGGTGTCGATTGGATCCTCAGGGTGAGGGAATTCAAGATCTTATCCGGTTTTCCAAACATCATCTCCAGCACGCAAAGTATACGTGGCACATAGTTTGGGTTGTTCATTAAGCTTTGCATTGCTTCAAAAGCCCTATATTTGAGTACCTTTTGGAGTCGAAGTAAGTTCTCCTCGTCAGTGAGGCCACATAGTCTAGTAGTCCTATTAATGTCGGCTATGAATGCTGGCCACTCCTCTGGATTACCACTGAAGCTACGCAGATCCTTTAAGATGGAATGACGGGCAGCTAATTGATTACTTGTTACCCGTTGCGTATATGCGTGTGGTTAAACCGAGCAGGCAGGCTCGGCTGGGGGTACATTTATGATGGTTCATTCTGGATATTAAATGTTGTTTCTTGCTGATTTTGTAGTAAACACGAACGTTGCTGCACATTGACCATTTCTTCGGGCTGACGTTGGTACATGTCGACTTGAAGAGATGGGCTTACAACTGGTAAAGCCGATGAGTACACAAATGTTTGTTGCGACGTTGTTATTAGCTGATACCAAGGGTTGGAAGGTAACTGAAGTTACCGCTGTTTCGCTAAGCGTGAATTAACGTTTGCACCCAGCAATCTGTAGCCCACACTCGAACCATGTTCTATAGGGTTCTATGATTTCGCAACGGTTTTGTGTTCAGCTTCCTTGTCCATTTGTAACGGATGCATGCTCTTTAACCAGTCTTCAACTTTGCTGTCAGTTTCTGTGGAAATTTCGTCATTGACATCGTAAACAAAACCATCCTTTGCAATTTCGATTAAGATCTTGTACTTATGATTTAGAAATTCTTTTTTCATTGCTTTTTCTCTCCAACTTACGTAATTCAATATTTAAAGGCCTTAGTGATGAAGAACTTTGTGAGGACTTCCAACTCCTTAGCTTTGGTTATGGACACAACATGCGCTTTTGAATGTTTGACATTTTATGCTTTGCCTCGGTGGCAGATTGGTTGCGCATATATCCTTTCAAACCTGAAAATGCATTTGGTACCGACTTCGAAGCAGCGTTGTGATTTGTCGACCGCAGCGAAGCACTTACCGAGGGCTGCAACGCAGCTATGGATGGATCAGGCATATTGGACCATTGAAAGACTTTTACATATTTCAAAGATTTTGGAACATCACAGGGAACAGCTGTTTGCTCAGCGACTGCCGTGACAACAGATTTCGCATGCCCTAAAGCAGAATGTTGGCTTTTGGATGGAGGAACTTCTATGAAAACTGACGTGCGTTTAGGAATTACTGTAGATCCCGCAAATATGTGTGATTTCGACGGTTGGGTTACACTTGGATGTTCTACAGGAGGGAAATTACCACTCTGCCCGGATGGTTTAAGCCCAAACTTCGATGCTGTGGATGGCTGATCAATTCTCATGTTCGACGACAATTCCGAAGCATCGTTGAACATCCTTTCGACTGGCTTTATCTTTGATTGACTAAAATTCGTGGATATTTGCGTTGACTTTATTGGTTCCACGTAAGCGTCGGTTGACGATGGCTGGGTTACACCCGAGAGCGCCGAGGACAGTAAGTCCCTACTACTGCCCGTAGTAACTTTTGCTGCAGTAGAAATCGCGGTAGAGACTTTCAATAACACTTTTGGCAATTGTTGAGCACCTGCGCAGGCTTCACATGCAAAATCTTGGTTTGTTATAAAGCTGTCAACTCCAGCACACATGAAGTGAAACCAGTTTTCACATATGTCGCACGCCACCATGTTGTCTTCTGAATCAGGATCGCTATTGGTAATTGTATTCCCTTATATAGATCGGATATATTTGTTGGCCAAAGCGTCAAAAAATTTTGTAAAATTTTTGGGAAGAATTTTGTTGAGCCGTCGGACAATAAAAGCGCTAATAAGATATTTATATTTAATTCAGTTTTAATAATCTTGTCTGATTGAAGGTTACAAAATTTCACCCAGAGTGATCCAGTCAATTCAAGATTCAAGCCAAAAAGAAAGTCTTTTCTCCATTTCCATTTGAAATAAGCTCATTTGGTTTAGAAAGATGGCGATGGTTTGGTGTTTAAAAACGCCGATTGTGTTTCTGCTGCTGTTAAGCGGAGAGTTTAATGGGCAATATGGGTGATTGATGCCTACGTATGGTTTGCTTAAACGACCAGCAGAGTACATACACAATACTATAATGTGGGAGAACAGATTTGCATGGTTGACATTCTGAAATGGGTTGATTTTGCCGGTCCTTTCTTCGTGATGTTTATTAATTTTGTTGAAATTAAACAAGCACGTAAAGATATTGCACAATTGACTGCGGCAGAAATATAACCAAAAACCTTATAAATTGGTTTGGTTGGCCATTATACTTTCATGCAATGTTCTGCTTTAAATGAAAATAATTTAATTTCAGGGAAGGATTGAAAAAAGGGATTTTCATGGTTTTGGCTAATTCGTTACATGTTGCACTACAGAATTTTATGAACAATCGAACAATATCATATACGTATAATTATAATAATTTGCAAAAAACGAATTATTTTAAGTCCGGCGATGAAAAATTACATACTAAATTTTCAATAAACCTAAATCATTTTCAATGATGTAGATAAGAAGGCGAATACATTTCTTGCTAGCATATCTTTATATGGACATATACACATACATAAATATATGTATCTATATTAATGTCAATACAATTATTATTTGCGCTGAGTTACAAAACAATACAAATAAATAGAAATGGAGAGAAAATAAAAAAATTAGAACCTATATAAACCGGTTATATCATATGTAGGTCAGAACTGCAAACCATTTTCTTGCCCTCTTTCCTTTTACATGAAATATGAAGGGAAGAAAAAAACACAATACATTTGGGCTCATTTCTATTCACACATTTACTTTCAAAATAAAGTCTTTATTTTCCTACTTTTTTTGCTTTTTAAACTTCTACTCATTAAGTAGGGTCCAAATATTCAGCTTATCATATGTACTTCAAAAGAAAGAGCAAACACTAAACGGAAGTACATTCAATACAGATTCCCTTTACATATCAGATTCCCAAGAACATATGAACAATTTTTGGAAATTATTTTTATTAAATTTAATATGCACAGATAGGTTATAATATTTTACTTAAAATTAAAAGTTCAGATTTAACTAAGAAAATTGTATTTCAGTACAATATCAAACCCTTCAAATTTTAGAAAAATTGCAATAGCCAAACACCAAATGCGTTGAATACTGATTATAACATGTGTGCCAAACTCCCCTAAAATCCGTTAAATAGCGCAACGACTATAATTATTTACCCCTAAGAATATTTCAATTTTTATTAAGTATAGCATTTTTATTTGTAGACTGATTTGAATCTATTTTATAACAGGGTATAAATTATTATATTCCGCGTTGGTTAAGTATTATAAAAATGATTTAATTATTTAATTAACAATTATAAATAATGAAAAATATATTTAAAATGACAATTATAAAAAAAAGCTTCCCAAAAACAACAAGTTTAGGTGCCATCATATAATTGTTGGCACAACTATAGTAGTTGCTGGCTGCGAGATTAAGCCCCGTGCTGCCGTTTGGAATGTAACAATCAGTTAAACACGATATCCGCTTATTCTCTGCAATATTATTTTAATACAATTTTACGAAATAAGTATAAGCTTCCAATCTTCGAATGTTCCAGGGAGTCAAGTAAAAAGGCGCAAGTGCCAAAATGACACATTTGGCAGTAGGTTAGTAGTAGTACAAAATATATTAATTTAAGTATAAAACTTTTCAACACTCCACCCTTCGTGAGGCACATGTACTCTCCAAAGCCTCACCAACGTCGAATACAGCAAACTTTACTGCTGGCCTCTTAAAAATCCCAGCCGCAGTTTTAACCTGAGCAGAACGAACTTGACCATCTGCTCCAGGTACTATTTTGGTAATTCTTCCTCTTTTCCACTGGCTTCTTGGCAGGTTCACTTCGCAAATGAGGACCAAGTCTGCTACGGCTAGAGCTCGAACCTTTCCGAACCATTTGCTCCGTCTGGTGAGATCTGTCAGGTACTCTCAGATGCATCGTTCTTGATCTGTTAAGATACCCGCCATTGTTTTCGAACGCAGAGCCCTCTGTTATCGACTTCATCTAGAGATTGCGTCGAGTTCGAAGCACCCAGTAAAAAATGATTCGGAGTTAGGGGCTCTTCATCTTCGGACGAAATTGGCAAGTGCGTAAGTGGACGGCTGTTGATAATGTCATCTGCTTCCAACAAACTGCTCAGAAAGCTTTCAGGTCTGGGCGCTATTTCGTTGAGTATGTACAACAATGTTCTCTTCACGGAGCGTACGAGCCTCTCCCAACATCGTCCTGCGTGCGGATTGAAAGTGCAGTTAAAGACTCAGTCAATTCCTCTGGAGCCCAGTTCCGTCTTTAGAGCCTCATTATCAAAAATTTCAGCGGTCAACAACTCCTTTTTTGCTCCAATGAAATTAGTGCCGTTTTTACTTTTGATTCGTAGCGGAACCCCTCTCCTATTGACGAAGATTCGGATGCACAAAATGCAGACATCCGTCGACAAATCAGACGCAACCTCAAAGTGAATGGCTCTTATGGTCATACAAGTAAATCAAGCGACCCATCGCTTCTCCCGTCGACGTCCTACTGTGACGTAGACTATCCCGAAATAATCAAGTCCTGAATATGTAAATGGTCGTACAAACGGGGTCAGACGGTCCTCGGGTAATTGTCCCATTAATGGTGGCTATGGCGGAGCAGTCCGAACTCGGCAATATGGGCACTGAGTTTTTACTTTCTTGACGGCAGAGCGAACACTCGGCACCTAGTACTTACATCGTAACTCTTTGGCAATCGTGTCATCATTTTGATGATGCATTAGGCGGTTATAATAATCAACAGTCAACTTCGTTAGCGGATGTATTTTCGGCAGGATGATCGGTCGTCTGGCGGCAAACGGTTCTCATCCTTCGATCGATCTTCTTTGGCATGCTTGAATTAACCGAAGCACACAGGCCATAGTCCTTTGCAGTTTACGATACCTAATGAATCTAGAGAAATTAATGGCTGGGGTACTCACCACAGAGTATAGAAGCGTGTGGGGTCGTTGCACATTTGGCTGCTGATATCAGCTGGTGGTTCAGGCCAATACTCTTCCGGCATTTGGAGGAATTTTGGACCACTTATCCAACTGTTATTGACTTTGAGTTTGGGTGGATATTTAGCTCGTGTCGCCTCATCTGCTGGGTTGAGTTTGGATGGAAGCCAATGCCATTGGCTTACCTTAGTACTTTCAAGGATCTCGGTAATTCAGAAGGCTATGAACTACTTGTGTCGGCGAGGATCTGATTTAAGTCAATGAATGACCGTTTTCGAGTCACTTCAAAATACGCGAGTCCTTAAAGCTAACTCGTGATTTTCCACAACAGCATCAAAAAGTCTCACTCCCAAAATGGTTGCCGATAACTCGAGGCGGGGAATGGAAGTTAACCTTTTTGGCGCGCACCTCGTTTTACCACAAGCAAATGATAGACATATACGGTTATCAAACTCAAGATATGTCAATGCACTGAACGCCTCTTCACTGGCATCGACGAAGGTGTGAAGAACTACATTATTGGCAGACGTAAAATAGAGATCATAACATCTTGGAATCCTATACTGCTTGAGGGTCGCAAGTTCAGCTTTCCACTGTTTTCAACATTCATAAATACCAATAGGAATGGGCTCGTCCCAGCCAATCCCATGCTTCCAGACCGCTTGCAACAATAAATTAATATAGATCACAAAGTTGGCAAACATTCCAAATGGGTCAAACATAGACATGGCGATGCTCAGGAATTCTCTTTTAGTTGGGCACCTAAAGTCCGATATAACATCCTGGCTGACACGAAGAAACTTCAATGTGAATGTGAAGACGTCATCGATGGGTTCCCAACACATTCCGAAAACCTTTTCCATTGTGGCATCCATATTCATGTCAACCATCTTCTTTTGCTGCTCGGCGGCCTTTAAATAAGAAATGTCTCGTTACACCTCCTTAGAATTCGACGCAAAATTGCAGAGTTCAAATTCTTGTGAATTTCAACGACAGCTTGGGTGACCTAGACTGCTTCAGCTACACTACCAAAACTGTCCACGTAGTCATCTACGTAGTGGTGATCTACTATCGCCTTTACCGCTCTTGGAAAATCCCTCTTAAATCTCATAACGTTATGATCTTTAACGAAGCTTGCCGAGCATGGTGAACGGCTGGCACCGAACGTCATAGATTTCATAACATAAGTACTGATACCATGCTCTCCTCCTTTCTCCAAAGGAATCGTTGCGAGTGTTGATCTTCTTTTTGTATGACCACTTGGTGGAACATTTCTTTAATGTCGCCAGTTACTGCTACAGGCCGTATCCTTAAGTTGAAGAGAATCGACCTTCACAAATGACTTCAAAATAGACTGGGAATTCAAAATTTAAAACAAAGTATTGAAGGAAGCCTAAAGACTTCAAAAATTAATTTTTTTATTCAATTGAATGCTATACTCAAATGATTGCAAAATTTTACAACTTTGGTAGATCAGAACTGCAATCCATTTTTTTCCCTCTTTCCTTTTATATGAAATATGAAGGAAAGAAACAAACACAATACATTTGGTTTTATTTCTATTCACACATTTACTTTCAAAATAAAGTCTTTATTCCTCCTCCTCCTCCTTTTTATTTTGCTTTTCAAACTTATACTCATTAAATAGGGTCCAAATGCCCAGCTTATCATATGTACTTCAAAAGAAGGAGCAAACACAAAACGGAAGTATATTCAATACAGATTCCCTTTACATATCAGATTCCCAAGAACATATGAACAATTTTGGAAATTATTTTTATTAATTTTAATATGAACAGATAGGTTATAATATTTTATTTAAAATTGAAAGTTCAGACTTAAAAAAAAATGTATTTCAGTACAACATCAAACCCTTCAAATTTTAGAAAAATTGCAATACCCAAACACCAAATCCGTTTAATACTAATCTTAACATTTGTGTTTTTTTTATAATTTGGGAAAATGATTATCCAAAGATAATTAAAGTCCGCCAAAAAATAACAGCATATTGGGATATGGATAGAGTAATATACTGTTAGCCTAAAGAGAACTGTGGCGTTTCCTGTTGTTTGTTTTATGTGGGAATAGGGGACCTGCAAAAGGTGGCCTTAGAATAACCAGATACCATTGTAAATATATGAAACCTGTAGTACTCGCTAAATGACTTCACAGCAGTACGATGGATGATGTCTATGCTAAAAGCCTTGTATATGAAAACTAAATGACTTGCGACTGATACGACACCTGGGGTTCGCGATCACACATAATATTAGTTGAGTGATTGATGCCTACGTATGGCTTGCTTAAAGGAGCAGCAGAGTACATACACAATACTACAATGTGGGAGAACAGATTTGCATAGTTGACGTAATATAAAAAACAATAATACAAATAAATAGAAATGGAGAGAAAATACAAAAATTATAACCCTTATAAACTGGTTATATCATATGTAGGTCAGAACTGCGATTAATTTGCTTGCCCTTTGTCCTCTCACATGAAATATGATGGAAAAAAAAACACAATACGTTTGGTTTTATTTCTATTCACACATTTACATTCAAAATAAAGACATTATTTGCCTCCTTTTTTTGCTTTTTAAACTTCTACTCATTATAGGGTCCAAATATTCAGCTTATCATATGTACTTCAAACGAATTTACAGGGTGTCCGCCGGGAAGGTATACTACTTTATTTGTTTCTAATTTTTGATTAAATGAAAGAGAATGGATCTTATATTGATAAATGTTTTATTTGATGTCGGCAATTATGTATGTAATATAATATCAGGTAAATGTCCGCCTCTTTTAGTCACACAAATGCTAGCCTTTTAGAGCACATTTTCCAACATTCTCACACATTTCACGCGGTATTTCATCATGAATATTTTGTTTGAGTTGCTCAAGCGTTTCTGGTTTGTTTGCATTCACCTTGCAAATCTGCGTGCTTCAGATATCCCCACAAAAAGAAGTCCGGAGCAATCAAATCAGGCGACCGTGGAGGCCAATCAACATCACCATTTCTTGAAATAACTTGTTGTGGGAAGAGGTCTCGCAGTAATTCCATTGTAATCCTGGCTGTATGCGATGTGGCACCGTCTTGTTGATACCACATGTAAATCAAGCCCAAAGCATGAAGTTGTGGTGCTAAAAATGTTCAATAATATCACGATATAGCTCCCCATTCACAGTTACCGTTACGCCGTTTTAACTTTCAAAGAAGTAAGGTCCAATGATTCCTCCTGACCTATGGAATTCGGTCATGACCAGACTGTAACTTTTAATGGATGCAAAAGTGACTGATAAATAATTTGCTGGTTTTCCGTTGCCTAGAACCGACTATTCTGTTTATTCACATATCCATTCAAATGAAAATGTGTCTCGCCACTCATTATGATTTTTTCGTGAAAATCGGGGTTGTCATGGGCTAGCTGTAACATCCTATTGGCATATGTACGTCGGCGTAAAGGGTCTTGTGGAAGAAGCTCTTATGTCAAACTGAGTCTTAAATGGAAACAAATGCAAATCCTTGTGCAAAATTGTCGCCAAAGTTGTTCTTTGAAGACCAAGCTCCTGAGCACGGCATCGAATTGAGGTTGATAAATTGTTTTGAACACTTCCTTAAGCAGCAGTAATGTTTTCAGCCGATCATGCAGTACGTTGTGGTCCATGCCTTAGCATATCTCCTACAGACCCTCTTTCTTCGAAATCATTCACTACACGATAAATAGTGCCATTAGTTGGCACGTTATTTCTCCCAAAAATTACAAGTAAATTTCTCATCGCCACAGTAATCGATGATTGATTTTAATAAAATGTTTTAACGATTAAAACACGACGGTTTATCGAATATTTTTCCATAATAAATTTGCTACGTGTCTACTTCACGACTGCCAAATACGAACTGTCAAGACTAATGTTTACCAAAATGGCGGCAAAACAAAGTAGTATTCAATACAGATTCCCTTAACATATTAGATTCCCAAGAATATATGAACAACTTTTGGAAATTATTTTTATTAAATTTAATATGCACAGATAGGTTACAATATTTTATTTAAAATTAAAAGTTCAGATTTAACTAAAAAAAATTGTATTTCAGAACAACATCAAACCCTGAAAATTTAAAAAAAAATTGCAATATCCAATCACTGAATGCCTATAATACTAATCTTAACATGTGTGCCCAACTTCACTAAAATCTGTTAAATAGCGTACGACTACAATTATTGGCACCCCTAAGAAAATTAAAATTTGTATTAAGTATAACTTTTGTAGACTGATTTGAATCTATTTTATAATAGAGTATAAATTATTAAACACCGCGTTGGTTAAGTATTATAAAACATGATTTAATTATTTAATTAATAATTATTAATAATGAAAAATGTACTCAAAATGAAAATTAAAAAAAAAAGCTTACCAGAAACAACAAGTATTGGCGCCAACATATAATTGTTGGCAAAACTATAGTCATTGGCACCCTTTAATCAGAAATAAAAACTAACTACATTTTCTAAAAAAATGCCATTTAAATTACTAAAATCGATTTAACAACAATTATTTGCCAAAAAGAAAAGAATTGGGGAACCAATAATTGTAGTCGTTACGCTAGTTCAGATTCAAGAGGCTTATTTCCGCTCTTCCATAAAAAACACTGTGGGACTTTCTATACCAATTTTTTTCACTGCATGAGAATTAAATAAAAAAATTAAAATTTATTTTAATTTACAACACATCTTAATTCATCAGAAATAAGATACATTAATAAACAAACTTGCGGCGGCCAATCATGAAAATTAACAACTGGCCAACTGCTCCTAACTTAGCAACAAAAATGGTGCACTTTAAGTCAAAAGCTGCACGTGTTAATCACGCTGACACATCGTTTGAAAGCGACAATTGGTTATTCTGGTTGTGGGGACTTTTACCCACGCGAATCCACTGCTTAATAAAAAAACATGTGTTAATATATTGGTTTTTGATTTTGTTTCACTTTTGTATTTGTTTTTATTTAAATATTTACATTTGGAATTGTGTTTTTCTGATAATTGGGGAAAATGATTATTCAAAGATAATCAAAGTCTGCCAACAAATAACAGTATATTGGGATATGGATAGGGTAACATACAGTGAGCGCAAAGATAACTGTGGCCTTTCCTGTTGTTTTTTTATGTGGGATTAGGAAACCTGCAAAAGATGGAGCTAGAATAACCAGATACCATTGTATATGAAACCTGTAGTACTCGCTAAATGACTTGACATCGGTACGATGGATGATGTCTATGCTAAATGCCTTGTATATGAAAACAAAATGACTTGCGGCCGATGCGACACCTGTGTGTCTGTTCGCGACCACACAAAATAAAGGGTGATCCAAGTCGAGATACTTTTTTCAATAACCTTTTTTGACAGATCACGTGTAGGTTGTGTCATGCTGTCATGTTATATTTGTTTAGTATTGTTTGGCATATCATAATGGAAAGACTTACGCGTGAACAACGTTTACAAATTGTTCAACTTTATAGTGAAAATTCACGTTCTGTGAGGAATGTGTTTCGTGCACTTCGCTCAACTTATGGTCAACATAATCGGCCTACTGTACTATTCGCAACACCATCACCCATTTTGAGACCCAGCATTCATTATTGGATAATATTCGACCGAATAGACCACGTCCAGCACGCTGTGAAGAAAATATAGCGGCCGTAGCTGATAGTATACACGAAGACCGTAGAGAGACGATTCGGCGCCGTTCGCAGCAACTCGGACTGACGTATGGAACGACTTGGCGCATTTTACGTCAAGATCTTAAATTAAAAGCGTACAAAATACAGCTTGTACAACAACTGAAGCCGCTCGACCTTCCCAAGCGACATCACTTCGCTCTATGGGCTCTTGAAAAGTTTCAAGAAGATCCGACGTTTTCGAGGTAAATTTTGTTTAGCGATGAGGCCCATTTCTGGCTCAATGGGTATGTAAACAAACAAAATTGCCGCATTTGGGACGAAGAGAAACCTGAAGAGATTGAAGAACTGCCACTTCATCCAGAAAAAACAACGGTTTGGTGTGGTTTGTGGGCCAGTGGATTCATCGGTCCATATTTCTTTAAAAATTATGCCGGTGCGAACGTAACCGTCAATGGCGACCGCTATCGTGCCATGATAACCGACTATTTGATGCCTGAAATTGAAGCTCGTGATCTCGGCGACATTTGGTTTCAGCAAGACGGCGCCACTTCCCACACATCGCTTTAATCAATGGACTTATTGAGAGAACATTTCGGTGAGCACATAATTTTACGTTTTGGGCCGGTCGATTGGCCACCAATATCGTGTGATATCACACCGTTAGACTTTTTCCTGTGGGGATATGTAAAGTCAAAAGCTTATGCCGACAAACCCGCATCGATTCAGGCCTTGGAGGAAAACATCACGCGTGTCATTCGCCAGTTACCAGTCGAAATGCTCGAACGAGTGATCGAAAATTGGACTCAACGGATGGACCATCTGCGACGTAGCAACGGCCAACATTTGATAGACATAATCTTCAAAAAATAAATGCCAAAGAATGTTCTTTCAAGTAATAATAAACGTTCTCCACTAAATTTGAATATTCTGTTTTTTTTTCTTTAAAAAAGTAGGGAACCTAGAAATGGATCACCCTTTATTAGTTGAGTTATTGATGCATAGGTATGGTTTGCTTAAACGAGCAGCAGAGTACTACACAATACAACAATGTAGGAGAACAGATTTCCATGGTTACCGTTTTAAAATGGGTTGTTTTTGCCGCCAAGATATTTCAGAGTATGTTATGCAATCACTAAAAAAAATTAAATAAGCACCGCAGAAATATAACCAAAAAACTTTTAAATTGGTTTGGGTGGCTTTATTATTTTCATCGGAATATTCTGCTGTAAATGAAAATAATTTAATTTTAGGGAAGGATTGAAAAAAAATGTTCCCTTTGGTTTTGGTTAATTCGTTACATATTGCACTACAGAATTTTATAAACAATCGATCAATAAAATATACGTATATATATAATAATTTGAAAAAAAAAAAATTTCTTGCCGTCTTTCCTTTTATATGAAATATGAAGGAAAAAAACGATACATTTGCTCCTATTTCTATTCACACATTTACTGTGAAAATAAAATCGTTCTTTATATATATTTAATTAATAATTATAAATAATGAAAAATGTATTTAAAATGACAATTAAAAAAACCTTACCAGGAACAACAAGTATTGGCGCCATCATATAATTGTTGGCACAACTATAGTCATCAGAAATAAAAAGTAACTACATTTTCTAAAAAAAAAATGCTATTTAAATTACTAAAATAGATTTAACAACAATTATTTGCCAAAAAGAAAAGAATTGGGGAACAAATAATTGTAGTCATTACGCTAGTTCAGATCCAAGAGACTTATTTTCGCTCTTCCATAAAAAACACTGTGGGACTTTCTATATCAATTTTTTTCACTGCGTGAGAATTAAATAAAAAAATTAAAATTTATTTTTATTTACAACACATCTAAATTCATCAGAAATAAGATACATTAGGTACTAAACAAACTTGCGGCGGCCAATCATGAAAATTAACAACTGGCCAACTGCTCCTAACTTAGCAACAAAAATGGTGCACTTTAAGTCAAAAGCTGCACGTGTTAATCACGCTGACGCATCCTTTGAAAGCGACAATTGGTTATTCTGGTTGTGGGGACTTTTATCCACGCGAATCCACTGCTTAATAAAAAAACATGTGTCAATATATTGGTTTTTGATTTTGTTTCACTTTTGTATTTGTTTTTATTTAAATATTTACATTTGGAATTGTGTTTTTCTGATAATTGGGGAAAATGATTATTCAAAGATTATCAAAGCCTGCCAACAAATAACAGCATATTGGGATATGGATAGGGTAACATACAGTGAGCCCAAAGATAACTGTGGCCTTTCCTGTTGTGTTTTTATGTGGGATTTAGAAACCTGCAAAAGATGGCACTAGAATAACCAGATACCATTGTATATGAAACCTGCAGTACTCGCTAAATGACTTGACATCGGTACGATGGATGATATCTATGCTAAATGCCCTGTATATGAAAACAAAATGACTTGCGGCCGATTCGACACCTGTGTTTCTGTTCGCGACCACACATAATATTAGTTCAGTGATTGATGCCTAGGTATGGTTTGATTCAACGAGCAGCAGAGTAAATACACAATACTACAATGTGGGAGAACAGATTTCCATGGTTACCGTTCTAAAATGGATTGTTTTTGCCACCAAGATATTTCAGAGTATGGTATGCAATCGCTACGATTAATCCTTTCTCTGTGATGATTATTAATTTTGTTAAAATTAAATAAACACTGTAAAGATATTGTAAAATGCACTGCGGCAGAAATATAACCAAAAAACTTTTAAATTGGTTTGGGTGGCCTTATTACTTTCATCGGAATATTCTGCTGTAAATGAAAATAATTTAATTTTAGGGAAGGATTGAAAAAAAATGTTCCCTTTGGTTTTGGCTAATTCGTTACATTTTGCACTACAGAATTTTATAAACAATCGATCAATAAAATATACGTATATATATAATAATTTGAAAAAAAAACATTTTCTTGCCGTCTTTCCTTTTATATGAAATATGAAGGAAAAAAACGATACATTTGCTCCTATTTCTATTCACACATTTACTGTGAAAATAAAATCTTTCGCGCTGGTTAAGTATTATATATATTTAATTAATAATTATAAATAATGAAAAATGTATTTAAAATGACAATTAAAAAAACCTTACCAGGAACAACAAGTATTGGCGCCATCATATAATTGTTGGCACAACTATAGTCATCAGAAATAAAAATTAACTACATTTTCTAAAAAAAAAAATGCTATTTAAATTACTAAAATAGATTTAACAACAATTATTTGCCAAAAAGAAAAGAATTGGGGAACCAATAATTGTAGTCGTTACGCTAGTTCAGATTCAAGAGACTTATTTTCGCTCTTCCATAAAAAACACTGTGGGACTTTCTATATCAATTTTTTTTCACTGCGTGAGAATTAAATAAAAAAATTAAAATTTATTTTTATTTACAACACATCTAAATTCATCAGAAATAAGATACGTTACTAAACAAACTTGCGGCGGCCAATCATGAAAATTAACAACTGGCCAACTGCTCCTAACTTAGCAACAAAAATGGTGCACTTTAAGTCAAAAGCTGCACGTGTTAATCACGCTGACGCATCCTTTGGAAGCGACAATTGGTTATTCTGGTTGTGGGGACTTTTATCCACGCGAATCCACTGCTTAATAAAAAAACATGTGTCAATATATTGGTTTTTGATTTTGTTTCACTTTTGTATTTGTTTTTATTTAAATATTTACATTTGGAATTGTGTTTTTCTGATAATTGGGGAAAATGATTATTCAAAGATTATCAAAGCCTGCCAACAAATAACAGCATATTGGGATATGGATAGGGTAACATACAGTGAGCGCAAAGATAACTGTGGCCTTTCCTGTTGTTTTTTTATGTGGGATTAGGAAACCTGCAAAAGATGGCACTAGAATAACCAGATACCATTGTATATGAAACCTGTAGTACTCGCTAAATGACTTGACATCGGTACGATGGATGATGTCTATGCTAAATGCCTTGTATATGAAAACAAAATGACTTGCGACCGATACGACACCTGTGTGTCTGTTCGCGACCACACATAATAAAGGGTGATCCAAGTCGAGATACTTTTTTCAATAACCTTTTTTGACAGATCACGTGTAAGTCGTGTCATGCTGTCATGTTATTTTTGTTTAGTATTGTTTGGCATATCATAATGGAAAGACTTACGCGTGAACAACGTTTACAAATTGTTCAACTTTATAGTGAAAATTCACGTTCTGTGAGGAATGTGTTTCGTGCACTTCGCTCAACTTATGGTCAACATAATCGGCCTACTGTACTATTCGCAACACCATCACCCATTTTGAGACCCAGCATTCATTATTGGATAATATTCGACCGAATAGACCACGTCCAGCACGCTGTGAAGAAAATATAGCGGCCGTAGCTGATAGTATACACGAAGACCGTAGAGAGACGATTCGGCGCCGTTCGCAGCAACTCGGACTGACGTATGGAACGACTTGGCGCATTTTACGTCAAGATCTTAAATTAAAAGCGTACAAAATACAGCTTGTACAACAACTGAAGCCGCTCGACCTTCCCAAGCGACATCACTTCGCTCTATGGGCTCTTGAAAAGTTTCAAGAAGATCCGACGTTTTCGAGGTAAATTTTGTTTAGCGATGAGGCCCATTTCTGGCTCAATGGGTATGTAAACAAACAAAATTGCCGCATTTGGGACGAAGAGCAACCTGAAGAGATTGAAGAACTGCCACTTCATCCAGAAAAAACAACGGTTTGGTGTGGTTTGTGGGCCAGTGGATTCATAGGTCCATATTTCTTTAAAAATTATGCCGGTGCGAACGTAACCGTCAATGGCGACCGCTATCGTGCCATGATAACCGACTATTTCATGCCTGAAATTGAAGCTCGTGATCTCGGCGACATTTGGTTTCAGCAAGACGGCGCCACTTCCCACACATCGCTTTAATCAATGGACTTATTGAGAGAACATTTCGGTGAGCACATAATTTTACGTTTTGGGCCGGTCGATTGGCCACCAAGATCGTGTGATATCACACCGTTAGACTTTTTCCTGTGGGGATATGTAAAGTCAAAAGCTTATGCCGACAAACCCGCTTCGATTCAGGCCTTGGAGGAAAACATCAAGCGTGTCATTCGCCAGTTACCAGTCGAAATGCTCGAACGAGTGATCGAAAATTGGACTCAACGGATGGACCATCTGCGACGTAGCAACGGCCAACATTTGATAGACATAATCTTCAAAAAATAAATGCCAAAGAATGTTCTTTCAAGTGATAATAAACGTTCTCCACTAAATTTGAATATTCTGTTTTTTTTCTTTAAAAAAGTAGGGAACCTAGAAATGGATCACCCTTTATTAGTTGAGTTATTGATGCATAGGTATGGTTTGCTTAAACGAGCAGCAGAGTACTACACAATACAACAATGTAGGAGAACAGATTTCCATGGTTACCGTTTTAAAATGGGTTGTTTTTGCCGCCAAGATATTTCAGAGTATGTTATGCAATCACTAAAAAAAATTAAATAAGCACCGCAGAAATATAACCAAAAAACTTTTAAATTGGTTTGGGTGGCTTTATTATTTTCATCGGAATATTCTGCTGTAAATGAAAATAATTTAATTTTAGGGAAGGATTGAAAAAAAATGTTCCCTTTGGTTTTGGCTAATTCGTTACATTTTGCACTACAGAATTTTATAAACAATCGATCAATAAAATATACGTATATATATAATAATTTGAAAAAAAAAACATTTTCTTGCCGTCTTTCCTTTTATATGAAATATGAAGGAAAAAAACGATACATTTGCTCCTATTTCTATTCACACATTTACTGTGAAAATAAAATCTTTCGCGCTGGTTAAGTATTATATATATTTAATTAATAATTATAAATAATGAAAAATGTATTTAAAATGACAATTAAAAAAACCTTACCAGGAACAACAAGTATTGGCGCCATCATATAATTGTTGGCACAACTATAGTCATCAGAAATAAAAATTAACTACATTTTCTAAAAAAAAAAATGCTATTTAAATTACTAAAATAGATTTAACAACAATTATTTGCCAAAAAGAAAAGAATTGGGGAACCAATAATTGTAGTCATTACGCTAGTTCAGATCCAAGAGACTTATTTTCGCTCTTCCATAAAAAACACTGTGGGACTTTCTATATGAATGTTTTTCACTGCGTGAGAATTAAATAAAAAAATTAAAATTTATTTTTATTTACAACACATCTAAATTCATCAGAAATAAGATACATTAGGTACTAAACAAACTTGCGGCGGCCAATCATGAAAATTAACAACTGGCCAACTGCTCCTAACTTAGCAACAAAAATGGTGCACTTTAAGTCAAAAGCTGCACGTGTTAATCACGCTGACGCATCCTTTGGAAGCGACAATTGGTTATTCTGGTTGTGGGGACTTTTATCCACGCGAATCCACTGCTTAATAAAAAAACATGTGTCAATATATTGGTTTTTGATTTTGTTTCACTTTTGTATTTGTTTTTATTTAAATATTTACATTTGGAATTGTGTTTTTCTGATAATTGGGGAAAATGATTATTCAAAGATAATCAAAGTCTGCCAACAAATAACCGTATATTGGGATATGGATAGGGTAACATACAGTGAGCCCAAAGATAACTGTGGCCTTTCCTGTTGTTTTTTTATGTGGGATTAGGAAACCTGCAAAAGATGGAGCTAGAATAACCAGATACCATTGTATATGAAACCTGTAGTACTCGCTAAATGACTTGACATCGGTACGATGGATGATGTCTATGCTAAATGCCTTGTATATGAAAACAAAATGACTTGCGGCCGATACGACACCTGTGTGTCTGTTCTCGACCACACATAATAAAGGGTGATCGAAGTCGAGATACTTTTTTCAATAACCTTTTTTGCCAGTTCACGTGTAAGTCGTGTCATGCTGTCATGTTATTTTTGTTTAGTATTGTTTGGCATATCATAATGGAAAGACTTACGCGTGAACAACGTTTACAAATTGTTCAACTTTATAGTGAAAATTCACGTTCTGTGAGGAATGTGTTTCGTGCACTTCGCTCAACTTATGGTCAACATAATCGGCCTACTGTACTATTCGCAACACCATCACCCATTTTGAGACCCAGCATTCATTATTGGATAATATTCGACCGAATAGACCACGTCCAGCACGCTGTGAAGAAAATATAGCGGCCGTAGCTGATAGTATACACGAAGACCGTAGAGAGACGATTCGGCGCCGTTCGCAGCAACTGCCACTTCATCCAGAAAAAACAACGGTTTGGTGTGATTTGTGAGCCAGTGGATTCATCGGTCCATATTTCTTTAAAAATTATGCCGGTGCGAACGTAACCGTCAATGGCGACCGCTATCGTGCCATGATAACCGACTATTTGATGCCTGAAATTGAAGCTCGTGATCTCGGCGACATTTGGTTTCAGCAAGACGGCGCCACTTCCCACACATCGCTTTAATCAATGGACTTATTGAGAGAACATTTCGGTGAGCACATAATTTTACGTTTTGGGCCGCTCGATTGGCCACCAAGATCGTGTGATATCACACTGTTAGACTTTTTCCTGTGGGGATATGTAAAGTCAAAAGCTTATGCCGACAAACCCGCTTCGATTCAGGCCTTGGAGGAAAACATCAAGCGTGTCATTCGCCAGTTACCAGTCGAAATGCTCGAACGAGTGATCGAAAATTAGACTCAACGGATGGACCATCTGCGACGTAGCAACGGCCAACATTTGATAGACATAATCTTCAAAAAATAAATGCCAAAGAATGTTCTTTCAAGTGATAATAAACGTTCTCCACTAAATTTGAATATTCTGTTTTTTTTCTTTAAAAAAAGTAGGGAACCTAGAAATGGATCACCCTTTATTAGTTCAGTGATTGATGCCTAGGTATGGTTTGATTCAACGAGCAGCAGAGTAAATACACAATACTACAATGTGGGAGAACAGATTTCCATGGCTACCGTTCTAAAATGGATTGTTTTTGCCACCAAGATATTTCAGAGTATGGTATGCAATCGCTACGATTAATCCTTTCTCCGTGATGATTATTAATTTTGTTAAAATTAAATAAGCACGGTAAAGATATTGTAAAATGCACTGCGGCAGAAATATAACCAAAAAACTTTTAAATTGGTTTGGGTGGCCTTATTACTTTCATCGGAATATTCTGCTGTAAATGAAAATAATTTAATTTTAGGGAAGGATTGAATAAAAAGGAATTTCCTTTTGGTTTTGGCTAATTCGTTACGTTTTGCACTACTAGAATTTTATAAACAATCGAATAATACAATATACGTATATGTATAATAATTTGCAAAAACCAAATTATTTTAAGTCCGCCGACGAAAAATTACATACTAAATTTTCAATAAACTTAAATCATTTTCAATGATGTAGGTAAGAAGGAGCATACATTTCTTGCTAGCATATCTTTATATCAACATGTACAAATACATATATGTATCTATATTAATAGTAATACAATTATTATTTGCGTTGTGTTACAAAATAATACAAATAAATAGAAATGGAGGGAAAATAAAAAAATTATAACCTATATAAACCGGTTACATCATATGTAGGTCAGAACTGCATTCCATTTTCTTGCCCTCTTTCCTTTTACATGAAAAATGAAGGGAAGAAAAAAACACAATACATTTGATCTTATTTCTATTCACACAATTACTTTCAAAATAAAGTCTTTATTTTCCTCCTTGTTTTGCTTTTAAAGCTTCTACTCATTAAATAGGGTCCAAATATTCGGCTTAACATATGTACTTCAAAAGAAGGAGCAAATGGAAGTATAATCAATACAGTTTCCCTTTACATATCAGATTCCCAAGAACATATAAACAATTTTGGAAAATATTTTTATTAAATTTAATATACACAGATAGGTTATAATATTTTATTTAAAATTAAAAGTTCAGACTTAACTAACTATTTCAGTACAACATCAAACCCTTCAAATTTTAGAAAATTTGCAATAGCCAAACACCAAATCCGTTCAATACTTATCTTAACATCTGTGCCAAACTTCCCTACCATCCGTTAAATAGCGCAACGACTACAATTATTGACCACTAAGAAAATTTCAATTTTTATTAAGTATAACATTTTTTTTGTAGCCTGATTTGAATCTATTTTATAATAGAGTATAAGTTATAAAATTCCGCGTTGGTTAAATATTATAAAAAAAGATTTCATTATTTATTTAATAGATATAAATTAGGAAAAATGTATTTCAAATGACAATTAAAAAAAAGCTTACCAGAAACAACAAGTATTGGCGCCATTATATAATAGCTATAGTCATCAGAAATAAAAAGTAACTAAATTTTCTAAAAAAAAAAAATTGCTATTTAAATTACTAAAATCGATTTAACAACAATTATTTGCCAAAAAGAAAAGAATTGGGGAACCAATAATTGTAGTCATTACGCTAGTTCAGATTCAAGAGGCTTATTTCCGCTCTTCCATAAAAAACACTGTGGGACTTTCTATACCAATTTTTTTCACTGCGTGAGAATTAAATAAAAAAATTAAAATTTATTTTAATTTACAACACATCTTAATTCAACAGAAATAAGATACATTAATAAACAAACTTGCGGCGGCCAATCATGAAAATTAACAACTGGCCAACTGCTCCTAACTTAGCAACAAAAATGGTGCACTTTAAGTCAAAAGCTGCACGTGTTAATCACGCTGACGCATCCTTTGAAAGCGACAATTGGTTATTCTGGTTGTGGGGACTTTTATCCACGCGAATCCACTGCTTAATAAAAAAACATGTGTCAATATATTGGTTTTTGATTTTGTTTCACTTTTGTATTTGTTTTTATTTAAATATTTACATTTGGAATTGTGTTTTTCTGATAATTGGGGAAAATGATTATTCAAAGATTATCAAAGCCTGCCAACAAATAACCGTATATTGGGATATGGATAGGGTAATATACAGTGAGCCCAAAGATAACTGTGGCCTTTCCTGTTGTGTTTTTATGTGGGATTTAGAAACCTGCAAAAGATGGCACTAGAATAACCGGATACCATTGTATATGAAACCTGCAGTACTCGCTAAATGACTTGACATCGGTACGATGGATGATATCTATGCTAAATGTCCTGTACATGAAAACAAAATGACTTGCGGCCGATTCGACACCTGTGTTTCTGTTCGCAACCACACATAATATTAGTTCAGTGATTGATGCCTAGGTATGGTTTGATTCAACGAGCAGCAGAGTAAATACACAATACTACAATGTGGGAGAACAGATTTCCATGGTTACCGTTCTAAAATGGATTGTTTTTGCCACCAAGATATTTCAGAGTATGGTATGCAATCGCTACGATTAATCCTTTCTCCGTGACGATTATTAATTTTGTTAAAATTAAATAAGCACGGTAAAGATATTGTAAAATGCACTGCGGCAGAAATATAACCAAAAAACTTTTAAATTGGTTTGGGTGGCCTTATTACTTTCATCGGAATATTCTGCTGTAAATGAAAATAATTTAATTTTAGAGAAGGATTGAATAAAAAGGAATTTCCTTTTGGTTTTGGCTAATTCGTTACATTTTGCACTACAGAATTTTATAAACAATCGAACAATAAAATATACGTATATATATAATAATTTGAAAAAAAAAACATTTTCTTGCCGTCTTTCCTTTTATATGAAATATGAAGGGAAAAAAACGATACATTTGCTCCTATTTCTATTTACACATTTACTGTGAAAATAAAGTCTTTCGCGCTGGTTAAGTATTATATATATTTAATTAATAATTATAAATAATGAAAAATGTATTTAAAATGACAATTAAAAAAACTTTACCAGGAACAACAAGTATTGGCGCCATCATATAATTGTTGGCACAACTATAGTCATCAGAAATAAAAAGTAACTACATTTTCTAAAAAAAAAAATGCTATTTAAATTACTAAAATAGATTTAACAACAATTATTTGCCAAAAAGAAAAGAAATGGGGAACCAATAATTGTAGTCATTACGCTAGTTCAGATCCAAGAGACTTATTTTCGCTCTTCCATAAAAAACACTGTGGGACTTTCTATATCAATTTTTTTCACTGCGTGAGAATTAAATAAAAAAATTAAAATTTATTTTTATTTACAACACATCTAAATTCATCAGAAATAAGATACATTAAGTACTAAACAAACTTGCGGCGGCCAATCATGAAAATTAACAACTGGCCAACTGCTCCTAACTTAGCAACAAAAATGGTGCACTTTAAGTCAAAAGCTGCACGTGTTAATCACGCTGACGCATCCTTTGAAAGCGACAATTGGTTATTCTGGTTGTGGGGACTTTTATCCACGCGAATCCACTGCTTAATAAAAAAAACATGTGTCAATATATTGGTTTTTGATTTTGTTTCACTTTTGTATTTGTTTTTATTTAAATATTTACATTTGGAATTGTGTTTTTCTGATAATTGGGGAAAATGATTATTCAAAGATTGTCAAAGCCTGCCAACAAATAACAGCATATTGGGATATGGATAGGGTAACATACAGTGAGCCCAAAGATAACTGTGGCCTTTCCTGTTGTGTTTTTATGTGGGATTTAGAAACCTGCAAAAGATGGCACTAGAATAACCGGATACCATTGTATATGAAACCTGCAGTACTCGCTAAATGACTTGACATCGGTACGATGGATGATATCTATGCTAAATGCCCTGTACATGAAAACAAAATGACTTGCGGCCGATTCGACACCTGTGTTTCTGTTCGCGACCACACATAATATTAGTTCAGTGATTGATGCCTAGGTATGGTTTGATTCAACGAGCAGCAGAGTAAATACACAATACTACAATGTGGGAGAACAGATTTCCATGGTTACCGTTCTAAAATGGATTGTTTTTGCCACCAAGATATTTCAGAGTATGGTATGCAATCGCTACGATTAATTATTTCTCCGTGATGATTATTAATTTTGTTAAAATTAAATAAGCACGGTAAAGATATTGTAAAATGCACTGCGGCAGAAATATAACCAAAAAACTTTTAAATTGGTTTGGGTGGCCTTATTACTTTCATCGGAATATTCTGCTGTAAATAAAAATAATTTAATTTTAGGGAAAGATTGAAAAGAAAGATTTTATAAATATAAAGTTACTACATTTTCTACAAAAATAAGCTTTTTAAATTACTAAAATAGATTTAACAACAATCATTTGCCTAAAAGAAAAGAGAAAAGTTTTTTACATCGTAAAATAAATATTGTTAATATAAATATAATAATATATATAAGTTATACAACTAATAACAAATTCTTCAGAAAGGTAAGATATGTAATTTTTTGAATTTTGTTTAATATGCAGCCAAAAAACGGACGGAAGCTACAATAATTGGCAGCCAAAGAGTGCAACTATTGGAAGTGCCAATAATTATATTTGCACCCTTTTTGTTAATAAAATTTAATAAGGTGACCTCCTATTTAGACTGTATATATATACAAACTTATTATATTAAATAAAAAAAGATTTCGCAAAAAAAAAAAAAAAATATAAAACTTTCAAAAATATGGGTCCTAAACCAAAAAAATCGAAATTTCGAAGATATGTTTTTTGTCGCACGTGTTTTTACTTTTAATTATAAAACAAAACTGAAAAAGAATGTCTCCAAAATAAAGACACAAAAATGTGAGAAAGACTTGCAATTTGAAAATAAAAAAAAAATTATTTGGACAAAGGGTTACTGAGAAAATCACTGTTAATTGGGTTACAAAATGGGGTACCAAGAATTGTAGTCGTTACGCTAGTTCAGATTCAAGAGACTTATTTCCGCTCTTCCATAAAAAACACTGTGCGACTTTCTTTGCCAATTTTTTTCACTGCGTGAGAATTAAATAAAAAAATTATAAATTTATTTTTATTTACAACACATCTTAAATAATCAGAAATAATATACTAAACAAACCTGCCGCCGCAGGTTTGTTTAGTATATTATTTCTGATTATTTAAGATGTGTTGTAAATAAAAATAAATTTATAATTTTTATCTTACCATACTCTCCGACAGTGCAACAAAAATGTGGCACTTAAGTCAAAGCTGCACGTGTTATCCTGTCTCATCGTTGAAGAGCGGAAATACATTTGTCAATATATTGGTCTTATATTTTGTTTCAATTTTGTATTTGTTTTTATTTAAATGTTTTCATTTGGAATTGTGTTTTTCTGATAATTGGGGAAAATGATTATTCAAAGATATTCAAAGATAATCCAATAACAGCATATTGGTATATGGAAAGGGTAACATACTGTTAGCCCTGTGGCCTTTCCTTTGGGTTTTTTATGTGGGAATAGGAAACCTGTAAAAGGTGGCGGTAGAATAACCAGATACCATTGTTTATGAAACCTGTAGTACTCGCTAAATGGCTTGACATCGGTACGATGGATGATGTCTATGCTAAAAGCCTTGTATGTGAAAACTAAATGACTTGCGACCGATACGACACCAGGGTTTCGCAGTCACACATACTATTAGTTGAGTGATTGATGAGTACGTATGGCTTACGTAATATACAATACAATAATACAAATAAATAGAAATGGAGAGAAAATAAAAAAAACCGGTTATATCATATGTAGGTCAGAACTGCAATCCATTTTCTTGCCCTCTTTCCTTTTACATAAAATACAATACATTTGATCTTATTTCTATTCACACATTTACTTTCAAAATAAAGTCTTTATTTTCCTCCTTTTTTTTGCTTTTTAAACTTCTCATTAAATAAGGTCCAAATATTCGGCTTATCATATGTACAAACACAAAATGGAAGTATATTCAATACAGATTCCCTTTACATATCAGTTTCCCAAAAACATATGAACAATTTTGGAAATAATTTTTATTAAATTTTATATGCATAGATAGGTTATAATATTTATTTATAATTAAAAGTTGAGATTTAACTAAAAAAAATTGTATTTCAGTAGAACATCAAACCCTTCAAATTTTAGAAAAATTGCAATAGCCAAACACCAACTGCGTTTAATACTTATCTTAAGATCTGTGCCAAATGTAAATGAAGAGTCAATGAAAATCACTAAAATAAATTTAGAGACATGAAAATAAACTTCGTTTATTGTGACGAGTTCCCGCTAAATACAGCGACAAAGTCGCAGATTTTCGATCTCGATTTAGTATTTGTGGCGACATCTATTGAGGTTGTTCTAAGTTTTCGTAGTTCCTATATGTATAATAATGTCAATGATTATTATTTATTATTATTGTCGTCTTAGTCGTTGAATGAAACTAATTCCCTTATTATTAATATTGTAATTATTATTATTAATATTGTAATAATTATTATTAATATTGTAATAATTATTATTAATATTGTAATAATTATTATTAATACTGGTAAAATATAAGAAAACGGACGACCGACTTCTATGAAGTAATAAGAGTAACTAACTTTATTATACAATATATATAATGCATCGGTTTTTTTTAGTACAATGGTTAGTGGGAGTTAGCATAGCCAAACTTAATATATTCAAATAGTAATTCATTATTTACAACAAATACTATTTTGAATAATAATAATCAGCCCTATCGTGGAGTCTGCTGGGGGGAACGTTTCACTCAAATTCATAAATCGTCATCATAGAATACTTTCGAGGTGAAACGTTCACCTGTCGGTAAAGTGAATGCGTTTCACACCATCGTAGAAAACGTACCAGGGAACACTCGCCATATAATCTTTGACATTTCAGATACGCAGCTAATTCATTACGTATTTGGTACCTGTTGGCTGCAAATCACATTTAGTAATTAAACAGATAGTCGACTGAGAGGATTTTTGACTCTCCCGCCTATCGTTTTTTTTTGCTTCAAAAAGGCACAGTACTGTGTTCGGATATGTTTTTCCATGCAAATCAAATTGAGCCAGCTCACGCACACAATAGCAGTTCTGCGCCTAAGAATCCATTTTGGAAAAGATCTCATGTTGACATATTAAAAGTCAAAACTGGGCTGTGTCCAATAACATAGTAATAACATGCGACGATTTATAATGAATTTGCAACAGAATAACATTTTGGTGAATGTTTTTAATTATTATGTAAACTAAAATAATAGTTTTACCAAACAAGCATATTTTTTTGGTAAACATTTTGGCAGTTGCGCAAGATAAACATAAAATAAGGGTTATCATAATTTGTTTGCCAGTAGTTAAACTAATTTTAAATTGTCAGTAATAATAAAATAATTTTTTAAAATCGAATGCCGAGTAAAATAATTAAAATGAAATAATTTTTAAACGGAAGGTTTAATAAATAATTCAGCAGTGAATTTATGAAATATTCTGTAAAATTACTAAAATTGTAGGCATAATAAATAAAAGCTCAATGAATAAAATTAATGAGTAACGCGTGATTACTTAACTGACCATTTCAATAATTTAACATTAAGTATTCAATAAATTCACTGCTATTCACTATTCTAATTCAAAGATAATAACGTTATTAAATTTGTTAAACAATATGAAATAAATTTAATAACGTTGTTAACTTGGAATTGAAATAGTCAAGTCTACAGTTTGTGTTTAAAAAATGCATTTAAAGTTATTTTGTCGCAGTTTGTCAATTCGCTCGCTCGTTTTCATATGAACGTTCCGAATATGTAGGTATGTAAATATATTAAATTTTCATATGTTCAATAATAATAAACCATAATAAACAACCAAAAAATTTAATATACATGAAAAACTAATCCAAAACTTTATAACTATTAATATTTTGCACCCAAACATTACTAATTTAGTAATATTCATGCAATTATAAAATAATATTGTCATTTGGAATTCTTGCAAAACTGCCCGCGCTAATGACATATTTTTGACACATCAACCCCTCCATACTTTATTTGGCTGGCTCACACGTATTCATAAATAGAACATTTGAGAGAGGATTTTTTCTCCATTTTTAAAAATTGTTTGCGGGTTCAAAGGGACAGAGGTATGCTGAGTCGACTATCTGTATAATTACTCATCTGTGCTGCAAATTCAATTTGATTTTTCTAAAATCTATGTATTCTATGCATTTATTTTCAGAAAATATTTTATTAATCAGTCCTGGTTGGAGCCTGGATTCGTTGCATCCACGCATCAGGTAGCAAGAATATTGTTAATTTTGAGAGGATAAAGTATCCGTTACGATTATTGTATAAATTTCGATTTCGTGATGGAGTTTTGATAACAATATGCGTTTCATAAACGCAAATAACCATTTCTGGGATTCGAAATTTGTCATAAAAATACCTTTTGGCTTGTGGTTTGTCAACATGACTCATATGTAACGAAAGCCATTTGTGGCATTTCTGAAAACGTTGACGTTGAATGTATAAGATCTATTATGTCTTGTGCAGATCCTCCTAATCATGCGCGCTTTTCTTAAATTTTCCTGTCGGGGGATGTTTTATCCTTATTGTTAAACATATTCAAATATGCTATGCTATCCACTTTGCTACTGATTTTACTTATTTAAGTTATTTTCCAACTTTCACTCCTAGCATTTACTACAAAACCGCTGTTTACCGAGCAACTTCAAATTCGAAATGCACATCGATAAGGAAGTTTTCCCGGCGGATTCCACGATAAGTGAAAGTGAATCGCGTTAGTGAAAGGAATCTCAGATACGGCGGTTTTCACGATATAGGTGAATATAAATAATAATAATCACCCTTATTCCACTTGGCGTTTAAATTAAACGGCAGCTGGCGAGTTATTAAATCGGTATTATACCTATCGTGTTTCATGGCGTTCTATGACATTTAAACTACGTGACATTTAAATTGTGTGGAACGTAGGTTCGAAAATTTATTTGGAATTCGAAAAGTTGTTTAAGTTACTTAAAACGACTGGTAAAACGTCAATTCTTGGCGATTACTACTTTTTAAACGACTTGTAGGAAAATTTGTATTAAATCATATGAGTTAAGTAAATATTTGCATTTATTTAGTAATATCATAAAAGAATTCCCCAAAATTATAGAGTTAGTTAAAAGAAATAAAGAAAACAATATAAGTAAGTTTAATAAAAATAGGACAGACATAGATTTTGAAGAAGGAAAACAACATCCAACATCCAACCATGCCATGAAAAATCGAATCCTGTTGTAATTGACCATGAACACGTAAAGAGCAATAAAGGAAACAATTTTTATAAAAACCAAATCAAAAGAGTCTACAAATATGAAAATAAATAGTAAATACTAAACTTAAATTTCGGGAAACGGTTTCATTACAATTAAAGATGAACAAACTCAATTTAAGAAACGAATACCAATCAATAAAACATAGCTTTGAACTTTAAGCAGAAGAACTGGTTAATTAAGATTGGTTAGAATTATTGGAAAAAGACTTAAGTACTTGAATTGAAATGGATAAAAAAGATATTCTGTCACCAAAAGAAAGAGAGATTTTAACATAACCATTAGTAAATTAAGCGGTATCAAAAGCACTGCTATTTAACACATTGACCAAATAATATTCAGTTTTTTAATCCCTAAATACTCTCATGTAAACTTTTATAATATTTTAATAGAGCCAATTCCTATTAAAAACAATATAGAATTAGTAACACCATATGATCAATTCATAAGCCATGACAATTTTAATTATGTATTCATAATTAATGGATTAATAAAACTAAAAAAATATGATAATTAAATTGCATCTCTAACATTTTTAAAGATGTAAGGAACTGTGATGCATATCTCGTATAAAATTCCTTCTTCGCGTAACATAAATCAAGCGTTTGAGAGCCACTGGTTGACTCCTCGGAGTGGGAGTAAGTCAGGTTTGTGAATATGCTATGCGATGTTTTAGCATATCATCCTGCAACGATATATTGTATGAATTTAGGCGCTGATTAAAGATGTGATGATCATGTAGGGTGGCGAACATCAAACTTCCTTAGGAAAGAGACACATGGTACTATGATACCTCAGCGTACCACACATACTATTCACGTATATGTATAACTAAGGCATAAATTGGACATAAGCGATTAAATAAGGGAAAAACGGGGATATCGCCCGAGATAGCCCGCTAGGAAGGAAAATAGAACTACACCGAGATTATATAAGAGGCTTGGCGAGACGTTTGCGGGGATCCTTTTTCTACCAGTTGCAGAGTGCTACAAGTGTTTCGGTGCGAAAATGTTAAAATAAAAAAAAAAATAGTAATAAAATAAAACGAGACGTACAGTCCGCGAGTGGCCATCCAGTATTCCACTGCGATCGATATAAAATTAAAGTTAAACTAATCAAGCTCGCAGTCGTCAACTTAGAACTTATTTATGCACATAAAGTAAAAGCATAAGTAAAGTGTATATCCGTCCACCGTTCCACGCAACGTCATAAGTATGCTGTATACTCTACGTACGCACGACGCCCGATAGAGAACAATAGTCACCATTGGGAAAAGGAAATAAACCATGAATTTTCATTTTGCCATCTAGAGCCCCTTCATTCCTTGACTAAGGAATTGTGCCAAGTAATTATATAGGTGTTGGCTCTTGGAATTACAACAGTGACACCAGTCCCTACCAACAACAACAACAGCAGCAACACCAACCACAAACAAATCTTTGGCTAGCCACAATCGATAGCCACCGAAAATCAAAATCCGAGCCGGCAAAGTCAATAAACAAACCAAAGACGGCCAGCACCTCAGCAAACCGAACAACGCACTCCCAAAACAGTCGGAGGTCACCGCCACCCTAATCAGTTCAGTTCCATCGTTCGCCCTCTCTACCTGATCAGCATAAGAAGCCCGAACGACCCCCCCCCCCCCCACCGCTGCGTCCAACATCGCCAACGTAGCTAACAAAAAAAAAAACATAAGGATAGGCTACAGTCCGCTTGGGACGAACAGTATGATACCCTATCCTTATCCCTATGTACCCCAAAGAAAAAAGAAAGGAAAATGATGGATAGCATTTTATTTCATTCTATGAAATTTATAGAAATTTTTTTTTTTTTTTTTTTCAAAAAACGCCCCCAAAAAGTGGGCGTGGTCAAAAACTTTGTATGGGCGATATATTGAGAAAAATATTGGCATAATATATTGTTAAACATTTTTTTTCGATTTCTATGAAAATTTTCGAAGAAAACAGCATTTTAGTGAAAAACGCCCACAAAAAGTAGGCGTGGCAAAAAACTTTATATGACAAATTAATAAAGGTGGGCAGTACCTACATATCTTGTGAAGGTTGTACAACTTTATCTCTCTAACTTAAGCCTTAAAACGGTTTTTTCTAAATTGTGGGCGTGGCAGTTGGCGTATTTTAAAAATTTTAACACTTTACCATTTCGGAACCCTAGGGAGTATATGTTCCAAATTTCAGCTTCCTAGCATAATTTTAAAGGCCTCAAAAGTTGATACGGACGGACGGACGGACGGACGGACGGACATTGCTAAATAGTCTTTGATTTTGGTCCTGATCATAAATATATATACTTTTAGGGGTCTGCGACGAATATTAAGGGGTGTTACAAACTATGTGTCAAAATTAATATACCCTTAGGATAGGGTATAAAAACAAACACCATGGATATCCACCGATGCATCAAACCTATAATTAAAACATAAGGAAAGGCTACAGTCCGCTTGTGGCGAACAGTATGATACCCTATCCTAATCCCTATGTATCCCAAAGAAAAAAAGCATTAGGAAGATGATGGATAGCATTTTATTTCATTCTATGAAAATTATAGAAAAAAAATATTTTTTTCAAAAAACGCCCCCAAAAAGTGGGCGTGGTCAAAAACTTTCTATGGGCGATATATTGAGAAAAATATTGGCATAATATATTGTTAAACATTTTTTTTCGATTTCTATGAAAATTTTCGATGAAAACAGCATTTTAGTGAAAAACACCCACAAAAAGTAGGCGTGGCAAAAAACTTTATATGACAAATTAATAAAGGTGGGCAGTATCTACATATCTTGTGAAGGTTGTGCAACTTTATCTCTCTAACTTAAGCCTTAAAACGGTTTTTTCTAAATTGTGGGCGTGGCAGTGGGCGTATTTTGAAAATTTTAACACTCTACCATTTCGGAATCCTAGGGAGTATATGTTCCATATTTCAGCTTCCTAGCATAATTTTAAAGGCCTCAAAAGTTGATACGGACGGACGGACGGACGGACGGACATTGCTAAATAGTCTTAGATTTTGGTCCTGATCATAAATATATATACTTTTAGGGGTCTGCGACGAATATTAACGGGTGTTACAAACTATGTGTCAAAATTAATATACCCTTAGGATAGGGTATAAATAGCAGTAGCTAAGTATATTCCTTTAATTAAATTTAGTTTTTTTTTGCCCTTTGTAAAGTTCTGCTCAATATAAATGTACATAACCTTCCCTAGTTTAATTTAAAACAATAACATTCATAACTTATAAGGGAATTTGAATGGAAAAAGAGACCAGTTAATCACTTCGTTTAAAGTGTTGTCTTGGTACTCTTAAGTAAGTGAGCTTTTGTTCACCTTCTCCTGTTTAAATTTTCTTTTGTGCCTTTTCATTGTATGCCGCTACGGCAATTGCATAATATTTTTTTTTGGAAATTAAGGTAAATCAGTTGTCGGTATTAAACAGCTGACCAGTTATGTGAAGAGCTCATGCTTTGATTTTTGTTCTGTCATTTAATTTTAAAACGCATCATTATACTGGAAAATTAGAATGATGCTATTGTATTCACTATATTAACGAAATATAAAATAGAATTCGTATTATGAGATATGCATTACAAAGTCAATACATTAGTTAAGCAATCTTGTCTTCATCCGCGATTGATGCTTATTTATATTTTTTTTTTAAAAAAATTATATTTTGGAACTACTAAACATTAAATCTACTGTTAAAACTTTTAGTTATAGAGCTTTAACATTTTAATTATAATAAAGGAATTGGTATTATGTCAGGTACATCTCTGGAGTAATTTTTTTGTTTTCGTTTGTCGCCGTAAAGTATTACAGCTTGAGTTGGCTGTTGAGTCGATTTTAGAAATTCAACGTGAAGTATTTTGGTGCCTGAAGATTTCGACATCATGAATATCATGGGATGAAATTAAATACTATTTTTTGAATTACTTTTAATTTAAATACTTTTCTTGTTAACCTTCTCTCTTTTTAATGGATAAGATATGTTAAGATATATTTTTGTATATTTTAAGAGCTATCAATGAGACTCCTATCTCAAAGCTTTCTCTGAACAAATAAATGAAATAATTTACTAAGATTTGAGAATGGTAAATTAAAGATAAATAACATAAAATATGAAAATTTTGTAACATATGAGAATTTTGTCATACCTAGTTTTAAAAACGTAACTAAATATAAGATTGAAATGAATTATATTGCAAAAGAAATACATCTGAAATATATCGAAAATCGCCACTTAATAGAAGAAATTAAATTCCCCTAACATTCAACGGCTTACGCCTTTTTGCTTAGTCGACATTTTGTTGGCATAACTGTATTCCTATTGTATACATGCATGCGCAGCCATTTTAACGCACACAGGTTTTTTCCAATATTCACATTTCATTGCACAAATTGAAATATGAATGTTTCATAAGCACTTGCACTCCTTTCCCACGGAAAGCACTATGCATATCTTGCAGAATAATTCAAAGTAAAAGAGATAATTGTAAGTTAGTCTTAACTCAACAAGCAAACTGAAGGTGCAGCCCAGCTAAACACAGCGGCTTCCTCTTTGTTATAATAAAATACAATTATTAGTAATAATAATATGAAGGTTAATTGAAGAAAAAAATAAACAAAATAAAAAATGTATAAAAGAAAAAAACCGTTTTTTTATGCAGAACCGCAAGTTACGAACATAAATGTAGCCCCCATATTGCATATATCTTTGCATCGCTTGGAGCTATGTGCAGTTTCACTGTTGGCGCAACTGATAGGATATGTGAAGAAAGCACTTGATCAACATGTTCGTAATGTTTTTGGATGGACTGATTCACCTGTTGCATTAGTCTGGCTTTATCAACATCCGAGCAGGTGGTGCACATTTGTTGCTAACCGTGTTTCCCAAGTGCAAGACGTCATCCCTCCAGAGAACTGTTTGCATGTTCCTTCCGTTTTTAATCATGCAGACTACGCATCCCGTAAGTTAGCACCAGAGAAGCTCAAAGACTTCACGCTTTAGTGGAATGGACCGCCGTGGTTGAGTGGATCTAGAGATTCCTGGACCTCGCAAGAACTCTTTACAACTGCAGTTGACCAAAAATCCAACCTCGATATCACACAAATTGCCAATGCTCAAACGCATCAAGTCAAAATATTATCGACAAGTATTCTTCAATTTCAAAGCTGAAGCATGTTTCCGCTTTTATCTTCAGATTTACCAACAACATTCGTTGTCGCATGGGAGTAATTATCTTAGCTTTAAGACGCGCTAACCTTCTGCATAAAGGACACACACAAAGATCTTTCGTCGCAGAAAATATTCCTAGACCCCAAAGTGGAAGCAGTCTAGGGAGTCACAGCAACCTATGCAAGTTATAACCATTTCTGGACCCGTCGGCAATTCTACGAGTCCGTGGAAGACTTAGAAATGCACCAATGCACCCGGACAAAAAACACCCTATTCTTCTACCAGCCAGAGCGAGGCTTACAGAGATGATTTGTAAAGATTTTCACCACATATCGCTTCATGCAGGTCCATCAACCATGCTCACAATCCGACGAGAGCGTTTTTGTATAACAAACGCACGTAATCTTCTGCGAAACATATTCAGATCTTGCGTTAAGTGCCAAAGATATCAGAACATCATTCAACAGCAGCTTATGCCCAGACCCAGGGTTGAATCTTGTCTATAGTTTCGCCGTAGCGTAGTGTATTTTTCCGCACCAGTTCTGCTTCGACTTTCAAATGGGCGTGGATCTACAGCTGTGAATAGGTATATTTCTATCTTTTTATACATGTCAACAGGTGCCATGCATTTGGAGTTAGCGAATGACATGGCATCTGGTAGATTCACAGCAGTAATGAAGTGTTTTGTGACTCATCGAGAACATTGTGAAAATCGGGGCTTTATACACATGTGTTATATATATATATATATATATGTATATTCTATTCTATACTTATGCTATTCTTTAACACTTATGTTTTTGTTGTAATGAGTAATTATACAGAGAATCGACTAAGAGGAATTGTGGCTCTCTCGCCCTCACTTTTTTATTTGCTTGAAAATGGAGTAAAACTGTAATAGTATAAGTTTTAAGTATAAGTAAGTATAAGTAGTATAAGTATAATTAGTTTTTCCATGCAAATCAAATTGAGCCAGCTCAGGCACACATTGCATTACTATTGAATCATTAATGTCCAACTGGGCTTCAAACACCATATATGTTACAGTCAACCAGCACTATATGTGATTCAGACACGGAATTTAAGAGAGAATTCTGCCACTATTCTTACATTTTTTTTGTGTATATAAGGGAGCAGGGGTTATAGAAGTCGACTATCTGTTTAATTACTCATCTGTGTTGGTACTTCTATATTCTTTGGTATAAGTTAAATTAGTTTTGCTAATACCTTGGGCAATGAGACATCGGCGCTAAAACATGCATACATCCCATCGTGCTGGGAGTGCTCAGTGGGTGGATCAGTAGCATGGCAAAACGACTCATATTTTGTTTAGTTTGTACTTTAGCTGCGAGAACTCCCCCACAAATGAATTCGTCTAGTATAATTTTCTATTTTATGATATCGCATTTTTGGCATTTGGAAAAATGTGAAATGTGAAAAGTTGGTTGGATGTAGGATTATGTATTGTGAGTGGTGTTTGGTTTTTATCTTAATTTTCGCACCTTTTTGTAAAATTAATATTGTCTTACTTAACTAAAAGAATCCAATCTGTCCTTCACAACCAGTTCTTATCTTCTGTTTTACCTGTTCATTGTGGTGTGTCCCAAAGATTAATAATCGGTCCTTTGTTCTTCTCTACATAAGAGTTCTTGTTATACATACTTGCCGATTTCATATCTATGTATGCTGAATATGTACAAATTTATATTCATTTTCCTATTGATTTGATGGCCGATGCTGTGGAAAGAATATTTAATTCACGCCATTCGACTTTTTTATCATTTTCCTTTAATACAAGAACCAAGGTCAAGCACAGGAGTTTTTTCCTCCTTAGTCTTTTCTATGATTACATTGCGATTAGCAATCGCTTTAAAAATTGTCTTTTCGACGTCCGAAACAGACATTGGAAAAGTCACCACACATTGTATTTCACTGTCCATCCGAATATAGGCTTAAGGGTGAACTGAATTGCATTCCTAGCATGGCGAGTATTGTGCTTGAACTGCTGTAGAGGTGGAATGCAACTGTGTATTTCGATTGAGGACATGCTCACTAGATGGAGAGAACAATTTCTTTACAGTACTTAATCGTCTAGACGATGGTGGTATGATCTGGATTTCAAATAAGTCCCGAAGCAACAAATTCCATAACACACAGGAGCTCCCAGTAAAACCCCGATCGATTCCCTCCATTGATGGCATCCTTGCCGAACTATTTCAAGTGGCGCCAATACATAGGCTGATTTACTATACCGGCTCATATGGAGAACGTGGGATAGTGAGCAATTTCCGCAGGAGTGATGATCACTAAGCTTCAGAAAAAGGGAAATTTAAAGGACTGTGGAAACTGGGGAGGTATATGCGTTCTGTTAAATTCAACTCTCGGCGTTCTGTTAAATTCAACTCTCGACGTCGCGCTGGTGCATAGTAAAATAAACTCCTTACGAATCATAATAGAGTAATGCATTTAGTACAGGTCTCCGTTACATCTACTGTTTATCAACTTGAAGAAGGCTTTCGACAGCATGAATCTAGATGCTATATGGTTGGCTTTGCGCAGGAGAAACATTTTCCAGGCTACATACGAGGGTGGTAAGTGTAACGTTTTACACAGTGGTAAGGTGTCGGAGGATTTTGAAGTCCAAAGTGGAGTGGGTCGGCGGTGCATACTGTGACCAATGTTGCTCTTGGAGGTTATCAGCGATGTACTCCATGTGAAAACAAAAGCCCTAAGTACTTCAACATTGCCGGACAGGTAGTGAAGAAAATTGACAACTTTCTTTATCTAGGAAGTGTGGTCTTGGCTAATCGCGGTGGCACCGAACCGGATATATGCAGCACAATCGGAAAGGCTAAAACTGTTTTCAGAATGCTACCCAAAATCTGAAGGAACAAAGTTATATATGTGTATATGTATATGTATATGTATATGTATATGTATATGTATATGTATATGTATATGTATATGTATATGTATATGTATATGTATATGTATATGTATATGTATATGTATATGTATATGTATATGTATATGTATATGTATATGTATATGTATATGTATATGTATATGTATATGTATATGTATATGTATATGTATATGTATATGTATATGTATATGTATATGTATATGTATATGTATATGTATATGTATATGTATATGTATATGTATATGTATATGTATATGTATATGTATATGTATATGTATATGTATATGTATATGTATATGTATATGTATATGTATATGTATATGTATATGTATATGTATATGTATATGTATATGTATATGTATATGTATATGTATATGTATATGTATATGTATATGTATATGTATATGTATATGTATATGTATATGTATATGTATATGTATATGTATATGTATATGTATATGTATATGTATATGTATATGTATATGTATATGTATATGTATATGTATATGTATATGTATATGTATATGTATATGTATATGTATATGTATATGTATATGTATATGTATATGTATATGTATATGTATATGTATATGTATATGTATATGTATATGTATATGTATATGTATATGTATATGTATATGTATATGTATATGTATATGTATATGTATATGTATATGTATATGTATATGTATATGTATATGTATATGTATATGTATATGTATATGTATATGTATATGTATATGTATATGTATATGTATATGTATATGTATATGTATATGTATATGTATATGTATATGTATATGTATATGTATATGTATATGTATATGTATATGTATATGTATATGTATATGTATATGTATATGTATATGTATATGTATATGTATATGTATATGTATATGTATATGTATATGTATATGTATATGTATATGTATATGTATATGTATATGTATATGTATATGTATATGTATATGTATATGTATATGTATATGTATATGTATATGTATATGTATATGTATATGTATATGTATATGTATATGTATATGTATATGTATATGTATATGTATATGTATATGTATATGTATATGTATATGTATATGTATATGTATATGTATATGTATATGTATATGTATATGTATATGTATATGTATATGTATATGTATATGTATATGTATATGTATATGTATATTTTTTTTTTTTTTTTTTTTTTTATTATTATTATTCATAAATATAGTTACAATTAAAATAAGTATCTGCGAAGCCGTAGCTTATCTGCAGAAGATTATGTTTCTGATCAATTTTAAATAATAATAAAGTGTGCAAAGATATAAAGTTATTATTTAATTGAACATTATTTTAAGGAAGTTAATAGGATTCATGATATAGATTCTAAGTTATTTAAATTTAAATTTAAGTAGAAAGTTTTAAGTATTTTTTTTCTTTTTTTAAGATTAACAATAGTTATTATTTGACGAGGTAATTCGTTGATTATTGTGGGAATAGTATATTGAAGTTTGCGTCTACCGTAGTTATTCCAATTTCTAGGAGTTTGTAGCATTCCTTGGGCACGTCTTCTGGTGTTGACTTCATGCTGTATTGGTCGAGCGAATCGGTTGTCATCAAAGTACTCCACAATGGTGGTCATCTTAAATATGTCCTCTACTTGAAGAGCTTTAAAACCTGCTTCATTTCCTCGTTGATTATTTATGTGCTTAAGAGCTGCATTTTGAAGTTTTTGTATTTTTTGGATGTGTGTTTTAGCTGCAGTACCCCATGCCAGTATCCCATACCGTATCTTCGACTCTATCAAAGCATAATACACTTGCTTTAAGACTCCTTCAGAAGCGTAGTATTTCAAATGCGAAACAGCAAATAAGGCTCTCTTGAGGTCCATTCTTAGTTTGTCAATGTGTCTATCCCACAGAAAATGACTGTCTATTACTACACCAAGATATTTATAGTTGTCAACTAACTCAATACATTCCTTCAAGGTATTGGGGCAAGCATTATTTTGAAAGTGGATCCGAAGTTCTGTTGCCTTGAAGTGAGGACTTCTAATGTGCATCATTTTTGTTTTCAAAGCATTTATAACTAACCCGTTATCGTGACACCATCTCGCAGCAACATTCAATTCTTCTTGCATCACCCTTACTGCCGTATCCACAGATCTATGACGGACCACAATAGCCGTATCATCAGCAAAAGCAAATGGTATGCTCTGTTTGAAAACTCGCAGTAACTCGTTGGTATATAGAATGAACAGAATTGGTCCTAATTTTGATCCCTGTGGGACTCCAAATTTAATAATTTTTTTTGTGCTAATAGCATCTTTGATTTTAACACAAAGTATTCTATTTTGAAGGTATTCGGTCAGCCAGTCAGCCATTGTGCCGCGTATCCCAATCCTTTTTAGTGCTTCTATTAGGTTAGAGTGATTTAATGTGTCGAAAGCCTTACTCAAATCCATGTACAGTACTAAGACATGGTCACCTTTATCCAAGCTCTCATTTACACAATTTGCAAATTCACCAAGTAGCTTTCCGGTATTCTTGTTTTTCTGAAAACCATATTGGCTATTATGTATGAGGGAATGTTTTGCCATAAAACTTTGCAATCTGTTGGCTATTACACCTTCCAAACACTTCTCTACTACAGGGAGAATCGATATTGGCCTATAGTTGTTTACATGATTTTTTACTCCACCTTTATAAATTGGTCTTACGACTGCTGTTTTGAGGGTTGCAGGAATTACTGATTGCGTAAGGCTCAAATTGATTAGCTTACATAGGATTGGAGCAAATATGTCGGAATGGCTTTTAATATCCGTTGCTCTAATGCCATCAACTCCCGGCGACTTATCTTCTCCAATAGATTTTATAATATTAAGTATTTCATTGATATTTGTTGCGTAAGCAAATATTGTGTTTTCCACTGTTGCATTCACATTATTTGACGTTATTACATTGCATTTGTGTATAATCTTTTTCGTCTGTGAAGAAAAAAACTCTGCAAATTCATTTGTAAGTGTATTCGTATCTATTTTAAAGTTTCTTTCTATTGTTTCGTCGATGTTTGCTCTTTTTTTTCCTAGAATTTCATTTATCAGTCCCCATGTTTTTCGCGGATCAGTTTTACATTGAAAAAACTTATTTTTGTAGTAATTGGATTTTTGTGTTGATATGCTTTTATTGATTTTGTTACGTATACTTTTGTACTCTTTTTCATAGGCTAGGTTTCTACTATTATTTTTCCACCTTCTGTACATTACATCTCTTTGCTTACATTCCTCCATGAGAATTGGCGTAATCCAAGGGCTATTCTGTCTTTTTTTACTTATTTTACTCACCAATGTTGATTTTTTGTAGATATTTTGCAATTTCATAAACAGTTTGTTGTACATCCTCTCTGCGTCTTCTTCTTCAAGCACGACTTTCCAGTCTTCTTCACGAATAAGCTTGTTTACTTTAGAGCTGCATAGAGAAGTTGGAATTGGCTTCTGTCCACGTATTGGTTTTGCAAACTTCTCGTAATAAATAACTGGATAATGATCGGTGATATCGCTTTCGATTATAGCTGAATTAATTTGGCTGTCAAATCTGCTGATAAGAGCATGATCAATTAATGACCCTGTGCCTTTCTTGGGGTCTACTCTTGTGTTTTCAGTAATGACATTCATTAACCTCTTCGATGCTAACATTTCAGTATAGTCTTTAACATAATTCGATTTGGAGTCTTTTAAATTAATATTTATATCTCCCATTACAATAATACTTTCGTTTTTTTTTTTTATTTGCTCTACTTGATTTCCAAATTCTTCATAAAACGCCCTTTTACTGAAACCGGGTGGTCTATAAATTCCAATCACGGATGTTGTTTTATTTCCTTCCGAATATTGAATTTGAATACTTTCATACGATCCTGTTGGCGATTCTATAACTGTATGTGACAAATTACTTCGTATAAACATCATTATTCCTCCTCCTCTTCTATTGTTTCGATTTAGAACTTCTTGTTTGAAACCCTCCAGTTGATAAAATTCTTTTTCTTCATCATTTATATTTGTTTCTACTAGAATTATAATTTTAAATTCATTTATAATATGTCTTACATTTAAACAGAATATATTCCAATGTAAGCGCAGCGATCTTATATTAAAACATAAAAAACAGCTAACATAATTATTCAATTCATTGACATCGATCCCATTGAAACCATGTATTACCCTACAATTTAAGTTCATTATGAGTTCATTTTTTTCTTTTGTGTTCTCCATTTCTTTTATACGGTTTTAAACTTCTATTTGTTATGCTTACAGCAACAACAATTATTGAGCTCTCTTTATGCTGTTTAAGTCTTGTTCAGTGTTAATAATTATGGATTGTGTGTTCTCGCTTCTTCGTGCTAAAATTTTACCTGCGCTTTCCCAAACATATTTCCAGTTTTCTCTCTTTGCCTCTTCTTTGGTCAACCACAAGAGATGCTTATTATACTTCGTGAGCTGATTGTTTACATAAATTGTAGCATCAAACTCAGCTGGTATCGAGTTTACATTAAAGTTGTTTGTGCTTTTTCTGACTATTGAGAGTTTAATTGGACGAGTAGCGCGCGCTTGTTTAGTAAATTGTGTTTTGCATTTGTTTGAAGTAAACGTTACAATTATATTTGATTTTTCGGGGTTTTTAATGTTGGTTCTATAAACATCGGTTATATCAGTGTCATTTATTTCATTGTTTATCGCTTTTCCAATTCCCTTTATAATCTCTACCAAGTTTTCTTGTGGAGTTGGTGGAATGTTTTTAATGTCGATATTGTTTTTAAGCATTTGTTGTTCAATGGTGTTTATTTGTGATTGCATACTTTCTATGATAATGTCTTTCTTTTTATTATTTTCTCTTAGCTCGTTAATTTCTTTGGTGAAGCTTTCAATGAGATTATTGTTTTTGATCATGTTTACATTAATTTCATCGTATTTACTACCTAGGAAATCACAGCTCGCTGATATTTCTTTGAGTTGATCTCTCATTTGCTGGATCTCAGTCAGCACAGCTTGGTTGTCGTTGCTGTTGTTGCTAGGTGCCACCTTGTTGTTGTTGGGGCTGTTTAAGGGGAGGACGCTTGCTAGGCACGAAGAAATTTTTTCGCCGTTTAATTAGTTTCAGAGCACTTCTGAAATTTCTGGTCGCCCAGCTGCCAGATTTATAAATACATATATGTATACATATATACCGGGTCGGTACTATTAATTAACTAGATTATTTTTATTATGTTCATATCTTTCTGTCTCATGGTATAACTAATAACCAAAATACGTGACTTGCCATTAATGTGTGACGACAATAATGTTCAAGTTGCGCTAAAAACAGAGTTCTGAACTCTTTTTCTGTTTCACACCCATCGTTTCTATCACTAATTTATGACTTCCAATTCTTCTAATTTCTATTGCCAAGGGCATTGCTATTAATTGAGTAAGTTTTTTTATAGGAATAAGGTGCGCAGGATACCTATTGTCACGCACCGATTTCTGTCTTTGCAATAGTCTTTGAGTTTATAACACATTTAGGAACTACAAGTGTTTAGAACAAACTCAATGTATGTCGCCACGTTCACTTAATCGAGATCGAATATTTGCGTGCAATTGGTGACTTTCTAGCGGAAACTCTTTACATTTAGCGACATAAATTTATTTTTATGTTTCTAAATTTATTTTAGTGGCTCTTCATTTATAATAATTATTGGCGACGTTGGAAGGAGTCAGTTTCTTTAAAATAAACATGCAAAAGACAATGTGTACCTTTACGTTTTGGCAGAGTCCAAGGCTTCACATTATTAATTTTTTTAATGTATTTCACCATCATTTTACTTTCTACAGGGACTTAATATCCAATATTTTGGGATATGATTTAAGAACATATTCTAAGCAAAACATCGTTCAATAGTCTTCAAATGGTCCTTATTAGCTTGCCTCCCTCCTACGACCTTGATCTAAAATGCAATTTTTTTCCCCAAATCAGAAAATATATCTATGTATATGGCCCATGATTATTCTTTTTAAATAAAAATATGAATGTATTTATTCTGAATATATTTATTTTTTTATAGTATTCGTGTTAAAATGTTGTTGGGTGGAATGCCACTGGCTATTTCGTTCGAGCACTTATGGTGGAATTAACGGTAAAACAACGACAGGCAGGAGACACTGTGACGAAGACTAAGAAAGTCAAGTGATTTCGCGATGTCTCGATCGCCAATAAGTCCTGTGAAGTACACTGAACTGAAAAGGTACGTCATATTGACAACAAAGTTCGTCATATTGAAGAAAAAGTTGTTATTTTTGAGCCAACAATAGCAGTTGTTGATATGGAAAAATTCTGTTCATAAAATTTCTGGGTAGATGAATTTGAATATTTAAATTTTCATATTGAAAATCGTGGTTGTCATGTGATGAAAGCGGTTTTTAATTTTAAGATTGCAAATTTCACATTGAAAATGGCAATTGTCAATATGATTAACACAATAGCAGATTAAATTAAATTGGTCGCCAATTAAAATAAGTTGCCATGTTAATAAAACTGTATTTAGAAAAATAAGAAGAAAATACTATTTTATATTACTATTAACTATTTAGGAATTATATGAATCCTAGAGAAACGATATAAAAAGAATGACTAAAAACAAAAATTTTAACATTATGATTTTGAAATAAAAGGGAAAAACCAAAAAAATTACCGATCTAAAGAAAATTAATGAAAAAAATATAATATTGACAAAAGTAAATATATTATTTATTATTTAACCGTAAAATTATGGTAAAATAAAGGAAAAACATATTGCTTTATAAGTACAATCTTCCTTATTTTCTTAAAAAACTTTAATAATTACGACTATAGAGAAGTCAAAAAAAGTGAGTCCAATCCAATCCGGTACGTCGGTCTGTCTATCTGTCCGTCTGCCTGTCGGTTAGATAGATTTCCTTCAAAGTTCGTATATAAAGTCGTTGGTGTAATATCTCACGGCTTTTTCTTCTGTTTTGGTTTATAGTTCTAAATAACGGTACCTGTCATACAATTTTTTTTAATCACTTATCACGTTTCTCAAAAATGGTTCCAAGGATTAAGGACTGTTTTTTTACTTTCAATGCTTGAACTGGGGAAAAGGATAGTGCATCCTCAGTTTTTTTTCGAATAACGGTTATTTATAAAACCGTCAATATCTTAAAAACTATTGACAGGAATTCCGAAAAATACTGTGAAGGTAAACATATCTGCGTACTTCAATTTTACATAACAAAATTACATTTAAATTGTTATAGCCGTTTTAGTAAAATATAATTTTTTATAACCAAAAAAGTGAATAAATAAATTTTGTATGTGCTCAAATTTTTCCATTCTTTTTCAGACGATTTAAGAACGCATCTATGTAATGAAGCATTCGCGCACTTTATTTCATTAACTGCAGTGATTGCTCACATCATGTCTTCCTTAACCCACGTCTTTGTTTTCTCCTTTTCGAAGCGCTCGAAGTCATTTAAGCTTTCAAAAGAAAAACAAAACCAGTCGCTGGAGTTCAATGAAGATCCCTTGTCAAATATGGCAATTCATTTGTACGGCAGTACTCTGTACGTACACATGGTCAAAAGGATGCTGAATGCGATTATATGAGAACACAAGAGTTCTCACTTTAGTATAACACCATCAACTCCTACTTCGCACCTCCCCGTGGTGACTGCTGGCTGCCTAGAACGTCGACAGAAGAGGGGGTAACCAATCCCTATGGAAGGTCGTTGGAGGCAGCTGCCGAGAGAGGGGGGGGGAGGAGTGCCAGCTAGGTGGAACAAGTGATCTCCCTATATGAGCTACTTCGACTTATTTGAAGCCCAGGTCTATAGGGATCTCCAATACTAATCCAGGGTGTTGGAAAAGAGTTGGCGGTGGATGAGCCCTTGAGCACTCACATCCCCGAAGTGGGTTACTGGCACCGGAATTACCGGCCTGCTGTCCTAGGGTCAAAACCAGGGCCTGGCCCTCCAGGTTGGGGGTTATGCCGACGGCGTAACTCCCGACCATGTGAAAAAATATAGTAATGAGAGAGACGTGAATAGCCTCGGATAACAATTTCCCTCAAACGGCAACCAGACCCGGAACGTTAACGGACATGCGAGTATGTACCTGGAATGTGCGGTCACTCTACACTCCAAGTGCTAATCAAAAACTTGAGTCTGTCCTCTCGCGGTACAAGGCCGACATTACCACGATCCAGGAGATACGATGGATAGATCAGGAATTATGAAAAGAAAAAAATTGCGACATTTATTACAGCCTCCTATCAAGGAGGAATTCTATGATTTTGGACGGAGCCTACGGAGCCTGTCCGGAGTACGATGTCAAAATTGTACTCAGGGGCACACGTCGACTCTGACTATTTTCTTGTTGCAGCTAGATTCAGAGCTCAGCTGTCCAACTACAAGAAGCTGCGAACTACCCAAAAGAAGAAAGTCGACGTTGGGCGCCTCAGCACATCTGGAGGCGCCAGAGCTTACAAAGAGCGCCTGAGCGAGAAACTCTCCACTGTGCATTCACCTACCACAGACGTCAACAACCAGTGGTCCCAGAATCACGACATCAGCAAGGAAGTAGCCGAAACCACCCTAGGACGCTGCAGAGGAAAACAAGGGCAGCAAGGGATGAGTACCGAGCCAGGAGAAGGGAGGAGAAGAAGATCCTGCGTAGAAAGAAAAGAGAGCACGCAGTCTCCCAGCTCAAGGAGATCGAAGAGTCCCGCAACCGAAATAATATCCGGAAGTTTTATAAGAAAGCCAAGCAACTGGCTGCTGGCTCTAAGACTGAAACGCAGGCTCTTCGCAACAGTGATGGAAACGCAGTCACCGACGCACAGAAATAGTAGATGTAGTTTAGCAACATTTCCAGCACCTGCTAAACGGACAAAATGTGGAGAGAGTGATGGGGCAAGAGGAGAACCCACGTCCAGTCAATTAAGAACCAGTCTCAAACCTTTCCTTTCGCCAAGAAGATGCGCTGTCTTGCGATTTATTCAATCTTGTTCTTGAGCAGATAATGCGGAATACACTAAATTCAACAGATCAGTCCAACTGCTGGGGTATGCGGCCGATATAGACATCATCGGTGAAGTTAACGAGGACAAAACTAAATATATGGTATCAACAAACAAACAATCATCTGTCTACCGACTAGGACAAAATGTCACTGTTGATAGCAGCAACTTCGTTCATCTAAATCAGGGTAGACATCAACTCCACAAATGACATCTTAGTGGACATCCGTAGAAAAATTACCCTAGAAAACCGCTGCTACTTCGGTTTGGCAAAACAAACGAGTTCAAAACTCCTGACTCGAAGGAAAACGTGCATGCTCTACTGAACCCTTATCCTGCCAGTTCTGCTACACGGCGCCGAGTGCTGGACGATAAGCAGGACAGGAGAGTTAGTACTGGGATCCATCGAAAGAAAAATCCTTCGACGGATATTTGGTCCTGTGTGCGAGGAGGGCGAATGGAGGAGAAGATACAACCGAGAAGATACCGAGATGTGGATGTAGTCCAAAAAGCCAAGAAACGCCGACTACATTGGCTCGTCCACATCGAGCGAATGGACAACAACATTCCAGCCAAGAAGATCTTCGAATCCCAGCCCCCAGGTTCGAGACGACAAGGAAGACCGAACCTCCGTTTTAAAGACAAAGCCATCGCGGATGCCAGAGTGCTTGGTCTGGACAACTGGAAGCAGCGTGTCCAGGATTGCAGAGGATGGAAGGCTGCCATGCCTCAGGCAGAGACTCTTCACGAGTCGGGAGCCCGTTAAGTAAAGTAAAGTAGTACACATGTACTTGTTAGTACACCTTGTAATTAAAACTAAAGTAAAATGTACTTGGTATTTAAAAACTATCAAGTACGACAGTTAAATTGAATAATGACCGGATTTCCATGTAATATTCTTAGGAACAGCAATACTCCGATTATTTTAATAAAGTTGTACTGTAAAAATGTCCTAATTGTGTCATAATTAAAAAGCTGAATCAGTAATCAAAAACTTCATTGCAGATTTCAATAAATCGAATGCATTCAAAAGGCTAAACGAATTCAATGAATTTAAAAGATTTCAAAAAGCACTCAAGGAATGCAAGGAATTACAAAGTGTATTTTATTGCTTTACCTGATTATCTCACAAAAGACTTCAAAATAAACTGGGAATTGAATATTGAAGTCAAAGGGACCCATTCATTTTCGCACTCGTACAGTGTCCAGCCCGTCCCAAAAAAGGCGAATCTTCTTCTCCCTCCTCTTACCGACCAATTGCACTTGCGTCCCTACTTTCGCTGATAAATCTTCAGCCGGCAGTACGGTTTTCGCAGCAACAGGTTCACTGGGGATTTGATAACATATATAACCGAAAAGTGGAACCAATCTATTCACCATGCTGGTGAAAGCAAGGTCGTTGGGCTTGATATTTCAAAGGCATTTGACAGAGTTTGTCATCAAGCTGTCTTGTCGAAAATGCGTGGGCAACGCCCCTCATCTTCAGGCGTTGAACTGAAACGGCAACGTATGTTAGGCTCATTAAATTCCGATCTCGACATCATATTTAAATGGGGTAAAACCAACAGAGTGGAATTCAATGCTTCCAAAACGCAAAGCTGTCAGCTGTCATTGAAGCGAAACCCTAATTCTGCATCGCATGGCTGAACACGAACGACTCATTGAACATTATTGACAACTTTCGTTGGAAAGACCACATATTCGATGTCGCCAATAACGCTGCGAAATGTCTGGGCTAAATGAAATATTTCATCACTTCTGATCTGGCAAAAATTTATAAGGCGTTTATTCGCCCCAAACTTGAGTATAACGCTCATATCTGGTCCGGTGCTCCAATTACGTATTTGGAGCTACTTGACAGGATTCAAAAACGTGCGGTAAAACTTATTGGCGATCGAGACATCGCGAAATCACTTGACTCTCTTAGTCATCGTCGTAATGTCTCCTGCTTTTCATTGTTTTATCGGTATTTCCACCACAAATGCTCAAATGAAATTGCCAGTTGCATTCCACCCCTACAGCAATTCAACCGCAATACTCGGCATGCTAGGGTACACATCAGTTTACTCTTAAGCCTGTATTCGGATGTACAGTGAAATACAAGGATTCGTTTCTCACAGGATTCGTTTCTTAACGCGAATGTGGAATGCTCTACCACGCTCTGTTTTTACCTCACATTACAGTTTACAGACATTTAAAACCAACGTGCATCGGTACCTCCTTTTTCCTAATCCGTCACTTTCCTAATGCCCACACTGTGTTACTTCATTATAAGGGTATCCAAAATCCGTTTAGTGCGCGTATACTATAAAAAAAATACACTTGGTTTTAAGTTTTTTGTTTTCAAATCAACATCATCCCCGACAGGTAAGTGAAGATGTGCTAGAATGTTCATTAAGCAAATTTAATGGAGATATATAATAAATGTCACTTAAACTCTGGCCACTATTAAAATCAATTAAAGATCTAACAAGTGGACTGATTACTTTCAACTTTTTTAGCCCTGTACCGCAGACAAGATCGTATATGGCTTTTAATTTTTGATTAAATTTACGGAAGAAACAAACAGTTCTAAGAATCAAAGGTTTTGTGTTGCATTCGATGCACTGTTGTAGCTTTATTTGAAAACCGGAGCCACTCCTCGCCTTATACACTAGCTAATATAGTGGCATCATCAGCAAAGTGAATAGATCCTGGCTCTTCTGAGATTGGAACGGAAAGATGGAAGTCCTGAAAGATGGGCCGAGGATTAAACCTTGCGGATCACATGAAGAAATAAGGAAATGCACAGAATTCTGGGATCCAATAAAATTTGAAGTACTTCGGTGTCTCAAAAGCTGTATATCAGTTTGTTAAGCCAATCTGGATATCTTAGTTCTATTAGCTTTCAAAAGCTTTTTCAAAACGAATTTTCAAACTCACGTTGCTCTAAAACCGTGAATAAACCGTGACCTTAAAACAAGTTTAATTCTGAATATCCACAATGAAGTAGTGTTTGTTAACGTTAACGGAAATCTTAGTCAGGCAAAACAAGCCGCAAAATGTGAGGATAACACTTGAAAAACCAATTAAATACTTTTGGTAGAACAATGCACATTGCATTGGTTTATTGCACCGGTGGAAAAGAACAAGTCTTCAATGTCATCTACGAGTAACGACAAGATGTCAGATGTAGCAAAAAACTACATAGCTATAGAAACATCGGCATCATGAAAGGAATGCAAGCAGAAATTTAAAATACACTTTAGACCGTACAATACGAATGTCTACACATTACAGTTTACAGACATTTAAAACCAACGTGCATCGGTATCTCCTTTTCCTAATCCTTCACTTCCCTAATACCCGCATTGTGTTAATTCAGTATCCAAAATCCCTTTAGTGCGCGGATATATAAAAAAAATAATGAATTTAAAATATCCTAGTTACATTCGAAAAACTTAAAATTTTAGTAAATAACATTCCGATTCTTAGATATTGAAAGGCTTTGTGTTTTCACAAGAAGGCGACAGGGTGGTCTTGGTTTTGCACCAAGAAATCTTAACAAGCACCATCAAAATTACTTCGCCGCAGATAAGGACTTTTTGGCTTTTATGGGGTCAGTAAATTATTTCAGGCCATACCTATACTATGTAATTTAAAAGGTAAAACGAATTAGGTAGCTTATATTCTTAGTAGACTAAGGATGACTTTTTTTTTTAACGGGTGGTCAAATTCTACAGAAATGACTAATATAACCGATTTTCGTAATATTTTTGAAGATAATGATTCAGACTTACCAATATTACTTAACACTGCAGAAGAAAACCAGACATTGACAATGACAACAGCACACTCCGCTAGAAAAGATATGCTATAGCATATACCAATTAAGGAGGAAATCATAAACTCAAATAATTCACAGGAATAATAACACACAGGAAATAGAAGAAGTTCATGGGAAAAGGATAATAAATATTTGTATTGATTGTCCTAACGAAATTGTATTTAAATATAATAATGCAACTAATTTATAAATACAAACATTTAAATGATCTAATTTGATTTAAGTAATCATTGTATATATCAAAAAAATTTTAAATTTTAACAAATAACAGTACCGAAATCCTAACACTTGAAGATGAAATAATTATTGTAAAAAATGCACACGACATACAAATCAAACAAAATGACATACTAATTCATTTTAATAATTGTGAACTAAGAACTTTAGAGCATTATTGAACAAATGTTAAAGAGGTAAGAAACAACACTAAAATAAAGGGTAAATTTCGCTTTCCTACCTCACCTTCAAAATCACTCACATTTCGTAATCCAGTTGATTTTCATGCATTGAATTCATGCATGCATAGGTTCGAAAATGTCTTATAAAATGGTACTAACATTTCTGAAATGGAGTGTAGAAATGTTCTAAATCAAATTTTATTTTACTCGTGGTATGTGAAATGTGTGTGTTCAACAAAGAAAAAATATTTTTTTTTGGTACGGTTTACTGCAAGGAACCAAATCAGATTTTCAGATTTGAATTCGGTGCAGGAAAATTAAATAGATTACAAATTTTAGTGATTTTAAAGGTGAGCAGGATAGTAAATTCTAGCCCAGAAACTTGCTAAATGCCAGCAAAAGATCAAAGAATACAATACACGTTCATACTTTAAAGTGGGACAGGAGGTTTTTCGCACAAAATTTTAGGAAGTAACTTCGCGCACGGCAAAAACTCGAAGTTGATCCTAAAATTCCTGAAGTCAAATTTGAAAATTTATCCTGGATTGGCACATTACACACAAAAGATATCCGCAGTAGCATCAATCTGAAATGAAAAGGTAAACAAAAACAACACAAAGAATCACTTCAGAAAATGAAAACTTCAAATACACTTTGCTGTTGCCGGGCTAAGTAGGCAAATTAGGATCCATCACACATTACCGAATACACCTTTTGCTTTTATTTTTGTGTTTGTTTTAGATTTTCAAGAAAACTTTCGTATTGCAATTTTATTTTAACAGATTTTTAGCAAAAATAGCAAAGTCTAAATCGTTGGTATGTTGTTTTCGTCAGGCAGGCGCCTATGGCAACAGTACCTGGGCGGCCCGCTACACGGAATTTAGGTATTGTTCTTAAATGAACTTATTAATGTATTAAAAGATTATTAACGTTAAATTATATATTTATATTTAGAAAACAGTGAGTTATAATTTAAATTTACCAAACATTTTGTATAATACCTTATGGTTTAGTATATTTCCTATCTCGTTTATTTATTGTTTCGTTCTTATGTTACTGCTAACACTAATCCCCAATGCACTTGGAAGTATTTGGACAACGGGAATATATATTTAATTTTAAGTTTCTTGCTATGGTGTATTGCTTTCTTGAGCTCTCTTCATTAGCAACCACCAAGCGCGAAACATCATTCGGAATAGTCCGCAACAAATAAATTCCTTTTGTCTTGATCATTAGTGATAGAAAAACAAATATAATTTATACAGTTTTCAAAGTAAAGTTCTTTTATTTGATCAAAGTTGGTCCTTCTATAAACCGGATCTTTATTAAAAATTGTATCGCAGCTGTAAGTACGTAGTGGTTGCTGGACTTTTGGACGATTGGTATTAAATCGAATATACTTGGTATTTGGTTAAAGGTAAATTGCATCAAAAAAAAATTGGATAAATGGGGTTGCTGTTTGCTAGGGCTGTTTTTTGCTTGGTGCTATTAGGCGACATTGAAGTGCTGCTTAGGATCGATTTTTGCACGAATTCTGATAGTGCGGTTCTCAGGGTTTATAATTGTGCAATTAGGCTTCGATCGATAAAAATATTGCTCACGTGGCGGGTTTTTTTTTTTTTGGCCTTGGTGTTTTACGGGCGTAATTTATTAATATGAATGTGTTGAAGCAATCACGTGGACATTTGAAAGGTGCAATAACTCGTGCACATACGTATATAATGGAGGTTGGCGTTGATTACAGTCTGGAAACGCGTTTAGAAAGGTTCGAAGAAACCTGGAAGGCTTTTGTCGTTAAATGAACTTTTTCAATATTTTGAAGAAGAGGGATATGGAAACCCGGAGAATGATTTCGAAGCGATCGAAATAAAATATATTGATGCAAAAAGTGCATTTATAAAATCGATTCGTAAAGTTAAATTGGTGCTTCCGCCACCACCTACAACGCGTGTTCAAACTAGCGTTAATTCCTCTGATGAACTGTTGAAGTAACCCGCCGAAATTGAATAAAATAACTTCTATTGGTAGAGATTATCGCGAATGGCCCGAATTTAGGGACATGTTCCTAGGTAGCATAGATTGTAAGCACAAACTTCCCGGTGCTCAAAAAATGTGTTATTTGAAATCGTTCTTGCGCGATGATGCCGCGAAATTATTGAATGGTATTGAAATTGCTGATTCCAATTACGAACATGCCTGGGAAAAATTGAATCGTCGCCTATAAAAAGCTGTTATTATTATAAACGCACATATTGAAATTTTTTTTTAAAATGCCAACGGTGGTATTCACGAATAGTGGACATTTGCGTAAAGTAGCGGATAAATCTGATGAGGTTATTCGCGGTTTGAAGGCGCTAGAATCTGAAAGCAGAGATCCCTGGCTAATTTATCTTCTGTTCAATAAAACTGATTTAGAAACGCGGAAGGCTTGGGCACTTCATATAAATAATTCGGAAAAGGCAACCATTCAGGATCTAATCGATTTTTTTGAAGACAGATGCGATGCTTTAGAAGCCTGCGAAACAAAATCGAGTGAATCGAAAAACCGTGGGAAAAAACATTTATCGCGTTTGGGTGGTGCTTCGAATATCATAAAAAGTTTCACTGTCGCAAGCCTTCTGTGTCCCATGTGCAAAGAGAACCACGTTCTTCCGCAATGCCCCCAATTTCTAGCGTTGCCCATTACGTCTCGTCGCAGCTTTGCTAGGGACTATAGATTATGCTACAATTGTTTAGGTAGCAACGATTCGTCTTCGAGGCGTCGTTCAAAAACACGCTGTCTTCACTGTCGCATTCGTCATCATGGCCTAGTTCATTTGGACCCGCCAAATAGTGAAGCCTTCAGTCCGAATGCAGAAAGACCTTCTACAGCTGAAGCTGCCACAGTATCGATTGTTAGTAATCACACTCAATATGAAATACATTCCTCCGGTATTGTACCTACAGTTGTGGTTCAAATTATAGATGTTATTAGATGCGTCCCCCAAGGTGCTGTACACCTTAATCTTAAATCTTGTTTTGAATCTAATGAAATGGAAATTGAAGCCTTCATTTTGAGTAAATTAACTTCCAAAACACCTCTTTTGCCGTTCTCGCTAGACAAATTTTTGATGCTGCACGATTTGAAATTGGCCGATCCTGCTTTTAATACTCCAGGACCCATTGATGTCTTGCTGGGAGCTGAAAAAGATTGGAGTATTTTATGTGATGGTCGTCGCGCAGATAAATATGGACATTTGATTGCCCATAACACCATTTTTTGGTGGGTGGTAACCGGGACTGTCCCAGACAATGGAATGTCTTCGTTGCACGTAGAGGTTGGACTCACAGCATGCATTCGCTGGACTCTGAGGAATTTGCCGATGCACGTTTTGTGTTGTTTCACTCACCACGAAAATCTTCGCATAGAGTACTGTCTTTTCATGAAGGCTTACCAGGAACTAGGGCACATGGAACGTATCCCAGAAGATGAAGTTGAACCCACTTCTGGAAAGACTTTCTACCTGACACATGCTGTTGTAACCATAAAATTGAGAGTTGTATTTGAAGGGTCCCATAAGGATCGAAATGGTACCAGCTTAAATGAAATGCTACATACAGGGCCTACGTTTTCGGATCCATAAATATATATTTTGTGCCGACATCATTAAGATTTGGATAGCTACAAAACATCGGGATTTTCAACGTATCGTATGGCGAGAACGTCCAGATGAACTCATTGGACACTATAGCCTGCGCACGGTCACCTACGGTACTTCACCCGCACCTTTTCTGGCAATGCGAGTTCTCAAACAACTTGCTTCCGATCACTTGAATGAATTTCCCATTGCGTCACATTCAATTTTGCATGATTGTTATGTTGACGACATCATGACAGGGTCGGATTCTGTTTCAAAGGTTTTAGAGTTAAAAAAAAGAGCTGTTTGACCTGTTAGCTTGCGGTGGGTTGCAGTTAAGCAAATGGAGTTCCAATTGTTGGCCAATTTTGAAGGATTTGGATTGTGAATCAACCTCTTTTCTTAATGTTGACAGTGGTAATAACTGGACCAAGGTTCTCGGCCTGATATGGAATCCTCATCGAGACACTTTCACTTTTAAAATTTCTTTGGAGAATAAATCATTACAAAGCGAATCCTGTTGTCGGAGATTTCAAAACTCTTTGATCCTTTGGGTTTCTGGCTCCTGCCACCATTTTGTTTAAAATGCTATTCCAGGAGTTATGGGTTCATGAGGTGAAAATCGGATGGGATGATCCACTGCCAACTAATGTGGCTGGATTTCCTATCGAAAGGATTTACGATACTTCGAAAAAGTGGAGGAGGTGCACTTCAAATTTGAAGGTTTTGGAGTTGATTGGCTTTTCAGATGCATCTGAGAATGCATATTCGGCAGTGGTCTACGCGCGTAGTATGAATGAAAATGGAGGCATTAAGATTGTGCTAGTATGGCTTTCTTCTCCCCCTCACCGATGGAACATCTTTATTGCAAACAGTACTCCGAAATTCTTGATGTTTTGCCCCGTTCTGATTGGAACTATATTCGCTCAGAAGAAAATCCCGCTGGTTGTGCATCGAGAGGGGTAGAGCCCAAAACACTGCTGCAGCTGGAAACTTAGTGGAAAGGTCCTGATTGGCTATCGATAGACAAACGTTCCTGGCCGACCGCTGATGAAGATTCCGAATTAAAGGAAGTGTCTGAAAAGAGAAGAGAAGCTGTTGTTGCCAATGTATTGTCTGCTGAGGAAGGAGTTCTGGAGCGATTACCAAGGAGAGTATCCTCGTGGTTCAGAATCATTCGCATTGTAGCATTTGTTCTTTGCTTCGCTAGGAATTGCAAAAATTCTCCATGTGATCGCTTGCGAGGTTACCTCCGATCTTCGGAATTATTTTTCGCTAACAGACTTGTTTTTTATTGGCTCAAGAACAGTTTATCGAAGAGATTCAGGCACATAGGACAGAGAAGTGTTTTTCCAACAAATCTAAACTTTCGTCTTTATCGGATAACGTTGGGCTATTGAGAGTTGGGAGAAGAATTTCGAATGCTGTACATGTTCCATTCAGTGTAAAACATCCCATCATCCTACCAGAAGGTCACCCGGTCACTCAACTGATTCTTCGAGAGACTCATTTAAAGTTTATGCACGCAGGGATTCTGTTCTCCTTGATACGTCTGGAGTTTTGGATTCTTGGAAGCAGAAACCTTATATGGAAAGTAGTACACGATTGCATGGAATGTTTTTGACAACGTCAAGTTACTTCGTCACAACTCATGGGAAATTTGCTTTCTTCACGACTTTCGCCATTCTTCGTCTTCGCTCACGCAGGATGTGACTACGCTGGACCAATAACTCTTCCCTTAGCCAAAGGAAGGAATCCGAAGCTGGTAAAGGGATACTTTGCATTGTTCGTTTGCATGGTGACAAAGGCCTTACACCTGGAAGTGGTTAGTGACCTGTCCACAGATGCCTTTTTAGGGGCCTTGCGACGATTTATTGCTGGGAGGGGAAAATGCAATGTCATCTACTCGGGAAGTGGTTAGTGACCTGTCCACAGATGCCTTTTTAGGGGCCTTGCGACGATTTATTGCTGGGAGGGGAAAATGCAATGTCATCTACTCGGGCAATGGCACAAATTTCCAAGGAGCGAGAACTCTGTCTGAATGGTATAAGTTGATACGATCCAAGGAACACAATGAGCAGATGTCATCGATATTGGCAGCCGGAAACATTAAGTGGGAGTTCATTCCACCACATAGCCCACATTTTGGAGGGCTGTGGGAAGCGTGGGTTAAATGCGTAAAACAGCACTTCCGTCGAGTTATAGGGAATACTATTTTGAGGAGATGTCAACATTGCTTTCTCAAATTGAAGCAGTTTTAAATTCTAGGCCTCTCTGTGCTTCGCCTGATTCAGATCATAACCCTCTCACACCATCTCATTTTCTTATAGGCAGGCCGTACACAGCGATAACGGAGCCATGCTGTCTAGAGGTTCCACTTAATCGACTTGGATGTTGGGAGCTGATCCAAAACATGTTGCCGGGCTTTTGGAGACGATGGCACTCCGACTACCTCACCTCTTTACAACAACGACCCAAATGGAAAAACGAGACCCGGAATTTGCGAATTGGTGACCTGGTTGTTGTCAACCCAAGCCCAATACGCCACCATCGAAATGGGCACTAGGACGAGTTGACGCGATTCATCCCGGACACGATGATCTCGTACGGGTGGTTTCTGTTCGCACAAAACATGGCATTTTTAAACGCCCAGTAACCCAGCTGGCTATGTTACCTTGTTCCTGAAATTCCTTCAGGGGGGGGGCGGCGTGTCCTTAAATGAACTTATTAATGTATTAAAAAATTATTAACGTTAAATTATATATTTATGTTTAGAAAAGAGTGAGTTATAATTTCAATTTGCCAAACATTTTCTATAATACCTTATGTTTTATTATATTTCCTATCTCGTTTATTTTTGTTTTGTTCTAATGTTACTGCTTACACTAATCCCCTTGCTATGGTGTATTGCTTTCTGGAGCTCTCTTCATTAGCAACCACCAAGCACGAAACATCATTCGGAATAGTCCGCAACAAATAAATTCATTTTGTCTTGAAAAATATAATTTCTAACGTTTTAAAAGTTAAGATCTTAAAAGAGAAGAGAAGCTGTTGTTGCCAATGTATTGTCTGCTGAGGAAGGAGTTCTGGAGCGATTACCAAGGAGAGTATCCTCGTGGTTCAGAATCATTCGCATTGTAGCATTTGTTCTTTGCTTCGCTAGGAATTGCAAAAATTCTCCATGTGATCGCTTGCGAGGTTACCTCCGATCTTCGGAATTATTTTTCGCTAAGCAGACTTGTTTTTTATTGGCTCAAGAACAGTTTATCGAAGAGATTCAGGCACATAGGACAGAGAAGTGTTTTTCCAACAAATCTAAACTTTCATCTTTATCGGATAACGTTGGGCTATTGAGAGTTGGGAGAAGAATTTCGAATGCTGTACATGTTCCATTCAGTGTAAAACATCCCATCATCCTACCAGAAGGTCACCCGGTCACTCAACTGATTCTTCGAGAGACTCATTTAAAGTTTATGCACGCAGGGATTCTGTTCTCCTTGATACGTCTGGAGTTTTGGATTCTTGGAAGCAGAAACCTTATATGGAAAGTTGTACACGATTGCATGGAATGTTTTTGACAACGTCAAGTTACTTCGTCACAACTCATGGGAAATTTGCTTTCTTCACGACTTTCGCCATTCTTCGTCTTCGCTCACGCAGGATGTGACTACGCTGGACCAATAACTCTTCCCTTAGCCAAAGGAAGGAATCCGAAGCTGGTAAAGGGATACTTTGCATTGTTCGTTTGCATGGTGACAAAGGCCTTACACCTGGAAGTGGTTAGTGACCTGTCCACAGATGCCTTTTTAGGGGCCTTGCGACGATTTATTGCTAGGAGGGGAAAATGCAATGTCATCTACTCGGGCAATGGCACAAACTTCCAAGGAGCGAGAACTCTGTCTGAATGGTATAAGTTGATACGATCCAAGGAACACAATGAGCAGATGTCATCGATATTGGCAGCCGAAAACATTAAGTGGGAGTTCATTCCACCACATAGCCCACATTTTGGAGGGCTGTGGGAAGCGTGGGTTAAATGCGTAAAACAGCACTTCCGTCGAGTTATAGGGAATACTATTTTGAGGAGATGTCAACATTGCTTTCTCAAATTGAAGCAGTTTTAAATTCTAGGCCTCTCTGTGCTTCGCCTGATTCAGATCATAACCCTCTCACACCATCTCATTTTCTTATAGGCAGGCCGTACACAGCGATAACGGAGCCATGCTGTCTAGAGGTTCCACTTAATCGACTTGGATGTTGGGAGCTGATCCAAAACATGTTGCCGGGCTTTTGGAGACGATGGCACTCCGACTACCTCACCTCTTTACAACAACGACCCAAATGGAAAAACGAGACCCGGAATTTGCGAGTTGGTGACCTGGTTGTTGTCAACCCAAGCCCAATACGCCACCATCGAAATGGGCACTAGGACGAGTTGACGCGATTCATCCCGGACACGATGATCTCGTACGGGTGGTTTCTGTTCGCACAAAACATGGCATTTTTAAACGCCCAGTAACCCAGCTGGCTATGTTACCTTGTTCCTGAAATTCCTTCAGGGGGGGGGGGGGGGGGGGGGGGGGCGGCGTGTCCTTAAATGAACTTATTAATGTATTAAAAAATTATTAACGTTAAATTATATATTTATGTTTAGAAAAGAGTGAGTTATAATTTCAATTTGCCAAACATTTTCTATAATACCTTATGTTTTATTATATTTCCTATCTCGTTTATTTTTGTTTTGTTCTAATGTTACTGCTTACACTAATCCCCTTGCTATGGTGTATTGCTTTCTTGAGCTCTCTTCATTAGCAACCACCAAGCACGAAACATCATTCGGAATAGTCCGCAACAAATAAATTCATTTTGTCTTGAAAAATATAATTTCTAACGTTTTAAAAGTTAAGATCTTTTATTTGATATTTTTTCTTCTTCATTAATTGCGGATCAGGTATTTCAATCCTTTATCCGCAGGCGGCAGGTATTGCCAACGCAACTGCGGGGTACTGCTTGTGGTATGTTCAGGCAGGCACCTATGGAAACAGTACCTGTGTGACATGCTACGTGCATGGGCATCAGTGACTTACGCCGTTTTTATCTTCCAGCGTACCGAACAAAAAAAAATTATTCCTTGATGAATAATTCATCTTTTTATGAACCGATTTCGATGAAGCTTCTTTTATTAATTAACTACGCATTTCACGACTGCAATATTGATAGTTTCATAGGCAATTTTGAATTCCGTGCATGAAAGTCAACTGTATCTGGATTTGGATTTGTGATTTTGGAGCTGGGCAGTAAATTAAAATCTAGCCAAACAATTAGCACGTTTAATAAGAAAATGCAACATATTGAAAAGTTTAATTTTATATTCCTCTGACTTGATTATTTGATTAAGCAAACCATTTTATTTATCGGACAGTTGTCATTATTGTTTCAAGAAATGACTAGCTGATGTAGTGCAATGTACTTCCTAGAACTACTCGTTTGTTTATGAATACTAAGAGTCTCGAACAGTGTCCATAGATGAGATGTAAAGGGTGATCCATTTCGAGGTTCCCTACTTTTTTAAAGAAAAAAACACAGAAAATTCAAATTTAATGGAATTTATTTTTTGAAGATTATGTCTATCAAATGTTGGCCGTTGCTACGTCGCAGATGGTCCATCCGTTGAGTCCAATTTTCGATCACTCGTTCGAGCATTTCGACTGGTAACTGGCGAATGACACGCGTGATGTTTTCCTCCAAGGCCTGAATCGAAGCGGGTTTGTCGGCATAAGCTTTTGACTTCACATATCCCCACAGGAAAAAGTCTAACGGTGTGATATCACACGATCTTGGTGGCCAATCGACCGGCCCAAAACGTGAAATTATGTGCACACCGAAATGTTCTCTCAATAAGTCCATTGATTGATGCGATGTGTGGGAAGTGGCGCCGTCTTGCTGAAACCAAATGTCGCCGAGATCACGAGCTTCAATTTCAGGCATCAAATAATCGGTTATCATGGCACGATAACGGTCGCCATTGACGGTTACGTTCGCACTGGCATAATTTTTAAAGAAATATGGACCGATGCACGAAACACATTCCTCACAGAACGTGAATTTTCATAATAAAGTTGAATAATTTGTAAACGTTGTTCACGCGTAAGTCTTTCCATTACGAAATGCCAAACAATACTAAACAAAAATAACATAACAGCATGACATGATTCACACGTGATCTGTCAAAAAAGGCTATTGAAAAAAGTATCTCTACTTGGATCACCCGTTATAAGATAAACTTGGTGTAGAGTTACACCGTCGATTTCCAGAAAGCTAAGTTTCCGGAAAAACTATTCGGGACGGAAATTAATATGGGAAATTTATAATTTACAATAGCAATGAAACAATTAAGAATTATATAATAGAAAAACTTAAAAACTAAATTACAATAAAAAGTTCATGAAGAAGAAGAAGAAAGGTAAAGTGAAGGCTAGGGGGCGAGAAATGGAGAAAGATTGCAATATACAGTTTGGATGTAAATGATTTATAGATTTATAGGAAATAGTTTGGGATTCGTTTTTTATATATACTAAATTGTTTGGTTGTTTTATTACGTTTTGATTGAACAAATGAAAATGTAATGTATCTACATATTCGGAACGTTAGTAAGAGAGCGAGCTAGCGAATTTACAAACTGCGAAGAAATAAATTTAAATGCATTTTTAAACACAAAATGTAGACTTTATCATTGCAATTCAAAGATATTAACATTATTGAATTTATTTCATCATGGTGATGAATAATAATAATAATGAATAATTTCATCGCATTGAATAAATTACATTACGTTATTATCTCTGAAATGGAATAGTGAATAGCAGTAAATAAAATAGCAATGAATTAATGAAATATTATATTAAATTATTGAAATGGTCAGCTAACTGATCAAGAGTTACCTTACAATACAAATTTGACAGAATATTTCATTAATTTAATGCTCAAATATTTATCGCACCTTCAGTTTTAAAATTTTTTATTTTATTTATTTTACTCAACATTTGATTAACCAACAAAATAATTTTATTATTACTGACAATTTGAAACTGCTAAATTTGTTTAATTACCGGCAAATAAAAAATAATAATACTTTTTTTTACTTAAAGGGCTCCCGACCCCTGAAGAGTCTCTGCCTGAGATACGGCAGACTTCCACCCTCTGCGATCCCGAGCACGCTGCTTCCAGTTGTCCAGACCAAGCGCTCTGGCATCCGCGATGGCTTGGTCTTTAAATCGGAGGTTCGGTCTACCTTGTCGTCTCGAACCTGGGGGCTGGGATTCGAAGATCGTCTTGGCTGGAATGTTGTTGTCCATTCGCTCGATGTGACCGAGCCAATGTAGTCGGCGTTTCTTGGCTTTTTGGACTACATCCACATCTCGGTACAGCTCATAGAGTTCGCGGTTGTATCTTCTCCTCCATTCGCTCTCCTTGCACACAAAGGATCCCAGTATTAACTCTCCTGTCCTGCTTACCGTCCAGCACTCGGCGCCGTATAGCAGAACTGGCAGGATAAGGGTTCTGTAGAGCATGCACTTTTTCCTTCGAGTCAGGAGTTTTGAACTCATTTGTTTTGCCAAACCGAAGTAGCAGCGGTTTCCTAGGGTAATTCTTCGACGGATGCCCACTAAGATGTCATTTGTGGAGTTGATGTTTACCCCGAGGTAGATGAACTCCTTAACTACCTCGAAGTTTCTGCTATCAGCAGTGACATTTTGTCCTAGTCGGTGGACAGATGATTGTTTGTTTGTTGATAGCATATATTTAGTCTTGTCCTCATTCACTTCAAGGCCAACTAGTTTCGCCTGTTCTTCAAATGCCGTGAAAGCCTCTACCAGGGCACGCTGGGATCGACCGATGATATCTGTATCGATAGTGCCTTCCGTGCTGACACCTGCCTTGCGCACTATCTGCTCAAAAACAAGATTGAAGAAATCACACGACAGCGCATCTCCTTGCCGAAATCCAGTGCATGTTTGAAAGAGTTCAGATGAGCTGCTGCCAAACTGCACACTGCATCGCGTGTTGTCTAGTGTCATGCGACACATCTGGATCAGTTTTGAAGGGATCCCGAATTCGGCCATCACCACAAAAAGCTCCTGACGATGAATGCTGTCATATGCGGCTTTAAAGTCGATGAAGAGATGGTGTGTCTCGACTTGAAACTCGTTGGTCTTTTCCAGGATTTGCCTTAGTTTGAAGATTTGGTCTACAGCTGATCTGCCGGAACGGAAGCCACACTGGTACGTGCCGATTAGTGTGTTGCAGAAAGGTTTGAGACAGTTCACACAGTACGTTGGTTAGGATCTTATATGCGACATTAAGCAGGGATATGCCTCGATAGTTCTTGCAAGACATAGGATCGCCTTTATTGTAGATGGTACATATTGAGCTGATGGTCAAGTCATCGGGCATGCTTTCCTCCACCCAAACTTGGTTGATGATTTGGTGCATGCGCCCTACCATAACATCACCTCCGTATTTGAAAAACTCTGCAGGTAGACCATAAGAGCCGGCGGCCTTGTTGTTCTTTAGCTTTTTTATAGCTAAGCCAATTTCTTTTATACTGGGCGGAGCAACTGGTATTTCACTGACTGGACGCGGTTTCTCTTCTTGCCCTATCATTCTCTCTACATTTTGTCCGTTTAGCAGCTGTTGGAAATGCTGCTTAAATACATCTACCATTCCCTGCGCATCGGTGACTAGGTTTCCATCGCTGTTACGTAGAGCCTGTGTTCCGGTCTTAAAGCCAGCAGCCAGTTGCTTGGCTTTCTTATAGAACTTCCGGATGTTATATTGGTCGCGGGATACTCATCCCTTGCTGCCCTTGTTTTCCCCTGCAGCGTTCTAATGTGTGCATCTTCTGCCACCTTTTTCCGTTATATGCATACATCATCATACCACTGGCTTTTTCTCTGGGGTGGCTGGTATCCAGGGTAGTTTCGGCTACTTCCTTGATGATGTCACGGTACTGAGACCACTGGTTTTTGGCGTCTGTGGGAGGTGAATGCACAGTGGGGAGTTTCTCACTCAGGCGCTTTTTGTAGGCTCTGGCGACTCCAGGTGCTAAGGCGTCCAACGTCGAATTTCTTCTTTTGGGCAGTTTGCAGCTTCTTCTCATTGGACAGTCGAGCTCTGAATCCAGCTGCAACAAGAAAATGGTCAGAGTCGACGTTTGCTCCTCGGTAAGTATGCACGTTCAAGATGTTGGATGCGTGCGTCGCATCGATTAGCACATGGTCGATTTGTTTGGTTCGACCGTCTAGAGAGCGCCAGGTTGCTGTGTGGATCCTTAGTCGCAGAAACCTAGTGCTACTTATCACCGTATTGCAAGCTGCTGTAAAGTAAATTAGACGGTAGCCGTTACCTGTTGTTGTTTCGTGGATGCTGTGCTTAAGCTTTTTTCCGGACAGGCTCCGTAGGCTCCGTTCAAGAGGTCATAGAATTCCTCCTTGATAGGGTCCTCAGCCTCGTCGGTAGGGGCGTGTGCACATATTAGGCTAATGTTTTGGAATGTAGCTCTGATGCGGATCACCGCCAGGTGCTCAGTTATCGGCTTGAAGTCTATTACTTTGGATCTAAGCCGATTTCCCACGACGAATCCGCATCCTAACATGTGCAATCTTTTGTTACAACTGTAATATATGTCGCAATTTTGTCCTTTTATCGTACCTGATCCTATCCATCATATCTCCTGGATCGCGGTAATGTCAGCCTTGTAGCACGAGAGGACAAACTCAAGTTTTTGAGCAGCACCTGGAGTGTAGAGTGTCCGAACATTTCAGGTACACACTCGCATGTCCGTTAACGTTCCATATCTATTTTGCCTTTGAAGTTCATTTATATCCGAGGCTGCCATATTCCCTCCCATAACTAAATGTTTTTGACGTGGTCGGGCAGTTAGCCAGACGGCACAACCCCCAACCTGGAGGGCCAGGCCCTGTTCTTTAACCTAGGACAGTAGGCCGGTAATTCCGGTGCCAGTAACCCACTTCGGGGATGTGAGTGCTGCCGTTGACCCATCGAGGGCTCATCCGCCACCAGCTCTTTTCCAACACCCTGGGTTGGTGTTGGATATCCCTATAGACTTCAAATAAGTCGAAGCAGCTCATATAGGGAGATCACTTGTTCCACCTAACTGGAACTGTTGACGCCGCCGTTGATCCATCCGTAGTATTCATCCGCCGCCATCCGGAAACAGTGAGCTGGCACTCCTTCCCCCCTCTCTCGACAGCTGCCATCAACGACCTTCCACAGGGGTTGGTTACCCCATCTCCAGTCGAGGTACTAGGCACCCAGCAGTCACCACGGGGAGGTGAGAAGTAGGAGTTGACGGTGTTATGCTAAAGTGAGAACGCTTGTGTCCTCATATAATCGGAATCATCATCCTTTTGACCACCAATGCTCCTTATTTTATTTTTAACTGCCAAAATGTTTACGAAACTGCTAAAAAATATTTACCCAAAAATTATGTTTGTTAGGTAGAACTCAAATAATACATAATAATTGAAAACATTCAACGTAATTTTATTCTTTTGCAAATTCATCATAAATCATTGCATATTATTACGATGTTATTGGAAACAGCCCAGTTTGTCTTTTATTCGGCCTTACTAATAATCAAACACTAATGTCGACTATTAGTTGACTGCCAGTTTAAATTAAAATGTACAGCATATTTGAAATAGTACCAATAAATAATTTGACCTCCACCTCCACCAAGGACTTTTTTTTTGAATCTATTACATTTTCTGTCAAATCTATTTGTCAAAACATTTGATATTGTTTTCAAACAGAGGTACTTTGAAAATAAGGTGAAGAAATTAAGTAATTAAACATGAATTCAAGTCGGGACGAAGATAGTTTTATGGATCTGATGCTAGTTGTCGAATCGGCAACCTCCCGAAAAGGGAAAAATTATAAAAAACCAATTGACCCATTTTTAAAATATGACGATCAGGAGTTTTTTGGGCACTATAGGTTTGTTCATTGTTGTTGGTGTCTAGTAATCGGTAAACAGTATAAAATTATTAATAGATTTAACAAACCGACAGTCCGCTATATTGCGGAAATCATTCGAGAAGAACTTGCTCCACGGACGAATCGCGGAGGAGCACTTTCGGTAGAAACCATAGTATTCATTGCAATACGATACTTAGGGAAAGGGTCTTATCAAAGCGATGTTGTTAAGCATACATAATTTACTAATAAAAATGTAACATATGTCAATTGTTTTGTTTAAATTCAAATACAAACAAAAACACAACCGGTAAAGTCAAAAGACGAAAACAAATGAAGCAACATATCGGTTCTGTGTCAGGATTTGAGTTCTGTCAACGTGACTAGTGTTGCCATCGTGCTTTAAGTGAAATATTTTTTTTATACCTTTTAGTGCTTTTAATTTTTTCGAAATATGTGCTCGGTTTTGTGTAGAAAACAAATGTTGCAACATATGCGAAAGGCCTACCAAAAGTTCTGATCGCATTAAGTATGTTAAGAAATATCTTGGAAAATTTGGAACCCATTCGGAACGGAAAATGTACCTATTCTAAAGTAAATGTACACACTTCGAATTTCTTCGATATACGTTCAGTTAAACACTAATTTGTACAAAAGGCGCTAATGGACTATTTCTTCATGCTTTGTATTTTTTATATTAATTTTTATTTGATAAAGCCGAACAACAAAAATCGTACCTAATTGCTCCGACTAACACTATTTACTCGAAAATATATTACTATACGTTTATTTGATACAAACATAAATGAAAGCACGGCAACATTCCGTTGCAGAATGAATTATGACAGAATGAATAAACATGGCTTTCTGACCATTAACATTTAACCCTACAGTTAAGGACTATCCGACAACTAAATTTGTTTATTGGTACAGGGATTTAAAAAAGTGTTCAGACTTTAAGTTAACTGCCAGACTAAATTTGATTATTAGTACGGCCAAATGAAAATTAGAGTTAATGTTAGACATAAGCATGGCTTTCTGACCATTAACATTTAACCCTACAGTTAAGGATTATCCGACAACTAAATTTGTTTATTGGTACAGGGATTTAAGAAAGTGTTCAGACTTTAAGTTAACTGCCAGACTAAATTTGATTATTAGTACGGCCGAATGAAAATTAGAGTTAATTTTAGACATAAACATGGCTTTCTGACCATTAACATTTAACCCTACAGTTAACGATTATCTGACAACTAAGTTTGTTTATTGGTACAGGGATTTAAGAAAGTGTACAGACTTTAAGTTAACTACCAAACTAAATTTGATTATTAGTACGGCCGAATGAAAATTAGAGTTAATTTTAGACATAAACATGGCTTTCTGACCATTAACATTTAACCCTACAGTTAACGATTATCCGACAACTAAGTTTGTTTATTGGTACAGGGATTTAAGAAAGTGTACAGACTTTAAGTTAACTACCAAACTAAATTTGATTATTAGTACGGCCGATTATGTCTACATGAGACTTTTTCTAAAATGTATTCATTGGCGCCGAACTGCTATTGTGTGCGTGAGCTATCTCAATTTGATTTGCATATTAAAACTTATACAGACACAGCGTTTGAAGCAACTTCATATAAAAATCTTAAAACAAATTTACTCCAAAAACAAAGGATATTGGCCCGACACTTAATTAAAATAAACAAACGAAATTGAAACATTTGAAGCGCGAAATTACCAAAAAAGAAAATAACTAAACAAGCGCGAATGTTCAAGCGATGTTTTTATAAAAATGTTTGTTTCTCGATATCAAAAATACCACAGCTTTGTATGTAAATATGTGCACGTTATATATAACTTAATACTAAAGACACTTTTTTTTGCCTTACCGGAATTTTGTGTACGTGGTACCTTTGTACCTTGAAATAAACCCTAGCGACGCACCGCGTTTTGGTAAGGCTTGCATCCCTAGTCTTCTTGGCCTTACTATTGTTTCTGATCCCTCCTCGGGATCAGAAATGAATGCAATTTTCTTCCATAGTTACTTCATAGGGAGCTGAGCGCCCAAGTACCCGATATCTTCAAATTTTACAGTACATGAGTATTGCTGGTGCTTAATGAAATAATTAGGAATTATATAATAGACAAATTTGAAAACTAAATTACAACAAAAAGTTCATTAAGAAGAAAAAGTGGGAAAATTAAGGGCTAGGGTTAGGGGTTTATAGTAAGAGGGAAAAAAGGAGAAGGATTGCATTTTTAAAACGTGCGGTATTCAATATTGTTCTTATATTTATCAATAACGAGAAGGAATAAGGCAAAAAGTTCTGGGGGAACGTGTAAAGCAAATTATGTCAAATAAATAAACAGCCGTCTTTATAGTGCAGGAAAATAAAATCTGTGGCATAAATGTGGCATTTAAGAGAGGTCCATAGCTACTTGTGTACTGGGATACATTGTCATATCTGCGTAGACCGTACGTACTGCATCATTATAGGGAATTTGTTTCACTGGACAGAAGTAATTACTCTTTGAAGCTTTGTAACTTAAAAAACTTTTTAAAAAGATTTTAGTAAACTGCCCCACCTCCTTTATGAATGAAAATTAGAGTTAATGTTAGACATAAGCATGGCTTTCTGACCATTAACATTTAACCCTACAGTTAAGGATTATCCGACAACTAAATTTGTTTATTGGTACAGGGATTTAAGAAAGTGTTCAGACTTTAAGTTAACTGCCAGACTAAATTTGATTATTAGTACGGCCGAATGAAAATTAGAGTTAATTTTAGACATAAACATGGCTTTCTGACCATTAACATTTAACCCTACAGTTAACGATTATCTGACAACTAAGTTTGTTTATTGGTACAGGGATTTAAGAAAGTGTACAGACTTTAAGTTAACTACCAAACTAAATTTGATTATTAGTACGGCCGAATGAAAATTAGAGTTAATTTTAGACATAAACATGGCTTTCTGACCATTAACATTTAACCCTACAGTTAACGATTATCCGACAACTAAGTTTGTTTATTGGTACAGGGATTTAAGAAAGTGTACAGACTTTAAGTTAACTACCAAACTAAATTTGATTATTAGTACGGCCGATTATGTCTACATGAGACTTTTTCTAAAATGTATTCATTGGCGCCGAACTGCTATTGTGTGCGTGAGCTATCTCAATTTGATTTGCATATTAAAACTTATACAGACACAGCGTTTGAAGCAACTTCATATAAAAATCTTAAAACAAATTTACTCCAAAAACAAAGGATATTGGCCCGACACTTAATTAAAATAAACAAACGAAATTGAAACATTTGAAGCGCGAAATTACCAAAAAAGAAAATAACTAAACAAGCGCGAATGTTCAAGCGATGTTTTTATAAAAATGTTTGTTTCTCGATATCAAAAATACCACAGCTTTGTATGTAAATATGTGCACGTTATATATAACTTAATACTAAAGACACTTTTTTTGCCTTACCGGAATTTTGTGTACGTGGTACCTTTGTACCTTGAAATAAACCCTAGCGACGCACCGCGTTTTGGTAAGGCTTGCATCCCTAGTCTTCTTGGCCTTACTATTGTTTCTGATCCCTCCTCGGGATCAGAAATGAATGCAATTTTCTTCCATAGTTACTTCATAGGGAGCTGAGCGCCCAAGTACCCGATATCTTCAAATTTTACAGTACATGAGTAGATTGGTATTGCTGGTGCTTAATGAAATAATTAGGAATTATATAATAGACAAATTTGAAAACTAAATTACAACAAAAAGTTCATTAAGAAGAAAAAGTGGGAAAATTAAGGGCTAGGGTTAGGGGTTTATAGTAAGAGGGAAAAAAGGAGAAGGATTGCATTTTTAAAACGTGCGGTATTCAATATTGTTCTTATATTTATCAATAACGAGAAGGAATAAGGCAAAAAGTTCTGGGGGAACGTGTAAAGCAAATTATGTCAAATAAATAAACAGCCGTCTTTATAGTGCAGGAAAATAAAATCTGTGGCATAAATGTGGCATTTAAGAGAGGTCCATAGCTACTTGTGTACTGGGATACATTGTCATATCTGCGTAGACCGTACGTACTGCATCATTATAGGGAATTTGTTTCACTGGACAGAAGTAATTACTCTTTGAAGCTTTGTAACTTAAAAAACTTTTTAAAAAGATTTTAGTAAACTGCCCCACCTCCTTTATGAATGAAAATTAGAGTTAATGTTAGACATAAGCATGGCTTTCTGACCATTAACATTTAACCCTACAGTTAAGGATTATCCGACAACTAAATTTGTTTATTGGTACAGGGATTTAAGAAAGTGTTCAGACTTTAAGTTAACTGCCAGACTAAATTTGATTATTAGTACGGCCGAATGAAAATTAGAGTTAATTTTAGACATAAACATGGCTTTCTGACCATTAACATTTAACCCTACAGTTAACGATTATCTGACAACTAAGTTTGTTTATTGGTACAGGGATTTAAGAAAGTGTACAGACTTTAAGTTAACTACCAAACTAAATTTGATTATTAGTACGGCCGAATGAAAATTAGAGTTAATTTTAGACATAAACATGGCTTTCTGACCATTAACATTTAACCCTACAGTTAACGATTATCCGACAACTAAGTTTGTTTATTGGTACAGGGATTTAAGAAAGTGTACAGACTTTAAGTTAACTACCAAACTAAATTTGATTATTAGTACGGCCGATTATGTCTACATGAGACTTTTTCTAAAATGTATTCATTGGCGCCGAACTGCTATTGTGTGCGTGAGCTATCTCAATTTGATTTGCATATTAAAACTTATACAGACACAGCGTTTGAAGCAACTTCATATAAAAATCTTAAAACAAATTTACTCCAAAAACAAAGGATATTGGCCCGACACTTAATTAAAATAAACAAACGAAATTGAAACATTTGAAGCGCGAAATTACCAAAAAAGAAAATAACTAAACAAGCGCGAATGTTCAAGCGATGTTTTTATAAAAATGTTTGTTTCTCGATATCAAAAATACCACAGCTTTGTATGTAAATATGTGCACGTTATATATAACTTAATACTAAAGACACTTTTTTTGCCTTACCGGAATTTTGTGTACGTGGTACCTTTGTACCTTGAAATAAACCCTAGCGACGCACCGCGTTTTGGTAAGGCTTGCATCCCTAGTCTTCTTGGCCTTACTATTGTTTCTGATCCCTCCTCGGGATCAGAAATGAATGCAATTTTCTTCCATAGTTACTTCATAGGGAGCTGAGCGCCCAAGTACCCGATATCTTCAAATTTTACAGTACATGAGTAGATTGGTATTGCTGGTGCTTAATGAAATAATTAGGAATTATATAATAGACAAATTTGAAAACTAAATTACAACAAAAAGTTCATTAAGAAGAAAAAGTGGGAAAATTAAGGGCTAGGGTTAGGGGTTTATAGTAAGAGGGAAAAAAGGAGAAGGATTGCATTTTTAAAACGTGCGGTATTCAATATTGTTCTTATATTTATCAATAACGAGAAGGAATAAGGCAAAAAGTTCTGGGGGAACGTGTAAAGCAAATTATGTCAAATAAATAAACAGCCGTCTTTATAGTGCAGGAAAATAAAATCTGTGGCATAAATGTGGCATTTAAGAGAGGTCCATAGCTACTTGTGTACTGGGATACATTGTCATATCTGCGTAGACCGTACGTACTGCATCATTATAGGGAATTTGTTTCACTGGACAGAAGTAATTACTCTTTGAAGCTTTGTAACTTAAAAAACTTTTTAAAAAGATTTTAGTAAACTGCCCCACCTCCTTTATCACTTATATTTTGTAATCCAGTTGATTTTCATGCACTGAATTAAAAATTGCCTATGAAATGGTACAAACATTTCAGATGTTCTAAAATGAATCTTATTTTTAAAATACGTTTATTAATAAAATAAGTTTCATCAAAATCGGTTCATAAGAATATAAATTATTCAACAAAGAATCATTTTTAATCCAGGAAAAGTATGCCTTTGTTTGGATAGTCATAGGTAAAATATCGTAAGATCTAGTTGTATCCAACAACTTTATATACAAAACAGAAGTGGTTTGCTTGCGAGCGAAGACTCTTTGTTGGGGCTTGTGGATACCAAGCACCTTGACTCAAAAGATTTTCGAGATGGCGCCAACACCAAACTCCCTTGTCATAGCAGCTTCTCAGTAACTTATGAGCGAGTTCAAGACAACTACTATTGGTCAAAAATTGTCAATGGCATACAGCAATTGGTGAGTTAGTGCGTGGTATGCAGAACCACTAAAGCGACGGACAGGATACTTTGTCCTCCTATGGCTGGCGTTTTTTGAGTCGATTTATTTAAGTGGTACTGACATTCATTTCAACACTTCAAGAACACATTAAAGCAATTTCAGGCATATGCAAAGGAATTAAAAATAAAAGTCGACAAATGCAATTTCTTAAAGAGGAGACTGAATTCCTCTGACTGACAAACGACGGACTGCAACTAAACAATGACATAGTAAGGACCATTATAGAACTAAAATAAATAAATAAATATTAGACGTAAAAAGCCCATACAGGACCTAAAGCCCAGCATCTCTAACCATAGTGTTTTATAATAAAAGGATTTTATAGGAAAATTTTAAGAGATTATGCCAAAGTGGCACAACCAATTTAAAAATTTAGTAAGTAACATTCCGATTCTTAGGTATCCTTTTTTCACCCTATCGGTTTTGCACCAATATATCTCAACAAGCACGAACGAAATTACTCCGCTACAGATAAGGATTTTTTGCCTATTACGTGGTGAGTAAATTATTTCAGGTCATACCTATACGGTAACAAATTCAAAATATTTACAGATCACCAAGCTATTAAATTTGTGCATGGCTAAGCATAAAGGAATACACATATCTCCTAGGCATCAGCGATGGTTAATAAAATTGGGAGAATATGGTTTCCAAATAGAAAATTTAAAGCGTAAAACGGACTATCGAGGACGTTATTTCTAACGGGGGACAAAATTCTACAGAAATGACTAATAATATAACAGATTTTCTTAATAATTTGGACGATAATGATTCAGACTTGCCAATATCATTTAACACTATAGAAGGAAAACCTAGACCATGACAACACTCTGCTAGAGAAGATCTGCTATATCATATGCAAATTAAGGAGGAAATCATTAACTCAAATAATTCTCACAAATAATAAGACACAGAAAATAGAAGTAGTTCATGGGAAAAGGATAATTTACATATCGGAACATGACTTCAATAATTTAGAGGGTATACTTAAAAGATTTATTAAAAAGAGTATTTTCTGAACTACCAGATGATCAGTATAATGTAGTATAGCAAAAACTTCGCGAAAGGACGCGAATTCAAATGACAATCAACTAAAGTTAATGAAATGTTCATATGTAACTTTAGATATGTAAACAAGGACAAAAGCAGTAAAACAAATTTCTTTATTCAACATAAGAGGGAGTTTTTACTCTGGTATACAGGAAACGTGCAGTCAAACTAAAAACAAAATGTATTTTCATAAACTTTTGGAACTGATACCACGATGTATAAATCAATGCGAAATATGCCAACAAGTAAAATATGATAAAAGACCTATTAAGCCTAAATTTTGTCTTACTGAAAATGGAACGAATCTGAACCAAGTAGTACATATTGACACATTTGTCGTTATGAAATGTATTTTTTTTTACAATAATTGACAAATTTTCAAAACAATATAGCCTCTGCCAGATAATTACAGTTAGTCCATACAGTTAAAATCAAATATGTTAACAGATATGTGATACACAAATATGAAATAGATTTAAATAAAATGAGGTATATCAAAATGGGAGTTATCAAATTTAAAGAAATTGTTCTATTGCTTGCTATTAAATTTCCGAAGGATTTTGAAAAAGTTCAATTAAAAATAATTGTATCAATCCCAAATTCTTTAAAAAAAAGAAATTGATTATGTTAAGCTAATAATGCAACTAATTTTATCAAGTAGCAGTACCGAAATCCTAAAACTTGACGTTGAAATAATTATTGTAAGAAATGCACATGACATACAAATCAAACAAAATTGTGATGAAAGAAATATTAAATTAACAGGTAACATATTAATTCATTTTAATAATTGTGAACTAAGAAATTTAGAGCATTATTGGAAAAATGTTGAAAAATTAAAATTAACTGGATTACAAATTTTAGTAATTTTGAAGGTGGGGTTGTAAAGTTAAATCTATCACAAAAACTTTCTAAATGCCCGGTTCGCTGGAAGACAAAAACGTCGAAAGTCACTGAAGACCATGCCGCGTAGCATATCGCCTAGGTACTGCTTCCAAAGGCGCCTGCCTGACGGAAATCGCATCCCCCGAGCGGAGTACCAATGTTGCGTTAGCATTATCTGCCGTCTGAGGGTTGAAATACCTTATTCCCACCTGCCTGCCTGACGAAAAGCACATACCAAGGATTCAGACCTTGCTATTTTTGCTGACAATCTGTTAAAATAAAGTTGCAAATTAAACCCATGCGTCTTTCATTAAGTGAAATACGAATGTTTTCGTGAAAATTAGAAAAAAAACCCAAAAATTAAAGCATAAGATGTATTCGGTGATGTGAACGTAATGTATCTTAATTTGCAACCGTGTTACCGACCTACTTAGCCGGGCAACAACATCAGATAAGTGAATTTGAAGTTTTAATATTTTGAAGTGATTCTTTGTGTTGTTTGCCTTTCTATTTCAGGTTGATGCTACCGATGGATATCTTTTGCGTCGAATGTACCAATAGCTATCCAGGATAAATTTTCAAATTCGACTTCAGGAATTTTGGGATCAACTTCGAGTTTTTGCCGTGGGCGAAGTTACTTGCTAAAGGTTCGTGCGAAAAACCTCCAGTCCCACCTTAAAGTATGTTGGTATCGAACGTGTATTGTAAGTAATCTTTGATCTTTTGCGGGCATTTAGAAAGTTTTTGTGATAGATTTTACTTTACAACCGCACCTTCAAAATTACTAAAATTTGTAATCCAGTTAATTTTAATTTTTCAACATTTTTCCAATAATGCTCTAAATTTCTTAGTTCACAATTATTAAAATGAATTAATATGTTACCTGTTAATTTAATATTTCTTTCATCACAATTTTGTTTGATTTGTATGTCATGTGCATTTCTTACAATAATTATTTCAACGTCAAGTTTTAGGATTTCGGTACTGTTACTTGATAAAATTAGTTGCATTATTAGCTTTAAATACAATGTCGTTAACATAATAAATTTCTTTTTTTTAAAGAATTTGGGATTGATACAATTATTTTTAATTGAACTTTTTCAAAATCCTTCGGAAATTTAATAGCAAGCAATAGAACAATTTCTTTAAATTTGATAACTCCCATTTTGATATACCTCATTTTATTTAAATCTATTTCATATTTGTGCATCACATATCTGTTAACATATTTGATTTTAACTGTATGGACTAACTGTAATTATCTGGCAGAGGCTATATTGTTTTGAAAATTTGTCAATTATTGTAAAAAAAAATACATTTCATAACGACAAATGTGTCAATATGTACTACTTGGTTCAGATTCGTTCCATTTTCAGTAAGACAAAATTTAGGCTTAATAGGTCTTTTATCATATTTTACTTGTTGGCATATTTCGCATTGATTTATACATCGTGGTATCAGTTCCAAAAGTTTATGAAAATACATTTTGTTTTTAGTTTGACTGCACGTTTCCTGTATACCAGAGTAAAAACTCCCTCTTATGTTGAATAAAGAAATTTGTTTTACTGCTTTTGTCCTTGTTTACATATCTAAAGTTACATATGAACATTTCATTAACTTTAGTTGATTGTCATTTGAATTCGCGTCCTTTCGCGAAGTTTTTGCTATACTACATTATACTGATCGTCTGGTAGTTCAGAAAATACTCTTTTTAATAAATCTTTTAAGTATACCCTCTAAATTATTGAAGTCATGTTCCGATATGTAAATTATCCTTTTCCCATGAACTACTTCTATTTTCTGTATCTTATTATTTGTGAGAATTATTTGAGTTAATGATTTCCTCCTTAATTGGCATATGATATAGCAGATCTTCTCTAGCAGAGTGTTGTCATGGTCTAGGTTTTCCTTCTATAGTGTTAAATGATATTGGCATGTCTGAATCATTATCGTCCAAATTATTAAGAAAATCTGTTATATTAGTCATTTCTGTAGAATTTTGTCCCCCGTTAGAAATAACGTCCTCGATAGTCCGTTTTACGCTTTAAATTTTCTATTTGGAATATGTGTATTCCTTTATGCTTAGCCATGCACAAATTTAATAGCTTGGTGATCTGTAAATATTTTGAATTTGTTACCGTATAGGTATGACCTGAAATAATTTACTGACCACGTAATAGGCAAAAAATCCTTATCTGTAGCGGAGTAGTTTCGTTCGTGCTTGTTGAGATATATTGGTGCAAAACAGATAGGGTGAAAAAAGGATACCTAAGAATCGGAATGTAACTTACTAAATTTTTAAATTGGTTGTGCCACTTTGGCATAATCTCTTATAATTTACCTATAAAATCCTTTTATTATAAAACACTATGGTTAGAGATGCTGGGCTTAAGGACCTGTATGGGGTTTTTACGTCTAATATTTATTTATTTATTTTAGTTCTATAATGGTCCTTACTTTGTCATTGTTTAGTTTCAGTCCGTCGTTTGTCAGTCAGAGGAATTCAGTCTCCTCTTGAAGAAATTGCATTTGTCGGCTTTTATTTTTAATTCCTTTGCATATGCCTGAAATTGCTTTAATGTGTTCGTTCTTGAAGTGTTGAAATGAATGTCAGTACCACTTAAATAAATCGACTCAAAAAACGCCAGCCATAGGAGGACAAAGAATCCTGTCCGTCGCTTTAGTGGTTCTGCATACCACGCACTAACTCACCAATTGCTGTATGCCATTGACAATTTTTGACCAATAGTAGTTGTCTTGAACTCGTTCATAAGTTACTGAGAAGCTGCTATGACAAGGGAGTTTGGTGTTGGCGCTATCTCGAAAATCTTTTGAGTCAAGGTGCTTGGTATCCACAAGCGCCAACAAAGAGTCTTCGCTCGCAAGCAAACCAAACAAAGGCATACTTTTCCTGGATTTATGCCTAGCACTATAGGGGAACACCAACGTGAGTTGCTTTTCTCAATAACCCACAGTTCGACTCACCAACATTGATTTAATGGGTTTCGAGATGCGTTCGAGTCCAAAATCCGAGAAGTTCAGATGTTGCCTTTTAACACTATCAAAAAGGACTTCTCAGCTGGGTGAGTGAAATGTATTTTGGCTCGTCGGTTATATTCACCTCTTCCTCCTTTGGTATATTGTGTACATCGATCGAATGATCAGATCCTCTTTCCAGAAATTCATGCCGAGATAGACTTTCTGTGTTAAGTTTGGAATTATATAGAAAGTAATGGTTTTCATCATGCCGTTTAAGTTGGGATCAAGTAAGTTAACTATTACGAGCATGATTTTGTTTCTGTTGTTGTTGAACTTGTACTGGTACTCAGAGAAGTGAACAAAATAAAATAAGATATATTAGCCACATGAATCATCATATTTAGACAAAAGTTGCCTTAAGTTAATTATAACGATACATTTAAATACTAAAAGAAACAAAAAAAACATAAGGAAAGGCTACAGTCCGCTTGGGGCGAACAGTATGATACCCTATCCTTATCCCTGTGTACCCCAAAGAAAAAAAGCATTAGGAAGACGATGGATAGCATTTTATTTCATTCTATGAAATTTAAAGAAAAAAAAATATTTTTTGAAAAAACGCCCCCAAAAAGTGGGCGTGGCCAAAAACTTTGTATGGGCAATATATTGGAAAAAATATTGGCTAAATATATTGTTAAATATTTTTTTCGATTTCTATGAAAATTTTCAAAGAAAGCAGCATTTTAGTGAAAAACGCCCACAAAAAGTAGGCGTGGCAAAAAACTTTATATGACAAATTTATAAAGGTAGGCAGTACCTACATATCTTGTGAAGGTTTTACAACTTGATCTCTCTAACTTAAGCCTTAAAACGGTTTTTTCTAAATTGTGGGCGTGGCAGTGGGCGGATTTAAAAACTTTTAACACTTTACCATTTCGGGACCCTAGGGAGTATATGCTCCAAATTTCAGCCTCCTAGCATAACTTTAAAGGCGTCAAAAGTTGATACGGACGGACGGACGGACGTTGCTAAATAGTCTTAGGATTTGGTCCTGATCATAAATATATATACTTTTATGGGTTTACGACGAATATTAAGGGGTGTTACAAACTATGTGTCAAAATTAATATACCCTTAGGGTATAAAAAGAAGTCATATGATATGCCCAACTCGAGTTTATGTATCTATTAGCTGATTAATATGTATATATATATATAAAGCAAAGTTATTGAGTTTTCTTTAATATTTTCCCTTTGTTTCATTGCATTAGGCATCTGCTGGTATTTTTTGATTTCTTTATTTATTAAAATTAATTTATTAATTTAATTAATATTTTATTATTTGTTATGCTATATATTATTATATATTGAATTTTTAAGTATATGTATTTTATCCATTAAGTGATGATAATGTATCAGATATAAATTATTGTCTGTTTATTTGTTCAATATAAAGGGTGATTTTTAAAGAGTTAAGTTTTTCAGGCTTGGAGTAATGCCGTCCAATTGTCAACTGCTAAAGTGAATAGTTTTTATTATACTCTGCCATTTAATCATGGAAAGACTAACAAACGAGCAACGATTGCAAATTATTGAAATTTATTATCAAAATTCGTGCTCTGTGAAAAATGTGAAAATCCGCTGATTTATCGAAAAATTGTGTTCAGCATTGAGATTCATTTCTGGCTTTATTATACCCTATCCTAAGGGTATATTAATTTTGACACATAGTTTGTAACACCCCTTAATATTCGTCGCAGACCCCTAAAAGTATATATATTTATGATCAGAACCAAAATCTAAGACTATTTAGCAATGTCCGTCCGTCCGTCCGTCCGTCCGTCCGTCCGTCCGTCCGTATCAACTTTTGAGGCCTTTAAAATTATGCTAGGAAGCTGAAATTTGGAACATATATTCCCTAGGGTTCCGAAATGGTAAAGTGTTAAAATTTTTAAAATACGCCCACTGCCACGCCCACAATTTAGAAAAAACCGTTTTAAGGCTTAAGTTAGAGAGATAAAGTTGTACAACCTTCACAAGATATGTAGGTACTGCCCACCTTTATTAATTTGTCATATAAAGTTTTTTGCCACGCCTACTTTTTGTGGGAGTTTTTCACTAAAATGCTGTTTTCTTCGAAAATTTTCATAGAAATCGAAAAAAAATGTGTAACAATATATTATGCCAATATTTTTCTCAATATATCGCCCATACAAAGTTTTTTGCCACGCCCACTTTTTGGGGGCGTTTTTTAAAAAAAATATTTTTTTTTCTATAAATTTCATAGAATGAAAAAAATTCTATCCATCATCTTCCTAATGCTTTTTTTCTTTGGGGTACATAGGGATAAGGATAGGGTATCATACTGTTCGCCCCAAGCGGACTGTAGCCTTTCCTTATGTTTATATATTTCGTTTTTGTGTAGTAAAGTTAAATTGTTGGTCCTCCCCGTCTAACATTTGCTCTGAATACATGGGGAATTTCAAACTAATTTCTGCTTACCTATACAGCGCAATCTAAGTAAGGAAACTAAATTATTTTTTCACGGTAAAACGTTAAGGGTTACCAGGGAGGTAGGTGGAGAGGTGTAAATAACTAGCTTTTTTCTTCTCTTGTTATTTATTTATTCAATTGAATATTTATTTCAATTTTGTTTTATTTATTTTGTTCCTTATCAGATTGTACTTTTATATAACAATCATTTTTAATTTATAACAGTTATATTACTTGAAAGTACTTGAAAAGTACTTAAATATGTACTGAGTAATATTGCAGTACCCAGTAAATGTACTTGAAAGAGATACTTTAAAAAGTCTACTTGGTGGTTTTTAAGTACCCAGCACATTTTACTTTAATTTACCATGTACTGGCACAGTACATGTGCCAGTACATGGTACTGGGTACTTACACAGTACTGAGTCCAAATGTACTGTAGTACTTTGAAACTCTGGTACAGGTAAATAAATACATTCAGGATATTGAGTCCAGCGACGAAAAACCTCATGCGACTGGGTATGTGGACATGGATATAAATATTATATTGTTGAATAAAATAATGTTCTGGCCGATTTCCAACTGTCATATAAAGTGACAAAGTGCTACAATTTTCTTTTACATTCTTTCAAGCGAAACACACACAGGTCATAAAATAACATAAAGTAATCCCTAAAATAAACAATAATCTTCTTTCATTTCCAACAGGTTATAGCATACTAACAGTACCAACTAGTAACAAATAACGAACCTTTAAAGCCCTAATAGATACAGGTTCAAACATATCATTTATAAATTCGAATGTATTTCAGCAGAATACGTGAAAAAACTTTTTCAGCAATATAAGTACATACAGTCAGTGGACAAGCACCAACAATTGAGGAACAAATTGAAGTACCGTTATTCAAAGAATTCGGTGACGATGAACCACCAATAAAGCTCTTTTTGTGTGATTTCCACACATATTTTGATATACTTATGGGTGACGATATTTTAAAACCACAAAACGTGATTATAGAAAGAATGTTCTAAGAAGAGGGCACAAAGAACTAGAGATTAAATATAAACCTCAAATAAACACTACAAACCCATTTAAATTTCAACCTCGAACAAAACGTTCAATAACAGTACCCGTAGATGTCGAAAACGGCTATGTTAAATTTAGGAAACTTCGTCTCAGTTAAGACCTCCAAATAATAGGAAGAGAATTTTTATTAAAAAATTTGGACATTAAACGTAAAAGTAGTAAACTTCTTAGATACCATAATAAGAGTAATATTTAACATAAAACCATTAAAAGTGTATAACTATGAAAATAAAAATAATAATGTGGGAAATGATGCAAAACGATCTAAAAATATATATCAATGGTTGACAAGAAACCTAACCAAAACTCTTGAAAGATCTGAAGAATTCGATCAAGGATCAATAATAGAACTGACAGAACTACAAAGTATGGAAAACACACATCCATACAGCATAGAAAAAGATTAAGAAATTCAGAATAATAAAATAAGTGATTTAGAAAGGGGTCACCTAATCAGGGAATAATAAGGCCAAGTAATTCACCGTGGTCATCACCAGTATGGATAGTACCAAAAACGGTCAACCCCAATGGCGTTTAGTCATTGACTTTTGGAAATTTAATGAAAAAAACCATTGATGACAGGTACCCTATGCCTAACATCAATGAAATCCTAGATAAATTAGGAAAGTGCCTCTATTTCACGACTTTTAACCTCGCGTCAGGCTAACATCAAATAGAGGTAGACGAACGAGATGTCAAAAAGATGGCATTTACAGTCGACAATAGACATTATGAATTTACTAGAAATCTAAGCACCTTAAAGAATGCACCTGCAACGTTTAATAGATATAAAAGATGAAACTTACATAAAGTTTTTCGAAGATTGTGGAATTATGTTAATAAATGAACCAATTTTAACTTATCCAGACCTCTCAAAACCATTTATTCTAAGCACAGAAGCATCTAACTTCGCGATCGGAGCAATTCTATCAAACAATCAAGAAGGTCATGAATATCCTATTTGTTATGTAAGTAGAACTTTAAAAACACATGGAAAAAATTATTCAACAATTGAAATAGAACTCCTAGCAATTATTTGGGCAACCAAATATCTCAGACCTTACCTTTATGGTACAAAATTTAAAATACACACAGACCATAATCCTTTAAAGTGGCTTATGAATATTAAAGAACCCAATATTATACTTGTTAGATGGAAACATCAAATGGAGGAATATAATTACGAAATAGATTAAAAACAGGGTGGGAAAAATTCAAATGCAGATGCAATAACCGGAATTCCTATCGAAGTAAATCTTAATGAAATCGAAACAGCAGCTACAAAACACAGTGCAGAGGCAGATGATCAGGGATATATACCAATTTCTGTAACACCTCTTAATTTATTTAAAATCCTTAGAACAAAGAAATTTTTTAAAAAAACTAGGAAAATAATAAAATGTAAAAATTTCACAGAAGGTGACATTATGCAAATAATAAAAAAATATTTTAACCCAAAAGCTACACACGGGATCGTTATTAAAAACCTTTCACTTTTTATCGATTTTCAAAACGTTTATAAGAAGTAAAAAATTTAAAGTGCTCCGTTGCACAAAACTCTTAAAATATGTTCCATTAATGAGATTCCCCTCTCAAGGATTCTATTATATATAAATAAATTGAAAAAAAGTTGGAAACGACGAAAGGGAACAAGATAAAATTGTAATAAACTATCACAAAGAAAGTAATCACAGAGAAATAAATGAATCCTTCGATCACATTAGGCGAGAGTAAGATAATCGAACACGTAGATCTACACTTTGCAACCGTTAGTAGTTAAAATTCAAACTCTCCAGTAGAACATTTTAATTCTCCATTAGTAGAACATTTCAGGATATAAAAAACTATAATGACATAACTACAAATGAAGCATAAGGCATTATTTGCCTACAACAATTCAATTTGTTCAGCAACAAATTATACCCCATTTGAGTTATTCTTTTAAATGATCGCAGATAGTATAGCAGAAAAAGCATTTGAAAAAGTGGTCAAAAATAAAAGGAAAATAATGCAGATCAGATTAGCTATGTAAGATTAGCTATAAACACGATTACCCATTTTACTATATTATTAGAAATATTAACAAATTACAACCAATAGGTTTGTTCCAACAGGAGCTCAAGCTATCAGCAAACTGTCAGGGGCATGCGCAGTCTAGTTTTGCCATTCCAATACGACACAAACTCAAACTCAAACTATCATGAGGCTGTTCCAATACGAATTCAAACAGTCAGCAAACTCGTTTCTGATAGGATTTTTTGCGGACTAATAATCAGAGACATGCGCAGTTCCTAAAATTCTCTCTCAGTCTCAGTTGCCTTGTCTTATGGTTGGCAGTTATCAGAGTCCAGTTCAGAGATGATAGAAGCAAAGAGATACCAAACATTCCAGTGGAAAACACTCTGCCTACAAGCTAAATTCCAGAAAAATTCCAGAAAATTGACGAATTTACCCATACTATCATATTTTTAAACAAGTATGAGTAAATTCGTCAATTCACCAACATTTCTTCGTCAATCCACCACTTTTTCCCCGCCGCCTCACCGACCTCGCCAAAAACCAAAAACGAAGATGGCGGAAATAGAACCTAATCCAACACGGAAATGGCCAAAATGAAACATACACCACAGATAGAATGCATCTAGCAAATGCACTGAAAAGTAGAAACTCGTTCAGCAGATACTAGGTATAAAATAAAGAACTTAAATTTTAAAACAATATTGAAATGTTTTGGATTGCTTTGATTTATTAAATAATAAAACAAAACTTAAGAAAACGAGAACTAAATTTGAGTTACACAAGTAGTGTCGTTAGTAATCTTGCTGCCACTCAAATACCTTGTGTATTGGGTGACTTCAATATTGGTAATGTATACTGGAGGAATGTGGATGGTGATAAGAATTTAATACCATTTAACGTCAACCATGAGGTTGAACAAATAGTTGTCGATGGTCTTCTTTCTTTGGATTTATTTCAAGTAAACCATTTTCCGAATTCTATTAATAGAATATTGGACTTAGTTTTTCTTAATAATGAAATTGATTATACTATAAGTGAAGCTCTGGATCTTATAGATTCCAATAAAATGCATCACCAAGCCTTACTTTTGGAGATTAATTTTCTTAATTACTCCAGTGATTTAAATAATATTAATTCCGCATTATCTTATAACTTTTCGAAAACCAATTTCGTTGCTTTACAGGAATATTTGAGTGGTTTTGATTGGGATGAACTGCTGAAATCCCCCAATTTAAAAGGTAACTATGATATATTTTTGGATAAGATCAAATCTGGTTTTGAATTATTTGTACCAAAAACGCGTCTTAACAAAAGGTTTAAAATTCCTTGGTCAAATAAAAGATTAGTTAATTTACGTAACGTAAAGAGGAAAGCTTATTCTCGTTATATATCAAATAAAACTAATTCTAACCGTGAACTTTTTTTGAGATTCAGGAAAGAATATGAATTTTTAAATCGGTTTTTATACAGGCAATATATCTTGTGTGTAGAATCGTCGGTGAAGCGTAATAGCAAATCGTTTTGGAATTACATTAATTCGAAAAGAAATACCACAGGCTTTCCTAAGGTAATGGAATTCGAAGATGTAAGTTCAACAGATTTGAAAAGTACGTGTAATTTGTTCGCTGATTTCTTTGAGTCAGTGTACAATAAGTCGCATGTGCGACTGGACATCGGTGTGTTGCAATTCTCGGATGACGATTTAATAAATGCGTTAGAAAAACTAAATTTAAATAGCAACCCTGGCCCAGATGGGATTCCTGTGGTAATATTAAAAAAATGTTTATCATCCGTTTTTCATCCACTTAAAATTATTTTTAACCAGTCTCTTGTAACTGGGAACTTCTTAAATGAATGGAAATATTCGTTCATAACACCTATTTATAAAAGCGGTTTAAGGCAAAAAGTAGTAAACTATCGGCCTATATCAAAGCTTTCTGCAATACCAAAATTGTTTGAAAGTATTGTTAAGGACAAACTCTTTTTCGCGGTAAAAGAAATTATTTCAAATAGTCAGCATGGCTTTGTTCGTGGTAGATCATGTGCTACTAATTTGGCTTTGTTGACTAATTATATATTTAATAGTTTTGATGTACGATTACAAGTTGATGTACTTTATACTGACTTTACGAAAGCGTTTGACAGGGTGCATCACACACTTCTTCTGGCTAAGCTAAAGTCTTTGGGTTTTCATTCATCAATGCTAAAATGGTTTCGTAATTACCTGACTAATAGAAGGCAAATGGTTAAAGTCGATGGTTTGACTTCTCGCGTTATAGAAGTTACTTCCGGTGTTCCACAGGGCAGTCATTTGGGCCCGTTGCTATTTATATTATTTATAAATGATGTTCATGAAATATTTCAATTTTGTAATGTTTTGACTTTCGCCGATGATTTGAAATTATTTTCGCGGATAAAAAATGTATCTGATTGCATTCGTTTTCAGTCAGATATTAATAGATTGTCGGAGTGGTGCAATCGTAATGCTTTGGAACTTAACATTTCTAAATGTAAAGTTTTTTCGGCATATCGTATTAGTACTACAATTTTGCATAATTATTTTATAAATGATCTTAGACTTTAGCGTTTTGATGAAGTGAAAGATCTTGGTGTCATATTTGACAATAAGTTAAGTTTCTTTTTTCATTATGATTATGTCATTGCCAAGTCTAACTCATTGTTAGGCTTCCTTAAACGTAATAGTAAAGACTTTAGAGATATAAATAGCCTTAAAATTATTTATTGCTCGTTAGTCAGACCTTATTTAGAATATTGTTCCGTAATTTGGGATTCGCCATATGCAGTTCACGAACTTAGATTCGAAAGAGTCCAAAAAAACTTCACGAGGTACGCGGTTCGTAAATTAAATATGTTTGATGAGCTACCTAATTATGGCAGAAGGTGCAATTTAATTGGTCTGCAAACCTTAAGTTTCAGACGCGATGCAACTTCCGTCATGTTTATTCGCGATATTCTTAATTATCATATTAATTCACCAGAATTGATCTTTCTTTTAAATATATATGCTCCCCAAAGGTCACTGCGGGTTAGAAGCTTATTTCATACAGATAGGCATAGAACCAATTATGGTAATAATGAGCCTATTACAAGGTGCATAAGCACATTTAATGAATTCTGCAACGAAATTGATTTTTGCTTGTCGCGAGCAGATTTTAAAAAGTCCATTAATGCATGATGAAAATCGGTAGATGAAGCTTAGTCGCGCAACAAACAACCGTTGCGTAAAGCGATACTGAGAGCTTACACTTAGAGAACGTAGTGTTTTGTGTTTTGCTCTGTGATGGTATTAAAAAAAAAAAAAAAAAAAAAAAAAAAATAAATAAAATAATACAATTTCAAAAATTGTTGAGGTACCAGCAATAAAAAAAAAGGATAATGGTTGTTGCCAACAAATAACTAGATATAATAATTGCTGTATTAAAAAATAATACATATATTTTTAGGCGATATTCAAACAAATAACTGAGGGAATACTTGTTTTCATCCTAAAATAATATGAATCTTCACCGAAAATGTAAAGAAACCAGTTTCATACAATCACTGATGTGAATTCTATAATTGAAGATAGAATAAGGCAGGTCGCAAAGCATTCTATTTTTTAGAAAATCCGCTTTCTCATTTCGCCTAAGGAGAAAAAAAAGCGAGAATTTTTATGCCAAGGTTTTTTTTAAAATGGATCGAAAAATAAATAATAAAATTTTAAAAAGGAAAATTAAAATAATACGAATTATTTCGAAGAATTTCTGAACGCCTGGGAAAAGTGAAAGCATTAGTTTTTTCGCGTATTAAAACACTTCCTAAATTTGGTTATAGATAGATTTAAAGGTACTAAATTTCTGAAAATTCATATCCCATACTGCAAATAAATTAGTAATATGACCTCCAGATTTTTGTGTTTTAGTAAATTGTCATCTGTAAAAATGTTATCTTATAGTTACCATAATGAATGATTTATAATTCTGTATTTGCGTAACAACTGCAAGCCTATGCGAACAGGCTATCAGATATGATTAATTGTTTTATAATGGTTTTTTTTAACCGAATAATAATGCTAAACAAAACATGAATAATGAAAATTGTGTATTTATTTACTGCAATTACTTATACACAGTAATTTAAATTTTTATCACATTTTCATAACTAAATATTACATGTGTTTCCACTGGGAACCTTAATTACTACAAGTAAGGCTGAATACATTCACTTTATTTCATTTGACATATAAAATACAATTTTACTGAGCTGTACTGAATACATCCCTTGTCATAAATGAGGTGAACATTCAAGCATATGTTTTTAAAAATGTTCAAAGTGAAGTGAAATTTGTTGTTACTTAAAGTGCTTGAAATGAATATTATAAATAATAATAAAAAAAAATCCGAATGTCTACTGTACTTGAAGTTGCTTTATTTTCAGAACGGGTGCAATAGGCCTATTGGGGAAACCGAACACCCGAGAGAAAAAAAATCGGTTAACGCACCATAAGCATACCTAGGTGGTATGGAAATGCTCAAAAGAATAAACATAGTATATTAAAAATAATTGCTTTCACTATCAATAAATAAACTTTCTAAATAAATTTACATAATGTAGTTTTTATTTAAAGAGTCTTCTTTGCTGCTTTTCATCTCTAACTTCTGTAAATTTCAATAAGAAGCTGTTCAAAATGTATATTTGCCACAATTTACCGGTCTGGTACCCTTGTTTACCAACAATCTACTACTCTCTGTATTAAAGTCGGTAACGAACCACAACTACAATCATATATATAGTCGGCAAATAAACTTTCATAAAATTAACATAGTTTTTATTAAATTCCAAAACTATTGTGTTACAAAATGTGATTTAATAAAAAAGAAATGGATTTAATATGTTTTTTTAAGTAACTCCATTACTCCGTTCATACAGTCTTACACCACTTCATGAAACATTCCTAGTGTATTGTATTTTTATTGGTCATCCTTTAACACGACCATACCATCCTGTTCATTGATTGTCTCCTGCATTTCTTCTTTTGATATCTAAGATGTAGAATATATTTTTCGGCTGCCTGCTGTTGCCAATTGACAATAGTCATGTTTTCTTGGTAAGCGTATATAAGATGGCATAAAAAAACGCTCATCGCCGCTAAGGAAATTCAACAAAACGACTTGGCATCATCAATACATATGTATGATATTTAAACCGTCATTTGTTGGATTATCAGTCGTAGTAGTTTGCATTAAATCTAGGAGAAAGCTTCCAAAATAATACCCACATGCAAAATCTAAATATGCCATCATGTAGGGCAATCAAATTCCAACTTAATAGTATATATTTGATATATATCGGATAAGTGGTTAAGTAATGACAAGGGTTAAGTGGTTCAGAAATGACAACGTACTTTTGCATTTATGGCCAAAGTAAAATCGAAAATGCAGAAAAAGCAGATAGGGATTTTTGCTATTAAGTCGCAATTTCAATACCCTAGATATGAGTCTAATTAAATTTTCCAAGTGGGTATTATTTTAGAATTTCGTTCCTATGTTCAATTTACACTGTTCTGATCGAAAATCGATTCCAAACATATGTTAAGACCCGAGCCACTTTGGACAACTTATTCGATATGGAAATATATACTATTAAGTATTAATATTCTTACCAGGTGGGGTAAAAAAAGAACAAAATAATAGTAGAAGTAGAGGAAGATTGGTTGGGCAGGCAGGATAACGAACCAAACATATGGGTAGCATCGTCTTCGACGTCACTCAACCCGTTATTTGGCTCCATAAATATTAGTTTGGCATTGTGTTCATTGTCTGTTTCGTTATGCTAAAAGGAGAGAATCAATCTGAGTGTTTTGAACAAAAAAAAAATATTTTTACTTATTTTATCAGGATGCACTGCAAAATAAGTTCTGCGGTACACTTTTTAAACATCTGTCGACGTTGTGAGAGTTGACATTTCGCATTTTTTCCACTTTGCATCGTTCTACAGCACCGTATCCAATGAGCACAGTAGAGCACGTATGTGGTTTTTCTTTCCCTCAGTCTAAAAAAAAACATGCGATCAACAATGAGTTAAGTTATGCCCTCTAAACAGCTGGTCATTCGGCTTACCCACTCCATAATACGTAGTTTATCTGGATCCACGTCCTTAACAAGCTCATCTTTTCTCATTTCATTTATGGAACGCGTTCCTTGATGTGTTTTCTCATACCTGTTGCGGTGACATTTCTTTACTAGGTCGTTGACTGGAGCGCATACCAGCTGCGAAAGTCGTGGTTGCTGCTGGTGGACGTGGAAAGCTCAATGGAAATGTTGGAGTTACCGTCGGAGCTGTAGTCGCCGATGCAAACGCATTGAAATCTAAATTAAACTCAGCTGTAGCTGGTGCAGCCGATGAGCTTACCGAACCCAAAATATCATCTAATCCGGCAGTTGATTTTTCTTGAATGTTAACTACAAAACAAAAGAGAATATTTTTAGTATTTTATTCAATGCTAGCATCTGCGGCTTCACCTTAAATATCAGGAATCGGACCCGAACGCAACTCACCAGATTCCAAAGATCCCAACAAATCAAAGCCTCCGTTGGAGGTACAATGTGAGACTGACTTTGAGCTGTTAGTTCCGTGGGCATTGACTGGCTCACCAAATTAAGCAAATCAATTGGGGGAGCTGGTGAATGGCTTTCATTTCTATATCCATTGTGATCCGTTACGTCTGGCATTACTAATGATGATTGACCATGATTGTTTCCTTCTATGTGCGGTGCTGGTGGCGCAGGTCTCACTGGTGCGATTTTACGATGCTCTGGTCATGGTGTCGATGTTGGTTTTGTAACTACAAAACAAAAGGCAACATATTTTTTTTAAACTGTGAGACCTATAGCAATTGCCTACTCACCGAAATTGTCGACCATTTTCACCTTGTGGCCGTTCCATTCCTTTGAGAGCATTGAGTGCATGGAGCTTTCGTCATTCGCGGCACCGGCTTTCACACCAACGGCAAGTAATGCATCCTTGGTTTTTATCTGAAATTAAAGAAAAGTAAAACAAGAACAAAAAATGTTGTTCGATTTGCAAAATAAGATAAATTTAATGCTGAAAATACAGATTTCACTTACGAAAACTCGCGAACATAAAAAACTGAAACAATTGTTTATTTTTATGAAGAGAAATGTCAAAATACTTACCACTGATAAATAGGTGCGTCCAGCCCAAAAAATTTGGAGTGCTGAATTGATTCTTTCTGCTTCACATATATTCACCGACTCGGCGGTCACTGGAAATCGATTACAATAAAAACAATGTAAACAAATGGGTTTTGAGGGGCAAAGGAGGTAAGAGTTTGGCATCTCTTTGTTTCTATCATCTCAGTTTAGTTTAGTTCGTGTCCAGAGGTGATAGAAGCAAAGAGATGAGGCGGCGGGGGAAAAAGTGGTGGATTGACAAAGAAATCGTGGTGAATTGACGAATTTACCCATACTTGTTTAAAAATATGATAGTATGGGTAAATTCGTCAATTTTCTGGAATTTTTCTGGAATTTAGCTTGTAGGCAGAGTGTTTTCCACTGAAAAGTTTGGTAAAGGCGACAAAGCATGGTGATTCTTTTAACAAATTCTTTTGCTTTTTGGAAGCCAACGAAAGCGGTCAGGTGTCGTTTTGTTAAAACAAGTGTATTTATATAAAACAATAATTTCTTACTCATAAGTGTGGGAGTGTACCTTTATACCCAAATACTTATTCTGCAAAGACAGAAGAGAAAAAAATGAAACAAGCGTAAGGAATTTACTGCGCACTGGCACACGCTGCCTTGCGAGTTGCATTCCTGTCCACCAGATTTCATCAATATACGCATCACTTTTCTAAAGCCGGGGTAAGTCATCAGATTCACCATAAAATTTTAGAAGTAGTATTACCACCATCAGGAGTAACAGCAGCATCACGAACATCAATTTCACCACCATCAGGAACAACAGCAACAGCTTTATCAACAGTATGAGGGAAGTAAACATTTTCAAAGTCCAGGTATTTCCTTTACATTAATTTAATAAAACCTCTGTGAAAATCCTCACAAGTAAAATAGAAATAATATAGAGCTAAGAATGAAATAAGTAACTAAGTTTCGAAATTGCAAATTTCAAAATAAGAATAAAAAAATATCAATATAGAATATACCATCTTAACCCACGGTATGTTCTCATATCGAGCGCATATGTACACATATAAATGTATGTTAAAATAATAAAATAAGTTTTCAAGCTCAAACTCAATGATAAGTGAGATAAATTCCGAAGTAAATAGCTCCACCGTAAAGATAGTTCATCAGTGATATTTTAATTTAATTTTCTCCCCAAATACATATATAGATACAAGAAAATCATATCCTGCCATAATGTTGTGCACTTCATATTCATGGGGACCAGGTGCTGAAATCAAGAAATGATATAGGTATAAGTCTTTTGAAAATTTCAATAAAAATATTTATTTTTCTTTGGCTATAATGAACGTGTCTCGGCTGAACAATAGGTAGGCAAGATATTTAGTGCTTAACCATCTATAAAATCGAGTCTGTAGGCCTAGAAGTAGGGAACATACTTTGTCTTGGGCGTACTATACGATTTTAAAAGTTGATATAAAACATATTATATCTTATTCTGGCACACTCTCAGGAGCGCCATTAGCACTTTTAGTTTATGTGTTATACAAAGGTCACAAGAAATTGTTTTTGCAAATTAATAAGAAAGAATAAGTAGGTCAAACTGAATATCACAAGGTGATTTAAGATCCACATGATTGGACAATGCTTTCTAATAAATTAAAGCAATAAAAGCAAAGCAAAACAAAAAACCCCATTAATTAAATTTTTAAGAGAATAATTTTTGGTAAATAAAGATGTAATATAATTTACTTTTAGTATGAAAATAATTTAGTCTGTTTGATGATTTAGCATTATATTTTGTTGTTTTTCTCTTTTTTGATAATGATAATTTGGGTTTAAGGAAGTGTAATAGAAGTGGATGTTGAATAGGATGAAGGGAGTCACAATTCAGTGAGCAAAAGTGAGCACCTACACTTTTAATTAGGGGCCCTTGCCTAAACATGGAGTGGGGCATTGGCCATGGTGTCTCTATTCCTAGTTTTAGGATAGTTGACGGAGGGAGGGCCACACTCAGTGAACTATTTCCACCTTTAAGTTCCCGACTTTGTTTTTGTTGTGTTGTCTAATGGTTGATATACCCACGTAATATGCTCTGGAGTAACCCCACTCAGGAAATTGAATTACACGTCTCCCAAATTGATGAGATTTCTCTTGTCATATGACATCTTGTATTGTTTTATAGGCACAGGTTCTGACATACAAGTGCGAATTGGCTAGAAGGTTACATATAGAACTCTTACACAGGTGGCGCTCAACAACCATATGTGTATATATGGAACCAATAAATAAAGTGCATCTCCGTGTAGCAGTGGTAGTTCCTCTGGTTCTAGTATTCCGTTACAACCAATAAGTTCTGATTTACAACCGTTATAAGGTGGAGCTAATAGATTTTGATTTTAGATTGGGTCAGGTTACCCAATCGGCCGGGAAGAAAACTTAATACAAATTTACATACAGTGGAACTTCGATTATCCGTCTCCCGACTAACCGTCACTCCGGTTAACCGTCACACTCGGCCAGTTTTTTTTCGTTTTGTCTTTGAAATTCGTCTACTTTGTTTACGAAATTTGGAGACACAAATTTCGCAGAAATTTACAGTTATAAACACATACATAAACCATTTGAAGGTACATATACATATATATAATGCAATCTGCGATACACTTTTTGGTTCGTTATTCTAAAAACAGAACTGTGGCACATTCGAATGAATTATGTTTGCAATTCACTTTGCAATTTCATAACATGATTGATTTTGTTTACTAGTACATTCAAATTGATTTCGTTTACTTGCGCTCTCAAATCGATCTTATTCACCGAGTCAATTCATTGCTCATACCATTTACACAAATTTATTTGGTCACATTCATCCTCAACCATCCGGATTTGGTACCCAAAAACGCCAGAGAAACGTTCTTACGATTGAAAAAAAATTAGAAATTATTGCTGAACTAAAAAAAGGTGTATTTGCCGTTGCTTTAAGCACTGAACTTGGTATTCCGCGAACCACAATTAACGATTTGAAAAAAATGCTGATAAAATCGAAAATTATGCGTTTACAATGGAATCATTGGATGGGCCCCCGAAACAACGTAAGACAATGAAAAAACCAGCTAATGAAGCTCTGGACACAGCATTGTATTTATGGTTTGTCCAGAAACGAAGTGAAGGAATTCCATTGTCGGGCCCAATTGTTGCTGAGAAAGCATTACAGTTCAACCAAAAATTGAGTGACGATGCCAATTTCGAAGCAAGCATTGGCTGGTTGGACAATTTCAAAGGTCGTCACGGTATACGCGAATTGAAAATCGAAGGCGAAAAGATGAGCGCTGCAAGTGTTGAGACTGTTGCCGCTTTCAAGAATAAATTTCAAATGATGATCGATGAAATGGGTTTGTCGCAAGATCAAGTATACAACGCTGACGAGACTGGCTTGAATTATAAAGCATTGCTGACCAAAACGCTCGCAGCACTTTTCGAAAAGTATGCGCCTGGATTTAAGATGCAGAAGCAACTAATTACCGTAATGGTTTGCGCCAATGCAAGTGGCAACCACCGACTTCCATTGCTTTTAATTGGCACGGCGAACAAACCTCGCTCTTTTAAATCAATGAATGATCTGCCCGTTCGATACTACGCACAAAAAAGTGCATGGATGGATCAACGCATTTTCATTGAATGGTTTAAAAAGGTGAGTGTTTATATTCATCATTATTCAACATAAAAAGCATTTGTATTTTTTGCATTGGAACCATTTTTTTTTACATTGTTTCAAAAGGTGTTCGTTCCATCCGTTCAACAAGATTTGAAGTCGAAAAATTTACCACCAAAGGCGATCTAGTTTGTTGAGAAGTGACGATGGAAACATTACGTGCTACTTTTTGCCCGCAAACACACTACTTCACTGATGCAACCAATGAATCAAGCCGTTATAGAGACTTTTAAGCGACGATACAGAAAGAAATTCATTCAAGGTCTTGTTATGGAAGAAGATATTTCTTTGCAAGAATACTGGAAAGCCTACAATTTGAAAAGTGCTGTCGAAAATGCATCTGATGCTTGGTCCGAAATTTCTAAACACTGCCAAGATCATGGAATAAATTGTGGCCTCATTTAAGCGGAGAAATTCTCTCTGAAACAGTCGAGCGTGATGCCGTAACAAGTGAAATTTTGGCTGAATGTGGTGCTGTATTCGGCTTGGAAAATCAACAGGGAGTTAACGATTGGTTACTTTGTGATGTTATCAATTGCTGTCGGACGAAGAAATCATTGAAATGGCCGTTAAACCAGACGCTATTGATTCAGAAACTGATATCAATAACGAATTTGATGGTGGTGAAGAGGTTGATAAAATAACTACCGCAAAAGACTTGCGCAAAGAAGCCAAAAAAGCTGCTGATAACATTCAACAATTCATCGATTGGTATTCACAACAAAATGACGCCAATTATATTGATGTGATGATTTTACGAAGAATGAGAAATTGGGCTATTGGAAGGTCTCAAGCAATTGCTAAGTAAACAAAAGTGACGGAATTTTTCACCAAATTATCTTAATTCGGTTGTGAACAATTACGTCCAGTGTTTATTTATTCCATAATATAATATAAAATACGAAAATGACAAATCAGCAATTTTTGTTCTTTTTTAATATTTCTTGGGTTTTTTGTTTACAGTATGTATATGTATATGTATTACATTCAATACCCTGTATGTATCTATTTATTTCAGCTTCGCAATACAGAATGAAAACAAAAAAAATTCCATACATTTAATTAACCGTCTATTTATTTATCCGTCAAGGGGTTGGTCCGCTGCCTGACGGATAATCGAAGTTTCACTGTACATTTCGCCAATACTACCAAACTACCATATCGGAGTCGACTGTTTTATAAACCAATAAGTTCTGATTTACAACCGTTATAAGGTGGTGTTGATAGATTTTCGCGGGTGCATACACCCGAGAAGCACGTAGAAGAAGCAGTTTTAATTAAATGAAAGAGACAGGACATGTATAGATAGATAGGAAGTGTTTTGACAGTTAAGTTAATTGCAGATGGATGTATTCAACAATATTTATTCTCTCATTGTGAACACATCTGTTGTTGTTTAATTCCAATAGAAGACCGAAATTTAGAAAATGTTGGAGCTGGCAATGCTTTCGTGAGAACGTCAACTTTCTGCTCTTTTGTAGATATGTATTTGTTGTATATGTGATTTTCATTTTTCAGATGGCGTATAAAATGATGTTTAATGGAAATGTGTTTAGTTCTCTTATGGAACTCAGGATTATGAACTAATTTTATGCTGCTCTTTTTTTTCTTTTCACTGCTCCAGGTTACACATAACCCATTTAACATTATTATTTAACACAATATTAACACATATCCAGTTAACTCGGCACATTCTGCAACTTCGGAGTATTCGATCCCAACGAATCCGTATTTCCTTTGAGATACTTGAACATATTTTTACGCCTGTTAGGATAGCATCGTCGGTGGACATACATCTTCTGAAACCAAACTGACAACATGCGGTATTTGATAAGTTTTTCAAATATCTTAGATATATATGGTAGTAGGAAATACCCCTATTAGTTTGACATATTCTTTTTATTACCTTCTGTTGAAATCTCTACAGGTGGTTTCAGTTTTTATGAGATTTCGGTAAAATATTCATCTGAATCTAACTGAATAAGTGAAACTGTTACCATCTATCTCCAAGCAGATAATACCTAATGGTTGTCTACTCTTTCCCAAAATGCTATTAACAACCTTCCATTCATCCCTTACATTGCCTTTAGCTCGTTCAAAAGAATCCGAATAACATTTGTAAGGCGTTTCCTTAATCATTTTTTGCACGGATTTGCTGCAAAAAATTTGCTGACTTTTGTATTTTTTCGCAAACTTGTTTTTGCGTTTTATTTGCTGCAAAAGATTGTACGTCATCCACGGCTTTAAAACTTCTTGTTGTTGGGGGACAAAGTAGTGCAATTACTGATATGTTTTTTTTTTTTTTTTGAAAATTTGAGAAAGTGATCGAAGGCAATTGATGGATTAAGTTCATTATAGACTGGCTCCCAGATTTCATATTTTATATATTCCTGAAGAAGAATATTATCTTATATATAGATATTTCTTTTTTAAAGATATGTTGCCATCATTTAAATCATTGAGTCTGCAACACACATTAAGTGCAATCATACAATGATCTTTTACTTTCAGATCATAAACAACACCTTTGAACATAGTCTTGTTATTTTTTTTAATTAGGCAAAAAAAAAATGATCAATACAAGTTTTAGTCGAATCAGTGATACGGGTAGGTTCATTAATGAAACTCTTTAGACTATTTCACGCCATAAGAAACTGATAATTCCCAGTATCTCTATCCAACTCATTTAAAATATCAATATTAATATCGCCAATTACTTTGAAGTTCTTATCTTTACAAGTACTCAGAAAATCGCTTAATTCACTAATGAAAATACTTTTACTAACTGCTTGCAACCTATAAATACACAAAATTGCATAACTCTCATTCATAAAATCAAAAGACAATTTCGTAACATCAGCACTAACAAAATTAAATTTTATACAATCGAGAACAAAACCATGAACTGCTACTCCTCCAGCTGAGTAAGATTCATTACAATTTCCGACAGGTGCATAGCCGTGTATGTTGTATAAATCGAATTCTTTTTCATACAGGCAAATCTCACTCAAAACAATGACAACAAGCAAATTTACTAACGAATCAAGATGTGCTATCAAAGGTGAAACGTTTTTTTCTAATAAATACTACGGATGTTTTGATGTGAACAAACAATGTCAACACGATTAAGCACAAAACAGAATTAAGAGAATTATTCATATATTATTTAAATCTTCACAATTAATTCTTACTAATTGTAAGTTCTCCCCTTATGTTTTCCGCATATAAACTGATTTATTCTTAGTCTATACATTTTTAACCCTTTTCCATTTTCAGCGACAATGCAGCATTAAATAATTGACGTATTTGATACGTTAAACAGGCTCACAGTGGAGACAATTTACGAGGTTAGAAACAACCGATGCGATTGTGTCCGAGCTGATTGGTACCTTAAAAGCAGTAATGAAGAGTGAAGCTGAGGTTTGCGAAAACATACGGCACTAATAAAACGTCAAGAAGCACTTTTAAATACGTGCAACGCAAGTCTTGAAGAAGCTGAACAAGAAAATAGAAAATAGCTTATTCGGAAAATAAAAACCTTAAAAAAGCAGGTAAATAAAAGTGCTAAAGTTCAAGAAAAGTAACTAAAAAATTCGAAGCAACAAATCGAATAGCCGAAGATTGCGAAAGCAAAATTAGTAACTTGAGTGTTCCCTCCTAACACAAAAAAAAACAGAACTCCAACTTAAGAGAAAACGTAGAAGAACTCAAAGTTACAGTAGAGCAGAACGTTAGGTAAATAGTACTTTTAGAAGCTACTATAGAAGGAGGAGTTGTATTAGTGAAACACAACTAAGGCCAAATTCTAAATTGGAAAAAATGTCTAACGAAAAAGTTGCAAAGATTATTGCTCACGTTGTACCCCAGTTTTCAGGTGAGAGAACACCTGAATTGCCGCGAAGGGTCTACGAATTCCTTACTGCCTGCCAATTAGGACTGAAATGTGCAGAAGGAGATAGTGATGACATTTTTTTGTCTCTTGTCTCTACAAGGTTAGTGGGTGACGTGTTTGAACTGGTGAGTACAAATATGCCCAAAACGTTGAAAGAATTCGAAGCACTTATAAAAACAACGTATTTGTCAATAAGTACATTAGACAGCGTAACGCTTGAGATCAAGCAGGTGCAACAGCACCCTGCAGAAGATATTCAAGCATTCGCTAGCCGTCTTTCGTCAACAAACGAGAATGATTTGCAAAAGCTCACTGAGGCAGCAAATAGAACATCTGTTTTACTGCGCCCACATATTGGTTTAGCTTACAGCTGTAACCCATATAGCACAAATTCATTGCCGTCAAATAGTATTGCTTATCCCCAAAACCAATCTATACCTCTATTAACTGTCCAGAACTTCCCATGTAGTTGTTCACAATATACCATTCTTTAACTCCAAACATCACATCCCAAGCCTTTAACCATATTAACATAATAAACATAATTTAGTATTCGCACAACATAGGTTTTGAAAGAAAATACAGTGAAAAACCTTCAATATAAGCAAAACAAAAAAAAAAAAAATAAAAAATTATTAAAAACCAACAGACAATATGATCGAGCAAATTCAAAAATAAATAGATAAATTAATTAATTAATTAAGAAATAAATAAATACTTAAATCAGTAAACAAATAAATAAAATAAATAAATAAATAAAGAATGAATTATTTTATTTTTATTTTATTTTATTTTATTTTATTTTTTTTCATCAAATGAGAACATTCACTGTTCTCGTTAGATTACCTAATTACAAAATTTTAATACTTAAGTACTACCACCAAGGCATAATGCCAAAAAAAGTTTATTTTTAAACGAGTCCCTGGTAAGATCAAACTCAAGTAGGCTGCTAAACTTATTACACTCTTTTAGGCACCTCGAAATTGGTTCATTACAACCATAATTAACCCTATGATAAGGAACATAAAATAGTAAACGATTTCTAAGAACTCTTGAAGGAGCATAAAAACCAATTAACGATAGAAGTAGAGGGCAATCGATATGATTATTTATTAAATCCCGAATAAACATAACCGAAAAGTATTGTCTACGTTTAAAAAGAGGTAAGATGCCAAATAGTTTGCATCTTGTCATATACGTAGGCATTTCAATATTCCAGCGTAGTTTCCGAAATGCAACCCTAGTAAAACGTTTTTGGATCTTTTCAATTCTAATAGGTACCTCATAACAAGGATTCCATACAATACTACAATATTCAAGATTAGTCCTGACAAATGCAAAGAACAGGCATTTAAGTGTATGAGGATCCCGAAAGTCCTTAGAATTCCGTAATATAAAACCCAACATTGAATTACCTTTAGCAACCAAGAAGTCAATATGCTTACAGAAGTCAAGTTTTTTGTCAAATATGACTCCCAGGTCTTTTTTTGAGGGAATAATGGATAAAGGTGAGTTATTAATCGCGTACGTAAATGAAACAGGGGAGAGGTTGCGACAAAAGGAAAGGCTTTGACACTTTGAAACATTTAGCCGAAGATCATTATTTTGACACCACACATATAGTCTTTCAAGATCTTCCTGTAAAAGGATGCAATCATAGTCAGACTGAATAGTTCGGAACACTTTCAAATCATCGGCAAACATTAAGCAATGGGAGTTCATAAATAAATCAGGAATTTCATTAATAAACAGAAGAAAAAGCAAAGGACCTAGGTGGCTCCCCTGTGGGACTCCAGACGTAACATACACTGGTGATGAAAGTACGTCATTAATGCGAACATATTGAATACGATCGGTCAGATATGAGCGAATCCACTCAAGAACATTGGAATGAAATCCAAACCTTTTAAGTTTGGAAATTAGTAAGACGTGGTTTACACTGTCAAAAGCCTTAGCAAAATCCGTATAAATTACGTCACACTGTAACCCTTTCTCAAGGCCTTTCAAAACCGTGTTACAAAATATTGTGAGATTTGTGGTGGTAGATCTACCAGCCACAAATCCATGTTGAAACGGAGAGATGTATCTTTTTAAGAGAGGAGTAAGTTTCTCATAAATAATTTTTTCAAACAACTTTGGTATGGTCGAAATTTTGCAAATTGGACGATAGTTACAAATTTCATGCCTTGATCCGGATTTAAAAATAGGTGTTAAAAATGAATTCTTCCAAACCTTCAAAAACTGACCAGTCTGCAGAGACAAATTAAACACTAAACATAGAGGCACAGAAAAGGCATGTGAACACTTTTGAAGTAAAATTGGTGGGATGCCCTCAAAGTCAGGATTTTTATTTAAATTCAATAAAGAAAGAGCAATTTGAACTTCCTGGATGGAGCACTCTAGGATACCGATGTTTAAAAAATTGTTTGGCACAAAGTTTTCAATTGCATTTAAGGGTGGGGAAGAACCGCTTGAATAAACAGATTGAAAGTGGTTAGCAAACATATTACAAATGGTTAAAAGGTCGGAAGACGATACATTGTTATGACGCATGCAACTAGGAATACCGTTAGATTGTTTTTTGCTATTGATAAAGCTCCAAAAACGTTTACTGTTGGTTTTTAAATTTGTTTCCACAGAAAGAACATACTGTTTATAAAGAAATTTGTTTAAAATGTCAAATTCTTTTTGCAGCCTTCTATAAGCTAAAAAAAGTTCAGGATCGTTCCTTTTTCGGAACAGCTTATACATCTTATTCTTCCTATTATTTAGATTAACGATCCTATTGTTAAACCAAATAGGTTTAGCTGACGATGCAATCTTATCTTTAGGCGTAAACATATCGATTGCCACTTTGACTGATTTAATAAATACATTAAAAGAATAATTCAGATTGCCGTTATTAAAAAGGGCAATCCAATCAATACCTTCTAAATAATTAGATAAATTCATGAAGTTAGTTTTAGCAAAATTATACCTAAAATTAAGATTAGTAACACAGGGACTCGGTCTACAATACTCATAAAACTCAAATTCCATAGATAAAGCTACATGAAAGACAGAATTAGGAAAAAGTGGAATCATAGAGTTGCCGATACTAATACTAAGCTCAGAATCTACAAAAACCAAATCAAGAACATGATTAAACTCATTAGCAAAATGATTGATCTGCCTTAGATCTAGCTGGGCAAGCGTATCAACAACTTCACGCTCATAGTCTAAATTTACATTAAAAGGGAAAAGTCTGGACTCTTCATAATCAAAAGACCAAATTAAATTAGGCAAATTAAAATCACCAAGCAGGATGACATGCTGATGATCCTCCAAATTATTTAAGATTAAAGTACAATTGTGGATATGCGCTTTATACAAAAGATAGGAACTCCTAGGTGGTATATAACTTACAATAACAATAATTTCATTACCTAGAATACATTTGATTTTTACTGCTACTTGGTCCACATCAAGAGTTATAGGGGGTATAACTACTTCGACACTGTGCAAAGATTTCCTCACTGAAACCAAAACACCTCCACCCCTTTCACAGTTGGTAAGAACAGGACAGCGGTTTTTGCGGTAAACTTCGTACTGGTCCTTGCTGAACATTTCTTCATTATGATGTTCATAAGTGAGCCAGGTTTCAGTAAAAACAATGACATCATATTGACAAGACGAGGAGAAAAGTAAGACATCTCGCAGTTTTGTACGGAGACCACCAGTATTTTGATAATACAGGCTGAAGGTAGAAGGATTTACATCTGAAGCTCTCAGTTTTTTGGAAGGTTTTTTGGTGCCTTCTTGATGCTAGGCCTGTTGACAAATTCCTTTACAAGCATATCTTTCGGCCAAAAGCTGGGATCAACCAGCAATTTTCCAGTTGGAAGAGGCGATTGCAGTTTGAAAGACGAACAAAGACGACCTTGCAGGTTATCCGGTGTCAAGCAGTGGCATTTTATGTTACTGGTATCTATGCCTTTGGTAGCAATGTAATCCATAACATCGCTGGTTTTGGTACCATATTCCAGCCTTGACAAAAATACCGCAAAAGGTGGTGCTACTACTTTCAGAGAGCAGTTCTTACCAGGAATACCATTCAAGAGCTGGCGTGATTTAACACCGTCCTTACTGGTAGAGGGGTTATCATTTTGAAATGAATCGCTTACACGCGCAACCACTTCAACATCGTCGATTTCACGGATCGCAAAATTCCCTGACGGAGAAGAACCACTTGATTTTTCACGCGTTTTTGAACGGAGACCTCTTTTCGTCTGAGGAACTTGAAGTAGATGGACACCTTCCTCCACATCCAGAATAGAAGTAAGATAGTTCGGTTCCGCATCACTAATTGGATTGGTAGCACTAAGATCATTCGAACTACAAGCATGAGGATTGATTTGAGTTTGCTGAACTGGTTCAACACAAGGTGAAGATCTCCGTTGTTGTTGCTCCAGTTGCAGTTGTCGTTGTGGATATGTTCGTTGCTGTTGTTGTTGTTGCTGTTGTTGTTGTTGTTGTTTTTGTTGATGCTGTTGTTGTTGTTTTTGTTCTTGTTTATCAGCAGTATGATGGGGGTTTCTTTGCAGTAGCTGCTCGATGTTCGCGAAGCCTTCCATCAATGTATCCATACTAGATATGTCAAAGGCAAAGATATCTTGTACTTCACCAACTACTGAAGATAGTTTTGTAAATAACTTTTGTAACTTAACGATTTTCCAGTGTAAAATCTCCGGTGAAATACTCCGGTGTTTCTCGCAGTAAAAGCAGAGTCCAGGAGTTGAGATGATTTTGTCGACATCTTTTCCTTTAATGCCAATGCATTTTGCATGTACATTTTCTAGGCAAATAACGCAGGAAAGCTTAACCTCGTTAGATGTTTTTTTACAAACATAGCATTCTGATACATTCATGATCAATGAAAGCGTTGAAAGATGTAAACGGATAACGATCTCAGACGAAAAACGGTTGCTGTACGAACTCAACGAATGAGTTTCAAATATGGTTTTGCTTGCAGCTAAGAGATGGCGGCAACGTCGGAGGAAGCAGTAAAATAAATAAAAATTAAGTAAATAAATAAATATATATTTACGAACAAATTAACAAATTTTGCTTGCTTGCAATTTGTCTTCATTTAGCTTAACTTTCCATTTAGTAAAATACATTTGCAAGATTTCCTTCGCATTTGATGATTCTTCTCAATATTAAGAGCAAGCTCATAAGATGAAAATACAGCCGTATCATGATCAAAGATAGCTGATTCACAACCCGGCAATTCAGGAAAATCGGACGAGCACATGTTGTGAAGTATAGGCCCCAAGACTGAGCCCTGTGGCACTCCTGACTTGTATTGTATTAAATTAACCACACCACTGTTGACATGCACTTGAAAACATCGATTAGACAGAAAACTTAGAACTATATTGCACAGATAAGGTGGGAAATTGAGGTTAGTCATTTTGAAGATCAGACCATTATGCCAAACTGAGCCGAAAACCTTTTCTACATCGACTAAGATCATGCCAGTTGATTTTCCTTCTAACCGATTACTTCTTACATGATTGCAAATCTTCATTTCTTGATGGGAAGTGTTATGGAAGCGCCTAATCCCAAATTGTTCATCGGGAATAATCTGGTTATCTTCAGTAAATTTTATGATTTTTAACTTTCTCGTATACATTAGTATATTAAAGGGAAAGTTATTGCGATCGTGCGGAAATTTCGAACTCAAACTAAGTATGAAGGATGATATTACGACTATAGAGAATTCAAAAAAAGTGGGTCCGCCAATGCCGTCCGTCTGTCTGTCTGTCTGTCCGGGCGCCGTATGGCGAAACGGTTCGACGGATTTGCTTCAAAGTTCGTATATATAAGGTTCTTGGGGTTACATATCGGGGCATCTTTTTATTTTTTGCTTTATCTTTTGAAATAACGGTACCTGCTATACAATTTTTTTTGTGAAAATCACTCACTTTCTCAAAAGTGGTTCCAAGGATATTGGTCCTTTTTGTACTAACGATATTTGGGATAGGGTGAAAAATTCTGCATACTCATTGTCAGTCTTTGGAAAAAAATCGATTAACGGTAATTTTTAAAACCGGCAATATCTCAAAAACTATCGAAGGAAATTTAAAAAAAAATTAACTGATCTTTTTATACTATAAAGTCGAACATACTTTACATACTTTGGTTTTTGAAATAATTTTTTTAACATTTTTTTTTTCATATAACGATTTTCTTAAATTTAAATTAAATTCGATTTCTCAAAAACAGCTCTAACGATTTTGATAATTTTTTGTATTTTAAACAATTATGTTATAATTATGTGCGAAATAACATCAAAATCGTAGGTGCCGTTTTGAGAAAATCCAATTTCTTAAAACCTAAAAAGTGATTTTAAAAATATTGTCACCATTAATTTTCCATTCATTTTGCGATTCAAAAACCCATCTCATGTACCGAGAAAGTTTCGAATGATGCAGTAATTATGTGGTTCCCGAGCGGTGGGAATAAAAAATATCTTTTTTTATTGAAATTAATCCACTTTATTATAATAAATGTATATATATGTAATTGCACTAACTGTGCAGTAAAACTTACTAAAACTAACTGAGTGAACCGAGTCTGAATTGAAACTGATTTTTTAATTTTTATCTGAATTATTCTGTGAGTGTTTCTCATTCATTTTTGATGACAGGAAACGCAGGTATCGGTTTTTAAAATTATGTCTGCGCATGTAGCGCAAAAATGCTTAGGTCTGCGAATCAATGGCTGCGCGTGTACATAACTGTACATGTGGGTTGCGCGTGTTCATAACGGGACATGTGGGATTGTTTTTTGGAAGGAGGGGGTGGAGGGGACAGCTCCGTTAAGAAGTATTATTGCTAATAGAAAATGGTGGATAATGAGGGGATTGGAGAGTAGTGGGTGTGGCGAAAGGAAGTGAAGTCTCCGACGTAAGACATCCCCCCATAAGATTCTGCTCCGAAGAATCCGAATTCTTAATTTCGACTTTAATATCGGCCCTGTTTTTCTTATTTTTTCTCAAAAGGTAACCGATCAATAATATAATCAATATAATGATTAATAGGATAGACGTCCCAATGGTTGTATGTTCGTGTAATGCATTTCTGACTTTAATCTCTTCACTAATTTTACTGTTTTCAACGTGTTTTATATGCAAATCTTCCACAGAATAATTCATTACAGTTTTTTTGTAGTTATATTACTGAAATTTGGTATTACAATGTTATCGTTTTTGACAATATTCTCGTAAAAGACATCATTTATTCGTATAACACAATTTTCAAATTTAATTAAGTTATTATTTCTTACATTTATAGTATACTGATTACAATTATGATTAATTCTAGTGTTTGGTAAATTCTTAGTTATGATACCATTGTTAGTTAATTGTTTAATTTCTTCATTCTTATTTTCCTTCAAGTTACAATCTGAATGTTCTTCTACACAATGATCCTTAATAGGTTTTAAGTTTCTCTTAAGAACTACATTTTCTTGATTTTCGTAAATATTTTTATTATTAATAATTAAAATTCCATAATTCGTGTCTATCTCAAGACCTTCTTTATTGGGGATTGGTTCCAAAATCATTCTATAATATTGCGATTTCGCGTAGTTTGGAAGCATAAGATCAAATATGATTGAATTTTCATGCAAAACAGCTGAGCTTTTTATATTTACGAAATCTTTAAACGTTATATTATTTTCGTTGGCTTCTTCCTGCGTTAAAATGTCTTGTCCTAGGACTCCTAATCTGCTAAGTAATAAATTTGTTTTGATCTTCCTGACTTGCTCTCTGAGTATCTGAATGTCGTACTGTATTTGAAAGATGTGCTGAATATTTTCTATTTCCTCTACTTCTCGATTTAGTGTGTTTGCGAAACTATCTAGTTGGTCCCAGATACGTGTCTGTTGTTTGTTTTTGTGTCTTTTAATGTTAGTCATTTGTTCGTTCAAATTAGTGTTTATTCTGATTTGGTCGGTCATACTGTTGATTAAATTATGATTATTCTGTTCGTTTGTAATTAGTCTAGCTTTAATTTCCTGCTCATCTTCAGAATCCATTGTTCCTGCTAAGTATTTTAATCCTTTTCCAACTACATCAACTAGTCCGCGTCTATTTCTGTGGGGTACAAGGTTTTTAATTTCGTCCTTGAGTGTCAAAAAGTTATGTAAAAGAGTTGGGTATTGTGTTTTGTATGTTAGTCTCTCAGTGTTGTCTGATATAAGCATTAAGTTTTCCTTAACTTCGATTTTATTGTCTCTTATCATAATGAATCCGTTTCCGTTATCCATATTCTGAATTTCGATTGATTTGCTTTTACTGATAGTATATAAGCTGAAGAAAATTAAACTTGTCAGTCCTACGGTCGTCGTCCGTTTTTTCGTTTGGGAATTCTGAAAAAAAATGTTATGTATTCTCGTATTTATATTTTCTCTTGAGCTGTGATTTATAAAATTTGCTGCCTTTTTCATCCCTGACATAATCTTTATCAATAATTTCTGGGTTTGATTTCTTATGAGTTATTTTAAGTTTATTGCTATCCCTTTTTCTTAAATGTATGTGGGTTTTTCGTTTGTTAAGTCTATATCAGTTTTGTTTTTGTTTAGTTTTCCTATGTATTTCTCCTTATTTTTATTGACTAGCTCAATAATCATGGGATAGTCTTCGCTGATTATATTTCCGTTCAGGAAGTCTATTGGTCTTCTTTTAGTTGTCGAATGGATTGTTTTATTATAAATGACTAATGCTTTAAAGACTTTATCACGAAGAGTGTCTTTATTAGTTTCGTCAGCTCTGAATGTACGGATATGCTTGTTAAGAGTGGAGGAGTGTAACCATGGAGGATAAGGCGTGGTAATATGAAGATCAACGTTATTTTCTTTGAGAAATTTTGTACAAATTTACAGGTGATTCAACAATAGGAATATAATCACTACTGTCTTCATCAGCGCTGTGAACAGTGGCTAAAATGGATTGTTCATCTAGGTTCTTTTCCATGGTTCTATCAGTGGGATCCTCTACATTTGCATTGTAAAAAACCTCCATTCTAGACAGACCGTCCGCGACTGTACCGTACATATTCCATATCAAAGTTATATTCTTCCAGTTTAACCTTCCATCTTTGTAGTTTAGCATTTGGTTCTTTTAATGAACTTAGCCAAATTAGGGTTCGATGGTCAGTTCGTATTGTGAACTTTCTTCCATAAAGGTAAGGTCTAAAATATTTTATCGCCCATACAATAGCCAGTAGCTCTTTCTCAATGGTTGAGTACCGAGTCTCGTGGTCATTGAGGGTACGACAAGCGTAACACACCGGATGGTTTTCCTGTGATAGAACGACACCTACAGCGAAATTAGATGCGTCCGTTGTCAGAACAAATTAGTAAGACTAAAGTCTGGATATCTTAGAATTGGTTCAGATACAATCAAAGCTTTCAAATTTTCAAAACTTTCAATGTAATCTGAATCATTGATATTTATTTTTGAATTTTTCTTTAGAAACGCTGTTATTGGTTTTGCGACTTTACCGTAGTCTTTTATAAACTTACGATAATACCCTGTTATTCCGAGAAAGGATTTTATCTGTTTGGTTGTTCATGGTAGCTTGTAATCTCTTATTGCAGCGATTTTATTAGGATTGGGTTTGATACCGTTAGTTGTTACTATATGTCCTAGAAATTCGGTTTCTTTTTTTAGAAACTCACTTTTATCAAGCTGGACTTTTAGGTTAACTTCCCTCAATCTTTCAAATATTTTCTTTAACGAAAATGTGTTCGGAAAGGGATGTTGAGAAGATGATAATGGCGTCTAAGTAAACAAGACATATCTTCCCAATAAAATCGGAGAGGACTGAATTCATCAGCCTCTGGAAGGTAGCCGGCGCATTCTTCAAACCAAATGGCATACGAACGAACTCGTAATGTCCATTGTTGGTCGAAAAGGACGTTTTCTTTACATCTTTCTTTGCTATTTCGATCTGGTGAAATCCCTTAGCTAGGTCTAATATGGTGAAGTACTGCGCTTTACCTAGTTTATCGAAGATGTCATCGATATTGGGGATGGGGAACTTATCATCTACCGAAACTTCGTTTAGCTTCCGATAATCGATGACAATTCTCCATTTCTGCTTTCCAGAAGCATCCCTCTTTTTTGGGACGATTCAGATAGGCGCGGAATATGGCGAGCTGCTGGGCCTGATAAAGCCCTGCTCTAGCATCTCATTTATTTGGCAAGATACCTCGTGTCTATGTACCTCTGGGTACCTGTAATTTTTCTTGATAAAAAATTGACGAGTACTGAGAATCAAGGTTGGTTATTTCCCTTTTCTCTTCGACGTTGAGGTGATCGCTTCTTATCTGTTCAATAACCGGATCCCTACTCGTTTCTGTATGGTATGTTTCCAATGTTGGTATATGTTTTTCATAATTTTCTATTGTGTTTTCTTCTTCTTTGTTAAAATAAATTGCAATTTCTTTTTCGTTAATAAGTAGAAGCCCTCTGTTATAGTCGAGGATGGCTTTTAATGGTAATAAAATGTTGTTTCCAATCAAGCCGTTAAATGTGTTATGAAATTTGTACTCGAGAAATTCTGCGGTCTTATTTAACGCACCGAATTCCTCGAACAGTGGGATTCTTACTTTCTTATTTACATATATCGGTGTACTGGTTGTTAAACCGTTAATGGGTTTGTGGAGATTGATTTGCCATTTTGGCATACTCCTGGGTTAAGAATAATAGTTTCTGACCCTGAGTCAACTAGTATCCTAAGTGTATTGTAAGTTTATTGTCTTTTGTTCTTATAACTATATAGGGTAGTTGGCCTGAGGGCTTTTTTCCCGAAAATCCGAAATTCTTCCTGAGGTATTTACCTGTCTTTGGTAAGAACCGGACACTGTTTCCATTGGTTCGACTGGGTTGTTCGTGTTATTGAACCTTTGATTCATACTACGATTTGATTGATTATTATGACTATTGTTATTAAATCTGCGATTCGCGCTTTGATTAGATATGTTAGTTTGTTCGTTGTTGTTAAATCTGTGGTTGTCTGGTCTATTTTGGTTGTTTCTAAATATTCCGAAATTATATGAGTATCTGTATTGTCCACTATTCTCATGACTATTGTTTTTATTGTTATTCCTACTATATCCTTGCATATTATTTGGTAGTTGCGATTTCCTATCAAGGTTTGATCTTACCCTATTGCTATCCCTAGTGTATGCATACCCTGTTTTATAGAGGATTTGCATAGCCTCTTCTAAGTTTACGGGGTTTCTGCAATATAACAAACCCTTCATCGGTTCTGGTATTTTACTGATAAAAATGCGTAAGGCAGACTTACAGTTTTTTTTGTTCTATCTCTAAAGATGCATTATTTAAATTAGTTATCCTAACTTTATTATTTAGGCGCCTAAGCATTATTTTTATGTCGTTACAGTAATATTGGCAGTTAGTTTTATATGGAAGAGCTCTAAGGTCATCGTATAATTGCTCTACTGTCTTCCTGTCGCCGAAATATTGAAAGAATAATTTTTTTACCTCATCCCAATTTTTTACTGAATTGTTAATTTCAGTTGCCTCAATTGCTTTCAATCTTTTTTTATCGAAATTAATCCACTTTTTTATAATTAATTTATATATATGTAATTGCACTAAATGTGCAGTAAAACTTACTAGAACTAACTGAGTGAACCGAGTCTGAAATGAAACTGATTTATTAATTTTTATCTGAATTATTCTGTGAGTGTTTCCCATTCATTTTTGCTGACGCTGCACCAAGCCACTAACCTGTGGGAAAGGAAATGCAGGTATCGGTGTTTAAAATTATATCTGCGCGTGTAGCGCAAAAATGCTTAGGTCTGCGAATAAATGGTTGCGCGTGTACATAACTGCACATGTGGGTTGCGCGTGTTCATAACGGGACATGTGGGATTAGTTTTTGGAAAGAGGGGGTGGAAGGGGACAGCTCCGTTAAGAAGTATTATTGCTAATAGAAAATGGTGGATAATGAGGGGCTTGGAGAGTAGTGGGTGTGGCGAAAGGAAGTGAAGTCTCCGACGTAACACAGTTGTGCACTTTATTTTGATTGAATAAGTGGTAATATTTAATGTTTGCATTAAACTATGCACAAAGTTACTAGTTTTTTGAAAAAGTTTAATTGGAGGCACATACACATTTTTAATAGGGCAAACAGTGGGCGAGTTAATGTCGTCCATAACTTCCACATCACTGTCAGGCAAACAATGTAGGGGACTCCAATAATTTGGCCTTGGGTCCTTTTTGCACACATTACTGCCACTCATGCTGCAAATCCCTCGGATTTCGGTGATCTAGCGCGTTTTAGAATTCTGATAAGTCTTTATAAAAATAAGACGAGAGATAGCCGGTTGGATAAGTGATGCGCGGACAAAAGCTCCTAAACATGTCAAAAAATAAAAACGCATGTTACATTCCTTAAAAGATCTTCGTAAGCACGATGTCTTCGTCGAGTTGCCAATGCCATTAGCCAAGAACGGAAAATAACTCTTCCTTGTCTGTCCCTGTCCTTGTCGATACAGGGGCAGACTCAAGCTTAGTAAAACCTACATCTTTGAAGAATGCAGCGAACATAAACATCCGAAAAAAAACATTTGGGTGGCGTTTATGGTGGTGTAAGTACAACATTGGGTACAATCAAAACAAATTTACATTTTCACAAAAAAAAACCTTTACGAAATGGAACATGATATCCTATGGAATCAAACATTTATCGACGCAGTTACCAAAAGAATAACGTTTTTGGATAAGAAAAAGGAAAATATAATTGATATACCCCTCATATGTTTGCCCCAGAGTTCAGATAGCAAATCTTCACATAACGAAAGTGGAAATTCCAAAAGCAAAATCGCATGAACTGGTGATACATTCTGAGGAGATTGATGATGGAATTTTTGTGGGAAATGCAATCATTAAAGCAAACAACAATTATGTCCATATGCCTGTTTTCAATTCCACAACAGCGGACTATTATGTTAGCGAAAGCCCTGTACCCACTGAATTCTGAATCAACAATTTGAAAACAGAATATTAGCAAACTCGCCAATAAAACGAAATGAAAAACGAAAATGAGGAAATTGTTGATCAATTAGGACACTGTCAATTTTTTTTCTACCTTGGACTTCGCAAGTGGTTATCATCAGGTTTTAATCAAGCCATATGTTAGACCAAAAACAGCGTTTATTCCTATCAAAGGACATTACGAATTTAATAGAATGCCTTTCGGATTGACTGGTGCCCCTGCTACATTTAAGAGACTAAAGAATCACATTATGACCGGTTTTGATGGTATGGATTGTTATATATATTTGGAGGACATTGTAGTTTACGGTAAGCAACACAACCAAAAACTCGCTAAAGTTTTCGCTAAGCTGAGGCAACATAATCTTAAGTTAAATACCGAAAAGTGTATTTTTTTATGCCGTGAGGTTACATATTTAGAACACATTTGTTCCGAAAAGGGCGCGTTGCCCGACCCAGCTAAAAAACACAGTGCGTGTCAGATTTTCCTGCTCCGAAAAATATAAAACAGGTACAATTATTTCTTGGACTCATAAACTACTACAGAAAATGTATTCCAAATTTTTCAAATATAGCAGCACCTATAATTAAGCTTTTAAAAAAGGAAATTAATTTTGAATGGTCTCCCGATTGTCCAAAATCGTTTGAATTTCTGAAAAAAGCAATTCCATCCATTCTAATATATCCAGACTTCACAAAGGCATTTATTTTGACCACCGATGCCAGCAACTAAGCCTTAGGAGCAATGATTATCATAAGAAAATGTGGGCGAAGATAAGCCTATTGCTTATGCGAGCCGTTCACTTAAAAGTTCGGAAAAGCGGTATTCGACAATAGAGAAAGAATTACTGGCGACCATTTACAGTCTATACAGATCACCGCCCCCTCATTGGAGTATTTAATGTGAAGGATCTAACCACGAGACTTATTCGATTCCAACACAAGCTGTCTGAATATGACTATAAAATTATTTATAAGCCAGGAAAGACCGAGTGTAATGCAGATGCTTTTGCAGGATTTATAACGATAATGACGAAATTAAAATCGTACAAACAAGAAGTAAAACCAAAAAAGCCATGAATCTATCAGAGACACAGTGAATGAACAAGACACCAACGCCCCTGATGCAGAAATTGTAACAAAGGGTAATAAGACACCCCCAAACTACAAAATTTTAACGGATCCGGAGAAAATTAAGATTATTCGTCGCGATTTCACGAATCCGCTCTTGGAGGGCATTAGGGGATGTCAAAGTCTTATTGGCGCATTCGAAAACAATTTAGATGGAAAAATATGAAAACCGACATAAACGAGTATAAAAAAGAGATGCAAACAATGTCAAGTAAAGAAATTTGTGAACTTCCGGATGCTGAGGCATCCACTGTCGCAGGAACTTTCTATGAAGAAATAATTTCACGGTTTTGCATTCCCGAGGTTCTTATTATAGATAATGGAACTAATTTTACCTCAAGATTGTTTTCTGAAACATGTAAGCTATTGGGCATTAAGAAAGTCCATATAACTGCTTATCATCCACAAGTCAATGGTTCCCTAGAACAAAGTCACAGACCCTAAGCAGAATACCTAAGGAATTTCATGGACAACGATGAACAATGTTGGGGCCAATGGCTTAGTCAGGCGATGCACGTACACAATAATACCAAGCATTCATCCACTAATCTTACATCATTAAATTATTTGTACGGGTTTGTGTTTGAAATGCCAACAAATTTAAAAAGAAAGCCTGCTCCGTTGTACAATACAATACCTCAAAACCTTAAATACCAACTACAAAGGTCACATGAATTAGATAGGAAAAATTTAGATCATGCAAAATTTATATCCAAAAAGCAGTACGACCGCCAGATAAATCCTGTTTCATTTATGGTCGGACAGTAAGTTTTATTGAAAAACCATGTGCTAGGAAAAATAAGTTCTCGCCAATATGGTTGGGACCGTTTGAGGTGGTAACTGCAAGCGGGGACGTTAACTCAAATATAAGAGTAGGAAATAAAATTAAGAGAGTTCATAATAACCAAATAAAACCATTAAATCAAATGAATGAATTAATCTAACTTGTCACTCTTTTAAGCGTCTGACACAAAAAAAAAGAATGAAACACAAACACAATACACATACATAAAAGTAAAAATAACATTAAGAAAACATAAAGATAATATTGTTAAGCATAATAATTAAGTATATTATAGTGTTTTATATAGGAGTTGTAGTAGCAAGAGTAATACAAACTGGCAGATACAGGACGAGTTACTTTATAAGAATCATCGGTTGCTGGACACATCACCTGTTATCTTCGAGACAGTGAAATCAGCCATATTCTAAAGCGACAGCTGGACTATCATGACGAAATTCCACCCATGAACTACTCAACGGTGCTTCAGATGGCAGAAACATGCGATAAGCAGCTACTCAAAATGTGCCAAACCATTCCGGATGACATTTTTAAACAGCATTGCAGCCTTATCGTTCAGGAGACAGAGACGAACATTGCTATCCTACGTCAATCAGCCAATCGAATGAGACGCGATTTACAATAGAAATGACAAAAAAGAGCATTGGACTTCATCGGGGGGTTCTCAAAATAGGCATTTGGAACAATGGATAGCGAAGACGCTAGAAAGGTTTATCACCAATTGGAATTCCTGCATCAGAAGGACGAGGACTCGTTTCAATTAATGCGTCGACAATTATCAGTAATGAGCTCGAATTACTTTACATTGAACAAACCGATAACCCAGTTGGCAGCAGAGATAACAAATATCACCGAAGATTTGGTAAATATGAACCAGACTTTCCTCAGTTATAGTCAGTCTACAAACAAGGAAGTAGCCCTGCTGAAAATAAGGAGTGATGTCAACGCAATGGCATCGCTTATCACCGAAAAATAAGTCGATGCTCAAAATCGACAAGTCTTGGAGCTAGCTGTATTAGATGATCTATATCAAGGTAGAGGGGTGAACTTTATCCTGGACGCTATGAACGTTACTGACCTGCTACAAAATATCGCGGCGAAGGGTAACTTCCTATTTAAGGACTTATTCGTCATCCACCAAGCTGCTAAGACAACTGTGTTTCTGAATGAAGAGTCTCTGATAGTGAAAATAACACTTCCGCTACCAGACTCCCTACATTACCAAATTCACAAGGTGTATCCATTGCCAACCGCGTTCCACGGGAACTGGGATCTTATACTGGACACCAAGTTTATGTACATTGCTGAGTCTGACCATCATAATCTCTTTGTGATTCTTAGCAAAGCAGACTAATCCCGATGTACACCAGTGTCTTCTGGTAGCATTGTAGTGTGCCGATATTAGAATCCGGTGCTTACATTCGACTGTACCGAGTGCTTAGTGGAACTTTTTCAATATGATGGTCAAGCGGATCACAACAGTACCAATAGTGGGACGGAATTATTATCTGATGACTTTACATTCACAAATGCTACACTAAGGGAACTAAAACGTGAAATTGAATCTCTAAAACATAACAAAGCTCCTGGTTATGATTTGATTTCTACCTAGAAAAGCATTAATTAAGCTTATATTTATATATTATAAAAGGTGCGCTCAGATTAAAACACGTGTCGAGCCAATGGAAAGATGCGCAGTGACGCCCAAATATCAATTGCAATTAAAAACTAGAAACCACAACTAATTTAGTTGCAGATTTACTGGAACTAATAACTAAATGTGGATCTACAATTGATTGTGGAACTAAATTAGTTTCTAATTGTGGTGCGCAACTGGAGTTAATTAGTTGTAAAAAATCAGTTGCAAAATACAACTAAGACTGATAGTTTCAATTATAGTTTTCGAATAAAAATTATTATTTTATTATTACTATTATTATACCCTATCCTAAGGTTATATTAATTTTGACACATAGTTTGTAACACCCCTTAATATTCGCCGTAGACCCATAAAAGTATATATATTTATGATCAGTATCAAATCCTAAGACTATCTACCAATGTCCGTCCGTCCGTCCGTACGCAATTTTTAGGCTGAAATTTGGACCACATATTCCCTAGGGCTCCAAAATGGTTAAGTGTAAAATTTTTTGGAAAACGCCCACTGCCACGCCCATAATATAGAAAAAACCGTTTTAAAGCTAAAGTTAGAGAGATAGAGTATTACATCTTTCACAAGATATGTAGGCACTGCACCCCTTTATAAGTTTGTCATATAAAGTTTTTTGCCACGCCTACTTTTTGTGGGCGTTTTTTACTAAAATGCTGTTTTCTCCGAAAATTTTCATAGAAAGCGAAAAAAAATGTTTAACAAGATATTTACCCTATATTTTTTCCAACATATCGCCCATACAAAGTTTTTGGCCATGCCCACTTTTTGTGGGCGTTTTTTCAAAAAAAACTTTTTTATTTTTTTTTTGATTAATAGAATGAAATAAAATGCTATCCATCATCTTCGTAATGCTTTTTTCTTTGGGGCATATAGGGATATGGATAGGGTATCATACTGTTGGCCCCCAGCGGACTGTGGCCTTTCCTTGTGTTTTTCTTTATAAATTGAATTATTTTTTTTTTGTTTTAAATATTGCAGAGATGGAAAGAAAATGGCAGAAAAATGCATCTACGAAACTTATTTACCGAACTTAATTAGCACTCATATTCCTTTTAGAAAAGAAATGGACATCTCTGCGATATTTAAAACGAAAAAAAAAATTTAATTTAGTTATCAGTCTTTATTCGAAAACTACAATTGGAACTATCAGTTGTTAGTTGTGTTTTGCAACTAATTTTTTTACAACTAATAAACTAAATCAATCGCAACTAAATTTCTCTATTTTTAGTTATTACTTTTTTCGTTACTTAACTTAAAAATTAGTTAACTAAGTCGCAATTTTGAAGATGCGGAAGTCATTATGGTTTAAAACCAGGAATACCGCCAAATGAAGTATAATCGTACAGACCAGTTTCGTTTCTCCCAGTCATATCGAGAGGATAAGGCGTCTACAATCGGTTATAGAAGATAATAATTTCATCCCTGACCACCAGTCTGGGTTCAGAACCAAGCATTCGACGATTTACCAAGTGTATAGAATTACTGGCATAATCGAGAGAGCATTTGAAGAAAAAAAGATATGCTCAAGCATACTCCTTGACGTCTCACAAGCCTTTTGTCCACAATAGTTTTTGGGACTTCAACGAAAAGCAGCGATCCAAAGAAATAAAAGTCCGAGGCGGATTTCAATGATGATCTTTATTGGGCTGCGGTCGAATGCAAAAGAGACCGAGCAAACTTTCTCCAATTTTCTTTTACAATGATTTGGTAGTTTACAAAATGGGAAATTCTGAAGGGATAGTTTGCTAACATTAAAAGCGTTCACAGCGAACTGGAGTTTTGAATAATTCACAATTACAATAGTTTTGGTTGAGGATTTTATGTAGCTTTAAGTTTTATATTTATGAGTTCATTTCTGTTATAGTTATTTAAGTGTGCGTAAACATATTGCCCGCCTTGAAGAGTCGGACTGAAAAAAAAAGATCTCTTCAATGAGTTGGTAGCGGCGCCAAGCGATGAATGGGTCGTCGAAGTATAGTTTTCTTGACTCGAATATCTGCAACTCGTATCTTTGAATCGGCACCAGGGATGACCCGTTCTATACGACCTAACAGCCACTGCTGGGGAGGTAGATTGTCCTCTGCGACTAACACTAGCGTTCCCACTTCGATGTTTTCCATTGACCTTTGCCATTTCGTTCGTCTTTGAAGCTCCAGTACGTATTCCTTCGACCATCTTGCCCAGAAATGTTGTTTGATTTGGGTGAGTTTTCGCCATCTGTCCAGTAATGGAACTTCCTTTTGAACTGCTGGTTCTGGAATGGAGTTTAAAGGAATACCGATTAAAAAATGACCTGGGGTCAAAACTCTTTCGTCGTTTGGATCAGGACTTAGAACGCAGAGAGGACGAGAGTTCATGATACTCTCGATTTCAGCAACGACAGTTGAGAATTCTTCGTACGTCAGATACGCTAATTTGACAGTCCGATATAAATGGGACTTAGCGGACTTTACCGCTGCCTCCCAAAGACCTCCGAAATGGGGGGATCTAGGGGGTATGTGAATGAACTGGATACCTTTAGCAGCACACCAGGATTGGATCTCATCCTTTTGAGAGATGTGAAACGGCCCGCAGAAATCCACACCAGAGATAGAAAATGGCCTGCTAGTGTTGACTCTGTTCGCAGGTAAATCACCCATGATTTGCTGCATCAATTTGGGCCGATATTTAAAGCAATGGAGACATCCATCTACAACCTTTTTGGCTAAGTGGCGTGCGTTAACGATCCAGAAGCGCTGTCTTATAATCGCAACCAAGGCTTGGGGACCTGCATGAAAGTTAGTTATGTGTAGATGGACAACGACATTTTTAACAAAAAGGGAATTTTTTGGAAGAAGGATGGGACATTGGGAACTATATGGTATGTCTGCATTCTGCAAACGCCCACCTACTCTTAGGAGTTCAATTTCGTGCTCAGTGTCGAGAAAGGGATTGAGATTACTGATAACACGGTTTGGGCTAATCATTTTTGTTTTAGTCAAATCCTTAATTTCCTCCAGGAAATGAATCTGTTGAATAGTCCAGATAATTCGAATAAAGGCTTTTTCCAATTCCTCTGAGGTTAGTGTTGTACAGGCGAAGTTTTTTTTGGGGGGGTTGGATATTTTGGATATTTTCGATTTCAAATTATTGTAAAACCTCAGTACGTATCCAAAGATTCTATTGGTCTTTTGAAAGCTATTGTAGCGTACAAAGTGCTCAGTAAATTCAACAATTTCATCTGTCTTCGTCAGCAGGGTAACAGTATGATTTTTCTCATCAGCAACGAGCGAAATTATAGGTTTTTGTTTTGGCCAGTTTTCGATAGTCTGGTACAAAAATTGTGGTCCATTGAACCAAATACCTTTGGCAAGTTCCGTGCTATAGGCGCCGCGGGATACAATGTCAGCGGGGTTGGTTTTCGTATTCACGTACTTCCAAATAGCTGAGGGTAACGACGATTGTATAGTTGAGACACGATTTGCTACGAATACCTCCCACGAGGATGGGTATGCTGAGATCCAGCGAAGAACAATTTCTGAGTCCGTCCACAAATAAATATTTTCTATCAAAAAACTAAGGTTAGGTAGTACTTTTAAAGTCAATTCAACGAGTAAAGTAGCAGCACAGAGTTCCAATTTTGGCAGGGATTTGGTCTTGATGGGCGCTACTTTAGATTTCGCGCTAATTAAGCAACATTGGATATTCCCAAAAGTATCAATCGACCTCAAATACAAACAACACCCATATGCTCGAATAGAGGCATCTGAGAAACCATGTATCTCAACCTTAGTGTCCTCTATATTCGAGAAAGAAATATATCTTGGGAGTTTAATTTGGTCTACATTCGATATTTCTTTGCGAAACTCTTCCCAACGGGTCTGTATTTCCATGGGCAGGGATTCATCCCAACTGCTTTTAATGATCCAAATGTCTTGCATTACGATTTTACCTTTTACCACAATTGGATTGATAAGACCTAGTGGATCGAAAATCTGCGAAAGTTCTGATAAGATTACTCTCTTAGTAATAGTTTTGGAGACAATTTCTCGTGGTTTTATATATTGGAACACGTCCGTTCCCGGATTCCAAACGATACCTAGTGTTTTAATAACATCCTTGTCATTAATTCTCAACGTTGACCTTTCTTTCTTCTCGTTATGTAAAATTCCTTCCATTATTTTGGCATTATTACTGCACCATTTTCTAAGATCAAAGCCTGCACTCAACAAAATCAATTTAACTTCAGAATATATTTTTGAGATTGTTTCTAATGAATCTCCTCCAGTGATTAAGTCATCCATATAGAAGTCCTCATTTATTACCTTTGCGCCTAAGGGATATCTAGATACATTTTGATCAGCCAATAATTTTAAGCACCTTGTTGCAATAAACGGAGCTGAAGTCGTACCGTACGTCACGGTTCGCAATCGAAATGCTTTCAGTTCGTCATACTGCGAAGACCTCCACAAAATACATTGACTATATTGATCTTCATCGTGCACGATTATTTGCCTATACATTTTTGAAATATCGGCGGTAATAACGAATTTGTATGTACGAAAACGAAGGATAATATCGTACAAATCATCTTGGAGCACAGGACCTTTTAATAAAAGATCGTTCAACGAAAGATTCGATGTCGTCTTTGCGCTACAGTCGAACACAACTCTTAATTTTGTAGTCAACGATTCAGGTCTAAGCACATACTGATGGGGAGCAAAGTATTTTATTTGATCAGTTTGATCTTTAGGGATCATTTCCATATGACCCAAGCTTTCATACTCATTCATAAAATCAATGTATTGTGCTCTGACTTCCTTATTATTTTGCAATCTCCTTTCTAGATTAAAAAACCGCTTCTGAGCTTGACCGAACGAGTCTCCTAATTTATCGCCATTCGATTTAAACAACAGATTAACCACAAATCTTCCATCTTCCTGTCTACGGACGCCATTTAAAAATGCATTCTCACACTCCGCCTCTTCCGCTGTGAGGAAGGGTGGCTTCCGATTCACCTCCTCCATTTCCCAAAATCGTTTAACAATATCATTAAGTAAATCATCGTCATATTCAGAACAGGCAACTAGAGTACATGCTGCTTTAGGATTAGAGGATATCTCGTATCTGCCAGAAACAATCCACCCGAACAATGTCTTTTGAAGAATCGGTAGTTGGGGGTTTAACGATATTTGACCGACACATAATAATTGAAAAAAGCTGTCCGCTCCTATAAGTAAATCTATTTGATTGGGACGGTAGAAACTAGGATCCGCTAGCGGAATGTTATTGGGTATGTTCCAATTTGACACCTCTAATTCATTCGCAGGAAGAATATTGGTAATATTTTTCAGAATGAGAAGGTCTAGACTTATCTCAAAGTCTGAAATTCGGGATCTACAAGTAGCTTCTGCTTTGTAGTTTATGGCGGCATTCGACTTTCCTATACCAGAAACAATTGAATGAGTCTGAGTCTTTTGGAGTTTAAGCCTTTGAACCATATTTTCCGTAATGAAATTAAGTTGTGAAGCTGAATCAAGAAGAGCTCGAACAGGATATAATTGACCGAATGAATCTCTTATGTATACTAGAGCAGTCGCCAGGATGACCTGAGAGCTATTTTCTTTGAAAATGTCTGAAACCAGATGACTATTGCCAGAGATACTAGGTTGCACATTATCCGCAGGAACATTAACAGCAACATTAGGTTGATTTGTTGTAAACCTGTGTAACAAATGATGATGTGGCATTGAGCAAACTCGGCATTTAGGTGCCTGACATCTTCGTACCGAATGTCCCTTTGCAAGACAATTAATGCAAAGAACTCGTTGCTTAGCTTCGTGGAAACGCTTAGTTACAGACAGTTGATTGAACTTTTCACACGCACTTATGTAATGAGTGTTTGCGGAGCAGAACTCACATGATACTGACTGCGCAATTAGTGCGGTATGATGTTGTTGATTTCGATTATAGTTTCGAAAACGAGGGCGATGGGACGGTGGATTTATATAAGCATCCGTCCTCGAAAGCTTAGATTCCTTGGCCTCAAGAGTTTTACAACGACGATCTAATACCATTGAAAATTCTTCCCACGTTGGAAGTGTTGCGTGATCGACCGACTCATCCCACTTTGCTCTAGTATCAGCATCTACTTTATCCAACGCCAGTGAAATGAAAAATGCATCACAAATATTTTGATGACTTCCAATCGAGAGCATAGCTGCAATATGCGAATTAAAACCATCCTCTAAGTTACGAAGATTGACCGCAGAACATTTGGAAATTTTAGTAAGATTAAGTAATTCATTTAAATGTTCTTGAAACATCAATGTTTTACTATCAAAACGTTTTTTCAATCGATCCAATACCTTTTTATAATTCAAAGAGGTTAAATCAAATTCTTTTATTGCATTCAAGGCTGCACCAGACAAGCACTTTCTTAAATAATTAAATTTCTGTAACGCATCTAATGAATCATCCTTGTCAACAAGATTAGTAAAGATTCCTATGAAATTCGGGAACTCAGAAAACTTTCCGGAAAACGTTGGTAATGATATACGCTCGAGTTTCGAACGAGAAATCGGCTGCTGTGACATAAACGATGTATTAAATCCATCTCCGACTGTAAGATTGCCTCTATTGTCTAACAACATTGATTGGATCATCGATTTTGTCGAAACGTAGACTTCCTCCAATTCCGCCCTATGATTCGATTTTTCCTCCTCAGCAATGTTTATTTTGTCCAACGATAATTGTACATTTAACCCTTGCTTGAAATAAGATTCAATGATGCCTAGACGACATTCTAACTCCACACCGGACATTGAAGAACCTTTTCCACTGATCAATTTCTTGATTCTGGTTATATTTCCTTTCGTAGAAGACCTAATAGCTTCCAATTCTACCAATGTTCGCTGTTGATTATTCTCTAACCCCCCACCAGAAGACTCTCCTCCTATTTGTGCAGCATTCTCATCCTGATTATGCATATTTCTCAAGTATTTAATCAACGAATTATAAATCAACCAAGAAATCCAACAAATATACCACAATCCAACTATTAAATGCACTTCTAGTGACAGATTATTATCAATACGAACTGTATATGAAAAGTAAGCAGCAGCAACAATGAATGATTTAATTTTCTGCAAACAAAAGGATGCAACCGAAGAGCAAAGCAGCAACAATTTTATATTAGCTCCAACAGCAACGATAATAGCAATGAAATCATTTCCAACAACAGCGTATTAAATGCTTGCGAGCGAATAATTAAGCAACTGTAAAGATTACCTACAACAAGCAGCCACGATGATTTGCTTAACAGGGCCAACGACACGTCGTCGAAGCGGACACCAATTCTTTTTTTTCTTTTTTTTGACAATTGTATGTATGCACTAATTTATTGTGCAATTGTTTTTGGTAATTTATAGCAACAATTTTGGCACAAAAGGCGATTACGAAACACGATGAAAAGAAAAACCCAATAACAATGGTATTATATAGTATAAAGAATCTATTTGATTCAAATCTCGAACTATGATAACAACTTTAATGGGATGAATTAAAATGAAGATTTATTTAAAGCATCCGATAGGTTGGTATGATATTCTCACAGCTTTTAATCACCAAGTTTTAAATAGATAATATACATAAATACATACATATTAGAGATGTTCTTTTTCCTTTTCTCTCAATTACCAATCGGTGGTCCGTGTGTCTCCAAAGATTCTCCTTCGTTGTAATCGCCCAGCCAGATAAATATAATTAAACTTTAATTTTACGTTAATAGTATCGTGGGGATTGCCTTAATCCCGGGTTTCGGCACCAAAAAATGTCCACAATAGTTTTTGGGACTTCAACGAAAAGCAGCGATCCAAAGAAATAAAAGTCCGAGGCGGATTTCAATGATGATCTTTATTGGGCTGCGGTCGAATGCAAAAGAGACCGAGCAAACTTTCTCCAATTTTCTTTTACAATGATTTGGTAGTTTACAAAATGGGAAATTCTGAAGGGATATTTTGCTAACATTAAAAGCGTTCACAGCGAACTGGAGTTTTGAATAATTCACAATTACAATAGTTTTGGTTGAGGATTTTATGTAGCTTTAAGTTTTATATTTATGAGTTCATTTCTGTTATAGTTATTTAAGTGTGCGTAAACACCTTTGTTAAAGTGTGGCACGACGGCTTAAAATTTTAATTACGACAAGCTCTTCCCGTACGGCTATATGATATTTTAGAATCATATCTCGAGAATAGACTTTTCCGTGTTAGGCACGGAAACGAATATTTGGTGCTTAAAGAAATTTCGGCTGGCGTACCGCAGGGAAGCATCCTTGGGCCGCTTCTCTATCTGATATATACTCAAGATGATGGTAGTACCCTCGCAGCGGTTCGCCGACGACACCGCTATTCTTGCAGTAGATATTACGATCGAAGAAACAACTGCAAAATTGCAAACCGCACTGAATAAAGTAAATGAATGGACGAGGAACTGGCGGATCGCCCTCAACAAAACTAACGGTATTGGGTACGCTGGTTCCAGTTATCCAGACCAAGCGCTCAAGCATCCGCGATGGCTTGGTCGTCACGAACCTGGGGGCTGGGATTCGAAGACCGTCTTGGCTGGAGCATTATTGTCCATTCACTCGATGTGGCCGAGCCAATGTAGTCGGCGTGTTTTGGCTTTTTGGACCACATCCACATCTTGGTACAGCTCATAGAGTTCACGGGTGTATCTTCTCCTCCATTCGCCCTCCCCGCACACAGGGCCATAAATTCTTCGAAAAAGTTTTCTCTCAAAAGAGTTAAGTATCTTCTCCTCTTTCCTGGTGCCAGCACTCAGCACCATAGAGCAGAACTGGCAGGATCAGAGTTTTATATAGCTTACACTTCGTTCTTCGAGTTAAGAGTTTTGAACCCATTTGGTTTGCCAAACCGAAGTAGAAACGGTTTCCTAGGGTAATTCTTCGTTGAATCTCCACCAAGGTGTCATTTGTGGAGTTAATGTTAACCCCGAGGTAGGTAAACTCCCAACCACCTAGAAGTTTCAGCTTTCAACAGTTACGTTTTGTCCTAGCCGGTGGATAGATGTTTCCTTGTTTGTTGAAAGCGTGTACTTGGTTTTGTCCTTGTTTACTTCAAGGCCAACCAAGCGCGCCTGTTCATAAATTGCCGTAAAAGCCTCTATCACGGCACATTGGAAGCGGCCGATGATGTCGATATCGTCCGCATACCCCAGTAGCTGTACAGATCTGTTAAAGGTAGTGCCTTCCATGTTTACATCTGCCCTGCGAACTATCTGTTCCAGAATAAGGTTAAAGAAATCACATGATAGCGCATCCCTTTGCCGGAATCCGGTACATGTTTGGAACAGATCAGATGAGCTGCTGCCATACTGAACATTTGCCGGGATTTGCCGGCCATCGCCACGTAGAGCTCTTGACGATGAATGCTATCATTCGCAGCTTTGAAGTCGATGAAAAGGTGATGTGTCTCGACTTAAAATTCATCGGTCTTTTATAGGATTTGTCTTAGTGTGAAAATTTGGTCAATTGTCGATTTGCTGGGCTGGAAGCCACACTGGTACTTGCCGATTAGTGTGCTTCAAAACGGCTTGAGTCATTCACATAGTACGTTGGATAGGATCTTATATGCGATATTAAGCAAGGGTAAGCCTCGATAGTTCTTGCAAGTCATAGGATCGCCTTTCTTGTAGATGAGGCATATGGAGCTGATAGTCAAGTCGTCGGGCATGGTTTCTTCCACCCATACTAGGTTGATAACTTGGTGCATGCACTCTACCAAAGCATCACCACCATGTTTGAAGAATTCCGCTGGCAGGCCATCAAAACCCTCAGACTTGTTGGTTTTCAGCATTTTAATAGCCACAGCAACTTCCTCTAAACTGGGAGGTGGAATTTCTTCTAAACTGACTGGACGCGGGTTCTCTTCTTCCCCTACCACTCTCTTAACATTTTCCCATTAAGCAGCTGCTGGAAAAGCTGCTTAAATACATCTCCAATTCCCTGCGCTTCGGTGACTAGCTTTCCATCAACATTTCGAAGAGCCTGCGTTTCAGGCTTGAAGCGAGCCGCCAGTTGCTTCGCTGTCTTATATAACATCCGGATGTTGTTTCGATCGCTGGACTCTTCGATTTCCTTGAGCTGGGAGACTGCGTATGCCCTTTTCTTTCTGCGCAGAATTTTCTTCTCATCCCTTTTCCAGGCTCGGTACTCTTCCCTCGCTGCTCTGGTGCCTGGATGACCGTTAAAATGACATTTGCCCCCCGGCATGTGTGCACGTTGAGGATGTTAGATGCGTGCCTTGCATCGATTAGAACGTTGTCGATTTGGTTGGCGGTTCGACCATCTGGAGAGCGCCATGTTGCTTTGTGGACCCTTAGCATTTGAAACCTAGTGCTACTTATCACCGTATTACCAGCTACCGCAAAGTCGATAAGTCGGAAGCCGTTGTCTGTTGTCGTGTCGTGGAGACTGTGCTTTCCAACTAATCCGCCAAAGATGTTTTCCTTACCAATTTTAGCATTAAAGTCCCCAAGTACGATTTTGACGTCGTACTCCGGACCGGCTCCATAGGCACCATCCAAGAGGTCATAGAACTCCTCCTTGATTGGGTCTTCAGCTTCATCGGTAGTGGCGTGGGCACATATTAGGCTGATGTTGTAAAATGTGCCTTGGATACGGATTGCAGGTGATCGCTTATTGGTCTAAAATTAATGACCTTTGACCTTAGCCGATTTCCCACGACGAATCCGCATCCTAGTACGTGCAACGTTTTGTGGCAACTGTAATAAATGTCGCATGTTTTTCGTTTCTGCATACCTGAACCTATCCAACGTACCTCCTGGACTGCGGTAATATCTGCCTTATAGCGCTCGAGGACAGATTCCAGTTTTTGAGTAGCACCCGGGGTGTACAATGTACGTACGTTCCAGGTGCATACTCTTAAATCATAAATCTTCCGGGGTCGAGATCTTAAAAGATGGGGGTCAGTATCCGAGTCTGGTGTCTCTCTCATAACATGTTTTCTTTTACGTGGTAGGGAAGTTACCCCGACGGCACAACCACCAACCTGGAGGGCCAGATCCAAAAATAAACTTTGGATTGTTGGAACTCAACTACGGGAATGCGAGCGCTGCCGTTGGCCGATTAAGGGCTTATCCGCCACCATCTCTTTTCCAACACCCTGACTAGTGCCGAAAATCCTCAATGACCTTAGCTCCAAATATGTCGAAGTAACGCATATTTTCTCAACTGAGTAGCAGCAGCCTATAGTTGACCACTCGGAATTAATTCATGCATTACAAACTAGTTCAAAAGCAGTACAGGCAGTTAACCGCCCAGGATCCCAACCAAAATGATTGGTAATCATAATGATTTTATCAATGAACTAACGGAAGGGGAAAGACATTAGAAGAATTAAAAGAGAACTGGAATCTACGCCAAGCGGACCGTAAAGCACAGATACTTCATAACATCCCTGATAGTTTTAATTACTGCTGTAATAATCGCTGTCGATGTCATTCGATACTTCCGAACAAAAGCACCGTCAATCCGAGCGGTAAAATGCGATGATCGGGGGATTGAGATTCCAGTTCTCCGCAGCTGCAGCACCTGCATCCCCACGCGACTGCACCTCCAACGACTTCTCCGTCACATCTGCCCAAGTGTAAGTAATAGTTTAGATTAGCTTTATAGGCCTAGCTATTAGAAAAATTATTAATAAATTAAAATTATTAAAAATTATTAAATCCGCTTTATAGACCTAGCTATAAGTAAAATTAATTATAAATTAAAATTATTCATAAATCAAAATTATTAAAAAAATATATACATATATATATAACATGATATATATGTCATGTTATTTTTGTTTAGTATTGTTTGGCATTTCATAATGGAAAGACTTACGCGTGAACAACGTTTACAAATTGTTCAACTTTATTATGAAAATTCACGTTCTTTGAGGAATGTGTTTCGTGCACTTCGCTCAACTTATGGTCAACATAATCGGCCTACTGAGCGTACTATTCGCAACACCATCACCCATTTTGAGACCCAGCATTCATTATTGGATAATATTCGACCGAATAGACCACGTCCAGCACGCTGTGAAGAAAATATAGCGGCCGTAGCTGAGAGTGTACACGAAGACCGTAGAGAGTCGATTCGGCGCCGTTCGCAGCAACTCGGACTGACATATGGCGCATTTTACGTCAAGATCTTAAATTGAAAGCGTACAAAATACAGCTTGTGCAATAACTGAAGCCCCTCGACCTTCCCAAGCGACATCGCTTCGCTCTATGGGCTCTTGAAAAGTTCCAAGAAGATCCGACGTTTTCTAGGCAAATTTTGTTTAGCGATGAGGCCCATTTCTAGCTCAATGGGTATGTAAACAAACAAAATTGCCGCATTTGGGAGAAAGAGCAACCTGAAGAGATTGAAGAACTGCCACTTCATCCAGAAAAAACAACGGTTTGGTGTGGTTTGTGGGCCGGTGGAATCATCGGTCCATATTTCTTTAAAAATTATGCCGGTGCGAACGTAACCGTCAATGGCGACCGTTATCGTGCCATGATAACCGACTATTTGATGCCTGAAATTGAAGCTCGTGATCTCGGCGACATTTGGTTTCAACAAGACGAGCACATAATTTCACGTTTTGGGCCGGTCGATTGGCCACCAAGATCGTGTGATATCACACCGTTAGACTTTTTTCTGTGGGGATATATAAAGTCAAAAGCTTATGCCGACAAACCCGCTTCGATTCAGGCCTTGGAGGAAAACATCATGCGAGTCATTCGCCAGTTACCAGTCGAAATGCTAGAACGAGTTATCGAAAAATGGACTCAACGGATGGACCATCTGCGACGTAGCAACGGCCAACATTTGATAGACATAATCTTAAAAAAATAAATGCCATAGAATGTTCTTTCAAATGATAATAAACATTTTCCATTAAATTTGAATTTTCTGTGTTTTTTTCTTTAAAAATGTAGGGAACCTCGAAATGGATCACCCTTTATCATTGCAAACATAAAAGTTAGCTTGAGCGAATTATATTTAAAATAGGGCATTGTGTATCAAAGAAAATGTACATTTTGTATAAAAAAAACAAAAAAAAACACAAAGCATTCAAAATTAGAAAGTATGGAGATAAGAATAAAATAAATTTATAAACGTAAAAAAATAAGTTTTAAATATTTAAATTGTAAAATTTAGAATAACATTAAGAAGTAAATTGTTACTTTTAAGTTTACTTTATAATAAATAAAAAAAAATCGACGATCATAAGTTAGCATTTCTTGACGAAACATTTTCGTAGGAGGGAGTGATGTTATGATCCGTCATTTAGATCACTTGGCATAACCTCGGTTCAACCCCGCTTAGGTCATTTCACTTCGCCAATACAATATTGCTGCCCTATGTACTTACGCAGCAATATTGATTCACCGCTGCAATTGGCACGCGAGGTTAACAACCGGAATATGTCGAATGCGCTATTTGTTCGGTGATGACACAGCATAGTCGAGACAAAAAATGTTAACTTACAGTGAGTTTTGTTTTAAAACTTATACTTTTCTCCAAAACCTCCAAACTACTTATTGGAATTAAAGGCATAAGTTTAATTTTAATTAATAACCGTTATAAGGTGCTGTTAATAGAATTTGATTTTAAGAAATATTTTGAAAATTGACTTCTAGAGAGTAATATCAGAAACAAAATCATCAATAATTATCGCAACAGAATTATAAGGCAGGTACAACAAAAACCAAAAATTGACGATAACAAATCCAAAGTTTTCCACAGTGTAGCATACATCCCAAAACTAACGGACAGCAAAATACTACACGCAACAATACAAAAAGAGAATGCCATTTTCGCTCATAAACCATACTACACACTAAGAAACATTTCACGAACATTTACGAACACAAAATCAACAATAAACATAAAGAAAGGCTACAGTCTGCTTGTTGCGAACTGTATGATACCCTATCGATATCTCTATATGATGGATAGCATTTCATTTCATTCTATCAAATTTAAAAAAAAAATTTGCTTTTTAAAACCCCCCTGCCCCCCAAAAAGTGAGCGTGGCCAAAAACTTTGTATGGGCGATATATTGGAAAAAATATTGGCTAAATATCTTGTTAAACATGATTTTTCGGTTTCTAGGAAAATTTTCGAAGAAAGCAGCACTTTAAAAAAAACGCCTACAAAAGGTAGGCGTAGCAAAAAACTTTATATGACAAACTTATAAGGGAGAGCAGTGCCTTTTTCTTAGTTTTTACACTTAACCATTTCGGAGCCCTAGGGAATATGTGGTCCAAATTTCAGCTTCCTAGCTTATTTAAAAGGCCTAAAATTAGCGTACGGACGAACGGACGGACATTGCTAAATAGTCTTAGGATTTGGTCCTGATCATAAATATATATACTTTTATGGGTCTACGACGAATATTAAGGGGTGTTACAAACTATGTGTCAAAATTAATATACCCTTAGGATAGCGTAAAAAACGAGAACCAAAATAATGTTGTGTACCAAATCAGCTGTAAAGGCAATGAGAACCAAACGTGCAATATGGTATACCTAGGAACAATGAAGAGATCACTAGACATAAGAGTAGCTGAACATATAGCTAACGTAAATAAAATAAATTGAACGACTGCGTTATTCGAAACTTTCTCGGTACATGAGATGAGTTTTTGAGTCATAGTAGTGTCCGATTTTTACTGACTAAAAACAATACCCTTCTATAGAATGTTAGATACTGCAACTAAAAAAAAAAATTGTTGACAGGTTACTTTCCACTGAAAGATCTTGCATGTTCCGCAATGAGGACGCGGTTAATCATTATCTTGCCAATTCGAAAGGTTTCGTTCTTTGTAGTCGGCGTAATAAATTATTCTCATCCAAAATGTGTCGGACTGTACTGTTGCTATGTCCGATTAGTCGGTTTCTATGCTTTCGCGCGAGCTTCTAGTTTCAGCTTCGATTGTGGGAAGTCCGAGATCCCTGTGGATATCGTCGTTTCTAGTATACCACGGAGCTTGGACATAGTAATTCCGTCCCACTATTGGTACTCTCGTGAGCCGCTTGACCATCGTACGGTTTAAAGGTTTCTTCGAGATGGGCTACAAAAACGTCCGCTTTTTCTTTGCCCCCCCTTACCCATTCATTTTAATTTATTTTTATTGGCGGCGCGGGAATTTTGGGCCTTTTGGTGCCTTTAACAGCTTTCCAAAGTGAATAATTGGAATCTTTTTTAGCTGTTAAACTTTCAAGGTAAGAACCTATCGCACGATTTTTGGAATCCTTAATATCTGTCTTCAACAAATTGCACAAATAATTTAAATGTGCTTTATGTTGCGGAGCGCGACTCTGTTGACATTTTTTAAGCGCCTTCCTTTTTTCATTGACCAATTCTTTTATTTCAGGTGGATATCGCAAACCGTATTTGGCCGGCGTTTTCCTTGAGTGAGTCGTATTATTCCAGCGAGCAAGCTGAACGACCTCAACGAAGCGATCAACTTCAACTTCAAGTTCATAAGGTGTCGTAAGTGGAACGCTCAATTCAACATTCTCTTCAATTTCATTCCTAAAGTCTTCCCAGTTAGTTGTTTTACCAGTTAATCTCGCTGACTCTAGGTTATTGACGAGTTTTACACTCAATGTTAAAATAACCGGTGAATGATCAGATGACAGATCAAAGCTGAAACACTGATGATCCACCTCTCGCGTTTCCCGATGAGTGACAAGCGTGGAAATCATTATAGCCTTTTATTTTTAAAAGTGATCGCTCTTTTTCGTGGGTTAACGTTTATAATTTCGTTCCTAAAGTCTTCCCAGTTAGTTGTTTTACCAGTTAATCTCGCTGACTCTAGGTTATTGACGAATTTTACACTCAATGTTAAAATAACCGGTGAATGATCAGATGACAGATCAAAGCTGAAACACTGATGATCCACCTCTCGCGTTTCCCGATGAGTGACAAGCGTGGAAGTCATTATAGCCTTTCATTTTTAAAAGTGATCGCTCTTTTGCGTGGGTTTCAGAAATCAAGCAAATGTCAATATCTTTTTCGCGCATGAATACTTCCAATTCGTCAATTCGTTTATTATTGTTTTAATTCGGTAGATATTTTCGATACTATCTGACCTATCGAATGTAAGCATAAAGAGCGGAAGTCCACGCCTTACCATGACAACCTTATCGGCGTCCGTTTGTTGCTTCTCCTTCTTCTGATGATATTAAAGGCACCAAGAATTTGAAGCCCTTTGGCTTGGAGGTCGTTTATAACCTCTTCTTTGGTGCATGAGGGATGAAGTCCCATTGCTACAATACGACTGAACGCTTTAAAGCTTCATTCTTCTTGTTTGTTCGAGAAATGTTTTTTACAATTATGTTTTTTTTTTGTTTTTCGACAGTAACTCAAAAATCAAACTCCTTATTATTTGTTTCGCGGCCATTTCCAGCGTTTATGAACACAATGTGTTCTATGTTATTTATTTTAATTTATATTTGTCTATTAGATTTATGTTTGTGCAGACATATTATTTAAAGAAAAATGAACGACAAATAATAGCATGTAAGAAAATATTGCTTTTTTCCATTAATCATGTTTGTTGTTTTTAATGTTTTAAATAAAGATACCCCTGAGGATGTCGACGAAATGTGGGGTGGAATAATGAATTGAACATGTTTTAATTGCATTTAAAAGAAGTAGACTATGTAACCAAATAAAAGGTAATCTATGTGTTTAAATAAATTGGTCGAAGCAAAATTTAAATAATAACATACTCGTAATAGTTGAATTACAAAATATTTCATAAAATCAAATTCTATTAAAACCACCTTATAACGGTTGTAAATTAAAATTTATTGATATATAAAGCAATTAATTCTTAAAAACGACTGCGTCATACGAAACTTTATCGTTACATGAGATGAGTTTTTGTGTCGGCAAATGAATCGAAAATTAATGGTGAGAAATAGATATAAATCACTTTTTAGGTTTTAAAAAAATTAATTTTCTCAAAAACTGCACCAACGATTTCGATGTAATTTCGCACATTGGACACTTATAACATAATTGTTCCAAATACGTTTTTGAGAAAACAAATTTAATTTAAATTTAAGAAAATCGTTATATGGAATAAAAATTTTAAAAAAATTATTTAAAAAATCTAAGTAAGCAGATTTGTTGGAGACTATAGTATAAAAAAACTGAAAATTTATTTTTAAGTTCCCTTTATAAGTTTTCGAGATATTGCCCGTTTTATAAATTACCGTTAATCGATTTTTTTCTAAAAACTGAGTATGCAGACTTTTGAACCCCATCTTAAACATCCTTAGTACAAAAAAAATCCAAAATCCTTGCAACCACTTTCTAGAAAAATATTATTTATTTCAAAATATAAAACAAAAAATAAAAATATGCCGCGAGATGTAACCCCAAGAACCTTATATACGAACTTTGAAGCTAATCCGTCGAACCGTTTCGCTTGACGGTGCCCGGACAGACAGACAGACAGACAGACCGACGGACTGCATTGGGGGACCCACCTTTTTTGGCCTTCTCTATTGTCGTAATATCATTCCTCTTACTCAGTTTGAGTTCGAAATTTCCACACGATCGCAATAACTTTCTAGGTTTTCCAATTCAATATTTATATATTTATATATTTATATTTTTAGTTTTTTTTTTTCAAAATTTTGAGTTTGATGGTCATTTTTTCTAAACTATTCATGAAAATAACTGAATTTGAAAACAAATATGAAAGAACGAATTCCTGGCTTTTAAAACTGATATTGCACTTTTTTGTAAGTGTTGCCACTCTTTTACATTTTAAGTAATTTTTTTTTTACATTGCCCCTCACGCCTAAACGGGGCAAGATAGAAACCCCCTCCCATACAAAAAAAAATGCTTGTATTTAACCCCTTTACCAAAAACAGTTTTCAATTTTCGGCGCCAAAGTAATCTTACTCGTGCCAAAGCATTCAATTCCGATAAGTAGTTTGGAAGTTTTAGGGAAAAGTATAACCTGACCCAATCGGCCAGGAAGAAAACTCAATACAAATATATAAACATTTCCCCAATACTTCCAAACTACTTATCGGAATTGAATGTTTTATATGCCAATGTGTTCTAATTTACAATCGCTATAATGTGAAGTTAATAGATTTTATTTTTATCAAATATTTTGTATGTCAACTATTACAAGTATGATTTTGTTTCTGATACTAACCCAAACGTCCTCTCAAGAAGTCAATTTTCAAAATATTTCTTAAGATCAAATTCTATTAACACCACCTTATGACGGTTATAAATTAAAATTTATTGTTTTATAAAGCATTCAATTCCCATAAGTAGTTTGGAAGTTTTGGAGAAACGTATAAACTGACCCAGTAGGCCAGGAACAAAACTCAATTCAAATTTACATACATTTCGCCAATACTTTCAAACTACTTACCGGAATTGAATGCTTTATATACCCATACGTTTTAATTTACAACCGTTATAAGGTGATGTTAATAGAATCTGAATTAGTTTGAGTATGTTTGAGGTAATACAAAAAAACAAAATCATACTCGTAAAAGTTGACTTACTTGATCCCAACTTCTTTTAACGGCATAATGAAAACCATTACTTTCTATGTAATTCCAAACGTAACACAGAAGGTCTATCTCGGTATGAATTTCTGGAAGGAGTTCTGCTTACTTTCCCAGGTCAGCCAGAACACTGTACACAATACACCAAAGGAAGAAGATGCAAATATAATCGCGGAGCCAAAATACATTTCACTCACCCCCCCTGAGAAAGTCCAGACTCGAACTGAGGGTTATTTAGGTAAGAAACTCACCTTGGTATTCCCTATAGTGCTAGTCAGAAAGCCAGAAAAGTACGCCTATGTTTGGATAGTCGTTAGTAAAGTAGTGTAACGATTGACGGTCTTCTAAGCCGTTTACAGGACATATCACGGAGCTTTACCTCAAAGATGCATTTTGGCAAATCCCACTTGATGCAGAGCCCAAACAGAAAACTGTGCAGCCATTGTATCATTTTACAGTAACGCCCTTCGGGTTATGCAACATAGCACAAAGGATGTGTCGCCCAATGGTTCGTGTTGCTCCAGAATGACTCCTGGAATATGTCTTCATTGACATAGACGACCTGCTAATATGTTCGGCGGATTTCGACACCCAAGAAGTGTCGGAAGTGGCTGCGTAACTCAAACGATGAATGTAGAGCCGGATGCTCTTTCACTGGGAGATATGCAGGAGGTAAGTGTTACAGCTCTGGGTGAGAAAGTAGACCTTACCTCAGCGGAATACAAAAATTAACTAGAGGAAATTGTCTAACATTAGGCCTCTCTTCCAGATCTAGTTGTATACGACAACTTTATATACAAAGCACACCGCATCGTGCTTGCGAACGAAAACTCTTGTTGGAGCTTGACTCAAAAGGTTTTCGAGATGGCGCACAACACCAAACTCGCTTGTCATAGCGGCTTATCAATAACTTATGAACAAGTACTATTGGTCAAAAAAGGACAATGGTTTCAACAATTGGTGAGTTTGTGCGAGGTAACCCGTAAAGTGCCGAACAATATTCTTTGTCCTCCGATTGTACAACAGATTGCCCCTGAGCGGCCAATTCGCCGACTTCACGTTGACTTGCTCGGTCCGTACCCGCGCACAAAAAGAGGTAACGTCAACATTTGCATAGCTTATCATATTTTGCTCATTAAATTTTAGTTCGATTAATAAAGATATATTTTTTAACATATTTTGGCTTGATTAATAAAGAAAGAGAAAAACAAGCAATCAGCTTTCCAAGAACTCATGGCGAGAGACAACAGCGAGACCCGACAGAGAACGATTCCAAAGGGAAGAAGGCAAGGGCGTATGCAGGATTTTGATCAGGGGGGGGGGGGGGGGTGGCAAACTCATGCATGTGCCAATACAAAGGCTGAATGCCAAACTGCAGTACTGCTGTAGTACTGCAACGGCAAGCGTTTCTTAATGCAATATTAATGTAGTGATACAACATTTCAAATCGCAGTGTAAATAAATGTATGTAAAAAAGTAACCTTTGCATCACAAACAAATCTGTTGCGATGACATTTGGGTTGTTTACATTTTTATTTATATGTTCAAAATTATTTAAATTTGTATCTACTAATGTGTTTAAACGTATTATTTGAGTCATTTTGACTATATATATTTATTTAAAATGGTAACAGCAAAGCTGAGAAAAAAATGCCCAAATATCATTTCACACCTTTAAAATTTCATATATGCTTTGCAGTAAAAAAGCAGTGTTGCAAAGCATAAAAAAAGCACAAGTTAACTATGATGCCCTTTTTTATATTTTGGAATTCAGCCAAATTTACGTGATAATAAAAATCTTACCTTAAGTGCAGTTTGAAGCAACAAATAAGTAGGAAGTATATGGTGAGGACAATATTTAGCTTAAGGGAGAGGTCAAAGAAATCGTGTTAAGCCCACCATGGTTAGGTTAGGTTAGGTTGAAGTGGCAGTCGGATAGAAGTCCGACTCACTTAGGCCTATATAAGATTCATTGTGATACCACGTGGATCTGAAGTTCCTGCCTACACGTTGAACAATTTTGAGGTGTTTATAAAGCGTGAGAGACATTTAGGGTCAGTTGAGTTTACATTATTAAGAACATTATATAAGAAGGCCCCATATGGAGATTTCGCTTTCGGGAGAGAAGAGGGCATGCGCAAAGAAGGTGTAAAGTAGTCTCTTCCTCCTCCTCATCTATACAGTTCCTACAGAAGTCGTTTGAATAGGCGCCAAGCCTTGGTGCATGCCTGCCTAACAGACAGTATCCAGTTATGACACCAATTGTAGCACTGTCGTGGCACTTATAAAGGAGGGCAGTGCCTACATATCTTGTAAAAGTTCCAATACTCTATCTCTCTAACTTAAGCCTTAAAATGTTTTTTTCTAAATTGTGGACACTTTACCATTTCGGGACCCTAAGGAGTATATGCTCTAAATTTCAGCTTCCCAGCATAAATTTAAAGGCCTCAAAAGTTGATACGGACGGACGGACGGACATTGCTAAATAGTCTTAGGATTTGGTCTTGATCATAAATATATATACTTTTATGGGTCAACGACGAATATTAACGGGTGGTACAAGCTATGTGTCAAAATTAATATACCCTTAGGATAGGGTATAAAAAGCCAATGCCGTCCGTCGGTCTGTCTGTCTGTCCGGGCGTCGTATGGCGAAACAGTTAGACGGATTTGCTTCAAAGTTTGTATATAAGGTTTTTGGGTCTACATCTCGGGGTATCTTTTTATTTTTTGCTTTATCTTTTGAAATAACGGTACCTGCCATACAAATTTTTTTGTGAAAATCACTTATCACTATTTTCCTCGAAATTGGTTTCAAGGATTTCGGTCTTTTTTTGTACGAAGGATGTTTAGGATGGGGTCAAAATTGCTGCATACTCAGTTCTTGGAAAAAAATCGACTAACGGTAATTTATAAAACGGGTAATATCTCAAAAACTAATAAAGGAAACTTCAAAAAAATTTACAGTTTTTAACGATTTTCTTAAATTTAAATTAAATTCATTTTCTCAAAAACGGCTCAATTCAAAATTTGTTGTAATTCGAACAACTATGTTAAAAGTGTCCAATGTACGAAATAACATTAAAATCGTAGGTGTCGTTTTTCAGAAAATCAAATTTTTTAAAACCTAAAAGTGATTTAAATAAATTTCGCACCATTAATTTTCAATTCATTTTGCGCCTCAAAAACGCATATCATGTACCGAGAAAGTTTCGTATGACGCAGTCGTGCACTTTTTTTTTATTGCATCCAGTTTAAGTAAAAGTTTGCATATGGAAACTGGTATGCCCAAGAAGCCCTTTTGAGGCAAGATTGAGAGGGTAGTTCAAAGTTTGGCGAGCTCGTCAGCCTTGCAGTTACCCGGAATGTCTATATGCCCCTGCACCCAGCAAAGCTGAATGTTGAACTGCTTAGCCATCACCTTTAGATATGATGGGCAATCTAGGGCTACTAAAGAGTTAATAGAGACAGAGTCCAGACACTTGATGGCAGCCTGACTATCCGAAAAGATTCTAATATCCTTTACGGATACCACGTTTTTTTTTTAGGCAGGACTTTCTTGATCGCCATAATTTCCGCCTGGAAAACACTACAATGATTAGGAAGACGGAAGGAGAGACTAAGATTTAGTCTGTCTGAGAAGACGAATCCACCCACACCATCATTTGTTTTGAACCGTCCATATAAAAATGGATTGTGTCTTCCTCCAAAAAGGCACCATCCTCCCAAAAGGATCTATGGGGGATGGATAGCTGAAAGTTTTTGTCGAACAGCAGTTGGGGTCTATATTCCTAGGAAGGATTCCGAGTATGTTCAAAATTGCAGAGTGGCCGATTTCACTATCGGTCCATTGTGAAGTTGCTTTGAGGGGAGATATATAGAAAGTAATTAATTTGAGGTTGTAGTCCCCACTTGTTACCAATAGCTTTTTTGCAAGAAAAGAGGGCCACCGTAACTTTTCGGACTCTTTCTTGTATATTACATTTCCAGCTGAGCTTTCTATCCAAGATGAGACCTAGGTATTTGGCCTCGTCAGAGAAGACTAAGCTGGTACCCCTGATTGAAGGGGGGTCGACTTGTGGTATTTTGTATTTCCTAGTAAAGGGGACAAGTTCAGTTTTCTGGGGGTTAACGCCCAGACCACAACTATCAGCCCATCTTGTTAGCTTGTTAAGAGCATTTTGTAGAAGTTATTTTAAGGTGTTTAGGTGCTTCCCGACACGGCAAAAGCAACGTCATCTGCATAGGCAATCACTCTGCAGCCCTCTCCTTTCAGGATAACAAGCAGTTTGTTCACCACAAGATTCCAAAGAAGTGGGGATAGGACTCCTCCTTGCGGGGTTCCACTGCTGACTGATCTTCTGGCGGAGGTCACACCCAGTTTTGAGTTAATAACTGGTTAGTAGTTGATTAATGAACTCGCTAAGTATGTCATCCACTTTCAGATCCGACAATGCAGTTGAGATCGCAGATGTGTTGACGTTGTTAAAAGCGCCTTCTATATCGAGAAAGGTTACCATTGTATACTGCTTGTGGTGAAGGCCATATTAACGTACTAACGTTTGTAGGGCTGTTTCTATAGATCTGCCTTTGCGAAAAGCATGTTGGGAGGTAGACAGCAGCCTTTTGTCAATGTGGGTGCGAATGTGGATATCTATCAATCTTTCTAGAGTTTTTAGGAGAAATGATGATAGGTGACATGGGAATATTTACCAGCTTTGGGTATGAAAACCACTTTCACTTCTCTCCATAAAAGCGTAATGTGAACCAGTTCTATACAACTTTTCAGAATTATCTCCAATACAGGTAAAATAATATCTGATGTTTTTTGTAACTCTGCTGGTATAATGCCGTCTGGTCCCGCCGATTTGTATGGTTTGAAGCTGTGTAGCGCCCAAAGTAGCCTAGCCCTGGTAATTAGATCATGAATGTTGGTTATGTGAGTCCTTACACTGTACTTATAACATGTGAGCTACATGGTAAATGGGTATCTAATAGCAAATTAAACGATTCCTCGCTAGACGTAGTCCAAGAGCCATCCGATTTTTTGAGATAGCTGGGCATCTTTGGATTTGTAGATAGGATTTTCATTAGCCTAGAGGCTTCAGAGGTATCCTCTATCTCGCTTAAGAAGAGTCGCCACAATATTCTTTTGGCTTTCTTCAATTCTTTTTTATAGGATTTAAGGGACACTTTGTAGTCATCCCAGTCGGGATCTGTTCGTGTGGCCTTGGCTTTATTGAACAGTTTTCTGCACTCATTTCTAAGTGTGATCAATTCCGAAGTCCACCAATGCGGTTTACACTTGCCTCTCGATCGAGTGAGAGGACACGAGGAGGACAATGCTTTATTTAGAGCCAGAGTGAGTTCCCTAACTTTATGATCAAGCTCGTTAGTGTCATGAGGGGAACATGAAAGCATAAAGCTCACTGAATATCATAGTGAATCTCTGTATAAGAGCCAATTTGTCTTGGGGTAGTTTCTGAAGGTTGATTGGCGGGGAGGGTCATCATTCAGACTGAATTGAATGAATATGTGGTCTGAATATGAGTGAACAGACAAGACTTTCTAATTTCCAATCAATTCAATGATAAAATTAGAGACGAGGGTTATGTCTAACAATAAGACCTCTTGTCGACTTCTGGTTTTGAAAGTAGGTTCACTACCTCTGTTGCAAACAATGAGATTTGTGTGTAGAATATAGTTAAAAAGTGACTCACCTCTGTTGTTTGTATCGGAACTGCGCCATACTGGGTGATGAGCATTGGCATCACACCCAATTATGAGTCCAGTGTTGCGTTTTTCTGCTTCTTTTACAAGATCCTCGAGGGTGTTCCCAGGGAGATCTCTCACGATATCATGGGCGAGATAGGCTGAAGCCAGTGAGCAAGAAGAAATTTGTTTAGGCAGTCCTCCGACTCCATGTCTGACAAAGTGTCGGTAATAGAGGCAGTGGGCCTGGTTGGAGCTGCTTGGTCTGCGAAGACATCGTCTTCCATGGAAGGAAAGGATACCAATGTACCCGAGTCAGAGCTGCGAAATCGGAGTCTAAGGGGTGATGAGGCAGTTTGCCAGTCTCTAACTCATCCTTTTTATAGACGCGCAGAGTGATTTGCTCCCAACCAAAACTGCGCCAAAGGAGCAAGGGATTCCTGGTTGATTACTATAAGCCCACCATACGGATGATTGGAACGAGATCAAGTCGACACTAAAACTACGATATCAACTAGACACAGAGCCAAACGACATATATAGGCGTATCAACAAAATCAAAGTTAACAATGTAAGTGAATTGGCTTCACAAACATAAAGTATACGAATTGCATTGATCTTGCTAATATAGAAATAATGCTTAGGGAACATTATTACAAAAAATCGATGATAAAACAGACTTCAATAAAATTATTTCAATTATGCGAAAGCATAGATATGAATTTACGTGTATCAGAGATGAATTAAAAATAAAAATCAGAGATGATTTTTAATAAAAATAAAAGTTTTAATAAAGAATATCGGAAACCGATTAAATTTAGAACTAAAAATATAAAAAGAAATATAGAAAATCTAGTTACGTTAGACCACAAGCAATGGATGTAAATAATATTCAAAGAAGAGAACAAGTAAATAAGTTATATAAACAGAACTCGCAACTAGGAAGCCTTGGAACACATTCGGGCCAATTTTACATTCAACAGAATGTGTCTCAGCAAAGGAATGGGCATTGTTGTAGTAACAATACTAGGGAAAATCTAATAATTCAATTAATAATAAATGAAGAAAAATACTTAGCCTTAATTGAAACCGGCCCATCACTGAGCATAATCGATGATAAGATAAATAATTTTGAAACAATTGAAATCAAAACAATTTCTTTACCTACAATATGTGGCAGAGACTTGTTTATATATAGCACTTGGTTAAAATTTGTCTTCAATTAAATGTAACACAACTCCATTTCCTTTACGTTATATGATATATAATATATTACTTTTGTTCTTCGTGGTCGGAATCTGAGTGACCTTTTCACCATTTTTAAGGTAAGATAAAAAAAATCGAATGTCATTTGCCAATTTCTCTTTACTTCCTATGGTTTATTCACAATATGAACTTTACTATAGTTACATATAATTCAATCATATTCAATAAAAAATAGTTATATTTTTAAAAATATGAATGTATAATGTTGCTAACTTTGAACAAACTCGATAGCTTTTGAAGCACATACAGATGAGCTAAAGGCACGATCAGGAGCTCATAAATGATTTTAAGTAAAAAGCGAACCCTTTCGAAAATACCAATTCATTAAAGGTACAGATCTACTGAATTAAACACAGTAATAGATTTCCATGTCCACTTTGCACCAAGAACTTATTAGGAATCACGGACATAATTACTGCGCTACAGATAAATAATTTTTGACTATTATGTCGTCAGTAAATTATTTCAGGCCATACCTATACGCTAACAAATTCAAAATGTTAACAGATCACCAACCTATTACATTTTTGCATGGCTAAGCATAAAGGAATACACATATCTCCTAGAAATCAGCGATGGTTAATAAAAATTGGGAGAATATGATTTTCAAATGGAAAAGTTAAAATGTAAAACGAATAAGGTAGCCGATTTTCTTAGTAGAATCCAGACTAACTAGTACGTTATTTCTATCGGGGGACAGAATTATACAGAAATGACTTATACAACCAATTTTCTTAATAATTATTTAACACTAAAGAAGAAAACCTAGACAATGACGATGACGATGAAGAAGAAGAATATGACGCTTTAATAGTGGTAACAGCATACTCCGCTAGAGAAAATCTGCTATATCATAAACCAAATAAGTAGGAAGTCATTAATCAAAACCAAACTCATATAATTCTCACAACTAATAAGACACAGGAATAGATATAGTTCATGACAAAAGAATAATTTACATATCGAAGCATGACTTTAATAATTTAGAGGATATATTTAGAATATTTATTAAAAAAAATTACTGGAGTATTTTTTTAAATTCCAAACTATTAAATTTGTTTATACCACAAGAGAGGGAGTTTTAAATCCGGTATACAGGAAAGGAACAGCCAAATTAAAAACAAAATGTATTTCTGTAGTAATTATTGTAGTAAAACATTATAGAAGAAGGCCTGCATTTTTTTCTGAAACCGCAACGAATTTAAACCAAATAGTACATATTGACTCATTTGTTATTATGAAAAGTAGTTTTCATGCAATAATTGACAAATTCCCAAAATTTGAAATGGCATATTAGCTAACAGACCGAAATCATATAACAATATTGAAGAATTGAAAAATAATTTCTCTAAAATGAGAAAGCCTAGCAAAATAATAGATGACAATAAGTTCAATTCAATTCATATTAAAGAAATAATGCAGAATGTAGAAATGAATTTCACTAAACCTAATACCCAAACGGGAAATTCGGATATCAAGCGTTTCCATAGCACCCTTATCCAAAAATTTGAATTCTTAAATTTAATGCAAATAATATAACAGTTACAAGATTATTTTATCAGGCTTTTTACGACAAAATAACTATTCCTACTCTTAATAACGCCAACCAAGGGACTTTTAAATATTAGCGATATAAAAGGACAAACCGGTTTTACGGGGATAAAACTAAGTAATGCTGACATCATAATAAATACTGACATAATTGTTCACGTAGCGAACCCATATCACCATATTCAAAACAATATAGCCTCAGTCAGATATAGACAGGTAAAACCAAATATGTTAACAGATATGAGCTACACAAATGTGGAATAAATTGAAATAAAATGAGGTATATAAAAATGGGTGTATCAAATTTAAAGAAAATGTTATTTTTTTTTGCTATAAAATTTGCAAAGATTTTGAAAAAGTGCAATTTAAAACCTTTGTAGTAATGCCAAATTCTGCGAAAAAAACAAATTGATTATCCTAAAGATTGTATTTGACTAACTTATAAATACAAACATCTAAATGAACTTTATTTAAGTAATCATTGTATATATCAACAAAATTGTAAACTTGTAACTTGACGATGAAACAATTATTTAAAGAAATGCACATGACTTACAAATCAAACAAAATTGTGATGAAAGAAATTTTAAATTGGAAACATATGAACTCATTTTAATAATTGCGAAGTAAGAATTTTAGAGCTTTATTGGAAAAATGCTAAAGAGGTAAAATTTTACTTTACTGCCCCACCTTCAAACGATTCATAAAAATAAGGAAAGGCTACAGTCCGCTTGGGGCGAACAGTATGATACCCTATCCATACCCCTATATACCTCAAAAAAAAAAAAGCATTACGAAGATGATGGATAGCATTTTATTTCATTCTATTCAATTTAAGAAAAAATATTTTAAAAAAAAACCCACCCAAAAAGTGGGCGTGGCCAAGAACTTTGTATGGGCGATATATTGGAAAAAAATTTGGCTAAATATCTTGTCAAACATTTGTTTTCGGTTTCTATGAAAATTTTCAACGAAACCAGCATTTTAGTGAAAAACGCTGACAAAAAGTAGGTGTGGAAAAAAACTTTATTAGAAAAATAAAAGGAGGACAGTGTCTACATATCTTGTGAAGCTTGAACACTATATCTCTCTAACTGTAGCTTTAAAACGGGTTTTTAAAAAGAGAAGTTATTCAACAAAGAAAAACTATTCTTTTTTGTTCGGTTCACTGGAAGGAACCGAAATCTGATTTTCAGATTTGAGTTCAGTGCATGAAAATCAACTGGAACTTAAAAACTTTGAGTAATTTTAAAGTGGCATGCGAAGTGGCTCGGGCTTCAGTGACTTTCGACGTTTTCGCCTTCCAGCGAACCGAACAAAATTATCTTTTTATAATCCGATTTTAATAAAACTTCTTTTATTAATAAACTACACAATTCACGAGCAAAATGAAATTAATTTTAGAACATTTGGACATTTGCACTCCAATCCAGAAATATTGCAACCGTTTCATAGGCAGTTTTACAACTGATTTGATTACATATTTATGTTAGTATGCGAATCACATTGGGCCGACCTGCTGTCATAATCATATAGGCACATTGTTTCCAGATATGACCAGCAGTTTTAGCGCAAATCAATTTACCATACAGAACTACTCGTTTGCTTATCAACACAAACGGGTCTAGAACAGTATCCACAGTATGTTTAAGTTATACCAGGTCTAGAGTTTACACAGTCGATTTCCAGAAAGCTAGTTACTCCGGAAAAACAATTCTGGATGGAAATTAATATGGTGTTGCAATGCAACATGAAACAAACCACCATCCAACATACACCCACATTGCAATCTCTGATGAAAAATGCATTTCACGCAGCCACATAAATGCCGACGGCAAAAACAGACTTTCATCATTTTATAACTTCCTAAATGCCAAAATTGGGAGATCATAAACAAGATCAACGCACTTGACGAAATCACATGTGGGGGAGGTCTCGCAGCGAAAGTACATGTAAAAATGAGTCGTTTTGGCATGCTAGATCCGCCCACTAAGCACGATGGGATTCTACTTGCACTCTATGCGCGTGTATGACTTATTGGCGTCGACGTCTCACTCTGGCAAAGTTAACAAATTTGACTAATACGTTCGAAGAGAAAAAAGAACCAACAAAATCCGCAATACCGCAATTGAACAAGTCGGCAATAAGGAACAAATTCCACTTAAAGTAGATCTTGCATTTTAAAAAGGATTGGTATTCAATATTGTTCTTATATTAATCGGCAATCTGTTCCATAATTTAATTACGTATATGAAAAAAAGTAGTAATGATTTTAATGCCGCATTTCCCCAAATGGTAAACCAAGATTAAAGGCAAAATATTGAAAATAAATCTCTACACGTTTCCACCGAACAAAAAGGAGATTAACATAGGGGTTTTATCCCAACCCGCTCTCTGGCTCTCAAATTTGCGCACTAAATGTCCAATATCTGGTTGTCAAATTGCTTTCTCGCTCACAATTCTCAGCAACCAACATAACTTTTTACATATCCAGGTATGGTAAATTGGTTTTGAGTGTGTTCACAAGCCGATTGTGACATGGAAACCTAGTTTCTTTCAAGATTATTTTTTAATCTTGTGTTTGGGAATATAAAATTTGTATGGTAAATCTTAAGCTTTAAAGTTGATTAAGTGCAGATTAATCTTAATCTCGGTTTAGTGCTCTGGGGAAACGTAGAATAAATATCGATAGCGAGAAGGAATAAGCAAAAAGTTCTAGAGGAACGTGTAAAGTAAAGTTTGATCTATAAATAAAAGCAGTATTTATAGTTGTGTGACTATGTACATATATAGTATAAAATTTGTGGATTTAATGTAGCGTTTAAGAGAGGTCCAAAGCTATTTTTGTACTGAGATACATGGTCATACTTACGTAGACCGTAAATATGTCGTACTGTATCATTATATGAAACTTGCAGTTTGCACTGCGGTTCGCTGCGAGATTACAGTTGACATTTTCAGCATAAATTATTAAGGTCAAGGTCAGTCTTATCACAAATTTTCATCTAGCAACAACGGAAGTAAAACTTAAACTAATCCAAAATTTACCTTGACATCCATAGACTCGACTTATTAGATAATTTAATTGATGTATTCAAATCCGGACAGGTTGTGATTGATAACTAAATTGAGTTTAGTTACTGTTCGTACAAACTTGTATTATTTAATAGAAGTATGTCAGGGAATCTATTAACGGGTAGTAGTTTATTAGCTATTGGTATATACATGGGACTTATTTGGATTAAGGAGCAAGCTAATCAGTTTCACGCGCCAGCTCCTCCTCTTCAGTAGAAAAATCGCGACTGACTGAGTCACTTAATTTGTCAAATTTTTTTTATTGAGTTGCGACTCTCTAAGAGATTGGTTTCCTATTTTTATTAGATCTAGATCTTTCTGTATTTCTTCGTAAGGCTATTTAAGCTTTGCACGGAGTTCAATATTTTCGTCCTCGGAGCTTTTTAATTTCGTTGAATTCCAGTTCGAGTAGAACTATCAAAGGAAATAAAATACGTTAAACAAACAAGATGTGGCTCGATTTAAAATTTCGTAACTATGACTAGGTTAGCTTAGGTTATCTGAAGACAAAGGTGTGATGTAGGAGTCATCATACAACACAAGGCAACGAAGCGGCCCCTTGGCGATCACTGGAACCGGTTGAACTTCTACTCAAACGGTAGACAAAAAAACCTAAACACTTTCCCTGTTAAAGCGTCCAATATCCACAGATTCTGCAGATGCTGATCAACTATATAATTATTTTCTTGGTGGTAACAAATCGTTGAAAATTGCTCGAGGTATACATACATGTCGCTAAAATATCATCTATAGCTACCGCTGCAAACTTCAGGCCTATCAGCATTTCACATGATTGTAAAAGGGTTAGCTTATAGCTAAACTAATTCTGCACCACCTGTCATGTCATAGCTTACTCTATAAGGGGTTATCTGGCTTTAGAACTAATCACAGTTGTGCAAAAGCTAGCTACGGTCAATATATTTGAAGACATAAGGCAAAATGTTGATAACGGAAATATGAAGCTTCTTTGCTTGCTTGATTTCTCGCTTTCGACAGTGTTCTTCATATTTTTTTTTTTTTTGAAATTAAAAATCAGTTTGAAATTGGTTTAAAAAAAAGTTTTTAAGTGATAGACTTCAAGCAGTAATTCCTTCTGAATCCAGTGAAGCAAGGTTTAATGGTCACCTGTAATGTAAAAGAAAAGATATAAAATAAAATGAACAGGAAAATAAAATAGATGTAAGCGTCCCTCCGTGCCTGTCACTTTATTTTTGTTGTCGAAATGTCGTCCTATCTGTCAGGTCAGCGTGTTATTGTGAATGTACCTAGTTTGTTATTTTTGTTCGTGTCTTTGGTAAGTTTTTTTTTTTTTAGCGGAGACGCAAACTCTCCATAGATGCTCCATCCTACCATAATGCAATACAGTGGAACTTCGATTATCCGTCTCCCGACTAACCGTCACTCCGGTTAACCGTCACACTCGGCCAGATTTTTTTCGTTTTGTCTTTGAAATTTGTCTACTTTGTTTACGAAATTTGGAGAGACAAATTTCGCAGAAATTTACAGTTATAAACACATACATAAACCATTTGAAGGTACATATACATATATATAATGCAATCTGCGATACACTTTTTGGTTCGTTATTCTAAAAACAGAACTGTGGCACATTCGAATGAATTATGTTTGCAATTCACTTTGCAATTTCATAACATGATTGATTTTGTTTACTAGTGCATTCAAATTGATTTCGTTTACTTGCGCTCTCAAATCGATCTTATTCGCCGAGTCAATTCATTGCTCATACCATTTACACAAATTTATTTGGTCACATAATGGAGCCTCAACCATCCGGATCTGGTACCCAAAAACGCCAGAGAAACGTTCTTACGATTGGAAAAAAAATTAGAAATTATTGCTGAACTAAAAAAAGGTGTATCTGCCGTTGCTTTAAGCACTGAACTTGGTATTCCGCGAACCACAATTAACGATTTGAAAAAAATGCTGATAAAATCGAAAATTATGCGTTTACAATGGAATCATTGGATGGGCGCCCGAAACAACGTAAGACAATGAAAAAACCAGCTAATGAAGCTCTGGACACAGCATTGTATTTATGGTTTGTCCAGAAACGAAGTGAAGGAATTCCATTGTCGGGCCCAATTGTTGCTGAGAAAGCATTACAGTTCAACCAAAAATTGAGCGACGATGCCAATTTCGAAGCAAGCATTGGCTGGTTGGACAATTTCAAAGGTCGTCACGGTATACGCGAATTGAACATCGAAGGTGAAAAGATGAGCGCTGCAAGTGTTGAGACTGTTGCCGCTTTCAAGAATAAATTTCAAATGATAATCGATGAAATGGGTTTGTCGCAAGATCAAGTATACAACGCTGACGAGACTGGCTTGAATTATAAATCATTGCCGACCAAAACGCTCGCAGCACTTTCCGAAAAGTATGCGCCTGGATTTAAGATGCAGAAGCAACTAATTACCGTAATGGTTTGCGCCAATGCAAGTGGCAACCACCGACTTCCATTGCTTTTAATTGGCACGGCGAACAAACCTCGCTGTTTTAAATCGCCCGTTCGATACTACGCACAAAAAAGTGCATGGATGGATCAACGCATTTTCATTGAATGGTTTAAAAAGGTGAATGTCTACATTCATCATTATTCAACATAAAAAGCATTTGTATTTTTTGCATTGGAACCATTTTTTACATTGTTTCAAAAGGTGTTCGTTCCATCCGTTCAACAAGATTTGAAGTCGAAAAATTGACCAATTGATAATGCACCGGCCCATCCTGAAGCCAGTTTGTTGAGAAGTGACGATGGAAACATTACGTGCTACTTTTTGCCTGCAAACACAACTTCACTGATGCAACCAATGGATCAAGCCGTTATAGAGACTTTTAAGCGACGATACAGAAAGAAATTCATTCAAGGTCTTGTTATGGAAGAAGATATTTCTTTGCAAGAATACTGGAAAGCCTACAATTTGAAAAGTGCTGTCGAAAATGCATCTGATGCTTGGTCCGAAGTTTCTAAACACTGTCAAGATCGTGGAATAAATTGTGGCCTCATTTAAGCGGAGAAATTCTCTCTGAATCAGTTGAGCGTGATGCCGTAACAAGTGAAATTTTGGCTGAATGTGGTGCTGTATTCGGCTTGGAAAATCAACAGGGAGTTAACGATTGGTTACTTTGTGATGATGGTGATGAATGTTATCAATTGCTGTCGGACGAAGAAATCATTGAAATGGCCGTTAAACCAGACGCTATTGATTCAGAAACTGATATCAATAACAAATTTGATGGTGGTGAAGAGGTTGATGAAATAACTACCGTGATTTTAATGCCGCATTTCCCAAAATGGTAAGCCGAGATTAAAGGCAAAATATTGAAAATAAATCTCTACACGTTTCAACCGAACAAAAAGGAGATTAACATAGGGGTTTTATCTCAACCCGCTCTCTGGCTCTCAAATTTGCGCACAAAATATCCAATATCTGGTTGTCAAATTGCTTTCTCGCTCACAATTCTCAGCAACCAACATAACTTTTTACATATCTAGGTATGGTAAATTGGTATTGAGTGTATTCACAAGCCTTAAAGAAACATTTTCTAAAAGTATATCTCGAAAAATAGTAAACATCTATAAATAAGCCTTATGATAATACAATAGAAGCAATAGCTTAACAAATTTAAAAAATTTGACCTCATAGAAGGTAAATTGTTAGTTGGGATTTAATAACAAAAAGAATAAATAAATAAATAACAAAAGAAATATATATACAAAAATAAATAAAATAAATAAAATAAACTATCTTACGAAAATACGGTCAGTTAGGTTTTACCCTTTCCGCCTGCCCTGGTACCCATTTGCTATTACCTTGCTCTACTCTAGTTTTCCCTACCTGGATAGAACTCTGTGCAGGTGCGTTTATATGGAATCGTATTCCCAAAAAAAAAAATGTTTTGAAACAAGAACGGGGCGGGAAAACTTCACCTATCAACAAAAAAAAAACTTAAATTAACTCTATACACTATTATCAGCAAAATTTACTGCATCCTTAATGATTTTGCTTTCTCCTTTTTTGTGTGCTATTTTATGCTAAGGCTGGCGCGGGTTTGGAGGGTGGATGGTGGGATGAACTTCACCGTCTCAAACACTTTACTCGCGAATACACTTATAGTATAAAAAAAAACAACAAATCCTTTGTTGGACGTTGCATGGACATATGTATATATATATCAGGTTAGAAGAATTTTTGGGTTTAGAATTTTGATGGACACATATATCCAAACCATCAATTTTTTTTTTGTTGGAGTATCCAGCAAATGATTGGTGTGTTATTTAATTTTGGGCGGCCACGACTAAATTTAACAATCGTGACCGCCAATTTTAGATATGTTCCGCCTACCAAAAAGGGGTATTTAGCACAATAAAATAATTTTACATTTTCACTTACACAATATTAAAAAAAAATACACTTATTTAAATTTAAAAAAAACTTCCTTCGTAGGATTTTTATTTATATTTTTTACTGCCCACAACTCTAGGACTTTAAATTTTTTCTGTATTGGTAATCGAAAATTGATTCCACAATAATGGAATAATACTATGGGACTTTTATTTATCTAGTGCACCTCGGTATGTCTCGGGTAGTTTTCTGATTTGAAATAATCCACCAGACCCCTTCCTACCATTCAAATATTCCGTTCAGCACATCGTACTAGGGTCTTATGTACCTTTTTTTGTGGTGTGGCCGATATTTGACTTAACTCTTGTATAATGCGACCTATTCGTTTTCGTATACCTTTTATAAGTTAACGACATAAATATCCAACATGTTGCTGACACAGCAACCAGAAACAACAAGATAGAACCAGCCTACACACTGCAGCTGCATGCCGCTTGGTCAGCATCTACGTTACCAGACAACATACTCCAGCTGCATGACGCCTGGTCAGCACCTACGGTATCCAATTCCACATTCCTTCCCATGTTCTCCCGCACGATAGAATAAGTTTCATTATACTGTTATGCTAGTTCTAAGTTCACTTGTAATTTGAAAGTCAATAAAGAAAGAGGTTTTACCTCTAAAAGAGGCCCAACGTAGGGCCCAGCACAGTGCTAGTAAACGCGAATAAAAACGACCTAAAGTAGCTCACAATTCGCGTCGCAATAAAATAACCAACTATAAATAATAAATTGTGCAACTGAGATCTGGGTCCTGCCATAAGCGGAAACATCAGTTGACGTCGATAGACTAAACAACCACGAGGGAAGTGTGGACGAGGTGCCCCAGTAGCGGACAGCAAAAAGGACAAAGACCGAATTTACCGGCATGGGATGTTCGCCGCAATGTTATTGTAATATTAGAAACTAAGAATATATTCAAGAAACAAATTTTATTAAATTCAAAAGCAAAAAGTTTAAGAATTAGAATTAAGAAAAGTGAAAATAAGAAACAAAATTTTAATCAATCCAATTTAAAGGAAAAAATATATAAACATAGAATTAAGGAAAGTGATTTTATCGATTATAGTGTTGTAGTAATAGTGTGATAAGACTAAAAGGAAATAGATTTACGAGAAAAAATATTATATACTTAATAACAGCTTTGCAATGCCCTTGCTACGATCAGGAATCAATTCTGGCAATGCCACTTCTGGAGAGAGTGAACCATCTGGTCCCTCTCGTCCTCTGGACAACTCCTTTCAGTCCACGGCGTCGCTACACGCGCCAAATACACATATTCAAACGACCCCAGAACTTCATAGCCTAATATCAGCTATCGTCAGTAGTGTTTTACAAACCGAAGGTCGCGCTTTGGTTCAAAATATTATTAACCCAAACTTCGAACGGGGTCAAGATGAAGATCAAACCATCGATCCGGAGCATAGAGGGGAACTATCCAGTATGGATAGAATCCCAGATATAGTTAGTAGTCTTGAAACCTTCTCTGGGAAAACAGACGAGTTCGCTTCTTGGAAAAAAAGCGTTGAAAGGGTGCTCGGACTCTACCAAGAGATAAGAGGCACTCCAAAATATTATGCCATCTTGAGCGTAATAAGAAACAAAATTGTCGGCAATGCTGATATTGCCCTGGAGGCGTATAACACGCCGCTCAATTGGAACGTTACCTCAAAATGCTTGATCATGCACTACGCAGACAAGCGAGACACTAACACTTTAGAGTATCAAATAGCATCATTGGTTCAAGGAAGCCAAACGATTCACGAGTATTACCAGTCGGTATACTCGCACCTCTCCCAAATTCTTAACAAAGTATCCTGTATGGATATTACCCCCGATGCAAAGGGAGTACTCACGCAAACATATCGGTCAAAAGCCCTAGACACGTTTATTAGAGGACTTAGAGGCGACTTACCAAGACTACTTGGCATGAAAGAGCCTACCGACCTACCCCATGCATTAAACCTACGCATGAAACTTGAAAATCAAAATTTTAGATCCAACCACATTCACAGTCAGTCAGTAACAAGGAAACCTCAACCTTTATACCCTGTCGTTACACCACAAAGGCAGCCTCAACCCTTAAATAGGAATTATCCTAGCTTTACACCAAGGCCAACATATCCATTATATCCCACATCTTTCCCTCCTAGGCCAACACAACAACAATTTTCTTCATTCCCAAACCAAGTCAACTCAAATCAGAATGTTGGGTATGCGCCAAAACCAGTACGGCCACAATATACCCAATATACCAAGCAACTCAGTTAACAGCAAAACAATACAACAAGGTTCCTACAAGCTCAACCACAGGGCTTTGAAGTAAATAAAAAATTTATTCAAAGAACGTTAGTGAAAACGGAACCACACCCAAACCCAAGCTTCAAAACTAGACGATTTAACAAACCAGATGTAAAGTCATTCCACCGTAACTTCCATATCGAAACATCTCAAGAAGATACGGAAGATCAATATTATCAAAGAATCGGTGAAGAAGACATTAGTACTCCTGGCCAACAGTACGAACATGAGCAGTTTGATGAGCAAGAATCTCACGACTTTTCCGACATCCATTTTTTTAGAATAAATGACTCTTCGCTTCCGTATGTAGAATGCAAAGCGGAGAGTGGTCGAATTTTCAAAATACTAATAGATACCGGTTCCAATAGGAACTACATTTAACCCGCTCTTGTAAAGAATCCACTGCCGAATTCCCAATGTTTCTTAGCTAGCTCCATTGGTGGTAACGTTGAAGTTACACATCACACCTTTATTAATCTTTTTGGCCTAAAAGATAAGAAAATAAAATTCTTCTTAATCCCCACACTTAAATCTTTTCGCGGCATACTTGGCAACGACAGTCTCAAAGAGTTATCAGTCGTGATTCATACAAAAGAAAGCTACATGCTCATCAACAGTAAAAAAATCAACCTTAAACAGCAAATCTCTAATACAGTTAACAACGTGACCACCAGGGATGACCATATGTCAGGAGATCAGAAAAGTAAACTACTAACATTAACCGAAAACTTTCCCAACCTCTTTCTCGATCCTGACGAGAAATTAACGTTTATCACCACAGTCAAAGGTAGGATTAGGACAACAAATGAAGAACCAGTCCTTTCAAATTCATATCCATACCCAATGAGTCTGAAAGGTGAAGTAGAAAAACAGATAAACCAACTTCTCCGTGATGGAATTATCAGGCCCTCTCGGTCCCCATACAACGCACCTGTATGGGTTGTGCCAAAAAAGGCTGACGCCTCAAACGAAAAAAAGTATCGATTGGTAATCGATTATAGGAAGCTTAGCGCTGAAACCATTCCAGATCGCTACCCGATCCCGGAAATAAATGGAGTACTGTCTCAGCTGGGACAAAACAAATATTTCTCGATACTAGGTCTTAAAAGTGGATTCCACCAAATCTCACTGCATGAGAACGACATAGAGAAGACAGCCTTCTCAGTCAATGATGGGAAGTACGAATTCGTTCGACTGCCATTCGGCCTAAAAAATGCACCGTCCATATTCCAAAGGGCGTTGGACGACATTCTGCGTGAACACATAGGTCAATTATGCTTTGTCTACATCGACGACATAGTCGTGTTCAGCAAAGATGTAGATTCTCATTTTCAATATTTATCCAAAATTTTCGAAACTCTTCAAAACGCTAACCTGAAAGTACAAATGGATAAGTGTGCATTTTTGAAAAATAGCGTGGAGTTTCTAGGGTTAAAAACTAACCCAACCAAGGTAGAGGCCATAACCAAATTCCCTTACCCAAAGACACTTAAAGACTTGCGATCCTTTTTAGGTCTGTCGCAGTTTTACCGCAGATTTATTAAAGATTACGCCAAACTGGCCAAACCCCTAACAGCCCTTTTAAGAGGGGAGGACGGCCGAGTTTCCAAACAAGCTTCAACAAAAAAACTCGTCCATTTAAACGGCAAAGCTATAAAGGCGTTCGACGAAATAAGAAATTCACTAACATCCGAAGACGTAGTTCTTACCTACCCAAACATCAATAAAGAATTCCATCTCACCACAGACGCCTCAGACTACGCTTTAGGCGCTGTGTTATCTCAAGATAATAAGCCCATAACATTTATTTCACGCACACTTAGTAAAAGTGAAGAGCACTATGCCGCCAACGAGAAAGAAATGCTGGCTATAGTATGGGCTCTGAGCACACTCAGGAATTATCTGTATGGGCCTACAACTTTAAAAAATTTTCACCGATCACCAACCCTAGACATACGCCCTTAGCAACAAAAATACCAACAACAAAATGAAGCGTTGGAAGGCTATACTCGAAGATTATAATTATGAGCTAAAATACAAGCCTGGTAAAGCCAACGTCGTTGCGGATGCGTTGTCAAGACCTCCGAAACCGAAAAATGATCAGATCAACTCCCTAACACTAACCCAACACAGCAACGAAAGTTCCGAACGTGATTTGGTTCAAATAGCAAACGAACCAATAAACGTCTTCAAAAACCAAATTTTCCTTAGTATTGGCGATATATCGTCATACCAATTCGAAATAATATTTCCTACATACCACCGCCACACCATAGCTGAATCCGAATACTCTCAGGAGAAACTCATTAGCATTCTAAAAAGACAACTCAACCCCTCAGTAATAAATGGAATAAAAACAGAAGAGTCCGTTCTAGGAAATATTCCCTTCACATTTTCGCCAATACAGAGTCCGATATGCTAGGAACATGGTCACAGACCTAATAGACAAAAGCCGTCAGGAATTAGAAATCATAAAGGAACACAACTGCGCGCATCGACATAGCCGCGAAAACAAAATTAAATTATTACAGAAATGGTATTTCCCACAGATGCAAGCTAAGATAAGAAAATTTACAGATCCTGGCCAAATCTTACATTTGAATCTTTATTTTTCTGATAAAAAAATTATTCTGACAGCAATTGATAAATTCTCCAAATACGCTTTGGCAAGAATTATCAAATCAAGAGCATCAGAAGACATTAAACAACCCCTTAGAGAACTCGTGTTATCCTTTGGAGTTCCTGAATCCATTATAGTTGACAACGAAAAAGCCCTAAGCTCAAGCTCTATTTTATCTATGCTAGAAAACTTCTTTAATATATAAATATTCAAAGCACCCCCATATAGTAGTTCAGTAAATGGACAAGTGGAACGTTTCCACTCAACCCTATCTGAATTGATGCGCTGTCTCAAGTCTGAGCAGACGTACAGCACATTCTAGGAACTACTGGACAAAGCCATTTTCGAATATAATAGATCCATCCACTCCACCATAAATAAAAAACCCATAGACGCATTTTTTGCAAGAAATGCGATAAATAACCCCGAAAAACTACTAGAGGAAAGACAGGGCATTATTAACAAAATTGAAGACAAACAAATTACCGACCTCGACTACCATATCAGGAAAAAACATCCTCTCAAAAATTATTCAGTAGGAGAGATAACCTACGTTAAAATCAATAAAAGAATAGGTAATAAGCTCTCTCCAAAATATTCAACCATAATAACCAACACCGGAAAAATCATTCACAAAAGTCTGATATAAACTTGACATTCTCTATCCAATAGGTTCCTGTTGTCCTTGTGCGCAGCAAACACCCAAATCCTGGACTATTCAAACTCACAATTGATCAAAATTGACGCAGGAACCGCGAAGTTGCAAAATGGATACTTCAAAATCATCCATATTATTGATAAAGAGGCATACGAAGAATTAATAAACGCAATAGAAAAGACATTGAAATCAAATCCGAATACCAATCACTCTCTTTACCCCTTCCTATCCTACGAGGTCCTTAGAATCAAGATTCAAAGTAAATAAGAGGGGCAAGAGATCATTGAACTTCATCGGCAGTGCGTGGAAATGGATTGCTGGGAATCCATACCACCACGATCATGAAATATTGGTAGAAAAAATAAATAACGTCCTCGAAAGTAACAATAGGCAAGCAATTATTAACCGAGTAACAATAGACAAAATTTATGAAATAACTAACATGACAAATAACATTTTAAGAATCATTAACGAAGAAAAGAAAGACAAGGATAAAGCATTATTTAAAATAAAGTACGAACTAGAGTTGATCAAAGAAGACGTAATATTTATTACAGAACAAATGCTTAAGTCAGAAAACATTCCTTTTGTTAACATCGACGAAGCACTCGAATTTGCCAACATTAAGTTTGCCAACAACCAGTTTAGAAATATGTCAAATGTTAATAATTAAGGCTGTTAAAATTGATACCAAAATTAATAAAATCCCTTATGATCGAATTCTAAAATGTAAAAATAGCATATATGGAATCAAGCAACACTGTAAAACTTCTAACGATCATTCTATTTGTAATAATAATAATATTATAGATATAAGCAACAGTACGTCCATCCCAAACCTCCTAAAAAGTGAAATCCCAAGCTGCGTCACCATTAACAATCAACACGTCCCATCAGTCGAAGAAATTTCTCCCGGCATATTATTACTCAACCAATTCAACGACTCCTTGAACATTGACAACGAAACCCTCAGCTTAAAAGGCCCATACGTCATCAAGCACTTTAACGTCACAATCCCAACGAATGGGAAATTATTTACATCTAGCGAGATTACAAAACATCAGCCGCTGCCTGCAATGCTGCGACCAAGGTCACTACTAGGGAACATAGCAGAAGAAATATCCCTCGAAATGATAAGTGAGTTACAAGTTAATGGTACAAAACAAATTAATCAACTCAAAGCTAGAAATAAAATCAATTTGGCAATCATAGCAGTGTCATTAGTCCCCACAATAATAATTTACCTTGCCTACCGATACACGAAAAAAAAAACCAAGCTCGAAGAGGCAACAAAAAGAGAACCGATAACAGAACCTAAAAATACAGCATCCGTAGTAATTGGGCTAGATGATATCCCTCACCTCATGCAATCAGTGCAATCGAACGGGGACGTTCGAATTTAAGCATGGAGGAGTTAACGACATAAATATCCAACAAGCTTACAGCTCATGTTGCTGACACAACAACCAGCAACTACAAGATAGAACCAGCCAACACACTGCAGCTGCATGCCGCTCATGTTGCTGACACAACAACCAGAAACTACAAGATAGAACCAGCCAACACACTGCAGCTGCATGCCGCTTGGTCAGCATCTACGTTACCAGACAACACACTCCAGCTGCATGACGCTTGGTCAGCACCTACGGTATCCAATTCCACATTCCTTCCCATGTTCTCCCGCACGATAGAATAAGTTTTATTATAATGTTAGGCTAGTTCTAAGTTCTCTTGTAATTTGAAAGTCAATAAAGAAAGAGGCTTCACCTCTAAAAGAAAGTATTTTTTAATGATATTTTAATATAAAAGAGTTTAACATATATATAAAGGTTCATTTTATTAATACAGTGAAACTTCGATTATCCGTCAGGCAGCGGACCAACCACTTGACGGATAAATAAATAGACGGTTAATTAAATGTATGGAATTTTTTTTTTGTTTTCATTCTGTATTGCGAAGCTGAAATAAATAGCCACATGCAAGGTATTGAATGTAATACATATACATATACATACTGTACACAAAAAACCCAAGAAATATTAAAAAAGAACAAAAATTGCTGATTTTTCATTTTCGTATTTTATTATGGAATAAATAAACACTGGATGTAATTGTTCACAAACGAATTAAGATAATTCGGTGAAAAATTCCGTCACTTTTGTTTGCTTAGCAATTGCTTGAGACCTTCCAATAGCCCAATTTCTCATTATTCGTAAAATCATCACATCAATATGATTGGCGTCGTTTTGTTGTGAATGCCAATCGATGAATTGTTGAATGTTATCAGTCTTTTGAGGTAGTTATTTCATCAACCTCTTCAACACCATCAAATTCGTTATTGATATCAGTTTCTGAATCAATAGCGTCTGGTTTAACGGCCATTTCAATGATTTCTTCGTCCGACAGCAATTGATAACATTCATTACCATCATCACAAAGTAACCAATCGTTAACTCCCTGTTGATTTTCCAAGCCGAATACAGCACCACATTCAGCCAAAATTTCACTTGTTACGGCATCACGCTCAACTGTTTCAGAGAGAATTTCTCCGCTTAAATGAGGCCACAATTTATTCCACGATCTTGATAGTGTTTAGAAACTTCGGACCAAGCATCAGATGCATTTTCGACAGCACTTTTCAAATTGTAGGCTTTCCAGTATTCTTGCAAAGAAATATCTCCTTCCATAACAAGACCTTGAATGAATTTCTTTCTGTATCGTCGCTTAAAAGTCTCTATAACGGCTTGATTCATTGGTTGCATCAGTGAAGTAGTGTGTTTGCGGGCAAAAAGTAGCACGTAATGTTTCCATCGTCACTTCTCAACAAACTGGCTTCAGGATGGGCCGGTGCATTATCGAGTACAAAGATCGCCTTTGGTGGTCAATTTTTCGACTTCAAATCTTGTTGAACGGATGGAACGAACACCTTTTGAAACAATGTAAAAAAAATGGTTCCAATGCAAAAAATACAAATGCTTTTTATGTTGAATAATGATGAATGTAGACACTCACCTTTTTAAACCATTCAATGAAATGCAGTTTCAGTTTTTAATGCTTTTTATTTAATTAATTCAATTATTCTTACATGCTAGACAAAAATGCTTAAAACTAGCTTAACTAACTTAACTATGTTACTTAAATTATAACTTACTGGCCCTATACGGGCGCTCTAAGTTAAACTAAATTAATTACTAATGTCTTTCGACTTAACCTAACTTACATTTTAGATATTAAAATTAAATTACTAAAATAGAAGAAAAACTAAGAAAATTTAAAAAAAAAACTTAGTAAATGAACATTTTTTTATGTGGATTCAATGAAATGCGTTGATCCATCCATGCACTTTTTTGTACGTAGTATCGAACGGGAAGATCATTCATTGATTTAAAACAGCGAGGTTTGTTCGCCGTGCCAATTAAAAGCAATGGAAGTCGGTGGTTGCCACTTGCATTGGCGCAAACCATTACGGTAATTAGTTGCTTCTGCATCTTAAATCCAGGCGCATACTTTTCGGAAAGTGCTGCGAGCGTTTTGGTCGGCAATGATTTATAATTCAAGCCAGTCTCGTCAGCGTTGTATACTTGATCTTGCGACAAACCCATTTCATCGATTATCATTTGAAATTTATTCTTGAAAGCGGCAACAGTCTCAACACTTGCAGCGCTCATCTTTTCACCTTCGATGTTCAATTCGCGTATACCGTGACGACCTTTGAAATTGTCCAACCAGCCAATGCTTGCTTCGAAATTGGCATCGTCGCTCAATTTTTGGTTGAACTGTAATGCTTTCTCAGCAACAATTGGGCCCGACAATGGAATTCCTTCACTTCGTTTCTGGACAAACCATAAATACAATGCTGTGTCCAGAGCTTCATTAGCTGGTTTTTTCATTGTCTTACGTTGTTTCGGGCGCCCATCCAATGATTCCATTGTAAACGCATAATTTTCGATTTTATCAGCATTTTTTTCAAATCGTTAATTGTGGTTCGCGGAATACCAAGTTCAGTGCTTAAAGCAACGGCAGATACACCTTTTTTTAGTTCAGCAATAATTTCTAATTTTTTTCCAATCGTAAGAACGTTTCTCTGGCGTTTTTGGGTACCAGATCCGGATGGTTGAGGCTCCATTATGTGACCAAATAAATTTGTGTAAATGGTATGAGCAATGAATTGACTCGGCGAATAAGATCGATTTGAGAGCGCAAGTAAACGAAATCAATTTGAATGCACTAGTAAACAAAATCAATCATGTTATGAAATTGCAAAGTGAATTGCAAACATAATTCATTCGAATGTGCCACAGTTCTGTTTTTAGAATAACGAACCAAAAAGTGTATCGCAGATTGCATTATATATATGTATATGTACCTTCAAATGGTTTATGTATGTGTTTATAACTGTAAATTTCTGCGAAATTTGTCTTTCCAAATTTCGTAAACAAAGTAGACAAATTTCAAAGACAAAACGAAAAAAATCTGGCCGAGTGTGATGGTTAACCGGAGTGACGGTTAGTCGGGAGACGGATAATCGAAGTTCCACTGTATTGCATTATCTATGGAGAGTTTGCGTCTCCGCTAAAAAAAAAAACTTACCAAAGACACGAACAAAAATAACAAACTAGGTACATTCACAATAACACGCTGACCTGCCAGATTGGACGACATTTCGACAACAAACATAAAGTGACAGGCACGGAGGGACGTTTACATCTATTTTATTTTTCTGTTCATTTTATTTTATATCTTTTCTTTTACATTACAGGTGACCATTAAACCTTGCTTCACTGGATTCAGAAGGAATTACTGCTTGAAGTCTATCACTTAAAAACTTTTTTTTAAACCAATTTCAAACTGATTTTTAATTTCAAAAAAAAAAAATATGAAGAACACTGTCGAAAGCGAGAAATCAAGCAAGCAAAGAAGCTTCATATTTCCGTTATCAACATTTTGCCTTATGTCTTCAAATATATTGACCGTAGCTAGCTTTTGCACAACTGTGATTAGTTCTAAAGCCAGATAACCCCTTATAGAGTAAGCTATGACATGACAGGTGGTGCAGAATTAGTTTAGCTATAAGCTAACCCTTTTACAATCATGTGAAATGCTGATAGGCCTGAAGTTTGCAGCGGTAGCTATAGATGATATTTTAGCGACATGTATGTATACCTCGAGCAATTTTCAACGATTTGTTACCACCAAGAAAATAATAATTTAGTTGATCAGCATCTGCAGAATCTGTGGATATTGGACGCTGTAACAGGGAAAGTGTTTAGGTTTTTTTGTCTACCGTTTGAGTATAAGTTCAACCGGTTCCAGTGATCGCCAAGGGGCCGCTTCGTTGCCTTGTGTTGTATGATGACTCCTACATCACCCCTTTGTCTTCACATAACCTAAGCTAACCTAGTCATAGTTACGAAATTTTAAATCGAGCCACATCTTGTTTGTTTAACGTATTTTATTTCCTTTGATAGTTCTACTCGAACTGGAATTCAACGAAATTAAAAAGCTCCGAGGACGAAAATATTGAACTCCGTGCAAAGCTTAAATAGCCTTACGAAGAAATACAGAAAGATCTAGATCTAATAAAAATAGGAAACCAATCTCTTAGAGAGTCGCAACTCAATAAAAAAAATTTGACAAATTAAGTGACTCAGTCAGTCGCGATTTTTCTACTGAAGAGGAGGAGCTGGCGCGTGAAACCGATTAGCTTGCTCCTTAATCCAAATAAGTCCCATGTCATACCAATAGTTAATAAACTACTGCCCGTCAATAGATTCCCTGACACACTTCTATTAAATAATACAAGTTTGTACGAACAGTAACTAAACTCAATTTAGTTATCAATCACAACCTGTCCGGATTTGAATACATCAATTAAATTATCTAATAAGTCGAGTCTATGGATGTCAAGGTAAATTTTGGATTAGTTTAAGTTTTACTTCCTTTGTTGCTAGATGAAAATTTGTGATAAGACTGACCTTGACCTTAATAATTTATGCTGAAAATGTCAACTGTAACCTCGCAGCGAACCGCAGTGCAAACTGCAAGTTTCATATAATGATACAGTACGACATATTTACGGTCTACGTAAGTATGACCATGCATCTCAGTACAAAAATAGCTTTGGACCTCTCTTAAACGCTACATTAATTCCACAAATTTTATACTATATATGTACATAGTCACACAACTATAAATACTGCTTTTATTTATAGAACAAACTTTACTTTACACGTTCCCCAGAGCACTAAACCGAGATTAAGATTAATCTGCACTTAATCAACTTTAAAGCTTAAGATTTACCATACAAATTTTATATTCCCAAACACAAGATTAAAAAATAATCTTGAAAGAAACTAGGTTTCCATGTTACAATCGGCTTGTGAACACACTCAAAACCAATTTACCATACCTGGATATGTAAAAAGTTATGTTGGTTGCTGAGAATTGTGAGCGAGAAAGCAATTTGACAACCAGATATTGGACATTTTGTGCGCAAATTTGAGAGCCAGAGAGCGGGTTGAGATAAAACCCCTATGTTAATCTCCTTTTTGTTCGGTGGAAACGTGTAGAGATTTATTTTCAATATTTTGCCTTTAATCTCAGTTTACCATTTGGGGAAATGCGGCATTAAAATCACGGTAGTTATTTCATCAACCTCTTCACCACCATCAAATTCGTTATTGATATCAGTTTCTGAATCAATAGCGTCTGGTTTAACGGCCATTTCAATGATTTCTTCGTCCGACAGCAATTGATAACATTCATTACCATCATCACAAAGTAACCAATCGTTAACTCCCTGTTGATTTTCCAAGCCGAATACAGCACCACATTCAGCAAAAATTTCACTTGTTACGGCATCACGCTCAACTGTTTTAGAGAGAATTTCTCCGCTTAAATGAGGCCACAATTTATTCCACGATCTTGACAGTGTTTAGAAACTTCGGACCAAGCATCAGATGCATTTTCGACAGCACTTTTCAAATTGTAGGCTTTCCAGTATTCTTGCAAAGAAATATCTCCTTCCATAACAAGACCTTGAATGAATTTCTTTCTGTATCGTCGCTTAAAAGTCTCTATAACGGCTTGATCCATTGGTTGCATCAGTGAAGTAGTGTTTACGGGCAAAAAGTAGCACGTAATGTTTCCATCGTCACTTCTCAACTAACTGGCTTCAGGATGGGCCGGTGCATTATCGAGTACAAAGATCGCCTTTGGTGGTCAATTTTTCGACTTCAAATCTTGTTGAACGGATGGAACGAACACCTTTTGAAACAATGTAAAAAAATGGTTCCAATGCAAAAAATACAAATGCTTTTTATGTTGAATAATGATGAATGTAGACACTCACCTTTTTAAACCATTCAATGAAAATGCGTTGATCCATTCATGCACTTTTTTGTGCGTAGTATCGAACGGGCAGATCATTCATTGATTTAAAACAGCGAGGTTTGTTCGCCGTGCCAATTAAAAGCAATGGAAGTCGGTGGTTGCCACTTGCATTGGCGCAAACCATTATGGTAATTCGTTGCTTCTGCATCTTAAATCCAGGCGCATTCTTTTCGGAAAGTGCTGCGAGCGTTTTGGTCGGCAATGATTTATAATTCAAGCCAGTCTCGTCAGCGTTGTATACTTGATCTTGCGACAAACCCATTTCATCGATCATCATTTAAAAATTTATTCTTGAAAGCGGCAACAGTCTCAACACTTGCAGCGCTCATCTTTTCACCTTCGATGTTCAATTCGCGTATAACGTGACGACCTTTGAAATTGTCCAACCAGCCAATGCTTGCTTCGAAATTGGGCCCGACAATGGAATTCCTTCACTTCGTTTCTGGACAAACCATAAATACAATGCTGTGTCCAGAGCTTCATTAGCTGGTTTTTTCACTGTCTTACGTTGTTTCGGGCGCCCATCCAATGATTCCATTGTAAACCCATAATTTTCGATTTTATCAGCAGTTTTTTCAAATTGTTAATTGTGGTTCGCGGAATACCAAGTTCAGTGCTTAAAGCAACGGCAGATACACCTTTTTTTAGTTCAGCAATAATTTCTAATTTTTTTCCAATCGTAAGAACGTTTCTCTGGCGTTTTTGGGTACCAGATCCGGATGGTTGAGGCTCCATTATGTGACCAAATAAATTTGTGTAAATGGTATGAGCAATGAATTGACTCGGCGAATAAGATCGATTTGAGAGCGCAAGTAAACGAAATCAATTTGAATGCACTAGTAAACAAAATCAATCATGTTATGAAATTGCAAAGTGAATTGCAAACATAATTCATTCGAATGTGCCACAGTTCTGTTTTTAGAATAACGAACCAAAAAGTGTATCGCAGATTGCATTATATATATGTATATGTACCTTCAAATGGTTTATGTATGTGTTTATAACTGTAAATTTCTGCGAAATTTGTCTCTCCAAATTTCGTAAACAAAGTAGACAAATTTCAAAGACAAAACGAAAAAAATCTGGCCGAGTGTGACGGTTAACCGGAGTGACGGTTAGTCGGGAGACGGATAATCGAAGTTCCACTGTATTGCATTATGGTAGGATGGAGCATCTATGGAGAGTTTGCGTCTCCGCTAAAAAAAAAAACTTACCAAAGACACGAACAAAAATAACAAACTAGGTACATTCACAATAACACGCTGACCTGCCAGATTGGACGACATTTCGACAACAAACATAAAGTGACAGGCACGGAGGGACGCTTACATCTATTTTATTTTTCTGTTCATTTTATTTTATATCTTTTCTTTTACATTACAGGTGACCATTAAACCTTGCTTCACTAGATTCAGAAGGAATTACTGCTTGAAGTCTATCACTTAAAAACTTTTTTGAAACCAATTTCAAACTGATTTTTAATTTAAAAAAAAAAAAATATGAAGAACACTGTCGAAAGCGAGAAATCAAGCAAGCAAAGAAGCTTCATATTTCCGTTATCAACATTTTGCCTTATGTCTTCAAATATATTGACCGTAGCTAGCTTTTGCACAACTGTGATTAGTTCTAAAGCCAGATAACCCCTTATAGAGTAAGCTAAGACATGACAGGTGGTGCAGAATTAGTTTAGCTATAAGCTAACCCTTTTACAATCATGTGAAATGCTGATAGGCCTGAAGTTTGCAGCGGTAGCTATAGATGATATTTTAGCGACATGAATGTATACCTCGAGCAATTTTCAACGATTTGTTACCACCAAGAAAATAATAATTTAGTTGATCAGCATCTGCAGAATCTGTGGATATTGGACGCTTTAACAGGGAAAGTGTTTAGGTTTTTTTGTCTACCGTTTGAGTATAAGTTCAACCGGTTCCAGTGATCGCCAAGGGGCCGCTTCGTTGCCTTGTGTTGTATGATGACTCCTACATCACCCCTTTGTCTTCACATAACCTAAGCTAACCTAGTCATAGTTACGAAATTTTAAATCGAGCCACATCTTGTTTGTTTAACGTATTTTATTTCCTTTGATAGTTCTACTCGAACTGGAATTCAACGAAATTAAAAAGCTCCGAGGACGAAAATATTGAACTCCGTGCAAAGCTTAAATAGCCTTACGAAGAAATACAGAAAGATCTAGATCTAATAAAAATAGGAAACCAATCTCTTAGAGAGTCGCAACTCAATAAAAAAAATTTGACAAATTAAGTGACTCAGTCAGTCGCGATTTTTCTACTGAAGAGGAGGAGCTGGCGCGTGAAACCGATTAGCTTGCTCCTTAATCCAAATAAGTCCCATGTCATACCAATAGTTAATAAACTACTGCCCGTCAATAGATTCCCTGACACACTTCTATTAAATAATACAAGTTTGTACGAACAGTAACTAAACTCAATTTAGTTATCAATCACAACCTGTCCGGATTTGAATACATCAATTAAATTATCTAATAAGTCGAGTCTATGGATGTCAAGGTAAATTTTGGATTAGTTTAAGTTTTACTTCCTTTGTTGCTAGATGAAAATTTGTGATAAGACTGACCTTGACCTTAATAATTTATGCTGAAAATGTCAACTGTAACCTCGCAGCGAACCGCAGTGCAAACTGCAAGTTTCATATAATGATACAGTACGACATATTTACGGTCTACGTAAGTATGACCATGCATCTCAGTACAAAAATAGCTTTGGACCTCTCTTAAACGCTACATTAATTCCACAAATTTTATACTATATATGTACATAGTCACACAACTATAAATACTGCTTTTATTTATAGAACAAACTTTACTTTACACGTTCCCCAGAGCACTAAACCGAGATTAAGATTAATCTGCACTTAATCAACTTTAAAGCTTAAGATTTACCATACAAATTTTATATACCCAAACACAAGATTAAAAAATAATCTTGAAAGAAACTAGGTTTCTATGTTAAAATCGGCTTGTGAACACACTCAAAACCAATTTACCAAACCTGGATATGTAAAAAGTTATGTTGGTTGCTGAGAATTGTGAGCGAGAAAGCAATTTGACAACCAGATATTGGACATTTTGTGCGCAAATTTGAGAGCCAGAGAGCGGGTTGAGATAAAACCCCTAGGTTAATCTCCTTTTTGTTCGGTGGAAACGTGTAGAGATTTATTTTCAATATTTTGCCTTTAATCTCGGTTTACCATTTGGGGAAATGCGGCATTAAAATCATTACTACTTTTTTTCATATACGTAATTAAATTATGGAACAGATTACCGATTAATATAAGAACAATATTGAATACCAATCCTTTTTAAAATGCAATCTTTCTGCATTTCTCTCTCTTACTTATATTTTCCCACTTTTTCTTCTTCTTAACGAACTTTTTATTGTTATTTAGTTTTAAGTTTTTCTATTGTATAATTCTTAATTATTTCATTGCTGTTGTAAATTATGAATTTCAAATAAGTACGGCCAGGATACTAGCCAAGGATAGGTTGACGAACAATAAAACTCAGATCTTGCACCACAAACGAATTATTTTCTTTGTAAAAGTAACACCTTCTAAGGTGTGTTTGACTGGTACAGTCAGTTGAATACCAAAGGAATATATAAAAATAAATCTCAGATCTACTTTAAGTGGAATTTGTGCCTTATTGCCGACTTGTTCAATTGCTTTTTATATTAGGAATAATCCCGTCGCCTCTTCTTCGGTCAAAAGAAATCGCTGCATCAAGCTGATTTGCTGTTTTCCATTTCCCCAGTTCATTGATTGCGGATTTTGTTGGTTCTTTTAGTCAAATTTGTTAACTTTGCCAGAGTGAGACGTCGACGCCAAGAAATCATACACGCTTATAGAGTGCAAGTAAAGGGTGATCCATTTCGAGGTTCCCTACTTTTTTAAAGAAAAAAACACAGAAAATTCAAATTTAATGGAGAATGTTTATTATCATTTGAAAGAACATTCTTTGGCATTTATTTTTTGAAGATTATGTCTATCAAATGTTGGCCGTTGCTACGTCGCAGATGGTCCATCCGTTGAGTCCAATTTTCGATCACTCGTTCGGGCATTTCGACTGGTAACTGGCGAATGACACGCGTGATGTTTTCCTCCAAGGCCTGAATCGAAGCGGGTTTGTCGGCATAAGCTTTTGACTTTACATATCCCCACAGGAAAAAGTTTAACGGTGTGATATCACACGATCTTGGTGGCCAATTGACCGGCCCAAAACGTGAAATTATGTGCTCACCGAAATGTTCTCTCAATAAGTCCATTGATTGATTTCAGGCATCAAATAGTCGGTTATCATGGCACGATAACGGTCGCCATTGACGGTTACGTTCGCACCGGCATAATTTTTAAAGAAATAAGGACCGATGATTCCACCGGCCCACAAACCACACCAAACCGTTGTTTTTTCTGGATGAAGTGGCAGTTCTTCAATCTCTTCAGGTTGCTCTTCGTCCCAAATGCGGCAATTTTGTTTGTTTACATACCCATAGAGCCAGAAATGGGCCTCATCGCTAAACAAAATTTGCCTCGAAAACGTCTGATCTTCTCGGAACTTTTCAAGAGCCCATAGAGCGAAGCGATGTCACTTGGGAAGATCGAGCGGCTTCAGTTGTTGCACAAGCTGTATTTTGTACGCTTTCAATTTAAGATCTTGACGTAAAATGCGACAAGTCGTTCCATACGTCAGTCCGAGTTGCTGCGAACGGTGCCGTGTACACTCTCAGCTACGGCCGCTATATTTTCTTCACAGCGTGCTGGACGTGGTCTATTCGGTCGAATATTATCCAATAATGAATGCTGGGTCTCAAAATGGGTGATGGTGTTGCGAATAGTACGCTCAGTAGGCCGATTATGTTGACCATAAGTTGAGCGATGTGCACGAAACACATTCCTCACAGAACGTGAATTTTCATAATAAAGTTGAACAATTTGTAAACGTTGTTCACGCGTAAGTCTTTCCATTATGAAATGCCAAACAATACTAAACAAAAATAACATGACTGCATGACACGACTCACACGTTATCTGTCAAAAAAGGCTATTGAAAAAATTATTTCCATTTGGATCACCCGTTAGAATCCCATCGTGCTTAGTGGGCTGATCTAGCATGCCAAAACGACTCATTTTTTTTACATGTACTTTCGCTGCGAGACCTCCCCCACATGTGATTTCGTCAAGTGCGTTGGGTCACTTTCTTGTTTATGATCTCCCAATTTTGGCATTTAGGAAGTTATAAAATGATGAAAGTCTGTTTTTGCCGTCGGCATTTATGTGGCTGCGTGAAATGCATTTTCCATCAGAGATTGCAATGTGGGTGTATGTTGGATGGTGGTTTGTTTCATGTTGCATTGCAACACCATATTAATTTCCATCCAGAATTGTTTTTCCGGAGTAACTAGCTTTCTGGAAATCGACTGTGTAAACTCTACACCTGGTATAACTTAAACATTTCGTCTGTGGATACTGTTCTAGACCCGTTTGTGTTGATAAAGAAACGAGTAGTTCTGTATGGTAAATTGATTTGCGCTAAAACTGCTGGTCATATCTGGAAACAATAATGTGCCTATATAATTATGACAGCTGGTCGGCCCAATGTGATTCGCATATTAACATAAATATTAATCAAATCAGTGGTAAAAGAAATTCAAAACTGCCTATGAAACGGTTGCAATATTTCTGGATTGGAGTCCAAATGTCCAAATGTTCTAAAATTAATTTTATTTTGCTCGTGAATTGTGTAGTTTATTAATAAAATAGGTTCTTCAAAATCAGATCATAAAAAGATAATTTTGTTTGAAAAATATCTGTCGTGCTAGGCGCCTGCCTGAAGCACCTATCCCGAGCGGAGCACCGATGTTGTTCCAGCATTACTTACCGCATGCGGAAAGAGGCGTAGCGGGCCACCCAAGTACTGTTGCCATAGGCGCTTGCCGAAAATCTGTGAAAATGGAATTGCAAATTAAACCAAGGCGTCTTTCATTCAGTAAAATACAAAAGTTTTCGTGAAAACTAAAAAAAAAATAAAAAGGAAAAGGTGTATTCGATTATGTGGACGCAATGGATCTTCATTCGCAAACGTGGGGACGAACATACTAAATGGCTGGGCAACAACATCAGATAAGTGAATTTGAAGTTGTAATTGTTTGAATTGATTCTTTGTGTTGTTTTTGTTTACCTTTATATTTCAGGTTGATGCTACTGACGGATATCTTTTGCGTGAAATGTGCCAATAGCTATTTCAAGATTTTACATGCAGTTTCCTACCATGTGAAGAATGCGGGACTTCAGGAATTTTGGGAGCAACATCAAATTTTTGCCGTGGGCGAAGTTATTTTGTGAAAATTTCGTGCGAAATACCTCCTGTTCCACCTTAAAGTATGTTGGTGTCGAACATGTATTGTAAGTTTTCTTTCATCTTTCGCGAGCCTTTAGCAAGTTGCTGGGCTAGATTTTACTTACAGGCCCAGCTTTAAAATTACTCAAAGATTGTAATCCAGTTGATTTTCATGCACTGAACTCCAATCTGAAAATCAGATTTCGGTTCCTTCCAGTGAACCAAAAAAAAAAAAAATTGTTATTCTTCGTTGAATAACTTCTCTTTTTATTAACCGTTTTGAAGGTGGGGCAGTAAAGAAAAATTTTACCACTTTAACATTTGTCCAATAAAGCTCTAAAATTCTTACTTCACAATTACTGAAATTAATTCATATGTTACCAATTTAAAATTTCTTTCATCACAATTTTGTTTGATTTGTAAGTCTTGTGCATTTCTTTGTTTGTTAATATACAATGATTACTTAAATAAAGTTCGTTAAGATGTTTGTATTTATAAGTAAGTTACATTATTTTAGTTAAATACAATTTCTATAGGATAATCAATTTATTTTTTCGCAGAATTTGGCATTACTACAATCGTTTTAAATTGAACCTATTCAAAATCTTTGGAAATTTAATAACAAAATATATAACATTTTCTTTAAATTTGAGTACTCCCATTTTGATATACCTCATTTTATTTAATTCTATTTCTCATTTGTGTATCTCATATCTGTTAATATATTTGGTTACTGTCTATATCTGACTGAGGCTATATTGTTTGGAATATGGTCATATGGGTTCGCTACGTGAACAATTTTGTCAGCATCACTTAGTTTTAATATCGCTAATACTTAAAAGTCTTTCAGTTGGCGTTGGTTATAGTATGAATAGTTATGTTGTCGTAAAAAGTCTGATACTATACTCCTTTAACATATCTATTATTTCCAATTAAATTAGAATTAAAATTTTCCAATAAGGGTGCTATGGAGACGTTCGATATCCGAATTTCCCGTTTGGCTATTAGGTTTAGTGTAATTCATTCTGCATTAATTCTTTAATATGAATTCAATTGAACTTATTGTCAGCTATTATTTTGCTAGGCTTTTCCATTTTAGAGAAATGATTTTTGAATTCTTCAACTATTGTTATATGATGTCTGTCTGTTAGATAATATGCCACGCCAAATTTTGAAAATTTGTCATTTATTGCAAAAAATAACTACATTTCATAATAACAAATGTACCAATATGTAGTATTTGGTTTAATACTTGCGGTTTCAATAAGACAAAATTTAGGCATAATAGGACTTCTATCATATTTCACTTGTTGGCATATTTCGCATTAATTTATAACGATTTGTAGTAGTTTTTTTTTTTTTTTATAATGTACGCGCACTAAAGGGATTTTGGATACCCTTATAATGAAGTAACACAGTGCGGGCATTAGGGAAGTGAAGGATTAGAAAAAAGGAGATACCGATGCACGTTGGTTTTAAATGTCTGTAAACTATAATGCGTAGGAAAAACAGAGCGGGATAGAGTACTCCACATTCGTATTGTACGGTTAAGAAACGAATCCTTGTATTCCCTAGCATGGCGACTATTGCGGTTGAATTGCTGTAGGGTTGGAATGCAACTGGCTATTTCATTTGAGCACGTGTAGTGGAAGTACCGATAAAACAATGACAGACAGGAGACATCTCGACGATGACTAAGAGAGTCAAATGTTTTTGAAACCTGTCAAGGAGCTCCAAATATGTCAATGGTGCACCAGACCAGATATGAGCGTTGTACTCAAGTTTTGGGCGAATGAACGCCTTGTAGATTGTAGCCAGATCAGAAGGTGTGAAATATTTCTTGCATCTCTTAAGGAAGCCTAGACATTTCGCAGCGTTCTTGGCGACATCGAATATGTGGTCATTCCAACGAAGTTTGTCGTTAACGCACATACCGAGTATGGAAAGTCCTTCGGTTTCGGCGATGCAAATGCCATCCATGGATAATGGCAGAGAATTAGGGGTTCGCTTCAATGACAGCAGACAGCATTGCGTTTTGGAAGCATTATATTCCACTCTGTTGGTTTTACCCCATTTAAGTATTCTGTCAAGATCGGAATTCAATGAGCTTAACATACGTTGCCGTTCCAGTTAAACGCCCGATGATGAGGGGCGTTGCCCAGAAAACGAATATGTAAAGCTGAGGGTACTGTCATCAGCAAAGGAATGGATTGGATTAGAAGTGACAGACAGGAGGTCATTGATAAAAATGAGAAAGAGAGTCGGAGACAAAACGGAGCCTTGGGGAACACCAGCATTTATTTGGTAAGTTGCAGACTTGAAACCGTCCAAAACAACTAGTATTGAACGGTCCGAAAGGTAATTTCTAATCCATTGAAGAAAGGTAACATCGATCCCAAATGCACGCATTTTCGACAAGAGAGCTTGATGCCAAACTCTGTCAAATGCCTTTGAAATATTAAGCGCAACGACCTTACTTTCACCACCACGGTGAATAGATTGGTTCCACTTTTCGGTTAGATATGTCATCAAGTCACCAGTGAATCTGTTGCTGCGAAAACCGTACTGCCGGTCATTAAGAAGTTTTCGGGATTCAAGATATTTCATAAGCTGACGATTTATCAGCGTTTCCATGACCTTGGAAAGAAGGGACGTTAGTGCAATTGGTCGGTAGGAGGAGACAGAGGAAGATTTGCCTTTTTTTGGGACGGGCTGGACAAATGCCGTTTTCCATCTTCTCGGAAAGAGCCCTGAAGAATAGCTTACGCATAGGTTTTGCCAGCGTGGAAGAACACCTCTTCAGAACGATAGGGGAAATACCATCTGAGCCAGCGGATTTGTGAATGTTGAGATCCTGAAGTACTCTTGCCACAGTACGGGTGCGGAAGTGGATTTGTCCCATGGAGTGTTCTACGCGCTCGAGTACTGGGGCAGATAAGGCACAATCTGGGAGCGTTGATCTAGCTGCAAAATGAGCAGCAAGCAGATTGGCTTTATCCAAAGAGCTGACAGCTGAAGTGTCATTGCAAATGAGTGTCGGGATAGATGATGAGGCCGAATTTTTGATATTCTTAACAAATGACCAAACGTTTTTACTACCGGAGGGACCTTGAAGTATTTTTTACCTCAACTTTTGCTCGTAGGAGAATTTGACACGATTAATATGGGCATTGCAGTCATTTCTGGCTCGTTTGAACTTTTTTCGGTTTTCCTCAGTTGGGTTGGCCTTAAATGACCGAAAAGTTACCTCTTTAGCCCTGATAGCTTCTTTACAGCTCAAGCCACACCACGCGTTTTCCTTAGGTCTGATACACTTTATCCTGTTAGGGATAAAGCGTTTCATACCCAGGTGAATTAAATTTGTAATCATATCGGCAGCGGCATCCACGTCGTTGTTGAGGAAGCACAACGACCAGTTAAAACTCCTAAAGAAACCGTTTAGTGCTTCCCAATTGGCTTTCTTGTTTGTTGTTTAACTGTGTGGCTGGAGTACGAGAAATTCGCCGATATGATACAATAGTCTGACGAACCTAGAGGCGATAATACATTTAAAGTGTATTTATCAGGGTGAGATGTAAGAAACAAGTCCAGAGTGTTGGTGTTTTGACCGCTAATGTCCGGTATCCGTGTCGGCTCATTTACAATCTGGGTTAAATTATTAACCTCAGCAAAGATCTCAACATACCTTCCTTCGGGTGTTGTCTACCCAGAATGTCGAAGCCAACTTGAATTGTGTATATTGAAATCGCCCGCAATGACGATTTCAGTACGAAGATAATGGATTACAATTCTGGTGATGGAATCATACAGTGCATCAAACTCATTATAAGTTGAATGCCTGTCCTGGTTAGGGCTTCTGTAAATAAAACAGTAGTGAATTAATTGCCTACGGACATGGAAATTTAGCCAAATAAAATTAAATTCCGGATTGGAACAACGTCAGCTTTCCAAAACAAATCACTGCAGGTGTTATGCCCATACAATGAATTGCTTTAGTCTGCCAACAAAATCGACACAACGCGACCCGCTATTCGCCAAATGATACCCTACCCAGCCATAGCAAGTACACGCAAAAACATACGGCACTTGCTATAGCCAAGCAAGGCAGCAGCAAACGAATGGGAGTGGGGCGAGAGGGATTGCCCTAACACAATGCACTTTTTTTTCTTTTCTTCTTTTTTTTTTTGATTATTTATCCACACTAAACAGCACAGCACAGCACACTTTTTTTTTTCTATCAGCGCGCGCGATTAGCGTTTTTTTTTGTTTTTATGCACATTGGCCGCGGAACAATCACAGAGAGATCGAAAAAAAAATGCGTGTGCACGCGTCGGGAGGTAATTCGGCAGTTCCAAAGATTAAGAAAATAAATTTTGTTTTTAATTTGATTGTAAGTTTCCTGTATGCTAGAGTGAAAACTCCCTCTTACGTGGTATAGAGAAATTGTTTAACTGCTTCTGTCCCTGTTAATATATCCGAGGCTCTATATGAACATTTGATTAACTTCATTTGAATACTTTTTGCGAGGATTTTGCTATACTACGTATTATTATGATGGTCCGGTAGTTCAGAAAGGAATCCAGTAATACTCTTTTTACATATGTCCCATCTGCAATAAAGGGGATCTTATGTCCTGCAAGAACTATCGAGGTATATCCCTGCTTAATGTCGCATATAAGTTCCTATCCAACGTACTATCTGAACGTCTCAAACCTTTCTACAACACGCTAATCGGCACGTACCCGTGTGGCTTCTGGCCCGGCAGATCAACTGTAGACCAAATCTTCAGACTAACTATAAGGCAAATCCTGAAACTCGTTAGTATCAGCTTTAAGTCGAGACACACCCTCTCTTTATCGACTTTAAAGCCTCATATGACAGCATTCATCGTCAGGAGCTTTTTGAGGCGATGGCCGAATTCGGGATCCCGTCAAAACTGATCCAGATGTGTCGCATGCTCATCTGAACTATTTCAAACATGCACCGGATTTCGGTGTCGTGTGATTTCTTCAATTTTGTTCTTGAGCAGATAGTGCGCAGGGCAGGATTAAAATCATGCTCCGATATGTAAAATATCCTTTTCCCATGAACAACTTTTATTTACTAATTATTTGTTACAATTATATGAGTTTGGTATTTATTAATGATTTCCTTTTTAATTGGATATAGCAGATCTTCTCTAGCGAAGTGTGCTGTTGTCATCCTAATTGCCTACGTTTTCTTTTTTAGTATTATTATTGGTAATTCTGAATCATTAACGCCCAAATTATTAAGAAAATCGGTTGTATTAGTCATTTCTATAAAATTCCCTCCCCCATTAGAAATATCGTCCTCTGGATTCTTCTATGAAAATTGGCTTTTTATTCGTTTTACCTTTTAATTTCTATTCTATTTTGAAAACCTATTCTCCCAATTTTAATAACCATCGCTGATGTCTTGGAGACATGCGTTTTCCCTTATGCTTAGCCTTGTTAAAATTTAAAAGGTTGGTGATCTGTAAATATTTTGAATTTCTTACCGTGTAGGTATGGCATGAAATAATTTACTGACCACATAATAGCCAAAAATTCTTTATCTGTAGCGGTGTAATTCTATTTGTGCTTTTTATGGGTTCTTGGTGCAAAGCAGAGCGGGTGGCTTTCATGTGAAAGCACAGCGCCTGTCGTATAATTCGACGCATTTGTCGTGAAGTGAAATTATTTTTCAGAATTAGAATACCTAAGAATCGGAGGGTTACTTACTAAAATTTTAAGTTTTTCGAATATGCTTCTATATCACTAGGATCTTTTAAATTTATTCTTGTTGTGGTAATTGGTTGTGTCACTTTGGCATAATCTCTTATAATTTTCCCATAAAATCCTGTCATGCCTAGAAAGCTCTTAATTTGTTTTTGTGTTGTTTGGAAGTGGTAGTTCTGTAATGGGGGTGCAGTGGCTTTGTGGTTTAGTGCCTTGGACCACTAAGCAAGTTATCGCTGGTTCAAATCCCGAATCGTATCACTTGAAAGTTTTTATTCGCTGCCCCACGTTTTGGGAATGTCTGACAAACATCCAAGAGAAAGAACTATAATGAATAGCTACTCAGAAAAATTATTACAGTTCGGAATCAGCATGAAACTGGTCCCTTTCATTTGTGTTAAAAAACATCAGGAAAAGGCCTTTAAATTAATGCTAGGAAGCTGAAATTTGGAACATATACTCCCTAGGGTTCCGAAATGGTAAAGTGTTAACATTTTTCAACGGCAACTGCCACGCCCAAAATTTAGAAAAAAACCGTTTTAAAGCTGTAGTTAAAAAGATAAAGGGCTAGAACTTTCACAAAATATGTAGGCACTCCTTTATAAGATTGTCACAAAAAGCTTCTTACCACGCGTTCTGCACCGAAATGTTGTTTTGAACTATTGACAGTTCATTCGTGGCTTATTGAAAAAAAAATGCTGAAGTGTTTGCACTCCTCCGATTTTCCCTAATATTGTAACTATAGTATTGCCCAGTCCTTGGCTCAGACACATTTCGTTGATGGCAATATTGGCCCGAATGTGGTGCAAGGTTTCTTAGTATTGGGTCTGTGTATTAAATTATTTACTTGTTCTATTTTTGGAATATTATCTGCCTCCATTGCTTGTGGTCTAATATAACTCGATTTTGTATATTTCTATTGCTATTTTCAGTTCTAAACTTTTTGAAAACTCCAAATTATTTTAAATTCATCTCCTATACACATCTCTTCATGTCTGCGCTTTCGCATAGTTGAAATAATTTTATTTAAATCTGTTTCATCATAGTTTTTTTCTAATAATATTATTTATAGGCATTATTTCTAATGCTAATTCACTTACATTGTTAAACACGGTTTGCTTGGCTGTCTGCTCCGATTAGAAATGCAACTGTTGAGGTAATTTAAATGATTGTTATATAGATATAGCGCGGTTTGATATTGCTCATCAGTAATAACTATTCTTAATTTATTGAGAATGCTGCGGTTAACTTTCTCCAAATTGTTATCATGCGTTGGGTACAAGACTGTACGAATGGGTTTAACGCCATATCTGTTCAAAAACTTGCCAAATTTCGAAAACACGAACTGCTTTCCGTTTTCCGAGTGCATACGTTCGGGGGTACCGAATTCATGAAATACATCGGACTCGGATTAGGCTCTCAAGAATGTGTATTGGGTGAAGTGGTCAGCTATGCAGATGTAGACGTTACCTCTTTCTGTGCACGGGTACGGACAAAGCAAGTCAACGTAAAGTCGTCGAATTGGCCGCTCGGGGCAATATGTTGTACAATCGGAGGACAAAGAATCTTGTTCGGCACTTTAGTGGTTACCTCGTACAAACTCACCAATTGTTGAATGCCATTGACCATTTTTGACCAATAGTACTTGTTCATAAGTTATTGAGAAGCCACTATTTCAAGCGAGTTTGGTGTTATGCGCCATCTCGAAAACCTTTCGAGTAAAGCGCCAACAAAAGTCGTCGTTCGCAAGCACACCGCGTCTGTTTTGTATATAAAGTTGTCGTATACAGCTAGATCTGGAAGAGAGGCCTGATGTTTGACAATTTCCTCTCGTTAATTTTTGTATTCCGCCCATTCAAGCTCCGCTGAGGTAAGGTCTACTTTCTCAGCCAGTGCTGTAACGCTTAGCTACTGCATATCTCCCCATGCAAGAGCATCCGGCGCTACAATCAACGAACCTTTCCGGTATTCAATATATAAATCTAATCGTTGGAGTTTCGCAGCTACTTTCGAGAGTACTTGGATGTGGTATCGAAATCTGCCGAACATATTAGCAGTTCATATATGTCAATGAAGACATATTCCCGGAGTCGTGCTGCGTCACATCGCGACACATCCCTTGTGCTGCGTTGCATAACCCGAATGGCATTACTGTTAATTGATACAATGGCCGCCCGTTACTGCAATGCGTCTTTTATCGTTACGCTATTTAACTTACGACTATCCAAACAAAGGTGTACTTTTGCTGAATTTCTGACTAGCACTATGGGGGAACACATTTTTTCCTCCAATTGTATAGCAGTTTGTTTCCGAGCGGCCAATGCAACGTATCCGATCCTACTCGCTGCGGGATCCTGAAATGTTGGTTTTACCACGCGATGCAGGTGTTGCCCTTGCACGACAACAGCTGTCCAGAAGCTTGCTGAAAGCCCACGAACGATTAAAAAACACTTACAACACTTTTTTGTATATTTTGTATTTTTCGTTGGCAAATATTATTGCAATTTTTAATTTTCACTGCACTTTCATGTACTCAATTTGCACTTTTGTTTTGATAGATTGTCAACAAAGTAGCATTGTTTGATAAACAAACGAGTCTCCAATTGAGTGTGTGTACATGCAGGGTTTAAGTTATGCTTGGTGTAAGTTTTACACTGTTGAATTCCAGAAAGCCGAGTTTTCCAAAAACGGAAACGGAAACTCTCACCAGATATAGACGTGACAACCGCCTAACGAAAAAACATTTTTACTTTAATTAAAATTATATTAAATATTCCAGTTACAAATTAAAATTTCAATTTGGAATACAAATAAAAATTTGATGCAGTATATAAGGTAGAAAAATTAATCAAAAGCAAGTCATACAGGCAACACAAATTATTATACACTATCCTAAGGTTATATCAATTTTGACACATAGTTTGCAACACCCTTTAATATTTGTCTTAGACCGCTAAAAGTATACATATTTATGATCAGCATCAAAATCTAAGACTTTTTAGTAATGTCCGTCCGTCATCATTTTATAAGGCTTTAAATCAAAGCTAGGAAGCTGAAATTTTTATTTCTTTTGATACACCCACTACCCACAATTAAGAAGCCTAAAGCTGATGGAATAAAGCATTAAGACCTTCACAAAATATGTAGACCGTGACCTTCTTAACAAATTCGTCTAACAATGTTCTTTGCCACGTCTACTTTTTGGGGACGTTTTCAATCACATGTTGTTTTCTCCGTAAATTTCCTAAGAAGATAAAAAAACAAAAAACAATACAATTCGCAGCATTCTAGTTTTTTTTTAAATGAAAAAAATTGTTTAACATAATATTTAGTGAATATTCTCCTTAGCATTTAGCCTTAATAACGTTTTTGGCCATGTTTTTGAGGGAATCTGTTCAAAAAACTTGTTTAAATGATTTTATTATACAACCAATTAAAATGTCGTCCAACGTGTTTTTTATGTCTTTTTCATCCTGAGCGATATAGATAGGGTATTATACCGTTCGCCCCAAGCGGACAAAGCCTTTCAATTTGTGTTTTTATTTGCAATTTTTTTTATTTTAACGTAGTAATAAGGGAACGCTATCATATTTTTATACACATATATATTTAACTGTAGGCCTTGCGAGCATGTTTTTCATGTGAAATATGCGGGTCTAAATGCACGCCTAGTTCGTGCACTTAAGTAGCCAAATGATCTTCGTTGGTCTTGCACGACATGCAACTCTAAAAAACTTGCTGTTCTGTACCTCATGTTTCCTTGTCTTATTAAGAAGGAACGGGAAGATAGTCTCACGAAGTATCAAGAATTGTTTAACAATTTTAAATTGAAAATGAGTCAAATAAAACAAAAAAACATAAGGAAAGGCTACAGTCCGCTTGGGGCGAACAGTATGATACCCTATCCTTATCCCTATGTACCCCAAAGAAAAAAAGCATTAGGAAGATTATGGATAGCATTTTATTTCATTCTATGAAATTTAAAGAAAAAAAAATATTTTTTGAAAAAAACGCCCCCAAAAAGTGGGCGTGGCCAAAAAATTTGTATGGGCAATATATTGGAAAAAATATTGGCTAAATATATTGTTAAACATTTTTTTTCGATTTCTATGAAAATTTTCAAAGAAAACAGCATTTTAGTGAAAAACGCCCACAAAAAGTAGGCGTGGCAAAAAACTTTATATGACAAATTTATAAAGGTAGGCAGATAAAGGACAACTTTATCTCTCTAACTTAAGCCTTAAAACGGTTTTTTCTAAATTGTGGGCGTGGCAGTGGGCGGATTTAAAAACTTTTAACACTTTACCATTTTGGGACCCTAGGGAGTATATGCTCCAAATTTCAGCCTCCAAGCATAACTTTAAAGGCCTCAAAAGTTGATACGGACGGACGGACGGACGGACATTGCTAAATAGTCTTAGGATTTGGTCCTGATCATAAATATATATACTTTTATGGGTCTACGACGAATATTAAGGGGTGTTACAAACTATGTGTCAAAATTAATATACCCTTAGGATAGGGTATAAAAATGGTTAAGTCTAGTTGATGTACCTAAAATCATATTACCTATATCGGATAGTCCTTATCAAGAACAATTGAATGACAGACCGGTAAGTACATCATCGGCTGTCGGTTCAATTGCTTCCGTTGGAGACATTATTGAATCAAGTAGTTCCAATATTCAACGTACTGCTTCACTCTTGTATTAAGTCTGATTCGTTACTCCCTGAAGAATCAAAGACTTTAGAGCAGACTGCTGTTAAATTAACTTTAAATGATTCTTACTGCGTTTCTGTTATTGGTATATACATCCCCTCTAGGTCATCTGCATCCGTTTATGAAAAATACTCTTGTGCTCTTGTTCAGATTCCTGATTTAATCGGTGGTCACAAATTGTTTAAATTTGGTGACTTTAATTTAACCAACACATACTGGTTTATGGATCCTAAATGTCTCCCACGTTATAATCCGTCACAGCTTGGACCGTTACATAGCAAGTTATTCATAGAAAATATATTGAGTGCAGGATTTTATCAACTTAACGGAATTTCTAATGAAAACCAGCGCTTTCTGGTTCTTATTTTTAGTGACTGTCCTGATATATGTAGTATTTTTCCTGCTGAAGAGTGGCTGGAGGAACTCTTGGAAGCCTCACCATAGTGCAATATGTTGTTCAAGAATTATTGATCTTAAAAAGAAATTTAAATCTAAATTAACAACTGAATATAAGCTTGATTTAAAAAAAAATTATGTGAAAGACTTGAACACTTTTTTCGAACTTATTCTTTAAACGAAAATTATCTTGACAAAAGTGGACATAATTGTTATTACTATTTATACTGTATTAGTTACTACATGCAGTTAAAAAGAAAATGTTATTTACCTAAATCTAATATATGAATTAAACATAAGGAAAGGCTACAGTCCGCTGGGGGCGAACAGTATAATACCCTATCCATATCACTACATGCCCCAAAGAAAAAAGCTTTAAGAAGATGATGGATAGCATTTTATTTAGTTCTATTAATTTAAAAAAAAAAAAAAAATTCTTGAAAAAACGCCGCCAAAAAGAGGGCGTGGCCAAAAAATTTGTATGGGCGATATGTTGGAAAAAATATAGGGTAAATATCTTGTTAAACATTTTTTTGGCTTTCTATGAAAATTTTCGAAGAAAAAAGCATTTTAGTAAAAAACGCCCACAAAAAGTAGGCGTGGCAAAAAACTTTATATGACAAACTTATAAAGGGGGGCAGTGCCTACATATCTTGTGAAAGATGTAACACTCTATCTCTCTAACTTTAGCTTTAAAACGGTTTTTTCTAAATTGTGGGCGTGGCAGTGGGCGTATTCAAAACCATTTTACACTTAACCATTTCGGAGCCCTAGAGATGTGGTCCAAATTTCAGCTTCCTAGCTGAATTTTAAAGGCTTAAAAATTGCGTACGGACATTGCTAGATAGTCTTAGGATTTGGTCCTGATCATAAATATATATACTTTTATGGGTCTACGACGAATATTAAGGGGTGTTACAAACTATGTGTCAAAATTAATATACCCTTAGGATAGGGTATAATAAGAATGTTCGCCGCCTCCAAAACAAAACAAATGGAACAGGACAAATAGCTACTGTAATTACGTCTTAAACACTAACTGCAGAAATTACCTTAAATATGTTTTAAGACATCCTTATGAGATCTATAATAACAAATCTAAACGAGAAAAAAATCGTAAGATATTCTGGAAATACATTAAATCAAAACAGAATTCTGAAAATTTGTCAGCAAATATGGAATATAATAATCATGTATCAAGTATAAAAAAAATAAATAAATATTAGGCGTAAACGGACCAAAAGCCTAGCTTCTCCAACCACTGTTTGTGCGAAAATATATATTTTTTGGCACGAGTTGACTGCAGGTCCCAGTTTAATGCCGATTCCGAATGGCAGTTCATTTTTGAGAAGCTTCTCAAGACAGTTCTATCTTCTGGGATGTTTGTCAGATGTTCGCAAGAGGGGCAGCGTAGCGTTACTAAGGTCGTTTTTTTTTGGTAATTCGGAAGACTTCCGAACTTTTCTGAAACTGTTTGTTTGGTACTAAAATGACAGTTCCTCTCGTGGAAAGAAAAGAAATTCGCTTCTGACTTTGAATGCAGAATTAAAACCAGAAGCACTAACACATTCAAACACTTTAAACGTCGTAATCTATATATGTTTTGTATGTTTTGTATTTGTATGTATTTTTTGCTGATGCATTTAATAATTCTTCAATTTTGACGAGATTAGTTATTACCAAATTTAACTAAACAAAACACTTTGTTGGTGGTGGCTAGTATTGGGAGGAGTTATCTCAAAGGCGTTTATTGCAAGTAGAGCTGCTTTGCTGTCAGAGAGAATGCAAATGATTTTATTCTTTGTGAATCTGTTTAAATTCTCTCGAATGCAGAGTTCTGTATCATGAATTTCTGCCTGAAATACGGAGCTGCATATATCCATACTAGCATATAGGTTCGTATTGGTGAGAGGACCGTTTACACCCGCCTCAACTCCGTTATTTGTTTTAGATCCGACCGTATACCATAGCTTTGTTCAATGAGGCTGTCCAGCTCAGTGCAACGCATGTAAATTACAGATTTTCGTGTTCAATGAGAAAAATTTCTGTCCAGCTCATGTTTGCTTTATGTTCAATGACTCTGCCTGGACTCTGCTCCAAACAGAATTTCTGCACTTGCTTTTGAGGTAGAAAAGATTTGTGAGAATCGTCAAATTCAGTTGTGGTTGGACATTAACAGGCTTATCTATAAACATATTTTAAAGCCAGCGTAACTTTACGCAATACTTAAACTGCCCTTACGCAGCACAACATTATTTATAAAACTTAAGCAATGTGTAACCTAAACACCAAAATTTGCGTTTAGAGGCTGCGTAAAGTATGTGTAAAATTTGTTTATACCCTATTCCTTAATATTCGTCGTAGACCCATAAAAGTATATATATTTATGATCAGGACCAAATCCTAAGACTATTTAGCAATGTCCGTCCGTCCGTCCGTATCAACTTTTGAGGCCTTTTAATGTATGCTAGAAAGCTGAAATTAAGAGGATATACTCCCTAGGCTCCCGAAATGGTAAAGTGTTAAAAGTTCTTGAACCCGCCCACTGCCACGCCCCCAATTTAGAAAAAACCGTTTTAGGGCTAAAGTTAGAGAGGTAGAGTGTTAGAACCTGCACAAGATATGTAGGCTCTGCCCTCCTTTATAAGTCTGTTATATAATTTTTTTTTTTTGCCACGCCTACATTTTGTGGGCGTTTTTCACTAAAATGTTGTTTTCTTCAAAAAATTTCATGGAAAGCGATAAAAAATGTTTAACAATATATTAAGCCTATAATTTTTCGATAAATTTCATAGAATGAAATAAAATGCTATCCATCATCTTCCTAAGGCTGTTTTTCTTTGGGGTACATAGGGATAAGGATAGGGTATCATACTGTTCGCCCCAAGCGGACTGTAGCCTTTCCTTATGTTTGGTACTAGTTTTTTAAGTGTTGTTACTTATTTAGACACAAACCTCGTTTAGTTAAAACACTGAGGAAAGTCATTTATAAATCAGAATTTAAGCAAAGATGCGTAAAAGTTGCGTAAATACTTGCGCGTTGTTTAACTTAACAACCTCTGAGAGGTGTTTTAAGGAAATCTAATAAATACGGCTGTAATTGTTTTATCGTCGAAGTGAAAAGTTGTTTGTTGGTTAAATAAATAGAAGAAATCGAACAATCTTCTGATAAAGAGCAATCGGTTGTTGTAATAGTAAGTACATAATTAATGTTCATTAATTCACGATTTATATTAAACTTGTAAACTCAAAAAATTATTCAACAATCGAAAATGCAGTTCTTATTTTTGACGACTAACATATGGCTGTATTTTTCTGTTCTACCTTTGATCTGACGTTTTCCAAAAATCTGTGCTATTCTGCCTTGCCTTTTTTTTCATTAAACAAAGCTCATATATAGGTATCCTTGACAAATGTTGGTTTATTCTGTTCGTAGTTTAAGCTAGGTCTAGTTATTGCCGTATACATCCAGTCCCCAGTTGAGTCCCCAGTTATTACCAAGTAGACTTTTGCTGGTCATCAGTGAGATCCTGGCTTTGTCGATAGTTTTGGTAAGGTGAGAGTTCCATGTACATTTTTTATCCAGTGTTATATCTAGATTTAACTTTGACGGAAACTCTATTGATTTACCAAAGAGTGTTTGATCTTCCGAAAATATCATTTCAAACATTAAAAAAGGTCCTTGGAACCTTGAAAATGTGTTTTGAAACATTATTTCCACAAAATGTCCTTGCAAACTTTGGAATATAGTATACTCAATTTTTGTTTCCTTTTCAGAATCACAGCATTCCCATAAGATATATTTGAATAATATTATACCCTGGAACTCAAAAAATTCATCTCCTAAACTTATTTACCGAACTTAATTAACATTCATATTCCTTTTAGAAAAGGAATGGCCATCTCTGCAATATTTAAAACGAAAAAAATATAATTTAGTTATTAGTCTTTATTCGAAAACTACAATTGAAACTATCAGTAGTTAGTAGTGTTTTGCAACTGATTTTTTTACAACTAATCAACTTCAGTTGCGCACCACAATTAAAAACTAATTTAGTTGGAAAATCTATTGTACATCAATAACTTATAACTAAAGCAACCGCATTTTCAACGCAACAAAATTTCTCGATTTTTAGTTATTAGTTTTTTCGTTAGTTAACTAAAAAATTAGTTAACTAAATGGCAAATCTGCTAGTGAGGTGTTTATTGTTCTATCCTCTATCATGCATTTTATCCATCTGCAGGTAGTATTATCTACTCGCATGTTTTCAATACCTCTGTATATCTGGGAGAATTCTGTGTTATCGAATGATCCTTCGATACCAAGGAAACAACCGACCGTTACCTCTTTGTATCTGAGAGATTTTTCAATTCTCGTAGAAAGATATTGCAAAGCGTTAGTGGTTGATTTAAAGGGTTGAAAGGCATATTGATATTTATGAAGAGGATTCGTTTGAAGTACATTATCTCTTATATGTCTATCAAGGATTTTTTCCATGGTTTTAAGGAAGAAGGAGGTAAGGCTGATCGGTGTATATGACTTTGGTAGTTCAGATGGTCTGCGTCCTACCTTAGGTATATATCTAACAGTGATCTCCTTTCATCTTTTTGGTATGTATCCCCATGCATAGCTAGCCCTGAATAATTTAATTAGTATGGGTAGCAATTGCGGGATGCCCTTTTGTAGTAAGGCTGGAAATATTCCATCTTCTCCGGGGGCTTTGAAGGATTGAAATGATTTGAATGCCCAAATTATTCTTTCTTCATGGAAAATTTCCGCCCACCTTTTTCAGTCCTCTCTGAGCGGTTTTGTCATTCTTCTCTGGAGAGGGATTTCAGGGCATACTGGAGTGTTTACGTAGTCTGGGAAATACATTTCGGCTAAGTGCTGTAGCATCTGTAGCACGTTCTCGGCGTAAGTGCCATATAGTTTTTTCATTAAGCCAATAGGATTAGGATGCTGCTTGGAGAGTACTTTGTGTAGGCGGGCGCAACTCCTGGTGTTATTGATTGTTTGACAGAAGATTCTCCACTACTCTCTTTTGGCCTTTCTAATTGCTTGGTTATAGATTGTGAGTGAGTATCTATATGTATCCCATTTACCATTGCGTTTAGCGTTATTGAAGAACTTTCTCGTTTCTTTTCTCAATTTGGCAAGTTTTTTATTCCACCAGGGATTGAGTATGTTTCCAGTTTTTTCTTTTTCCAGGCAAGTCTGGTGGAAGGCATTAGAGATAGTCATATTGGGGTTTCCACAAGTTAGCTCTATACTTTCAGTATCTCTGATATTTGTATTGCAGCAACCCAGATTGTCCACGAGTTATTGACAATAAATGTCTTAATCTATCGATTTGGGTTGTCTGAATTTTTCAGAGAGAATGGTACCTAATTCAAGGTCAAGTAGAATGTGGCGGTGGTCTGACATCGATGTCTCTGATGAGACATGCCAGTTGCCTATACAATTTTTTTTTATAAATGATGTACTGGGGGTAAAATCTAACACTTATGCCCTAATTCTGTTTATAAAAGTGGGGTTGCTTCCCTGATTTATAATTTCTAATAATATTAATAAATTCTAGTAAAGGCTCACCCTGTTTGTTGATGTTTGAACTACCCCAGATTGTATGATGGATTAGCGTCGCAGCCAACAATGAGTTAAAGACTCTTCCTACCACAGTAGTCCACAAATCCCTTCAGTGGCAGGAAATCCATATCTTTTGAGTCACCTGGCAGGTAAGCTGAGCATATTATGGCTTCTGTCTTACCTGTGTTGGTGTGCAGTTCTGCTTTGGCAGCTACCAGGTCTTTGTTTATGGATTTTGGAATTGGAAAGAGTTTAGTATTCATATTGGTAAGTATACATGCTATGGGTCTTCCAGGGTTAGTGGAATCGTATAGTAGCTCACCTTAGAGTCCCTTTAACTGGCCATAAAGTGCATGCCTAAGGATAGCCGAAGCAACCTTGGCATGCTGTAGATTCATTTGGATGCACCTTAATCCCATGTTGGTAATTATAGAGTAGACCCAGCAGGTTTGCCAGTGTCTTGAGGCATCTCAGGTCTTGAGATGGCATCTGATGTGCTGGGCATAGAGATAGTATCTTCTGATGTCCCTGCATTAGAACTTTTTTTGTCATCTTCTGTGCTCTATGTGCCGCTGTTTGTGGTTAGCTGGCATTCCACTTGAGTAATTTGAGCTCCAGATTGGTTTGATGTTCTTGTTGCAAGTCATCTTTCCTGCACACTGAACCTAGATTTGAATGCTTCATTGTTCGGAGCGGTGGTTTGTCTGGTTACTTGAGGCAGTCCTTTGATTCGGATCTGTATTTGCAAGTAATTAAGAAATAGCTTGCATATGTGTTCCAGCAAGTATTTTTATATTTTTCGTCAATCGAAAAAGTTATCGTTTCACCTCCACTCCTTTTCTTGGAGACCCTGAGTACGCATCAACCTGATGTGGAAATGCCAACATTTCTTTGGTAATTCTAGACAGGAAGACTTCTTTGGGCATTTTCTCATCGTCCGGGAGAAAGGCTATGCATGTGTACAATTTGGGAATTTCGCTTCCCTAAATAGTACGGAGTTTGGCGTCTTGCCATGGTTTGATTTAAGCTACCGTCGACGTAAGCCATTCTTTGGTTTCTGTATCGTGGCACGTTATCGATAACCATTCATCTCTTGGTGTGCAGGCAACAAATTGAAGAGGACAGTTGGCATCAGCTTTGTCCACCTCGGTCAATAAGCACCTTGACCAATTTTATCTGTTGCGCTGAAAGAGATTCATCCAGATGCACTTCATGCATTATTGCGTCTTAAAATTGGGTTAATGCGCCTTTTTATGACACCCCTAATGTAGATGTGCCATCTATATAGAGGCTGGCCGATTGTTTATTGGAATCGCTGCTACTACTTTTTTCCTTACTTAATCCTCGATTGGAGCCTGACCTATGTTTGTTTGTAGAAGAGATCCCAACATGTTTCGGTGCACCCGCGGATTGACTGAGCCATTTTGTGCTTCATCTGTGCGTTTTTATACCCTATCCTAAGGGTATATTAATTTTGACACATAGTTTGTAACACCCCTCAATATTCGTCGCAGACCCCTAAAAGTATATTTATGATCAGGACCAAAATCTAAGACTATTAAGCAATGTCCGTCCGTCCGTATCAACTTTTGAGGCCTTTAAAGTTACGCTAGGAAGCTGAAATTTGGAACATATACTCCCTAGGGTTCCGAAATGGTAAAGTGTTAAAATTTTCAAAATACGCCCACTGCCACGCCCACAATTAGGAAAAAACCGTTTTAAGGCTTAAGTTAGAGAGATAAAGTTGTACAACCTTCACAAGATATGTAGGTACTGCCCATCTTTATTAATTTGTCATATAAAGTTTTTTGCCAAGCCTACTTCTTGTGGGCGTTTTTAAATTAAATATTTTTTTTTCTATAAATTTCATAGAATGAAATAAAATGCTATCCATCATCTTCCTAAGGGTACATAGGGATAAGGATAGGGTATCATACTGTTCGCCCCAAGCGGACTGTAGCCTTTTCTTATGTTTGAAGCTCTGGATGAGGTCTGTGTTTATTAGGCTTTTGTTCTTTGGAGGAAGTGGGTGCAGTGACTTAGTGGTTAAGTGCGTTGGACCACTAAGCGAGAGGTCGCTGGTTCAAATACCGGCCTGTACCACCTGAAAGTTTTTATTTAGATGCAAGGCAAAAAAGCCAACTGGGAGTCATAAAACTGATTTTCAAAAGAATTCAAAGACCCTTATGTAACAAAAAGCCTTTACTGTTCTCTTGTACAGCCTATTCTAGAATACTGTAATCCTGTATAGTATCCTTGGTATGAATCTGATATATCAAGAATTAAAAGCATACAGAAGCAGTTTCTTCTTTTTGCGTTGCGTGATTTACCGTGGAAGCCAATAATTCGACTTCAGCCTATACAAGCGGCTTAAAGTTACTAAATCTTTAAACATTGAAAAAAAATAAGAGAGATATCTGAAGCTATTTTTGTGTTTTGTGTTCTGACCGGTAGCATAAACTCCACCTACTATGTTCTTGAATCACTCAAAATAAACCCCAGACCGAGAAAAACAAGGAACCCGGATTTTTATAACAGAGTACGTCTAGATGTAACTATGGTAGCAACGGACCCCTACACAACATGACGAGGAATTTCAATATATATAATCGTATGCTGGATTTGAGCCCTACAAAAGATAAAGTAAAATAAATATTAAGAAAAGTAAAACATATTTATATATGTTTTGTACTTAAAAATGTCAATATTGAATAACTGTTAAATAATTAAATAACTAATTTAAGTTGTTTTGTTTTGCGCAACGTCTACGTTTGGTTAAATTTTTTAACTCAGTTGGCTTCAACATATCGAAAATATGTGTGACAAGTGAACGAATAAAAATCGTTCAAGTTCAGTTATAGTTCAATTTCTAAGCATGCTTGTATATTAAATCAAAACTTCTAGTTTTTTCTCAGCTAATATATCGACATTATTGTTTGTTAGCTCTTTAGATAGCATGAGGTCCATAAACAGTTTTTCTTCGATTGAAAGAGAAGCCACACTAGACAATCTGGTGTCACTCATTCTATTTCTTGTGAGCGTTTTATTTCTCTTTAAGAAATTTCACTTGATGCTGTTATCTGAACCATCTTTGCAACAAACTTAAAAATGAACAACAGGATCTAAGAAATCTCGAAACTTCAACTTACCTAGAAGGCTTGACTGCTGAAAAGAGCTCAAACTACTCACTTTGGAACGCCTTGAAGTCCATAAGGAAACCAAAAATGAACTCGCCACCAATAAGAAAAGATAACGGCGAATTGGCAAAAGGAGACAAAGAGAAAGCAGATTTATTTGCCGAGCATCTAGAAGCAACATTCAGGCCGTTCGATGGACGACCTTTAAACGAAGAACCGAATGCTCATACGCGATCCGACAACTATAAAGTAAAAGCCGTTTCTCTGTCCGCTCTTCGAATGACAATAAGAAAGTTGAAAATAACAAAGTTCCAGGATACGATCTAATCACTGGCGAAGTTCTGAGGGAGCTACCGAAAAGATCACTAGTTAAGCTGCTGTACATTATAAATGCTTCTCTGAGACTTTCATATGTTCCAAGACAATGGAAAGTAGCCGAAGTCATTATGGTTCCGAAGCCAGGGAAGAATACAAATGATAAGAAATCATATAGACCTATTTCGCTACTGCTAATAATATCTAAGGTTTATGAGAAACTTCTGCTAAAACGATTACAACCAGTAATTGAATAAAGACGCTTGATACCAGATCATCAATTTGGCTTCCGTGTCAAACATCCCACAATCGATCAGGTATATCGAATAACAAATGAAATTGAAAAAGCCCTAGAATGCAAAAAGATTTGCTCTAGCGCTTTTCTGGACCTATCGCAAGCCTTTGACAAGGTGTGGTATGAAGGCCTAAGCTAAGGACAATCCTACCGGAAAAATTATACAAAATATTGAAATCGTATTTTGAAAACAGACTCTTTCGTGTTAGACATCAGACTGAATTCTCTGAATTCAAGGAAATTCACGCCTGTGTTCCGCAAGGGAGCGTTCTCGGCCCAATATTATTCCTTCTCTACACAAGAGATATACCACAAGATAAAGGGACCATCGTAGCAACGTTCGCAGACGAATGGATGAGTCAGTCGAATCACCAACCGGAAAACTCCAACGGGCTCTTACTAAAGTATGCTAGTGGACAAAGACCTGGCGGATTGCCCTTAACCAGTTCGAAGACAAGCGTATACAACAAACTGCTCCTGTATAAGCAAGTGCTAAAACCTTCTTGGACATACGGTATACAACTTTGGAGTTGTACCAAACCAAGCAATATGGCTATAATACAAACATTCCAAAACAAAACGCTAAGAGCAATCGCGAATGCTCCATGGTATATAAGGAATAGTGATATTCACAGAGATCTAGGAATTGCTACCGTGAGAAACGAAGTAACAAATTTTGCTCGCAAACTTCATTTTCGCATTCATGGTCACTGCAATATTGAAATAATTCGTACCCTGGACGTGACATACTGCAAAAATGAAATAATTCCTACCCTGGACGTGACATACCTTGAGCGCCGACTACAAACAACAAGACCGTTCGCCCTAGCGTAGGTGCGTTCTCTGGAAAGCTACCTACCAAACGCGATTTACACTACAGAAGCGTAAACTACTTGTTAACATAACTTAGTCGTAGTCATCACTAAAAATGAAAAAATGAGAGGAACAAATTTCTTACTACTATGAGCGCGCGAAATAAATTATAAAAACCACCAAAATTTTTAATAGAGATTTATTCTTTCTTTATTCTTTATCTATTGTTTTTGGCTTAAGGTTCTATAATTATCACTATAGTAGAACGGTCGCCGTCTTAAGCGGAGCTGCACCGTAGTACTTGGTTGAGGTCTGTAAAAGAACTAACTGTTACAACTACTAGAATGCCAGAAGAAAATTGACATAAATAAATGTATTATTATGTTACGACATAAATCCACCATTGACCTGCTTGCCTTTACAGTTTCCACTGGGTCAGCCGAATGCATTGGGTGAATTTATTCACTCTATTTTTCAATAGGTTACCCAATGAATTGGCCTACTTTCGTTTGTTTATGTTATTCGGTCGTCATCAATTTTATGTGTCAATATAAAAGTGTTGACGATAATAATTTACCAGTATAATGGCCTACTGTAAATTCAGCAAGTACGGTTTATGAACGTAATATTGTCATCTTATGACCAATACTTAACTCCTCCTTCCTTAGAGAAAATTTTCTCCTGGAAATTATTATGACTTGGGATATCTATTACGTTTCCCTCTTGTTTTTCAGTTAAATTGTTAATTTTGACTTAGTTTTTCCGTTCTTCTGACATTCTTGTAAATTATGCTTCCGACAATAACGGTGATTAATATTATTATGAACATAGTTGTACCGGAAATTACATAGGATTTTATTTTATGGTATTCAACTAGATCAATAGTACGTCTATTTTCAATTTCTTGCCATTTTTCAAATTTTTTATATATGGTATTAGCAGTAACATTTTCTTTAATGATTTCTTCATAATAAAATTGAAATGTATAGTTGGTTTCCTTATTTTTAACTATAGCATCATTAACTTTGATATTACAATTCTGAATATTAATAATATAATTTCCTGCAAGATTTAAGTCTCTGGAGTCACAATTATTTTGCACAGTTTTATTTTCGGCATTTTTAACAATATAAGTTCTTTCATTTATTTTCATAATTTCAAAGTTTCTGTTTATTTTCATCAAACAATTTTGTTTAACAATACAATCATTTCTTCTTCTTAAATCGTTAACGTTATTTTTTTCACCGTCATATATATACTCGTTTCCTTTGTATACAGTTACAATAAATGGTTCTAAATCTACTTCTTGTTTTTCATGATTTGTTATAGGTATAATTAGTTTGATTGGGAGTGTAATGATTTCATCTGGGATTTTCAATGCTATAATAATGGACTCATCCGTGTATTTCATGACTCCTGATTTCATATTTTTTAACTTGCTTAAATTCATATCTGTCATTATTAATTCGTCTTTTGTAAGTAAACTAGGGGGAGTAATTCCCATTTTGGTTGCAGCTATGGTATCTATTAAATTATCAACTAGTTTCTCTAACATTTGTAGTCTAGTGAGTACTTCTGTCCGCTGTAGACGCTTAAGTATTGTCTTTTGTAACTGTTGACTTTCGTTCTGATATCGTTTTATTTCCTCCCTGTCCTTTGCAACTAAATCCCTTATGTTCTTCATATTTTCATCTAATTGTGTGTTAATTTTAATTTGATTATTTAGTTCGTGAATCGCGTTTTTATTGTTAGTATCTGTTATTCTAAGGTGCTCGTCTATTTCTTCCCTATCTGCATCATCCATGGTACCAAATAACCATTTCTGAGTACTTCCTACAAAATTTAAGAGTACTCTCTTGGATCGTGTCTTAGGAGGCATGATACTAAGTATTTTTGTATAAATTGTTAAACACTCTTTTCTTATTTCTGGGTCTTGCCCAATGATCTCAAATTTTTGTATTTCCTGCAATGTTTCTACCAGCTTGTTTAACTTAACGATGTGAAGGATGGTCTGGGTCTGGTTGATGATCTCTCCTTCTCCCATATTTATTATCGTGAATCCGCTATTACTCTCGATTGGCGTTATTACCAGTGCCGCTTGTACTAGGTTGGTTGTCATCATTAGGAAGATTAACATCAGTGGCAGATTCTGCAAATTGTCTTGGTCTTTTAATATTTGCTGTGTGTACCCTATCTAAATTTTTCAATCTAAAATTAGGTTCATTCTTATGTCTTACATGTTTATAATTTTTAATATAACCCACTTGCCTGGTTTCTGTATAGTCTTCCCTGTCTTGATTCCTTTTGTTTATAACGTTTGTTTTCCTCTTTTTAAGTCTCCTTACCACCAATTCTACATTTGTATGTAATACCTGTTCCGGTGACATGCCTATCGTAGTATGATATCTTTTGTTATAAATCTGAAAAGCTCTGAACATCTTTGTGTTTACTGATTCTTCCTGGTTCATGGTAAGTAAAATCTCGGCTATGGTGCTATGTAGGCGTTCTATGTCAGCGTTACCTGTATGCGAATTTGGTTTAGTGTAATGTACGTCAATGTTTCGTTCTCTAAGGTATTCTCTAATATGTGCAGTGTTAAACTCGTTATCTGTTATGATTTTTTTAGGTGAGCCTATTCTAGTCAAATGTTCAGTGATAGCATCTGTTTTGTGAATGTGGTTTTTACTTTCCAGTCTGTATACATACCCTTTCTTTGTTAACTTATCAATCATTGTTAGGAATATGTGTTTGTGGAAATGGTATATATCTAAATGAATTATTTCATTAGGTTGTTTAGGAGTTTCTGTTAACTTGAATTTTCCCTGTATCGGTTTCCTCTCGTATTTAGCTCTCTGGCAGATATCACAATTGTTTATTATCTGGGTAATTAGTCGAGTAAGTTTAGGATAATAAATTTGTTGTTTCAGTGTGTTATAAGATTCTATAATTCCCGAGTGTTGACTCTCTCTGATGTGGTAAATGGATATCTGTCTCCTAGCTTCAGCCTCTGTTCTTAAATCTCTTACTCTCCGTGTTAGTTTCACAAATTTGATTTTTCTGTTTCCTGCATATAAATTTATGATTATTTGCTGAACTTTATTATAATCTGGCTCTCTTACTTCAGCATAAATGCCAATTGTTCCTTGGGCTATTTCTTTGAGTTGGTCCGTTATTATTCCTATAGGATCTGAAGCTCTAACATACAAAATTCTTTTACCATGAAGTGTTTCGATTTTTGGTTCCTTATCATAACTTAAAATGTTTTGTTGTTTATATATATTGACTATACCTTCTTTGATAGGAATGTGATCAAATTGTTCCTCCATTCCTGAATGGACTGTTTCGTTGTCCGACGTTTGATTAACTTCCAAGCTTGCTTCTTCGATTCTGCTTAGAAAATCGGCAACTTTATTCTCCTGGCCCTTGAGATATTCAATCTCATAATCAAACTCTTGCAATTTAAGTAACCACCTTTGGTTGCGCTGAGAGAATTCGGCACCATTATATTTTTTGTACAAGTATTTTATAGGAAGATGGTCAGTCGTGATTTTGAACTTATTACCCCACAGGTATGGTCTTAATTTGGATACACTCCACACGATAGCTAGAAATTCCTTGTCCGTCACGGAATAGTTTCTTTCATGCTCGTTAAGAGTCCTTGAAATATAACAAACCGGCTGTTTGTCTTGTGTGAGGACAGCTCCGATGGCGAAATTACTTGCATCAGTAAATAGCTGGAACTGTTTCTCGAATTCCGGAAACTTAAGGATTGGGTGTGTTATCAAGTTAAGTTTGAGTGTTTCGAAAGCATTCACATACTCTGGGTCATTAACGTTTATCTTGGTGTCTTTCTTGAGGTACCTGGTCATTGGGTATGCAATTTTTGCATAATCCTGTATGAATTTCCGGTAATACCCTGAGGCTCCTAGAAAACTTCTAAGTTGTTTTTCAGTTTGCGGGAGTGGAAGATTTTTGATTGTATCTACTTTGTTAGGGTTCGGCTTTATTCCCTCTTCCGTCAGAATGTGGCCTAAAAACTCTGTTTCTTTCTTAAGAAATGAGCATTTACCAATTTGCAATTTTAGATTATGCTTTTTCAGAATTAAAAAAATGTCTCTAAGATTTTTTAAATGTTCTTTTAAAGAAGTAGAGAATATTAAAATGTCATCTAAATAGACAACGCAGGTTTTGTTTATGTGTTCCCGTAATATGTGGTTCATTAAGCGCTGAAAGGTAGCTGGGGCGTTCTTAAGCCCAAAAGGCATACGGATGTATTCGTATAATCCTTGTGGAGTTATAAATGCAGTTTTCGCTATATCATTTGGATGCATTAGTATTTGATGATACCCTTTTGCTAAATCCAGAGTTGAAAAGTAAACTGCCTTCCCTAACTTATCAAAGAGATTGTCTATATTTGGTAAGGGGAACCGGTCATCTTCGGTGAGTGCATTTAACGCTCTATAGTCGACACAAATGCGGTATTGCAATTGACCATCTTGATCTGGTTTCTTTGCAACAACCACGATCGGGGAAGCGTATCTGCTCATACTTTTCCTGATTATGCCCTGTCGCTCCATTTCTGTAATCTGTTTAACGACTTCATCTTCATGCTTTTTTGGCAACCTATACAACTTTGAGTATATTGGTTTATCTTCTTTAAGATGGATTTCGTGTTTGATCGTCGAGGTGTGGGTTAACCGATCGCCATCCCGGTATTGGATATCTTGGAACTCGTCTAGTAAAGAGGCCAATGCTGAGTGTTCTTCGCGATTGAGGCTGCCGAAGTCAGGATTACCTTCTTCTAGGTAGTTGCAAGAAAGCTCTTGCCCACGCTCTATCTTTAGTGTGGTCTTGTTTCGTAGAGTTATCTTTCCTTGCTCGAAATCAATAGTTTTAATTATATTTTTGAGGACATCCATACCCAGAAGTATGGTATAGTTTTTGTTCTCTAAGCTCTGAGCGTAAGCTTTAATGAATGTGTTATTGCTGTAGCCAAATTCTGTTGGCACGGGAAATTGAATTATGTTCGCACTCTGAGTTATGGTGCTATTAATAGTTCTTATTTCAACTTGTCGGGTATCTAATATTGGGTACGGCGTCATGTCGAGTTTGTTTGTATTAACAATCGTCATGGCACTTCCTGTGTCTATTAGAATGTAGTGTCGTTGATTGTTAATATTAGTGGGTATGGTCATTAATTGTCCGAGGCTCCATTCAGAAAAACCGGTGGTTCTACTGAATTAATTTCCTGTCGGATGGGCCCTTGGTCAGTTTGTACGTTGTTAGTATCCATGGGCTGTGACCTTGGAAACTGATTTTGCCGGACATTTCCTGATGTTCTTGGCTCATTCTGGTAATAATTATTATTTCTAACGTTCCCTGAGGATCTACCACTTTGGTCACCCCCATTCCTAAAATTCCCTGAATTTCTATAATACCCCCCAGGTTTTTGTTCATTATGGACTCGGTTCTGATGTCTACTTGGATGCTTATTTTCCATGGGCTTTAAATTTCCATGGTCATAACCAATGTAGGAGAATAAAATTCGTTTTATACTTTGTATATCATACTTATCTCTTAACTCCCTAGCTAAGTTAGCAACAGTTTCTCTGGCTCCTGATTGTCGGAAAATATGACATACGTATTAACCTTACTTAATAAATATTCTAATTTGTTAACTAAATCGTAAACGGAACTCACTTTCAGGCTCACTATTTCCCTCGTCAACTCCGTACTGCTGATGATCGGTCGGTAGTGGTGTCTGAACAGTTCCTTTGCCTGGCTCCATGTGGTCACGCCATTGACTAGGAGTAGATCCATTGCTCGTCCTTTGATCTTTGTCTGTTGGATTATTGTCCAGGTTGCCTGCTGGTCCCCTCCGGTATTTGTGAGATGGTTTTCCACCATGACTAGGAAGTGTGTCAGCGTTTTGCTATCTCCTTCGAATTCGGGTAGATGTTGTATCTCTCTTAGTACATGGCCGCCAATGCTAGCCGGTGGAATTCTGGCCACAATAGCCATAAGACTATTCAAAATCTCTCGATTAGACACTTCCGGCATCTCTACCTGGTTATGTGCCATACTTATATATGTGTATGCAGTTTATTTTTATGTCTGCACAAAAGTCACTTCACGAATTTGTTTGATTTGATACGACTTATTAAACTGTCGTGTCGCCGCGAGTTAAGGATCTTAGAACTTTTTACGTAGCGAACTTTCACGTTTTGGATCAGGATAGTTGTACCTGATCCTACCGACTGCGCCAAATAAATTATAAAAACCACCAAAATTTTTAATAGAGATTTATTCTTTCTTTATTCTTTATCTATTGTTTTTGGCTTAAGGTTCTATAATTATCACTATAGTAGAACGGTCGCCGTCTTAAGCGGAGCTGCACCGTAGTACTTGGTTGAGGTCTGTAAAAGAACTAACTGTTACAACTACTAGAATGCCAGAAGAAAATTGACATAAATAAATGTATTATTATGTTACGACATAAATCCACCATTGACCTGCTTGCCTTTACAGTTTCCACTGGGTCAGCCGAATGCATTGGGTGAATTTATTCACTCTATTTTTCAATAGGTTACCCAATGAATTGGCCTACTTTCGTTTGTTTATGTTATTCGGTCGTCATCAATTTTATGTGTCAATATAAAAGTGTTGACGATAATAATTTACCAGTATAATGGCCTACTGTAAATTCAGCAAGTACGGTTTATGAACGTAATATTGTCATCTTATGACCAATACTTAACTCGCGCGACCGGATCTCATAGTTCTTCTCTGAGGGGTGAGGTTTAGCCCGTAGGCAGACTAGATATATCTGAATCGGGCATAACCAATGGTACGGGCTGTTGGTATCTTCTGAAGATTACTCACCTCCAGGCGCAACCAAAAAAAAAAAAAATTGGTGCTGTTATAATTGATATTGTCAGCAAAGGTTGTAATAATTTGTATATTTCGGAGTAAATATTTTCTATTTTGTTCTCTGTTAAGTAATTTAATAAGCTCAAATCTCTTACATGTTTATTGTTGTCCGAAAAAATTTCTGCCATATTTTTTTTAAAAGGCTGCTAAAGGCTTCAGTTGGAAAGCATGTTGAATATGCATCGAATGTATTGAAATCAACTTAATTTCAGTCAATCACTAAACCTAAACTCTATCTGCTTTATTATAGAGTCCAAAATCTCGTAACCCACTCTACTTAACCCGGATTATCCAAGAGAATTTTTTTTTTAATTTTTTGATGATTTTCGGAAGTAAGACCACTTTTTGTGTTTGTTTTGAAAAAAAAATTATAAAATTGGTGTTACCATTTGATGGGGATGAGGTGTACCTCATGGTACAGTGAGATAATATACTACCATATCCAAATATAAATACATGACGCAACTTTAAGTTTTCATTTGATATATCCAATCAGTGCATGACAAAAGTTTAGAACTACTTGCGTTTCAAGTGCAAATTTTTAGGCGTTGATGATAATTTGGATCAAAGATAGGGTTCAACCCAAACTATATATCCGGATGAAGTAGTTCCAACACAATATTTATAGCCCCATCTGATTGGCTCTCCTCTAATGAACTGTTTGGTAGGATGACATCCAAAATAGGGTATCATACCTTCATCTACACTGTAATTTTCCACAACTGGAGCATATAGCAAAAACTTCTGAAGCAAGTGATCAAGTAACGAACGATTGAAGTAACGATCATTTGGATCTAGTTGAGTGTTATCGCAACAATGTAGTACTCTGAATATATGATCAAATCTATTTCTCGTGATGGTTTTGGAAATAAGGACATTTTGTGATCTTGTTTATTTTCCCTATCTTGATACATTGTTGTAGCCACTCAAAATCAGTATTCCAATTACGCTTTACGTACGTTTTTCTTGACATTGTTTTGCTTTAAAAAAACACACACATACTTTTCAACTAATTGAACAAAAATAAACTTAAATTGACACACAAGAGATCTTAATGTGAAGATTCAAAAAAGGATTTAAATAAATGTATTTTTTCAGAACTAACATTTTTTTAATTAGGTGTACCATATACGGTACAGTGGGATAATTCGGGTTTATAAGTTTTTTGCCACGCCTACTTTTTGTAGGCGTTTTTCACTAAAATGCACTTTTTGGGGGCGTTTTTTCAAAAAATATTTGTATTTTTTTTTAATTTAATTGAATGCAATAAAATGCTATCTTCTTAATGCTTTTTTCTTTGGGGCATATAGGGATATGGATAGGGTATCATACTGTTCGCACCCAGCGGACTGAAGCCTTTCCTTATGTTTATAATTATTTTGTTTTTAATGCTTAAAATTGAAAACTGAATATATTACAGCGACAACGCAATCTTCTCATACCTTCTCTCCAGTAAGAGAATGATAGGAATAGGATATACTTCCTTTACTTAACGGGCTCCCGACCCGTGAAGAGTCTCTGCCTGAGTCAGAGCAGCAGGCTTGGTCTTTGAAACGGAGTTTCGATCTTTCTTGTTGTCTCGAACCTGGGGTCTGGGATTCGAAGATCCTCTTGGGTGGTGCATTATTGTCCATTCGCTCGATGTGGCTGACCCAATGTAGTCGGCGTTTTTTAGCTTTTTGGACTACATCCACATCATGGTACAGCTCAAAGAGTTCGTGGTTGTATCTTCTCCTCCATTCGCCCTCCTCGCACACAGGGCTATAGATTCTTCGATTCTTCTCAGCACCATAGAGCAGAACTGGCAGGATCAGAGTTTAGTATAGCTTACACTTTGTCCTTCGCGTTAGGAGTTTTGAACCCATTTGTTTTGCCAAACCGAAGTAGCAATGGTTTCCTAGGGTAATTCTTCGTTCAATCTCCACTAAGGTGTCGTTTGCGGAGTCAATGTCAACCCCGGTTGGTTTCTTCAACCCATACTTGGTTGATGATATGGTGCATGCAGCCTACGAAAGCATCACCACCATGTTTAAAGAGTTCCGCTGGCAGGCCATCAGAACCAGCAGACTTGTTGTTTTTCAGCTTTTTAATAGGCATAGCAATTTCCTCTAAACTGGGAAGTGGAATTTGTTCTACATTGACTGAACGCGGGTTCTCTCACAGCATAGCTGGTAACCGACAGTGGTCTCGGCTACTTTCTTGATGATGTTGCGATACTGGTTAAGCATGCTGTTTGTATATGTGGATGGTGAGCGCACAGCAGAGAGTTTCTCGCTCAGGCAACTCCAGATGTGCTAAGGCGTCAAATGTCAAATTTCTTCTTCTGGGCAGTTCACAGCTTCTTGTTGGACAGTCGAACTCTCAATCTGGCTGCAACAAGAAAATGGTCAGAGTCGACGTTTGCCCCTCGGTAAGTGTGCACGTTCAAGGCATGGAGTGGAGGCTGTGCTTACCAACCAATCCGCCGAAGATGTTTTCTTGCCGACTTTAGCATTGAAGTCCCCGAGTGCAATTTTGACATCGTACTCCGGACAGGCTACGTAGGCTATGTCAAAGAGGTCATAAAATTCCTCCTTAATAGGGCCTCGTCGGTAGGAGCGTGTGCACATATTAGGCTAATGTTTTGGAATTTAGCTCTGATGCGGATCACAGCCAGGCGTTCACTTATCGGCATCAAGGCCAATACTTTGGATCTAAGCCGATTTCTCACGACGAATCCGCATCATATGCAATCTTTTGTTACAGCTACAATAAATGTCGCAATTTTGTGTTTTCATAATTCCTAATCCTATCCATCGTATCTCCTGGATCGCAGTAATGTCGACCTTGTACCGCGAGAGGACAGACTTTTTTTGAGTAGCACCTGAAGTGTAGAGTGTCCGCACAATCCAGGTACATGCATGTCCGTAATGTAAGTCCAAGTAGCTCATATAGGGAGATCACCTGTTCAACCTAACTGGAACTGTGGACGCCGCCGTTGATCCATCCGTAGAACTGGTCCGCCGCCGGAAACCGGAAAAAAGCCTTAGTGAGCAGGCCCCCCTCTCTGTTTTTATCAACAGAGAGTGGAAAAATAATACTATTAAAATCAAACCATATATCGAAGGAATAATAGCGCCCCGTGCAGGGACGCAGGGAGTAAGAATATCCCTGCAGCGCCCACCAGTGCTTGTAATCAGGAATAACATCTAGGCAATTTAAACATCCAGGTGAGCCTAGCAACAAATTTAATACCTTTAAACTGCCCCACAAGTGTGCATCAAAATCCGTGGGTTGACACGACTGGAGATCACCGGTGTCATAAAAGTAAGATCAATCAAGAACTTATATCAGGAGCATGCACTTGTTGAACAAACAATCTCTCTAAAGCTAGCATTATGGGAATCGACGTTCAAAGAAACACTACCCCGCCAGGCACTTCCAATGCTACTCATGGTTGTGATCCTCGGACGAGCAGAAATGCACGAGTCAGAGCTATTCGGTTTCCGGGTGATAACAAAATAATGCAAAGACTTACTGCGAAACCTAAGGGTCGCGAGTTGGAACGTTGGAAGTATGAGCTACGAGCTGGAAGAGATGATGTTAAGAAGGCGATTGGACATCTTGTGTGTCCAAGAAACGAAATGGCGAAACACCGGAAATCGGGCGCGTTTCTTGGACGTTAAGACAAAAGCATACAAGATGTTCTAGTACGGTAAAGAACAGGGTAAGAATGGTATCGGTATCATCCTTGCGGCAGAATTATTTAGCCACGTATTGACCATTTCAAAGTCCAGTGAACGTTTCATGTCTCTCAAACTGGTGATTCAAGGCGAGGTGTGGAATATTGTCAGTGCATATGCTCCCCAAATCGGGTGCGAGCAAGGGGAAAAAGATGCATTCTGGCTTGATTTCCACAACCTCATCAAGAATATCCCAAAGGATGATGAATGGACATGTCGGGAAGTCTAACGAAGACTATGAAGACTGCCAAACACAAACACTAGGATATGGCACCATGAATTCTTCTGGATTCTTCTGGTGAAGACATCCTAAGCATGTGCAAGTCATACGGTCTGATCGTTTTAAATACAATGTTCATCAAACAGAGCCGCCACCTTGTCACTTATAGTAGTAGCGGAAATGAAACCCAGATTGACTACCATTTGGGGGCAAGTTTCATGAAGCCTAGAGTTAAAGATTGGAAAATTATCTTGGGAGAGGCAATCACCTGGCAACGTCCCCTCCTGACAGAAATATTCATGGAGAAGAAGAACAAAAATACAGACAAAGGTTTCTGCGAAAAACAATTGGTACAACCTGGATAAAGAAAAAGGCGAGCCATTTATTATCAACATGGAAAATTTCCTCCGTAATAACACCAACGAAACATAGGAAACAAAAAAGAAGTGGGCTGTGCTGTGCTGTGTGGATAAATAATCCAAAAAAAAAAGAAAAAAAAGTGCATTGTGTTAGGGCAATCCCTCTCGCTCCCATTCGTTTGCTGGTGCCTTGCTTGGCTATAGCAAGTGCCGTATGTCTGGGTATGGTATCATTTGGCGAATAGCGGGTCGCGTTGTGAAGATTTTGTTGGCAGACTAAAGCAATTCATTGTATGGGCATAACACCTGAGTGATTGGAAAGCTGACGTCGGGATCTATACGGTACGGCCCAGCTCAGTCAGCGTCGGAGTTGAGTTTTTTTGTGTTTGTTTTTTGTTATGCGTGGGAATTTTAAAGTGGACGTGAGTAATATTCATGGGTTGAGATCAAATTTTTTTTCATTGTACGCCCATGCGATTCACAATAAACCAGCTGTTTTGGCACTAAGTGAAACACAGGTCAGCATTCATTCCGATTTAACGGAGTTTAGTCTGCCTGGATATAACTTGGTGCCATTATTCTTTTCCCATCGTGGTATCGCCGTTTATATACGCAGTCATGTAGCCTACCAACTTCTACCTCAATATGGTCAATGTTCCAATACGGAATTTAGTTGTGTTTGGTTAAAATTCTACAAAGTCCCACCGGTAGTAAAAACTTTTGGTCGTTTGTTATATTATTATGTTGAATATTAAAAATTCGGCCTCGTCATCTGTCCCGACACTCATTTGCAATGACACCCCAGCTGTCAGCTCTTCCGATAAAGCCAATCTGCTCGCTGCTCATTTTGTAGCTAGCTCAACGCTGGCAGATTGTACTTTGTCTCCCCCTGTACTCGAGCGCGTAGAATCTTCTATGGGACGGATCCATTTTCGCACTCGTACAGTGGCAAGAGTTCTTCGTGATCTCAACATACATAAATCCGCTAGTCCAGATGGTATTTCCCCTATCGTTCTGAAGAGTTGTTCTTCCACGCTGGCAAAACCAATGCGTAAGCCTCTCTATCTGTCCTATTCTTCAGGGCTCTTTCCGAGACGTCCCTTCTTTCCCAGTTCATGAAAACGCTGATAAATTGTCAGCTTATGAAATATCTTGAATCCCGAAAACTTCTTAATGACCGGCAGTACGGTTTTCGCAGCAACAGATCCACTGCTAATTTGATGACATATCTATTCACCGTGGTGGTGAAAATAAGGTCGTTGCGCTTGATATTTCAAAGGCATTTGACAGAGTTTGGTATCAAGCTCTCTTGTCGAAAATGCGTGCATTTGCAATCGATGTTACCCTTCTTCAATGGATTAGAAATTACCTTTCGGACCGTTAAATACAAGTTGCTTTGGACGGTTTCAAGTCTGCAACTCACCAAATAAATGCTGGTGTTCCCCAAGGCTCCGTTTTGTCTCCGACTCTCTTTCTCATTTTTATCAATGACCTCCTGTCTGTCACTTCAAATCCAATCTATTCCTTTTCTGATGACAGTACCCTCAGCTTTACATATTCGTTTTCTGGGCAACGCCCCTCATCTTCAGGCGTTGAACTGGAACGGCAAAGTATATTAAGCTCATTGAATTCCGATCTTGACAGCATACTTAAATGGGGTAAAACCAACAGAGTGGAATTTAATGCTTCCAAAACGCAATGCTGTCTGCTGTCATTGAAGCGAACCCCTAATTCTCTGCCATTATCCATGGATGGCACTTGCATCGCCGAAACCGAAAGACTTTCCATCCTCGGTATGTGCGTTAACGACAAACTTCGTTGGAATGACCACATATTCGATGTCGCCAAGAACGCTGCGAAATGTCTGGACTTCCTTAAGCGATGCAAAAATATTTCACCCCTTCTGATCTGGCTACAATCTTCAAGGCGTTCATTCGCCTAAAACTTGAGTACAACGCTCATATCTGGTCTGGTGCACCAATGACATATTTGGATCTGCTTGACAGGATTCAAAAACGTGCGGTAAAATTTTTTGGCGAACGAGACATCACGAAATCATTTGACTCTTGTAGTCATCGTCGTGATGTCTCCTGCCTGTCATTGTTTTATCGGTTCTTCCACCACAAGTGCTCAAATGAAATAACCAGTTGCATTCCACCCCTACAGCAATTCAACCGCAATACTCGCCATGCTAGAAATGCACATCAGTTTACGCTCAAGCCTGTATTCGGACGTACAGCGACATACCAGGAATCGTTTCCCAACCATACAATACGAATGTGGAATGCTCTACCCCGCTCTGTTTTTCCTACGCATTATAGTTTACAGACATTTAAAACCAACGTGCATCGGTATCTCCTTTTTTCTAATCCTTCACTTCCCTAATGTGCACTGTGTTACTTCATTATAAGGGAATCCAAAATACCTTTAGTGCGCGTACATTTAAAAAAAAAAAAAGCGAAGTTGAGGATGAAGAATACAGCGCACAAGATATGTGGGATTCCCTACAACGAGAGTACGAGTTAGGTCGATTGAGACTGGGAATTCTGCGTTAGAGTGAGAGGGAAGATGTGAGTTTTGAATGGGGTATGATTGTTGTTGTCGTTGCATTCGGTTTGGTTTGTGTCGTCATATTTTTTTTATTTTTTCTTGTTGCTTTGTTGTGTGGTTGGCTAGTGAGTATCTATTATTTTTTCTTGTTGCTTTGTGTTTTATTTTTTCTTGTTACTTTGTTGTGTGGGTGGCTGCTATGTTTGTTTTATTTTTTGTTTTTGCTTTGTTGCGTCCGTGGTCAGATATGAGTTTTGAATGAAGTTGAGTGTCGTCATATTAGATATCAGTTTAGTGTCTTTGTTTAATTTTTTGTTTTTGGTTTCTTTCATACTGTGTGATTAGTGTGTGTGTTGAGAGGGATTCTGTTGAGATGCGTCAGTGAGCGGTGTGTGTGTTATTTGTGATTTGGATTTTTTAATTGCTCTAAGTAGGAGTTAGGTCGATTGAGACTGGGAATTCTGCGTTAGAGTGAGAGGGAAGATGCGAGTTTTTAATGGGGTATGATTGTTGTTGTCGTTGCATTCGGTTTAATTTGTGTCGTCATATTTGTTTTATTTTTTGTTTTTGCATGATAAGTTAAATGTATGGTTGCTATGGATTATACATTTTTTATCCATCGGCCATCCCATGGCACCCAAGCTGCAGCGTCAGCCAAATGACCAGACCCTTAGCGAGTCCAGTATCTGGCCCATGCCCTTGAAATCCAACGGCACAGCACAATCGTAGTTCCCACACCAGTCCATCGTCCGTCCCAAGCAGCCAAGCTGCAGCGTCAGCCAAATGACCAGACCCCCCAGCGAGTCCAGTATCTGGAACCATGCCCATGCCCTTGAAATCCAACGGCACATTGTACGTGAGGGTGGTCTTTTGAGGTCTATATCTTATATAAATAAATAAAAAACAAATGAGTCTCTGATATGAGACACATTATTGTTTGTTATGATTTCGACACATTATGGTGTGTGATGGTTGAACTGACTACGTTAGCGTTACTTTGTTGTTCATGAATTGAGTAAATAGCCCCAAAGGAAGCCTTGTTGTGGCATATTGGGTTGGGTACCGAATAGGATTGCTCTTATTTTAACGACCAATCTGTTTATTGGGATCTAAGTTGCAGCGTCAGTCAAATGATCAGACTTCCAGCGGTCATGCCCATGCCCCTGAAATCCAACGGAACTGCACAATTGTCGTTCCGACGCTAGCCACAACGATGATTGAGTCTCTGGTATGCGACACATTGTTGTTTGTTATGATTTCGACATATTATGGTGTCTGATGGTTGATTGGGATTGGTTGAATAGCCCATGGAAGGGCACATGAGTTTTATAGGATTCCTGTCTTATCGCATTGATCATATTGTCGCGTATTTCTTTTTTTTTTTTGATTATTGAATACAAACTGTGAAATTTTAGGAGGGGATTCCTTGTATAAAGGCCAAGCGTAAGAATTAGGAAGTATCAGTTTATCTTAAAGCTAAGGTGAAGAAAGTGTGAAATAAAATGGAATTTTTGAACCAACTGGGAGCCGTCAAGCCATTGGAGAGTCTGAAGACTTTAAAACTGAAGATAAAGTACCGAATCCTGAAAGGTACGCGATGCCAGACCAAATATGGGTCCAGGATTTTGGTGGAGCTGGAAAAAAGTAAGGTGTTCCTACCGGCGCGGTTTGACACCATGGATGAGGACACTTTGAAGCTGCTCTCCTCAAGCCAGATGGAGGTGATCCAGCCTAATGGAAACTCGTTTGAACTGGCTTTCCATGCCTCATCAGCAGCGGAAGCAGAAGAAGAAGAAGAGGTGGAGTTTTTACTTTCACAGCCATTTTTGTAAAATTTATTTAAAAAAATAATAAAATAAAAAATATACTTATTGAAAATTATTTGGTGTTTTTTTTTATTTGTCTGTTTAGCGTTTTGAGGTAGTCAAGGATCAGGCAACATTCGTCAAGCGATTCAACTTGCGTGGTCGAAGGATTGAATTCCGTATTAAGGATGTGGCAGACAACGCTGAACCAACAAATTGGGTCCAAAACGCAGTGAAGGGTATGTTTGAGCGTATTGCTGCAGATCTGGATTCTTCAGATATGGTGGGGATAACGTTTACAGGTACGAATTTCGAACATCGTGGTCCTGGTTGGATGGGTTTTAAGAAGGCGTCCGAATCAAATTGGAGTGATGTCTGGGAATTAATCACGAAAATATTCCAGAGCAATTCCGAAGGCATAAGTACGGATACTCTTCGGATAAATGTCACATCGGTAAGGCTTCCTACCGGGCAAGGAAATGAACTAAGGCAAAAATATAATTCTTTCGATGAAGAATCTGCAAGAAGGAGAGGAATAATTGCTATATCAAACAAGGACAACCTATGCTTACTTCGTGCATTGGTTGTAGCAATTGCTCTCGTAAACAAAGATTCGGATTACGTGAAAATCCGACGAAATACCGGAAAACTTCAGGATGTTCAAACTGCCAATTTAATTAGCATGAGCGGTGTAAATATACCGACTGAAGGTTGTGGTATTCCAGAGCTTCGCAGTTTTCAAGATCATTTGTCGGAATATAAGATCACCGTCTACGAGTATGCCCGAAAAGGACGGTCTGTACTATTTGAAGATGTTACCAATAATAGTAGTAAAAGACTAAATTTACTATATTTCAATGCTCACTTTAATGTCATATCATCTTTGACGGCAGCCTTCATACCGTACAATACAAAAGCCGATCATAGATGTGTAAAGGCATGTCCACAATATCAACAAGCACCTAGATGTCCGACGAACCTTCCCGAAATTCTATGCAAAGAGTGCAACAGAACTTTTAGAAGACAGGATTGTTTTGACAAACACAAGGCTTCAGGATCAACCGGAAACCGAGCGATTTGTGAAACTGTTAAAAGATGTGCTGATTGCCTTAAAACATATGGAGCAAATAGAGGACATACTTGTGGGGAGTTCTATTGCAATAAATGCGATCAACACGTCTCTCAAGAACACTTGTGTTACATTCAGCCAGACACTAGAAACCCAAAATTAAAAGATGTTCTCTACGTATTCTATGATTTGGAGAGTCGTCAAGAGAAGGTTATTGGTGAAAAGGTGATAAACGATTATGCCGATTCAATAAAACTTCACGAGCCAAATTTGTGTGTTTTCCAGCAAAGATGTGACCATTGTTTGAGTGAAAATGACCTACAATTTTGCCAAAAATGTAAATTCAGACTTAATGTGAAAAAAGGTCCGAATGTTAAGCCGAGTTCCTACAACACCTTCTTAATGTTCGCAAATCTTTTAAAAAGGTTATTGTTATAGCGCATAACGGTCAGGCGTACGATCATCAATTCATTCTAAACTACATCCTACAAAATACCAGATTTCAACCGGCATTGATTATGAGAGGAACTAAAATAATACCCATGGAATTGGAAAATGTGAAATTCATCGATTCACTGAATTATTTTCCAATGGCTTTAGCAGTTCTTCCGCGTGCTTTCGATCTAAAACAATCGCTAAAAGAGGGTTATTTTCCGCATTTCTTCAATACCAAAGAAAATGAAAATTATAATGGTCCATTGCCGCCCGTAGAGTATTACAATCCGGACGCTATGAAAAGTAATGATCGAACTGTATTCTTGAACTGGTATGAAGAAAATAAGCATATAGAATTTAATATGCAACGTGACCTTCTTGCATACTGCATCAGCGATGTACAGTTCCTATCTGAAGCGTGTATTAAATTCAGAAATTTGTTCTTTGATCAGTGCAATGTGGAGCCGTTTCTAGAGTCTGTAACTATAGCATCGGCATGTAACCTGGTATATCGCCATAATTTTCTACAACCAAACACTATTGGCTTAATACCTAGAAATGGATACAGCCAAGCTGATAATCAATCACGCCAGGTAATTGAGTGGCTCATTTGGGAAGAAAAGAGGCGAAATTGTGTCATTCAGTATGCAGCCAAGCAACGAGAAGCGAACGTAGTAGCTGGCGTAAGTGTTGACGGTTTTTGTAAGGAAACCAAACAGGTGTTTGAGTTTCATGGCTGCTATTATCATGGGCACACTTGTTTAAAAAATAATCGTGATAAGTCCTTAAGCAATGACCAGTACGACACTTTAAATTCACGCTATGAAAAAATCAATGCTAAATTGACTCGGCTAAGGGAGTTCGGTTACGAGGTAATTGAAAAATGGGCTTGTGAATTTAAAAAGCAGTTGAGTGATGAAGATGTCAAATATTTAAAAGCACATCCAATAACACAATATGCTCCATTAAATCCTCGCGATGCATTTTACGGTGGCCGTACAGGCAACACATACAACTATTATAAATGTAAAGAGGGGGAAAAAATCAAATACATAGATTTATGTTCTCTATACCCTTGGGTTTGTAAGTACGGGAAATTTCCATTGAATCACCCCAAAGTTCACACCACCACCACCACCACCACCACCACCACCACCGATTGATCTCAAGTGAATTTACAGAGCATCAATGGAGTTATAAAATGTAAAATAATTCCTCCAGAGCAATTGCTGCATCCGGTATTACCTGCAAAGCAAAATAATAAATTAATGTTTACATTGTGTATGACATGCAGTGAACAATTATCTCAAGAAGAGCAATGCGCCCACGATGATGATGAAAGAGCTCTGCACGGAACATGGATTATTGATGAAGTTTTGAAAGCAATAGAGAAAGGGTATAAGCTAGTAGATATTTTCGAAATATGGGAGTATTCGATGATGCAATATGATAAAATTGCGAAATCAGATGGCCTCTTCACTCAAATGATGAATAAATTCATTAAAATAAAACAGGAAGCATCAGGATGGCCGAATAAATGTGCAACAGATGAAGATAAAAACAAATATACAGCTGATTTCCTAAACAATGAAGATGTCAAACTAGATTTTGAAGAAATTTGCAACAACCCTGGAAAAACATCTTTTGCTAAACTGATACTGAATTCGTTTTGGGGTAAATTCGGACAAAGAGTAAACCAGCAGAAAACATCAATAGTTAATAGTCCGTCTGAGTTATATCAGATGCTTACGAATCCAACCGTATTAGTCTGTCATATTCTCCCTATAAATGAGGAAAATATCGTAGTAAGTTGGCTGTATAAAGAAGAAGCCGCAGATACACTATCAACTGTAAATGTGTGTATTGCAGCTTATACAACCACGCAAGCTCGTCTAAAATTGTACAGTTACCTGGAACAGTTAGAAGATAGAGTACTATATTATGATACTGATTCCGTAATCTACATAAGTCGCGAAGGAGAACCTGACCCACCGATGAATTCATAGGAGATATGACTGACGAATTAGAGTGCTATGGTCAAGGAAGTTATATTACTGAATTTGTAAGTGGCGGACCGAAAAATTATGCTTACAAAGTCTACAGTACAAGAGATGACATCGAAAAAATTGTGTGTAAAGTAAAAGGAATAAATCTAAATTATTCAGCATCGAAGAAGGTCAATTTTGAGACGATTAAGGAAGCTGTACTTAACGCTACGAACACAGATGATATAAAGATTATTTCGAATAATATCCGTCGGACGCGAGAACATCAAATAATTACTGTTGTGGAAATAAAAGCCTACAAACCCAGAGCAGAAAAACGTAGATTTCTTGGTGATCACAGTTCCCTGCCATATGGCTATAAAAGACTCAAATAAAAAACACCAATTTCATATTTCATTAAAAGAATCAAAAATGTTTTTTTTATTTTATTTTCACTTAGTTTCCACTTATAAATTTGTTTAACAGGTAAACATTTTGCAGGGCGCAGCATTTACCATGGAATGAACATTTTGTCTCATTGGGATAGAGACGCTTTAGTTCTTTAAATTTCGGGCAGCCAATATCTTCAATGTCCATCACTTCAACATTTTCATCTTGTAGTATTTCCTTCATCCATTGAGCTTTTTCAGTTCCTTTGCGTACAAAAGAGTATTCCTGATTTTCTCCTGAAGATATTTTCTCACTGTTCGGAATTCTGTGAATCCTCCATCCCAAACTAAGCCGTGATGGTTTTCATACAACCAATTGGCTTGTCTTCTTAATGAGGGTGTTAACTGGTCAGAGCTGAATGGCGGCTTTACGATGAAATGATAATGATGACCACTGTGCAGGACTGCTATTTCCTTTGCAATAAACTGGTTGTTTGGTCCTTTGAATCCCTGCAGGTCGATAACAAAATACATTTTTACGAGTGCGTACGCGTGTATTTACGGTAAAAAAAAATAGAAAAAAAGGACGTGTGTTTGCGATAAAAGCCAGCATTAAACTAAAGACTTATATTTCTCGTAAAACTGTCTGACTCAATGGATTGTAGTTTATAATGCGATCGTGTAACATTGAACAGTAGGCAGATGTATTAGCAGGTATTATTTTTGTTGTTGCTGTTTTGATTTCAATACGAATATCAATTGGACCGTTTTTGATTATTTCGCTCTGGTGCCGGAAATCAATTACGAAAATTTTTGCTTGAGATTTAAAAGCATCTCTTGATAAGAAGCATCTCTTAAAAGGCGATTATAGTAGGTTTTTCGAAAATCACAATACATACTATATAATAAACTATAGTTATTTTTATCAAAAGCCAAATTTAGATCTTCACAAGGATAAGCATCGGAATTTAGATAAGCCTTTATATTTAAAATATCACAATGATCAAAATTAGTTACATTTCCTTTCAGTAAATTGCGTTTGTTTGTTTGCAGAGCAAGTATAATGTAGCGGCTTCTCCATTTGAGAGGTTGTCTTTACATTCCAAATATGATGACTGACGCTGGGTAATGCAGGATATTCGTATAGATCCCAGTTGCGAAAAGCCAGCTTCATAGTTTGTCCATTATTAATATGTTTGTATAGTTTTGATTTGTAAGTATCAGAGAGTGTTATATGTGGAATTTTCCATTGTACTTTAAGCAAGTTTATCTTTGCTTTCTCATCCTCGTCAGCAATTAATGAATTATCATCTGTGCGTGCGCGTGTTAGAATCAAATCATGACGGCCATTTGGTATAGTTTTCTTACAGTCTTCAGCAAATCCCAGTAATTTATTTAGTGGCATGCAAAAATTAAAATAGATTCCATTAACATTGATTGAAGAATTAGGTGACCAGGATGCATTCAAAAGCATATCACTTTCATTTTTATTCAAAGAGAGATAGTTTTTAATTGTTGACGTAATGCCGACACTTCGATTACTATCAATTTCCACACCATTTTATTCATAACGAATTTCATCGAATAAGAAAGCTACTCCATTATTTACAAGTTTTGTTTTCGCAACGGCTGATCCATCAGTTTTCGACACAGTACCCTCAATATAAATGTAACTTTCTGAAGGAAAAATATTAAGATTTTGATGTTGGACACAAATTTGAATGATGTCATTTTTGTCGAAATTATTTCAATATGGCGAGTACGTATGATATTCCAATTTTGAGATACTCTCCTCAAATTTCGGTTCTTCAAAAATATTCAGCATGTCTTGTAGGTGTTTTGGCTTAGATTTTTAATCTGTAACCTAGTGATAATAGAAATTGCCGATTTTGTACAGCTAGTACTGATGTTTTCCTATCAGAACCTGATAGTATATTGAGAGGTTTAGTAATATCACCTACTCTTTTATACGATGGGGTTATCATATAGTATCATTGTTGTGGTTTTAGATGCAATCGAATTGTTATCGTTTCGTTTCGAAAGTTTATAAGATTTCCGTCCTGATCTAAGAGATTCAATGTTATAGAACTTATCCTCTTAGCGCTCACTGGCAGATAGATGACATTGTGAGGAACTTCAACTATTTTATATCCCGGGCTTACATTAATAGAAAATTCATGCAGTATATGAGCAGGTCGATTGTTTATATATGTTTTATCAATTAAATTACATTCAATTCGCACAATATTCACTCTATTGATGTCAACATATAGGTCAGATTCATGCATAATATTGGGAACAAGTTTCTTCTTACTGAATCCCAAGAGTGAACCAATACTACGATGATGAGAAAAATCAATTTCCATATTGCTGTAAACTCCACATTTCAAAGTATTATTATTGGCTCTTAATTTAATTATAATTTTTTCAGCTCTATCCTCGTTGTGTAGCTTCAGAACCTCCTGAATTACATTATTAATATCCTCAATTTCGTAAGAACCTACCGGAAAAGTGATTTCATTGTTATCACCAAAATGAAACGAGTTATTAAATACATCCACATTAGGTATAGAATTGTAGGTCTGGAAGTCAACTAAACCGCAAACGTAATCAGTATTTAGGATTATTGGAGGAAAGTAATCGGCGGTGAGCGTAGATTTGTTTCCACTCAATGTAAGTGTTAACGACATTGCTATTGGAATAGAAATGAAACATATTTTGATTTTGTAGTATTTATTTATTTACATTTTGATCGAATAGGAACTTCAAACATAAATGACCACATATAAATGTATTAAAATTTTGACAATTATTACAATTGTACTGAATATTTTCACCCAAATATTTTACAACCTCTATAGGCGGTCTTAAATTACCAAAACTGTCAAAGTATTTTACAATATTTTTATTCTTAATATATGCTACCCAATGTGTCCCTGGTCCACGCTTATTGTCCAAGTTAATTACACCACATTCTCTATCAAGCGATCTTATAGGTAATTTATCTCTCATGTAAACACCACGAAAATAGGGTATATTGACTTTTCCGAATTTCATAATATCAATATTGGAGAGCGGATGATTGGGTAGCAAATTTAAAAGTTTTTTGAATCGTTCGGTTTGAGAAAAAGTCCAAATCCTTTTTTGTATGGTTGTAGATAAAGTCCCTTGCCCTTCTGAATTTGAACCCCATCCATAGCTTGGTTGTGGCGTTTTTTCTCCTCCAACTGTTTCTTGGCTACCTTTGAAGCATTAGTCCTGCAGCTCCCCCAGTTAGGGAACCAACCGCTGATAATCCAGCTAAGATCGGTAATAATGGTAGGAAACCTCCAATTTTTGGTAGCGGTATGACTCGGGGAATGGAAATGCTCTTCCGTTTATTTTTAGTAACTTTTTTAGCTGCTTGTAAAGCAGATATTGCAATTTCGTTTGGATCTTTACTTTTTGGATTTCTAATAGCGTTTCTAGCCTCCATAATGGCTATTTTCAATAATTTTTATTCATTTTAAGTTTTTGTTTCCTTGCTCTGCTATGATTAGATTTGCAACCCATACCGAATTTTGTTTTAGCTTTCATCATATTCGTAACCAATATGCTACTTAATTTCTCTGCTATTGATGAGTCTTTCGCTTTTACTCTATGCCAAGCCTTTTCAGTTAGAATTTTATCAGCAATATGTTGATCAGACAGGTTATTGTTTTTATTTGCATATACAATATCGTGTTCGCGACACGCTTCATCCAATAGATTCACTCCTCGATCTCCTCTAGCAAGACGTTCTTTCAGTTTAGTTCCAGGTCCACAGAAATTATACGAGGGAAGATGCAATTCAAAGGGTAACTTATCGATTAAGGAATTTAGTAATCCAAACCCCTTGAATGAATGTTTTGAAGTGATGGCTTTCACACTATAATCAATCATTTTATATCACTTTCTTGTTACACACATTGAGCATTTATGAATCTTTTGACAATAAAACATCACCTTTTATTATTATTAGCTTCATTCGGTAGTGGAATGAGGTTCATAAAACAACAACAAGGTAGTATTAAAGTTAAGAACTTTGATACTAAAATTAAAGAAAATGGAAAACATGGACAATTATTTCCTAATAGTATTCGTGGAATAATTGTGGGTCCATCAAACTGTGGAAAAACTAATGTTATGTTCAGTATTTTGCTTAAAGTTTGAAAACCTTTACATATATTCAAAGTCTTTGCATCAACCAAAGTATACCTACTTGAGAAAACTAATAAAGTCAATCAAGGGAATGGGGTACAATGAATTTTCGAATAATTCTGAAATAATCGCACCTTCTAAAGCAAAGCGAAATTCAATATTTATATTTGATGATGTAGCTTGTGATAAACAAAACAACATTCGAGAATATTTCTGCATGGGACGACATAACGATGTAGATAGTTTCTACCTGTGTCAATCTTATACGCATATACCAAAACATTTGATTCGAGACAATGCAAACTATATTCATTAATCAACTGCATATATGATTACATTCAGATTGGAACAGCCCCAGTTTGTAACCGACCCTGTTTGTAACTGATCCTGTTTGTAATCGATCCAGTTCGTAACTGATCCTGTTTAAAACCGCTGTTTAAAGTTATTAAATATGGATGTTAATGAAAATATTCTTAAAGATCTTATAAAAACTAAAAGAGATGTGAGGAAAAAATATATGTTTCTCAAGACCGGGCAAATTATAAAAGAAAAAGAAATTGAAACTACTTTTAAACCAATAGTTGAACCCTTACAAGAGATTGTTAAAAATGTCAAAAGTGTTTACAGTCGAAACACTGCTGCTGCTGCTGCTGTTGGTACTGAAATTGATAAAACAAAGCATCGACTACGACGACGTTTGCAGCTCTCAAGTTCTCCAGAAACAATCAAACCCTCTCCAAAGGAAAGTTTTGACCTTTCATCTGCAGAATCAATTCAACTAACGGACAAAGATGTTTCATTTAGAACGCCTACGAATTTTAATACCGACGACCCCGATCAAAGTACTCCATTCAAACGATCATCGCCATCAGATTCGAATCTTGATAAGATCTATGGGCAATATTTTGATGTGCAGTTAAATTCAACAAAATTGGGTACATCAAGTTTTACAATTAATGAAAAGAGGAATTTCATCATTGGTGATGACGGTGAAATCTTCTCTGGAACGGATGGTCTTTATGAATTAATTTTTCGGAAAATCCCCCGAAAAGATCGATATAGCAAAGAAGATTTGGATGAATATCTTAAGATATTACAAAAAACAAAAGCCCATTTAAAAAATTATGATAGTAACTCTCAAGTTAAAGGAAATAGAGGTTATAAGTATAAACATATTATTCAACCCTTACTTCAGAATGTTACAAACAAAATTGGGAAATCATACAACAATAACTTACCTGACATGACTTATTCTAATAATTCGATCGATTATGTGCACTGGGATTGCCCCAATGAGCTCGTCGATAGATTAAGACTTTTAATTGCATCTCAAAGGGCAGGAAACAATAATCTTCAAAATGAGATAAATTCAATCATAGAAGAACTACGCGAAGCAAACATCATATATTAACAGCAACCCTAAGCAGAGAATTAGTTAAAAGCAAAATGAACGTCGACAAGTTCGGAAGGAGTTTCAATCGAATTCACAATTCAACAACAACAACTGGTCCTCGAGGACCTCCTGGAGAAGGATTTAAGCTATCATCTGCTGGTGATTTTGATATAGAGGGAAAATGTCTGAATAATGTTGCAATGCCTAAAACATCACACCAAGCAGCCAACAAAGAATATGTAGATGATAATATTGATTTCCAAAATAAGACAACAATTATTCTTCAACAATATGTTGATAATAATTTTAAATCTCTCATGAGCGCGATAAATGATGAAACTGAAATGGGTCTCAGGTTACACTCAGATGACTACTATGATGTGAAACATAAAGCCTTGAAGAATATAAATAATCCTACCGATGCAAATGATGCTGCAACAAAAAACTATGTTGATAATTGTGTGCATGAAAAATTTAAGAGCTCTCTCATTGGTATGGATGAAAAACTTGAAAAACATGACAAAATGTTGCGCACATACATTGATGAACAAAGCTTAAATACACTCGAAATTGTGAACAAGCTTAGAAACTATTTCCTCGATATATTAGAGAAATATAATGAGAACATTGTAGACCTTAAAGAGAACGGTGTGAAATTTACTAGAAACGGAAATAACTTTCCACCAATTTAAAAGACATTTGAAATTCAGTTTGAAACTACATGTTGAGCATGAATACTCCTTTGATCTCGAAAGAAATTTTAAATTTCTTACTGAACAACAAACACAATATACTTGAGGAACATTACGAAGAGATTTTAAGATGTATTTCCTTTCTAAGCAAATTTGAAAACGTGGCTTGTGTGGAATCTATTTATGGTAATCATTACTTGAATTGCTCTTGGTCTTCGAATAAATGTACATTAGGCCCCGATACATGCTCATGTCATAGAATAGAATGGATGACGAATCGAATAAAAGCCCTACTAGTGTCCTATGAAAGACTTAAATAAACAAAAAAAATAAATAGTTACAGTTTGCAATTCAATTGAAAGGCATGTCCAATGGGAATAGTTGCCCGATTTTTGGTGAAATCCTAATATTTTTAAAAACCTATCAACACATTCTACTTGCTGAACACTACAATGAGATACTTGAGTGCATTTCTTTTTTAAAAAACTTTGAGAACATATCCCGCACCACATCTAATAATGGATGTCATTTCGTCGCATGTCCCTGGTCATCAAATATCTGTAAAAATGGACCAGACACCTGTATTTGCTATATGATTGAAATTAAAATGATTAGAATTAAGAAATTAATGTCATTGTATGAAAGATTACAAACAAAGATAAAAAAATAAAAAAGTAAAAAAGGAAATAAGAATCTTTAGTTTCATTTTTTGCTTTGATGTTTGTATCTGATTCTATTTGGTATGATCCCGGTTCAGTAAAGATGAATTTCATCATAATGCGTAAGAATATAAAAAATGCTGAGCTAATCATTTACTTTGTATATAATGTATTCACTGCTCGAGACAGCGTATTAGTTTCGATTAATAAGCAAACAGATTAAGAGTTGATCAGACAGACGAAATGGATCGCAGTCAAACAAATACTCATAACATAAATCCAAAGGATAGTTTTTTAAAAAAAATTGAGTATGCTCTTAAAAGCAATCCATTTAAATTTGCATCATCATCAACATCATCCTCATCATCATCATCATCATCATTGGAACCTAAGCAGAGAGAGCAATCTTCTGTTAAGTATCAAAAGTTGAAAGAGGAAATGTAGGGTTCGAATTATTAAAGAATAAAAATAAAAACAGATTATTAAAGAAGAAAAAGTTTTATTTCTTAATTCATTAGTATATAGGATGAGTAAACGGGCTGTTGTTGAGGAATTGCACAAAACTGCTCGAAGACACTTCGTCAGACGTCGAGTTATCATTAGGGGATTCGATGACTTGTGGCAAGCAGATTTAGTAGAAATGATACCCTATAACAGCGAAAACAATATGTATAACTATTTACTGACTGTAATTGATACATTTTCAAAGTATGCATGGGCAGTTACTTTGAAGAATAAGACTTCGAAATGCACTACAGAAGCTATGAAATCAATTTTCAATAGTTCCCAGCGAGTACCAAAAAATCTGCAAACTGATGATGGTAAGGAGTTTTTTAATAAAATCTTCCAAGATTTGATGAGACAGTACAAAATTAATCACTATTCAACGTATAGTTCATTGAAAGCCTCAATTGTTGAATGATTCAATAGAACTCTCAAAGAGAAAATGTGGAAAGAATTCAGTTTTAATGGTAACTATAAATGGCTACCCATTCTAAAAGGATTGCTCCACGCATACAATTACTCTACTCATAGAACAATAAAAATGAGACCAGTTGATGTGAATAAGAAAAATGCTGATAAACTTCTATCATCAGTTTACACTCACATTAAAATTGCTCCACGAAGAAAATTCAAATTTGGTGATCAAGTTCGAATAAGCAAGTTTAAACATGCATTTGAGAAAGGTTACACACCCAACTGGTCAACCGAAGTATTCACAAATAGAAAAGTTAACCTGACTAATCCTGCCACATATTTATTGAAAGACTTTCAAGGGCAATCCATCCAAGGTTGTTTCTACGAAATGGAACTACAAAAAACCATCCACTCTGATGTATTTCTGGTGGAAAATGTATTAAAAACTAATGGTGATCAAGTGTATGCAAAGTGGCTTGGACTCTCAAACGATCATAATTCATAGATAAATAAAAGTCAGCTTTTAAAATAAAACAGTACCGAGCATCTGATACAAAATCACTAACAACAACAAAGAAAAGAAACAAAAATAAAAAAATATTTAGGTCCCAGATACTGGACTCGCTGAGGGGTCTGGTCATTTGGCTGACGCTGACGTTGCTGCTTGGGACGGACGATGGACTGGTGTGGGAACTACGATTGTGCTGTGCCGTTGGATTTTAAGGGCATGGGCCAGATACTGGACTCGCTAAGGGTCTGGTCATTTGGCTGACGCTGCAGCTTGGGTGCCATGGGATGGCCGATGGATAAAAAATGTATAATCCATAGCAACCATACATTTACTTTTCATGCAAAAACAAAAAAAAAACAAATATGACGACACACACAACTCATATCTGACCACGGACGCAACAAAGCAAAAACAAAACATAAGGAAAGGCTACAGTCCGCTGGGGGCGAACAGTATGATACCCTATCCATATCCCTATATGCCCCAAAGAAAAAAGCATTAAGAAGATTTTATTTCATTCCATTAATTAAAAAAAAAAAATTTTTTTTGAAAAAACGCCCCCAAAAGGTGGGCGTGGCCAAAAACTTTGTATGGGCAATATGTTGGAAAAAATATAGGTTAAATATCTTGTTAAACATTTTTTTTCGCTTTCTATGAAAAATTTCGAAGAAAACAGCATTTTAGTAAAAAACGCCCACAAAAAGTAGGCGTGGCAAAAAACTTTATATGACAAACTTTTAAAGGGGGGCAGTGCCTACATATCTTGTAAAGGATGTAACACTCTATCTCTCTAACTTTAGCTTTAAAACGGTTTTTTCTAAATTGTGGGCGTGGCAGTGGGCGTATGCAAACAAATTTTACACTTAACCATTTCGGAGCCCTAGGGAATATGTGGTCCAAATTTCAGCTTCCTAGCTTTTGAAGGCCTAAAAATTGCATACGGACGGACGGACGGACGGACATTGCTAGATAGTCTTAGGATTTGGTCCTGATCATAAATATATATACTTTTATGGGTCTACGACGAATATTAAGGGGTGTTACAAACTATGTGTCAAAATTAATATACCCTTAGGATAGGGTATAAAAATAAAACAAACATATCAGCCACCCACACAACAAAGTAACAAGAAAAAATAAAACACAAAGCAACAAGAAAAACATAAGGAAAGGCTACAGTCCGCTTGGAGCGAACAGTATGATACCCTATCCCTATCCCTATATGCCCCAAAAAAAACCTTAAGAAGATGATGGATAGCATTTTATTTCATTCTATAAAATTTAGAAAAAAAAAAACATTTTTTGAAAAAACGCCCCCAAAAAGTGGGCGTGCCCAAAAACTTTGTATGGGCGATATATTGGAAAAAATATTGGCTAAATATCTTGTTAAACACTTTTTTTCGGTTTCTATGAAAATTATCGAAGAAAACAGCATTTTAGTGAAAAACGCCCACAAAAAGTAGGCGTGGCAAAAAACTTTATATGACAAACTTATAAAGGAGGGCAGTGCCTACATATCTTGTGAAGGTTATAACCCTCTATCTGTCCATCTGTAGCTTTAAATCGGTTTTTTCTAAATTGTGGGCGTGGCAGTGGGCGTATTCCAAAAAATTTTACACTTAACCATTTCGGAGCCCTAGGGAGTATGTGGTCCAAATTTCAGCTTTCTAGCTTGAATTTAAAGGCCTAAAAATTGCGTACGGACGGACGGACGGACGGACGGACGGACGGACATTGCTAGATAGTCTTAGGATTTGGTCCTGATCATAAATATATATACTTTTATGGGTCTACGACGAATATTAAGGGGTGTTACAAACTATGTGTCAAAATTAATATACCCTTAGGATAGGGTATAAAAAATAAAAGATACTCACTAGCCAACCACACAACAAAGCAACAAGAAAAAATAAAAAAAATATTACGACACAAACCAAACCGAATGCAACGACAACAACAATAGTACCCCATTCAAAACGCACATCTTTCCTCTCACTCTAACGCAGAATTCCCAGTCTCAATCGACCTAACTCCTACTAACGAGTCTGCTTAAAGAAAGCTAAAGTACTGCTTGGAGCCTGTGCCCAAATTCAAGCTAAGTGTATGGAGAGTCTGTATCAGGAGTTGGAGGAAGTATCTTCTTCGCCTGCTGATAGGAACCAGGTAACCCACTAGCTTCGAAAAAAAAACACGAACAAGGGAACAACAATTTTCAAGATTGCCGTACAGAGAATAAGAAATGCTCAGGAAATTCGTTCGCCGAAGTTCATTAACAATGCTCAAGGCCAACTACTTGTGGACGACGAATAAATTGTACACAAGTGGCGAGAGTATTGCGAGCAACTTTTAAAAAAACAGTTTCCCCGGCTATATTTTCCAGGAGCCGCCCCAACAATGAAGAAGTGACCGACATAACAGTCGAAGAAGTTGGAGAAGCGGTCAAGAACTCCAAGAAGAGAAAAGCGGTTGGGCCGGATGAGATACCCAGTGAGTTCTGGAAAAAGATTAGATGGCTCATGATTCTTATCAAACTCATGAGAGGTGATCCAATGCCCAATCAGTGGAGGGAAAGTTATCTTCTTCCTTTGCACAAAGGAAAGGGAGATACACGAAACTGTGATAATTACCGTTCAATTAACTTGATGTCATACACCATGAAGATATTCGAGCGGGTATTAGATAGCTTCCTAAGAAAAAAAAATACGGCGGTCTGACGACCAGTGCGGGTTTGTCGCAGGTAAATCAACCACAGATGCAATCCAAAGTACAAGGAAAAGCATCGTGATTCCTAAAAGGATCTGCATATGATTCTGGTTGATTTTGAAAAAGCATTCGATAGACAACTAAGAGATCTGATATGGGTAGCGCTAAGACAACGAGGAGTTCCTGAAACCTACGAAGAGATGATCATGGACATGAACGCGGGAGCGAAGACAAAAGTCAGATGTCCCGCAGGGGTACTGATGAATTCCCAATTAAAGTTGGTGTTCACCAGGGAAGTGTCTTAAGTCCTTCGCTTTTTATTACAGTCCTAGATTATCTGCTTCAGGGAAAAGTGACGGACTCTAAAATGCATCGGTTATTCTTCGCTGACGATGGAGCCATCATAAGTAATGATCAGACTTCCCTGCAACGAGCACTTAATGTTTGGGTAGATGTTTTGGAAGAGAATGGGTATCGTAAAAGCCAAAAAAAAGAGTATCTGTACTGCCCATTCTCTGACCCAAGTCAACCCATTCCGGACATTTATTTGAAGAGGGTGGTGGTTCCCAAGTGTGAAAAGTTCATGGCAAACTACGTTCCCTTAAAATCGCGTAAGAGGGGCAGGCCTAAAAACTCCTGGATCACGCAATTGCAGAAACATCAGCATCAGCCTGCAGATATTTTTTGAACCGGCGAACCCTACAGGCGGACCAGTAGGAATGCAGTGAAGTGGGAGGGTTATGATCCCTATAATCCTGATCATAACCTCTTCATTAAATGGAGAGAAAAACGAAGGAATAATAGCAGTTCAGTTTAAAACAGCTACATACATCGAAGTTGTCAGTTTTAATTTTATGCTCCAACGAAAACAGCGGATGACGAAGCAATTGAGAAATTCTATTTAGATACTGCATATGATGACTTTATACCAGAAACAATGTTCGTTAAAGGCGACTGCAATGCAAAATTTGGTGTGCCTATGGAAAACGAAGAATTAACCATGGGTCAATTCGGCTATGGATGAAAAAATGCAAGAGGCGAACGACTTATCCAGTGGCTATGCCAATATGGACATTCTGTTGAAAATACCCTATTCCAAAAACCAGTAAGCAGAAAATGGACCTGGTTAGAGCCAAATGGAATCGTCAAGAATGAAATAGACTTCATCTTATCGAATAAAAGAAAATCCATTCAAGATGTATCTGTCCTCAATAACTTCTCCTTTAACAGCGACCATAGAATAGTTAAAACAAAAATCAGACTGAATCATAGCACATTAGGCAGAAGCAACCCACAAAATAAACTTATCCCCCAAATACATGTGGGATCAGTATGCTTCAATCCCCCTAAGTCTGTCACATAACCATAACAATGTCAAAGCGGTAAATAACCGCTTCACAACCCACAAATTGTCTATGACCATATTTGGTCATAATCATTACCATCGAACTCAAAGAAAAAACTAACGAAGAGCAGTTAGCGAGTAGCCACCACGATCAACGCCACGATACGAGACGATAGCATACAACGCTTTACGGTTCCTTTCTTCTATTAAACTGCTAACTTTAAATAAAAAAATCTTTAAATAAAAAAAACCAAATCGTATACCAACTTGAATTACCTAACATTAAAAAGTGAATTAATAATAAAGAATCATTATTATATTTTCGTAAAATACGTGTGTAGTCTCTTATTTTCAATTTCCCTTCCCCCACATGGTGTCAGAAGTTAAAACCCTCTCCTGCCGCGTTCGCGTAAAAACATATCAAAGTGCATGGTGAATTTTGCATGTAGCATGAAAAAGAGATAAACAAGAAAGTTATTATTTAAATTTGTGTGTGATAATAATAGCGGAATACTTATTTTATAAAACAATAAGCTACAGTACCATTTTTACAAAACGGCAATTACGATCAATATATTTGATAACGGCACGAAGCGAAGATGAATTTAGAAAAGTTGTCAACAAAAGAACTTCAGGCGTTATTAAGAGATCGTGGTCTTTCGTATAGCTATAGACTGAAAAAAGAATTAGTCTCACGATTAAAATCTGCATTGATGACAGATTTAGAAAAAACCTTAGAAAAGATAGACTGCAAAGAAAGTGAAGATAGTGAAAGTGAAGAAGCGATAAAGGGTGCAGGCGACAATAGTGGTAACGAAAAAGGGAACGGGGAACTCGTGAATAATAATACCGACGGTGAATACGACGTTGAGGAAGAGTTTTTCGAGACCAGTGACGTCAATATTCTTCGCGCTAAAATAGAAAACGATAGTTCGGTCGAAATGACACAAAACAACTTCGTATTTAAGGACGTCGAGGATTCCTTAGAGACATTTAACGGCGAAAGTGGAAAAGAAGTTTGTGATTGGTTAATGGTATTCGAAGACATTGCATCCGTTTGTAATTGGAACGGTATCCAACGCTACTTATACGCGAGAAAACTACTTAGAGGTGCTGCGAAATTAGCTATAGAAGCCGAGAAAAATGTACATACGTGGAAGGAACTAAAATCGAAATTGGCAATAGAGTTCGGTATAACTATGTCGGGTATATTAGTTCATCGCCAGCTAGAGTCGCGTAGAAAAACCTTAAATGAGTCGTATCTAGAGTACATGTATCAAATGAAACTCATCGGGAAGAGAGGCAATGTTGATGACGAGTCACTGCTTTCGTATATTGTGTCGGGCATTCAGGATTTTTTTTTTTTTTTTTTTGTCGGCGGTTGCTGCTATCCGATGGAGCGCTCAGACACAACTACAGGTCCATTGTAACTACTACCATTCAGACACCTTACATTAATGTACTTAGTTTTCCCGTCTTTCGAAGAAAAACGAGAAGGAGCTTCAGTGATAAAGAGCTTAGATGTTCGGCACTCACCACGTCAGCCCCGAAGATCCGCCACCTGATGCGAGCATAGGCCGGACAACTGCAGAGAAAGTGTTCTGCTGTGTCATCCTCCTCACCGCAAGCAGGACAGGTAGTGGTGTCGCTTAAGCCCAACTCATTTAAGTGTTTAGCAAAAGCTTGGTGGCCCGAAAGAACGCCTACAAGCAGCCTACAGTCGATTCTCCTCAGAGATAGAAGAAAATATGCTGACCTTTTGCAAATGTCCGGGCGCAGTAGTTTGGTCTGTCTACATCCACCGCAATCGCGCCACCGAATCTTGTGTTCACGAGAAACCCAAGAATCGATAGACGACATGACTAAAGACGCAGGCAGACCCAACACAGGTTCGGGTCCTGAGAAAACTTCTTCTGAACCTTGCCTAGCAAGCTCATCTGAGATCTCATTTCCCTGGATGCCAGTGTGACCTGGTACCTGAAGATTCACTGTGTTCAGTCTTCTGACCAAATTCAGAGAAAGCTTGAGTTCTAGCACTAACTTGGACGAGGTAAGAGGGTTTAGAAGCGCTTTTAATGCAGCTTGGCTATCACTGCAGATGCAAATGCCTCTAGCCCTCCACCTGTTGTTCACAATATAGCGCATTGCCATTAGGATGGCAAAAATCTCCGCTTGGAAAACAGATGCATGTTTACCCAAAGGGTAGTAAAGTCGTATATCATCGCATTCCACAAAGACACCAGCACCAGACCCCTGCCCGGTTTTGGAGCCATCCGTGAAAATACGATGGCATTCAATCCATGGTTCAGAGTCTGACCGAAGCCATTCCGTTACCTGTGGAAAGTTGACGTGGTAGTTTTTTCGCAGAAGGATTTCTGGTGTCATTGCATCAGACGGCATATCCATAAGACAGGGGTCAAAGGATAATTCTCGAGCAAGTTCTTCAAAACTCCATTGCGCATGGTACCAAAAACCACCTCTCTTTAAGCGAAAGATGGTTTTTAGCGTACATCCCATGAAATATAAGTCAAGGGGAGGAAGATTCATCAAAGCATCTAGAGCAGAGCCCGGGGTGCTAGGGAAGGCCCCTGTGCAGCCGAGACAAGCCGTTCTTTGGAGTTTGGCAAAAGAAGCAGTAACACTTTTCCGCGAAAGCCTGTTCCACCAAACAACTGATGCGTATGAGAGTAGCGGTCTAATCATGGCCGTATAGATCCAAAGGACCCGTTTCGGAGACAAGCCCCATGTCTTACCAAAAGCGCCTTTGCACTGCCAGAAGGTCGACAGCGCTTTATCGGTTTTCCATTCGACATGTTTGGACCACAGAAGTTTTTTATCAAGGATTACACCCAGATATTTGACTTCTTCGGATATAGGGATAGTGACACCTTTAAGCACGAGATGGGACAGGCCAGTGATGATTCTCCCTCTCGTCAAGAGAACAACCGTGGTTTTAAGAGGATTCACTGAAAGCCCATTACTAGTGCACCAGACATCGATCAAATCCAGAGATCTCTGCGCTTGAGAGCAGACAGCCCCTAGATTTCAACCGACGGAAAGAACGGCGACATCATCCGCATAAGCTTGAGTGTAGTTTCCAGGAAAGTTGAGAGCCGTAAGCAGAGAGTCTACCACCATACACCATAGGAGGGGAGACAGAACACCACCCTGAGGGCAGTCCCTATTTATCCCTGTTATGACGCACTTGCCACAAACTGCATCCGCTACCAACGTCCTGTTCATTAGCATTGCTTTAATCCACAACACCAAAGTTTCATCTACACCGTCTGACATACTGTCAAAGTTCGCATTATCAAAAGCACCCACAATATCGACGAAAATGCCCAACGCGTACTCCTTCCGGTCAAGGGCACTATAAATCCTACCAACAGGGTTTTGAAGCACAGTCTCGCAGGATTTTCCGCGCTGATAGGCATGTTGCATCTCAGAGAGAGGGTGTGATCGAAGAGCAACTTTGCGCACATGCAGCTCAACCAGTCTTTCCAAACTTTTCAGTAAGAAGGAAGACAGACTTATGGGTCTAAAGCTTTTGGCTAGAGTGTAGTCAGACTTACCAATTTTTGGTATGAAAACCACTTTAACCATTCGCCATGGGGAAGGTATATAGGCCAAGGCCAAGCTGGCGGTGAAAATTCTTTTCAACATTGGCAAAACCTGACTTAAACCTTGTTTCAGCAAAACTGGATAAATTCCATCCGGACCAGGTGACTTGAAACTCTCAAAAGATGCGATGGCATATTTAATAGCATCATCAGTCACCACTCCCGATGCAAAATACCAGCTGTGCCGCGTGGTATTAGTCGGTCCAAATGTAGCCACAGTCGTTTGAAGGGCTGAAGAACACGTAGGAACCTGATTACCCGGAAAGTGAGTCTCAAGTAGAAGACTGAAAGTCTCCGCCTTTGTCTCAGTGTACGTGCTATCAGGTTTAAGGATTGCATCCAGTTTACTTGGTCTGTTCCTTTGGAGGACTTTAACAAGCCTACTAGTTGCACTTAGAGATTCGACCTCTTCACAAAACTTTTTATATGAGTCATTTTTCGACTTGCGAATAAGTCTCTTAAAAACTTTTTGCTTCGATCGATAAGGATTCCAGTCTTCCACTAAGTTGGCCCCAAACAGTGTTCTGAGCATTAGCATCACAGCACAAGACAAGACCTAACCTTTTGGATTCACAAAACTCTACGAGCTCTACAACAGCCTTTGGTGAAGGAGGGGTTAGAAAGTCATAGGGGAAATAAGCCGATGCAGCGACAAAGGTTTCCCAGTTATCATTTGCATGGTAAGTTATAGAAACAGCTACCAAATCTTGGCTTCAAAAGCTTTTGATCATAAATAGTAGCTGTAAAAGATTTCGATACAATAAGACAAGTCCTAGGTCCTTCGGATTGCTCATCATAAAGAACGTGGTATAAATCACTCAAGCAACCAAGACCACAGATGCGACTTTTCCACACCCATGGTTCCTGGATGGATATTATGTGTGATTTTGTTCCACAAGCCACAAGCCTGCTACTTAAAAGGATGGTAGCAGCCTTGCAGTGCTGTAGGTTAATTTGAGTAAACAAGATGGATGAATACTCTGGGTAACGTCCACTATTAGCACTGTTTGACATTGAAATGGAAATGGATCCTGCCAAGATGCAGATAGGGACGCATGTTGTACCTAGATTTGAGGATCTCGGCAGCAGCCATGTCTATACTCACAACAAGAGAACTACCACCTGGCGGTTTTTACTCTTGTGTGAACGGACAATCCAAGCTTTTGTGTCGAGACCAAGATTCTGGGTTTGCAAACGCTTTAGCACATCCGCCGATTTCTCTAGTTTCCCAGGGATCCAGCAGACAGCCCGCGTAAGCTTGGGTGGTTTGTAGACCTCAAAAGATGAAGTCCTAAGTGTAGGGATTTTCGGCATCATACTGCTAATCCATTCAGAGGTTTTCTGTGATGAGGTCTTCACCATGAGGGTTCCGTCCTTTAACACACAGCCCTCCACCTGAATGCAAGCACTTGTTGCCGCAGCCAGCTCCAAAAGATGAGTTTTGTTCGGACTCTGCAACACTCATACTGTTATCATTGCCCGCTTTCGCAATGCGAACTGCTAAAGAGGAGACAGCAGCATTCTTGTAGGAATGCTTCTTAGCTCGCACTCTTTTGCGTTTAGCACATGGTTTTTTAGGCGCACACCTACCATCAGAGCCGTCCGCGTCGACAAAGTTCTGTCCACTAGTGCTGCACCCAGTATTGGTAACAACACCAGCATCATCCATTACCAGTGCACGGGCAGCACCAACATTAGGTGCACTTCCTCTACTCATACTCAAGGGTGAGTCCACTACAACCAATTGCCGTCCATCAAAACTACTACCTTTGCTGGTAGAAGCACCGACTTCATTCGCAGACAGGGCGTGGGCAGACACAGGAGCTTGAGGAGGATTGTATCTCTTAACGAGCTTGGGTCGCTTCTTCTTGTTTTTCGGTTCATCAGAAGAGGAGGCATTGCCTGATGAAGGGGTCAGGTCAGCTTCCGTTTGTGAGACTTCCACCGACCTATCCCGTTTCATAGACGCAACCGAAGAGCCGACCGGAGTGCTTGCGCCTTCAGCCTGTGGAGCTTCTTTGCGCTGCAGATCGCTCAGCTGCTTCCATTTCCTCTTTCGCTGACCCTTAGTGAGGTGCACCTCAAAACCAGCCACTTCAGGATCCCGTTCAACCGTTGAGATATCACGGGGCAAGCTGTCAGCGGCGGTGCAGTGGGTAGCATCCTTACTCATGCTCAGTTTGCCCAAAGAGTCGGACATAGAGCCACAAGAGTCGCTTGTGTGTTCAATGAATGTTGGGGCCTCCAGAATGCGAGCCCCAGCCGCAGTCGATAAGACCACGGATGGATTTTGGCTATTGCCAGTACCACCTGGAGTATTAACATCCTTAAGGTTGTTCATTCATTAATGTTTTGAGTTTTAACTACTGCTCCTGTAGGTTAGAGTACACTAACGGATTATTTTATAGAGGATAGGTTAAAAACCGTTGCCTCCAACACCTCCTCCTTTATCCGCGCTTGGGACCGGCATGCTACTGGCTACTGGCGTAACAAGGCGGCATTCAGGATAGTGTAACTAATAAAACTATTTTATATGAAGCAAAATCATTTGAAGACTTAAAACTTAAATTTAAAGTGTACGACGAAATGAAGCGCCAAAAGACAAAATTTAAAAACGAAGACCTCGTACAGAAACCCAACTCTTCATTGCGAAGTTTTAGACCCGATGATGGTGCGTCTAAGCAAAGTTCTTCATCGCAAGACACGCAAACCCAAAAACGGTTTGTAACTTGTGGAGCTAAAGGTCATGCTTCGCAAAGTTGTCCACATAAAGCTAAAGGACCACGTTGTTTTAACTGCAACGATTTTGGACACTTGTCCAAACATTGCCCAAGAAAAAACCAGGTCATGGATTCATCAAAAGTTCATAGGGGTCTACTCCTACCGTTTATATGGATATTGAAATAGATGGTGTTTCTTTTAAATCACTCATTAATACAGGCAGTCAATTATGCCTGATAAAAAATAAAGGGTTTTTAAAGTTAAATAAACAATTTAACAGAGCGGGAACCCTACCATCAGGTATAGGGAAAAATATTTATTCTTCTATCGGTGGGCTAAATATGACTGTGTTAGTAAATGAAATGCCCTATGCCTAATGCCCTATGTCGAAAAATCGAAAACGGAAAAGTGACATTTGTACGAAAAGAAAGTAATCAGTGCTACGATAAAAATGAAAGCGAAAACAATATTAACAAAATCGATACGGAACACTTAATCGCGGAAAGTAAAAAAGTATATAACGTAGATTCGGTTAAAGATATGCAAATAAAACAAAATATTGCTAAGCTAATTAATTCCTACGACCCCCAGAAACCATAAACATCATGCGCAGTAATGAAAATTCTACTAGAAGATGAAACGCCAGTATTTCATCGTCCACGAAGACTAGCGCCGAAGGAAAAGAATTTCGTGGCTATGCAAGTAGCGGAGTGGCTTGCTGATGGAATAATAGTGCCCAGCAATTCCGATTTCTGTAGCCCAATTGTTCTGGCGAAAAAAAAGGTAGTTATAGACTCTGCATCGATTATCGTAAATTAAATTCAAAGATCGTTAAAGACCGATATCCGCTACCAATTATTGAAGACATCTTAGAAAATCTTTACAAAGCAAGGGTTTTTACGAGTCTAGATTTAAGAAATGGTTTTTTTCACGTGGATATTCACCCTGAATGTCGCAAATACACATCCTTTGTCACTCCAGATGCTCAATACGAGTTTTGCAAGGTACCTTTTGGCCTCTGCTATTCCCCTGCAGTATTTCAAAGGTTCATCAATACAGTTTTTAAAGATCTTGTACGTGATAAACTTTTATTTATATACATGGACGATCTAATTTTTCCTTTGGAAAATGAAAACAAAAATTTGCAAACCCTGAAATTAGTATTACACGTCGCGCAAGAAAATGAATTAATAATAAAGTGGGAAAAATGTAATGTCACGCAAAAGATCGAGAATGGGGAGGTAAGACCTTCCGTTGAAAAAACAAAAGCTGTCCGCAATTTTCCTGAACCGAAAAATGTTAAGGAACTTCAGAGTTTTTTGGGTCTAACTGGCTTTTTTAGAAAATTCATACCTAACTAAGGATCGCCAAACCCTTGTCTGACCTTACAAGAAAAACATCAACTTTGTATTGTTTCGGTCACGAAGAGCGAAATGCGTATTTGGAGTTAAAAGATTGGCTTTGTCAGGAACCTGTTTTAAAACTATTTAATCCTATGTTAGAGACGGAATTACATACAGATGCAAGTAAAGTCGGGCTTGCTGCTGTTCTGCTCCTACGTCACAACGAAGTTTTGCATCCTGTTTATACCCTATCCTAAGGGTATATTAATTTTGACACATAGTTTGTAACACCCCTTAATATTCGTCGTAGACCCATAAAAGTATATATATTTATGATCAGGACCAAATCCAAAGACTATCTAGCAATGTCCGTCCGTCCGTCCGTCCGTCCGTCCGTACGCAATTTTTAGGCCTTTAAATTCAAGCTAGAAAGCTGAAATTTGGACCACATACTCCCTTGGGCTCCGAAATGGTTAAGTGTAAAATTTTTTGGAATACGCCCACTGCCACACCCACAATTTAGAAAAAACCGATTTAAAGCTACATATGGACAGATAGAGGGTTATAACCTTCACAAGATATGTAGGCACTGCCCTCCTTTATAAGTTTCTCATATAAAGTTTTTTGCCACGCCTACTTTTTGTGGGCGTTTTTCACTAAAATGCTGTTTTCTTTGATAATTTTCATAGAAACCGAAAAAAAGTGTTTAACAAGATATTTAGCCAATATTTTTTCCAATATATCGCCCATACAAAGTTTTTGGCCACGCCCACTTTTTGGGGGCGTTTTTTCAAAAAATGTTTTTTTTTTTTCTAAATTTTATAGAATGAAATAAAATGCTATCCATCATCTTCTTAAGGTTTTTTTTGGGGCATATAGGGATAGGGATAGGGTATCATACTGTTCGCTCCAAGCGGACTGTAGCCTTTCCTTATGTTTTTTACATAAGTTTTAAGACTACGCCTGTGGAAGAAAAATACAGCAGTTATGTTTTGGAAGTGTTAGCTATAGTACGATCCGTTAAAAAGCTGCGTGTATATCTACTTGGTCTTAGACTGCGTTTCAATTAACAATGCGTAAGAAAGAACTATGTACCCGAGTTGCAAGATGGGCGTTGTTCTTAGAAGAGTTCGATTGCACGGTTCACCATAGGCCGGGCCAAAAAATGCAGCATGTCGACGCATTAAATCGAGTATTGACAGTAACAACAATTGATACGATACCTTTACATAGAATCAAAAGGGCTTAAAGCGAAGATGAATCATGTCAACTCATTTTAACGATTCTTGAACATGATAAATACGAAGATTACGTAAATCGCAATGCAGTCCTTTACCGATTCGTCGAAGGAGCGTACCTGCTAGTCGTACCAAAGGTTATGCAGAAAGAAGTAATCCGGGTCCAGCATGAAATGGGACACATTAACGCAAAAAAAGTGATAACTCTATTAAGGCAAAATTATTTTTTTGGAAATATGCGAACAAAAGTTGCTGAAGCCTTAGCGAACTGCGTTGCATGTATCCTTGCAGAAAAGAAACAAGGCAAACAAGAAGGATATTTAAATCCAATTCATAAAGTCGATACTCCACTTCACACGTATCATATGGATCATCTGGGCCCAATGGCGTCCACTGCTAAGAACTACAAACATCTACTTGTTGTTATAGACGCCTTTACGAAATACGTTTGGATATACACAGTAAAGTCGACGACAACGGAGGAGGTTCTGAGAAAAATCGAGTTGCAGGAAAACGTTTTCGGCAGTCCTCATAGGATAATAACTGACAAAGGTTCTGCGTTTACGTCCACTGACTTCAAGGAATATTGTGAGGAAAGAAATATCACCCTAGTACAAATCACAACAGGCGTTCCACGTGGCAATGGACAAGTAGAACGCAAGAATGCCATAATTAAATCTCTATTAACAAAGTTATCAATGCAAAATCCACTGAAATGGTTTCAGCATGTTCAAAAAGCAATTAACTGCACGGTGTCAAGAGCTACCAATAGAACCCCATTCGAAATGCTAGTAGGAATACCAATGAAAACGGAACGAGAACCAGAGTTAATCGACTTGCTAGAGGAAGAGATAAGATGTGAATTCGAGGACATTAGGTCAAGCCTCAGGCTAGAAGCGAAAATAAGTAAAATCCAGGCGGAGAATAAAAAAACCTTCGATAAGGGGAGAAAAGCAGCACATAAGTATGCAGTAAGAGACCTAGTCGCAATCCAGCGCACCCAATTCGGACCAGGACTCAAAGTGCACCCGAAGTTCCTTGGACCGTATGAGGTCACCAAAATTAAACGCAACGACCGTTATGACAAAAAATAGGAGATCACGAAGGTCCCAACAAAACTTCATCATCAGCTGACCAAATGAAACGATGGTTGTACAACGACGAAAGCGATTTTGAATCAGACTCAGCTGAAGACGAAGTAACTCAGGATGGCCGGATGTGGGATTAGTATGCTTCAATCCCCCTAAGTCTGTCACATAACCATAACAACGTCAAAGCGGTAAATAACCGCTTCAAAACCCAAAAATTGTCTATGACCATATTTACCATCGAAAACCAAAGAAAAAACTAACGAAGAGCAGTTAGCGAGTAGCCACCACGATCAACGCCACGATACGAGACGATAGCATACAACGCTTTACGCTTTCTTCTATTAAACTGCTAACTTTCCTCACTTCTTTACAATCGATAAATCTTTAAATAAAAAAAAACAATTTGTATACCAACTTGAATTACCTAACATTAAAAAGTGAATTAATAATAAAGAATCATTATTATATTTTCGTAAAATACGTGTGTAGTCTCTTATTTTCAATTTCCCTTCCCCCACATACATAATGAAGAATTTCTAAATTTATATATTTGAATGAAATTCCTAAAAATTGCAAAGCTGAAACATTAAGGAACATTCGTTCATTGCAGGAAAATACAATTTGTTAGAAGAATCTATAATTAAAGCTTCCAAGGCATTCCTTCTACAAAGAAAAAAAAAATACCGACAAACTCTCGAAAGAAACTAAAAACATAAGGAAAGGCTACAGTCCGCTTGGGGCGAACAGTATGATACCCTATCCATATCCCTATATGCCCCAAAGAAAAAAGCATTAAGAAGATGATGGCTAGCATTTTATTTCATTCTATTATTAAAAAAAAATGTTTTTTTTTTAAAACGCCCTCAAAAAGTGGGCGTGGCCAAAACCTTTGTATGGGCGATATGTTGGAAAAAATATAGGGTAAATATCTTGTTAAACATTTTTTTTCGCTTTCTATCAAAATTTTCGAAGAAAACAGCATTTTAGTAAAAAACGCCCACAAAAAGTAGGCGTGGCAAAAAACTTTATACGACAAACTTATAAAGCAGGGCAGTGCCTACATATCTTGTGAAGGTTGTAACACTCTATCTCTCTAACTTTAGCTTTAAAACGGTTTTTTCTAAATTGTGGGCGTGGCAGTGGGCGTATTCAAAAACTTTTAACACTTTACCATTTCGGGACCCTAAGGAGTATATGCTTTAAATTTTAGCTTCCTAGCATAAATTTAAAGGCCTCAAAAGTTGATACGGACTGACGGACGGACGGACGGACATTGCTAAATAGTCTTAGGATTTGGTGCTGATCATAAATATATATACTTTTATGGGTCTACGACGAATATTAAGGGGTGTTACAAACTATGTGTCAAAATTAATATACCCTTAGGATAGGGTATAAAAATCATTAGGGTAAAGAATAATTACAAACGAACACTTAACGAAAGAGAAAGGCAAAAATAAAAGGAACTGAAAATTGAAGCCAAGCACTCGATTCGTAATGACTTAAGGAAATTGACAAATCTATAGACGGGTTACAAAATGAAATGCTAAAGATTGGGAAACAAGTTATTACACCAATACTGAGGGAAATATTCAACAAAGTTCTTTTAACTAAGGAGATGCGTCTACAATGGACAGCATCTACGATTACACGAAAGCATTTGGCATCATAGAGCACACCATGATCTTCAAGCCACTTAACGAACAAGGCATACATCCAAAATACATTAACAAAATTAGAAAGCTGTATAACAACAACACTGCGACAATATGGCTTGAAAGTATCGGTCGCCGCCCTTTCCAATTGATGAGGGAAGTCCATCTGGGAGACCCACTTTCTCCTGCTCTATTTGCAGCTGTATTGCATGATTTCAAATTCTTAAACTGGAGTAAGATGGGGATCAACATTGATGGAGTAAGACTTAATAATTTAAAATTTGCCGATGACATTACACTAATAGACACATCAGATACTGGATTAAAAAGAAGTATTTCAGACCTTAGCCAAGAATGGTCAAAAGTTGGACAACATAACAACAAAGAAAGGACGAAACTGATGACCGACGCACAACCATTTCAAATTAAACGTGAAACTGAGAACCTTGAATATGTAGACGAATTTGTATAATTAGGTCAATTAATATCTTTTGCCCCGTGCAGGGACGGGAAGTAAGAATATCCCAGCAGCAACCCCAGTGCTTGTCGTAAAAGGCGACCAAGGGGGAGGAATCACTACTACGCAATTTAAACATCTAAGTGAGCCTAGCAACATATTTAACACCGCCCCTTTTGCGTAGCAGTTAGAATATACCCGAGGTAGGCATGCATGTAAGAGGCGACTAAAATCCTCCCTCCGTATACCGAGTTGTAGCGTGTACAAACTATTGGATAGACAAAACAAAACGATTTAATACCCCAGGTGTCAGATCAGTTTTACTGGAAAATCCACACTCTTCGGGGGCAGGCTCTACGGATTCTGGGCAGATCAATTAATTGACCCTTTTAGAAATAGTAAAAGGGTTACTAGATCACCGCCAACGGGATCTGTGACAAAATCAAATCCTTAAAGTAGTCCTACGGCCGAAAGACTCCGCGCGCGTAACCCGAGACTCAAAGAAATGTTAAAGCTTCGAGGAGGAAAATAATCAACTCCGCATTAGGCTTAGTAAAATCGAAAAACTTTAAGAATAGCTAAAAAGCGAAATCGATCAACTCAAAGCCGAGAACAAATGTGTTACCGGGACCGTTCTTGGCATCGGGCCATTGCTGGCATGCAAGCTTCCTTTCTTAGCTCGTTGGCGGGTCTGGGACTTGACCCTTATAGTCCGTGCAACAAAAAAATGCATGCCAGGCTTCCGCGTTATTGTGATGTTGACGCTGCGAGAAATTTGAGCTCTACCCTACCCTACCTTGGCTACTCTACTCGCCTTCGTAGCCCCTTTCCTCGCCATCTCTCACATCCTACTCCGCACCATCCTTCCCTATCCGCACATCCTCATCCCATTTTGGCCCCTTTAAAACAAAGTCATGGTTTCTCTGACGAGTTTACACATTATTTATTCATTTTAAAATTAATATAAATCAGGTTTTAAAAAATTTACTAAAAAAAAAAAGTAGACTTTAATGATAAATAAAAAAAACGCGTATTCAACTAAATATATAAAAAAAAAATGGTAAGTTATATATATATGTATATGTAGGCGAATATGTTTAAAAAACATAAGGAAAGGCTACAGTCCGCTTGGGGCGAACAGTATGATACCCTATCCTTATCCCTATGTACCCCAAAGAAAAAAAGCATTAGGAAGATGATGGAAAGCATTTTATTTCATTCTATGAAATTTATAGAAAAAAAAATTTTTTTTTTCAAAAAACGCCCCCAAAAAGTGGGCGTGGCCAAAAACTTTGTATGGGCGATATATTGAGAAAAAATTGGCATAATATATTGTTAAACATTTTTTTTCGATTTCAATAAAAATTTTCGAAGAAAACAGCATTTTAGTGAAAAACGCCTACAAAAAGTAGGCGTGGCAGAAAACTTTATATAACAAATTAATAAAGGTGGGCAGTATCTACATATCTTGTGAAGGTTGTACAACTTTATCTCTCTAACTTAAGCCTAAATTAAGCCTTTTTCTAAATTGTTGGCGTGGCAGTGGGCGTATTTTGAAAATTTTAACACTTTACCATTTCGGAACCCAAGGGAGTATATGTTCCAAATTTCAGCTTCCTAGCATAACTTTAAAGGCCTCAAAAGTTGATACGGACGGACGGACATTGCTAAATAGTCTTAGGATTTGGTCCTGATCATAAATATATATACTTTTATGGGTCTACGACGAATATTAAGGGGTGTTACAAACTATGTGTCAAAATTAATATACCCTTAGGATAGGGTATAAACATAAGGAAAGGCTACAGTCCGCTTGGGGCGAACAGTATGATACCCTATCCTTATCCCTTTGTACCCCAAAGAAAAAAAGCACTAGGAAGATGATGGATAGCATTTTTTTTCATTCTATGAAATTTATAGAAAATAAATAATTTTTTAGAAAAAACGCGACGTGGCCAAAAACTTTGTATGGGCGATATATTGAGAAAAATATTGGCATAATATATTCTTAAACATTTTTTTCGATTTCTATGAAAATTTTCGAAGAAAACAGCATTTTAGTGAAAAACGCCCACAAAAAGTAGGCGTGGCAAATTAATAAAGGTGGGCAGTATCTACATATCTTGTGAAGGTTGTACAACTTTATCTCTCTAAGTTAAGCCTTAAAACTGCTTTTTCTAAATTGTCGGCGTGGCCGTGGGCGTATTTTGAAAATGTTAACACTTTACCATTTCGGAACCCTAGCGAGTATATGTTCCAAATTTTAGCTTCCTAGCATAATTTTAAAGGCCTCAAAAGTTGATACGGACGGACGGACGGACGGACGGACGGACATTGCTAAATAGTCTTAGATTTTGGTCCTGATCATAAATATATATACTTTTAGAGGTCTGCGACTAATATTAAGGGGTGTTACAAACTATGTGTCAAAATTAATATACCCTTAGGATAGGGTATAAAAATGGTGAGATATATGCTTTACGGGAACTTTGTTTAGGCAGTTAAACTTAATTTCTTAATTTAAATTTGCTTTTTCTTAATGTTATATATATATATATTATTTTTGCGAAAAGCAAATTTGAACAGACTCACCGTTTTAATTAATTTTCGTATCCGCAACTGTAGATCCAATGGCCACTGCATCCAGGTTGGGTATTGATGATGTACCTTCCGTACCTATTTTATGTCGCCAAAAAAATTCAATAAGAATATATTTATATATATATACATAAGACAGAAGCAAATGGTTCCCTTACCTTCTTTAGGATGTTAAAATTACAATGTGCCTATATATGTATATACAGATATATACGTATTACCTTACAATTAACAATTAGATTTACAAAGGAAAACGAATGAAACAAGTAAAAAAACATAAGGAAAGGCTACAGTCCGCTTGGGGCGAACAGTATGATACCCTATCCTTATCCCTATGTACCCGAAAGAAAAAAATCATTAGGAAGATGATGGATAGAATTTTATTTCATTCTATGAAATTTAAAGAAAAAATTTTTTTTTGAAAAAACGCCCCCAAAAAGTGGGCGTGGCCAAAAACTTTGTATGGGCAATATATTGGAAAAAATATTGGCTAAATATATTGTTAAAAATTTTTTTTCGATTTCTATGAAAATTTTCAAAGAACACAGCGTTTTAGTGGAAAACGCCCACAAAAAGTAGGCGTGGCAAAAAACTTTATATGACAAATTTATAAAGGTAGGCAGTACCTACATATCTTGTGAAGGTTTTACAACTTTATCTCTCTAACTTAAGCCTTAAAACGGTTTTTTCTAAATTGTGGGTGTGGCAGTGGGCGGATTTAAAAACATTTAACACTTTACCATTTCGGGACCCTAGGGAGTATATGCTCCAAATTTCAGCCTCCTAGCATAACTTTAAAGGCCTCAAAAGTTGATACGGACGGACGGACGGACGGACGGACGGACTTTGCCAAATAGTCTTAGGATTTGGTCCTGATCATAAATATATATACTTTTATGGGTCTACGACGAATATTAAGGGGTGTTACAAACTATGTGTCAAAATTAATATACCCTTAGGATAGGGTATAAAAAGAATTAAATTTTGCTTCTGCAAGTACCGCTTCGCCCTGTGCTGATGGATTTTTATAGATGCCTTTTTCTTACTGTGGTAATGGCGGATTAGCTTTTGAATTTGTGAAATTAATTCACGACCACCCAGATAAATATCTCGGTAGCACACATTTCAGGTGCTACCGCGAGCAAAAGAAATGATTCGACTCACCTGAGCAGGAAAAAAAATCGCTTAGAAAAATATTATGTTTATACCCTATCCTAAGGGTATATTAATTTTGACACATAGTTTGTAACACCCCTTAATATTCGTCGTAGACCCATAAAAGTATATATATTTATGATCAGGACCAAATCCTAAGACTATTTAGCAATGTCCGTCCGTTCGTCCGTCCGTATCAACTTTTGAGGCCTTTAAAGTCATGCTAGGAGGCTGAAATTTGGTGCGTATACTTCCTAGGGTCCCGAAATGGTAAAGTGTTAAAAGTTTTTAAATACGCCCACTGCCACGCCCACAATTTAGAAAAAACCGTTTTAAGGCTTAAGTTAGAGAGATAAAGTTGTAAAACCTTCACAAGATATGTAGGTACTGCCTACCTTTATAAATTTGTCATATAAAGTTTTTTGCCACGCCTACTTTTTGTGGGCATTTTTCACTAAAAAGCTGTTTTCTTTGAAAATTTTCATAGAAATCGAAAAAAAAATGTTTAACAATATATTTAGCAAATATTTTTTCCAATATATCGCCCATACAAAGTTTTTGGCCACGCCCACTTTTTGGGGGCGTTTTTTCAAAAAAATATTTTTTTTTTCTATAAATTTCATAGAATGAAATAAAATTCTATCTATCATCTTCCTTATGAATTTTTTCTTTGGGGTACATAGGGATAAGGATAGGATAGGGTATCATACTGTTCGCCCCAAGCGGACTGTAGCCTTTCCTTATGTTTAGTTTTCTTTTTATACCCTATCCTAAGGGTATATTAATTTTGACACATAGTTTGTAACACCCCTTAATATTCGTCGTAGACCCATAAAAGTATATATATTTATGATCAGGACCAAATCCTAAGACTATTTAGCAATGTCCGTCCGTCCGTCCGTATCAACTTTTGAGGCCTTTAAAGTTATTCTAGGAGGCTGAAATTTGGAGCATATACTCCCTAGAGTCCCGAAATGGTAAAGTGTTAAAAGTTTTTAAATCCGCCTACTGCCACGCCCACAATTTAGAAAAAACCGTTTTAAGGCTTAAGTTATAGAGATAAAGTTGTAAAACCTTCACAAGATATGTAGGTACTGCCTACCTTTATAAATTTGTCATATAAAGTTTTTTGCCACGCCTACTTTTTGAGGGCGTTTTTCACTAAAATGCTGTTTTCTTTGAAAATTTTCATAGAAATCGAAAAAAAAATGTTTAACAATATATTTAGCCAATATTTTTTCCAATATATCGCCCATACAAAGTTTTTGGCCACGCCCACTTTTTGGGGGCGTTTTTTAAAAAAAAAAATTTTTTTTTCTATAAATTTCATAGAATGAAATAAAATGAAATAAAATCTATCATCTTTCTTATGAATTTTTTCTTTGCGGTACATAGGGATAAGGATAGGGTATCATACTGTTCGCCCCAAGCGGACTGTAGCTTTTCCTTATGTTTTTTTTTTATAATGTACGCGCACTAAAGGGACTTTGGATACCCTTGAAATGAAGGATAAGAGAAAGGGAGAAACCGATGCACGTTGGTTTTAAATGTTTGCAAACTGTAATGCAGAGGAAAAACAGAGCATGGTAGAGAATTCCACATTCGTATTGTACGGTTGAGAAAGGAATCTTTATATTTAACAGTACTTCCGAAAACAGGCTTAAGGGTAAACTGATGTGCATTTCGAGCATGGCGAGTATTGCGGTTGAATTGCTGTAGGGGTGGAATGCAACTGGCTATTTCATTTGAGCACTTGTGGTGGAAATACCGATAAAACAATGACAGGCAGGAGACATTACGACGATGACTAAGAGAGTCAAGTGATTTCGCAATGTCTCGATCGCCAATAAGTTTTACCGCACGTTTTTGGATCCTGTCAAGTAGCTCCAAATATGTTATTGGTGCACCAGACCAGATATGAGCGTTGTACTCAAGTTTTGGGCGAATAAACGCCTTGTAGATTCTAGCCAGATCAGAAGGGGTGAAATATTTCTTGCATCGCTTAAGGAAGGCTAGACATTTCGCAGCGTTCTTGGCGACATCAAATATATGGTCATTCAAACGAAGGTTGTTATTAACATACATACCGAGAATGGAAAGTCGTTCAGTTTCAGCGATGCAAGTGCCATTCATAGATAATGGCAGAGAATTAGTGGTTCGCTTCAATGACAGCAGACAGCATTTCGTTTTGGAAGCATTAAATTCCACTCTGTTGGTTTTACCCATTTAAGAATGCTGTCAAGATCGGAATTCAATGAGCTTAACATACGTTGCTGTTCCAGTTCAACGCCCGAAGATGAGGGGCTTTGCCCAGGAAACGAATTTGTAAAGCTGAGGGTACTGTCATCAGCAAAGGAATGGATTGGATTAGAAGTGACAGACAGCAGGTCATTGATAAAAATGAGAAAGAGAGTCGGAGACAAAACAGAGCCTTGAGGGACACCAGCATTTATTTGGTGAGTTGGACTTAAAACCGTCCAAAACAACTTGTATTGAATGGTCCGAAAGGTAATTTCTAATCCATTGAAGAAGGGTAACATCGATTCCAAATGCACGCATTTTCGACAAGAGAGCTTGATACCAAACTCTGTCAAATGCCTTTGAAATATCAAGCGCAACGACCTTGCTTTCACCACCATGGTGAATAGATTGGTTCCACTTTTCGGTTAGATATGTCATTAAATCACCAGTGGACCTGTTGCTGCGAAAACCCTACAGCCGGTCATTAAGAAGTTTTCGGGATTCGAGATATTTCATAAGCTGACGGTTTATCAGCGTTTCCATGACCTTGGAAAGAAGGGACGTAAGTGCAATTGGTCGGTAAGAGGAGGGAGAGGAAGATTCGTCGCTTTTGGGGACGGGCTGGACAAATGCTGTTTTCCATCTTCTCGGAAAGAGCCCTGAAGAATAGGACAGATAGAAAAGCTTACGCAGTGGTTTTGCCAGCGTGAAAGAACACCTCTTCAGAACTATAGGGGAAATACCATCTGGGCCAGCGGATTTGTGAATGTTGAGATCCTGAAGTACTCTTGCCACAGTACGGGTGCGGAAGTGGATTTGTCCCATGGAGTTTTCTACGCGCTCGAGTACTGGGGCAGATAAGGCACAATCTGGGAGCGTTGATCTAGCTGCAAAATGAGCAGCAAGCAGATTGGCTTTATCCAAAGACCTGACAGCTGAAGTGTCATTGCAAATGAGTGTCGGGATAGATGATGAGGCCGAATTTTTGATATTCTTAACAAATGACCAAACGTTTTTACTACCGGAGGGACCTTGTAGTATTTTTTACCTCAACTTTTGCTCGTAGGAGAATTTGACACGATTAATATGGGCATTGCAGTCATTTCTGGCTCGTTTGAACTTTTTTCGGTTTTCCTCAGTTGGGTTGGCCTTAAATGACCGAAAAGTTACCTCTTTAGCCCTGATAGCATCTTTACAGCTCAAGCCACACCACGCGTTTTCCTTAGGTCTGATACACTTCATCCTGTTAGGGATAAAGCGTTTCATACCCAGGTGAATTAAATTTGTAATCATATCGGCAGCGGCATCCACGTCGTTGTTGAGGAAGCACAACGACCAGTTAAAACTCCTAAAGAAACTGTTTAGTGCTTCCCAATTGGCTTTCTCGTATTGTCATACGGTTCTTTTAGGAGCTTGTTCTTTAACTGTGTGGCTGGAGTACGAGAAATTCGCCGATATGATACAATGGTCTGACGAACCTAGAGGCGATAATACATTTAAAGTGTATTTATCAGGGTGAGAGGTAAGAAACAAGTCCAGGGTGTTGGCGTTTTGACCGCTAATGTCGGTATCCGTGTCGGCTCATTTACAATCTGGATTAAATTATTAACCTCAGCAAAGATCTCAACATGCCTTCCTTCGGGTGTTGTCTGTCCAGAATGTCGAAGCCAACTTGAATTGCGTATATTGAAATCGCCCGCAATGACGATTTCAGTACGAGGATAATGGGTTACAATTTTGGTGATGGAATTAGACAGCGCATCAAACTCATTATAAGTTGAATGCCTGTCCTGGTTAGGGCTTCTGTACATAAAACAGTAGTGAATTAATTGCCTACGGACATGAAATTTTAGCCAAATAAAATTAAATTCCGGATTGGAACATTGGCCATATTGAGGTAGAAGTTGGTAGGCTACATCACTACATATATAAACGGCGATACCACGATGGGAAAAGAATAATGGCACCAAGCTATATCCAGGCAGACTAAACTCCGTTAAATCGGAATCAATGCTGACCTGTGTTTAAGTGTTTCACTTAGTGCCAAAACAGCTGGTTTATTGTGAATCGCATGGGCGTAAGTATGTTTGTTTTTAGTTTCTTTTTTTATTTGGTTATCTAAGCAAACAGTTCTGTTACAAATCGCTTAGGGAATCTCAGCTCAAAAAAGAGGCTGAAGTTAAAACAATCATTCCAGTTCGTCGGGATTACTTTACCGAAGAAGAGCTAGCGCGAGAAATAGATCCAAATACGAAGAGACGACCAAACAAAAAAAGAAAAGTCGGTTCCTCAGCCTCGTGATAGGGTACACCTTCCCCCTGCAATAAACGTTGTCGGAATCGGGGATTGTAAAAAATTATACATTTTCCTCAAAGAAATTATAAAATTAGAATTCAAAGTAACATCCATGAAAAATAATGCGTTGAAAACTAGCGTTACCGATCCCGAAAATTATAGACGCAGTAAATGTTCTCAAAAATGAAAAGCAAAAAATCGAGCCACGATTCCACTTTTCATGATTAGCTTTGAAAAGTCAGAAAATATTGAAAAAATTTACAATATTAAGAATCTCCTTAATATTGTCGTTAAAATTGAACCGGTGCGCCGAAGGACTCGACTCGTCCCTCACTGTAAGCGTTGCCAAGGCTACAATCACACTGACGCGTATTGGTAAAAAGAACCGCGTAGAATAAAATGTGCTGGTAAACACTTGTCGAAAGCGTGCGGTGTGAATGGAAGCGATTTGCCAACTTGCATTAATTGCAGAGGAAAGCACCCGGCGAACTATCGCGTCTGCGAAGTAGCTAAGGAGCTACAAAACAGGCGTGATGTATTTAAAAAAAGATCTTTAACCGTCGCACAGTGGGACTCACTGTATGGCAGAGATGACCAAAACTCAATTTTTGAATTATAACTGTTATTATTTGCCTTTTATTATTATGTCAGGCAACGCCGGAGAGGCTTCTTCTTATGATTTTTTATGCTCACAATGCTAAAGTGTTGCACAGGTTAAAGCTATAAATTTGTGAAACCAATAGTATTAAGACCATTATTTAAATTTCATTCAATTTTTGATCTTATTTAGCGGTTTTTACTTGTTTAACAAATTTATCAAACATAATCAAGGTAAATTTTATTGATAAAACTTTATTTTTCCCGAAAGCTTATACAATTTTGGGAAATACCATGAGTTAAAGTACGTTTTGTCTTTCTATCAATATAAACAGTTTATTTTTTGTAAGAGCAGATTACTTTTAAAAATTATTAGTCTCTCAAAAGTGAAAGCGAGTTGCCCTATTTCTTAAATATTTTTTTTTTTTCCAAAGGTTACCCTATGTTTCCATTTTCTTTTAGAAACTGAACCAAAAATAATTATTAAACGGCAAAAAATGTTTTAAATATTTAACAATAGTAAAAAGGTTTTCGAAAAAAAATTTTAAGAAATTATTGAATATGTAGCTGCCAAAATAAATCGTCCCATTCAAGAAAAATAGAACTGCTCTAATAAGATTCGCAATTTTTAAAGTCAATTAAAGTCAATTAAATTTATAAATAATGAAACTACTTGGTTAAGTGGATGTTGCGAATTCGCTGTCCACACTTCCAAAGTAATTTTTTTTGCAAAAGTAGTGAGAGCTCTAAACGAAGGTGAACTGACGATATCCGTGGTGGCCACACCGCAGATCTGTTGACATATGCCGCACAAATAAATTTGAGAGCTGAAGGAAAAACCATTGAAGCAGATGTAATTAAAAATGTCTCAACGCTGCCAACATACGCTAAAGATTGTATAGACATAAACACGCATACACAAATAAAAAAAAACTTTCGCCACGCGAAGCAATTTCAATTCTCATTGAAGCTAAACTTAGTTTAACCCAATATAATGTTATAAGAGACTATGTAAAACATATATTTCCATCATACAAATAAGTACCGACAGAAAAAAAAATCTTATCCTCATGATGTGAAAGTTGCTGAAGTGTCTTTACAATCACTCTTAGACCATACAGCGACTCGTTTATTATAGAGTCAAAGTCCTGTAATTCAGTCAGAAGGTGTTGAACATTTTGAAAAAATAGTTCTGTTTTCCAAATGGGGATTTGATGGTAGCTCGAGCCACACACAACTCAAACAGAAATTCTTATCTGATGCGTCTGATGAAAAATGCATACTTTTTTACTATTTAAATAGCGAAAAATATGGTAAGCCCTCAGGTATATGGCGAAATATTAAGCCATCTTCTCAACTCCGCTTTGTTACGCCAGCAGCATGCCGGTCCCAAGTCCGGATAAAGGAGGAGGTGTTGGAGGTTTTTAACCTATCCTCTGTAAAATAATCCGTTAGTGTACTTAAACTACAGGAGTAGTAGTTAAAACTTAATATATTGATGAATGAACAACCTTAAGGATATTAATACTCCAGGTGGTACTGGCAATAGCCAAAATCTATCCGTGGTCTTCTCGACTGCGGTTGGGGCTCGGATTCTAGAGGCCCCAACATTCATTGAACCCACAAGCGACTCTTGTGCCTCTATGTCCGACTCTTTGGGTAAACTGAGCATAAGTAAGGTTACTACCCACTGCACCGCCGCTGACAGCTTGCCCGTGATATCTCTACGGTTGAACGGGCTCCTGAAGGGGCTGGCTTTGAGGTGCACCTCACTAAGGGGGAGCGAAAGAGGAAAAGGAAGCAGCTGAGCGATTAGCGGTGCAAAGAAGATCCACAGGCTGAATGCGCAAGCACTCCGGTCGGCTCTTCGGTTGCGTCTATGAAACGGGATAGGTCGGTGGAAGTCTCACAAACGGAAGCTGACCTGACCCCTTCATCAGGCAATGTCTCCTCTTCTGCTGAACCGAAAAGCAAGAAGAAGCGACCCAAGCTCGTTAAGAGATAGAACCCTCCTCAAGCTCCTGTGTCTGCCCACGCCCTGTCTCCAAATGAAGTCGGTGCTTCTACCAGCAAAGGTAGTAGTATTGATGGACGGAAATTGGTTGTAGTGGACTCACCCTTGAGTATGAGTAGAGGAAGTGCACCTATTGTTGGTACTGCCCGTGCACTGGTAATGGATGATGCTGGTGTTGTGACCAATACTGGGTGCTGCACTAATGGACACAACTTTGTCGACGGGAACGGCTCTGATGTTAGGCGTGCGTCTAAAAAACCACGTGTTGAACGCAAAACAGCTAGAGTACGAGTTAGGTTAGGTATATGGGTTGGTAGAGCAGGGTAGAACCTACTATACCACACTCAGGTCCCTGTGGACCCATTGTGATTCCCTTTTGTTGGGGGTTAACCGTCGGTGTTGTTGATGGTCAGCTTGTGTCATCCTTCTTGCATTTGCCCGACTCCGTCCAGCCATCCTGGCGTCCTCAAGAACCTGTAAAGATTAGAAAGTGTAACATCAGAAAGTTCTCGTAAATCATGGAAGCAAAAACTCCCAAGTGTTCTGTTTCTCAAGTGACAGACGCTCGGGCAGTGACAGAGGAAGTGAGGTGTATCCTCGTGGACCTCTTCGTCTCCGCAACCTCTACAAATATCGTCGTCCTTGAGATTTAGTTTGATCATGTGATTTCTTAAGAAGTTATGACCCGTTAGAGCCCCTACCAGCTTAGACAGCGATGGCCTGTCGAACTATAGAAGTTTGAATGTGCTGGCCATAGCTTCCGAGATACTTCACAGGTAGTTAGTGCTTTCCACCTGTTATTGGTTTTGCACTCGTTCTCTGAGATTACATAGTGGAGGCTTGATCGACTGTAGTGCTCTATCTTTATCCATTGCGGACCCCTTTCTCGCCAGTTCATCAGCTATCTCATTGCCGGCTTTGCCACTATGTCCACGGACCCAGCAGAGATTCGTGGAGTGCTGCGAGCAAAGAACCTTAAGCTCTTCGCGACAGCGGTGAACTAGCTTCGATTTAATTTCTATAGCAGAAATTGCTCTTATAGCCGCCTGGCTATCAATGAAAATTCTAATATCATTACGTGGTATTGCCAGCAATGACACCATTCGGGCCGCTTCCGCGATTGCCAGAATCTCTGCTTGGAAGACACTACTGCAACTATCAAAGTTCAGTTGGGGAGACATGTAGTCAGAAGTGACATTATTCCCAACGTTTTTCTCTAGAATTTGTGCGTGCCCAAAATTGCATGGGTTCCATGTTTTAGTTTGATTAATCCTCAAGGCATTTTTGGTTGCAGATTCTTCCATGTATAGGCCCCGAGGAGTTAGATTGAGAATTGCCTCCAAACCTGCTGTAGGTGTGGTTCTCATTGCGCTGGTTGTTTCTATACATGCTAGTCTTTGTATCTTTGTCATTGCCTTGAGATTGGTCGCCTTGCCGGCGGCTTGCCACCAGACTACGCTGCCATATGTGAGTATTGGCTGCACGATCGCCGTGTACATCCAAAAGATTATTTTGGGCTTTGGTCCCCACCTCCTGCCAAAGATGCGGTTACATGCGTAGAAAGCGTTAGCTGCTTTTTTTACTCTTTCATTGACATTCGGCTTCCAATAAAGTTTCCTGTCTAGGATCATACCCAGGTATTTCGCCCTGTCCGTCACCTTTAGAGGTATTCCTTCAAGAGTTGGTGGCTGAAATTGTGGTATTATTCTTTTGTTTGTAAAAAGGACAAGCTCAGTGTTTTGGGGGCTGACGCCAAGGCCGCATTACTTTGTCCATGTACTAAGTGTTCTTAGTGAATTTCCTAAGAGGTCACTTATGGTTTGTAGGAATTTTTCTTTTGCAAGCAAAACTACATCATCTGCGTATGCAGTTACCATGACCCCATATTCTTAAATCTGATTAATATTTCATAAATGACAACTACCCAGAGTACGAGTTAAGAAGCATTCCTACAAGGATCTGCTGTCTCCTCTTTAGCAGTTCGCATTGGGAAAGCGGGCAATAATAATAGCATGGGTCCGAACACTTTAAACGTAATGTTTTGGAGCTGGCTGCTGCAACAAATGCTTGCATTCAGGTGAAGGGCTGTGTGTTAAAGGACGGAACCCTCATGGTGAAGACCTCATCACAGAAAACCTCTAAATGGATTAGCAGTATGGTGCCGAAAATCCCTTCACTTAGGACTTCTTTTTTTGAGGTCTACAAACCACCCAAGCTTACGCGGGCTGTCTGCTGGATCCCTGGGAAACTAGGGAAATCGGCGGATGTGCTAATGCGTTTGCAAACCCAGAATCCTGATCTCGACACAAAAGCCTGGGTTGTCCGTTCACACAAAAGAGTGCTACCACCCTTTTAAGTACAAGCCACAAGTAGAACAAAATCACACATAATATCCATCCAGGAACCATGGGTGTGGAAAAATCGCATCTGTGGTCTTGGTTGCTTGAGTGATTTATACCACGTTCTTTATGATGAGCAATCCGAAAGACCTAGGACTTGTCTTATTGTATCGAAATCTTTTACATGCAAATGATAATTGGGAAACCTTTGTCGCTGCATCGGCTTATTTCCCCTATGACTCTGTAACCCCTCCTCCACCAAAGGCTGTTGTAGAGCTCATAGAGTATTGTGAATCCAAAAGGTTGGGTCTTGTCTTGTGCTGCAATGCTAATGCTCAGAACACTGTTTGGGGCAGCAGCAAATGCAACATAAGGGGAGATCGACTCTTGGACTTCATTTTATCGTCTGATATTACCATCAACAATGTAGGTCATCAACCTACCTTTGTTGCAGCCAGAAGGCAGCAAGTAATTGATGTTACCCTATCAAACAGGTATTTGAAGTCTATCATAAATTGGAAGGTATCGCCAGATAGCACCTTATCAGATCACAGATACATCGAATTTCAAATCTACTGCGAACTTTCAGCTTCGCAAGAGAGGAGAAATCCGAGAAAAATGAACTGGCCACGGTTTAGAGAGGAGCTTGCCAACTTCGTCAAAGTTCTACTCAAACTTAGATCCAGACAGGGAGAGGAGAGGTCTGCTCAGGATATGAACAACGTCCTCACCCGCTGCTTTGAACTTTAGTGCCCTGTTTCGGAAGACTGGAATCTTTATCGATCGAAACAAAAAGTTTTTAAGAGACTTATTCGCAAGTTACTCGTATGAAAAGTTTTGTGAAGAGGTCGAATTTCTAAGTGCAACTAGTAGCCTTGTTAAAGTCATCCAAAGGAACAGACCAAGTAAATAGGATGCAATCCTTAAACCTGATGACACGTACACTGAGACAAAGGCGTAATGCATCTTTTGAGAGTTTCAAGTCACCTAGTCCGAATGGAATTTATCCAGTTTTGCTGAAACTAGGTTTAAGTCAGGTTTTGCCAATGTTAAAACGAATTTTCACCGCGCGCGGGTAAATAGGGGCTACCCTCAAGGTGGTGTTCTGTCTCCCCTCCCATGGTTTATGGTGATAGACTCTCTGCTTATGGCTCTCAATTTTCCTGGAAACTACACTCAAGCTTATGTGGATGATGTCACCGTTCTTTCTGTCGGTTTAAATCTAGGGGCTGTCTGCTCTCATGCGCAGAGATCCCTGGATTTGATCGATGTCTGGTGCACTAGTAATGGGCCTTCAGTGAATCCTCTTAAAACCACGGTTATTCTCTTTACGAGAAGGAGAATCGTCACTGGTCTGTCCCATCTCGTGCTTAAAGGTGTCACCATCCCTATATCCGGTGAAGTCGAATATCTGGGTGTAATCCTCGATAAATAACTTCTATGGTCCAAACATGTCGAATCGAAAACCGATAAAGCGCTGTCGACTTTCTGGCAGTGTAAAGGCGCTTTTGGTAAGACACGGGGCTTGTCTCCGAAACGGGTCCTTTGGATCTATACGTCCATGATTAGACCGCTACTCTTATACGCATCAGTTGTTCGGTGGAACAGGCTTTCGCGAAAACGTGTTACTGCTTCTTTTGCCAAACTCCAAAGAACGGCATGTCTCGGCTGCACAGGGGCCTTCCCTATCACCCCGGGCTCTGCTCTAGATGCTTTGTTGAATCTTCCTCCCCTTGATTTACATATAATGGGGTGTACGCTAAGAACCATCTATCGCTTAAAGAGAGGTGGTTTTCGGTACCATGCGCACTGGAATTTTAAAGAAGTTGCTCGAGAATTATCCTTTGACCCCTGTCTTATAGATATGCCGTCTGATGCAATGACACCAGAATTCCTTCTCCGAAAAAACTACCACGTCAACTTTCCACAGGTAACGGAATGGGTTCGGTCAGACTCTGAACCATGCATTGACGGATGAGCTTGCTAGGCAAGGTTCAGAAGAAGTTTTCCCAGGACCCAAACTTGTGTTGGGTCTGCCTGCATCTTTATTCATGTCTTCTATTGATTCTTGGGTTTCTCGTGAACACAAGATTCGGTGGCGCGATTGCGGTGGATGTAGACAGACTAAACTGCTGCGCCCGGACATTTGCAAAAGGTCAGCATCGTTTCTTCTATCTCTGAGGAGAATCGACAGTAGGCTGCTTGTAGGTGTTCTTTCGGGCCACCAAGCTTTTGCTAAACACTTAAATGTGTTGGGCTTAAGCGACTCCACTACCTGTCCTGCTTGCGGTGAGGATGATGACACAGTAGAACATTCTCTCTGCGGTTGTCCGGCCTATGATCGCATCAGGTGGTGGATCTTCGGGGCTGACGTGGTGAGTGCCGAACATCTAAGCTCTTTATCACGGAAGCTCCTTCTCGTTTTTCTTCGAAAGACGGGAAAACTAAGTACATTAATGTAAATTGTCTGAATGGTAGTACAATGGACCTGTAGTTGTGTCTGAGCGCTCCATCGGATAGTAGCAAACTCCGACAAAAAAAAGCCATCTTCTCCCAGATTCTATATACCTATAAGCCTTCAGTATAAAAAAGAAACAACTGAACGTTACTCCCCACTTGACCTACAAGCTACAAACTCTTACCTAGCGTTTATCGAATGAAAATAATGTTTTGGTAGAATAAACTAAAAACCAAGCAATATCCAGTGGAATTCGAATAAATCCTGAAAAGCTTGAAATATTGCTTGGAGACGACTTCCTTGTATGTTTGATTATTTCCTTGGATGCCTTTAGCTCCTATCCTCTATTTAATTCACGGCTCTATCATAGTACGTGAGGCTTTATTTCCGATCGGGATAATAAGTGAAGAGGCTCAAGAGTCAAGAAATATAGACTTCAAATCCTACAGAGAATTTTTAGATAAGTAGATAAATTAATCGGAGTCATACAAAGCTCTGCCTGGTTTAATACTCCTTACAAAAGGATAACAAACTCAAACAGTGCAATAAAATATTCTCGGGAAATAACCAAATTAGTAAAAGAGAGAAGAAAAGCGCGTAAAAAATGGCAACCATCGCACGCTCCGCAGCATAAAACGATATTAAATAATCTATGTAGCATTCTAAAGAAAACGATTCAGGACTTTAAAAACCCCGAAGTCTCTTTATATCTGAGGAAAAGAGTTTGAATTACTCGCTCTGGAAAGCTATGAAAAGCATTAGAAAGCCAAAAACGCAAGCGCCTCCTATCAGAAAAGGTAATGGCGAATGGGCGAAAAGAGACACAGAAAAAGCCGACATATTTGCCGACCATCTAGAAGAAACATTTTTTAAGCCCTTTGACGGTCAAGAGCTAACTTAGCCGTAATTTACCTCTAATATGGACATTGATTAGTCGTTCCATGGTTTTGAGACCAACTGATGTTAGACTAATAGGTCTATAGGATTTAAGTAGTTTGCTAGGCCTATTGCCTTGTTTGGAGATAAATATCACATTCACTTGTCTCCAAGTCAACGGAATGTATCCCCAGTAGTAACTAGCTCTAAATAGGGCCACAAATTCCGGTAGGATGAGGTCTTTCACCTTCTGTAAAGGAGCTGGGAAAAGACCATCTCCGCAGGGGGCCTGAAAGGTTTAAAGGAGCCAATTGCCCATTTAACCTTGTCTGTGTTGAAGATTTTGCCAGATACACTATTTACTCTGTTGGCATTTAAGATCTTATGGTCAGTTGCATACGAGTTTGTGTTTGTTGCACGAACCTGGGAAATGAACTTTCAATAAGGATTTAAGAGTATCCGTTCGGTCCGACGTGTAGGTGCCGTCATGCTTTTTCAGCAGTCCTACACCGTTTGAGTGAACTTTGCCAATCTCTTTATGAATACGTGCTGCTACATGTCGGCAATGTATAGATGATCATGGACATTTACGAGGGAGCGAAGACAAAAGTCAGATGTCCCGCAGGAGTCACCGATGAATTTCCAATAAAAGGGAAGTTCACCAGGGAAGTGTCTTAAGTCCTTTGCTCTTTATTACAATACCAGTTTATCTGCTTGAAGGCAAAGTGACGGACCCTAAAGTGCATCAGTTATTCTTTGCTGAGGATGGACCAATCATAAGTGAAGATCAGACTTCCCCGGAACGAGCACTTGATGTTTGGGTAGATGATTTTAAAGGGAATGGGTATTGTATTAGCCAAAGACAAACAGAGTTTCTGAACTACCCATTCTCTGACCCAAGTCAACCTATTCCAGACATTTAATTGAATGGGGTGGTGGTTCCCAAGTGTGTTCAAATATCTGGGATCAATGATCAACAGCGATGACGACATCAATCATCGTGTAAGCGTAGGGCTCTACACCGCAGCTGTGCGTCCAGCGCTCCCATACGGTCCACAATGCTCGACAATATACAAAAAGTATGGGGCAAGTTGAGAGCAGCTGAGATAAAGATGCTTCGCAAGACAGCAGGTGTAACAAAGCTTGATCCAATTAGAAGTTCCAGAATCCGAGGAATCCTTCACGTCAAAGAACACATCTCGACAAAATTGGAGTACGACCGACTCAGTTGGTATTGTCATGTTCAAAGGAGGTATCCTAAGACCCATCAAAAAGGCAACGGCAACCAACGTTCCCTTACAATCGCGTAAAAAAGGCAGGCCTAAAAACGCCTAGATCACACAAATGCAGAAACACCAGCATTTGATTGGCCTCAATTATGAAGTGATTCAAAATCGGGAGGCCTGCAGATATTTTTTCAGGTCGAACCAGCGAATCCCACAGGCGGACCAGTAGGAATGCAGTGAAGTGGGAGGGTTATGATCCCTATAATCCTAATCATAATCTCGTCGTTAAATGGAGAGATGTAATGCCCTCTTCGATTTTTGCGTCTACCAGGGCGCTTTTAATGGCGCTATACTTCAACATAAACTTTTTGTAACATCATTAAGGTATATTAATTTTGACACATAGTTTGTAACACCCCTTAATATTCGCCGTAGACCCATAAAAGTATATATATTTATGATCAGTACCAAATACTAAGACTGTCTAGCAATGTCCGTCCGTCCGTACGCAAATTTTTAGGCCTTTAAAATTAAGCCAGGAAGCTGAAATTTGGACCACATATTCCCTAGGGCTCCGAAATGGTTAAGCGTAAAAATTTTTTGAATGAGTCCATTGCCACGCCCACAATTTAGAAAAAACCGTTTTAAAGCTAAGGTTAGAGAGATAGAGTGTTACAACCTTTACAAGATATGTAGGCACTGGCCTCCTTTATAAGTTTTTCATATAAAGTTTTTTGCGCGCCTACTTTTTGTGGGCGTTTTTTACTATAATGCTGTTTTCTTCGAAAATTTTCACAGAAAGCGAAAAAAAATGTTTAACAAAATATTTACCCAATATTTTTTCCAACATATCGCCCATAAAAAGTTGTTGGCCCCGCCCACTTTTTGGGGGCGTTTTTCTTTGGGACATATTGGGGAATGGATAGAGTATCATACTGTTCGCCTCAAGCGGACTGTAGCCTTTCTTATGTTTTTTCTTATTTTTCTCAACCTAAACATTTCTTCAATACGATTTCTTACGGGCATGCATTTAGCAATGCACCAATTTCTATGTACCTATGCCCCGTATTGTAATCTGTAAAGCCCTCTTTTCCTATGTACTAATGACTGACTTCGATCATCATGAAATGTAATTTTGCACTTTCTTCTTCGTTGGTTGTCAAGCACGAAACATCACTGGTAACATTAATAAATAAATATTCCGTTAGTTGTTTTACTTGGTCGTAGTTTTGTTGGGTTTTGCCGCTTGGCATTTGAACTTAGGATACGTATTATACGCTTTGCTGTTTTATTCGGAAACATGGTCCTTCATTTAGCCGAATTAAATTAGAATTTCGTGAACTGTGCGTATAATCAAAAAATTAAGTGTGTTTAAGAATAAAACTTATTCATGTGTTCGCTCAAAAAGTGATTGTAATCGCTAATAAATATAATTGAACTCCCTCGCGTTTCCTTTAAATTATAGAACATTGGCCTATAATTCGTATAAGAGCTTTATGTGAGTTACTTGTGAGCGAGACATTACACCTGGTTTTTTGATTTTAAGTTTTCGAACATTTAATTAAATTTCGATAAAATGAGTGGTCAGCAAATGCGTGGTCATGATAAGGCAGCTATTACACGTGCAGCTGATTTCTGTAAATCGTTAGATGATGATGTAGATGTTGAGACATTTGAAGTTAGGTTAGCCAAATTCAAAATAAAGGGTGATCCATTTCGAGGTTCCCTACTTTTTTAAAGAAAAAAACACAGAAAATTCAAATTTAGTGGAGAATGTTTATTATCATTTGAAAGAACATTCTTTGGCATTTATTTTTGGAAGATTATGTCTACCAAATGTTGGCCGTTGCTACGTCGCAGATGGTCCATCCGTTGAGTCCAATTTTCGATCACTCATTCGAGCATTTGGACTGGTAACTGGCGAATGACACGCTTGATGTTTTCCTCCAAGGCCTGAATCGAAGCGGGTTTGTCGGCATAAGCTTTTGACTTTACATATACCCACAGAAAAAAGTCTAACGGTGTGATATCACACAAAACGTGAAATTATGTGCTCACCGAAATGTTCTCTCAATAAGTCCATTGATTGATGCAATGTGTGGGAAGTGGCGCCGTCTTGCTGAAACCAAATGTCGCCGAGATCACAAGCTTTAATTTCAGGCATCAAATAGTCGGTTAGCATGGCACGATAACGGTCGCCATTGACGGTTACGTTCGCACCGGCATAATTTTTAAAGAAATATGGACCGATGATTCCACCGGCCCACAAACCACACCAAACCGTTGTTTTTTCTGGATGAAGTGGCAGTTCTTCAATCTCTTCAGGTTGCTCTTCGTCCCAAATGCGGCAATTTTGTTTGTTTACATACCCATTGAGCCAGAAATGGGCCTCATCGCTAAACAAAATTTGCCTCGAAAACGTCGGATCTTCTTGGAACTTTTCAAGAGCCCATAGAGCGAAGCGATGTCGCTTGGGAAGGTCGAGCGGCTTCAGTTGTTGCACAAGCTGTATTTTGTACGCTTTCAATTTAAGATCTTGACGTAAAATGCACCAAGTCGTTCCATACGTCAGTCCAAGTTGCTGCTAACGGCGCCGAATAGACTCTCTACGGTCCTCGTGTACACTCTCAGCTACGGCCGCTATATTTTCTTCACAGCGTGCTGGACGTGGTCTATTCGGTCGAATATTATCCAATAATGAATGCTGGGTCTCAAAATGGGTGATGGTGTTGCGAATAGTACGCTCAGTAGGCCGATTATGTTGACCATAAATTGAGCGAAGTGCACGAAACACATTCCTCACAGAACGTGAATTTTCATAATAAAGTTGAACAATTTGTAAACGTTGTTCACGCGTAAGTCTTTCCATTATGAAATGCCAAACAATACTAAACAAAAATAACATGACAGCATGACACGACTCACACGTGATCTGTCAAAAAAGGCTATTGAAAAAAGTATCTAGATGATACTAGATCACCCGTTAGCTTGGAGGGAGTTTTCGTGATATCATTCCTCGTGTTTAGAAAGGTTAAAGGAGCAGGACACAGCGATGCTTAAGCGAGTTTGAGGAATACGAGGAGAAATATTTTAATGCGAATGCAAAAATTCAAAAATATCTTCGTGAAAGGCAGGGTGCTAAAAAGCAAACTGATTTAGTTCAGCAACCCACAGAACAGCAGCCCGCCATTCTTAATATGCTTAATTCTTCCAGTTCGTCTTCGAAAAACGTTAACCTCCCTCAGATCTCTATAGCTCCATTTTCCGGCAACTACAAGGATTGGCCGACACTTCACGATATGTTCATCGACTCGGTGGACAAAAATTAAAATTTAACTTCTACGCAGAAGTTTCATCTTCTCAAATAATTTTTAAGAGATGAAGCAAGTTGATAATTTAAAACGGGATATTATAGTTCTTCATACACCACATGGTGTCGTGTGATCCGCTGCATTACAAAAACCTAATCCAAGTTTAGCAGATGTTTATGCTATCGCTGAAACGTATTAGTCTACACAGAAATCGGTGCCCGCTATTAAGGAAGATGCTTCGTGTCAAGTGTATCAAACTAATTTTGCCAAAATAGCATAATAGCCCGCCCCTTCTGTTTGATATTTATATAAATGATATAACATCAGTTATAAAATATTCGCATTGCCTTTTCTATGCAGATGATCTCAAATTAGTCCTTAAAATTAAAAATGTTGATGATTGCCGCCTATTTCAATTAGATATTGATCGAATTTCTGAATGGTATAATTTAAGTTGTTTAAAATTAAAAAAAAATGTAACGTTATCTCATTCTATAAGATTCATACGCACATAAACTGCGTGTAGAAAATATTAAGGACCTTGGTATTATGCTGGATTCAAATTTTTAAATAGAGCTAATTTACTTGTTGGTTTCATTAAGCGAAATTGTATTGATTTTTGTGACCCACATGCTTTGCTTTCCTTATATATATCTCCAATTAGATCGTTACTCGAATATGCGGATATTATCTGGAACCCGGCCTTGAAGACTTTCTTTGAACGTATTGAAAAAGTCCAAAGACGTTTTTCTAAATTTATATTTTATAAAATGAAATGGACTTTTATCCCGGAACATAAGTCGCGTTGTTAACTTCTTGGTATTAAATCACTGAAATCCAGAAGATGAATGCATGATATAAACTTTTTGAGGGATATTTTGAGTTATTACGTTAAATGCCCTTCCTTACTCTCCAAAATACCACTTTATGCACCATCAATAGTTTTACGCTCCAAAGATTTGCTTTTCGAGCAATACCACAGAACTAACTATGGCAATAATGAACCCATCAGTAGAAGTTTGTCAAAATATTGAATTAAATTAAGAGACTTGTTCAAAACTAAACTTGTCTTAGTATTTACATGATTAATGATTTTTTTTTCCTTTCTTTATTTATGAAATTTATTTTTGTTATTTGTTTCTTTTTCCTTTTTTGTAAATATTCTAAATATTTTTATGATACTATTTCTAAAATCTGTTAGCCTTAGCTTGTAGACAAATAAATAAATAAATAAATAAATAAATAGAAGCCAACATCGCAAACCGGCTAAAGGAAATCCGCAAGAAAGTATTTACGCTACGGAAGCTGTTCAAGGGACTTCAGCAAATTAGATGTGCTATCAAATAAAGCAGGAAGGAAATGTATTTTTTGTCTCTTTATTAATAAATGGCATCTCTCTAAAATTCCAGCTGGATAGTGGAGCAAAGTGTTCAATGATGTGACTTAAAGCATACAGGAAGCCGAGTGAACCAGAATGTAAGCACACAAACCAAATTTTAAAGGCTTATGGAGACCAATTTGTTTCAATAAAAGGAACTCTTCAGGTAAGTGTGTGCTGGAAAAATGCTGTCTACGAATTGCCGCTGTTAGTTACTGATATGGAAGTAGGTGCAAGTATTCGGAATCGATTGGTATGAAGTATTAAAATTTTAATAAGCTGCTGTAACATAATTGAACAACCATCTGCGCTAATACCTGCTGTTTCGATTGTTTAGGAAATGGTAAGAGATGTTTGTGCACGATTTCCTGATGTGTTCTCAACAGAGCTAGGTTGCTGCAAGAATTTTAAAGCAAAATTATTTCTTAAGCCAGGGGCACGCCCACGATTTTGTAAACCAAGTCCCTTTCCTTTCGCTTTAATGGAGCCTGTGAAAGCTAAACTAGACCGCTTTGTAGATGCTTGTTGTTTTGGTGCCTGTACCTTTCAGTGAATGGGCAGCACCCATTGTTGTAGTACCTGATTGCAGCTTGAGAATTTTCGGGAATTTCAAGGTAGCTGTGAATCCTCAGCTGGATTTAACTAGGCATCTAATGCCACGAATTGAAGAAATATGCCATAAGCTAAAGGAGGCCAGCATTTAACTAAAATTGACCCTTCTGAAGCATATATCCAGATTGCTGTTCAGGATGATTCCAAGCAGATACTGGTTATAAATACAGCATTTGGACTGCTGTGCTTCGAGAGGTTACCTCCAGGTATTGCTAGTGCACCAGGCAATTTTCAGTGTCTTATCGAGCAAGTCAGGTGGAATGGAACATTGTGCAGCATTCGTAAATGATTTGATTGTTGCAGGTCGTAACCCAGCTGAACATTGTCAAGTTATGGAAGAACTTTTGTTACGCTGCAATATATCAAAATGTAAGTTTGTTAGTGTTAATTATCTAGGACACAGAATAGATGCTGGGGGCGTCAGCCCACTAGAAGATAGAGTGGAAGTCATAAAAAAGATGAAACAACTATTAACTAAGGAGAGCTGCTGGCATTTTTAGGCAAAATAAATTATGGGAAGATTTTGAAGAGTTTTTCTTCTCTGTCCGCTTCACTTAATGAACTTCGGAAGAAATCAGTGCCTTTCATATGGACGGATCGAAAAACAAGAAGCATTTTACAGCCTGAAACGCTGTATTATCAATGCAACGAAGCCTGTGTACTTTACAGATGACTACCCACTTATACTAGCCTGTGATGCTTCATCCTATGGTATAGGTGCGGTGTTGCTGCATAGGTATCCGGATGGAACTAAGCGTTCTATTGCTCACGCTTCAAAAACTCTCAATGACGCACAGAAGAAATATAGCCAGGTGGAAAAAGAGGCGCTTTCCATCATGTTTGGAGTTCATAAATTCCAACAATACGTTTATGGCAGACACTTTGAACTCATAACTGACCATAAACCGCTTTTATCACTTTTTCATCCACACAAACTACTTTCAGTGAGGACTGGGCATAGGTTACAAAGATGGGCCATCATACTGATGGGTTACGATTATTCCATTAGGTACAAGCAGACGGTCGCACACGGGAACGCTGATGAGCTTTCACGTTTACCTGCTGGCTATGACCAGGTATTCCATAATACTGAGGTATGTTACGAAACTTAGCTTGAATTAGATGAGGAAATTGCAAACTTATGAATATGACGCTAAAAGATCCAGTTCTTAAAAAAGTTTTGAGTTTTATTGAAAGAGGCTGGCCAGAAACATTAAATAACTTGGAGCCTTCTATCAAACCATATTTCGCTCGTAGGTTTGCTTTTACGACTCATAATGGAGTTTTTCTATATCAATAATAATACTAGAGTTGTAATACCATCTGCTTTACATTACCGAGTTTTCAAGCTATTACATACCGGACATTTGGGAGTTGTGAGGACCAAGCAACTTTCGCGCGTTCATTGCTAGTGGTCATTCATGGATGAGTATATTAAAAGGAGAATAAACCAATGTGAACCCTGCCAAAAAACATAAATAGCCCGAGACAGCTGTCCAACACCGAACAATACTTGGAGTCGGGTGCATGTGTAACTTTCCGTATGTTATCGAGGTGAGCTCAACAACTTCCGATGCGACTATAAAAGCTCTCCAAAATATATTCGCAATTGAAGGTTTGCCAGAAACACTTGTTTTCTTCATCCATATTTGCTACATTTTGTAGTGAACTGGGTATCACTCACTTCAAAACTGCAGAGCGAATGGTGCGGACGGTTAAGACAGCTATTAAAAAATACATTTCTGAAGGAGTCAGTGAAAGAGATGCCTTATTTAGCAGATCCTCTCCAGCGTTTTATGTGAACGTCTCAAGCTGTTTGCTGATGATTTAATTGGTCCTTACCAATGCGGCTTCAGACCTGGAAAATCTACCTCCGACCAAATATTTACATTACGCCATTTAAACAGTTTAACATCAGCGGTTGCTGAGTATAAGGCCCCAAAATTAACAAAAACCGTAACCACTGACTCACTGACAGATCATCAAAGCTATGGAGCACTTCCAATCATCGTAGAAGCTTGAAAATTGGCACAGTAATAGGGTTTGCGGAGGAATGTGGGTGTGGGAAAAAACTAGCAAAACGATTTAAGCGCGTCAACGTACTCGTGCATTCGTTAATCCAGTCGTTTGTCTCGCTGCCATCTATGTCTTAACCCAATTCTGACATTCTTCGTAAGATAACGGACGGTGCCTAGGAAATAATCTTGGCTTATATTTTTGCTTTTAAACAAGCTCAATGAAGGTTCTTGGGACGCTTGTTCGGTGTATGAATTAATTAATTTTCTTTAACTGCGGTGCTATGCATTTGAATCGTGTAGGCCTATTAATATGTCGAGTAGGTCGGGTAAGTGACAACCTGTTTCCATTCGAACACATTTGGCTGAGTCATGGGACCAGAATTTAAAATGTCCTAAGTGCAAGGCTGATCATAGGTTGCAACAATGTGCTGCGTTTATTAGACTTAGTATCGAATCTCTCATTGTGTTTTAACTATCTTCGATCTGGGCATACATCTTACAAATACTTTAGGCAATCTTGTTCTCATGTCTGTAAATCCCGGCATCATTTGCTAGTACACTCGAATGTGCTTCTCAGTCAACTGCGTCAACTGAATCTAGTTCAGTTTTTCCGTTAGCAACAAACCATTCTCTTGAGCTAAGTCTGCGTAAGCAAACAATTTTACCTAGAGTCTTAGCTAAGATTCAGTATTTTCAGGGCCAACTTATAGATTGTCGAGTTCTACTGGATACTGGATCGCAGTCTTCATTTATCATTAAAAACTCCCTCACCATCTTTTGGAAATACTCTGGGTGGAGCGTCGGTTTCAAAAGAATCCTGATTTACGGCGACTATATGGACAAATTATGGAAGAGTATTTGAGTCTTAGGCATATGAAAGGCATTTCTGAAGGTAAATATTTTTACCTTCTATATCATGCGTTGCTAAAACCCGACAGCTCATCAACAAAGTTTCGGGTTGTGTTTGATGGCTCTGTAAGTGACTCTCTGGGAAAGTCTGTTAATAGTAATTTGTATATTGTGCCTCCAATTCAACGAGACCTTATAGGTCATCTTCGCTTTCGCCAGCATCGGTTTGTTTTTACGGCTGATATAGTATAGATGTTTCGTCAAATCTTGATTCGCGATCCGGAAACTGACTACCAGTGTATCGTCTGGCGCACCTCACCTGATGAACCTATCAAACATTATAGGCTTAAGACCATAACTTATGGCACAGAATCTGCCCCATTTTTGGCTGTTCGACCCTTAAAGCAACTGGCTTATTACTATAGCTTGAAATATCCCATCGCAACTCGAATCATTTTGAACGATGTCTACGTTAATGATATCATGACCGGGGCGAATTCTATAGAGGATCTTTTGGAAATGCAGTCAGAATTTGTGAAATGGAGCTCTAATTGCTGAGTTCTTCTCGCTAGCCTAACCAGGACTTATCAAGGTCCTGGGTATGTTTTGGAACCCAACTAGTGGTGTCTTTTCGTTTCGTGTAAATCAGCCTGAACTTAAGAATTCTCTAACCAGACGAACTCTTCTCTCGGAAGTCGCTCGAATTTTCGACCCGTTAGGACTTTTGGCCGTATCTGTAATCCTCTTTAAAATTATGTTTCAAGAGCTGTGGTCATCGGAAGTAATAAGAAATTAGGATGGGATGATCCACTGCCAGAAAGGATAGCGAATCAGTGGATGAACTATCGAAAGGAACTTCCGCTGTTTCAAAATATTCGCGCCTCGCGTAATATTTTTTGGGAAGACGACTTACAACTTCATGGGTTTTCGGACGCTTCATCTATGGCTTACGCTGCCGTTGTAAAGGCGCGGTCGATATCGGTATCTGGATAGGTAAAGGTAGCAATAACTGCGGCGAAAACAAAGGTGGCTTCTTTAAAACCTCTTTCTATCACGCGGTTAGTACTTTGTGGTGCATTACTTCTATCAAGGCTCTTTGCACTTGTGAAATCCTCACTGAATATAGACTAAAACATTAAAATATATGCGTGGTGTGACTCAGAAAAAGTGCTTCATTGGCTTTCTTCACCCCCTAGTCGTGGAGGTACGTTTGTAGCTAACCACGCTTCAGCTATCTTGGAAACGGTTCCGAGTTACTCATGGAAACACATTCGCTCAGAAACCCAGCTGATTCTGCCTCACGCGGTATTGTCCGTTCGCAGCTTATAGCATTTGGTGGACCGGTCCACGTTGGCTAACAGAAGCCCAAGAACATTGGCCTATTTTTTTCTGGTCCAACAATTTTGATCTTGCCGAAAGTGACTAAGTTAAAGTCGAAATCCGGCAGATACCAAATACTTTTGTTATAACTTCGCGTGATACAGACATTATTCAAAACCTAATCAACAAAATTTTGTCTCTTCATCGTTTGATCAGAGTGTTCGCGTTTTGTCGTCTCTTTATTTCAAATAGTCAAATAAAAGAAGAACAATCTGTACTTCAAGAGTTTCACGGTTTGAAATTCAACGAGATCCACTCTGCTAAAATTTGTATCCTTAAGCACTTGCAACTTATGGCATATCGAAAGGACATCAACGATTTGTTAAATAAGAAAACCCTTTCATCCAAATCGTCGCTGTTAAGGTACTCAGCGTTCTTAGACAGCATTGGATTTCTTCGGATCGGAGGCCGCATAAAACATGTTGCTGTTCCTTACAATATAAAACACCCGATAATTCTACCTAAGTATAACAAACTTTCTTTTCTTATAGTGCAGGATGTCCACTTAAGGTATGCGCATGCTGAAGTGTCGGAGACTTTTACATTCGTCTGGCAGCAATATTGGATAATAGGTAGCAGAGAATTTGTTCGGAAGATAATTCATATTTGTAAACCATGCTTCATGCAGCGAAGATTAACTTGTGAACAACGAATGGGTGACCTACCCTCTCAACGCATTCAACCTATTTAACCGTTTTCTGATACCGGTTGCGATAACGCTGGGTCGCTGACAATAAAGCTTTCTCGAGGTCGAAAGCCAAAATGACTGAAGGCATTTGGAAGTGGTGAGCGATCTCACTACCGATGCGTTCCTTGCCGCCCTGCTTCGGTTTGTTTCATGGCGTGGACTTTGCAGAAATATCTGTAGTGACAACGGAACTAACACTCAGAGAGCACGACGTTGTCTCTCAGAAATGCATAAGTTCGTCATGTCTGAAACACACACCGAAGCTATTGTGGCATCACTTCCTAAGGATGGTATTGCTTGGCACTTTATTCCCCCCTTTTGGAAGAGGTGGCAGACCGAATACCTGACGAATCTTCGCGTCAACAAAGCAATCTGAAGCCAGGAGATGTTGCGCTCATCAGGGAGCCGAGTTTGCCTCCCACAAAATGGTTACTTGGTCGAATTGAAGCTGTTTCACCGGGTGCTAATCAACTTGTTCGTGTTTCCACTGTTAAGACAAGCACTGGCACCTTTATTCGTCCTGTGTCGAAATTGCCTAACCTACTGTGGCAGTCCGAAAATAAGAGTAAATAAGTTAAGAGAGACTACCGGTAGGGAGGTATCAATAAGTTTGTTAAGTAAAATTTAAGTCATAAGCGGCAGTCGAAAAAAAGAAGACGTATACGAAATTAATAAATGGAATTTGATTGTGTTTAATTATTTGCATTTTCTCCATTTAGAAAAACAACAAACGTTTAAAGCTCAGAAGTGGGATTATCAAAAAAAAACATAAGGAAAGGCTACAGTCCGCTTGGGGCGAACAGTATAATACCTTATCCATATCCCTATATGCCCCAAAGAAAAAAGCATTAAGAAGATGATGGATAGCATTTTATTTAGTTCTATTAATTAAAAAAAAAGTTTTTTTTAAAAAACGCCCCCAAAAAGTCGGCGTGGCCAAAAACTTTGTATGGGCGATATGTTGCAAAAAATATTGGGTAAATATTTTGTTAAACATTTTTTTTCGCTTTCTGTGAAAATTTTCGAAGAAAACAGCATTTTAGTAAAAAACGCCCACAAAAAGTAGGCGTGGCAAAAAACTTTATATGACAGACTTATAAAGGATGACAGTGCCTACATATCATGTGAAGGTTGTAACACTCTATCTCTCTAACTTTAGCCTTAAAACGGCTTTTTCTAAATTGTGGGCGTATTCAAAAAAATTTTACACTTAACCATTTCGGAGCCCTAGGGAATATGTGGTCCAAATTTCAGCTTCCTTAGCTTAATTTTAAAGGCCTAAAAATTGCGTACGGACGGGCGGACGGACGGACATTGCTAGATAGTCTTAGGATTTGGTCCTGATCATAAATATATATACTTTTATGGGTCTCCGACGAATATTAATGGGTGTTACAAACTATGTGTCAAAATTAATATACCCTTAGGATAGGGTATAAAAAGTGAAAAGTGACAATATAAATAATAACACATAACAGGAAACAGAAAGGAAAAAGAGTGAAGAAAAAACGAGTGTCTCAAAATAGATATATACATCCATACAAAAATAATACGAGTGTGCATCTGTGCTGCAACCCCAACAGTGAAGAAACGGTACGAAACGACTATGTGCTACGAAAGGCACAGTGAACATTGAGGAAAATTACAACGAGTGTGTGTGTGTGATAAAGGGTGATTTTTTAGCTGGTTTGGTTTTGGCAACACTGGTTTTGACAGCTGACGTGTGTTTAGTACCTTGTGTCACTGTCAAACAGCTTCAGTTTGGTTTGCAATTTAACCATGGATCGTCTTACAAATGAACAACGCTTGCAAATTATTGAATTTTACTATCAAAATTCGTGCTCGGTTCGAAATGTTCATCGCGCGCTGCTTCCATTTTATGATCGGCATTCTCGACCTTCTGAGCAGTCTATTCGGAAGATTGTGACCAAATTTCGCACCAAATTTACTTTGTTGGACATTAAACCACCAACACGTTTACGTACTGTGCGTATTGAAGAAAATATTGCGGCCGTATCAGCGAAGAAGACAGAAGACCGCGAAATGTCGATTCGGCGCCGTTCCCAGCAGTTAGGCCTTTGTTACAGCACTACGTGGAAAATTTTGCGGAAGGATTTGGGCGTAAAGCCTTTTAAGATACAGCTGGTGCAAGAACTAAAGCCAGCCGACCTACCACAACGCCGAATTTTTGGTGAATGGGCTCTTGGAAAGCTGGCCGAGGATCCGCTTTTTTATCGAAAAATTGTGTTCAGCGATGAGGCTCATTTTTGGTTGAATGGGTACGTAAATAAGCAAAATTGCCGCATTTGGAGTGAAGATCAGCCAGAAGCATTGCAACAGCTACCAATGCATCCCGAAAAAGCCACTGTTTGGTGCGGTTTATGGGCCGGCGGCATTATTGGGCCATATTTCTTCAAAGATGATGCGAATCGCAGCGTTACTGTCAATGGTGAACGCTACCGAGCGATGATAACAAACTTTTTTTTGCCCGAAATGGAAGTTCTTGACTTGCATGATATGTGGTTTTAACAAGACGGTGCCACATGCCACACAGCACGCGAAACAATGGCGCAATTGCGAGGCGAGTTTGGTGAACAGTTAATTTCACGTTTCGGGCCGGTCAATTGGCCGCCTAGATCGTGCGATTTGACACCATTAGATTATTTTTTGTGGGGGTATGCCAAGGCTAATGTGTATAGGGACAAGCCCGCTTCAATTGACGCACTGGAAGCCATCATCCATGCATTCATTCGTGAGATACCGGCCGATATGTGTGAAAGAGTATGCCAAAATTGGACTCAGCGGATGGGCTACCTGAGACGCAGCCGCGGTCAACATTTGCATGAAATTATCTTTAAACATTAAATTGCAAGGTTCAAACTATCGATTCAAATAAATGTTTCATTCATTTTTTCGAATTTTTTGTGTTTTTTTTTTAAAAAAAGTTCTAAACCTCTTAAAAAATCACCCTTTACAACCATGTCGGAAGTCGAAAAACTAAAAAAATAAACGTCATCGCAGCTAAAGTTATGGCTGGAGAAATTAGGAAAAAAGAAATCAGGAAATAAAAGCGAACTATTGCTGCGCCTGTTATTAATACCCGAAGGAGATCGTGGTGAGTTCCCGATTTTGTGCGACGAAGCCGGTGAAATGCGGACAACGGCGGTATGTCAGCCGAGTTTTTGAAGACCTTATAAGAGAGGAAAATGTAAAAATAAACATTGACGATATAATGAGAGCTACGTCAACGGTAGAGGAGCACCTGGGGATAATGAGAGAAGTTTTTGAAAGGCTAGTAAGGAACAGATTAGAGTTGAGGCTAGACAAATGCCAGTTCATGAAATCGGAATTCCGATATTTGGGTTACACTGTTACGAAGGATGGTATCAAACCGGACGCGAAAGGTTTGGAGTCCATAAGTAATTTCCCAGTGCCGAAAAATGCTAAGGTAGTACATAGTTTCTTAGGCCTATTCTCGTATTTTAGAAGATTTATAGAAGGGTTCTCAGTCAAAGCGCAGCCTCTATATAAACTAATTATGAAAGAAGAAACTTTTAAGTTTGGTAAGGAAGAACTCTTATGTTTTGAAAGTTTGAAGAAGAAATTGATCGCGGCTCCCATCTTAGTCATATATAATCCGAAAGATGAGACTGAGCTTCATTGTGACGCTAGCTCTTTGGGATATGGAGCGATACTTATGCAAAAGAAAAAAGACGGAAAGTGTCACCCCGTATTCTATTTTTCAAAAAGGACGACCGAACATGAGTCCAAATACCATAGCTTCGAACTAGAAACGTTAGCAATAATATATGCGCTAAAGAGGTTTAGAATATACTTACACGGGATTAGGTTTAAGATAATAACCGATTGCAACTCGCTGACATTAACTTTGTACAAGAAGGAAATTAACCCTAGAATAGCAAGGTGGGCGTTAGAATTGCAGAACTATGACTATGTACTCGAGCATCGTAGTGGTTCTAAGATGCAACACGTAGATGCTCTAAGCCGTGCCACAAATATAATGGTTTTAGAAGAAAACACGGTCGAACAGAATCTGTCAATTATGCAATACAAAAACGAGATAGTGAATAGACTTAGAAAAGAACTGGAAAGGAAGGAAAGTAGCCTGTATGAGATGAGAAATGGGTTGGTATATAGGAAAGTAGGGCAACGAATTTTATTCTATGTGCCAAGAGCTATGGAGGGGAATGTTATGAGAATGCACCATGACGAATTAGGTCACTTGGGGCGTGATAAGATGCTAAACGCGATAATGAGAACGTATTGGTTCCCGAAGATGAAGGGGGAAAATAAAAAGTCACATCACTAACTGCCTCAGATGCATCGTTTTCTCATCTAAGTATGGAAAACATGAAGGATTTATGCACAATATCCCAAAAGGGGACAAACCGTTTGATACAGTGCATGTTGATCATTTCGGTACAGTTTTACTGAAAAGTGCCAAGAAACGATACGTATTTTTGGTAATAGATGCTTTTACCAAGTACGTAAAGTTGTACGCCACTAGGACTGCCAACACTAGGGAAGTTTTAAGTTGTTTGCAAATGTATTTCACAGCGTATAGCCGTCCCAAGACATTGATATCCGATCGGGGTACTGCATTTACATCAAAAAGTTTTGAGAATTTCCTGGATGAAAATAACGTGCGGCACATCAAAATAGCTACTGGCTCACCTCAAACCAACGGTCAGGTCGAACGGATTAACAGAAATTTAGGCGCGACAGCGAAAATGACGAACGCGGGTTCGAAATACTCACTAGATGGAATATTACCAAAAATTGAAGAGAATTGAGAAAGTTTGACGGAGTGTGATAAAAACGGGGGAGATAGGGAATTAGAAAAGATGAGGACAAAAGCTGCGGTCAGGATAGCAGATTCTTAGATACGGAATAAAATATTAACAGATCGTGGACGAGTTCATAAAGGATATATAAAGGGAGATTACGTGATGATAAAGAACTTTGTGAGTAAGGCCGGAGTTTGTAGGAAAATGCTTCCAATTGAAGGGTCCATATAGGATAGCAAAGGTATTACCCCACGATAGATACTTAATTAGGGATGTTGAAGGATTTCAATTAGGACAAGTCCCGTGTGAGGGGATATGAGAGGTGGCACGCATGAATCCATGGTCTGATTATGGACAAAAACCATCTAGGCGAAATCGGGACGATTGTAAGTCAGGGTGGCCGAGCTGTGGCTGTCCGAAAATAAGAGTAAATAAGTTAAGAGAGACTACCGGTAGGGAGGTATCAATATGTTTGTTAAGTAAAATTAAAGTCATAAGCGGCAGTGTAGAAAAAGACGCCGTGGCTGTAAGACGTATATGAAATTAATAAACGGAATTTGATTGTATTTAATTATTTGCATTTTCTCCATTTAGAAAAAGTACAGACGTTTAAACTACCACTGCTCTGAACATCGTTCAGGGGCGGCGAGATGTTTGAGATTTAAGTAATAATTCATATTTACAATTTCTTTAAATTAATAATTATTTTTTTTTTGTAACATCATTATCATACCCTATATATTCTTTCTTATTGTTCTCAATCTAAACATTTTGTATACCCTATCCTAAGGGTATATTAATTTTGACATATAGTTTGTAACACCCCTTAATAATCGTCGTAGACCCATAAAAGTATATACAGTGATGATCAGGACCAAATCCTAAGACTATTTGGACCACATATTCCCTAGGGCTTCGAAATGGTTAAGTGTAAACGCCCACTGCCACGCCCGCAATTTAGAAAAAAACATTTTAAAGCTTAAGTTAGAGAGATAGAGTGTTACAACCTTTACAAGATATGTAGGCACTGCCCTCCTTTATAAGTTTGTCATTTTTTGCCACGCCTACTTTTTGTGGGCATTTTTATACTAAAATGCTGTTTTCTTCGAAAATTTCCATAGAAAGCGAAAAAAAATGTTTACAAGATATTAACCCAATATTTTTTCACGTATCACCCATACAAAGTTTTTGGCCACGCCCACATTTGGGGGCGTTTTTTCAAAAAAAAACTTTTTTTTTTTAATTAATAGAATGAAATAAAATGCTATCCATCATCTTCTTAATGCTTTTTGCTTTGGGGCATATAGGGATATGGATAGGGTATCATACTGTACGCCCCCAGCGGACTGTAGCCTTTCCTTATGTTTTTCATACGATTTATTACGGGCATGCATTTAGCAATGCACCAATTTCTATATATCTATGCCCCGTATTGTAATCTGTAAAGCTTTCTTTTCCTATGTACTTAATAGTGACTTCGATCCTCATGAAATGTAATTTTGCACTTTCTTCTTTTTTGGATTGTCAAGCAGGAAACATCACTGGTAACATTATTAATAAATATTTTGTTAGTTGTTTTACTTGGACGTGGTTTTGTTGGGTTTTGCCGCTTGATATTTGGACTTAGGATACATATCATACGCTTTAAAATCGTAAACAAGTATGAAGACACTTTAACTTCTCTCTAAGCTGCTGGTATGTACCCTTTTAGATTGTGTCTAAGAATTTTCATAATTTTTAGGATGCCTGCCTCTGGGGCTATCTATTGCATAATCGGTAGATTACCATCCAGACCTGGAGATTTGTAAGGGTTAAAGGATTGAATTGCCCACCGTAATTTTCGCTATTTATGAGAGCACATGTTTCCCCTTCAGAGAGAGAGAGAGAGATTTATGTTCTCTATATGCCTTAGTGAGAGAGTCATCTGATAATATGGATCCAGGAAAGTGGGTTTCTAACAATGTTATCAGTACCTCTTGGCTACTTTCACCACAAGTACCTTAATTACCGTACCGTAGGAATGCTAACATCTTTGAAGAACATTTTGCGTAGCCTCGAAGCTTTATCTGTTACCTTAATAGACTCGCAGAACTTCTGCAATGAAGCCTTTTTTGACTTCTTTACTAAGTACTTGAAGTGTTTCTTACATTCACAGTATGCACTCCATGTGCTATCACTTCTAAAAAGTTTCACCCTATTGTAGATTTTTCCAAAATTTTTCCTCTTTGCACCGATTTTCCCGTTCCTCCACTTTGGCTGAGTACTTTTGGGCTTTCTATTAGTCGGACAGATTTTTTCGAACGCAATCATTAGTGCTTTACTGGCATTATCTACCGCCCTATCTATGTTTGCAGTATCATGACCGCTGATCGAATGGGTGTATATTTAGCACTTCTGTATATTTTCCCCAATCGGTCTTCCAAGGATTCATTGGCAAACTAGACGCCTTATTCTGTTTGTTCACCTTGAAGCGTATCCTTTGGTGATACGACATCGATGCCTCGTCAACTACTCCTTTTTGGTGAGGTATTCCATCAGACAGGCCTTCGGTACCCTACTAAGGTGCAGATTTATATGCAGCACTTCCATCGCCTGAGGGGGGGGGGGGGGGTTTCTACATCCCTTGGCCTTGGTTGACGGCTAGACCATATACCTCACCATACCCTTTGCTTTTGCCAAGTATGGTAAGCATTCCCTGTTTAGGGACAGAAGTCCATAGAGGGTTTGTTTCCACAAACTACAACCTTACGTCCGCCCTCCCAACAAGCTTTTCGGTTGGTTGAATTGCTTTAATAATAGTTGTCGTTGTGATGCAGTCGAACATCAACGACTTTAATGCTGTAAACTTCGTACAAGACTTCATAAAAAATGCATAATAGCGAACGCTGAGGATGGCGCATCTTAAGGGTCGGGGGATGTATTTAATATCAAAATTATCTTCTCTTTTTTATACCCTATCCTAAGGGTATATTAATTTTGACTCACAGTTTGTAACACCCCTTAATATTCGTCATAGACCCCTAAAAGTATATATATTTATGATCAGGACCAAAACCTAAGACTATTTAGCAATGTCCGTCCGTCCGTCACCAATTTATAGGCCTTTAAATTAAAGCTAAAAAGCTGAAATTCGGAACATATACTCCCTAGGGTCCCGAAATGGTAGAGTGTAATTTTTTTTTTTTGATACGCCTACTGCCACGCCCACAATTTAGAAAAAACAGTTTTAAAGCTAAAGTTATAAAGATAGAGTGTTAGAACCTTCACAAGATATGTAGGCACTACCCTCCTCCTTTTTGTGGGCTTTCTTTACTAAAATGCTGTTTTCAGCGAACATTTTCATAGAAACTGAAAAAAAATGTTTAACAAGATTTTTAGCAAATATTTTTTTCCAATATATCGCCCATACAAAGTAATATTTAAATTTACAAAAAATATTTTTTTTTTGTAAATTTAATAGAATGAAATAAAATGCTATCCATCATCTTCTTTGGATTATATAGGGATAAGGATAGGGTATCATACTGTTCGCCCCAAGCGGACTGTAGCCTTTTCTTTTGTTTTTTTTCTCATATTATTTTTTTTTTTTTGTATTAAAAATAATCCGTTTAAATGCTTAAGAATTACTGTTCCCATGCTTCTCATTCTTTTATATATACCACACGCTTTCAATGCAGCATCAGCGTTTGATTCTTACACATACGCCACGACTGCAGTGCAGCGTTAGCGTTTAATTATCATGATCATGTTTATCATTATAAGTTGACACAAATATTGCGTAACAATTAAATCTAGTCTTCTGTTAGACGGAATTGAATTTTTATTTTGGACATAGGGGAAATAGTCTTTAATCGGTTCTATTGATTTGAAAACTTGCGTTTCGTTTCAAATACTAAACTTTCATAAATTTATTTATTTTATAACCATCATTCAAACTAACCAGTGAAGTGGCTCTACGAAAATGAACTCTAAAGAAATTACGCCATGTGGGGAATAAAATATATATAATTTATTGAAAGTCTCAAGAGCTTTCAATTACATACAATTTTAACGAGTGGGTGCGCGAATTATTAGCTTAATCCACTGCAACCGTAATTTCACCAATAACATCAACCTTCTGTCCTGTTAAAACTTCTATCGTTTTCTGTTCAATATTTTTAATACGTGCTTTGTAATACATTAATTTTGATATAACTGATACCACCGCACCACAGGCAATTTCCATCTTCAACCGCTTTTCGCCAAGAAAAATCACTGCACTATCTGGACCACCAGCAATGTCTATGGAATTTAAACTGCCAACTTGAAGTTGCTATTCTTCTTGTCGGTGTCGATTTCGTCCAATTCCGTTGCATATGCTTTTGTTTTCCGCTTTCCACAGGTTTAATTCTGCTTGCTTTCGATACCGCTACCAAAACACTGCCAATTTCTCATGGATAATCATTCATAATGTGACGTAAAGTGCATTTGATGCAGTTAGTTATGAAAGCTCTCTTCTGATTTGCACTTTGATTGCGATTAAAAGAGTTCGATTGAGCCATAATTCCATAATTCTTTCTGATCGAACTCGAACTCTTTAGATTTGCCAACTGCTGTTTTCCAATCGAAAGAAGTCATTCCGTTCGTCAATTATATTTTTTTTGTAGTGAACCTATCTTTTATTGAATTTAGAAAAACGTTGACATGTAAATATATAAATTATGAACGTATTAAGCAATGCTTACTCAAACGAAGTAATTAACAAAAAATATTACGATCCCTAGATGATAGATACATATTTGTATGCCCTTTCCTAAGGGTACATTCATTTTGACACATAGTTTGTAATACTAAGGGGTATTGTATTCATAAAATATATAGGCTTTTACAAGTTTTTCATATAAATTTGTTTGCCACGCCTACTTTTTGGGGGCGTTTTTCATAAAAGAGATTTTTTTAATTTCATAGAATGAAATCCATTACGTTTTTAACGCTTTTTTCTTTGGGGCATATAGGGATACGGATAGGGTATTATCCGGCTTGCCCCAAGCGGACTGTAGTCTTTCCTTTTGTTTTATAAATGTATTTTGTTTTAGAATGCTAATACATAATTATATTTAACTAAGTTATTATAAACAAATAATACAAATACAAATACCAATAATAGAAACAAAAAATGCTTTACCCAGCTACATAAATTTAAAAATATTGAAAATATAAACAAAATTATAGAGTTTTCTCCACTGAAATCTAGTTAATATAGTATATATAATGTATGAGTACCAGAAAATATGCATGTAAATTATCTATTTTAAATTAATTTAAGTACTTCCTTAACATCTCATATATAAACATTTTTTTAATTAAATTTAAATTATAACTAAAAGATTTTTTAATATATCACTAAAAATAAAGGAATTAGCCTTCAGCACAACCCTTATTTCAAAATTTTTGTGAGTTAATCGGTTTGCTTTCAGGTTGTTCGTAATTAAAACAAAAAAGAAAGGTCGCTCTGCTGGATATTCAGCGCCAGGGTAAGGGGTATTATATTCAAGAAAAAACATAAGATAAGGCTACAGTCCGCTTGGGGCGAACAGTATGAAAATGTTCATAGAAACCGGGAAAAAATGTTTAACAAGATATTTAGCCAATATTTTTTCCAATATATCGCCCATACAAAGGTTTTGACAACGCCCACTGTTTGGGTGCGTTTTTTTTAAACAAATATTTATTTTGTTTAAATTTCATAGAATGAAATAAAATGATATCGATCATCTTCTTTATGCTTTTTTTTTGGCAGATAGGGATATGGATTGGGTATCTCACTGTTCGCCCCTAGCGAACTGTAGACTTTCCTTATTTTTTTTTATTCGAAATCTTCAATTGAAACTATCAGTTGTTAGTTGTGTTTCCCAACTGACTTTTCATAAATTATTAACTTCAGTTGAGCGCCACAATTAAAAACTAATTTAGTTACAAAATCAATCGTACGTCCACAACTAATAGCTAATGTGTTAGTTATTAGTTCCACTAAATCTGCATCTAAATTAGTTGTAGTTTTTAGTTGCAATTGATTTTTGGGCATAACTGCCATAGACAAATTATACTGGGCAATCGACTCTTTCGCCCCGTTCAAATCCCCTGGAAGCGATCGGATTTTTCCAATTATGCTCTAGAAGGCTAAGACCGTTATCACGTCGGTCCTAAAAGACTCTTTTTTCACAGACTGGAATCTGGCTACATTCCTAAAGCCTGGTGTGAGGTGAAGGTTATTTTTATTTCGAAGAACACAACAGAACTCCAATGTAACCAAGCCGTGGGCAAAGCGACCAATCTAAGTCAATGACAAAAATACAAAGACAACAACCAGTGCGTTAACAGCTACAACATTTGCTGGACTGGAGGCAATTCTCAATTTAACACCTCTGGACCTATACAGGGAGGAATCTGCGACCAAAAGTGCTTTAAGGATTAGCCAAACTAACACTTAGAACCCTAATAATTTTGGTCATGCACATATTTTAAGCAAATACGTTGGAAACATTGTCAATTCTGATTATATATCTCGCCAACTGGACTTTAACAGACCATTCTCCTGCTCCTTCCCCTGCAGAGATGAATGAACCAACTAAAAGTAAATCGTTATCCATCTACACAGATGGATATAATATGTGCCGGAATATTCTGGGAAGAACTAAAGCTACACTGTTCGATCAAGCTTCCTGTGCCTTCGAAGCAGGGGGCTGGCGATCGCCGAAGCCGCCCGTAAGGTGTCATTGTTTCCAATACCACGAAATGATATTAATATTTTGATTGACAGTCAGGCAGCTATAAAATCAGTTTCTGCTATTGAATAAAATAAAAGCTAGTTCACCGCTGCCGTAAAGAGCTTAACGCTCTCGGAAACGAGTGGAGAAAATATTTCTTAAAACCGAATTCTACTAACACCACCATATAACTGTAAACTAAAACTTATTGGTTTATAAATCATTCAAGTCCGATAAGTAGGTTAGAAGTGTGGAAGTGCATATAATAAATGTTTACAAGTCTTAAGAGTTGCTAAGCCGACTCCATACTAAATACATAGGGGCATTAGACAATCGGGATTGTGTCTACAGTTGTTTCGATTTCATATATTAACAAGTTTATAATTTGAATGAACTATGTGTGTCTAATTGTTATCAATAGATCCTAATTTTTGGCTCTCTTAAAGTTTAAAGCAAAAGCCGAATTTCGTCATTCCGTTATTAACAACTATTCTCTCAGTTAAAACATGTTGAGGACTCAAAAACCAGTCCAGTTACTATTAAGCATTCAAAAATGTCAATGGAAGTGCCGATCTGCCACGCGACGCGTGCACACGCATTTTTGAATCACTCCGCGGTCGGTTTTAACACACAAAAAAAAACATAAGGAAAGGCTACAGTCCGCTGGGGGCGAACAGTATGATACCCTATCCATATCCCTATATACCCCAAAGACATTCATTCTATTCATTAAAAACAAAAAAAAATTTTTTTTGAAAAAACCGCCTCCAAAAACTGGGCATGGCCAAAAACTTTGTATGGGCGATATGTTGGAAAAAATATAGGGTAAATCTTGTTAAACATTTTTTTCGCTTTCTATGAAAATTTTCGAAGAAAAGAGCATATTAATAAAAAACGCCCACAAAAAGTAGGCGTGGCAAAACACTTTATATGACAAACTTATAAAGGGGGCCAGTGCCTACATATCTTGTGAAAGATGTAACACTCTATCTCTCTAACTTTAGCTTTAAAACGGTTTTTTCTAAATTGTGGGCGTGGCAGTGGGCGTATTCAAAAAAATTTTACACTTAACCATTTCGGAGCCCTAGGGAATATGTGGAATTTCAGCTTCCTAGCTTAATTTTAAAGGCCTAAAAATTGCATACGGGCGGAGGGACGGACGGACGGACGGACGGACATTGCTAGATAGTCTTAGGATTTGGTCCTGATCACAAATATATATACTTCTATGGGTCTACGACGAATATTAAGGGGTGTTACAAACTATGTGTCAAAATTAATATACCCTTAGGATAGGGTATAAAAACATAAACTAACTAGTGTGCAGAAGAAAAAACGCTAATCGCGCGCGCTGTGCAAAAAAAACAGTACAGTGTTCAGTGCAGTGAAAAAAAAAATTGTATTGTGTTTGGGCACTCCAACTGGTCCCACTCCCTATCGTTTGCTGCTGCTTTGCTTGGCTATAGCAAGTGCCGTATGTTTTTGCGTGCACTTGCTATGGCTGGGTAGAGTATCATTTGGCGAATAGCGGGTCGCGTTGTGTAGATTTTGTTGGCAGACCAAAGCAATTTATTGTATTGGCATAACACCTGCAGTGATTTGTTTTGGAAAGCTGAGGTCAAGATCTACACGGTGCGGCCCAGTTTAGTCAGCGTCGGAGTTGAGTTTTTTGTGTTTGTTTTTTGTTATGCGTAGGAATTTTAGAGTGGACGTGAGTAATATTCGTGGGTTGAGATCCAATTTTTTTCACTATACGCCCATGCGATTCACAATAAGCTGTTTTGGCACTAAGTGAAACACAGGTGAGCATTGATTCCGATTTAACGGAGTTTAGTCTGCCTGGATATAGCTTGGTGCCATTATTCTTTTCCCAGCGTGGTATCGCCGTTTATATATGTAGTGATGTAGCCTACCAACTTCTACCATAATATGGCCAATGTTCCAATCCAGAATTTAATTTTATTTGGCTAAAATTTCATGACCGTACGCAATTAATTCACTACTGTTTTATGTACAGAAGCCCTAACCAGGACAGGCATTCAACTTATAATGAGTTTGATGCACTGTCCATCACCAGAATTTTTACCCATTATCCTCGTACTGAAATCGTCATTGCGGACGATTTAAACATACACAATTCAAGTTGGCTTCGACATTCTGGACAGACAACACCCGAAGGAAGGTATGTTGAGATCTTTGCTGAGGTTAATAATTTAACCCAGATTGTGAATGAGCCGACACGGATACCAGACATTAGCGGTCAAAACGCCAACTGTACTTGTTTCTTACCTCTCACCATGATAAATACACTTTAAATGTATTATCGCCTCTAGGTTCGTCAGACCATTGTATCATATCGGCGAATTTCTCGTACTTCAGCCACACAGTTAAAGAACAGGCTCCTAAAAGAACCGTATGGTAATACGAGAAAGCCAATTGGGAAGCTTTAAACAGTTTCTTTAGGAGTTTTAACTGGTCGTTGTGCTTCCCCAACAACGACGTGGATGCCGCTGCCGATATGATTACAAATTTAATTCACCTGGGTATGAAACGCTTTATCCCTAACAGGATAAAGTGTATCAGACCTAAGGAAAACGCGTGGTGTGGCTTGAGCTGTAAAGATGCTATCAGGGCTAAAGAGGTAACTTTTCGGTCATTTAAGGCCAACCCAACTGAGGGAAACCGAAAAAAGTTCAAACAAGCCAGAAATGACTGCAATGCCCATATTAATCGTGTCAAATTCTCCTACGACCAAAAGTTGGGGCAAAAAATACTACAAAGTCCCATCGGTAGTAAAAACTTTTGGTCGTTTGTTAAGAATATTAAAAATTCGGCCTCGTCATCTATCCCGACACTCATTTGCAATGACACTCTAGCTGTCAGCTCTTCGGATAAAGCCAATATGCTTGCTGCTCATTTTGCAGCTAGCTCAACGCTCCCAGATTGTGCTTTATCTCCCCCAGTACTTGAGCGCGTAGAACACTCCATGGGACAAATCCACTTCCGCACCCGTACTGTGGCAAGAGTACTTCAAGATCTCAACATTCACAAATCCGCTGGCCCAGATGGTATTTACCCTATAGTTCTGCAGAGGTGTTCTTCCTCGCTGGCAAAATCACTGCGTAAGCTTTTCTATCTGTCCTATTCTTCAGGGCTCTTTCCGAGAAGATGGAAAACAGCATTTGTCCAGCCCGTTCCCAAAAAAGGCGAATCTTCCTCTCCCTCCTCCTACCGACCAATTGCACTTACGTCCCTTCTTTCCAAGGTCTTGGAAACGCTGATAAACCGTCAGCTTATGAAATATCTCGAATCCCGAAAACTTCTTAATGACCGGCTGTAGGGTTTTCGCAGCAACAGGTCCACTGTTGATTTGATGACATATCTTACCGAAAAGTGGAACCAATCTATTCACCATGGTGGTCAAAGCAAGGTCGTTGCGCTTGATATTTCAAAGGCATTTGACAGAGTTTGGCATCAAGCTCTCTTGTCGTAAATGCGTGCATTTGGGATCGATGTTACCCTTCTTCAATGGATTAGAAATTAATTTTCGGACCGTTCAATACAAGTTGTTTTGGACGGTTTCAAGTCTGCAACTCACCAAATAAATGCTGGTGTCCCTCAAGGCTCTGTTTTGCCTCCGACTCTCTTTCTCATTTTTATCAATGATCTGATGTCTGTCACTTCTAATCCAATCCATTCCTTTGTTGATGACAGTACCCTCAGCTTTACATATTCGTTTCCTGGGCAACGCCCCTCATCTTCGGGCGTTGAACTGGAACGGCAACGTATGATAAGCTCATTGAATTCCGATCTTGACAGCATTTTTAAATGGGGTAAAACCAACAGATTGGAATTTAATGCTTCCAAAACGCAATGTTGTCTGCTGTCATTGAAGCGAACCCCTAATTCTCTGCCATTATCCATGGATGGCACTTGCATCGCCGAAACCGAAAGACTTTCCATCCTCGGTATAAGCTTTAACGACAAACTTCGTTGGAATGACCACATATTCGATGTCGCCAAGAACGCTGCGAAATGTCTAGGCTTCCTTAAGAGATGCAAGAAATATTTCACCCCTTCTGATCTGGCTACAATCTACAAGGCGTTCAATCGCCCAAAACTTGAGTACAACGCTCATATCTGTTCTGGTGCACCAATGACATATTTGGAGCTCCTTGACAGGATTCAAAAACATGCGGTAAAATTTATTGGCGATCGAGACATCACGAAATCATTTGACTCTCTCAGTCATCGTCGAGATGTCTCCTGTCTGTCATTGTTTTATCGGTACTTCCACTACAAGTGCTCAAATGAAATAGCCATCAGTTTACCCTTAAGCCTGTTTTCGGACATACTGTGAAATATAAAGATTACTTTCTCAACCGTACAATACGAATGTGAATTCTCCACCGCGCTCTGTTTTTCCACTGCATTATAGTTTGCAAACATTTAAAACCAACGTGCATCGGTTTCTCCCTTTCTCTTATCTTTCATTTCCCTAATGACCGCACTGTGTCACTTCATTATAAGTGTATCCAAAGTCCCTTTAGTGCGCGTACATTATAAAAAAAAAAAAACAGAAGGAAAGGCTACAGTCCGCGTGGGGCGAACAGTATGATACCCTATCCATATCCCTATATGCCGCAAAGAAAAAAACGTTAAGAAGATGATGGGTAGAATTTTATTTTAATTTATAGAATAGAAATTTTATAAAAAAAAACATGTTTTTTGAAAAATCGCCTCCAAAAAGTGGACGTGGCCAACAACTTGGTATAGGCGATATATTGGAAAAAATATTGGCTAAATATCTTGTTAAACATTTTTTTCGGTTTCTATAAAAATTTTTGAATAAAACAGCATTTTAGTGAAAAACGCCCACAAAATGTAGGCGTGGCAAAAAACTTTATATGACAAACTTGTAAAGGTGCGCAGTACCAACATATCTTGTAAAGATTACAACACTCTATCTCTCTAACTTTAGCTTTAAAACTGGTTTTTCTAAATTGTGGGCGTGGCAGTGGGCGTATCAAACAAAATTTTACACTCTACCATTTCGGGACCCTAGGGAGTATATGTTCCCAATTTCAGCTTTCTAGCTTTAATTTAAAGGCCTATAAATTGGTGACGGACGGACGGACATTGCTAAATAGTCTTAGGTTTTGGTCTTGATCATAAATATATATACTTTTGTGGGTCTATGACGAATATTAAGGGGTGTTACAAACTATGAGTCAAAATTAATATACCCTTAGGATAGGGTATAAAAATAAAGGGAAACATAAGATGTACTAAATGCCTAGGGGCATAAAATCAATCGGGTTTGTGTCTACAGTTGTTTTGATTTCACATGCCCTAAGGGCATATTAATTTTGACACATAATTTGTAACACCCATTAATATTCATCGTAGACCCATAAAAGTATTTATATTTATTATCAGGACCATTTTTATACCCTATCCTAAGGGTATATTAATTTTGACACATAGTTTGTAACACCCCTTAATATTCGTCGTACACCCATAAAAGTATATATATTATCAGCATCAAATCCTAAGACTATCTAGCAATGTCCATCCTTTAAAATTAAGCTAGGAAGCTGAAATTTGGACCACATATTCCCTAGGGCTCCAAAATGGTTAAGTGTAAAAATTTTTTGAAGACACCCACTGCCACGCCCACAATTTAGAAAAAACCGTTTTAAAGCTAAAGTTAGAGCGACAGAGTGTTACAACCTTCACAAGATATGTAGGCACTGCCCTCCTTTATAAGTTTGTCATACAAAGTTTTTTGCCACGACTACTTTTTGTGGGCGTTTTTTACTAAAATGCTGCTTTCTTCGAAAATTTTCATAGAAAGCGAAAAAAAATGTTTAACAAGATATTTACATAATATTTTTTCCAAAATATCACCCATACAAAGTTTTTGGCTACACCCACTTTTTAATTAATAGAATGAAATAAAATGCTACTCATCATCTTCTTAATGCTTTTTTATTTGGATCATATAGGGATAAGGATAGGGTATCATACTGTTCGCCCCACGCGGACTGTAGCCTTTTCTTATGTTTTTTATACACTATCAGATCTGTATCGTGGAGTGCTTAATGCAAGCGACTATCACGAGCACAAATTCGCCGGGAAAAAAAGTGCACCCCCAGGCTCATCACTTGGTGCAAGTGTTAAGGTGAGACCAGACTTGTCATCCGGATGACATCCATGTTTTTTAACATATGTTTACATATGTTTTTCCAACATATCACCCATACAAAGGTTTTGGCCACGCCCACTTTTTAAGGGCGTTTTTCAAAAAAATTGTTTTTTTTAATTAATAGAATGAAATAAAATGCTACTCATCATCTTCTTAATTCTTTTTTTTTTGAATCATATAGGGATAAGGATAGGGTATCATACTGTTCGCTCCACGCGGACTGTAGCCTTTCCTTATGTTTTTTATACACTATCAGATCTGTATCGTGGAGTGCTTAATGCAAGCGACTATCACGAGCACAAATTCGCCGGGAAAAAAAGTGCACCCACAGGCTCATCACTTGGTGCAAGTGTTAAGGTGAGATCAGACGGTCATCCAAACTTGTCATCCGGATGACATCCTGACGTCACTATGACGTAGAATTTATCCTAAACTGGTCATCCCGTCTGAGATAAACAAGTTTTCTGACGTCAGTATGTTATCCGGATGACAAGTTTGGATGACCGTCTGATCGCACCTTAAGTATATAGAGATATTAAATAAATATAGCAGGCATATAAGTATAAAGTGCTAACACAATCACAACGGACACAAAATGAACTAAGATAACAGAACATGATTACGCAAAATATTTTTAAGTTTTAGCTTACTTAAATACAAATCAATCACATGATCATTTAAATTATAAATTCTACTAATGCGACTGACGTGTTCATTTCAGCTATAAATCGTCATATGATAAGGACTGACTAATAAATACACACATCGTACGTTTTGAGCACCTTCACCAAAGTTAAAGTGAATTAAAGCCAGCAAATCAGGTGCATCGATATGACCAGATATAAGCTGCTGTAAGAACACCATATCACTCCAAGTAACAATTTAGATTCCGTAAGAGCCTTATTTCCAAAATAACTGTATAAGATCTTACGGGAACCGATTTGGCGCACTTTAGCGAAGTTAATTACTTTCCCTAAAATTCGCACATATAACATGTTTTTCTTATATTTTTTTTTGATTATATTCGTTTGTATTAATATTTTCCATTATTTGAATGCGTCAAGTTGCTTGAAAGTTTTTCTGAAGATGAAATAAATTTTATTCAAATTGAAAAATTACTTAGCCTTCTCCAGAAACCGAATTCGAGACCATCCGCTGGGTCAAACTGATTAATACAGAGTGAAGATTAAGAATTGATAAGTTGATACTATATATTTTATCTCAAACATCGTAGATGATGTTATGTAGGATGTTGCGACCTTAAGGGCGACAATAATTTCATCTTATGTGAAAAAGACCTACTTAATTTAAGCAGATATAGGTATTGTTTATTATTACGGCCACTGCAGCTTTAAAAATATTATTTGGCCCAGCTCTCTTTTTTTCTCAAAAAAGTAAAAACTCATATATTATAACAAAATACAACAATCATATTCAGAAACATTGTCTTATTTTTTTGGTTTCCTATTTTTAAATTTATTATTTATTTATGTCTAAAGAGCCATCACTGATTAACGAAATAAAAACATAAATAAATAATAATGATTAATTATTTCCTTTCCTATTGTATAGTATTTTTCGCCTCAAATAACTATTTATTTGCTATCTAATCCCAGGTTCAAGCATGGTTACACCAACTCTATCAAAGGCCCGTCGTGAAGATTTTTTATTTTTGCCAAGAAAAGTGTTTGTTTCAATGTATACTAAATATATGTAATAGAGTCTCTTTTTACAGTAAGAAATTAATTGTACAAAACGTATTAAAAACCAAATGCTCACACAAAAATTCGATTTTGAAATTTAAAAAATTTATGGGAAACCTCCTGATTTTGATGACGATTTCAGGAGTTTCGCGAAACCTTAGACAGCTTCAAAAGGTATAAGTTTGTTGCCTAAGACGTCGAAAAAATCCCTAATTTCATAAGTATTTCAGAATGCGCTCAATTACACTATTAGGCGCATTTTGTGTGTCACTTAATTGTAATGCATCTGCATGCAAGGATTTTCTTGTTGCCATTAAGATAAACATAGTCAGCTAGGTCAGTTCGTTGAGTAATGTTAACAAAATAATTTTTCCATTTCACACGGCACTGAAATCTGAGGTTTTCACAAAGAGATTGCGAAATCTCGTTAAAGCATTCACACCGAACACTACCTGGGTTTTGTTTGACGTTTCGGTCAGCCATGGCAAAATAAAAGCGAATAAAAAATTATTGCGTTCAAGTTGCAAGTGAACTGCAAGTCCACTATAAGCTAACAATCCCTATATCCTCATATAATTCGCGGGACCATCGTTGAATAAATTGGCAAGCTGACTCTTGGGTGACTTTCAGTTGACCTGTAACTCAATTTCAAATCTGTCAACCGCTTGTCAACTGATTTGTGGATCTTGGAGAATGTGTTAAAAGGTGCGTTTGCGTCGACAACGATTGGGACCAGATTCTGAGGAGCTTTCATCGAAGCCCCATGCAACGAGGTTTTGAAATCTGAAAAAAATTAGTGGAAAACATCCTGATTTCGATGGATGTTCCAGGAGTTCTTGCGTAACCTCAGATCTTAATGCGGTGTTAAAGAGTTATTAGCTTAGGTTAGGTAAGACCTAATGCGCCCTTTGTCATTTTGTTCTTTGTACATTTACTGCTGCCAAACTATTTATCAATGCTAACAACTATTTCAATCGCTGTAAACTACTTTTTTAGGTTGAAAGAAATTATAAACATTTAAAACCTGGTGGTCTCCGAGCCAAAATACCCCTGCTGGTAACCCAAGGTTCAAGTCTCCACTATATTGATTGTATGTTATGCTTCTATTCTTATAAAGAATCTTGTCATTAACTTGGTATAGCAAACCACAGCCAACTAACTACCAAAGGACTTACTTGTTAAATAAGAATATCCCAATCTTCTGTACAGCAAATGCTTTTTCTGAAAGTATATTTGAAAAATAGTAAACATTCGTAAATAAGCCTTCTAACAATACAAAAGAAGAAATAGCTTGTCAAATTGAAAAAATTGAACTTGATAAATAGCATATAGTTGGGATATTGACTTTACGTTAATAAAGGGGTATCACATGCAAAACTTGACTCTAGGGGGGAAGGTTATACAGATCTTCCCATGAAAACCCTCTTAGGGCAAATCTAATAAAGCTACGTTGAATAGTTTCAATTCGAATTGCGTGCATGTTGTAGTACGGAGTCCAAACTTGTAAAGCATACTCAAGATGCGGACGGTCGAGGCAATTGTATAATGCCTGAGTAACTTTGGACTCATCAAATTCTATAGACCTCCACTTTATGAAGCCCAGCATAGAATTTGACTTATTCTCAATGAAATTGATATATCCTACAAAGGTAAGTTTGGGGTAAAAATAAACTTCAAGGTCCTTAAAACTATCGGAAAGGCAAAGCATATGATGAAATAAGGAATAATGGAAGCTGGAGGAAATCCGATTTATTGAAAATTTCGTATGTTGACATTTAGATGGGTTAAGGAGGTTCATAGCACACTAAGTAGCGAAACTATTAATGTCGGTTTGGAATAGATTTCTGTCATCCTGGTTGTTGACAGATTTAAAAATATTCATATCATCAGCATATATTAAAATATCGCTATGTTTTATACATGACTAAACATCATTAATAGGTAGTATAAACAATATGTGTCCTAAAATACTTCCTTGGGGAACACCAGACTGAGCAGAGAAAGATTCTGAAAAGGAACCTCTTTATTTGACTTAAGATATAAGTTAATCCAATTGACAAAAAGCGGGGGAAAACTATAACTACTGAGCTTAAAATCGATTATTTCATAGGATAACTGGTCAAAAGCTTTAGAGAAGTCAGTGTGTATGCAATCGATTTCATTAGTATTTTCTATGGAGAACAAGTGCTCAGGAAACATACGAAATTTGTGACAATGGAAAGGTTTTGTACAAACCCCAGCTGTTCGTTACAGATTACATTGCGATATATAAATATTGTTTTTCGTAGACAATTTGCTCAAAAATACACTACATGAAAGCTTTGACATTGGTCTGTAATTAAATAGTTATATCACCACTTTTTTCGTAGCAACAACTTTATAACTTGAGTAGTTTCAATATAAGAGTAAATTTATATTTGTCTAATTGTTATCAATAGATCATAATTTTTCGCTCTTTTAAATGGTAAAAGCAAAAGCCGAATGTTGTCATTTCGCTTTTGATGACTATTTTCTCTTTAAAAACACGTTGAGGACTCAAAAACCATTCCAGTTACAAATAATCATTCTAAAATGTCCTGAATGGAAACATAAGATGTGTCTACTTTTCCCATATAAATATGTTAAGCAGGGTTAAAAGTTGCAAAGAGGGTGTAGAGACCCAATTGCATAGGCGAAGTAGACAGTCTGGACTGCAAGCAATTTGAAGTGAACGTTTTTTTTTGTGAAAATAAAACAATAATTTTTAATGAGAAAGTAAAAAAGTATTGGCCATTGCTAGGTATACATTTTTCCCATCTTTCAGGCAAATTATGGATTCCACGCCAATAAAACTGTTCGTCTTTTGAAGAAAACCAAATAGTCACCCAATTTTCGACTTCCTCGTAGAATTCGAAGTGCTGCTCAGCCAATTCGTCCCCCATCGATGAAAAGAAATGGTTGTCGAATGGAGCTAAGTCTGGTGAATGCGGCGGGTAGGGAACTCCCAGCCAAGTGCTTTGATTGTATCCTGAACCAGTTTTGTTTTAATCAATCAAAAATAGTATGGTTCAAATTGATAATTTTTCTGCGGTAGCGATCTGTATTAACAGTTTCAGTAGGAGCTCGTGGTAAACCACACCTTTCTGGTCCCACCAGACACACAGCATTGTTTTCTTATCGAATCGATCTGGTTTTGCTGTCGAAATTGATGGTTGTCTCGGATAAACCCATGATTTTTACCGTTTAGGATTCGGAAAATAAATTCATTTTTCATCACCAGTAACAATTCGTTGGAAAACTGACTTTCTATCGTATCTTTGAAGCAAAATTTCACAAGTGGTTTTCCATCTGTGTCGTAGTACTTGATGCCCATATACACAATTGCCTGCATCATAATCAGAAAGTGCATATTCACGCCGACCTCAATAAGCCGCCAATCGCAACTTCACAATTGCCGAGAAGTGTGTAAAAAATTTGTTTGAGATCAAGAAAGCCGCCATCGAATTGAAGTTGCATTGATGTGCATATATATGCTACACATCATATATTTGCCTCGTATACATCGTGATTTAACGTTGAAATTGACACACGGACTAATTCGAGATTAGTTTGTTTGTCGCCGGATGTCATTACCGCTCCGTAGATGCAGTCGTTCCAATAAGTACAAACCACCATCCCGATATTTCGATAACATGGAAGCTCATTCAGGAGCTTAAGGTCCCGAAAGCGCAGAAGAATCGGAAACAGATTTCTTCGATACCACAGTTGTGGAAGGTCAGCACCAATAAGATGCTGCTCGAAGAATTGGTTTTGAAGCTGTCCCTTTCAAGAAGATTCGAATGGGCCAAGAAGGCGTCGGACATTACGCCATATGCGACTATACAAGACTTTGTCACTTGAGTGAGAAGTTAAGTCCCACATGCGCGAAGGATGTTTTACACCAATGAGAGGAATGTTACTGTATTTCGAAATATAACGAGAGCTGTGCAGGAAATCAGAAGATGAGTGAGTGGGGTACGTTTAGAGGCTTAACCCTCAGTGACCGTTGGAAGAGACTAGAGAGGTCCTTATAACCATAAAAAGTGTTTTGAAACACTATTTCCACAAAATATCCTTGGAAACTTTGGAATATAGTATACTCAACTATAACATATAATATCTATCCAGAAACCATGGGTGTGGAAAATTCGCATCTGTGGTCTCGGTTGCTTGAGTGATTTATACCACGTTCTTTAAGATGAGCAATCCGAAAGACCTAGGACTTGTCTTATTGTATCGAACTCTTTTACAGCTACTATGATCAAAAGCTTTTGTACCAAAGATTTGGTAGCTGTTTCTATAACTTACCATGCAAATGATAATTGGGAAACCTTTGTCGCTGCATCGGCTTATTTTTCCTGACTCTCTAACCGCTCCTCTACCAAAGGCTGTTGTAGAGCTCGTAGAGTATTGTGAATCCAAAAGGTTGGGTCTTGTCTTGTGCTGTGATGCTAATGCTCAGAACACTGTTTGGGGCAGCAGCAAATGCAACATAAGGGGAGATCGACTCTTGGACTTCATTTTATCGTCTGATATTACCATCAACAATGTAGGTTATCAACCTACCTTTGTTACAGCCAGAAGACAGCAAGTAATTGATTACCCTGTCAAACAGGCATTTGAAGTCTATCATAAATTGGAAGGTATCGGCAGACAGCACCTTATCGGATCACAGATACATCGAATTTCAAATCTACTGCGAACTTTCACCTTCGCTAGGGAGGAGAAATCCGAGAAAAACGAACTGGCCACGGTTTAGAGAGGAGCTTGCCAACTCTGTCAAAGTTCCACTCAAACTTAGATCAAGACACGGAGTGGAGAGGTCTGCCAAGGATCTGAACAACGTCCTCACCCGCTGCTTTGAACTTGCGTGCCCTGTTTCTAAACCCCCCGCAGAAAATCGGTACCCCAGTGGAACTCCGAACTGCAGTGTCTTCGTAAAGAAACTAGGAAGCTACTAAATCGGTCTATAATAACCAACTTAGTGGAAGACTGGAATCTTTATCGATCGAAACAAAATGTTTTTAAGAGACTTATTCACAAGTCGAAAAATGACTCCCATAAAAAGTTTTGTGAGGGGGACGAATCTCTAAGTGCAACTAGTAGGCTTGCTAAAGTCCTCCAAAGGAACAGACCAAGTAAACTGGATGCAATCCTTAAACCTGATAGCACGTATACTGAGACAAAGGCGGAGACTTTCAGTCTTCTACTTGAGACCCTCTTTCCGAGAAACGACGGTGGCTACATTTGAACCGACTAATTCCACGCGGCACAGCTGGTATATTGTATCGGGAGTGGTGACTGATGATGCTATCAAATATGCTAGATGCTAGACCCATAAGTCTGTCTTCCTTTTGGAGGAAGTTTGGAAAGACTGGTTGAGCTGCATGTACGCAAAGTTTCTCTTCGATCACATCCTCTCTCTGAGATGCAACATGCCTATCAGCGCGGAAAATCCTGCGAGACTGCGCTTCAAAACCTTGTTAGTCGGATTGATAGTGCTCTTGACCGGAAGGAGTACGCGTTGGGCATTTTCGTCGATATTGAGGGTGCTTTTGATAATGCGACCTTTGACAGTATGTGTAACTCAGCCGGACAGCATGGTGTAGATGAAACTTTGGTGTTGTGGCAAGTGCGTCATAACAGGGGTAAATAGGGGCTACCCTCAAGGTGGTGTTCTGTCTCCCCTCCCATGGTGTATGGTGATAGACTCTCTGCTTATGGCTCTCAATTTTCCTGGAAACTACACTCAAGCTTATGTGGATGATGTCACCGTTCTTTCTGTCGGTTTAAATCTAGGGGCTGTCTGCTCTCATGCGCAGAGATCCCTGGATTTGATCGATGTCTGGTGCACTAGTAATGGGCCTTCAGTGAATCCTCTTAAAACCACGGTTGTTCTCTTTACGAGAAGGAGAATCGTCACTGGTCTGTCCCATCTCGTGCTTAAAGGTGTCACCATCCCTATATCCGGTGAAGTCAAATATCTGGGTGTAATCCTCGATAAATAACTTCTATGGTCCAAACATGTCGAATCGAAAACCGATAAAGCGCTGTCGACTTTCTGGCAGTGTAAAGGCGCTTTGCATGTCTCGGCTGCACAGGGGACTTCCCTATCACCCCGGGCTCTGCTCTAGATGCTTTGATGAATCTTCCTCCCCTTGATTTACATATAATAGGGTGTGAGCTGAAAACCATCTTTCGCTTAAAGAGAGGTGGTTTTTGGTACCATGCGCACTGGAATTTTGAAGAAATTGCTCGAGAATTATCCTTTGACCACTGTCTTATGGATATGCCGTCTTATGCAATGACACCAGAAATCCTTCTGCGAAAAAACTACCACGTCAACTTTCCACACGTAACGGAACGACTCTGAACCATGGATTGAATGCCATCGTATTTTCACGGATGGCTCCAAAACCGGACAGGGGTCTGGTGCTGGAGTCTTCGTGGAACGCGATGATATTCGACTTTACTACCCCTTGGGTAAACATGTATCCGTTTTCCAAGCGGAGATTTTTGCTATCCTAATAGCTATGTGCTATATTGTGAACAACAGGTGGAGGGCTAGAGGCATTTGCATCTGCAGTGATAGCCAAGCTGCATTAAAAGCGCTTCTAAACCCTCTTACCTCGTCCAAGTTAGTGCTAGAACTGAAGCTTTCTCTGCTTTCTTGGGTTTCTTTCTTTCTTGGGTTTCTCGGGAACACAAGATTCGGTGGCGCGATTGCGGTGGATGTAGACAGACCAAACTACTGCGCCCGGACATTTGCAAAAGGTCAGCATCTTTCCTTTTATCTCTGAGGAGAATCGACTGTAGGCTGCTTGTAGGCGTTCTTTGGGGCCACCAAGCTTTTGCTAAACACTTAAATGTGTTGGGCTTAAGCGACTCCACTTCCTGTCCTGCTTGCAGTGAGGAGGATGACACAGCAGAACACTTTCTCTGCAGTTATCCGGCCTATGCTCGCATCAGGTGGCGGATATTCGGGACTGACGTATTGAGTGCCGAACATCTAAGCTCTTTATCACTGAAGCTCTTTTTCTTCGAAAGACGGGAAAACTAAGTACATTAATGTAAGGTGTCTGAATGGTAGTGCAATGGACCTGTAGTTGTGTCTGAGCACTCCATCGGATATTAGCCAAATCCGACCAAAAAAAAAACTTACCTTTGTTACAGCCAGAAGACAGCAAGTAATTGACGTTACCCTGTCTAATAGGCATTTAAAGTCTATCATAAATTGGAATGTATCGCCAACGCTCCAAAAAGGTTTCGACCGTCCTTCTTCTCCGTCTTTTTTTCAAGAACCATGGATAGTCAAAAACCAGGTTCGAGCTATAAAGACTCAGGAGTACTGCACGCTGTATGTATCTGTAATAACACCTCGTAATGACACGAAAGACAGACTAGATCGTTCTGACGACCTGGTCAGTTCTTCTATTGTCTCTGCCTTCGAGGAAATTTTTTTTTTATTAAAGCTCTTAACAACTAGTTCTCTTCTCAAGGAAGAGAACTATTGACCCTCCTTTCATATACGGCGTAAACTTCACTTTCTCTGAAGAAGTGAAATATCTGGGTCTGATTATAGGCAAGCAGTTGATTTGAAAGCATAATATCCTGGACAGAATATAAATAGCTACAGTAGTACTTTTGTCTTGTAAAAAAGTCATTGGCAACAGATGTGGCCTTTAACTTCCTATGCATTGGAAGAGCCTTATGCACGACACACATTCTGTTTCAGCTAACTCTCTTGATATTTTCAGCAGAGAAATGGCAGCTAACACAGCCGTTCGTCTTAAAGCCTTGTCACAATAGACCGACAATGCTATTGGACATGATTCCATACTAATCATGATAGGAATACCCCTAGTAAAATCGATTACACCATTCCCCAATTAAAATTCGGCAAATCCTTTAATGTTATCATTCCATACCGATCATCCGGAAAAGGATGCATTGTTGGAGGATACAGCGATCCATTTTTACACCGGCGGATCAAAAACCAATGATGGGCTGGGGTGTGGTGTATTCTCTGACAGACTTAATCTTAGTCTCTCCTTCCGCAGGAAGCATTTCCTCGAACAGTCAAGCGGCTATCAAGTCCTTGGATTCAGACTCTATAAACTCTATTGTAGCCCTAGACTGCAGATCGTCTCTTCAGACGATGTCGGAGCAGTTCAACCTTTGCTGGGTGTCGGGGCACAGGGACATTCCTGGGGACTGTTAGGCTAATGAACTCGCCAAATTAGGAACCACGTCACTTCTCTCACCTGATAAAGGAGAGATTGGTATACCATTCGCTATGGAGGAATCAAACTTTAGGTGGACAAGTGGTATCACATGTCTACCGACAAAATAGATCTGCCCTAGGCTGGTAAAATTTGACCTCTCTAAGCAGACGGAACATTAGGACTACTATAGGAGTCATCATGACATTGTCCTAAAAAGAAAAAAGAAAAGCTCCACCTCGGAGCCTTCTTTTATAAAGACACATGTGATCTCACAAACAATAACATCAAATGTCTACTTCGCTTCGTCAGCATCTTCAATTGGTTCAACGAGTAGGGGAAGCTTTATCCCAGATCCCTGTGGTAGCACAAAGGAACAATATTAGTCTACGTGCGTCGGCTCTTATGCCGAAAACCACTTCAACCTAACCTAACCTAACAACATCCCCACTCTAATTGCAGATATATACTTACATTGGACACTGTTGAGAAATTGTGAAAAAAACATAATAAATAAATTTGATTTGTTTCTTAATTTTATTTAAACATACTATGAGCTTTAGTTGTACTCGTTTTTGTTTATTTTCTGACTAATTTTTAAAAACAAATTTCATGTAACAAATTATAGTTTATCTGTTTCGTGTAATATTATTAACAGTAATAAAAAGTACGCTAAAATTCAAACTTAAAGTCATTTTAATTCATTGAAATTTTACATCTTAAGCAAATGACTTTCAATTATACATACATACCTATATAATGTAGTTCAGAGAAATAAGATTAAAATTAAACGCTTGATATTCTGTATTATAACATTTTTTTTAAGTATATTTTCTTGTGTAGTTTTTTTTTTTGCTTACTTTCGAATTATATAATAATTATAAATACAAATCTATTAGTTTATATATATATGTATATACTATAAATAATTTTAATATTGATTTATGTGTTGTATTACACCTATGTATATATGTATGTATTTTGTTTGTTAAGTTTTCTTATTATGGAAATTTAAGTGACAACATGTTTATTTAATTATTATTTCGCACATTTTTGTGTTTGTAGTTTTTTTTTGTATTAGTCACACGTGTTATATAGAGATTGTGGTTAATAATCCAATTTGCTTAAGTTTTTATTACCATTGATTTCTTTTTTTTTTCAAGATACAAATTTTTTTTTTCTGTTATTTTTTTTAAAGAAGCACAACATAATCAAATAAATTACTTCAACATTAATATAAGGCCTCGTTTATTGATTTATTTTAAATATGCTGCAAATTTATCTGTTTATGCACTTAGGTTTTTTTTATTATTATTATTATTGTTTTATTTTATAGAGATTTATTGCTTCTGGGGAAATTTAAAAAGTCACAAAAATGAGAAAGTGTATATATATTGTGTCTTGTGTTTTTTTTTTTGAAACATTTTGAGGTGAGTGTTATATGTGTCAGTCTGTCGTCGAATTAATTGCAATGGAAAGTTATTGATGAAATCATGATTTGATTGGGGATATAGGCTTTTTAAAATTCATAAAACTTTATTTAAAATCACTTGGTAATATTTTGACTTTTGGCTAAGCAACGTGCTATGTCTAAGGTGACACATGACAAACTTATTTAAACAATCATTCGCAATTCAACAAGTCGATTTACATATTTCCTATATCGTTGAAACCACCAAGACAGGAACTAAAATATGCTACGACCTTTAGGTTAGAAAAATGTAGGTACCACTTTTTAGAGACTTAACGATCCGGGACGTATATACAATTGTGGTTTAAGAATTTAAAATGTTATATTTTCATTTGAATATGATTAAAATGTACATATCAATAGGAACGATGAAAGCAGTTCCAAAAAAAAAATTAATGCCAGTGGGATCTAGCGGCCAAGTGGAATAATATATTAACTGCTTCAAAAAATGGTGTAGAAAAATAAAGTCATATTTGCCGTCTTTGGAAGTGTAACAAATAGAAATATCTACTGACAAAAATATATTTTTTAAAACGAATTTTATGTTGCAGCTTTGTGGTAGGGACGAAAGAGACATTTCGAGAGCCTTGTTTGGGTGGCTTTAATAGGTAAAGAGAAATGATTAAGCATGCCCTAAACATGAGTGCGAATGACGGCCATTTTAGGAAAAAATTGCTTGCTTTGGGAAGTTTCCGATAAGAAACAACATAAAAAATCTTACTGTCTACAAGAAATCAGAATCACAGAATTCCTCATTTAATAAAACGATTATTCCAATATATCATTTTAAAGAAATCTTCACTTAAACCTATTTATTTTTACGTTATAATTGCAGGGAAATAATATATAATAGGGTGGCACTTGAACCAATCGATCAAAAGAACATAGGAACGGAGGTTGTTAGAAAAACTATTGCCGAGAATATATAAAGGTATTTAGTCTTACACCAATTATTATTATTTTATTTTATTTGACGTTGCACTATCTAATTTATCAGTTGTAAGATGATGTTTACTTTATGTGAAGTTTAAGTTTTGTTTGAATAGAAGTAAATATACAGATCGTGCGTTGATGACAAAAAGTATTTTTGTGTTTTATTGTTATATGCACACAATTAATACAATTTCTATAATTTTAATAATTCACTTGCGACAAATATAAAGTCGATTTTTATCTCAGTGCATTCGAGAGTCGGTTGGTTGAAACAACTTTATTTACAAATATGCATTTCTGTCACAAATAGAATTAAAACTTTTACCATAGAAAATATATTCAATTGAAAAACAAAATATATATTTACCTGTCGTGATATGGTTTCATTATTAAAAAATTTAACTTTGGAACAATAATAAAATAAAACAAAAATAAAAATAATAATAAAAATATATAATTCCAAAGTGCCTTAATAAAAATAAATGAACCATTATCTATGCAGCTTCACCTAAGGTTTTTGTTTAACAAAATGCAAATAATAAACTAATAAACAAATCATTTCAACGCATATAATTAAACAACTTTTGATAATTTATTCAAATTGTATTTGTGTTTGACTTTTCTTGTGTTATTTTGCATTCTTTCTAGTTTTCTGTACAATTTTAACATTACAATAGTAATTAATTTTTTTTTATTTGTATTTAAAATAAAATACGACTTAAAATTAGATAAAGCAAAAAATAAAAAGAAATAAATTGTTTGTTTTACTTATAATATAGTTGTTTTAATAGTAACAATATTATTTATTAATTTTTGTTTTTTCTTTTTGTTTCTTTCTCTTGTTTTCTTGTTTATCATTTGTATCATTATTTATCATTCGATAACTACATAAGGCAGAACGGTTAATAATTCATCATTATATGACCGTAATTGTAACACTTCGTGCCACTCTTTGAATTGTTGTGTTCGGGCACAATTGTTGCCGTCTTCATCGTCGACATCTTCGTCAACCTTACGCATGCCCGTGCGATATTCCTCGTGAGCAACTAAATCCGGCTCTAAAATTTCGTCTCCTAATTGAACACTACTACTATTATTATTATTATTATTATTATTATTATTATTATTATTATTATTATTATTATTATTATTATTATTATTATTATTATTATTATTATTATTATTATTATTATTATTATTATTATTATTATTATTATTATTATTATTATTATTATTATTATTATTATTATTATTATTACTACTACTACTACTACTACTACTACTATCTTGGTTAATACGGTAATTGCTTTCATTATTAGTCGGCGGCTCCAATGTGGCAGACGATTGTTGTTGGGCCATTGATGTCTCTATCACTTTTGAAGGTGCTGCTGATGTTGTTTCTATAGTTGATGACAATGGTTGTTGTTGGCCGTCCGCAGACATTTCTCCAATTGCAACGGTTGTTTCTCCCTGCGATGGTGGCGCCATTGTTGTTAGTGTATTGTAACTGCTATTATTAATACCACTACTGTTATTTAATATAGGATATATATTACGATTTTGATTATTAGTATAATAATTAAAATAAAGATCACAATTAGAACTTGAAGCAAGTGGTGCCGCCGACGTGGACGCTGCCGCCGTATCGTCTTCCTTTGAGTCGTCCGCAGTCAAACTTATGTAGCCACTATTCACAATTCCTCCAGGTCTGTAGTCTGCGGCCCGTTTCAGTTCTTCTTGACGTCGGCGCTCGTCTGTTGAAACGTAGATGTGATTGAAACTTCGTAAAAGGAAATTATTTTGAGTTGGAAGTTCCTGTTGGTCTTCTTTAGGTTTATTATCTGAAGATGTATCTGGCTCTTCTTTAATTTCTTCCTTTTTCGCTACAGCTGCGGCTTGAGCCAACTTCCGTTTTTTGGGTTTTCTGTCTTCATCGTCCGAAGATGATGACGTTGTGCTCAACGATGTAAAGGCTGACGATGAGGATGAAGATGAATCTGATGACGATGAAGAAGAAGACGAAGATGGCGGATTACCACCTCCGCCGGCACTTCTTCTTTGACGAGGTCGCACTTTTACCTTGCGACGTCTTTTTAACTGCATTCGAGAATTCATTCCATCACTTGAAGAACTAGAACTAGTACTGGAATCGGTGTCGCTGGAGGCAACGACTTCATCGCCATCTTCTTCATCATCGGTTTCGTATTCGCTCGGATCTGTGCAATCACTAGTACAACTACTGATTTCTAATATTTTCTGACCAACAGTCGGATGAAGCTCATGCGGAAAAAAAAGTTGACGATGAAGTTTTTGAGCATCTTCGATACCCTGGCGGAGTCGGCTTTTAAGCTCCTGGCGTCTCAAATGTTTTTTAGTCAGCTGTATTGATTCCAATAGCTCAGCTTTTGTTATTTCCTTGAATTCTTTAGGATTCACCGTAGGCCCAGGCTCAGGCTCCGCGTTTGGTGCACTTTCTGCACCTTCAGCATTCTCACATTCTACTTCTTCCTCTGGATCTTCTGCTTGTGGGACATTTTCATTGCGTCTGTTGCCGCCATCATCACCCTCATCACCGCTATGATCGTTATCGCCGTTTTTCGTCAGCTGAAAACTATAAATGGAAACATTTGACGTCTCCGGTAAAAAGAATTCAGTTTTTCCAATAAGATCGACGGCTTTCATTGTATTGAGCCCCATGAATTTGCCCAGCTTCTCTTGGTAGGCAGATTCAGACTGATCAGTGGTAAGTTCGATTGCATTAGTATCCATAAGGAGGGCATCAACTGTTGATTGTATTGTGGGCGAGATTGAAGACACTTTGGCATTTACATTTGGCGCAGGCGCCGGCGACATCGATGACGAAGATGGTGAATTTGTTTTGCTAGGAGTTTTCTTAATTGTAAGTACTATATGATTATTACCAGTTGCGGAAGCCATGTCTCGTGTTACTACTTCATGAAAATCGCCATAATCTTCCTCCGCATCTTCCTCATCGTCACCATCTTCTTCATCGTATTCATCAGCAATATCTTCGTACTCGTCTTCTATGCGGTCATCGACATCATCATCGATTTCTTCTTCCGTTATTATATCATTTTCTGAATGAGCATGGTAGCAATCAGAATCCCCGTCATCATCAGTGATGCTGTTGGTCAGTGGCCTCGCGGGGGCAGCATATTCACCATTAACAATTTTGATTCGCTTAATAAGTGGAGGAACTTTACGTTGCTCTGGAACATCATCCGTATCAAAATCAAAGACATCAGTGAAGGACGACAGACGTCTCTGGAGTTTCTTTTGCTTCTCAAGCTGTTGCTGTTGTTCCAAGCGATGTCGCCGCAGTTTCATGTTTATTGAATTTTGATTTTGCTTCAAACTGGAATTGCTGCAACTACTACTTCGACGACTCGCTGCAACTCCATCTTCGCCTATTTCATCGATGAGAATATTGTGATTACAATTTTGCAGTACTTTCGTCTCACTCTTATTATCATCCGAGCAATGCAATATGCTGTTATTATTTGTGATATGGTGCAGATTACCGTTCGCCATCGGCTGTTTGCTTTTTATGTCAGAGATTGGCTCAACTAAAATATAATTTTCGGATCCTTGGTCTATTGATTTAAACATATCCACAGATTGAGTTATTTGATTATTGATGTTATTTTTATGAATAGCTGTACATTGCTGTTGATCATCGATCGTGTTTTTGGTACTTTTTAAACTAACTTCAGGCACATTTGTTGGGGAGGGTATTTTTTCTTTCTGAATTTTCTGGTCTTGCTGCTTCTGTTGTTGTTGCTCATTAGCTTGTGTAGGTTTTACGTCGCTGTCATCAGTTTTAATGAATTTGATGGGGACGACAGTTATATCAGGAATGTTGTTGGAGACAGCAGTTGCATTGGGGTCCAGAACTGAAACGACGCTATCCAAATCAATTTTTATATTCTCTTCCTTTTTTTCTGTTTTAATTTCAACTGCTTCTAGTTTAGAAGAAGAGGTGATTAACTTTGTTTGTTTTCTCTCCTTTCGCTTTTTTATTGTCAGCTTTTTCTTATGTTTTTGTTGCCGATGACGCAAACGAAAATGTTGTCGCCGATGAATATTGGCAACGCCTAAGAAAGGCGGCGGTGGTTTCTCAGACTTTTTGGTACTTTTAGGCTTAAAATCCTTTGTGAATTTTACGTGGCTTAAGTTTTTTGGTATTCGTTCGGTAACGAAACAACCATACTTTGGCACAACGTTAGCGTACAAACTGATATTTTCCAAAAGGTGATTTTCGCCGTCAACATCCTGCGGCATCGAATGATCCCAGTTTCCATTAACGTTCGGAATAAAACAATTGTGAAATGCATTTATGTGAAATTGTGTAATTTGATTCGTTTGAACCTCGTACCGTTGTTTGGCTTGGCACTCAGAGTCCTCGACAATTTCAAAAGTTGGGAAGTTCATCATTGGCTGCGGCGGCATAATCATTGGGTCACCGCCTTCCATTTGCTGTGTTTGAAGCTGTTGTGCAGAAGGACCCTCTTTTACCAGTTCGGACAGTAATGACTCTGTCAGTGGCTCGTCTTTGATAATGTCGGAATGGTCATCAGTTAAGAGTTTTGTGGATTTATCATCTTTTATAAGAATTTTTCCATTTTCAGGGGTTGACGAACTCTCAACAACTTTAGGTTTGTTGGCGGCTTCTACAAATGAGTGTAAAGGATCGTTATCGTCATCAAAATCCAGATCAAAAATGGATTTCTTTGGTTTTTGATTTGTAGAAGGCACAATTGGTGAAGTAACGGCAGATACTGCTGGTGATAGGAAACGTGGCGCCATTGGAGACCAACATTTGGCTTGTTGAGGCTTTTCTGGTGCCATAGGTAGAACACTAACCGAAATAATTGGTTCATCGCCGTCCTGTTCTTTAATTTTGATGTCTTCTACGTTCTCCAGCAAACCTAAAGCAGATTTGTTATCTTCAGCTGCAGTGGAATCAGGCGCTACTTTGATTTCTGGTGGGACTTCAAGCAGAGTGCAAGTGCAAGGAACGTCTTCGTATGCATCCCAATCTATTTTGTCCGCATCAACGGGCGGTAATTGGGCCATTAATTCTTTGATTTGTTCTTCGATTGTTGAAGTTGGAATACTGGCTCCGCCAGTACTACTAGCCCCGTTTGCGGCGGGTTTCGGTTGAGAGCTTTTCAACGTGGCATTCGTCATCGTGGGCATCTTAACGCTATCGCGCGATGGTTCTGATGTGTTTGAATCACTATCAGATTCATAGAGTTCATCTGAAATTTGATTTTAACCACAAGAGAACATGTGGAAACAAACATAAGCAAATCATATTTGGCTAAAGGACTTATTGTAATATTATATTACTACAGCTATTTATATTTTCGTTCCAGTAAAATGAAGTTAATCTTAAATAAAATACCAGTACATACCTGCAGCAACGCTATTGTTCGATATGTTCTTCTCTGGCGTGGATCGGGCAGCAGTTGACATGGTCGCATTTGTTGAACAAGCATCGGATGTTCTTGGTGAATGGAGGGACGGCTCTGAAAATAGTGCAAGTTAATCAGGAAATTTATTTTTAATTATTTTAATTTCAATTTGCCAGTACCTGAGCATGAGGAAGCTGGCCGTGATGTCCCCAACCAGTTCATCAAAGTAGGTGATGATGTAGCCGAACCTAGCTTTCGATTTTGAATATCGGCAAGTAATTCCATTGTGGTTTTGACCTTTTTATTGGTCCCCAATGCTGGACTCATAAGGAATTGAGAGCTTAAGCACGCCGATTGAGCAAGTACTGAGTCGACGCCTTTCGAACCCTTCTTCCGACCCCTCTTTTTCGGAATTTTTTGCTCCGTCTGTAGTGTGGGGACTGTTGCGGTTACAGCATTTGGTACCGGTGTTGGAGTGGATGGTTTGCTTGAGGCATTTATTGACCTTTGTATTGTCGCGGATTTTGCTTGCTCCTTGGAGGATTGTTTAGACGTATTGCTATTTTCTTTTGTAAACTTTGCTTGTGCATTTTCAACATCTCTTTGCGATTTGATTTTCTCATTGGAAGACTGTTGTCGCAAATCGTCAACTGTGATCATGCTTTGACTATCCTGATTCACCACATCGATTAAGTCTAACTGCGAAGTTCTACTATTTGAAGTGCTATCGTTGGAATTACGACTGAATGGAAGAAATGTTGTTGATGCTGCACTACCACCGCCGCCGCCAGTGTTCACAGTATCCCTGCAATTATTAATTGCCCCTTTCATGTTCCCGCATAAGAATGTCCCCACCTTTGAAGGCACATTCGCACCTCCGTTTGAAAAGTAATTCGATGAAGATCCGACTTCTATTCCACTTGAATTACTACTCTGCTTAAACTTGCCCGCAAAAGTTAGATCGCCGTCAACTACTCCACTGTTTCGTTCGTTTAACGAATTGAGCGGTTGATTGTCATTTATGGAGCCCCCTTTAGGTGGGTATCTTTCTGTTCCACCAGATCCAGCTGTTTGTTGAGAAGGAAAAATACTCATCGAACTATTTGACAATGAAAGATATTCCTGTATTCCAGAGATAGGAAATGCAATGCGCGAAGACTCATCAATAGTCGGTTGAAAATGTTCAGACTCTGTAACTAACTCAACCCGCTCATTTGAACGCTTCTTGTCTTTTCTTATCCTTTTGCTACTACTATTGCTGCTTGCCAATGCTAAACGTCCACTGCTGTTTGCTGCATTTATCTCAGTTACTTCACCCAAAGAATTCACGAAATTTGAGCTAGAGTTCGAATCATGCAAGTCAATTGTCGACGTCACTATTTGATTTACATTGTTCTGTCTAGCGGCTTGAGAGGCTCGACCCGCTTCATGCGACGAAACGTTTTCAAATCCACTATTTGAATGTTCCATGTTAAATGCCATTGTAGTAACAGGTGAATCTCGTTCTTTTCTTTTCGTTGATTTGTGTGTGCGTGGTGAGGACAAGCCTGTTTGAGCTACTCCTGTTGACGGCTGCGACTGATTGTCATCATCGTCAATTATATACGTCGTTGTTGGATTGGTTTTTAAATTAATTTCTTCCCTGTCACCAACAACACCAGCAGCTGGTGGCACTTTTTGTATATGACTTAAAACTGAAAGATTCGCTTGCTTTGGAACGCTGTTAGTCTTAAATCCGGAGATAAGATTTTTAAAACTTGTAGGATGTTTCACTTTTGTTGTAGTGGATGTGGTAATGACGGCTGCGGCTGCCGCAGGCAGGCTTGGCGAATTATTATTTATAATACTTCGATTGGAACTCCTCTTTAACCGTATTTGCGTGTCGGTAAGGGCACCATTAGATCGACTACTAATCGGCCCGTTTGCCTCGCCGACTGATTTCTTATTAAATGTAAAATTGCCACTTCCTGTATTGTTGACACCGCTCGTCGCAGTTCTACTAACAAACTCAACCCCACCACCAATTGAGGACAGCGAGTTATCGAAGTTCTCACCTAATAATTGAGTTGTATATGGGGATGCCGGTTGTGATGTACTAGATATGGATGGCTTAGGCGCTGGCTGCTGTGTGGGCTGCGCCTGCATGGTAAACGAAGATGCAACTTCCGATTGTGCCAGCGATGTGATACCAAACATTTCTCTCCATTTCCTAACCAGATTTTTAGCTCGTATTGCGATAATATTGCTTTTGTTCCGCCGTCGCAATTGATTGATATGCTTCGCAAGTCTGGTGGTTTCCAGTTGCTCTTTTGTAATCGTTGCTCCTTCGAGCGCTGATATGACTGCAAGAACTGTATCCATGTTAACGACCTAAAGAATCAAAATTTACTTTCTGATTTTAACCAAACATAATAATATGAATATCAACTTTCACTTACATCATAATTTTGATCTAGTGCTTGTGTTAATTGAACCGTCAAATCAAGAATCAATTTGTTGCTCATTTAAAAATGATTTAAAAAGAAAATAAAGTGTTGTATTATGTGCGGGTGCGTTATCACCTGCCGAAGCGTGATATGACACAAACCTTAATCTCGGATTTGTAATACAATGACTGAGAAGTTAAACTTATCACTTAATTCGATTCTGATCAGTATCTTCCTTCCTTAATGATCCTTCTCTCAGTATATGTACGTGATTTTAATTCAATTGGAATGTTGCTCTCTCTCTCTCTCTCTCCTCTAAGACTAATATATTTAAGAACTTCCTAAACAATAGAAAAGAAACAAAAATTAATAAAAATGTTAATGCTAATACAAGTCCAAATGTGGGAACATGTTAGTCAGCAGACGACAACGGCAAAGTCGGCAAATAAATGTTTATCCATTTTCGTAAGGTATTAGTTACGTTGACTTGAGTTGCAAGTAGTTCGACGAACTGCAGTGAAATGAATACTTTGCATATGTAAATTAAATTTTATCGTTGCCTATTCCCAGACGAGGCATTAATTAAACGATGCTAATGTTTACCTAACCAACGAATCCACGAAATGTGATATTGCATAATCATCATCTTGATTTTTTTCCATGAAATATATTTTGTCGTTTTCGTTTGGTTATCCGAACAAGCAAACATATTTCATTTGAATATGAGGGGTGTATTTGTCGTTTTGTTTATGTAAATTTGTTTCCAACCGCCTCACAGATGACGTTAAAGGGGATGGTAGACAAATAGTATTGTACTGTGTTTATATTACCCTCAATATTATTTGTTTAGTTAAATTTGGTAATAGCTTTTAGCTTATCTCTTCAAAATTGAAGAATTATTTAATGCATCAGCAAAAAATATGACATTTATCGAATATGATGTTTATTGTGTTTGAATGGGTTAGTGCTTCTGGTTTTGATTCTGAATTCAAAGTCAGAAATTTATCTTCTTCCCAGGCGAATTTCTCTTCTTTCCAGGAGAGTAACTATCATTATTGTACCAAACGAACAGTTTCAGAAGAGTCCGGAAGTCTTCCGGATTACCAAACGAAAACGACTTTAAAAATTAAAATGTTTAAATCTACGAGTAGCCGCACTTTTAACGAATTGTTTTAAACTGAGCTGGTAAGACTTTTATAACAGAATGTGAACAAATAGTATTGTATTGTGTTTATATTACCCTCAATATTATTTGTTTAGTTAAATTTGGTAACAAAGCTGGAAACGGTACTAATAAGCAGCAACATAAAACATATCACCATACAAGTGGGTGAGAACAAGGGGCATTGTGTAGGCTAATGTCAAATGGTGACTGAAGTGGCAAGTCGATCCTTGGGTCCAGTTATAGCTATCATTGAAATGCATCATTGGAACAAATCAGTGGAATAGTTGGTTTATATTTTTGACAAGTCGGTTATAGCAATCATTGAACAATTTCTGTCAGTGGAAGGCCACTGGTATAGGATTTAAGGTTAGAGTTGATCATTGAAAGCAAAACTGACAGCTGAGAATCGAGCACATCAGTGGAACGATTGTGTTCCAAATTGTAGAACCGATTATTAGCTGTTCATTAAAATCGATTTCTATAAGTGAAATAATAAGAATAGATTTATAGAAAAGTTTAAATCGGAATTAAGTAATTTTGTTTGTAGAAACATTCTAAAAAGTGATTAGCTTTATTTTGATACCGCTTAAAGCCAATATGGTTTGTTTAGTCGTCTTAAATTACGAAAACAAAATATTCAATGATGGATTTCAATGATAGCTATAACTGGCCCCTTACGTAGAGGTCAACAAGTCACGGATCGGAAAATTGAATTGCATTCTAAGGAGTATGAATGCCAATCGATCTTGACATTAAAAAGTCGAAGTTCTATACGAAGAATGGAAGCACAGAAGAAATACCGGTTGCACACTAAGTGCCCAACTCATCAAATGCATGGTCAACGTATTCAACTTTCAACTTTGTTCAACCAACGCGTTGGAGATGATTTATAATCGTTACTCAACGATTTGTTCAACAAGTGTACGGGTAGTGGGCGAGCTTGTGTTGCTTGTTGGAGACAGTTGCGCATCGGTGTGTGTGTGTACCCAAGGCTAAATGAAACATTGGCGATGCCTGCATTTACGCTGGTGAACCACGCAGCTTCTCTGTTTTGGGAATTATAGCTGCTTACATACATATTCTTATGTATATACTGTTTGTTCAAGTACAAACGGGCTTATTTGATGACTTTGTCATCGACAGACTATTGCATCAAAACCGAGCCCAGTAAGGTTTTGATTATGGTATACTGGAAATAGATTGGAATTAAAGCTTTGTGCGCCGACGTTTATAGTATTCTGTTACCTGAGTAGGCAGAAGTGAAATCCGGTTGAAATGGCTTTCAGGCTAATGCTGCAAACGCCCCCGTACCGTTAAAACCTTGGCAGGACTCAAAGAACGCTCGATGCCTCGTCGCCATTAAGTTGGTGGTGTAGGTCAAGATGTAACATTCCTTTTTAAAACCGATTTGGCTCTGGCACAACACCTCATAAGGGTCTGTGTCAACCCTTGCATGGCCTCACTGCTTGAATACGCTTCTCCAAAAATGCTTCAAATGTCTTGAATTCGGGCATATACCCAACCATTGTAAAAGTAGCGAGGACCGCTCCAATCTATGTAGAAGGTGTGGAACAGAAGGCCACATAGCAAAGAACTACGATAAGGAGCCATCATGCATGTTCTGTAGAAAAGAACACCCAAAAGATTCGAAGCATGTAGCCGGAAGCAGCAAGTGTCTGGTTTTTAGAAAGGCCATCACCAGCAAAAAAAGATGAAGATAATACAGATTAACTTAAACCACTGTAGATTTGCACAGGATATCCTGACACAAATGGCTAGAGAAGAAAAGGCGGACGTCATCTTGATAAGTGAACCGTATAAAACTCTTGACAGCAATATGACAAAACATGCTGCCATATGGATTTGCGAAAGGCATGCCTTTCAAGAAACCAACGGACTAAGGGAGGGCTTTGTACGGGCAAAAATAAATGGCAGCTGCTATGCACGTCCAAGCTGGACCATGAACGAGTACTAGGCAATGCTAGACAACCTATCCGCCGAAGTTCGTGGTAGAGCCCCGGTGGTTATCGGCGGCGAATTTAATGCATGGGCAACAGAGTGGGGTAGCAGACGTACAAACTACAGGGGACGTAGTCTGCTAGAAAGTTTTGCAGCTCTTAATATAGGCATTGCAAACCAAGGTTGTGCAAATACATATCGTAAGTCAGGAACGGGCTCGATTATTGACATCACGCTCGTAAGCAACTCCCTCTTGCGAAATATAAAATGGCGAGTCAGCGAGGAATACACGCACAGCGACCACCAAACAATAATTTTTGAGACAAAGGAGAAAAATACAGTGCAACGCGCTAGACGAACGGGCCCAAAATGGAAGGACACGCATTTCGATCTGGACGTGTTCAATGAAATGATAAATACCGGTAACATAATTCGAAGCGGAACAGCTGAAGCCTGTATACAACAACTTGTCCGCATTCTCACGTGCGATGCATCAATGCTAGAAGAACGGGTACTACAGGAGGAACACCATGCTAGTGGTGGAATCAGGAAATAAAAAAGCTTAGAGCAAAGTGCTTAAAAGCCCGACGCAAAGTCCAAAGAAGTAGGGTCAGCGATCGCTTTGAGGAACACCTTAGTGGTTTTAAAATAGCAAGACGCGACCTAAAAAGGGCAATCAAAGAGAGCAAGACAAGATGTTTTAAAAAACTTTGTGAAGAATCCGACATAAACCCCTGGGGTACAGCATACAGGATCGTCATGACTAAGATAAAGGGCAGCAGGTCGCCGCAAATAACTTGTCCAGCAATCCTAAGAACTATAGTAGAGCACCTCTTCCCCCGAAGTACATCTACTATGTGCAACATCATTAGGGAGACCAATACGGAGACATCCCAATAGTCACAGCGGATGAACTCATAAGTGCATGCAAGAAGATAGGCGACAGTAAAGCGCCCGGACCTGATGGCATTCCAAATAAAGCACTGAAAGCAGCTATCCACAAGAGGCCAGACATGTTTATGGAAATAATTACAACACCTAGTCCTGCTTCCAAAGGGGAAACAAGCCACCTGGGGAACCGTCGTCGTATCGTCCAATATGCTTTCTAGACACAATGTGAAAGATACTGGAACGGATAGTATATGCTAGATTGCTCTCGGTAGCAGAAGAGAGAGGAAAAACGCGGTCTACTGTTCAAGCCGTAAAAACTGTGGCCGACATTGCGGCCGAAGCGATACAAGGAGAAAGATGGCGGTATGGTACAAAAAAAATACTGTGTAGTGGTGACGATGGACATCAAAAATGTTGTGGAATACGCCAATATACGGGTGGGACATCAAATAGTCCGATCGAAAGAATCGATCAAATACCTGGGAGTAGTACTTCATAACAGATTACAGTTCAAAGCGCATATAGCTCCAGTAATAAGGCTCTAATGCTGCAAGGAGCACTTTCGAGGATACTACCAATCATTGGTGGACCTGGATATCTAGAGTAGTCAGCTCAGTCCTCTTATACGCTGCTCCGGTTTGGGCGGGGGCACTCGCAATAAAAGCAAATAAGAGAAAACTGTCGTCCGCATACAGACTCAGTGCATTAAGAGCGGACAGTGGATTTCAAACAATCTCGGATGAAAATTGGATGGAAATCGGCACACTTTACTTTTGATAATTGTGCAAAACGAGCTTAGAAGAATAGAAAGAATTATCCGAGCTGAAGAAGCAAGTACAAGAAGAATAGCATATATTGCTAAACAGCCCCGCGAAGTAATACCTAATGGCAGTCCCGCGGGGAGAGTGGTTGAAGGACATAGTGGTGTAGATTAGTACGTAGGCGCACTCTCCCCGAATATTCGGGTGTTGCGAATCGTACATCGGCACACTTTACTTTTGATAATTGTGCAAAACGAGCTTAGAAGAATAGAAAGAATTAGGCGTGCTGAAGAAGCAAGTATAAGAAGAATAGCATCAATTCCTAACCAGCCCCACGAAGTAATACCTAATGGCAGTCCCGCGGGGAGAGTGGTTGAAGGACGTTGTGGTGTAGATTAGTACGTAGGCGCACTCCCCCCGAATATTCGGGTGTTGCGAATAGTACATCGGCACACTTTACTTTTGATAATTGTGCAAAACGAGCTTAGAAGAATAGAAAGAATTAGGCGAGCTGAAGAAGCAAGTACAAGAAGAATAGCATAAATTGCTAACCAGCCCCGCGAAGTATTACCTAATGGCAGTCCCGCGGGGAGAGTGGTTGAAGGACGTAGTGGTGTAGATTAGTACGTAGGCGCACTCCCCCCGAATATTCGGGTGTTGCGAATCATACATCGGCACACTTTACTTTTGATAATTGTGCAAAACGAGCTTAGAAGAATAGAAAGAATTAGGCGAGCTGAAGAAGCAAGTACAAGAAGAATAGCATAAATTGCTAACCAGCCCCGCGAAGTAATACCTAATGGCAGTCCCGCGGGGAGAGTGGTTGAAGGACGTAGTGGTGTGGATTAGTACGTAGGAGCACTCCCCCCGAATATTCGGGTGTTGCGAATCGTGCATGTTGGTGGCACGGGCTACCGCATATTTAGAAGATTGCAACATCCATTGGCGCAACCAAGAAAGAAAAAAAACACACACACACACATCTGACCCATTGAGTTGGTCAATAGTGTCCTGTCACTTAAAAAAAATTACAATTAACCACATTTTCATTTTTTAATCGGCCACGTTTATTTTTTTCAAAACATTATTAACACGGCAGCCACGTTTCTTTTCTTTTCTTTTCTTTTAAAATAAACTTTGCCGAATGACTCAAAATAAATTAAAATCTGATAATCAAAGGTGTGCTACAGCTGTCTATGTCAGTTGCTGGGTGTGTTGAACAACCTTGCTCAACGTGCGATTCTTGGTCAAGTTTACGAGAGTATCAACGCGGGCATCAAATTAAATGCGCAACCTATCGAAAATGTGGTTAAACAAACAACTCGTACAACCGAGTTTCTTGCCAAAATGAAACCAGTTGATCAATTGGTGTACGGAGTTATTCAACAATTGAATGCGTTGTTAAACTAGGTAAACGAGGTTATTCAACAATTGACTGAGTTCCTGAACTAGGTGTACGGGGCTTGCAACGCGTTGAACACAAACATGGTAGAATTTTAACTGAAATGCGAGGAACGTAAGTTTCTGCAGTAGTGTACGAGGCTATAAATATATTTGAGTTGAGTGAAGAATTGGATAAAGTTGGTTGAATGAGTTGGGCACGAAGTGGACGACCGGCAGAAAACTACATCGTAAGGAAGATGGACGCTGATCCACACCATAAATGAATCGAACAGTAGGAAACTGGCCAAGAGAATCCTATCTGACAGTTTCTTCATATATATAAGCACATGAATGACTTCCACTGAATAGGAATTCCAGAATTTTACGACGGAATGTTTTTTAGAAAAATGAATTTGCGCCAAGTAACACTACAAGTGATTTTATGCTAAACAAATGAAGCATTCAAAAAAAACCAGTGAATGCGAATGAAAACAAACAAAAAGTTATTTGCGCTGCCGCCTTGACTGACGGATAAGCATTAGCATTCGTAAATTTTGCAACCAACTAGCTACAAACCAGGGTAGCAAAATTCTGCAATCACTTACACTTCACGTAAATACTTTGACCTGAATATTGCATTCCCAATCAAGTTTGTGATCTTTTGTGAAATAGTCATTTAAAGCAGTCAATTGACTTGAAGTTAGAAGAATTCTATAAATACACTTAACTAAATAGTTCATAATAGCGTTGTGAATCGAGTTTTAAATAAATAATAAATAAATTCCCTTATTCGCTTATGACTAACATCCAAGAGTAGGAACTGTCATGAGAAGCTTATCAAAAATTAATTGCCGTTCGAAATCGCACAGACAATGATTGGAGAAACTAGGCGTTGGGTCCTGTATGAGCCGTTTACGCCTTATATTTTATTATTTTTACTTCGATGTTACTACTGTTGCTCGATGTCTTATTTTACTTTCTAAACGGGTGAAAATCCGATCTCGACTACAGGAATTAAAATTCATATTCATACAACTCAAAATGTCTCTCATAATCAAGCCTAAACAAGCCAAAACCACTCCATTATATAATGTTCTTTTATGAGTACTTGCTTAATAAGAAAATGTCATCGTCGCTCAAATACCATTCTCTTTAATTCTTACCATTTCGTTTCATCAATGAAGAACATATTGAGTGCATTCATTACGAAAAGTCAGTAAAACCAAAACCAGTAAAGAATTATTGACTTGCTTACTATATATATTTCTCAATGAGTCTCTATTATGTCAAATTTCCTTGAAAAACTGGTAGGAATGTTTTTTTGCACTTGTTTGAAAGTGTCATTCATTATTTTTTTTTAAATTCGTCAAGAGATCACTTTCGTGCCTTAAGAGAATAAAAAATGTCCTAAGAGGTACATATGGACAAGAAAAATTATTAAGTTTGGCACTCATTTTGATTAAAATGAAAACATTCTAAATTATAATTACCATCTTATCATAGACGTCTTTGGAAACAGAAGACAAACAAACAAGACCGTATTTCGAGTTCACCCTGAAGTAATGCAAAGAGGGAAGACTTAAGGCCGACCGCGGGGAGAGATCTGTTTATGAACTCACCAAGGGGCTTGCCACTTGATGGTAATTAAAAGTATTCTCTGCTCAATAGAAAAAAAATTATATGTCAATTAAAGCGATAAATGTAAGTAAAAAACTTAGTTCTTTTACTTTTACTTTTGGATGCTTCCGCTTCAAAAACAATAAATGCCTCGTACCTGGAATTTAACTTAATTTAGGTTAAATTTAATTTCGAAACTATATAAGATAAGACTTCTTTGATCACTATTAGTTACACCTGAAACACACAAAAATGGTCGGGAAAAGGGAATGAAAGACTAAGGTTTAGTCTGTCGGAAAAGACATCTCCATCGACCCCATCAACTTTTTTTACCCTTCGTGTCGGTGCAAAACTGGATCGATGTCTTTCATGTATATGTCCTCACCCAAATTGTCTGACTTGAGAGGATGGTAGCATGGAAGTATTAATTAATCTGTAGTTTTGGTATGGAGATGTTTGAATTAATTCTGGATGCGTGGCCATCTATTTTTTTTCGCCAACTGTGAAGTAAGTTTAAAGCGCACGTAGTGAATGACATTCAACCAGATACATACATGTTGAAGACCGAATTCAATTGCTCGGAAAATGTTAAAAATTCCATGTATAAAAAGTACGGGACTTTTAATAGACCATACCATCTGGTAGCACTGCAATTCAAGCAGCTGACAACAAGGTCCAAAAGCAAACAGGTGATTTTGTCAAATGTTGGTTTGAAAGATGGACGCTTTAACACATTTAAACGCAGCGTAAAAATTGTTAATTTAAATGTAATTTGCAAGAAACCCTTTGACTTGGTCCGCAACTAATAAAATAAAGTGCTCTCAACGGAGTCGGTAAGTTTCACCGAGTGCATCTGGTGTACGCAAGTTTGTGAGAATATTTTGCTGATTGTGCGCTCTAAAACCATTTCAATACCCCGATGGCAACTTAAACAAAAAAAAATTGGCGTATTTAGGGCTCCGAAAAGATGACATTGAAAAAATAACTTCACAGTCAATGGAGAACACTAACGAGACACGATAACCGATTTCGTACAGCCCAATATGGGACAGTATGCCACACAAGTCATTTAACAATCGATTTATTGCAGACTTATTTCAATAATCATATAATCATTCCTTTTGGTGATGTTGCTTGGTCGCCACGGAGCCGTGATTTGGCACCATATGACTTTCTTTTGTTTTTGTTTTGTGCCATTAAAAAACAATCTATTCGGGCACTCACGAACAATATTCTTTAAGCAATTGGTGGAAAAGATGCCAAAACATTCGAAAATGTATTGTAGAATTGGGTTAAAAGGGCTGCCACGCCAGCCGAGGCTATACTCTTTTTCAATTAAGCAACAATCGTTGAAAAATACATGTTTTATTGGGTTTGGACTACTATGCTTGGGGTTTTCAGATTCAAATCAGCCCCAGTACTATTATAAGTTTTTTTTCTTGTCCCAACTTTCATGCAAATGTCTCACAAACATCTAAGAGTATAAGCTGTCATGAGAGAAAAAAAATGGCCGACGTACGGGAAAGTATGCACAGACTACAAAATCCACTTTCACCTCTTTTCCCAATAGCTATGAATGGAAATACCAATCACCACATATAGGACCAATACAATGCAATATTTTATTCCGCAATCCTCCGACTATCTAGTTTAATCAGACTTCCATAGTCGAGTGTTTTACAAGCTTAGGTCCAGGCAGTGACAGAAGCTGCTAAACAAGTTGAATGATTTGATGGGATCATCCCCTAAAAAAACCCGACATGCGATTTCGAGAGCAAAACTTTTACAGAATCGAATGACGTGCACTTGACCAAAGTAAAAACAGAAAATTCTACAAAAACTTTCATTTTTTGTAAATATTATTATAGGACAATACCACTATACAAATAATGAGACAACCTGAGCAGAAGACGCGATGTGATGCGCACTCCAAACCTTTTTTCGTTTACTGCGCAGCACTCTGACATAGGTATTAGAAACGAACTACTTGGAAAGCATTTCTTTCAAGACTTGGAAGAATTTAAGGTAAGATGAGGCTGCTAGCCAGGTGGTCATATAATTGTTATTTGATCAATTGGCATGCAATCTAATCTTATCTTTACTGGCTGGCCTATTAATTAATTTTTTTATTGGTTCAAAAGTATGGAAGAAATGGCACGGAACGTGTGCCGGGTTAGCCAATTAAACTGAACTATAGATTTTGTAGGGTTTTTCAATAGGGACATAACAATTTTGTATTTTAATACAAACGCAAACGTAGTCTTTTTTTATGATCTGTCAATGTCAAAATGTCAGTCAAGGTTTTTTATTATTATGCTGAAGTTCACGAACGGAATTCTAAGTCGGTTATTAAAGGGCTTATTTACTTCAATTTTCGAATGAAATATTGGTATAATAATATTGGTCTAACCTTTTTGTGACCGGACCTTAACATGTAAACCCATTATCTGTCATTAAATATCATTGTAACACTACCCTGTTAAGACGTTTGTTACTTAAAGGTTATTTTTTCTTGTTTTATGTATATATGTAAATAATACATATAATCATATTAAGGTAAGTTAATTAAATTGAAGTAATTATAATCAATTGTGTATAATTAATTTATGAAAACGAGAAAACGGCTTAACTATTGAGAAGTTACATGCTGCACATTGCACGATTTGGATAACCTCTGGGACAGTTTGTGCGTGCTATGGTCAATAAATCCGAGTCAAAAATGTACTATTCAGCGTTTGCGTGCTATGCCAGAACGCTCTGGCTAAAATTCCAGAGGAATTAGGGATCTCCAGTCCACACCTACTAGACCAAATTAGTTCAAAAACTGAAGCCTGTTGATCATATAAAGCGGCGAAACATCTTCTATTGGGCTTTGCAAAAGTTTACTAAATTTTATCAAAAATTCATCTTAAGCAATGACGCATATGTGCTTCAAGAAACTGCTTAAGACTCCATTTGAAGTGGATTTCATGTACTAGGTGCGATTGTTCTGCATAGGGATATAGGAATGTGGTTCCGACAAGGTAGTGCCGCATGCAAAACCGCTAATCAAATAATTGATCTATTAAAAAGGAAATTTGTAGGTGATCGTGTAATATCGATTAATGGTCTAATGGTTATTTGGCTCATGCGATTTTACACCGTTTTACTTATATCAAAAAGCCCACAAAATGTAGAGGCTCAGGAACAATATTAAAAGCTACTATTAAACGTTCCGACCAATAGGTATGTGTGCCCGTTACCACAATTATTTAGTTATTTATATATATAAGTAAGCCCTTATATAATAAAAATAAGCCTTTCATATTAGCGTTTGCATGACCTTGAAATCCGGCGATGTAGGTACGTACTTCATGTTAATTGTTCGGTAGTTGGAGACGGAAGATGACACTCCTTTTTTTATGCTAAATAATTTTTTGGAATAATTTCGAAGGAGGTAGGAAGAGTTAACTAGAATCCCTAAACGGAAGTTCTCCGATTTGTATGTTTTACTAAATACGTCAGCAGCTAGGCTACTCTACCCTAGTTATTTTTGCACTTGGCGTTGCGCTGATTCCTAATCCACATGGCCGTTTGGCCGTTTCGACTTGTTGAAAAAAACTTAATGCACCATGAGTTATTTATATTTAGGTTGATTCAACATTTATGCATGACGTGGGAGGAAGAATTTCACAAATTCATTAACAAGGCGTAATTGTTGACCAAATTTACAGCACGAAAGCAATAACGCGATGTCCATGTACGTAGGGGAATATTTCCCACAACTCAAGTACATACATATCACAACGAAAGGACTTATTAAAGCTTAGATACCATTTTGCTATGTAAGTCCAGTCGTTTGAAAAACTTTGTTTTTATTTTGTATTTTTGTGAAAAAAACGGTACATTCGTGAGTCTGTTTCAACGTAAAATCCAATTTAAACAGCTGCTAGGAATTTAATACATACATATTTACATATTTTTATTTAGGTAACGACAAAGACGTCGTCTTTAATAGTGACAAGTGAAAAGGGAACGACAATGTCGATGTTGATGAATTGTTGTCGTTTTCTGTCGTCGTCGAACATCATTAGTGATCAAGCACGGCCAGCATGTATGTATGGATATGAATATTTTAAATGTATTTATTTAAAATTTGCCAGAGCACACGTTGACATTGAGAAAAAAATAGTAAGTAAAATCACAAATAAAAAAAAAGTATTTTTAAATCTGAATACAAAATATTCATCACCATGTTCAGCAAGTCGCAAGGGTGAATTTTACTAACCACGAGAATCAAATGAACATGATAACAAATAGTAGGTAGGTGTAATGTTGTAAATACCTGCATCCTAATTATAAATCTTCGCAAGATTCCTCCTTGTCGTTTACGAAAACAAAAATAAAATTCTACAAAATTCCATGTTGTTGTTTCTGGTTTCATATTTGCGCTGTGCACTGTGCACCCTCCCTACTTTTTTTTTCTTTTCAAAATCACTGACTTTTGCGTTCTACATTTATATATGTACTTATATCTGCTCCGTGTCGTAATTCTTCTGATTGATTTAATCAAAATGCAAACCAAAGGCGATAGCCCGCACTCTCGCGATGGCATGGAATCTGTCTTAAATCTATCAAAATAAAAACATAAAAAAAAGGTTCTTTGCAAATGTTTACCATTCGTCGATCTCATCAAATCTCATATCGAATCTAAAAGCAGCAACTGTAAACGAAAAAGCCATCGGAGACGCACACATTTTCGTTTAATGTATGGCAAAATGTTAGAAAAAAAATTTTTTTCTTCAAAAGAACGAAATAGCACCTTAACATTAACACCACCACCACCATTTGCTATGCATGTCGGAATGAGACAATAAACCGCACCAAATATTAAAAAAGGGGGTTGGATCGGAACTTTTATACGCAAGTATGTTGTTTTCTCAAATTCTGCAAATCATTCATTCATCAATTAAAATCGCTGACCACCGAATGTCACTGTTTTTAAAAAAAGATATTATTTTTCTTTTACATGCATCATCGACAAAGAACAAAACTATTGAATTGACATTACAATCACTTCGTTTTAGGGGGGCCAATATCAGCACATTGCAACAGAGTAGTCATAATCTCACATACACACTTATTCACTCACACACACATACGCGCATTAAAAAAGTATAGAAAAAGCACTTTCCAACTAATTAACGAAAAAAAAAAATATTTTGCCAGGGAGGATTGAAACTGAAATTTTCTCTCTTTCACTCTTTGCTTTAACGAATTTCTTTCCCTTGTGTTGTTAGTTGCCGTCGCAGTCGCTGTTGTCGTCGTAGTAGTCTTCCTTCGTCGTCTGCTGATTTAGATGGATGAATGGTTGAAAAAAAATTTTTTCTCTTCACACACAAATTGCTTTCCACACATTCGGGCAAATATTTTTTTTAATTTTTATATTTTACATGTAACAAAATCAAGTAAATCCATATTATTTTCTATCAAATTTACCGTTAATTTGTTTGCTAATTTTTGTATGGTATTTTTATTGTTATTAAGGCCGTTTATTGAGAAGAATATTGGATTTTGAACGGCGAGGTTTCTAGCTAACTATCTCGTGCGAAACAGTTTGTCGCGTAATGGCGGACGTGAAATTACACCAGCCCATTAAGCAGCCAGTTTCGTTGCATTCCCTCGGAAGAAGAAATGTAACTAGACTATAGAGATATGCTGAGAGTAGTAGAGTTCCAAAGGAATTTGTTGGCAATTGCAGTATGAAATGGAAATGAAATGGTCATTTTTACTTAATTAAAATTACTGGTCAGGGTTGTTATATGAAATGGTATGTAAATATATTGGAATTTTTTGAGAATGGAAATTGTTTTAATTTTTATTATCAGAATAAATTTTAAAATGCATCTACTAACTTCATTAAAGCGATATTTTGTAGTAATTCAGGGGGAATTACTGTTTTTTGCCAATATTTTCAAAAATAAATTAAAACTTGCGGTTGGTTTTGCAAAATGAGTAAGATATACAATACTAAAATATCTGTAGCTCTGTAGCCAGTTATTAAACATACAAAAATGCGTGTTTCTGTAATTTCAATTTAAAAACTTTGAAATTATCGGCAGTAGAAAAACCGATCTCTTAAATTTAGTTTGCGCAAAGTATTAAACCTTAAAAGTATTGCACTGATTTTTAGCTAAAGAGAACCAAAAATTTCAAGGAATTGTCCTCATATAAACATAACCTGAAAGTTTAAAAACAGTTTATACAAATATTACATATGTCAAAGGTTTACGTTATTTTAAAACATAAATTTTGGTTTGGTAGGTTTTATTACAAAGTACGGTAGGATTTTTTACGCGAGTGGCAGCCGTGCTCCGTGATCCTCCTTTCTGGAGAATTATAAGATGGAAATGGGTTCTTTTCTCTTGTTGTGTTTTCTATTGGCTGAACTCAATAACTTCTCTATCAGTTCACTGAGACGTGAACCAAATATGGATTTTCTGTTGCTTTGCTGAGGCACTTAAATTTAATAGTTTATGTGGTAATCCTCCTATTCCCAGATTTAAAAAAATTGGTTATTGTTTTAAAGATATTATTTGCATTCCACAGATGACTGCATAATTGTTTTTAGTGTAGCTAAAATATACTGTGGAATTATAATACACTCAATTCTGTTTATATTTATATGTATTTTTTTTATAAAGATTTCGTTTAATACGAATTGAGAAAAAAAAATAAATCTCCATTTGCTCGATATGTTTTGAAATAACACGAAATGGGTTTTTTTATTTATTATGGATAACAACCGAGTATATTCATTCATCAATTGTCTGATTATTGGTGTTTTAATAAATGCATCTGCACGAAAAGTTAAAATAATTATATATTATATTATCGCCCTATAACTTACCTTTTATATTCTTTAATGAATTATGTGGGAACCTGTCGTATGAAAATAGAACTAAGTGTATACATCAATTATTTAATAATTTTGCCTGCATTGTAATAATAAGATATTCATAAAAAATAATGCGGTATTACAAATGGAACGGAAAGGATTAACAAATTGTATTATTTATAAATTTGCTTACACATTAAGATATTTGTCTTTTAATTAGTGAGGGCATGAAAGGAATTTCCAATTAAACAATTTTTTCTTCAATTTTATATGCAAATGTTGTTTGTAAATTGTAAGAAAAAACGATGATACGAACAAAAGGTCTATATCACTTTTCAGTTAATTCGCATTAATGTTTCAGTTTATACGTATGGCTATAGCTTATGTCTAACTGGGGCCTTAATACATAATAATTACAAAATATAACATCGTATCATTACCATTTCTTGGTCATATTCAAAATGAAACGACACGAAATCGGTTCAACAACATCAACATCAAAACATTCCTGCATTTTTGCAATAATCTACTACATTTCTTAAGTGAACAAAAAATGGACGCCTGTCAACTTAATAACATAGATTCTTGACGTTTTAACTACTTTTATACAGAATTACAGTTTAGAATTTTTTATTTTTACTATTTACTTATCCTTAGCATACAGACACACATTATAATTAAAATCTGTTGACACATTAAACCTATTAGATATAACATACAATTTTGTTATTAAAAATAATGATACTGTACCTTCGGTTCTGCCAACAAAAAACAATGCTGTAATGGAATGTTTGGATTATATACCTTATTTGTCACTTCAAATGAAATTATTCTTTAAGGAAAAAAAAAGAAAATACACATAGACATAGCACTGAAAAAACATTCACAAAGTATACAATAGTAAAATAAAAAAGTGTGTTTGGACATGCTATCCTCAATAGTGAAAGGTTTTTCCTTTTTATTTAATTATTAAATTTTTGCTGTTGTTAAACGCAAACAGAAAATGTCGCATGTACAATCCGATCAGTATTATTTAGTTTTAAGACAAATAAATGTAAAAACATTCATTTTCCTAATTATCCTGTGTACAATTGCGGGTCTTCAGCAGCGTGTCGCCGGCAGCAATAGTCATGACAGTAGTAACATTAATATTAGCAGCTACGTTCCTATATTCACAAGCGATGCACCATCATTGCGAAGTGCTTACATTAATAATGGTAGTAGTCTTAGATCGGTGAGTTCCATTGACAAATCCCAAGTGCCTTTGGTTGTAAGCGTCGGAAAGAATTTTACTACCACCACCACCACTGTCCTCGTCGGCGGCGGTGCCCAGGCTCAGTCCCACCATAAACCGGCTAACTACAGTGTGATGACATTAGTCCGAAATATTGACGTGCGATTGAAGAGTGTCCGCAATGTGGAGCTCGGCATAACTATAATACAGGTAAATGGTGTATTAAATTTTAGGACAAAGGAATTTAAGATTTATTTTTAGGAAATATTCGATGCAATGGACTTTACTGCGATTGTTAGTGAAACAAATGAGACTTTATTAAAGTTTTCCAAGCGTTTGACAAAGAAACTGCAGAAAGCATCGAAAAGTATTCTCGACTTGAAGCGATTCTTCAATAAAAACATAACCACCAGCATTTTGGAGCCGTCGTCGCCAGGCAATGTTTCGTCTTCAATCACCACGGAGCACATTTTCTTGAACACTCTTATACAGCCGTGTCCCTTTGAAGATTTCAGCTTGGAACAAAATTACAACAAACAACAAATACAGATCTTAAATTATCTTAAGAACAACAACTTTGCCAGTGAGAGTACCTTATCGTTTAGTCTGAATGGGCGAATTCTAGAAGAGATTCGACGCCTTAATGTGGATTCGAATAACTTTAAGCACATCTTCTATCTGTCAAATTATGACTATGCCAGCGATCACAATTGCCAATACTACTTTAACAATTTACATTTTCGTCGCCTATATGCGTCATCGGTGCTTCGCAAGCGGGTTTTCATTCTTGTTGACGTCGGCAGTGTCTTAAGTGTCGAGCAGTTGGAACTATCGAAAACATTTAGTAAGTTTTTTTTAGTGCATTAGGCCCATTGATTAGATTTTTTTTTTTAATTTTCAGTTTCAAATATTGTGCAAATCCTATCGGATACGGACTACTTAACACTCGTCACATTGTCTGATGAAGCGAATGCAATGGCCCTGGCCGATAACCCATCGAATTCTGGTAAATATATGTACGCGACCACGCTGGACAATAAGGAGGAAATTCTGGAATTCATTGGAGGCTTGAAACGTTCCACCGAACTGACAAATCATTCGCTCGGTTTCGAAGTTGCGTTTAGTATGATGCGTCAGCAGAATATTTCCGAAACTGATGCATTCGAGTTTATTTACGTGACGCGTGGGTTGTTGACGCGCCTGTCTGACGCCAAAAGCGTGCTATCGATAATAGCAATGGGGCAACAGTCGTTGCCCTTTCCCGTTGTTATAAATACGTGTGCTGTTATTCTAGGTGAGTTGTTTTATCGCTACGTTTTACTTTTTATTATTCTTACAAAATTTCAGATGAAAAACGAATAATGTACGAGAAGCAATTTCTCAATGATATTGTCCAACAAAATTACACCAAGTACGAGATAGACGTGTCAAGCTGGCACACTAACCAACACAATTTGACCGGAAATCTTTACATTATCACTAAGCGCCATCCTGAGCGTATTATCAAAGCAAGCACTGCCGTATTTACTGATCTCTTTCATCGATATAATCGCATTAATGACAAATTGGTGGTCCATCAACCAGTCATCGATTATAATAGCAAAGGTAAGCAGTGCCTATTCTTCTTTTGGTAGTTTCTAACTAACTTCAATATATTTCATAGATGTTATTGTGTCTTTAACACATGCCATTCTCAAGTTTGGTGTAGTTGGCGTCAATCTTTATCTCTCTGACTTGGCGGAAGATGTTATAAATTATAAAAACTCAGCTGAATCGTATGCTTGTCTGATTGACACCTATGGCATTGCCATAGTACATCCGGCGTTGCAAAGTGCAGCCCTATTGGAGAGGACACCTCTTCCAGTTGATATAGCATTCTTGGAGAATTCTACAGATTTTATGAATGTTCGCCGACATATGCTTAAGGACAATTTTGGAAATTTCACAGTTCCTTTAAGTCAGAAAGGCAATACAACGGTAATTTTGTGGTTTTATTATTTAGATGCTCGAGAGGATTGCAGTAATTTGTCTCGTTTTAATTTATTGCAGAAAACTTATTCGTGGCATCGGATTTTGGACATGTATATTATCTGTATTGTTAAGTCAGTTAAGTTGAATGCAAGAGTGTCGGCAGCACCACAATATCAAGCAAGGTATGGAAGTGGCTTAACAAAATTCCAACACATAGAATACATGACACCCATTGATTTGCTGTATCATCGGATAGATTTGATTCCGCCGCATACACCGGTTTGCCGGTACTTTCGACAAATCGCTACATTAGGTAAGAGTTGTTATTGTTAGGATTAGAAATGTTAAATGGGAATCGATTTTGTTATATATTCCTGGACAGCAGGGCGCACATGGCGCACATTTTTCTTCATATTACAGGGATTGAACAAAATTGTTTCCTGTTTCTCATTCTCAAAGTATATCGTGCATCTCATAATTATAATCCAATGATAAAGTTTTACCTACTTTAAACTGATACCTTTGGAAAATTCAAGGCAGTTTAAGGACTTAGAAAGTCATAATTAATATTTTAAAAGAATCTACTTAGAAAAATAGACCTCCTACCAATCAATTGCACTTACGTCCCTTCTTTTTAAGGTCATAGAAACGAGCTTATGAAATACCGGCAGTAAAGCTTTCTTAGCAAAAGGTCCACTCCTGATTTGATGGTTGATATCACCGAAAAGTGTAACCAATCTATTCACCGTAGTTGTCAAACTGCATATTGCACCCCGTGTTTTCTAAAGTCACGCGACATAGTTGGATCAGTTTTGCCGGGATCCCAAATTCGGCCATCGCTATGTAGAGCTCCATACAATGAATACTATCATATGCGGTTTTGAAGTCGTTAAAGTGGTGGTGTGTTGTGACTTGAATTTGGTTTTTCTTTTCCAGGATTCGTAAGTGCGAAAGTTTCGTCATCGGTCGATCTATCGGGCCTAAAGCCACACTGGTACGTGCCAATTAGTGTGCTGCAGAAGGTTTTGAGACGTTCACATAGTACACTGGATAGGATCTTGTATGCGACATTTAGCAGGGATATGACACATTAGTCCTTGCAAGACATAGAAAAGCTTTTCCTGTAGGTGGGGTTTTCCGGTGCAGCGTTCTGATGTGTCCATCTTCTGTTCTATTATCATAAATTATCATACAACTGGCTATTTCGGTCGAATAGTTATGGTGGAAGTAACGATAAAACACCGACAGGCAGGAGATTTTGCGAAGATGGCTAGGAGAGTCAAGCGATTTCGCAATGTCTATCGCCAATTAGTTTAATCGCACGATTAGCTTAATAGTTTAATCGCACATTTTTGAATCCTGTCAACTAGCTCCAAATATGTAATTGGAGCATCGGACCAGATATGAGCGTTGTACTCAAGTTTGGGGCGAATAAACGCCTTTTAAATTTATGGAAGCCTAGACGTTTCGCAGCGTTCTTGGTGACATCAAATATATGGTCATTACAACAAGGTTTGTCATTAACGCACATACCGAGGGTGCAAAGCATTACGGTTTCGGTGGTGCAAGTGGCATCCATGGATAATGCCAGAGTAATGGGGTTTTGCTTTAATGAAAGAAGTCAGTGATGTTAAACTCTTTCAAATGCCTTTGAATTTTAGCGGATTTATGTATTGAGAGGAGGATTTATGTATGTTGAGATCTTGATACTCTTGCCACTGTACGAGTGCGGAAGTGAATTTGTCCCATTGAATGTTCTACGCGCTCGAGTACAGGGGGAGTCACAGCTCAATCTGGGAGCGTTGAGCCAGCCGCAAAACGACCAGCAAGCAGATTGGCTTTGTCTGAAGATCTGACAGCTGGAATTTCATTAGCCTAGCAGTTGTGCCTTCCGTATTGATACCTGCGCACTATCTGCTCAAGAACAAGATTGAATCCTTGCCGAAATCCGGTGCATGTTTGAAAGAGTGTCACGCGACACATCTGGATCAGTTGTGACGGGATCCCTAATTCGGCCATCGCCACAAAAAGCTTCTGACGATGAATTTTAATTTTTTTTTAACTTTAAAGTCGATGAAGAGATGGTGTGTCTCGACTTGATACTCGTTGGGCTTTTCCAGGATTTGCCTTAGTGTGAAGATTTGGTCTGCAGTTGATCTACCGGGCCGGAAGCCAGACTGGTACGTGCCGATTAGTGTGTTGCAGAGAGGTTTGAGACGTTCACACAGTACGTTGGATAGGACCTTATAGGCGACATCAAGCAGGGATATGCCTCAATAGTTATTGCGAGACATTGGATCGCCCTTCTTGTAGATGAGACATATGGAGCTGATGGTCCAGTCATCGGGCATTCTTTCCTCCACCCAAACTTCGTTGATGATTCGGTGTATGCGCCCTACCATAACATCACCTTCGTATTTGTAAAACTCTGTAGGTAGACCATCAGAGCCGGCGACCTTGTTGTTCTTTAGCTTTTTTATAGCTAAGCCAACCTCTTCTATACTGGGCGGCGGGACTGGTTCTTCATTGACTGGAGGTGGGTTCTCTTCTTTGCCCCTCACATTCTCTTCTTTGCCCCTCTACATTTTGCCCGTTTAGTAGCTGCTGAAAATGCTGCTTAATTACATTTACTATTCCCTGCGCGTCGCTAACTAGGTTTCCATCGGTGTTGCGAACAGCGTGCGTTTCGGTCTTAAAAGCAGCAGCCAGTTGGTTGGCTTTCTTATAAAACATTCGGATATTGTTTCGTTCTTTCGGATATTGTTTCTCTGGGATGGCTGGTATCGTAGGGTGGTTTCGGCTACCTCCTTGATGATGTCGCGATACTGAGACCACTTGTTGTTGTCTGGGGTAGGTGAATGCACAGTGGAGAGTTTCTCACTCAGGCTCTGGCAACTCCAGATGTGCTAATGCGTCCAAGGTCGAATTTCTTCTTCTGGGTAGTTCGCAGCTTCTTCTCATTGGACAGTCGTGCTCTGAATCTTGCTGCAACAAGAAAATGATCAGAGTCGATGTTTGCCCCTCGGTAAGTGTGCACGTTGAAGATGTTGGATGCGTGCCTCGCGCCAGATTGCTGTGTGGATCCTCTCTCGTCAGCTGCCACCAACGGGGCTGGTTACTCCATCTCCAGTCGAGGTACTAGGCACCCAGCAGTCACCACGGGGAGGTGAGAAGTAGGAGTTGATTGTGTTATGCTAAAGTGAGAACGCTAAAGTGAGGACTGTAATAAAGAGCAAAGGTCTTAAAACACTACGCTGGTGCACACCGCATTTTATTGGGAATTCATCGGTGACTCCTGCGGGACATCTGACTTTTGTCCTTGCTCCCTCGTACATGTCCATTGTCGTTGTCATGCTCCTCGTTGTATTAGCGCTACTCATATCAGATCTCTTTGTTTTCTATCGAATGCTTTTTCAAAAACAGCCGGAATCATATGCTGATCATTTATACTATTAAATTTTGTTAGCGAAACGACAGCTGTCGTTTAATATAAACGACAGGTAGTATAAGTGTGAATAACTTTTGAGCCAAACCGATTTCCCACGACGAATGCAATCTTTTGTTGCAGCTGTCATAAATATCGCAATCCTGTCTTTTCATAATTTCTGATCCTATCCGTCGTATCTCCCGCGGAAATGTCGGTCTTGTACCGCGAAAAAACAGACTCAAGTTTTTGAGTAGCACCTGGCGTTTAGAGTGTCTGCACATTTCAGTTACATCACTTTCTCTCTGATAACTATAGTTCCACGTCTAAGGAAGTGGCCCTAACTTTGACCTTAGGACAGCAAATTTCCAGCGGCAGTTCCAGTTTGAGTAATCCACTTTGGGAATTTGAGAGCTGCCGTTGACCATATGGGGATCATCCGCCCTCTTTTCCGCAGAACGCTGACTAATTACGAATATTTTTTAATGATTTCAGCTCAAATATGTCAAAGTAGCTTTTGTAACCGTTGGTATATATAAAAGATATGTTACTATGTAACGAAATACAGGTTAGTACCTCGAAGAATTTTTACTTCTTCTTCTCCACTCCCCATTTGCTGTTAGGCATCGGGGTAGGCTCGGGATATCCACCTTCTCCAGTTGAGTCGGTACCAAATCTCTTTTCTTATCTCTGCCAGGGTTCTGCCCCTCATCCTTCCCACATCCTGAAGTTTCCCAAGTTTTTCTAGATGCGCTCTCGGTCTATTTTTCCGTTACAGCTAACAATAGTTCCGAGGTTTTTATTGGCTTCTTTAATTCTCTGCCGTTTCATCCGTGAATAAACTGAACAGTAGAGGGCTAAGACTGTATCCTTCCTTTAATCCTTTGCTTATTTTGAATACTTCTGACTTCCTCCCTCCCCTCTAGTCTTAATTTTCCCGTCGGCTTGTCACAGTACGATTTAGAGGGATTTCGTTTTAGAGAAAGTCCTCAAGTCAATAAAAAATCCAAGTAAGCAGGAAATTTCAGTTAGAGGATGTTGTACTCTGATGAATCGACAATACTAACATTCAGAGCTATAAACTTTGGAGTTTTAGTACACGTTTAGTACACGCAGTGGCTTGTACTTGTATAAACTTGAAAAACAGTAGTAGGTACAATGTGCTTTGTCAAGTACTCGAAATTACTTTTATCTGTAAAGTAATAAAACTTGAGTCAAAGTGGACCTGGGCTATAATTCCGTCGAGTTCAATCCTCTGCATACAAAGGCAAGAGTTCATAATGAATCATGTTGTTATTCTATTTAGTGTTAATAGAGTTTTATTTATTCTTTTAGTTGGACCTAAAACTATCGATATACTGACCTTAAGATTGAACTCTCTTTTTCCCTGTTGCACATTTACACTGTGTTTACCATTGCAATTTTGTTTACTGCGAAACTATAAGCGCTACGAAGTTCAGCACCACCTGCCATGTGTTTGTATAGTATTTATTGCACACGCTCATAAAAAAAAATTGGTATATGTGTCGGCGGCACAGTGATATTCTTTATGTTTTCTAATCTTTCTTATGAAGGGGCCAGTTATAGCTATCATTGAAATCCATCATTGAGCATTTTGTTTTCGTAATTTAAGACGACTAAACAAACCATATTGGCTTTAAGCGGTATCAAAATAAAACTAATCACTTATGGAATTTTTCTACAAACAAAATTACTTAATTCTGATTTAAACTTTTCTATAAATCTATTTTCATTATTTCACTGATAGAAATCGATTTCAATGAATAACTGATAATCGTTGCCAAATGTAAACTCAAACCTGAAACTCATTAAGTTCAAGTGGAAGAAAAGGGCCACATACAATTTTTATGTTAAACATTTACTTGCATTTTCTTTTGGTTTCGACTTATTTGCAAAGAATTGTGAAGATGCTGCTACAATAATATTTTAGAAAAATTAAATAAAAATTGATTTTGAACTGTCGGACTGGATCGAAGCTAACGTGATTGTTCTTGAAATTCTAGCAGTATGAGTTTTTCTTCAAATTTACGGGACAATGAATATTATTATTTTCTCTTTTGATGAGCTTTCTTCTTACAAAAGTTTTCGCTTAACAAAGAATACTCTTTAGAATGTCCATCAAATAGGTACCGTTATGCCAGAAATATATATATTAAAACTAATACATATTAAAGCATATCCCTTGCTATAGGAATAATTCTATCGCTCCTATTAACCCTTTCAGTGAATTTGTCCCATATATAGGACATAATTAAAAGGCGGATTTTGAAGGAAAATTCGCTTATAAGATTTAAATACTCACTGTTTGAACTAACAAAGCAACAACATTTGAATGTTATTTGAGATTTCAAATGGATGTCATATCAAAGTTTGTAAATGTACTTTGTGAAATTAGATCTCCGACCGAACTTGCTCGTTTTCTCAGGACCAGAAACCAAAAAGACCAAGTGCTAGATTAACTGGACGATGCATGTAAATCCGGTTGTAAATATTCATAAATCATTTGTTTCTTGTGAGAAATGTAAGATACATTTGTGTATCAACCGGAATTTTGGCATACCATACACTATAAACAAACAAATTGTAATATGTACTTTTTTTTATTATTGAATTTTTTAATTCGCTGCCCCACCCCCATCGATAGTCTGAAAAACATCGAATAGTAAAAGCTGTCATGAAAAGCTGCCCAAATATTATTTGACATTAAATCGGAATTTACTTTAAACTTACATTTTTCACTGCAAAACAACTCTACAGAAAATTAGTTTGATGTAATAATAAAAAAATTGTCCATTGTGAAGCTTTGTGCCATATATGGAAGACCACACAACTCCCAAATCAGGCCTCGTATGTAATTTTGTTTGACAGATTTAAATTCAGCTCACCCGAATTACTTAATATTGATCAGTAAATAATTCAAATAATTTGCCATAAAAAAATTTCCATTGAAAGGATTTACCAATTATTGGTTGCGCTTAACAGGAGACTCGGCTTGTCATCAAATCTGATTTGATGATACGTCTTCTCAATCCAAGAAGTCCAGGAGAACAATTGTCTAATGAGTCTCAAATTCGTTCTAGAGGTGTAATAGAAAAAGCTCGTTTAACGTCTTTGAAAAAAATGCAATGTCTTTAAATTGTGGGCATCTTTTGTTGTACAGTCTACTTTTTGTATTTTTTTAAAGCTGCACTTTTGATTGCGATAATCAGTTTCAGTTCATGCTCCACATTGCTTTGATATTTTCTTTGAATTGTTTATTCTTTTAGCGTTTCATATTGCAGTTTGGCTCGTTCGATTTTTTTCCTTGAAAGCTCGGAATACTGCTCAGATAGCTTGCTGCTATGTAATGTAGAGGCGATTGGTCTTCTTCTTGAATTCCATGAAGTATTATTAAGTTGTCCGGAGCTACCAAATTGTTTTTTGAAGCAACCCTTTGTCATCACTATTTGTGTAGAGCCTTTTTCAAAATCGGGCGAAGTTTTATCCTATGAATGTATGTCATCGGCTGTGTGGACAAGGATTTTCAACTTCGGATGAGGTTTTTTGTTGAGCATCGATGGCAATTACTCCAGTCTTTCTTATTCTTGTCGCGTTACAACATTTATGGAATTTAAAGTTTCAAATGTTGATTTTTAGGTTACGTTTTCGCTTTCTTGTTGATCCACAAAGCCGTCATCGTCGAAATCGTTTTGCAGACCATAAACTGTTTCTAGATTCATAATATTTATGGCCAGATCAAAATAATGTTTAGATGATGTAAATGGCTTTCCTCCTCCTGTGTACATGTATACTGGATTTTTTTCTTTTGCCGCCTCCTTCCTTATTTCGGCTTTGTAGTTTTTGTAGTCTTGATCGACTCACTATTCCTATAGCATGATTCCGACTTATCGGATCCCATGCATTTTCTTTGTCTTTCCAGGTTGCTCCATCGTTTTTTTTTGTTTTCGATAGCTTCATTTTCATCAAAAGCACAATGAAGAAGAGGCGTTTTTTCATTATGCGAAAAAATCTGATTTCTTTTTTTACTATTTTCCGGCATTATGTGTTTGGTTTTGCACCTTAAAATACCTTATCTCCATTTAACGACGAGATTATGATCAGGATTACAGGGATCATAATCCTCCCACTTCACTGCATTCCTACTGGTTCGCCTGTGGGATTAGCCGGTCCGACCTCAAAAAATGTCTGCAGGCATCCCAATTTTGGATTACTTCACCATTGAGGCCAATCAAATGCTGGTGTTTCTGCATTTGTGTGATCCGGGAGTTCTTAGGCCTGCCTCTTACGCGATTGTTAGGGAACGTTGATTGTCATTGCCTTTTTGACGGGGTTCGTAGGATCTCTCCTTTGAACATGACAATACCAACTGAGTCGGTCGTGCTCCAATTTTTTTTGAGATGGGTTCTTTGACGTGAAGGCTTCCTCGGATTATGGAACTTCTAATTCGATCAAGCTTTGTGACTCCTGCTGTCAAGCGAAGCATCTTCATCTCAGCTGCTGTCAACTTGCCCTTCTACTTTTTGTATATTGTCTAGCATTGTGAACCGTATGTGAGCGCCGGACGGACAACTGCGGGGTAGAGCCTTCCTTTGAGGTTAGGGAACATTTTTCTGTCACAGAAGATGGCAAAGTTTTCCTGCCACTTCATCCACCCTACGCTTACACGATGATTGATGTCGTCATCAACGGTTGCTTCGCTGTTGATCATTGATCCCAGATATTTGAACTTTTCACACTTGGGAACCACCACCCCATTCAAATAAATGTCTGGAATGGGTTTGCTTGGGTTAGAGAATGGGCAGTATAGATACTCTGTCGTTTTGTGGCTAATACGATACCCATTCTCCTTTAAAGCATTAGGGAAGTCTGATCATCACTTATGATGGCTCCATCGTCAGCAAAGAATAACTGACGCACTTTAGGGTCCGTCACTTTCTCCTCAAGCTGATAATCTGGACCGTAATAAAGAGCAGAGGACTTAAGACACTTCCCTGGTGAATACAGACTTTTATTGGAAATTCATCGGTGACTCCTGCGGGACATCTGACTTTTGTCTTCGCTCCCGCGTACATGTCCACGATCATCTGTACGTAGGTTTCAGCAACTACTCGTTGTCTTAGCGCTACCCACATCAGATCTCTTGGTTGCCTATCGAATGCTTTTCAAAATCAACCAAAATCATATGCAGATCCTTTAAGAAATCACAATGCTTTTCTATTATGATCGTTATACTTTGGATTGCATCTGTGGTTGATTTACCCGCGACAAACCCGCACTGGTCATCAGACAGCCGTATTATTTGTCTTAGGCGGCCATCTTATACCCGCTCAACAATCTTCATGGTGTGTGACATCAACTTAATTGAACGGTAATAATCACAGTTTCGCGTATCTCCTTTGCCTTTGTGCAAAGGAAGAAGATAACTTTCCCTCCACTGATTGGGCATTGAATCACCTCTCATGAGCTTGGAGACAGAAATCATGAGCCATCTGAGCCTGATATCTCCCATCTTTTTCCAGAACTCACTGGGTATCTCATCCGGCCCAACCGCTTTTCTCTTCTTGGAGTTTTTGACGGCTTTCCCAACTTCTTCGGCTGTTATGTCGGTCACTTCTTCATTGTTGAGTGTGGCTCCTGGAAAAAATACCATCTTAAAATACCTACTCACACAAATACAAGCCAAAACTCACAATACCGACTTGAAGTTCAATTAAATTCAAAAATGGTCGCTTACTATGTTGAACATAAATTTTTTCGCGCAACTTACATAAATTTAATTATCACATAGAATTTATGTGGAACTTAGCTGTGCATAAAATTTATGTTCCGTATCAGAAACCGGGCCTTAGATGTCTTGACCCTCTAAGGTCCGTTTGCTGATACTCTTCTTAAATCTGTGTGATAACTAGGTTTACCTTAAGTTCAAAGTGCAACTTTATTTATTTTCAGTTGTCAGAAAATATTTAAGTTGTACTTTGCTAAGATAGTTGTAAATTGAAATGCATCCAACTTTGCTGTATTGCTTAATGTCAAATAAACTTCAAATGAGTTTCATTTCAGTGCGCAAAGGTGAAATTGAAAGATTTTTTAATAATCATTTTTAGTTTTTCGATAATGGCAGATAAAAAAAGTGAGAAATCCAAATTTCGTTAAACGAAAAATGCACGCTTCTTCAATGCGCCTTTGAAGAAAGATAATAAAAAAAAACGGAGTAACTTGGAGAGAAAAGGAAGCGGTTTGGGCACGAATTACCGCTAGCTTTAATTCCCAATCCTCGTCTGCTTGTTACAGGAGTATTGAAGCGCTGAACAAATTCTACCAAGCATACAAGAAAGAAATAAGGAAGATGGCCGCGGATGAAAAAAATATCAGTGATTCAGAATGGAGCCGGCAAAGCGCATCACGTGACCGATCCCAATTTTGACCTCGAATTGTAATGAATCCCAACACAAAATAAGGCTTTGACAATATTCCTGATGGTGGCGGAGTGGATGAGTTATACGAACCTTATTGTAGAAGACCATCCTTGTATCAGTACAAAAAACCTTAAAATAAATGCGAACAACTTTGATACATCTATCTTATTTCAATAACAATTGTTATTTTTAGAATGAAGAAAAGCTAAGTGAAATAACAACATCAGATTGGACAAAGTACAAACCAAGTCACTTAAAACAGCCGGTGTATCCAAAACTTAAAACTAGACAAGTTATTGATGATAGTTTATCAGAAGATGCTGATGATCTTTGTGCCGATGTCAATAATAATACCACCATAAATGTTCCAATGTCAAAAGGATTTAAAAAACAATTAACCACATCCAGTTCGAACCTGAACCAAAAAAAACCAAGTTAAATGGTCTGGTAGACTTAGACCAGTTGCTCCAACGTTGCCCAGCAGCAATATAAGTGAGCAATACTCAGCGCTGTCAGCAATAAAAATTGAATCTGCTAAGAGAAGAATCAATTCAAAAGAGATATACAAATTCAATTGAGCATGAATTGAGAAAAAGAATTTTCAGAATATGGATCCCTTTGTAAAGTGATACTGATTACTTTTAAATAAACGCTCCTGAAAATAATATCTTTATGGCTTAATCTTGAAATAATTTTTGTTTTTAATGAAATTTCTTACAAATTTATTTTCATTATATAATTTATTTATTTATTATTCGAAATAAAAGAAATTCGTACTATTGTTGTTAGGAATTTATTTATTTTTTTCAAATTGTTCCGAAGTAGTTATTTATTTTAGGTCTTTTCGTTTTTGTAAGCCTGGGTATGATGTACCTCCAGAAACAGTACATTCAGAATTATTTGCACAGTAGATTTGACCTAAGTTTATTGCCGGGCGCGTTTCTTGGACGTTAAGACAAAAGCATACAAGATGTTCTACTACGGTAAAGAACAGAGTAAGAATGGTATCGGTATCATCCTTGCGGCAGAGTTACTTAGCAACGTATTGACCATTTCAAAGTCCAGTGACCGTTTGATGTCTCTCAAACGGGTGATTCAAGGCGCGGTGTTGAATATTGTCAGTGCATATGCTCCCCAAATCGGGTGCGAGCAGAGGGAAAAAGATGGATTCTGGCTTGATTTCCAGAACCTCATCAAGAATATCCCAAAGGATGAGCTTTTGTTTGTTGGCCGAGATTTGAATGGACATGTCGGGAAGTCTAACGAAGACTTTGAGGACTGCCATGAAGAACTCGGATATGACACCAGGTATTCTTCTGGTGAAGACATCCTAAGCATGTGCAAGCATCGTTTTGAATACAATGTTAATCAAACAGAGCCGGAAATTGGTCACCAATTCAAGAAGCCTAGAGTTAAAGATTGCAAAGTGATCTTGGGAGAGGCAATCACCCGGCAACACCGTCTCCTCCTGACAGAAATATTCATGGAGCAGAAGAACAAATCTAAAAAAACAAAGGTTTCAGCGATAATCAATTGGTACAACCTGGACGAAGAAAAAGGCGAGTCATTTATTTTATTAGAAGTTGAGTATGAAGAATGCAGCGCACAAGATATGTGGGATTCCCTACAACGAGCCTGCTTAGAGAAAGCTAAAATACTGCTTGGAGCTTCGAGGAGTCACTACCAGCACGGAAAGGAAACTTGGTGGTGGCAGAGGAAATTCAAGCAGCAATAAAGGAAAAGAGGGTGGTTTTCAAAGTTTGGTAAAAGTGCGCCTCTAAAAATATATTTGAAAAAGCTCGTCTTGAAGTGGAATACAGACGTTGCAAAAGTATCGCGAAGAAAAAGTGTGCCCAAATTCAAGCTAAGTGTATGGAGAGTCTGCATCAGGAGTTGGAGGAGGTATCTTCTTCGACTGCTGATAGGAACCAGGTAACCCACGAGCTTAGACAAAACACGAACAAGGGAACAACAATTTTCAAGATTGCCGCACAGAGAAGAAGAAATGCTCAGGAAATTCGTTCGCCGAAGTTCATTAACAATGCTCTAGGCCAACTACTTGTGGACGCCAAACAATTTTAAACAGGTGGCGAGAGTATTGCGATACGAACAGTTTCCCCGGCTATATTTTCCAGGAGCCGCCCTCAGCAATGAAGAAGTGACCGACATAACAGTCGAAGAAGTTGGAAAAGTGGTCAAGAACTCCAAGAAGTGAAAAGCGGTTCTGCCGGATGAGATACCCAGTGAGCTCTGGAAAAAGATTAGATGGCTCATGATTCTTATCTCCAAACTCATGAGAGGTGATCCAATGCCCAATCAGTGGAGGGAAAGTAATCTTCTTCCTTTGCACAAAGGAAAGGGAGATACGCGAAACTGTGATAATTACCGTTCAATTAACTTGATGTCATACACCATGAAGATATTCGAGTGGGTATTAGATAGCTTCATAAGAAAAAAAATACGGTAGTCTGACGACCAGTGCGGGTTTGTCGCGGGTAAATCAACCACAGATGCAATCCAAAGTATAAGGATATAATGGAAAAGCATCGTGATTCCTTAAAGGATCTGCATATGATTCTGGTTGATTTTGAAAAAGCATGCGATAGACAACCAAGAGATCTGATATGGGTAGCGCTAAGACAACGAGGAGTTCCTGAAACCTACGTACAGATTATCATGGACATGTACGAGGGAGCGAAGACAAAAGTCAGATGTCCTGCAGGAGTCACCGAGTCCTCTGCTCTTTATTACGGTCCAGATTATTAGCTTGAGGAAAAGTGACGGACCCTAAAGTGCGTCAGTTATTCTTTGCTGACGATAGAGCCATCATAAGTGATGATCAGACTTTTCTAATGCTTTAAAGGAGAATGGGTATCGTATTAGCCACAAAACGACAGAGTATCTATACTGCCCATTCTCTAACCCAAGCAAACCCATTCCAGACATTTATTTGAATGGGGTGGTGGTTCCCAAGTGTGAAAAGTTCAAATATCTGGGATCAATGATCAACAGCGAGGCAACCGTTGATGACGACATCAATCATCGTGTAAGCGTAGGGTGGATGAAGTGGCAGGAAAACTTTGCCATCTTCTGTGACAGAAAAATGTTCCCTAACCTCAAAGGAAGGCTCTACCCCGCAGTTGTCCGTCCGGCGCTCACATACGGTTCACAATGCTAGACAATATACAAAAAGTAGAAGGGCAAGTTGACAGCAGCTGAGATGAAGATTCTTCGCTTGACAGCAGGAGCCACAAAGCTTGATCGAATTAGAAGTTCCATAATCCGAGGAAGCCTTCACGTCAAAGAACCCATCTCAAAAAAATTGGAGCACGACCGACCCAGTTGGTATTGTCATGTTCAAAGGAGAGATCCTACGAACCCCGTCAAAAAGGCAATGACAATCAACGTTCCCTAACAATCGCGTAAGAGGCAGGCCTAAGAACTCCCGGATCACACAAATGCAGAAACACCAGCATTTGATTGGCCTCAATGGTGAAGTAATCCAAAATTGGGATGCCTGCAGACATTTTTTGAGGTCGGACCGGCTAATCCCACAGGCGAACCAGTAGGAATGCAGTGAAGTGGGAGGGTTATGATCCCTGTAATCCTGACCCCCCCCCCCCCCAAATTAGCTATACTTGAAGTTGGTTAATGGGTGCGATCGAGTTGTTGATAGAGAATTTAAAGTTATAACACGAATTTAGTAAAATTCATTTAATACCTGTTATAAGGCCGTTCTAGAGCTTTATCTATTTGTTCTAGAACATAAACAGTTATGTCTTTAGTTAAGCGAAATCGTCTGTAAAATTCAAATTCACCAAAGCTATAAAAATACTCATTTCTATCGTTAATATGACGAGGAACACCCACTTCAATGAGTTCCAAGACTTGTACATCGTCTTCAAAAAAATTTATTAATTAGAAGTTCATTTTGTTATTTTAATTTGTTTAAAGCAAGAACTATTGAGCAACCATTTACTCAAATGTCATCATAACCTTTAAAATTACCTAAGTGCAACTTAAACGCTTTATGGCCTACTATTTCTTCCCCATAAATTTAGTTCCACTTAGTCTCATTTATGACAAACTTTGATTTTGGTAAAAACCAATAAATAGCACTTATTAATTTATGTGGAACTTAAATTGCTATGTGTAGTATCAGCACCTAGTTTTTATTTTGCTAAATACAGATTTTGTTCATAGACAAGACATACCTACCGTCTCTGATTTTTGATTAAGTGAAATTTTTAAAATGATAGTTGTCATGCCAGTATTAAAAATGCAAGGCAAATGTACTGAATCGAAATAAAAATTGTATTGATTGAAACGAATAAAAATGAATATTAATGCAAAAAGTGAATAAAAAATGAAAACAAAAATATTAAATGGAATGAAAAGTAATGAACCAAGATTTGGTAGCCAGATTTAAATTGCATTTAGTGCAGAATGCTTGTGTTGCCGACATGGATCCCGGCCATTTTTGCCCGATCTAACGCGGAATGCGCATTAATGGCGCACATTATCGAATCAAACGGAAGGCTGCGGAATATAATCTTTTGTTGCTTTCGGTTTAGGTGAAGGTATAGTTGATGCCTATGGTCGACCCACTCCACGTCTCTCATTTGGAACACTGGAAATCTGGCACAATACTTCGGCTACTTCAGTGCGACTGGAGAAGGAAGGCTTCATTGTGAAGGCATATGCGGACGACGTAGCAATCCTGACCTAACCGTGTCAAGCGAGCGTACTGTATGACGATCGCACTTTGTATAACTTATCGTCACAATTCGCACCTGAATTGTCATTGACGTGTAACATTTTACGCAATTCATCGAATCGTCTACGTGTCATTGTCCGTCCCCCGTTCGAATAGCGTTAAACGGACATCCAAAATAAAATTCCAATGAATTTGCGCTTATATCTAAAATTGGTGCTGAATCGAGTTGCAATATTTAGTTGCCGTGCATACAAATTCATTTGTTCGGCCAGTAAATCAAGGAATTCGTATGTAACGAAATATTGGAAGCAATCAGATGTAGTGTTAAAGTTACAATTTCAGTTGGCATTTCGACTTCGTTCACATGTAGTTGGAAATGCTTCTCTCTCCAAAGCACCAACTTGAATTCTCGAGAAACATTTACCATATTATTCTGAATTGGCCAAATGTCTTCTGAATTGGCCACAGGTTGTTGAAGTTGGGCCATTCGCTTCTTCTTCTAGTTTAGTTGGACGTGGACATTTCTTTATTAAGCGAGTAGAAATACCAGTCGCTATAGAATCGGGCATACGAGTAGCAGTAGAATCAGACACAGCAGCCGAAGTAAATGGTATTGGTTCTTCTCTACCCCCACTGAGACTGCTCAGGTTCATGTTTCTACCGATACCTCACTCCATTTTAGCCGAATCCAAACGCTGATCTATAAGTGCCTCAATTTCTTCTTAAACGTTTCAAACTGTCGTCGCTATCCAAATCGACAGGTTGTACATGTACATCTTATGGTCCGACATGGCTTACAAAAACCTACATAAAAAAATAATGGAAACTTCGAAGAAACAATCACGAAAAAAAACAATGGAAAATGTAATGCAACATGATTTGGTATGCGAAAAAAAGTTTACCGCACTGGCCCTGCCTGCCTGTAGGTAGGCTCACGAAATGTCAAAATAACCTGAGTAAATGCACACCATAATCAAAATGCAATACACCAGCCATTCGAAGAGCAACACTTTTCCAACTCACCGATAATTTATTCAACTCGATTCTATGAAAATAACTGTTACTTATCTAAAATTCACAACAACCAGCAGAGCCATCTGTTAATTTTAGCCTGTGTTCAACGTTTCACGTTAAAATCAAATATCCCTATCATGTCTAGCACTTCAGCTAATGAACGCCTAAAGGCGGGATTGGGAGTTAGAGGGCTAAGATTAATTAAATGATTTTACCCTTAATGCATTTCCAAGCTATCACGGTGACATAAGTTAGATCTGATATGTTGCAAACTTAATCTACTGTACTTGGAGACAGATATCCAGTTATTATGAGGAGCTAAGATATTCTGCATTCGCCACATCAGCACTCGGAATCCTGGGTGGGTGATATAGATTCGAGTTAGTTGTTTATTTCAATGGTACGTCCCCAAGCAAGCCTAGCCCACTGCCACCCACAATTCTAATTAAAGTGACGTTAAATTAAGTATCAATGGGGACAAAATCCTAATAATTTGTTGTTTATGTTTTTTAGATACCGGAACTCTTTTTCTTAGTCCTTCATCGTTTCAATCGCCGTTTACGTATATAAAGAATAATCGCATCAATTGCGATGGTACGAAGACACGCACTGTTCAAAGTATTATGGCATACATTAAGGACAATACAGGTCTATTGGCCAATCCGGGACTACTTCCTAGAATTCGTAACGATGTGAGTGCTCTTTATAGCGTGATGGAACATTTAAAAAAGCGGCACCTAGAAAATGGCGAGCTAAAAAACTATATAATTCGTCGATATGCAGCTACGATTAGCGGTGTCCTGCAAGTATATCCGGGCTGCATTTTGGGAATGGATTTCGATTCAACAAAAAGACCATGGTTTCGCAAAGCTATGCAACACCCCGGTCGTATAGTTGTTACTGAACCGTACCTCGATGCAGGTTCGTTATTTATTTATTCATTCGGTTTGTAACCATTAATTTTACTTTTCTGTATACAGGAGGCGCTGGCTATATTGTGACAATCGCGCATACTATTTTTGAAGGAAAAGCTAATGCGCTGCATAGCTCTGAACGAGATTCACCGGTAGCGATTATTGCACTTGACGTTCCGTACGCGTTCTTTTACAAAATGATTTTGGATTCTTCACTGTGCCAAGAGGAAAATATAAAATGTATTCTATTTGAAAACGAAGGTTACCTTATTGCCCACCCGAGTATGATGGAACCAACATCAGCGACAAAGAATGTGCGCAGGCCGCATGAGCATTTAACTCACAAAGAATCATTCCTTGCCAACGACATACTTAATCACAAGATCCTAGTGACAAAGCTTGCGTGCGCAAACTATCAGAACCGCACAGTGCAGCGTTACTATATGTTTAACACCTCACTTACGGAGGTACTGACCAATGTAGTTCATGGCGAACGCACAAAATACCAGATAACCGCTGTTTGGGGGACCAACATCTTTGCGGCGGTCCTTAATTCAACGTGTGATGGTGGCGCATTCTGTCCCTGTAGTACTGTCGATCGTATATGTTTGAATTGCAATCGAATGGACCAAACTGATTGTGAGTGTCCGTGCGAGTGTCCAATGCACATAAAACCCACCATCTATTCGACAGCGTCTCACGAAGACGAAGATAAACTCTTTCATAGATTTCGCAGCTATACATTTCGGTACGGGAACTGTGAACCACAGTCGGATAGCAGTGTGATCGTAGAAAACTCGCCAAGCTACGATTGGAATATGGTTTTGAATTCCTGTGTCCATATAAACTGTGATATGTACGTTACCCACGTCGATTGTCTTGCCGTTATGGGTTGTGAATGGTGTCAGTTGGACTTGGATGGCAATCCATTCAGTGCGTCATTCTGCACAACTCAAAACTCCTGCTTCAATGGAGTATTGAGCTCGTTCACTCCATACGGGGATGGAGAGATGGGCTCAGCAATAATTGATCCACCGAAGCCGCAACCTTATTCGGCGTTCGGACCGGTTGGTGGAGCAATAGTCGTTCTATGTTTGGTAATTGGATTTGCTATGTACTGCTATCGACAAAGTCTTGAAAATGGTGGCAATCAATTTTACGTGGATTCTATGCATGACGATAACTATGGCTTGCCATTGTCGAGGTTCAACTTTGATAATATTCCTCCTCCAGATGACGGTGATATGGACAGTCCTGGTGATGGTCATGGAGCTATGCATCGCAACTTAGTACAACCAATAGGAAACGCAATTGTAGTACCTGATATATCTCCTTATCATATGTCTACCGGCAGCAGCTACCGCAGACCACCCAACGGTGAGTCGGATCATGGCTATTCAACTATGACACCTCACGAGGACTCGGAGCACATGTGCTTTACCCTGGCCGAGCCGTTAATCAATAATAAGCGACTCTCAAAATCCGACTCCCTCTCGATCAGTACATCAGTGTCGAGTCCAACAAATCACAATAACATCATTTCAACAGATCGACCTGTGTCCAGCATGGGCATAAGGATTCGCTCTTCAGATCATCGTTATAATACGCCCAAAAATAACTCTATGTATGGCCAAACTGTTCTCGGCGATTGCAATAAAGAATCCGAAGATCAGCAACAAATGAGCCCGCATCACATTCTTGCTCGGGTGACAGTTCATCGTCACATGGAAGCCTTATAGCATGGACTGATTTCGTAGTAGCATCATTATATTTTATTATCGTAAATTGAAGATTCCATACCATATAAATTAGGTACTCATAAAATGCGTTAATGTGCCATAAAGCAGCTATCACATACACAACACACATACGTTTGACATATGACATCTATCTCCTCTCCTTTCCCTAGTAATTGAACTCAACATGCAAACATTAAAAAGGTATATTTAAGAAATTCGTATTACATATTATGAGTTTGTAACTTTTTACTGTTACAAATTGTCCAAACAAATTAAATGAATTTGATTCTTATATTATACAATGTAATAAATATTATATACGTATTTATATATAGTTTTTGCAAAAATGGCACGAATATAAAACAAAGTATGTTTTTGCTTTTTATTTTTATTGTAACTGTACATTTTTTTGATATAAAGAAAATATTATGGTAGAGAAACTATGCAACGTGTTATTTTTTGTTGTGAAATTTTGCAGGAAAATGGAAGAAATAAATAAAATTATAACTCAGATTATTCTTTGTTGTTGTTTTAGATTTTTAAAAGTGTCGTTGAATCGTCGGTTTCTTTCATTTTGCAGTTGGCAGCGTTCGGGAAGACGGCAACATGTTTCAGCCCTTGCCATCGCCGAACTCAGAGGTATTCGAATCACAACTTCTATTCTAACCAGCCAGTATTTTCGGGGATTTTCACATAATTCCCTCATGCCAGATAGACGTTCCTAGCGAGGTATCTGTCGGAGCGAAATATTCTCTGATTCCGAATCGAAAGATTTTTGCTATTTGGCAGTGTACCTCGAAACAGTTTATGTTTAATTTTTCTTGATTGGGATTGGGAGACTGCTGTGTCTTAGGCAGAGAATATCCACGAGTCGGGAGCCCGTTAACCGTAGACCTACGTTGGGGTCGTTTTCAATTTTTTTGTTTAAACATAAATATTTTACAAATGACTATTAATAATTGGCTATGTTTTTATGAATTTGTTACTTGGACCCTAATCCATCGAAATTGGGATGTTCTAACTTTTTATTCTTAGATTGCTTTTGATGAAGAGTGTGATTCAAGTGAATCAGATAGTGCTAGTGAAAAAGCGCCTATGTATCCAGTGGATACAGATACGCTTTTGATATACAGTACGATTTGGAGCTCTCTCCGATCGAAAACATCGAATCGAAAATTAGTTTGATGCAAATTTCGGTCGATCAATATATCCGCTTACACTCAAAGATAAATTTGCCCCAATTCTACAATCCATCCTCATGGGTCAAAGTTGATGAGCAATTACTCGGTTACCATGGTCGTTGTTCATTTGGCCCCAGTAAACCAGTGAAATATGGTACGGGACTTCGTACATTTGGAGCATTCAACGTTATCTTCGAAAAGAAATTGGAGCTGCAGCTGAACGGAACCAAGGTGAACGCGTGGTCTTAGATTAGGTGAAGGCTTGAGAGGTCATAACGTCACAATGGAAAACTTTTTTTAGGCATACGAATTGGGTAAGTAATTACTCAAAAACAACTTGACTATGGTTGCCACGCTGAGAAAAAATAAAGAAGTATTCAACCGAAATCATCCTATACAATAAAAAAATTAAAGGTGGTCTTGACGATGCCGATTAATTTATTTCCGGCTTTATTTCAAAACGAAAAACAAATTGTTGGACAATGTACATGTTTGCCAATATCGTTGATATTTCTCCATTGAATACCTTTATCGATTATATGCAAATCTACCCAGGATATCAGACTCCTATCAAAGGAAAAAAAGTCGAAAGAAAGTTCTACATGATCTAGATGTCGAATAGACCAAAGATTACGTGTTCGGCAGATCAAGCCACATATTCACTTTCGCTTCAAACAACGATACCTATTATTGCTCGAATGACCGATCGGTAGCGAAGATTCAAATCCACCTGTCAACCGGCCAAGATTAGCTTCACCACCACCAGAAAAGCGTGTCAGATGTGCTAAATGATTATCTAAAAAGGCAAAAACCAAAGAATACAAAAAATATGTCCCTTCTGTGGAAAAAATGTTTTGCAAGAAAAAACACAACCGGAACGTGTGTATCAAATGTTTTGAACACGTTTAAGTAATCGCAGTGACTTCAAATATTCATTTATTTTTATTTTTCTAATTCATCACTCACCCCAACTGCAACATAATTTGTGAATTTAGTCTTTTTTTTAAATTAAATCTGCGGTTAAGTAAGGCAGTAAACCATTACCCATTCATCGTTCCCTATTTTTTTATACCTTATCCTAAGGGTATATTAATTTTGACATATAGTTTGTAACACCCCTTAATATTCAACGTAGACCCATAAAAGTATAAAATATATAATCAGGACATAAACCTATTTAGCTTTGACTGTCCGTGCGTCCGTACGCAATTTTTAGGCCTTCAAAAATAAGCTAGGAAGCTGAAATTTGGACCACATAATCCATAGGGCTCCGAAATGATTAGGTGTAAAAAATGTTTGAATCCACAACCTAAAAAAAATCTTTTAAAGCTAAAGTTTGAACGATAGAGTGTTACAACCTTCACAATATATGTAGGCCTCCTTTACAAGTTTGTCATATAAATATTTTTGGCACGCCTACTTTGTGGGGGGTTTTTTCAAAAAATATTTTTATTAAAAAAAAAATCACAGAATGAAATAAAATGCTATCCAATCATCTTCTTAACGCTTTTTTCTTTGGGGAATGTAAGATATGGATAGGAAATCATACTGTTCACCACAAGCTGACTGTAGCATTTCCTTATGTTTATACCCTATCCTAAGGGTATATAAAATTAAGCTAGGAAGCTGAAATTTGGACCACCTACTCCCTAGGGCTCCGAAATGGTTAAATGTAAAATTTTTTTGAATACGCCCATTGCCACGCCCACAATTTAAAAAAAAAGTTTTAAAACTAAACTTAGAGAGATAGGGCGTTATAACCTTCAGAAGATATGCAGTCACTGGCCTCCTTAAAAGTTTGTCATATAAAGTTTTTGGCCACGCCTACTTTTTGGGGGCGTTTTTTCAAAAAATATTTTTTTTTTGTAAATTTAATAGAATGAAATAAAATGCTATCCATCATCTTCTTAATGCTTTTTTCTTTAGGGCATATAGGGATAGGGATAGGGTATCATACTGTTCGCCCCAAGCGGACTGTAGCCTTTTCTTATGTTTTTTTTTGCGTTTATATCTTAAGTCACGTGTAGCACATTACTCAAACACAAGCTGACCCATATTGTCTGTTACCCATCAGCAAATACGATTGAGACGAAAGAAAAAATGTTAGCACAGCATATTAAATAATGCAAAACCTTTTCTTTTGTTGCTCGGTTATATTATCACTTAATATGGAACTTTCGAGGCACATCTCTGCGAAATGTTGCATATACGATCCTATCCAATGTACTGTGTGAACGTCTCTAACCCTTCTGAAACACACTAATCGGCACGTTCCAGTCAGGCTTCTGACCTGGCAGATCGACCATAGACCAAATTGGCATACTAAAGCAAATGTTGGATAAGACCAAGGAATGGACATCATCGGACGCTCCCAACGTGCCGTGGTAGAGCCTTACACGGCTATTGAAGAACAATCGAAGTTAGTTGGTCTTGAAGTAAATGAGGATAAGACTAAAGAAATAAACTACATGCTATCAACAACAAACAAACATCTGTCCACCGACTAAAACAAAATGTCAGAGCGCTTGGTTTGGATAACCAGAAGCATCGTGGCCTGGATCGCAGAGGATGGGAGGCTGACGGGTCTCAGGCAAGGACTCTTCACTGGTCAGGAGGCCGTTAATTAAGTAAATAGTTAGTTAATTTTATTATAGTAGACCGTAGAGTTGCAAAAGTTTGCATTCATTTTGACATTTCATTCTTTTGAATTATCTGAAGAATTATTTAATTTATTGACTTCATATATTTTTATGTCGTTTCGGTTGGTAATCCGGAATACTTTCGGACTCTTCTGAAAGTGTTCCTATAGTACTTAATGACAGTTCCTCTACTGGAAAGAAGAGACATTTTCTGGCTTTAAATTCAGAATCAAATGAGCTATTCCAGATTACGTTTCTAAAAATACCAATACCGTGAAAAAAAAGTGGTTTGACGAGTGGGATTAAATGTGCTATATGACGTCATCTTCAGTCGAAATGAAGGATTGTCGTTTCTACCCAAACACCATGGTATGGGCATAAAATGGAAGGGTTTATTGAGTAAAATTTAATGCGCTATTTGCAACAAACTTCAACCGGGTGGTCTTGAAACACTGAAAAAAGTCCTTGAATCCTTGAAAAAGGACATTTTTCAAAAATGTTTGCTGTTGCATTGAATTTTTACCGGTAGGTCCTTGGAACATTTAAAAAGGTCCCTGAATCCTTCATAACGAACGTTTTTTTAAAAATATTCCTGGAATCACCTGACAACTTGCTGTTGCATTGCATTTTTACCGGGAGGTCATTTGGAATATTAAAAACTTATTTGAAATCGATTTAAGTTCTTCCCTGGCAAAAACTTTTTCGCATAGACTTCGGTAAATATTGCAAGCAAAATCAGTAAATATGTGCACATCCGCGCTTGCGTGTTCGCGGATTTTATCCAAGGAAATAAATGCGATCGGAAAAGTCCTGTTCAGAATAATAGGAGTATTTTGCAGAAAATAGTTTAATTTAAGTTTAATGGGTCAAAAATTAAGAAAACAAAAGGCTTTTGTCATTAAAACATTATATTAGGTTTTTTGTAATTTAATTTTTTTTAAAAATTGGTCATTGTGGGACTGGAAAGCACACAAATCCGGAAAAGGGAGAGCTGATCTGCAGGTTCCGTCAAATGGTGATTTTCCATATAATTATTAAGGAGACTTAGGAAACACTTGGGTGTGGTGTCTCGGCAATTACCGATGCTTAACACTTTGTCGAAAAGCCAGTAACTGGGGGAAGAAAACGTAAAACGCCCAAAGCTTATAACATATTAATAGTACGCCTATCAAAAAACAGCAGGATTACGGTCGAAAGCACACAAGTAAAAAGGCAAAAGAGTGGTTTCGGGTCAGAGGTATTGAGTTCATGGTCCGACCTGAGCCCTATCGAAAACTTGTGGCGCGATGTTTAAATATATGGTGCCTCGTGGACCCTACGTCGATGCCAAGCAGTCCTGTAAATAAAGGCTTTCTTACGAAGTACTCAACAATATTAAATAAATCACTAATGGATTTTTGAAATAACTAAGTAAATTTTGTAAAATATAAATGATTTTTATGAACGCTCCTATTAATTGGAACTTTAACAATAATAACTTGAAGTGCACATTTATTTTTTTATACCCTATCCTAAGGGTATATTAATTTTGACATAAAGTTTGTAACAACCCTTAATATTCGTCGTAAATCCATAAAAGCATATATATTTATGAGCAGGATCAAAACCTAAGACTATTTAGCAATGTCCGTCGATTTTTTTTTTAATTCAAGCTAGGATGTTAAAATTTGAACCACATATTCCCTTGAGTTCAGAAATGGTGAAGTGTAAAATAATTTTTGATACAACGCCCACAAATTATAAAAAAAAGTTTTAAAGCTGAAATTAGCGAGATAGAGTGTTACAACCTTTGTAAGTTTGTCACACAAAGTTTTTTAGCCACTCCTACATTTTGTGGCCGTTTTTCAGTAAAATGCTGTTTGCTTCGAAAATTTTCATAGAAACCGAAAAAAAAAATTGTTTAAAAAATATTTAGCGAATATTTTTTCCAATACATCGCCCATACAAAGTTTTTGGTCACGCCCACTTTTTGCGGGCATTTTTCCAAAAAATGCTATCCATTAACGCTTTTTGCTTTGGGGAATATAGGGATATAGATAGGGTATCATACGGCTACTGTGTAGCCTTTCCTTGTGTTTTTATCTAGTGTTTTAGTTACGTTCACGTTCTATGTATTCAATTTTGTTAAATTATTAGTACTTACTACAATTACAAAAAATAAAAAAAAAAACCAAGAAAAATTTTTAAAAATCTTCTATAAAAATTCGTAAAATTACATTTTGTGATTTCAAATTGATTACTTCAAATGCATTCAAAGTCTTCAAAGACTTCAACTTAAAAATGGTAAAAAAGTAAAGTGAAATCTGAAAAAATGCACTCATATGATTGCATTCTATTGCATGCTTCAAAAGAATGGTAATTCATTGACTTCGAAATGAGTGGTGATTGCATTTTTCAATCTGTAGTCCTTAAGTGAAGTCAATTTATTAAATCATATATTTGAAATCAGCTCAGGTTGACGGAACCTGCGCAACCTTGCAGACGACGTTAGAATGACCTTAAATGAAATGGACTGCATTCCCGAACTAATTCAGCCACAGCCCAGGACTATCTATATAACATTGGGGTAGGGGTCAACTCGCCGATTTTTTTGGCAATTTATGAATGCGCCATGATCATTTCCCAATTTGTTGTCTTGCATTTTAGTTATTTCGCATTTCATTAAATCGCAGTTTTTGTTAGGCAATCTTTCATTTCATTCTGTAATCGCATCTTAAGAACATCATTTCGCATTTGTCATCCCGCAAATTGTTATCTCGTGTTGTGATTTGTTCACGTTTTGCAATTTCGCATTGTATAATACATAACGCAAGATAGAAATTTTTTGAAATCCAGCGGCTGCCAAATTCGGAGGGCAGGTAATGGAATATGGGCGCGCCATTGTGCCCTTTGCAACCCCGCTGCTTTATTTCATTGTTAGATTTGGAGTAGGTGCGATTAAATATGCTGTCAAATCAAAGCGCGGGAAAATATTGCGAAATAAATACGTTGAAACCCAATTCAAGAACTGAATGAAAATTTTCGAAACAACTATTGCGAAATAAACTAAATTTATTTTGATAAATGCGAAATAAAATTTGCGAAATGAATTTTGTCGATTAGACCGGCACTCAATACATCAATACTACTCGAAATGCTTGATTCTGCTGAGTAGCCAGATACATCTAGCCCACAACCTGCATCAACAACGACTTACACACTAACAACAAAGTCTTTAACAACGCCAGTACTATTCCTGAAACCAGCTATAGTAACCTCACGTACCAAAACATCAGCAATCGATTCAATGGACAATTGAACCTCATGTCACAAGCATTTCGGAACTACATTGAAACCATCTGAATGGCAAAAAAAACTTGTCAAGCTGAGTATAGCCAACCACTTAGCCACTTACTTTTTCCTTAAAAATGCTCCCCAGCATGCTGATGTCTCTTGAATTTCGCGGTTCTTCGAAAAGAGATTTCGAATCACCATCAGCAATCGCCACCAACTTTTTTTTGCCCACACACTACAAAGCCAGTCGAAATTTCAAACTCGACAACGAAACCAAGTATGAATGGTTATTTCTAAGTTCAACTGGTAAAAGCTTCAATCTTGGTAAGATGCGACCTACAGAAATTATGTTAAATCCCACCAAAAATTATGTTAAATCTTAATCTAGTATACCTACACCCGTCCCCAACTCCTACCCGGTATCTCAATCTGACTCGAATTGGACTTTGAAAACTTATTTATTCCCAATTTTGCTTCTCCCACCTATTTTCCTCACTATCGCATCAGTCACCTAGTGCTCCAGTAAATGTCGAGCCACCCAAAACAATTTTTTCTTCCTGTTAACTCGATTTCGTTGCTATAAAAATTAAAATTCCTCTTAGGTCTCATGTGCTGTTACATCCTTCCTGCCTAATCTAGGAATCCTATAAACTTACTATCGATGCGATTGACTTTGTAATTGAGTTATCTGACTCCATGGTCGATATCCTTTTTTTTGCGATTTTAAACTACGTCAGCTCCAGTAGACTCCTTCAGAAGATCAGTCCTTCTTCATCCCTTTGGCTAATTGATTCAAGTTTGTGCCAAATTAGTGGGATCAGAAACTTCATGAGTAGGCGTTTAGACCTAATTTTTACAACAGCTTAAAATAATTCTTCTGTTTCTCTTTGCCCGCTATCCTTATTAACTATTTATAACTTCCACCTTCCCCTTCTTCTTTTTTTCTTCTTTTAATCAACAAACCATCCTACACCTTCTGCAGGTGTCTCCTCTTATGATTTTCATAAAGGCAATTTTGGAAAAAGGCAGATGGTCAAGTTCGTTCTGCTCAGGTTAAAACTGCGGCTGGGATTTTTAAGAGGCCAGCAGTAAAGTTTGCTGTATTCGACGTTGGTGAGGCTTTGGAGAGTACATGTGCCTCACGAAGGGTGGAGTGTTGAAAAGTTTTATACTTAAATTAATATATTTTGTAAACGTCGGCGGCCTGGTCTTCGATTACTACTAACCTACTGCCAAATGTGTCATTTTGGCACTTGCGCCTTTTTACTTGACTCGCTGGAACATTCGAAGATTGGAAGCCCAAGCCGCTGATCGTGTTGCCAAAAATTTCGTAAAATTGTATTAAAATTATATTGCAGAGAATAAGTGGATATCGTGTTTAACTGATTGTTACATTCCAAACGGCAGCACGGGGCTTAATCTCGCAGCCAGCAACTACTATAGTTGTGCCAACAATTATATGATGGCACCTATACTTGTTGTTTTTGGGAAGCTTTTTTTATAATTGTCATTTTAAATATATTTTTCATTATTTATAATTATTAATTAAATAATTAAATCATTTTTATAATACCTAACCAACGCGGAATATAATAATTTATACCCTGTTATAAAATAGATTCAAATCAGTCTACAAATAAAAATGTTATACTTAATAAAAATTGAAATATTCTTAGGGGTAAATAATTATAGTCGTTGCGCTATTTAACGGATTTTAGTGAAGATTGGCACACATGTTAAGATTAGTATTCAACGCATTTGGTGTTTGGCTATTGCAATTTTTCTAAAATTTGAAGGGTTTGATATTGTACTGAAATACAATTTTCTTAGTTAAATCTGAACTTTTAATTTTAAGTAAAATATTATAACCTATCTGTGCATATTAAATTTAATAAAAATAGTTTCCAAAAATTTTCATATGTTCTTGGGAATCAGATATGTAAAGGGAATCTGTATTGAATGTACTTCCGTTTAGTGTTTGCTCTTTCTTTTGAAGTACATATGATAAGCTGAATATTTGGAAGTTTAAAGAGCAAAAAAAGTAGGAAAATAAAGACTTTATTTTGAAAGTAAATGTGTGAATAGAAATGAGCCCAAATGTATTGTGTTTTTTTCTTCCCTTCATATTTCATGTAAAAGGAAAGAGGGCAAGAAAATGGTTTGCAATTCTGACCTACATATGATATAACCGGTTTATATAGGTTATAATTTTTTTATTTTCTCTCCATTTCTATTTATTTGTATTATTTTGTAACTCAACGCAAATAATAATTGTATTAACATTAATATAGATACATATATGTATGTGTATATGTCCATATAAAGATATGCTAGCAAGAAATCCTTCTTCTTACATCATCATAAGCCTTCTTATCTACATCATTGAAAATGATTTAGGTTTATTGAAAATTTAGTATGTAATTTTTCATCGCCGGACTTAAAATAATTCGTGTTTTGCAAATTATTATAATTATACATATATGATATTGTTCGATTGTTCATAAAATACTGTAGTGCAATATGTAACGAATTAGCCAAAACCAAAATGAAAATCCCTTTTTTCAATCCGTCCCTGAAATTAAATTATTTTCATTTAAAGCAGAACATTGCATGAAAGTATAATGGCCAACCAAACCAATTTATAAGGTTTTTATTTATATTTCTGCCGCAGTCAATTGTGCAATATCTTTACGTGCTTATTTAATTTCAACAAAATTAATAAACATCACGAAGAAAGGATTAATCGTAGCGATTGCATAACATACTCTGAAATATCTTGCCGGCAAAATCAACCCATTTCAGAACGTCAACCATGCAAATCTATTCTCCCACATTATAGTTTTGTGTATGTACTCTGCTGCTCCTTTAAGAAAACCATACGTAGGCATCAATCACCCATGTTGCCCATGAAACTCTCCGCTTAACAGCAGCAGAAACACAATCGGCGTTTTTGAACACCAAACCATCGCCATCTTTCTAAACCAAATGAGCTTATTTCAAATGGAAATGGAGAAAAGACTTTCTTTTTGGCTTGAATCTTGAATTGACTGGATCACTCTGGGTGAAATTTTGTAACATTCAATCAGACAAGATTATTAAAACTGAATTAAATATAAATATCTTATTAGCGTTTTTATTGTCCGACGACTCAACAAAATTCTTCCCAAAAATTTTACAAAATTTTTTGACGCTTTGGCCAACAAATATATCCGATCTATATAAGGGAATACAATTGCCAATTATGTAGCGATCCTAATTCAGAAGACAACATGGTGGCGTGCGACATTTGTGAAAACTGGTTTCACTTCATGTGTGCTGGAGTTGGCAGCTTTATAACAAACCAAGATTTTGCATGTGAAGCCTGCGCAGGTGCTCAACAATTGCCAAAAGTATTATTGAACGTCTCTACCGCGATTTCTACTGCAGCAAAAGTTACTACGGGCAGTGGTAGTGACTTACTGTCCTCGGCGCTCTCGGGTGTAACCCAGCCATCGTCAACCGACGCTTACGTGGAACCAATAAAGTCAAAGCAAATATCCACGAATTTTAGTCAATCAAAGATAAAGCCAGTCGAAAGGATGTTCAACGATGCTTCGGGGTTGTCGTCGAACATGAGAATTGATCAGCCATCCACAGCATCGAAGTTTGGGCTTAAACCATCCGGGCAGAGTGGTAATTCCCCTCCTGTAGAACATCCAAATGCAACCCAACCGTCGAAATCACACATATTTGCGGGATCTACAGTAATTCCTAAACGCACGTCAGTTTTCATAGAAGTTCCTCCATCCAAAAGCCAACATTCTGCTTTAGGGCATGCGAAATCTGTTGTCACGGCAGTCGCTGAGCAAACAGCTGTTCCCTGTGATGTTCCAAAATCTTTGAAATATGTAAAAGTCTTTCAAACGTCCAATATGCCTGATCCATCCATAGCTGCGTTGCAGCCCTCGGTAAGTGCTCCGCTGCGGTCGACAAATCACAACGCTGCTTCGAAGTCGGTACCAAATGCATTTTCAGGTTTGAAAGGTTATATGCGCAACCAATCTGCCACCGAGGCAAAGCATCAAATGTCAAACATTCAAAAGCGCATGTTGTGTCCATAACCAAAGCTAAGGAGTTCGAAGTCCTCACAAAGTTCTTCATAACTAAGGCCTTTAAATATTGAATTATGTAAGTTGGAGAGAAAAAGCAATGAAAAAAGAATTTCTGAACCATAAGTACAAGATCTTAATCGAAATTGCAAAGGATGGTTTTGTTTACGATGTCAATGACGAAATTTCCACAGAAACTGACAGCAAAGTTGAAGACTGGTTAAAGAGCATGCATCCGTTACAAATGGACAAGGAAGCTGAATACAAAACCGTTGTGAAATCATTGAACCCTATAGAACATGGTTCGAGTGTGGGCTATAGATTGCTGGGTGCAAACGTTAATACACGCTTAGGGAAACAGCGGTAACTTCAGTTACCTTCCAAACCTTGGTATCAGCTAATAACAACGTCGCAGCAAACATTTGTGTACTCATCGGCTTTACCAGTTGTAAGCCCATCTCTTCAAGCCGACATGTACCAACGTCAGCCCGAAGAAATGGTCAATGTGCAGCAACGTTCGTGTTTACTACAAAATCAGCAAGAAACAACATTTGATATCCAGAATGAACCATCATAAATGTACCCCCAGCCGAGACTGCCTGCTCGGTTTAACCACACGCATATACGCAACGGGTAACAAGTAATCAATTAGCTGCCCGTCATTCCATCTTAAAGGATCTGCGTAGCTTCAGTGGTAATCCAGAGGAGTGGCCAGCATTCATAGCCGACATTAATAGGACTACTAGACTATGTGGCCTCACTGACGAGGAGAACTTACTTCGACTCCAAAAGGTACTCAAATATAGGGCTTTTGAAGCAATGCAAAGCTTAATGAACAACCCAAACTATGTGCCACGTATACTTTGCGTGCTGGAGATGATGTTTGGAAAACCGGATAAGATCTTGAATTCCCTCACCCTGAGGATCCAATCGACACCGTCACCAAAAGCTGAGAAGTTAGATACCCTTGTGCAGTTTGCTGTTGCAGTCCAGAATCATTGTGCTGCACTGGAAACCGCCGACTTTTATCACATCTTAACAATTCTTCTCTTTTACAAGAGTTAGTCGCTAGCTGCCAGTTCCCATCCACTTCAGTTGGGCGATATATACCCAAACACTGCCTGTCTGTACTCTTTCAGAGTTTAGTATTTTGATGTATAGAATTGCAGAGGCAGCTAACAATACAATACCGATTCCACCAAAAACATTAACAATAGGTGGTGGAAGTAGGGGTGGCGTTATAGGAAAAAAGGAAAGAGGATTTCTTTACGCGCATTTGGGCCAACAGAAGCAACAACTAGTTCCAGCTCTCGAAGCACTAAGGAACGTAAGTGTTTGGTTTGTGGAAAGAGCTGTACCTGCGTGGAGAGTTGCATAAAATTTATAGACCTATGCACTGCATCTAAATAGGAAGTTGTCAGAGAATGCAAACTATGCCGATGTTGCCTAAGCCGGTCAGCTACGCCGTGTGGCAAAAATAATTGCACCTTTAAGCATTATCAGCTTCTTCACAACGATCAAACCGACATTGGTAAATCACAAAAAGGAAGTGACTCTATTTCGCCCATTACAGCACAGCCTAGTAATGCCGACATTCAAAACTCGACAGCAGTGATGTACCGCATAATTCCTGTTGCATGGAAACAAAGTCCAAATAAAAACGTATGCGTTTTTATTCCCTATCCTAAGGGTATATCAATTTTGACACATAGTTTGGAACACCCCTTAATATTCGTCGTAGACTCATAAAAGTATACATATTTATGATCAGGACCAAACCCTAAGACTATTTAGCAATGTCCGTCCGTACGCAATTTGTAGGCCCCTAAAATCTAGCTACGAAGCTGAAATTTGGACCACATGGCCACGCCAACTTTTTGGGGGCGTTTTTTCAAAATATATATATATATATTTTTTTTGAATTTAATATTTACAATGAAATGAAATGCTATCCATCATCTTCTTAATGCTTTTTGGGGCATATAGGGATATGGATAGGGTATCACACTGTTCGCCCCAAGCGGACCTTATGATTGGATGACGGTTCATCATTGACACTGATTGATTAGGATGTTGCGGCTCAACTTAACATTAAAGGAACTCCTGATCCTCTCTGCATCAAATGGACCGTCAACACGCATAGATATGAAGACGATTAGCGAGTGATGAGCTTTAGCATATCCGGAACAGGTGAGAAAGGTAAGAAATTTCCACTTTCGAACGTTCATACATTGAAAAGCCTCCAGCTAACACTGCAATCGGTGGACGCAGTCAAGAAGGCTCCTCGCCTTCTCATCTGGCTTAACAATTGGAACCTAGGAGTCACTCTTATGTGTAAGGAAGGAGGTATGGGAGAACCTGTGGCATCTAAGACCCGCTTGGGTTGGTCAATTTATGGCTGCTGCCCTCAACCAGGATCTTTATCAACGCCGCAGAATTCAAGTAATTACAATAACATTCACTTGTGTGAATGTAGCCGTGAACGTGAATTCGAGTTGGAAGAACTTGTGAACGGGCTGCTGTGCAACGATAATTTTGGATCTTAAGATTCTAAGCCTCTGCAGTCGACAGATGATCAGCGAGCACTTAGCAACTACAGACGTATTCTCGCAAGAAAAGCCGTTTTGAGACGGGACTGCTTTGGAAGTATGAACGAGTTCATTTGCCCGACAGTTATTTTATGGCAAAAAGACGTTTGTCATGCATTCAACAAAGGATGAGTCACAACCATCAACTAGCAGATGAACTGCACAGTAAAATCGATAGTTACATTACCAAGGGATATGTCAGGAAACTTTCATCAAAAGAAGCTAGTGAAGATCGGTCACATACATGGTTCTTACCAATATTCCCAGTTCTAAATCCGAACAAACCGGGTAAGTTAAGACTGGTGTGAGATGCGGCGGCTGAAGTTGGCGGAGTTTCCCGTAACTCAGTACATCTTAAGGGCCCTGATCTGCTGACATCCTTAATGTCCGTCATCCTCAAATTTCGTGAAAGGTGTTACGCAATATGTGCCGACATTCAAGAAATATTTCACCGAATATGGATTTGCGGTTTATCGGGACAGTAACGAAGTGGAGGAATACATCATGCTGGTCATCATGGCGATCTTATGGGTAGTGTGGAATCCGAAGCTGAAGCGGTATTAATGAGTATCTTAACCGGTGCTGCTTTATTTCTGCTAATCTATCGCTTCTATTTTTTAACGACGAAATACAAATTTATATTTATTTTTATGTACTTATTTTGCGTCATACAACGTAACCTACTTGCCCTTGGTATAACCGTAGACTTCGCTCCTTACAAAAAAAAAAAAAAAACGAATAGGACAGTTTTTCATTTTTCCGAACTGTACCAGAGCTACCAGAGCTACCTAAATACTGTACAATATAATCTCATCAATTAAGGATAATTGCCTTTTTTTTCAATTTGTTAATTATAAAAGAAAATGCGACGGTTACCTCCTTCCCTCTCTTTTGAAAATAATTCATCAGCCGACCCATAATCAAAACAATCTTTTGTGATCAGACCACACCTACTTTGGTTATCTACTCAATTTCTCCATTGACCCCTTTCACTTTCAAATTTTTGATCCTACTATTATCGAAACAAAATTATTTAACGACCAATTCATTCCACCGGACGTGATGGTATTCGCTATATTCCTTAAAAAAATGTTCTTCCAAATTTTTAATACCTATTTTCACCTTTCCTTGTCAATAGGTGAATTTCAAGAAATTTGGAAGACCCTTACATCGTCTGTTCAAAGGTAAATGAGTAAATGAGTTTTATTTACTAACAAAACAGACAAAAGGAGATAATTTAATTTATCGACAGTTTTAGGTTTCAAAATTCCTGCTCTAACTGAGTATTAACGGGTGATCCAAGTAGAGATACTTTTTTCAATAGCCTTTTTTGACAGATCACGTGTGAGTCGTGTCATGCTGTTATGTTATTTTTGTTTAGTATTGTTCGGCATTTCATAATGGAAAGACTTACGCGTGAACAGCGTTTACAAATTGTTCAACTTTATTATGAAAATTCACGTTCTGTGAGGAATGTGTTTCGTGCACTTCGCTCAACTTATTCGCAACACCATCACCCATTTTGAGACCCAGCATTCATTATTGGATAATATTCGACCGAATAGACCACGTCCAGCACGCTGTGAAGAAAATATAGCGGCCGTAGCTGAGAGTGTACACGAAGACCGCAGAGAGTCGATTCGGCGGCGTTCGCAGCAACTCGGACTGACGTATGGAACGACTTGGCGCATTTTACGTCAAGATCTTAAATTGAAAGCGTACAAAATACAGCTTGTGCAACAACTGAAGCCGCTCGACCTTCCCAAGCGACATCGCTTCGCTCTATGGGCTCTTGAAAAGTTCCAAGAAGATCCGACGTTTTCGAGGCAAATTTTGTTTAGCGATGAAGCCCATTTCTGGCTCAATGGGTATGTAAACAAACAAAATTGCCGCATTTGGGACGAAGAGCAACCTGAAGAGATTGAAGAACTGCCACTTCATCCAGAAAAAACAACGGTTTGGTGTGGTTTGTGGGCCGGTGGAATCATCGGTCCATATTTCTTTAAAAATTATGCCGGTGCGAACGTCAATGGCGACCGTTATCGTGCCATGATAACCGACTATTTGATGCCTGAAATTGAAGCTCGTGATCTCGGCGACATTTGGTTTCAGCAAGACGGCGCCACTTCCCACACATCGCATCAATCAATGGACTTATTGAGAGAACATTTCGGTGAGCACATAATTTCACGTTTTGGGCCGGTCGATTGGCCACCAAAATCGTGTGATATCACACCGTTAGACTTTTCCTGTGGGGATATGTAAAGTCAAAAGCTTATGCCGACAAACCCGCTTCTATTCAGGCCTTGGAGGAAAACATCACGCGTGTCATTCGCCAGTTACCAGTCGAAATGCTCGAACGAGCGATCGAAAATTGGACTCAACGGATGGACCATCTACGACGTAGCAACGGCCAACATTTGATAGACATAATCTTCAAAAAATAAATGCCAAAGAATGTTCTTTCAAATGATAATAAACATTCTCCATTAAATTTGAATTTTCTGTGTTTTTTTCTTTAAAAAAGTAGGGAACCTAGAAATGGATCACCCTTTATAATTTTGTGTATTTTGTAAAAAGGCCAAAAATATTACGCGAATAATTATGATCAGCATCAAAATCTAAGACTATTTAGCAGTGTTCGTCCGTCCGTCACCAATTTTTTGACCTTTAAATTAAAGCAAGGAAACTGAAATTTGAAACATATACTCCCTACGGTCCCGAATTGATCCATAAGAAATAAATCCAGAAAAAATCCATATAAAATTTAGTTCGATACTCCCACAATAAAAAAAAACTGGTTTAAGCCTACAGTTGATGGAAAAACACTAAGACCCTTACAAAATATGTAGACCCTGACCTCCTTAACAAATTTTCCATACAAAGTTTTATGCCATGTCTACTTTTTGGAGGCATTTTTTAACATAATATTGTTGTCTTCAAATAATTGAAAGCATTGTACACGAGCCTTTGAGCTTCTTGTCTGGATAAACGTTATTATAGTGTTCGCTTTAGGTCTCCTGTCGACCTATTTTTTTTCGCCACTTCGGGTGTTCCACATGGAAGCGATTTAGAAAGGGCTATCAAACACCCCTCATTGTCCCTATGTGTCGACGATACGAAATTTTTTAAGGTTATTTCCTCAACGTGGTCAACCTATATCCATCGTTCAATCTCTTCGCGAACTTGGCATTAAGTATGACAGGGAGTTAAATTTGCGTTCTCATATTGATTGGATAATCCGTAAAGCCAACTCATCACAGTGTTTTATTCAAAAGGTGGACTAAAGAATTATCCCACCCTTACGTCACCAGAGCGATTTGCATTGCCTTCGTTCGCCCCCTACTTGAATATGCCAGTCAAGCGTGGTGTCCCTTCCAGCGTGTTCACGTTACCAAAATTGAAAGTATTCAACGTCGATTTCTTCGATTCGCCTTTCGAGGTCTACCTTTGAGCGTCCCATTTATATCGCCTCCTTTTATTGACCACCTTAAACTTATTAACTTGAATACCCTGGAAGAACGTAGAGATGTAGCTGGCATCCTTTTCGTTCATCGGTTACTATCTGGTTCTGTTGATTCCGCGATGAGACAGTCATACAAACTTGTCATCGGGATGTCATGCTGATGTCGCTACGCCGTGGAATTTGTACTAAAGTGGTCATCTGTGATCTGTGATCGCCTCTCCAATCCGGGATGCCAATCGAACAAGCAAACACATTCCATTTGAATTTGAAGCGTATTTGTGTATCCTGCATTCCCAACCGCGCATTGGTGATGGGGGCGGAAGAAAAATAATATTATATGTTCGTTTTATAGCTAATTTTATTTTTTAATTTGTTTAATTAAGTTCTGTAATAATTTTCAGATAATCTCCTCTGAATTGAAAAATTATTAACAAAATTGACATTTACCGGTTATGACTTTTGCTGCATTTAAATGTGTGCGTGTTTCTGGTTGATTCTAAATTCAGAAAAAAAAATGTCTTCTTTCCAGGAGAGGAACTTTCATTTAAGTACCAAACGAAAAATTTCAGAAGATTCTTCTGGATTACCAATCGAATACGACATAAAACCTCGTTTAGTATATCCTGCTCGAACCTTCTTATGAGGGTATCCCTGATTTCACTGTTGGCTTTGTCGATGATCCAGTTGACCTTTTGGGTGACCGCTATAATAGCCAAGTTAATTTTCTGTCCTCTGCACTAAATTTCCGTCGCACACAAATTTACTCAGAAGCTGTAATGTCTACAAAGCTGAAATTTCAGCTATCATAAGGGTATATTAATTTTGATACATAGTTTGTAACACCCGTTAAAACTCGTCGTAGACCGCTAAAAGTATATATATTTATCATCAGCATCAAAATTGAAGACTATTTAGCAATGTCCGTCCGTCACCAATTTTTAGGCTGAAATTTGGAACATATGCTCCTATACGGAAACCCGCAATTAAGATAAAACTATTTTAAGCCTAAAGTTGATGGAATAAAGCGCTAAGACCTTTGCAAAATATGTAAACCCCGAGCTGCTTAAAGAAATTTACATATTTACATTTGGCTTATAGCAGGTAGGTTTCGACTGAGTTAATATGAATCAGAGTATTTGCTTTAAATATAGTTTCCGCCGAAATATTTTTATTTTCTCTGCAATGAAAGCAATCTGTCATTTCAATCCGAGAACAATAAAGTTAGCCGCTGTATAGAAATATATATTTCCTTACATAAAAATATATTAAATAGTTAATATTTAGTTGGAAAGTAAAACTAAATTATTTTAACACGGGCTAGGCCGGACATTCGGCTAGCATTACATAATTAATTCATTTCCCAACAATTCTGTTGGGCATTCAGTTAGTCTTAAATATTGACAAGGCAGTAGAATCCTTTTATACTATGTTGAATGGCTGTATGAATACAGTGATTGCATTGGACAACAATACTAATGATAAAAACCACGGAGATTCTGAAAGTATTTCTACAAACCGTCTACGAAAGGCTTTGGCCACGATACAGCTTCTCAACAAGCAAGTAGAAAATCAACAGGTTTATTACAACCAAATGGCAACTTGCTTTCAGGACACAAACAAGACTTTACAAGACATAGCGGCCAAACTCAAAAGGGTCTATCGCTCAAAAGAAAGTGCTTGTGAATTGGAAAAAAATAACTTAAGGAGATGAAAGAGCACAACGCTGAAATGAGAAGAATTTCGAAAACCAACTTGATGCTGGAATTATTCTTTTTATATTTTTTATATTTTAATTCTGTAATCTGAAAACGTTCAAAAGTTTCATGTAGCTTTGGTTTTGCAAATTAACTCTTCTGAACGTTTTTATATACCGAATTTTACCAAAACTCAAGAAAAAAAAACGCCAAGGAGGCTAGTATTTTTTTATCAATGAAAATTTTTAAATATTATTTTTTCAGCAATTTTGAATTGCGTCTGTTTTTATTTTATTTATTTAATTTAAGTTACGCTAAGGAGGCTAGTCCTTTTTTTAAATATATTTTTGGATTTATTTAATTTCTTATTTTTTTATATAATTATTAAAAATATTTTGCCATAATTTCATTCCTTATTACAATTGCTTGGTCACGAAGTAAGCTGGGTGGAATTTGGTCGTTCTCCTGATCCTCTTACAGTTCTACATAATCTTAATTTTCCGTATTAACGTAAACACTATCGAAGTTAAGGCTGTGTTGTGTAAGACGCAACACACATTTACAATTTGAGCCGCTTTTATTGGATCGTAGAGCAGTTGTCGAGCACCTAAAATCCATTGAAACCAGTTTTTTAATAAACGGTGTCATTAGCCATGGCTCAAATGCATATCCCGAATCACCTTAACATATTAAAATTAAAATTAAAAGAACATACGATACGAAACAAAATGACGCACCTAGCAACAAATTGCCTCTTGTACCACTTAAATAGTTAGCATTAACTCCTTGAAAGTTAGCATTAACAGCTCCTATTTTCATATTAAAGTCGCAAATCTAAAACAGAACAAATGAAATGCATGAGTAACTATATTTTATTTCTGCTAGATTTTATCACAATCATCACCTTAACTCTGAAATGTCCTTTCCTATTCAGAAAAAGACTCTTATTTTCAATTGGCGCAATTATTTGAACATGAGTGCCGTCTACACAGCCAATGACTCCTGGGTAGCCCGTTTTTCCAAGAAATGCATAGACTGGTGAATTTTTTCATCTGACAACTTTAAAGATATCCAATTGTTGCACATAATTCACATAAAACACTTGCAAAATTTGTTTGCCCATTAGCAGTCTGTTAATCCTTCTCAACTCCATGCTGGTAGCTTTCTTCAGCGAAGAATCTTAGACATGCTGCTACCTTGTGATCTGGAGTAATGGCATCAGAGCAATGTTCATCTCTAAATTTTGCTTTTAATTGTTGTATTACATATGTATATGCAGGCTTGTTAAGGCGGAAGTTCTTTTTAAATCTGTAAGTAAATTGTTAAGTTTTCCAAATATAAGATCCTATGGACATATATAGGATAACTTATGCCGCTAGATCATTTATTTTTCTTTTGTTTCTCAATATCTTTTTTCTTTCTTTATTTTGCGCCCTTAATCTTTTCATTCTGCTTCTAAAAATAACGCTGCGTAATCCACACTGACAGTTTTTTGACAATTCGATTATCTAAAACATATGTTCATCATGGCTATTTCGAAAATCTTGAATGTGAATATCGGTAACTCGAAAACTGGTTTCTAACTTACACAGTAAGATTGGCAAAATTTCTTGTATTAAGTATGAAATACCTCCCTACTGTCGACAAATACAAATTTAAAGTACTGTAAATATAAATATTGATACGACATACATATATCGGCTTTTCGATAGATTTTGTACCACTCTATCAGAATCTAACATTTGTCGCATGTCAGATCAATTATTCGCATTTTAATTATTATTTTCCGAAATCGAATACCTCGAATGAAATTTGGGTCTCCGACAGAGTATGCGCTGCGGAAAATTGTTTTTATTTCCGTTCCGACGGATACCTCCCTAGAGCCGACTATCATTAAACTTTTACAGCGAATATGTACGGAAAAATGGAACGCTGATTTAGAACCGAGCTCTTCCGCTAGAGGTAGGCACCTTGTCGTCCGTATCTTTGTAAAGGCATGTGGGTTTTTTGCAAGAGCGCCTGTCCTGTAGTCGTCAGAAGAGATAGAGCATTGGTGAGAAAGCATACCAAGAAAGTCAAGCAATACGAAGATCGTCGTGTCAACAAGACACATCTTGTACCCGTGACTGTCGAGGATTCGGTCTAAGCAACAGGTCGTTGTGGATGCAGTGGCTTAGTGGTTAAGTGCGAGAGGTCGCTGGTTCAAATCCCGACCTGTACCACCTGAAAGTTTTTATTCGCTGCCCCACCTCTTGCGAACGCCTGACAAACATCCAAGAGTAAGAAATGTCATGAGAAGCTTCTCAAAAATAAATTGCTGTTCAGGCATTAAACTGTAGGTCCCTCCATTCGTGTCAAAAAATATGACTTCGCACACACAATGGATGGAGAAGCTAGGCTTTAGGCCCATACAGGACCTAATATTGCGCCTAATATTTATATTTATTTCAACAGGTTGTACAGAATAAGGTACAGGAGTCGAGAAAAGGGTGGAACGGCCATCTTCGTAAGAAATTCCCACCCCGTCGACCTCTCAGGCAGTGGCTCCCGTCTCCTTACCATCACGTAAGCCGAGCACCGTTACAAAAGAGCACAGAGCTAAGCATTCCCACCAACAGTCGGAAAAGTCCAAGGACTCGAAGACCGTTGGAAGCGCTAAGTTAGCTCACAAGAGATCTTGAACGGCGAACGAGGTAACAGGGACTACGTAAAACCCCGCCTATTGATCTCTAAAGCTGCTTTCTCCGCTCTCCCACCACCACGACAGCCGAGAACTACTTGGAAGGTGGGCAATGCCAAGCAATCTCATCAACTTTCGAAAAAGTCTAAGGACTCGAATGCCAATGGAGAGGAAAAATTAAGCAGGCCCGCGCTGCATTCGAGGCCTAGGAGAACTTTGGCCTGGTGTCAAATTGGAGGTCATAACTGCCTCAGCTCTACCTCTGCGGACCCTTGTGTACGTATTTATTCCTCCTCCGGTGCCAGAGGAGGTATGCGTATGCGGAACAAGGAGATGTACGTAGGTGAATGGCAGATAGTGTGTTCCAAGCCGCGGGAGAAAGGTGGCGGCAGGGACTTGCGTATTGCGGTGGATCCAAAATTCGCCACGCACCTTAGCTCAGGGGTCGTCAAATTTGGGTTTTGAAAAATCAACCGACCACCTGCTGCTTTTCATGACCGAGGAGAATATCGACGTAGCCTTAGTCTAGGAACCTTGGCTATACAAATCCAAAACCCATGGAATAAGTTCAACAATTACACACTCCTGTACTCTAATTATGAAGGTAAATTTAGGAGTTGCATTTTGATAAAGAAATCAATTATCTTTATTTTTCTCTTATCGTTTCTGCAACAGCCATCAGTGACAGTGACAATATGCGACCGCAAGAACGACCCCTTAATCATTTTTGCATCCGCATATCTGCCACTATGAGGAAGAATACCACCCATCAGCACTACTATGGTACCTGGTACCATCACCAGAGCCAACTTAGTAGTAGGTATCGATGCCAACGCTCAACACGTACAGTGGGGTAGCAAGGATAAAAAAAAACATATTTGTAACAGGGGTAGTCATCCTACTTTTCACAACAAAATTAGGGAAGAGGAAATTGATTTAACTTTAGCGCTCCCAATAGACAAATTCATGGTTAATGACTAGATGGTTTCCTCGAAATGCTCCTTCTCTTATCATAACAGGATAATATTTACAATTAACTTTGAAGTACAGTGGAAACAGCGCTACATGAAGTAAGGAGAACGATCGAGAAATCCCTTGGTAACAACGAATCTACGAGTTTTAAGAAAAGTGCTAATCGTGAAACACCGCAAGGGGGATTCCTATCTCCTCTACTGTGGAATAAATAGATTAACAAAATTTTTCTTGTCAGCAGAGATATTAAGATACTAATAACAGGATAGTACCTTTCCACCATTAGCGATATTATGGAATCTCTGTTTTAGAACTATCCAAATGGACGGAACGAAGCGGTCTTGCGGTTAATCCAAAATAGAATGAACTCATTCTGTTCACCAGGAAATATAAGGTACCCAAATGGGATCCACCGAAGCTTAAAGGTGTCCGCCTTAATCTGTCAACCGAGGCCAAATACCTGAGTGTGGTTTTCACCTCCAAATTGAATTGGAAACGGAATACTGAAGAAAGATTGAAGAAAGGACTTAATGCCTTTTATACATGTAGAAAAACCTTTTGTAAAAACTGGAGCTTACAGCCGAACATTGTGCACTATCTGTACACCGCGATTGTGAGACCCATTCTTACCTACGGTTCAGTCGTCTAGTGGGAGGCGGTTAAAACCAAATCCTATCTTAAGAACCTGAACAAATTGCAGAAAATCGTTTATTGGGGCATAACAGGTGCAATTAAATCCACGTCGCAACTAGGTCTAGAAACGCAATTGATCCTGCAACCTATTGAGCTATTTACGAAGAATGTGGCAGCCAAAGCCGCTCTCTGATTCAGAGAGGAACAAATTTGGAGGTCTGGTTATTGCGGACACCCAAGCATGCTTAAAATATTTGATCGGCAGGGACTCATGTCACTTACTGACTGCGAGAAAAAACATAAGGAAAGGCTACAGTCCGCTTGGGGCGAACAGTATGATACCCTATCCTTATCCCCATGTACCCCAAAGAAAAAAAGCATTAGGAAGATGATGGATAGCATTTTATTTCATTCTATGAAATTTATAGAAAAAAATATTTTTTTTCAAAAAACGCCCCCAAAAAGTGGGCGTGGCCAAAAACTTTGTATGGGCGATATATTGAGAAAAATATTGGCATAATAAATTGTTAAACATTTATTTTCGATTTCTATGAAAATGTTCGAAGAAAACAGCATTTTAGTGAAAAACGCCCACAAAAAGTAGGCGTGGCAAAAAACTTTATATGACAAATTAATAAAGGTGGGCAGTACCTACATAACTTGTGAAGGTTGTACAACTTTATCTCTCTAAATTAAGCCTTAAAACGGTTTTTTCTAAATTGTGGGCGTGGCAGTGGGCGTATTTTGAAAATTTTAACACTTTACCATTTCGGAACCCTAGGGAGTATATGTTCCAAATTTCAGCTTCCTAGCATAATTTTAAAGGCCTCAAAAGTTGATACGGACGGACGGACGGACGGACGGACATTGCTAAATAGTCTTAGAATTTGGTCCTGATCATAAATATATATACTTTTATAGGTCTACGACGAATATTAAGGTGTGTTACAAACTATGTGTCAAAATTAATATACCCTTAGGATAGGGTATAAAAAGCTTGGCGGCCTTTATTTTGCAGTATTCATTTAAACAAGAGTATTTATTGGAACGTGACACATTTTTGGGGCCATTTTTCAATTTTGGTTTAGGGCCACTGTTCATTGGGGCCAAAATTCATGTAGCCGTTCTTAAACATAAAACTACCACATTCATTCTTAATAAGACTAACTTCAGTCCAAAACTTGTGCAAAATTTGTGAATTTTTTAAAGACGTTAAATATTCCAAATCGGCTAGGCCGCGAAACTCATTGTTACTTATGTCAATTTTATGAATTTATTCATCAGCAAAAACTTTCAGCACTATTTTGGTGATAGAAGGCGTTTTTCCCGATATAACATTGTGTGGCAAGAAATACTCAAAAGAATTAATTCTATCTCAAAGCTCCTCTAAAAACGCTATGTAAAACTATTTATCATGCAGCTTTAGTTGGCATAATTCGTTCAAGTACATTTATGGAAGAACAATAAATTTCAAAAGCTGTACCACAGAAAACCCCTTTTCATTTATTATACCCTATCCTAAGGGTATATTAATTTTGACACATAGTTTGTAACACCCCTTAATATTCGTCGTAGACCCATAAAAGTATATATATTTATGATCAGGACCAAATCCTAAGACTTTTTGGCAATGTCCGTCCGTCCGTCCGTCCGTATCAACTTTGGAGGCCTTTAAAATTATGCTAGGAAGCTGAAATTCGGAAAATATACTCCCTAGGTTTCCGAAATGGTAAAGTGTTAAAATTTTCAAAATACGCCCACTGCCACGCCCACAATTTAGAAAAAACCGTTTTAAGGCTTAAGTTAGAGAGATAAAGTTGTACAACCTTCACAAGATATGTAGATACTGCCCACCTTTATTAATTTGTCATATACAGTTTTTTGCCACGCCTACTTTTTGTGGGCGTTTTTCACTAAAATGCTGTTTTCTTCGAAAATTTTCATAGAAATCGAAAAAAAATGTTTAACAATATATTATGCCAATATTTTTCTCAATATATCGCCCATACAAAGTTTTGCTTTTTTGAGGCGTTTTTTGAAAAAAAAATTGTTTTTCTATAAATTTCATAGAATGAAATAAAATGCTATCCATCATCTTCCTAATATGCTTTTTTTCTTTGGGGTACATAGGGATAAGGATAGGGTATCATACTGTTCGCCCCAAGCGGACTGTAGCCTTTCCTTATGTTTTAAATTTAAATTAACAAAACTTATTTTATCAAATATTTCTTTAACCATAAAATTACGGCAAGTTTGCCTAATTAAGTATTTCATACGCGACATAAATACATGAATTCTAGCCTTCTCCGACTGCATTTCTAAGTTGACATCATTTATAATTTTTAGAATATAGGATAAAAAATAAAGTTTCGTAGTTTTGCTATTTAAATGCAATGGAATAAAATCAAAATTTTTCATTTCGAATTCTCCGCCAAAGTCTTCGACCCTAAAATAATACATTAGAGCACCCCAATGCTCGATCACTCTATCAATCGCAGCCTATAATACAAAAAAGAAATCAGAAAAATCAAATTACCTGGCGAGAGAGTCATCTAGTTAAGTTGTGTTTTATAATTGCATGCATTTCAATTCTAAAATGTTCTTGAAAATCCTTATATTCTTTTTTTCTAGTGAAACTATTGTTAAAGTGTTGATTGATAAATTGTAAGAGTTTATCAATATAATCAGGCAATTTATTGGCTGCCGCTTTGGAAGCCAAATTAAGGATGTGACATATTCATCCATTAAAAATTAGCTTTGGAGCTATTCCTTTTAATTTATCTTGAACTTCACCGGTAAAAAACGCCCTTTAAAAACTCAAAAATCACACTCGGTATACAGTCCTTAAGTTCTTTGAGAGCAAGAAACATATCTTTGTATTTGTATCGAAAACACGTAAAGGGTGATCCATTTCGAGGTTCCCTACTTTTTTAAAGAAAAAAACACAGAAAATTCAAATTTAATGGTGAATGTTTATTATCATTTGAAAGAACATTCTTTGGCATTTATTTTTTGAAGATTATGTCTATCAAATGTTGGCCGTTGCTACGTCGCAGATGGTCCATCCGTTGAGTCCAATTTTCGATCACTCGTTCGAGCATTTCGACTGGTAACTGGCGAATGACACGCGTGATGTTTTCCTCCAAGGCCTGAATCGAAGCGGGTTTGTCGGCATAAGCTTTTGACTTTACATATCCCCACAGGAAAAGTCTAACGGTGTGATATCACACGATTTTGGTGGCCAATCGACCGGCCCAAAACGTGAAATTATGTGCTCACCGAAATGTTCTCTCAATAAGTCCATTGATTGATGCGATGTGTGGGAAGTGGCGCCGTCTTGCTGAAACCAAATGTCGCCGAGATCACGAGCTTCAATTTCAGGCATCAAATAGTCGGTTATCATGGCACGATAACGGTCGCCATTGACGTTCGCACCGGCATAATTTTTAAAGAAATATGGACCGATGATTCCACCGGCCCACAAACCACACCAAACCGTTGTTTTTTCTGGATGAAGTGGCAGTTCTTCAATCTCTTCAGGTTGCTCTTCGTCCCAAATGCGGCAATTTTGTTTGTTTATATACCCATTGAGCCAGAAATGGGCCTCATCGCTAAACAAAATTTGTCTCGAAAACGTCGGATCTTCTTGGAACTTTTCAAGAGCCCATAGAGCGAAGCGATGTCGCTTGCGAAGGTCGAGCGGCTTCAGTTGTTGCACAAGCTGTATTTTGTACGCTTTCAATTTAAGATCTTGACGTAAAATGCGCCAAGTCGTTCCATACGTCAGTCCGAGTTGCTGCGAACGGCGCCGAATCGACTCTCTACGGTGTTCGTGTACACTCTCAGCTACGGCCGCTATATTTTCTCCACAGCGTGCTGGACGTGGTCTATTCGGTCGAATATTATCCAATAATGAATGGTGGGTCTCCAATTGGGTGATGGTGTTGCGAATAGTACGCTCAGTAGGCCGATTATGTTGACCATAAGTTGAGCGAAGTGCACGAAACACATTCCTCACAGAACGTGCATATTCATAATAAAGTTGAACAATTTGTAAACGTTGTTCACGCGTAAGTCTTTCCATTATGAAATGCCAAACAATACTAAACAAAAATAACATGACAGCATGACACGACTCACACGTGATCTGTCAAAAAACGCTATTGAAAAAAGTATCTCTACTTGGATCACCCGTTATTATAATTGCTAAATTTTTTTTCAGAGTAATGTCATTCTGATATAATATTTGAATTGTTTGGTCCCAAAAGGTTTTTCACAATTTGTTGGCTTTTCTTCCGATTAATAGCCATCTGTTTTATTGTGTGGGAGTCCGTGATATTGGTTTATAACAATAAGTTTAAATGGTCCAATTAGTTAAATGGAGATTATGCTCAGCTACAAATAAAGTTAGCGAAATTTCGAATTTCTTTGCCATTTCGTTCACTTTATTTTTATACCCTATCCTAAGGGTATATTAATTTTGACACATAGTTTGTAACACCCCTTAATATTCGTCGTAGACCCATAAAAGTATATATATTTATGATCAGGACCAAATCCTAAGACTATTTAGCAATGTCCGTCCGTCCGTCCGTATCAACTTTTGAGGCCTTTAAAGTTATGGTAGGAGGCTGACATTTGGAGCATATACTCCCTAGGGTCCCGAAATGGTAAAGTGTTGAAAGTTTTTAAATCCGCCCACTGCCATGCCCACAATTTAGAAAAAACCGTTTTAAGGCTTAAGTTAGAGAGATAAAGTCACAAGATATGTAGGTACTGCCTACCTTTATAAATTTGTCATATAAATTTTTTTTGCCACGCCTACTTTTTGTGGGCGTTTTTCACTAAAATGCTGTTTTCTTTGAAAATTTTCATAGAAATCGAAAAAAATTGTTTAACAATATATTTAGCCAATATTTTTTCCAATATATTGCCCATACAAAGTTTTTGCCCACGCCCACTTTTTGGCTCGTTTTTTCAAAAAAATATTTTTTTTTCTATAAATTTCATAGAATGAAATAAAATGCTATCTATCATCTTCCTTATGAATTTTTTCTTTGGGGTACATAGGGATAAGGATAGGTTATCACACTGTTCGCCCCAAGCTGACTGTAGCCTTTCCTTATGTTTTTTAAGGCACTTATGAATAATTCAAGCAAAGTTCAACAATTTTAGAAACTCTTAAATAAAATTATGTGCGGCAAAACTCGAGATGCGCAACGGTACCTACATAAATGACAAAAGAAAGAAGGAATATGAAAGCACAACAACGAAACGAATTACATTTGCTGCGATGTGTTGTGTATAATATGGACTTCTGAGAGGGAATGAGAATGAACGCATTTTATTGTCTATTACAAAACACAAAGTTTGGTAGGAATGCGGTAGGTATTGTATTATACTTATTGAAGATGGATTTTCACTGTGAGAATTCTGAAGCAAAATGTTATTTGCTTCATTGTAACTTTTTCAAGTTTATTGTAACTGTGTAACTTTTATTTCTGATTGTATCTAAAAATTACAATTGTAACCAACTTTCCAACCCTGGCACAGACCATCTAATCAATGGGACTAACAGCAATGGAAATAACCATCTGTGTGGACAGTCAAGCAGCACTTAAAGCTATCAGCTCCAACCTTGTAAATGAGAAGTGCGTTAAAGATTGCTATACGTTCCTGGACACGTTGGGATGGAAGGGAACGAAAAAGCAGACGAATTGCCAGATACGACTCTGATATGAACCCCCGACGCCTTTATACACTGCTAAGACCTTTATTGGTAAGCGTCGTAATCCGAAGTCTGTTCCCTGTTGCTGACACCAAAGGAGTCCCTAGCCTCTCCGGATGCTCGTCAGGGTATTAACCTGCATTGCATCATAGGAAACATGGCTAAAAGGCTAGGGCAGCTGCAGAGACGATGTAATAGAGTCCGTGGAACATCTTCAATACCACGGTTTTTTCAAAGTCTGGATGACTTGGCTAGGGTACCTCTATCAGAAATAAAAATCTTTCTCAACAGATCGATGTGGTTTTGTTAGCCACATGTCCTTACATGTATAAACAGGGTTCTTACAATGGGCCTTCATGGCCTCTGAGTGAAACTTGCGTCTGATATAAAACGTCCCTCCTAACCTAACCTTACCTTTTGAACCGACCCAACAAAATTGTGGGGCTTTTGTGAACTCTAAAAAAAATCAGATGGCTATCAAGTTAATTTTTTGTTATAATAGTTGTATTACAATTAAATCTCATGCTGCAAGTAATATGTTTGCTGATTATTTTAGTAGGTCATTCAGTGACTCTTCTCGTCAGATTGATGGCCGATATTTTAGTTACCTCAATATTCAATAGCTGTTCCCAAATAACATTTAGTAATTTTTCGTTTGACTTGGAAAAAATTTCACAAATTGTTTCCCTCTTAAATAACGACTACTCATCTGGACCCGAAGGCATTGCACCGATTGTCCTTTAGAAATGCAGTTAGCCCTTAGTCATTGTCTTAAGTATTTATCCATTACGATTTATCCATTTCCCACTCTATATCAAGTGCGTACATCACAACTTTTTTTTAAAGGGTTAACGTGGTGATATCACTAATTACAGACCAATTTGTAAACTTGCATGTATTCCTAAGCTTTTTAAGCAAATTGTCTGTTAACAAATTATATTTCTCTGTCGCAAAGTTATTATGTGTAATGAACAACATGGGTTTGTTAGAAATAATAAATAAAAAAGTTCTTGCGTGTGTGTTCAAATTCTTTACAACAACCTTCTCTAAGGCTGTCTTACGAGATAATCAGATTCAAACTTAGGCCTATGGTTAACTCATACCTTAAGAGTAGGGACTATTGAGTCAAATTTAGAGGTTCGTTATCTGAATCATGTGCTGTTCAGTATGGAGTTCCTTAGGAAAGTCACTTAGGCCCAATTTTGTTCCTTCTCGTTATTAATGATGTAAAAGTATGTATAAAACCAGCAATGTCTTGATCACAGATGAGAAATTAACCAGATAGTCAACTCTGCAATCCCCTAACACTTTCAACCCGCAAAAAATATTTAATAACAGCAGCAAAATCCTCTCTCAATTTTCCCATCTGTGAATACGTGTGAGCCAGACACATGAAGTTAGATCTAATTTACTAGATTACCCGCCAAAAATAATTGTGGGGAGTTTTGCAATATATCCAAATCGCAACAACAAAACAGCTGGTCACGGCGGATGTGTTGGGAAATAGGAAATTCTGCGAAGTGTTGAGTTTATGTGATTCAACTTTTTATTTTATTTTAATATTTTATTTTAATATAAATAAATAATACCCAATAAAGTTGTTTCAATTTAGTTGGAATATTTTTTGCGGTTATAAGAAATAGTTCTCTATTTTTTATCTGCCTTAAAATAAACATTCTTGGGTTGTTGTACTTTTCCATTTTGGTTAATAAAATGAGATAAAATGCATATTTTATTGTATTATTGCATAAAAATTACTAAATTAGAAATGTTTATATATATTAAATTCTTTTATTGTTTTATTACTTATTTATTATTTGATTGTTTTTATTCAACATATGAAAGTTTAATGAATATATGCACATATTCGGGTTCCGTACATGGATAAAAAAAAGCGAAAAAGAAGTATTTGTAATCCTTTTTAAAATATATTGTGTTACAAGATATGTACGTTTAGTCAATCAATTGTATTAGCTGTTTCTTCTCTAAGGCGGTTTTAAAATTTTTTTTATATAAGTTAATATGCTTTATTTTAAAATTTAAAGTAAGCGATAGACGGAAGAAGGAGAAAAAAAGGTAGCTGGAATGCACTGCTTAAATATATTGGGGGTGCATTTTTTTATCGAAAATGCTTGGTAGTTTGGTACATCACGAAAATGCTTGATAGTTGAGTATATATCATAAATAAGCATGCACATTATGTTACATATATATTGAATTAATTAGCCACTCTTTTTAACAGCCGACTTTATTTGTCAAGTTATAATGTTTTGCAATTTTATTTTTTATGAAAATAAACAAAACAATTTACTACTACTACTACTACTAGGAAGTAATTGCAAATTTTTATTAAAAAGCGTTTTAAACCAGTGTTCAATTGTGTAGAGTTACTTAACTGCTTCAATATAACCATCCATAATCAACGAAATCCTTGGTAGTATAGTTATACTTAAATTTATTGTCAACCGAAAATGTATGATGAACTTACTTATTATATATTAGTCACGTTAATAAATATTCTTTTAATTATTTTTCATTAAAAATTAGAATAAATTAGTTAAAACACAGCTTTATTCTTAATATTATAATATTTTATTATGCTATTAGTTGTGTGGTAAGTTTGTTTTTATCAATCCATATTCACCGCATATTGACCATGTTTATTTTACACAGCCAAATTGTGAGTTGTAATCTGCTGAAATTCATCAACTGTTCCCAACTTCTTACTATAAAAAATGGCATTTCATGGGCGCGGCCATTAGCCCCATATAATTCGATGTATTTGTGCACGATTCCCATTTGATTTGCACGTAAAAGCCCATATAGGTGCAAATTATGTGGGGCTTATCAGTTCGACTTAGCTTGTAGGCAAGGTGAGCGATTCGCTTTCGAGTTGACTATCTGGTTAATTCCTCATCTGTGGTCTTGATATACGCTGATGACATGAACATTTTTAAATCTGTCACCAGCCCAGGATAACAGAAGTCTTTTCGACATTTGGTGTGCTAAGAACGGGCTAATTCTGAAGCCATTTAAATGCCAACAAAAGGCATATAAATGTCAAGAAGGCATATTCTCTCTAGCTTTCAGTATCTTCCGACATTGTAAAACCATTCAAAAGTGGTCACTTACTATGTTGCACATACATATTTTCGTGCTACTTATAACGGGTGATCCAAGTAGAGATACTTTTTTCAATAGCCTTTTTTGACAGATCACGTGTGAGTCGTGTCATGCTGTCATGTTATTTTTGTTTAGTATTGTTTGGCATTTCATAATGGAAAGACTTACGCGTGAACAACGTTTACAAATTGTTCAACTTTATTATGAAAATTCACGTTCTGTGAGGAATGTGTTTCGTGCACTTCGCTCAACTTATGGTTAACATAATCGGCCTACTGAGCGTACTATTCGCAAAACCATCACCCAATTTGAGACCCAGCATTCATTATTGGATAATATTCGACCGAATAGACCACGTCCAGCACGCTGTGAAGAAAATATAGCGGCCGTAGCTGAGAGTGTACACGAAGACCGTAGAGAGTCGATTCGGCGCCGTTCGCAGCAACTCGGACTGACGTATGGAACGACTTGGCGCATTTTACGTCAAGATCTTAAATTGAAAGCGTACAAAATACAGCTTGTGCAACAACTGAAGCCGCTCGACCTTCCCAAGCGACATCGCTTCGCTCTATGGGCTCTTGAAAAGTTCCAAGAAGATCCGACGTTTTCGAGGCAAATTTTGTTTAGCGATGAGGCCCATTTCTGGCTCAATGGGTATGTAAACAAATAAAATTGCCGCATTTGCGACGAAGAGCAACCTGAAGAGATTGAAGAATTGCCACTTCATCCAGAAAAAACAACGGTTTGGTGTGGTTTGTGGGCCGGTGGAATCATCGGTCCATATTTCTTTAAAAATTATGCCGGTGCGAACGTCAATGGCGACCGTTATCGTGCCATGATAACCGACTATTTGATGCCTGAAATTGAAGCTCGTGATCTCGGCGACATTTGGTTTCAGCAAGACGGCGCCACTTCCCACACATCGCATCAATCAATGGACTTATTGAGAGAACATTTCGGTGAGCACATAATTTCACGTTTTGGGCCGGTCGATTGGCCACCAAAATCGTGTGATATCACACCGTTAGACTTTTCCTGTGGGGATATGTAAAGTCAAAAGCTTATGCCGACAAACCCGCTTCGATTCAGGCCTTGGAGGAAAACATCACGCGTGTCATTCGCCAGTTACCAGTCGAAATGCTCGAACGAGTGATCGAAAATTGGACTCAACGGATGGACCATCTGCGACGTAGCAACGGCCAACATTTGACAGACATAATCTTCAAAAAGTAAATGCCAAAGAATGTTCTTTGAAATGATAATAAACATTCTCCATTAAATTTGAATTTTCTGTGTTTTTTTCTTTAAAAAAGTAGGGAGCCTCGAAATGGATCACCCTTTATTAACTTAAGTATGACATAGAATTTATGTTGAACTCAGATATGCATAATATTTATGTTCCGTATCCTTAGGTAGTTATACCTCGAAATCGAAATTTTCCACTTTAACTTGAGTTGGGGTGATGGTAGACCCCAATAATGTACAACTTATCTGCATTAGTATTTTTTTGAATAAATCAGACCAAATTTAACAAATTGCTATTAACTTATTGCAACCAAAGAAACCCACTGTAGTACGCCAGTTCTTACAACATCCAATTTATCGAATAAACGGTTTATTTACACCAACTTTTAGAAACTCACTTTTTGTAGCTTACGGTTTTACCTTTTAACGGGATATTTTCTTGTGTGCCATAATTTTGGTAATTGGAAATAAAGTGAAAGATTTACACACTAAATATAGGCCTCTATTATTCCAACGCATATCCATGTTCTTAATGGATCCGGATTTTAGTGTGTAAAATTATAATTATTTATCCGTATATTACAATCCGCATAATTAAACTGTTCATTCCTTAGCTGGTTAATAAAAGGCGCAACATGTGTTTTTGAATTTTCAATTACCTTTTAAAAATCATTCTAACCAAAAGTACTCACGTAATTTAAAGGACATTTTCGTATAGTTAAAAAATCCCTTTTAATGCTCCAAGGTCCTCGGATAAAAAATCATAGCACCAACAAATGTCTAGGGACATTTTCCAAATATACATATACATTTTATTTCCTCAAAAAACTGGCTATGTGAATCTAGGGACATTTTCCGAAAATATATTTTTTAACCTTTAAATAGATCCTTCGAACCATAAAATAAAATGCGTCTTGAAACACCATTTCCACAAAATATCCTCGAACACTTCGAAATACAGTATAAACATTTGATGTTTGGTTTTTGGAATATTCTTAAATAACATAGAGCTACTAAAGGTTAATCAAACCAACCAATTAACTCGAAATTGCAAAATGTTCACATTAATGGACATTCATATATATTTGCCATTCATCTCAGCAGTACCTATTTCAAACAGAAAAGAAAAATGTAATTTATTAGTTTTTAACTTAATCTACAACTTAATTACATAGTTATTTAATTTTTTTTTTATAATGTACACGCACTAAAGGGATTTTGGATACCCTTATAATGATTTTTTTTAACACAGTGCGGGCATTAGGGAAGTGAAGGATTGACAAAAAGGAGATACCGATGCACGTTGGTTTTAAATGTCTGTAATGTAGCTCCAAATATGTTATTGGTGAACCGGACCAGATATGAGCGTTTTACTCAAGTTTTGGGCGAATAAACGCTTGCAGATTCTAGCCAGATAAGAAGGTGTGAAATATTTCTTGCATCGCTTTAGGAAGCCTAGACATTTCGCGGCGTTCTTGGGGACATCGAATATGTGGTCATTCCAACGAAGTTTGTTAACGCACATACCGAGGATGGAAAGTCTTTCGGTTTCGGCGATGCAAGTGCCATCCATGGATAATGGCAGAGTATTGGGGTTCCGCTTTAATGACAGAAGACAGCATTGTGTTTTGGAAGCATTAAATTCTACTCTCTTGGTTTTACCCCAGTGAAGAATGCTATCAAGATCAGAATTTAATGAGCTTAACATACGTTGCCGTTCTAGCTACACGCCCGAAGAAGAGGGACGTGAATCGTAAAACAAATATGCGAAGCTAAGTGTACTGTCATCAGCGAAGGAATGGATTAGATTAGAAGTCACAGACAGGAGATCATTGATACAAATGAGAAAGAGGGTCGGAGGTAGAACGGAGCCTTGGGGGACACCAGTATTTATTTGGTGGGTTGCAGACTTGAAACCGTCCAAAATGACTTGAATTGAACGGTCCGAAAGATAATTTCTAATCCATTGAAGAAAGGTATCATCGATTCCAAATGCACGCATTTTCGACAAAAGAGCCTGATGCCAAACTCTGTCAAATGCCTTTGAAATATCAAGTGCACAACCTTGCTTTCACCACCATGGTGCATAGATTGGTTCCACTTTTCGGATAGATATGTCATCAAGTCACCACTGGATCTGTTGCTGCGAAAACCATACTGCTGGTCATTAAGAAGTTTTCGGGATTCAAGATATTTCATGAGCTGGCGATTTATCAGCGTTTCCATGACCTTGGAAAGAAGGGACGTTAGTGCAATTGGTCGGTAGGAGGAGACAGAGGAGGATTCGCCTTTTTTTGGGACGGGCTGGACAAATGCTGTTTTCCATCTTCTCGGAAAGAGCCCTGAAGAATAGGACAGATTCCATTTGACAGGGTGGAAGAACACCTCTTCAGAATGATAGGGGAAATACCATCTGGACCAGCGGATTTATGTATATTGAGATCTTGAAGTACTCTTGCTACTGTACGAGTGCGGAAGTGGATTTGTCCCATTGAATGTTCTACGCGCTCGAGTACAGGGGGAGTCAAAGCACAATCTGGGAGCGTTGAGTTAGCCGCAAAATGACCAGCAAGCAGATTGGCTTTGTCTGAAGAGCTGACAGCTGGGATGGCATTGCAAATGAGTGTCGGGATAGATGACGAGGCCGAATTTTCTATTTTCTTGACAAACGACCAAAAGTTTTTACTACCGGTGGGACTTGTAGTATTTTTTGCCTCAACTTCTGGTCATAGAAGAATTTGACACGATTAATGTGGGCATTGCAGTCATTTCTGGCTCGTTTAAACTTTTTTTGGTTTTCCTCAGTGGGGTTGGCCTGAAATGACCGAAAACTAACCTCCTTAGCCCTGATAGCTTCTTTACAGCTCAAGTCACACCACGCGTTTTCCTTAGGTTTGATGATCTTTATTCTGTTTGGGATAAGCGTTTCATACCCAGTTGTATTATTTTTGTATTCATATCGGCAGCGGCGTCAACGTCGTTGTCGAGGAAGCACAACGACCACAAACTCTTAAAGCTTCCCAATTGGCTTTCTCGTATTGCCATACGGTTCTTTTGAGAGCTTGTTTTTTAATTGTTTGGTTGGAGTACGAGAAATTCGCCGATATGATACAATGGTCTGGCGTTTTGACCGCTAATGTCCGGTATCCGTGTCGGCTCATTTACAAGCTGGGTTAAATTATTAACCTCAGCAAGGATCTCGACATACCTTCCTTTGGGTGTTATCTGTCCAGAATGTCGAAGCCAACTTGAATTGTGTATATTAAAATTGCCCGCAGTGACGATTTCAGTACGAGGATAATGGGTTACAATTCTGGTGATGGAATCAGACAGCGCATCAAACTCATTATAAGTTGAATGCCTGTCTTGGTTAGGGCTTCTGTAAATAAAACAGTAGTGAATTAATTGCCTACGGACATGGAATTTTAGCCAAATAAAATTAAATTCCGGATTGGAACATTGGCCATATTGAGGCAGAAGTTGGTAGGCTACAGCACTACGTATAGTTTTTAGTCTTTAGTTGCAATTTATTTTTTCCCAAAACTGACTTTATGCCGAAAATAACTGACCTACACGGAAAATTCTCTTTCGTTTTACTGAATAGGTAATGAGAATCAGAATAGTTACAAACCGGATTTTGGATAGTAAGAATCCGGATAGTTATTTGGCAAAAGTAATTATCCGGAATCCGTATATCCGTGTTTTTTAAATACAAAGACAAAATCAGATTTATATTAAACAATATTGTTTAATATAAATCTGACACTCTTTCCTCGACTAGTCACAGATAGATCGTTGAATTCTTCTTAATAAATTATGAATTTCGTCAAATTGAGTTCGAAGTCCGAAGCTAGTCTTCCGAATAAAACGATAGGCAACATCATTTGTTTCGAATAGTTAGTTCCTCTTCACGAAACTTCCTGAAGCCGATGTGGTTTTTCATTGCGCGTATAGGTTATCCATTTTTAGTTGAAATTTAGTTTCTTTTTGTTTAAATGAAATCAAAAATGAAAAGCCGGTGTAGGTTTTGATGCGCGTATAGGTTATCCATTTTTAGTGATACTTTCTTGAATTTAAATTTAGTTTCTTTTTGTTTAAATGAATAACAAGTGCTAATTTTGTGTTTTGTGCAAGAAATATGTAGAATTTCTTCTGTTTTCGAAAGAAAATTAATCATATCATATAATTTCCATTATTTCTTCTAATTTGCTAGGGGGAGTGTGAAAATTTGATGAAATTATTTAAATAAAAAAAAGCAAGTGTTAGTTTGGTGTGTTGTGGAAATATAATTTATACAAGTTTTCGAACACTGCTTTTTTTGTTAAAATTGATTATTTTTTTAATTTAAGCGATATTACGTACTTGCAGATATTACAAAACAAAATTTTAAAAATGACGCTTAATCATTCCCGTGATCCCGTGGCACTTTTCAACTTAAGATTTACACCAACAGGCTAAAGTATTGCAAATAATCTGCAACATTGATGTTCTCAATGAATTTTTTTTTAAATGTTAATTAAGTGAAAACACCTGTATTAGATGCCTTGTATATAAAAAAAAAATAGAAAAAATATATTTATACAAATAAAATTAAACAAAACTGGATTTATTTACTTATTTATAATGATTTGTTTACTTTTTGATATATTTATTTAGTTACTAATTTATTTACGTAACAAATTTTGGGCAATATGTGTGATATGGTAGGTAGTATGGTGGATGCCCCTGTGATTTCAGCCAGGGCTCTCTTAGACCGTCAATTTTGACCATTGTGTCCATCTGGGTACCTTTCCTCGAACTTAGAAACACCTGTAAATAGATCAAGAGATAAAAAACCGCTGGTATGTGCTCATAGTAACGCTCTCTTAGAACCAACCCGATTTGTACACAAATCTGAGTAGGTCTTTTAGCTCGACTTTGCCAACATCCTCCAGCTCATCATAAAAGTATCTGCAGAGGGTTGTAAGCCTTATGCTATTTAAGGCTGGACATTCGCATAGCAGGTGACGAACAGAATCTATTTCTTTAAAGTTTTATCAACCGTTCCGCATGTATACCCACAGCGCACTGACCCGTAAGGACTCCCTTAAGTTCTCGGATATCCTTGCGGTTTAACCCGATCATGAATTTTTATCTCATTTTGTTGACAGCTGGCCATAGCTCTTTTGTAAATATGTTTGCACGTATTGAGTTGTGTCCAACGTAGGTTAGTTCTACTTAAGGACTCGTTGTCGATTTTCTGTGCGATGGTGCTAAGCTGTTTTCTTACTGATTCAAGTGCCAGTGATGCATTCATTTCTGACCCTGATCTTGCAAGCTTGTCCGCTTCCTCGTTTGCCGGGATATCAGTGTGCCCTGGCACCCAGCACAGGGTAACTGTGTTGACAGCTGATTACTCGTCTAACGACTTTCTGCATTGGCTCATACCCCTTGACTTCACCACATCTGATTTCATGGCCAACAGGATGATCACCATCTACTTTGACAGTCAAGCGGCCATGCTGGAAAAACTTTCTCAGTTCGGTTACAGCCTGGATAATGGCAGCTAGCTCCGACTGAAAAACGCAACAGTCGTCGTTTATTCTGAAGGATTTGCTTAGTCCTAGGGATTCACAGAAGATGCCTGCGCCTGTGCCGATATCCCTTTTGGAACCGTCGGTCTGATCTCTTCCTTTTTCGTATCTCCATTCTCATCCCATTCACTTCTTTTCGGTATTCTGGTATTGAATATCTAGACTGTTTCTGGTGTGCCTACAGTGACGCACTATTTGAGTTCTGCAGAGGCGTGTCCATAAGGTCTCCGGGACCAGAGTCCACACTCTCTAAGTCTGACTGCCGTTTCAGCCGTCGTGCTGCTACATTAAATGTCCAAAGGCATGAGATCGAGTAACATCTCCAGAGCTTCAGTGGGTGTCGTTTTTAGGGACCCTGTTATACCCATGCGTGCCGCCCTTTGGACTTTAATGAGGTTGGAGAGAAGATATTTCTTTTCCCGGGCTTTCCACCAAACAATTGCACCGTAGTCAGGATGGGTCTTACAACCGTTTTGTACAACCAGTATACCATGTGTGGTTTAAGCCCCCATTTGCTGCCGAATGTTTTGCGGCTGGCATATAATGGCACGTACGCCCGTTTAACGCGGTCGTCTACATTTTCTCTCCAGTTATGTTTGGAGTCTAAGATAACGCCCAGGTATTTTGCTGAACTGGTCATTGAGCACATAGCTAAGTCATTCGCTGAGGATTGAGGGAATTCTGCCTGAGACCAGGATTGCTACGTCATCCGCATATGCATTTACGATGAATGCTTCTCTAGTTGTTTTAAAAGCACATCCAGAAGGCGCCAGTGATTACCCCGGTAAGGTATTCGACTTATTGTTCGGAGGTCATCTCTGCTAGGGCAGGGGATTTCAATGCTCTGAAGTTCTTTTTTAAACTTTTCCCAATTCGCTTTCCCAGGGTTTCTGGAAACTTTCCGATCCTGATAGCCGACCTGTAGGTCAAAGAGTATCCAGCAGTGATCTGATAGAGATGCCTTGCTTGATACCCTCCAGTTAGTTTCTTCATCAAGACTGTTTTGGGATACGAAAGTTACGTCCAAAACCTCCTTTCTATTTACTGTAAGGTGGGATCGTTTCCCCTATTACAGACGAGAAGATTGAAGCAGAGGACAAAATCAAACAAAGCCCCACCCCTATCGCTGATGTCTGAGCTGCCCCATATGGTATGCTGGGCGTTAATGTCACAACTGAAGACTAAGTTTTTCTTACTTTGCTCGGACGCAGTCACCAGCGCACCCCGTCATCGTAGGGCATGTAAACCGACGCAATGGTGCAGCTCTCGTCCATACATACCCCTGTTTTCTACTACCGTCAGGTCTCCTGTACTGAAATGAGATATCATTATTATTTAAATATTATTCTTCGCTACGATACAAGTTCCCACCTTACCTTTGTTAACATTGTAAAAAGTACAATAGTTCTTCAGCCCTAATCCTAAAACCCTTTTCCTATTGACCCAGGGTTCCTGAGTTAGCGCTAGATCCAGGTTGTCCGAGGCAACCCTACTGTGATGAAGGTTTATCTGGGCTACCTTCATCATCACCTGTGGCCTCCACCTCCATCGCAGTTTCGGTTGCCTTGCTGTCGTCGGCCGTCTTGGCTGAAGGAGCTTGAGGGTGACCTTACTCGCTGCAAATGAGAGCGACAACTGTAAACTCACCTTCATGGATTCGGGCGGGTCATCGAAGACAATGATATAGCCTCTGTTTCCATTCTTCGGCTCTTCCTCGCTGACGATCTCCCAATCCTGTATTGGAATCCGGGGCAGCTTGCAGCACACGGAGGATGTTGTTTTCTTTAATTCCCATATCTGGGATTGAGAGCCTCACTTTTGTTTCCTTTGGGACCTGGTTTTTGGGAACAGCTTTTAGTGGAGCCCCTTCCCACAGCGCCACAGCAGTCCGGAATCACGGTCCATCCCGGCAGAGCCGACTTACAGTGATAAGGCACTTATATAACCGATCTTTCCTGAGCGTCGGAGGGGAACGTTTGCGACCATTTCTTTAACCACTACAAGCCATGCATTCCTCAGCACGAGTTCCTCATCAACTTGACTTCAAAGTGGGATTTTATTCTACGGGTTTACTCCCTCCAGAATTCTAAATAACAGTTTTGGAGGACAAAGTCGCCCATCACATACTCTATTCATCTAGGGTAACCCTACCAGTGGTAAGCTTCATCCTAATGCTGGCAGTGTTCATCCGGACCAAAGGTTTGGAGTCGGCTTAAGCCCGCACACCACGCCAAGATGTCGCTCCATGCGCGGGTTATCTGTAATATAGTTACACACAAATTCAAATGAAGATTTTTCCCTAATTATTATATTTGTATAATTATATTTTGTCGGAGGTTGCTGCTATCCGATGGAGCGCTCAGACACAACTACAGGTCCATTGTACTACCATTCAGACACCTTACATTAATGTACTTAGTTTTCCCGTCTTTCGAAGAAAAACGAGAAGGAGCTTCAGTGATAAAGAGCTTAGATGTTCGGCACTCACCACGTCAGCCCCGAAGATCCGCCACCTGATGCGAGCATAGGCCGGACAACTGCAGAGAAAGTGTTCTGCTGTGTCATCCTCCTCATCGCTAGCAGGACAGGTAGTGGTGTCGCTTAAGCCCAACACATTTAAGTATTTAGCAAAAGCTTGGTGGCCCGAAAGAACGCCTACAAGCGCCTACAGTCGATTCTCCTCAGAGATAGAAGAAAAGATGCTTGTCCTTGTTTTGCAAATGTCCGGGCGCAGTAGTTTGGTCTATCTACATCCACCGCAATCGCGCCACCGAATCTTGTGTTCCCGAGAAACCCAAGAAACGATAGACGACATGACTAAAGACGCAGGCAGACCCAACACAGGTTCGGGTCCTGAGAAAACTTCTTCTGAACCTTGCCTAGCAAGCTCATCCGAGATCTCATTTCCCTGGATGCCAGTGTGACCTGGTACCCAGACAAGATTCACTGTGTTCAGTCTTCCGACCAAATTCAGAGAAAGCTTGAGTTCTAGCACTAACTTGGACGAGGTAAGAGGGTTTAGAAGCGCTTTTAATGCAGCTTGGCTATCACTGCAGATGCAAATGCCTCTAGCCCTCCACCTGTTGTTCACAATATAGCGCATTGCCATTAGGATGGCAAAAATCTCCGCTTGGAAAATAGATGCATGTTTACCCAAGGGGTAGTAAAGTCGTATATCATCGCATTCCACAAAGACACCAGCACCAGACCCCTGCCCGGTATTGGTTCAGAGTCTGACCGAAGCCATTACGTTACCTGTGGAAAGTTGACGTGGTAGTTTTTTCGCAGAAGGATTTCTGGTGTCATTGCATCAGACGGCATATCCATAAGACAGGGGTCAAAGGATAATTCTCGAGCAAGTTCTTCAAAATTCCATTGCGCATGGTACCAAAAACCACCTCTCTTTAAGCGAAAGATGGTTTTTAGCGTACATCCCATGATATATAAGTCAAGGGGAGGAATATTCATCAAAGCATCTAGAGCATAGCCAGGGGTGCTAGGGAAGGCCCCTGTGCAGCCGAGAGAAGCCGTTCTTTGGAGTTTGGCAAAAGAAGCAGTAACACGTTTCCGCGAAAGCCAACAACTGATGCGTATGAGAGTAGCGGTCTAATCATGGCCGTATAGATCCAAAGGACCCGTTTTGGAGACAAGCCCCATGTCTTACCAAAAGCGCCTTTGCACTGCCAGAAGGTCGACAGCGCTTTATCGGTTTTCGATTCGACATGTTTGGACCACAGAAGTTTTTTATCAAGGATTACACCCAGATATTTGACTTCTTCGGATATAGGGATGGTGACACCTTTAAGCACGAGATGGGACAGGCCAGTGATGATTCTCCTTCTCGTAAAGAGAACAACCGTGGTTTTTAGAGGATTCACTGAAAGCCCATTACTAGTGCACCAGACATCGATCAAATCCAGGGATCTCTGCGCTTGAGAGCAGACAGCCCCTAGATTTGAACCGACAGAAAGAACGGCGACATCATCCGCATAAGCTTGAGTGTAGTTTCCAGGAAAGTTGAGAGCCGTAAGCAGAGAGTCTACCACCATACACCATAGGAGGGGAGACAGAACACCACCTTGAGGGCAGCCCCTATTTACCCCTGTTATGACGCACTTGCCACAATCTGCATCCGCTACCAACGTCCTGTACATTAGCATTGCTTTGATCCACAACACCAAAGTTTCATCTACATCATGCTGTCTGGCTGAGTTACACATACTGTCAAAGGTCGCATTATCAAAAGCACCCTCAATATCGACGAAAATGTTCAACGCGTACTCCTTCCGGTCAAGGGCACTATCAATCCTACCAACAAGGTTTTGAAGCGCAGTCTCGCAGGATTTTCCGCGCTGATAGGCATGTTGCATCTCAGAAAGAGGGTGTGATCGAAGAGCAACTTTGCGCACATGCAGCTCAACCAGTCTTTCCAAACTTTTCAGTAAGAAGGAAGACAGACTTATGGGTCTAAAGCATTTGGCTAGAGTGTAGTCAGACTTACCAATTTTTGGTATGAAAACCACTTTAACCATTCGCCATGGGGAAGGTATATAGGCCAAGGCCAAGCTCGCGGTGAAAATTCTTTTCAACATTGGCAAAACCTGACTTAAACCGTGTTTCAGCAAAACTGGATAAATTCCATCCGGACCAGGTGACTTGAAACTCTCAAAAGATGCAATGGCATATTTGATAGCATCATCAGTCACCACTCCCGATGCAAAATACCAGCTGTGCCGCGTGGTATTAGTCGGTTCAAATGTAGCCACAGTCGTTTGAAGGGCTGAAGAACACGTAGTAACCTGATTACCCGGAAAGTGAGTCTCAAGTAGAAGACTGAAAGTCTCCGCCTTTGTCTCAGTGTACGTGCCATCAGGTTTAAGGATTGCATCCAGTTTACTTGATCTGTTCCTTGGGAGGACTTTAATAAGCCTACTAGTTGCACTTAGAGATTCCACCTCTTCACAAACCTTTTTATATGAGTCATTTTTCGACTTGCGAAAATGGCCTTAGTTCATATTTAAAAAGTGAAATAAAGCCAATTTTAGAAGGTTGACCTTACTTCACTTCAGCAGATTGAAATAACATCCAACTTGCTTAATTTTGCTTTAAGACAGTGGAATTAGCTCTATGTACATATGTGAGTCCACATGCGTAGACAGTTGAAACAACGAATTTCTGGATTTCACAACTGCTATTCGACTTTTTTGTAAGTGTTGACATTGTATTTTTTTATACCCTGTTTTCCATTTTAAGTTATTTTTTTACATTGCCCCTCCCACCTTAAAGGGGCAAGATAGACCCCTTCCTTTCATAGACAAAAAATGCTTGTAGTTAACGCATCTCCGAAAAAAAAATTCATATTTCGGCGCCAAACTCCCTTTCTTTGTGACTTTGAAAAGAAATATATCAATTCCAATAATTCTTCTAGTTTGCTAACGGGAATGTAAAAATTCGATAAAATTTAAAGTTCTCGTTGATTGTCGGTTATGATAAATAATTTGATCAGTCTGTCGAGTCTTTCAATCACACATTGCCTTAAATCAATCAATCGTATCTTAACTTTATTCTAATCATTAAGCGGCGATTTTGTGCCTCCATTTGCATTTCGCGATATTCGTTTAGTTTTAGGCGGTTTACTTCGTGTTTAAACCATTTTAAATAATCAACAGATGACTTAAGTATTGTGCCTTTGTGTGGGCGTATATCACGTACCACATCATAGTAAGGATCATTTGTTTTTGGCAAGAGAGTCAAGTTCCTGGATGCGATCATTTATGTTGATACGACGTCGTCATTCAACTAAAAAGTGTTCAACATTTTTTTTTCCTTTCTTTAAAATTTTCGAGGAAAACAGTTACTCTAAGCGCTCACAAAAAATAGGCGTGGAAAACAACTATATGTGACGAACTTATGAAGGAGGGCATTGCATACATATCTTGTAAAGTTTGTAACAATCTATCTCGCTAACTTTAGTTTTAAAGCGGTTTTTTCTAAACTGTGGGCGTGGCAGTGGACGCATCAACATTTTCTTACAATTAACCATTTCGGAACTCTAGGGAATATGTGGTCCACATTTCAGCTTAGCTTAAATCTAAAGGCTAAAGTCTTAAGTTTTGTTCCTGCTTATAAATATATATACTTTTAGGGGTCTTCGAAGAATATTAAGGGGTGTTACAAACTATGTCTCCAAATTTATATACCCTTAGGATATGGTATACAAAATTATTGACATTTTTCTAGCATTGATGTTGTACTAAAATATTTTTTTTTTATTAGTAAAATATGAACTTTTTATTGTAAAGGGTGATCCATTTCGAGGTTCCCTATTTTTTAAAGAAAAAAACACAGAAAATTCAAATTTAATGGAGAATGTTTATTATCATTTGAAAGAACATTCTTTGGCATTTATTTTTTGAAGATTATGTCTATCAAATCTTGGCCGTTGCTACGTCGCAGATGGTCCATCCGTTGAGTCCAATTTTCGATCACTCGTTCGAGGATTTCGACTGGTAACTGGCGAATGACACGCGTGATGTTTTTCTCCAAGGCCTGAATCGAAGCGGGTTTGTCGGCATAAGCTTTTGACTTTACATATCCCCACAGGAAAAGTCTAACGGTGTGATATCACACGATTTTGGTGGCCAATCGACCGGCCCAAAACGTGAAATTATGTGCTCACCGAAATGTTCTTTCAATAAGTCCATTGATTGATGCGATGTGTGGGAAGTGGCGCCGTCTTGCTGAAACCAAATGTCGCCGAGATCACGAGCTTCAATTTCAGGCATCAAATAGTCGGTTATCATGGCACGATAACGGTCGCCATTGACGTTCGCACCGGCATAATTTTTAAAGAAATATGGACCGATGATTCCACCGGCCCACAAACCACACCAAACCGTTGTTTTTTCTGGATGAAGTGGCAATTCTTCAATCTCTTCAGGTTGCTCTTCGTCCCAAATGCGGCAATTTTGTTTGTTTACATACCCATAGAGCCAGAAATGGGCCTCATCGCTAAACAAAATTTGCCTCGAAAACGTCGGATCGATGTCGCTTGGGAAGGTCGAGCGGCTTCAGTTGTTGCACAAGCTGTATTTTGTACGCTTTCAATTTAAGATCTTGACGTAAAATGCGCCATACGTTCCATACGTCAGTCCGAGTTGCTGCGAACGGCGAAGACATTTTTTGAAAAAAAAACGCCCCCAAAAAGTGGGCGTGGCCAAAAACTTTGTATGGGCGATATATTGGAAAAAATATTGGCTAAATATCTTGTTAAACATTTTTTTTCGGTTTCTATGAAAATTATCGAAGAAAACAGCATTTTAGTGAAAAACGCCCACTAAAAGTAGGCGTGGCAAAAAACTTTATATGACAAACTTATAAAGTAGGGCAGTGCCTACATATCTTGTGAAGGTTATAACCCTCTATCTGTCCATCTGTAGCTTTAAATCGGTTTTTTCTAAATTGTGGGCGTGGCAGTGGGCGTATTCAAAAAAATTGTACACTTAATCATTTAGGAGCCCTAGGGAGTATGTGGTCCAAATTTCAGCTTTCTAGCTTGAATTTAAGGGCCTAAAAATTGCGAACGGACGGACGGACATTGCTAAATAGTCTTAGGATTTGGTCCTGATCATAAATATATATACTTTTATGGGTCTACGACGAATATTAAGGGGTGTTACAAACTATGTGTCAAAATGAATATACCCTTAGGATAGAGTATAATAACATGACAGCATGACACGACTCACATGTGATCTGTCAAAAAAGGCTATTGAAAACATAAGGAAAGGCTACAGTCCGCTTGGAGCGAACAGTATGATACCCTATCCCTATCCCTATATGCCCCAAAAAAAACCTTAAGAAGATGATGGATAGCATTTTATTTCATTCTATAAAATTTAGAAAAAAAAAAAAACATTTTTTGAAAAAACGCCCCCAAAAAGTGGGCATGGCCAAAAACTTTGTATGGGCGATATGTTGGAAAAAATATTGGGTAAATATTTTGTTAAACAGTTTTTTTCGATTTCTGTGAAAATTTTCGAAGAAAACAGCATTTTAGTGAAAAACGCCCACAAAAAGTAGGCGTGGCAAAAAACTTTATATGACAAATTATAAAGGAGGGCAGTGCCTACATATCTTGTGAAGGTTATAACCCTCTATCTGTCCATCTGTAGCTTTAAATCTGTTTTTTCTAAATTGTGGGCGTGGCAGTGGGCGTATTCAAAAAAATTTTACACTTTACCATTTCGGAGCGCTAGGGAGTGTGTGGTCCAAATTTCAGTTTTCTAGCTTGAATTTAAAGGCCTAAAAATTGCGTACGGACGGACGGACGGACATTGCTAAATAGTCTTAGGATTTGGTCCTGATCATAAATATATATACTTTTATGGGTCTACGACGAATATTAAGGGGTGTTACAAACTATGTGTCAAAATTAATATACCCTTAGGATAGGGTATAAAAAGTATCTCTACTTGGATCACCCATTACATCAATTCCGGCTGCATGTTTACGAATTCAAACTGCGGTACACTTTATAATCCATATTTCGGCATTTTTGATCCAACAGCTTTTGAAGATCAAAACCTTCTCTGTTTACAGATAATGTGTATTCATTTCCGAAGTTGTAGTTCAACAAATGAAACAGGAAACCCTATCCTAAGGGTATATTAATTTTGACACATAGTTTGTAACACCCCTTAATATTCGTCGTAGACCCATAAAAGTATATATATTTATGATCAGGACCAAATCCTAAGACTATCTAGCAATGTCCGTCCGTACGTACGCAATTTGTAGGCCTTTAAAATTTAGCTAGGAAGCTGAAATTTGGACCACATATTCCCTAGGGCTCCGAAATGGTTAAGTGTAAATTTTTTTTGAATACGCCCACTGCCACGACCACAATTTAGAAAAAACCGTTTAAAAGCTAAAGTTAGAGAGATAGAGTGTTACAAACTTCACAAGATATGTAGGCACTGCCCTCTTTTATAAGTTTGTCATATAACGTTTTTTGCCACACCTACTTTTTGTTGGCGTTTTTGACTAAACTGCTGTTTTCTTCGAAAATTTTCATAGAAACCGAAAAAAAAATGTTTAAGAAGATATTTACCACAGATGAGGAATTAACCAGATAGTCAACTCTGCAATCCCCTATCACTTTCAACCCGCAAAAAATATTTAATGACAGCCGCAAAATCCTCTCTCAATTTTCCCATCTGTGAATACGTGTGAGCCAGACACATGAAGTTAGATCTAATTTACTAGATTACCCGCCAAAAATAATTGTGGGGAGTTTCGCATTATATCCAAATCGCAACAACAAAACAGCTGGTCACGGCGGATGTGTTGGGAAATAGGAAATTCTGCGAAGTGTTGAGTTTATGGGATTCAACTTTTTATTTTATTTTAATATAAATGTTTATAAAGAAACAAAAAATTAGTTACCCAAAAAAGTTGTTACAATTTAGTTGGAATATTTTTTGCGGTTATAAGAAATAGTTCTCTATTTTTTATCTCCCTTAAAATAAACATTCTTGGGTTGTTGTACTTTTCCATTTTGGTTAATATAATGAGATAAAATGCATATTTTATTGTATTATTGCATAAATATTACTAAATTAGCAATGTTTGGGTGTAAAATATTTGTAGTAAATAGTTTGCAATGGTTTTTTATATATATACATATTAAATTCTTTGATTGTTTTATTATTTATTTATTATTTGATTGTTTTTATTTAACATATGAAAGTTTAATGAATATATGTATATATTCGGGTTCCGTGCATGGATAAAAAAAAGTGAAAAAGAAGTATTTGTAATCCTCTTTAAATTATGTTGTGTTACAAGATTTGTACGTTTAGTCAATCAATTTTCTTAGCTGTTTCTTTTCTAATGCGGTTTTGAAATTTTTTATATAAGTTAATATGCTTTATTTTAAAATTTAAAGTAAGCGATAGACGGAAGAACGAGAAAAAAAGGTAGCTGGAATGCACTGCATAAATATATTGGGGGTGCATTCTTTTTTTGAAAATGCTTGGAGTTGAGTACATCACGAAAATGTTTGGTATTTGAGTACATATCATAAATAAGCATGCACATTATGTTACATATATATTGAATTATTTGGCCACTTTTTTTAACAGACGACTTTATTTGTCAAGTTATAATGTTTTGTAATTTTATTTTATATGAAAATAAACAAAACAATTTACTACTACTACTACTACTAGGAAGTAATTGCAAATTTTGTTAAAAAAGTGTTTTGATGTACCAAAAATAATATTTGTAAGAATTTGGATTACGTTTTATTAAAAGCGTTTTAAACCAGTGTTCAATTGTGTGGAGTTACTTAACTGCTCCAATATAACCATCCATAATCAACGAAATCCTTGGTAGTATAGTTATACTTACATTTATTGTCAACCGAAAATATATGATGAACTTACTTATTATATATAAGTCACGTTAATCAATATTATTTTGATTATTTTTCATTAAAAATTAGAATAAATTAGTTAAAACAGAGCTTTATTCTTAATATTATAATATTTTATTATGTTATTAGTTGTGTGGTAACTATGTTTATATCAATCCATATTCACCGCATAATGACCATGATTATTTTACACACCCAAATTGTGAGTTGTAATCTGCTGAAATTCATCAACTGTTCCCAACTTCTTGCTATAAAAAATGACATTTCATGGGCGCGGCCATTAGCCCCATATAATTCGATTTATGTGTGCGTGATTCCCATTTGATTTGCACGTAAAAGTCCATATAAGTGCAAATTATGTGGGGCTTATCAGTTCGACTTAGCTTGTAGGCAACGTGAGAGATTCGCTCTCGAGTTGACTATCTGGTTAATTCCTCATCTGTGATATTTACCCAATATTTTTTCCAACATATCGCCCATACAACGTTTTTTGCCCACTTTTTGGGGGCGTTTTTTCAAAAAAATTTTTTTTTTTAATTAATAAAATGAAATAAAATGCTTTCCATCATCTTCCTAATGCTTCTTTCTTTGGGGCATATAGGGATATGGATAGGGTATCGTACTAGTCGCCTCCAGCGGACTGTAGCCTTTTCTTATGTTTTTCTTTATGTTCCGTTAAACAAACTGTTTACAGAATGTTAAAAACAAAAAACTTTTGAAATTTACAGTCCAATATCTCTTCACTTTATCTCGACTATGTAATGAAGTTTTGTTTTTAATGGATCTCTTTTGCTACTGTACGATCATCGAGGAAACATCAAGAAATAAATAGTTGGTATACTTGGAGTTTTTTTCCTTTTTATTATTCTCGCACTATCTGGCAGTTTGTCCTTTTTTTATTTAATACTATATAAATCAAAATAGACAAGAAACCAATTATTCTATGAAATATTGCTATTATAACAAAATAATATTAAATTACGATTTTTAAATTTTTTATTTAAATTATTATATTGTTTTTTATTTTTCTCTCTGGCTCTCTTGCAAAGCGTTAAAAATCCATATGAAAAAATGCAGATTTTTTTGCGTCAACTGAAGATGCACAGAATATTGAAATAAATTCGATCCGGCATGGAATCGTACAGCCTTTTTATGTAGTCCAGCGAAATTTTATTACAGGCTAATTTTCGACTGTTCGCACCGTGTGGATCGGATGTAGATTGAGTTGTCCTGCTGAAAAGTCCACTGTAAGGGACCGAACATTTATTTCCAAGATTCGTTAAAACTTACTTTCTGCTTAGGCCGGTTAGTCCTTCTTTTCTAAATAAATCGATTTTATCTCTTTCAACACTATTTACAGATTTTGATCTACCCATTTCTCATTAAATTACAGTTAAACGAATAAAATGCACTTAAAACACTTGAACTCTTGATGTGTAGAACGTTCATGGAAAATGAAGACCTGACCTAGCTCTGATTGACTGATCAGAAGAGTTAAGCTTAAGCGGAGCTTCTAATTTGCCAGTGCGTAATCTTCTTCTAATTTCGAAGTAATATTTAATTTCAGTAGGGTCATTGACAGAGTTAAAACTACTTAAACATTCTGAAACACTCAAGTATTTATTTTTTAAACACAGCTTTGAAAACTTTGCTTATTTTTAATTTACTTCTTGATGATGTAAGAACTGAAGTTCTCTTTGCTGCTTTTGCAGCACTTGCAGCCCTTAATATTATTTGAATACAGCGTATTTATTTGTATGGAAAAAGGTCAAACCTAGTATTAGAAACAATCGTCCCCGTTTCAAGTCACGTATACAGTTTTGTTTTTTTAACTTGGCCTGAAAGCCCAAACATAGCTGCTCATCATACGAATTTTACCTTTGCAAATTGGCCCTTTTGATTTGTTGTGAGACGTTAAACGAAAACAGATTATCCTTAGTCTTGAAATGCGGATGGACCTTTTCTGCGCAACACCATCGATATAGGGATAACACTAGTTCGATTTAACTGGAACTATGAAGGCCACCGTTGATTCCATTCTTATAATGCCGCTCGAAAGGAGAAAAGTGCCTTAGTGTAATCGCCCCCACCCCCTTTCTCGACAGCTGCCAACAACAACCTTCCACTGAAATTGGTTACCCCATCCCCATCTCACGCGGAGGCATGGGGCAAAAGTATATAATCGCTTTCAGCACAATTTTTTAACTTCTCTTTTGTCGTAATATAAAGCGACGTGGCGTGGTGCTTTCAGTAGGGTGGTCGCCTAATTTCTCAGTATATTTACCTGGAACATGACTAGGACGTCATATACAACGCTCATGTTTCTTCCTTTTTGATAGACAGATATATGAATATTGATTTATCTATTTTTGTTTCTTTATATGTACTTATTTTTTTATGCATTTTATAAAAGAATGCAAGAGTTAAGAACACTCTTGCATTTAAGATAATGCAATAGAGTGTAAAAGCTATTTACATTTCGACGAGGTATTTTTGGGAAAACTAGCAAAAACTTCATCGTAGAATGCGTTTTTAGTTTCAATTACCTTTAGAAACGATTTTTTTAATACAAATAAGTTTTGATACTCTTTCCTCTAGAATAATATTCCTTGTAAACGTTTGAAAGCAGATAATGATGTTCGACAGTGGAACTGGATGTTGGAAAATGTATAATACATATTATAAAAATGTTCGAAAAATTGTCTTTTGAAACTAAACTCGGTAATGATAAGGAATAACAGCATCGGTTTATGTCATGATTGATCATTGAAGTCTAATATGTTCGTTTCATATTCCACTTTTTTTTTCATAGCAATACCTTAAACGGTTAAGTATTTTAATAGCTGAATAAATACCATTGCAAGCCAAAAGCTGCTACCGAAATTTACAACCGAAAATACGTCTTCTAAAAAATAACAAATATTTATGATTTTATTCTTATTTGCTGCAGACCTATCAAGCGCACTCGTTTTTATATCCATAATTAGGCTCATTTCTTAGCTTGATAAATACAAAAAAACTCAAATTAGGAAAATAATACATATATTTATATCAATGAAAATTACCCGTTTACAATACCTACCACAAATGAAAAATAATCAAAATGTATGTAATTTTTTTTTAATTTGGCAGCCGTAATAGGAGCGGTAAGGCTTGATTAAGGAGAACACCAAGCTAGGTAGATTTGTGTAGGAGGACAGGTTTTGCTTTTTTTTTGTAATTTGTTGCCTTGGTAATTCGGACTTTTGAATATTTGTTCAATAAGCTGCAAGCGAGGTGCGCTTGATGAAGGAGAACACCAAGCTAAGTAGATTTGTGAAGGAGGACAGGTTTTGCTTTTCTTTGTATGTTATTTTGCCTCGACTCGGTGCACTTGAGCGAGAAGAACACCCCGATGTGAGTTGCCACTAGCAAGATGCCTGGGTAATTCGGACTTTTGAATATTTGTTCAATAAGCTACGAATAACTATTTAGAATAAACCGTTCTTGAGAACACCAAGCCAAGTAAGAAAACGAGTAGTGAGTTAATTTTTTTAAAATATTTTTTTGGATGATTTTCTCGACCTTGGTGCGCTGAAATAAGGAGAACATCCTAATAGCTAATATGTTTGCTAATTTTACTGAAAATGATCTTTTCGGTTGGAGTCGGTTCAATGGTGTGGTGGTGCGCTTGATGAAGTTGTACAGCAACAGTAAATAAAAAAATGAATTGCGATTTTTTCTTGAAAACATTTTGTATGCTGATTTTCTTATTCTTTTCTTGGTGAAAGAAGCGATCTTATTATTATTCATTTTTTGTTTACACATTAAAATCAATAAAATTGATAGGGTGTCCGGAGAACACCTGCGCACCGTTGAATTAACGTCACAGGTAATATCTAATTTTTATTTTGAAATTTCAGCATTTGCAATGACTTTAGAATACCAATTAAGAGTACGTGTACACCCTGTGGTGACCTCAAAAACAATAATAAAACAACGTTTACCATTAACTTTTGCTTTCTTAATTTACGTAACAAAGTTACGACAATATCCAAGAACAGCGCCAGAAAGTTTGTCTATATATATACACACGTGCTGCTGACATTGACCAACAAAAAATTTTTTACAGATACGATTGATACAAAACACTAATCACAAAAATCTACTTCTGTCTACTTAGTAAGCACGCGCCGGAAACAAGATACACTGCAAAAGATTGCCATACTTTTGAACGCCACTGTTTCAGTTGCAACTGTTAAGATCAAACCAGTGAATTTGGTAATGAATTTATTTTTATCGAGTGCGATGAAATAACAACAATTATGTTAGAGAGACATACATCTCATGATCAGCAGCAGCACATCTACTCTTGCTTATACACTTTTAAATCCTGTGCGCGGCCAAAGCATCACAGCCAATACTCTATTGCCAAAAGTTTTTTTCGTTTAACGACAGTGCAGTACAATCGCGCTGCAATCCCCGACCGAGTAGAAGATCCAAACGCCTAAGACATTTATTTTCACGAACGACGGGTCAATCCGGTGAGAGCTTTGCAAAAAAAGTATTGTTTTCTACAAAAAAAATATAAGATAGAAGATAAATAAAAAGCCATTAATATCAACCAGTTTTTTTGAAATTGATTAATTAATATCATTAAAATAGTAATCTGTATAATAAGTGATGCGAGTGTGATTTATATTATGCAACCACTTGTCCTAAAAAAAATGCACTGAACTTAAATACGTTTGTGTTATTTTAATTGTAAATGAAAAATGTAAATGCGAAAAAATACATGTATTCACCAAAACTACTCCAGTTGGCTGCGTTCCATTTGTTTTCTTTTTGTGATTTATTATTGTAACAAATTACATAAGAAAAATGTCATAATTAAATATATAACTTTTCTTTTTTTGTTTGTTTTCCGTAATTGACAGATTATAGTAAGCAATGTTGTTTGGATCAATGTTAGAAGCATCTCAGAACTTTCCGTTCAAGAACCCATTTACAACAGCCAACTGCCATGGTGCGGGACCAACAGCATTAAATAGGGATAGTGCCCCATTGAAGACTGTCGTGGAATCAAGACAAGTGATGGCTGCTGCTACACCAGAGGGGGGTATGTTTCTAACAAATTTTAACTCCCATTTTACATAAATAACACTTACCTACATCTACATCTGACACTTAACTAATTAAACAAGTTATGCCCTATTATAAGTCTGTAACACCCCTTTATACTCGTCGCAGACGATTTAATAATGTCTGTCTGTCCGTTCGTCTGACCGTAACAGTAATAGTTTTAAGGCCTTGCATTTTGAGTTTCTTTTTTTAATGAATTGCTGAGAAAAAAAGGTCATCCATCATATTCTAAACGAATTTTTCTTGGGATCATATAGGGATGCAGTTAGGGTAATGCACTGGTAAAGTGTGTTGTTTTTGTTCGTTTTAAAAGTTACGCAAGAATTTTTTATAACCGGTAAATTCGACTTTAACTATTTGTTGATGACGTCATGCGTGCACCATGGACACATACATAAGTATTAGTTAAAATAGTTCTTTTATGATGTTTTCTTAATTGAGTATGCGCTCTGCGGCATTTGGCCAAGAATTGCCATTGCTGGTTCGCCAGTCCTATACATAAGTACTTTATTCCTTTTGGTAGGGCTGCCATTTTTTCTTCCGTTTAGGGTATACTTTTTACTTGTTTCCCTATGCTATATTTATTGGTTTTAGCCTTTTCATATCGTCAGATTATTCGAAACCTACGCGTAGAAACTGATAATCAGAATAAATTTTGATATACTCAACAAGAAACCAAGAACAAAAGTACGTATGGATAGGGATGCAGATAGGGATTACGTGGCAATCCAAATCACCACATCTGGGTGAAACGCCTTTGACACTATAGGTCGCTAAAATGATTTATATCAGTTATTCTGTGCTGACGATGGAGCGGTCATTAACGACGATCAAAGTCCATGTAATTAACACTTGATATTTGGGTTGATGTCTTGAAGGGGATTTGAAGACAGAGTATCTGTGCTGCCAATTTTCTCACCCACTCCGATCTATTAAAGATATTTATTTGAATAAAAAGTTATTCTCAGTTTGACTGTTTCAAATCTTTGGGATCTACGATCAGCAGCAAAGCAGCCGCGGATGACGACAACAACTATCGTGTAAGCGTATGGTGGATGAGGTGTAAAGCTCTGTCATCTTCTGTGCGTCCTGCGCGCAATGTTGGACGATTTACAAAAAAGCATGAGGGTAGATTGACAGCTGCTGAGTTGAAGACGCATCGCATGACAGCAGAAACTAGTAACTCCCCGCGTCGAAAGAAGGTTACATGTTGGAATGACCGCCTATGTAGGAGAACACGACATGATGTCAGAAGACTTTGACATGACATGGTGTAGAAAAATCTGTAGAGTATCCAATGGCAGGCATTTCCTACAAGGCGGCGTTCACTGTTATGGCGCATGGAGATTGAAAACGCTTAACGCCTATGGGCTCTACGCGCATGCTTATGTCACTGTTTCTTTTGTCGGGCTCTCAATTAATCCTCTTTAAGGAGGAGTTATTGTAAGAGTACTTTTGACAAAACATAAAGCTTGTCATTCAAAAGAGTCCAATAAATCTACAAGACAATGATAGCCTCTTCCAATCCCAAACTTTCAATAAGTTGTTTGGTGGATTAGATAAGCTTACACGCAACCACGTCAATAGCTAATTTCACTTTACTCCAGGAGCAACCCTGAAGGCCATTTCTCTTTAAAACAAGTATAGCTTTTTGCTACAACTCTCATTTGAGTTTCGATGGTACTCCGCGATGGAATGATAGCAAAACGTCATCTGCCCTTAAATTTCAAAGTCGACAGTACAATCTATCTGCCTGAAAGAAAAATTTATTGAATTGAAAATTGCTTTCAAAATAAACACTCGACAAAAGTACTTCACATGAAATTCATACTCATTTCCATTAAGACTTTCCACATTAAAAAAAATATTTATTAAATTCACTAACTTGTTAATTTTTCTTTAGATTCTTGCAAGTTTGGTTCCAACAAATACTTTGCTCTTTGTGGGCTTGGTGGCATAATTTCTTGTGGTATCACACACACTATGGTCGTTCCACTCGATTTAGTCAAGTGTCGTCTACAGGTCGATCCCGGTAAATATAAAAGTGTTGTAAATGGTTTCCGTGTGACTCTCAAAGAGGATGGCGTCAAAGGATTGTCCAAGGGTTGGGCTCCCACCTTCTTCGGTTATTCGATGCAGGGTCTCTGCAAGTTCGGACTCTATGAAGTCTTCAAAGTCTTCTACTCAGATGCCATTGGTGAAGAGAACTCATATTTGTACAGAACATCTTTGTATTTGGCTGCATCTGCATCAGCTGAATTCTTTGCTGATATTGCTCTAGCGCCAATGGAAGCTGCTAAGGTTAAAATTCAGACAACGCCCGGCTTTGCAAATACATTACGTGAAGCACTTCCGAAGATGTCGCAGCAAGAGGGAATTTCCGCATTTTACAAAGGTTTGGCGCCCCTGTGGTGTCGACAGATTCCCTACACAATGATGAAGTTTGCATGCTTTGAACGGACACTTGAGCTGTTATACAAGTAAGTTTTTGTTTGCACAAATCTAGTAAAGAAAATGTTTTTCTTACTGAATCCTTGCACAATAGATACGTAGTGCCAAAACCACGTATGGAATGCACGAAGGGTGAACAGTTAGTTGTTACATTCGCTGCTGGTTATATTGCTGGTGTATTCTGTGCTATTGTATCTCATCCAGCTGATACAGTTGTGTCTAAATTGAATCAAGCTAAAGGTGCTTCGGCATTCGACGTTGCCAAACAACTTGGATGGGGTGGTAAGTATTTTTGCGTATAATTTCATTTCATGTATATCGATTTTAATTTTAATATTTTTTAATTTTAATAGGTCTTTGGGGTGGTCTAGTTCCCAGAATCGTTATGATCGGTACACTTACTGCTGCCCAATGGTTCATTTACGATGCTGTTAAGGTCTACCTCCGCATGCCACGACCACCACCACCAGAAATGCCCGAATCTCTTAAGAAGAAGTTAGGCATCACTGCTGCTGCTTAACTGTCAGGAAGTTTGCGATAATGCGCACTTGTCAATAGCCAAAGAGATAGAAAAATAAAAATTCTAACATATTAGAAAAAACGTTTTATTTTTGATTGAAAAGAGTTTACCTGGTTTATCAATGTGAAGCGTATTTCTTAGCGTCTTCGCCCCTAATAAAGATCACTATGTTATCGGGTCGAATATGCTGAACTTATTAAACAGATATTAAACAAAACATAAGATGGGTGCTACGCCTGATGCTGATACTGAGGTCAGTCCTTTTAAGCATCGCTTTGACCCATTTTATAGTAAGTTGGTCTATTTTTCATTTGATATGGACTCATATAAAGTACCGTCAAAAGCACACTCTATTTTAAGAAAGGCAGGTGCGCAAAGTGCAACCTCTTCACAGAAGAAAATGCCGTTGGTATCAGTTAAAAAACTTTTGCTGAAATTTCGCGGGAGTGACAAACTGTTTCTAATAGCCAAGTCACACTGAAATCGCTCCTCAACCCTCTTACATCGTCGATAATATAGCTCGAAGCTAAGTTTTCTCTGAACTTGGTCGGAAGACTTAATTCAGTGAATGTTGTTTGGGTCATTGCATGTGACACTGCGTCGGGTCTGCCTGCATCTGTATTCATGTCCTTCATGTTCTCGGGAACTTTTGAAAAAGAATGTTCTTAGTTTACTAGTCCTCCATGCAATACAGACGACCTCGGTCGTAAAATTAAGGAACTAACCCTGGCTTCCAATAGAGCATTTACGTCGTCTTGTCCTCTTATGCAACAAAGAGGTAAAAGGAAGCCGCATTGATAAACTTCGGAATTGGGACCTCTAAAAAACAGGAAACTGCAGGAAACTGTTCAGTAAAGCCAAAGTCAGGAAAAATGATACCGAATGGATTGCTTATAAAGAATCCCTCAAGTTAAACATTTAAGAATTTAGGAAAGCAAAGCGAGCTTCATGGAGACTTTTTTATGGCGAAATAGAAGAGTCGTCAGAGGCAAGTGTTTTTTTATACCCAACGCTGGCAAATGATCTCATGTAAATCCCAAAGATCTATCAAGACCTATCATTCTATCATATTTTCTTTTAAAATTCTGGAAAGATTGATAGATATCCATTTGCATACTAACATTGACACGAGACTTTTGTCTGCGGCCCAACATGCGTATTGTAAAGGTAAATCTGTGGAAATAGCCCTGCATATGTTAGTACGCACCATCGAATATTCTCTCCATCACAAATAGTACACAATGGTAGCCTTCAAAAAAAAACATAATCGAAAACTGATGATTTCGTGGTGGTATTTTTTTTCTCACAGACTAAAACTTAGTCTCTCGTTTCGTCTACCCAACCATTGCAGTGTGTTTCAGGCTGAAGTCATAGCGATTAAAGAAGTCTAAACATCACTAGACTTAGTTGGTCTTAACTCTAAAGTGGACTTAGAATACCAATCCTCTCTTAAGGAGATGTCGAAGCAGTTCAACATTCACCTTTACTGGGTGCCGGAGCATAGAAATATTCTAGGGAACTGAAAGGTCGACGTACTCGCAAAACACTGAACGGCCCTGCTGGTATTTCACCTGATATAGGTTACTTAGGCATTTCAATTGCCACATGCAAACTAATGAAAACATTAAAAGCTATTGAGAAAACTAACCTTAGGTAATTTGGCCTAGAGGATTTGGCCTAAGCTGGATCTGAATCTTGATCTGTTTGATCTCTCTAAAAAGACTGCACGTCAACTCTACAATAGGTATCATCACTGGACACTGTCTTATAGGCAGGTATGCTACTAGACTTAGCATGTACTCAAATGACTTCGGCAAAAGCTGCATGGACGAGGAGGAAGAGGAGACAATCCTACAACTTCTTTGCACTTGTCCTGCTCTCCCCAGTAACGTAAGGTCCACCTAGGTGCCTTCTTGCATGGCAATCTTGAAGATCTGTCAACTACTGACGTTAAAGATCTCGTTTCTTTCGCTATATCCAGAGCTCCAAATGGTTTAACGAGTAGAGTAGTAAAAGTTTAGATCCACGTGTTATCACAACTGACCGTTTTTTTCTAAGTAAGTCGGCCTCACCAACTGCCACTTAAACGTAACCTTACTTAACCTTGCACGGTAAATAAATTAACAATTCCTCATCCTAGATAATTGCAATTTTGCAAGAAAATTGAAATCAAATTCAAATATTTAAGGCACTGCCGACAGCTCTCTGTCTGACGCTTAGAACGCCGCGTTAAAAGCGCACTATTTTCACTATTTCCACATGCGTTAAGTCTGAAGCAATTTATTTATGCTGTCGTTCTTCTTAAGAGGTACTTACGCGTTTTTTCTGTTCCCTTTCCTTTTATTTTAGTGTGTTACAAGAAGAATAACATATTATACCTTTCATTTGCGTTATGTTTAAAACAATTCCGCAAACCTTTTATTTATGTAATTTTGTGTTTAGATTTGTTTTTTTGTTAAGTTGAATGTTATTTTTTGAAGTCTGCATTATATCTTAGTTAATGATAATTTTTATTTAACACATTCATAATTACGAGATTTTGTTTTTAATGCTCACTAACATGCTTTTCGTAGGTTTTTTGTGTTTTTTTTTCTTATAATAGCTATTAATTGTCAATGTCACATTTCTTATTATGTTTACTTCACCTTGTACGCTTTCTCTATTTAATATTAAATATTATTTAATGGAATATAACAAGGTAGCAGGAGAATAGATAATAGTATAAATAAATTAGTAATCGTTTTATATAATTTTTTTTAACATTTTTCCAATGATAATGTATGTAGTAAATATATTTGTTTGTTTTGTTTTGTTTTGATTTTTTTATATATATGTATATAAATGTATATTCTTTTTTATGTATAATTAATAACTTGTTTCCTGCCTTATCTTTTTTTGCTTTTAAACATATTCATTTTACAATAAGATTTTTTTTTTTATTTTTTTTTTTGATTGATATGAATAATTTGATTTGGGAAATTATTTGATGTATAATTAATTTTTATTTCCACAAATTTAATAATTAAACTTACTTTATGATTCTTTTTCTTTGTATTACATAAATTGACATAATATTTGTTTTTAATTCAAGCCATATATATATATATATATACTTTGACATACATATATATATATATATAAAAAAAATTTAAGTTGGTGGGAACTATTATTATTTTTGTTTTTATTTTGGTTCTAGGAAAAAAGCTAATGGGTGGGTGGGCGTTTCATGAAAATATTGTAGTTTTAGTTTTTGATAAGTTATAATATAAATTCAATTTGCATTACGCAGATATGTTTCTTTTAGTATTTTTTCGTATTTTTTTTTCTCTTTTTTATTTATATAACAATATGTATGTGAAATTCTTATTTTTGTAGACATTTATATAGTTGTTTTGTGTTTTTTTTTTGTGATTATTTTAGTGTCAAATATGGCTACACACATAGAAAATATATAGACATTACAATCTTTAATTAGAGATAAATTTGCTTAACATATTTTTTTTTATTTTATCTTTTAAAGCCTCTGTGTTTCTTTTTTCGAAAATCATTTATAACATTTGGGGGTACATCTACATACATATGTTGTTTTTTCTCCATATCAATTTTTGTTTTATTTTATTACTGAATAATTACTTTTTCAATTTTGAATGATCATAATAGCAACTAATTGTGTTTGTGTATAAGTAAAACCTTATGTATGAACCTTTATAATTTTGGTAACATTAGAAGGAATATGCGCTCCTATGATTCAGTTGAATTTATTGTCCTTGTTATACGAGATAACTTAAATAAAATTAAATAAGAATTAACATATACAATTTATCCTTACTTTATATAAACTTTGTTTGTTAACAAAGGCCAATGTTTTGGACATGAACTCTCAAATTTTAATCTGATGTTTCGAATTATGTACACTTCCAACATAAGTATTATAAACTCTTTCATAAGTTTTGTTTTGGGAGGATTTTCGAAGATATACACAAATTTTTTTTTAATTTTGTTTAACTGTCAAAATTTGTCTCATCGAGTTGAAAAAAAAAATAAATTTAAAATAATAATTTTCTAGATTTGACCATCCCTCACGGTTTTCCATTACCTGGGCACTTCGTCGCTTTGAAAAAAAATTCAAATTGCCGAACATAAGTAATGTGAAATGGTTGAATTTTTTTAAATATTTCATTCATTTCGATTATTATCACACAATGTTTAGAAAACAAACACTGGTGGGCTCCCTTAGACACAGCGAAAAATCGTGACCAGCTAAACAAAGCTCAGGGATCAGCTTGTCTATGATCACTCGATATCAAGTTTAATGTGAAATCACTCGTAATCCGACTGTTCGCCTCAAAGTAACGTCTCAGTGGACCGAGAAAAAATGGGCCACTCTGCTGATCTTAATTCATTTAGGAACCTTCCTAGAAACAAAACCTACACCTCATCTTCGCTTCAGTTTGACAAAACCTTTCTAGTCACCATCCAGATAATTCTGGGAGAAAAGTGATCTCTTAGAAGATGAATCCTACCATTGTGAAGGAGTTTTATCTGATAAACTAAATCTAAGTCTCTCATTCCGTCTACTCAAAAATAGCAATGTGTTTCAGGTGGTAGCCATGGCCATTTTTGGCTGAAGGGAAACGTGATATCCATATTTTCTTGGACACAGTCAAACAGCATTAAAATGACTAGACTCAGTTTCTTCAAACTCTATAGTAGCCATACACTTTTGATCATTCGGTTTGGGGGCATATAAATGAAGGGAATATGGAAACCTCCCATACGATTCTCAAGTGATGACTCGGAGATAATAAAGGACCTGGCAAGGCTGAAAAATCGGATACTGGTGTGATGCAAATGTCCACCATAAACAATGGGGAAGCGGTAATAGCAATTTGTATGACTTTATTAATTCTTCCAACATCAATATCTGTAATATAGGAAATTCACCCACATTTGCTGTGAAAATTAGGCAGGAGATCCTAGATATCACCCTTGCTTCAAACATAGAAGGGCGAGAAATAAATCAATGAAGCTTCGATGTCGGATTACCAATGTATACGCTTTAAGGCGAACTTCCACAATAAGGTATGTCGATGATATTGTTAACTTAGATAGGGCGATAGAAAATGTAAGTAATGTGATAGTATATAATCATTATTATTATTATATAGATAGAGCATTTTTTGGAGATACATATATTTTAGGAACAAATGCAGTTGACTGATTGACCGTAGAAGCTGCCCTTCAAGAGGTGGTGGGGAAAATATAAAGAAGTTTACCGCTCCACTAAGCTTGCGATGGCGGCCTTCCATCAACAACTAGGAGTTCAGCGATATTAAAGTAGTGTGTGTTTACATTATATATGTATTTGGCAATTTGATGGACTATTAACTTTATTTGCGAGAAGTAGGTTGATAATTTTTACCGGGCACCATTGGAATCAGGCAAACAAAATATTGACCAGAGAAACCAGGATACTGAAAATATATATTCTACGATTGTGCGCCTCCCGTTGACTTTGCTTTGAAATGAGAGATATAATTCTCTCGAAGGATTCGATTTTAAGCAACTCTGTTATTTCTAAGCGAAATGCATATTGTTCGCTTAAAAAAGCTGGAGTTTAACTTAACGCTGCAATGGGTCTGACATAAAACCTGGCTGCGCCATTTGTTGTTCGTTCTTGACGCTTTCACCGAATAAGACCGAAAATACACCGGATGTGTCAAACAAAAAATTCCAAAAAAACAAACAAAACCAGACAACCAAACATTTTTTTTCTAATTACATTCGATTTTACCTACACCTTCACTTAGGATGACCTTGACCTAAAAATATATTATTTTAGGGGTTGGTCGCGACGCCCAGGGCTTACGCCATACGATTTTATATATATGTGTTAATTTTCAAATTAATATATAAATTGCTTAGCCGCAGGCTTACGATATGATTTAATGAATCAGTCAACCTCTCATCCTCGTTACTAAAGTAGATGAGGGATGTAGTTATCTACATACTTACATAGATACGTACATATGTACCTATTGTGGGATAATTATTTAAGTCACAACCGCTGCTAAATAGATAATTTTGGTTTTCGTCCATGAATATAATTTTCCAAAAAGTTAGTTCGGCTCTCTTTTTATATGAGTTGAGTTTGTTATTCAAATGCTGCCCCTTAATGATTTTGTAACGTTGGTTATTTATGGGGTTATGTCCGTCCTTGCAGAATCGATGTATGAAAAATATACCCATCCTAGTTTGAAGATTTTTAGAAAACCAAAATTAACATAAATAAATTAAATTTAATTAAATTTACCGACACAATTCATATATGTAAATTTTTTTTGTTACCAATATATGCATAATATAGTTGAACATTTTGTTTCTTAAAGACCAACGTATTAGCTTATGTATTTTCTTGGCCACACATTTAAACTTCAAAATTTGAATATAATTGAACATATGGTCGTCGATAATACAATTTCACAAAATATCAATTCATTATAATATTATTTACTTTTCAGATAAGAGATATTTTTTTTTGATATTGTCATCTCACATTTTTGTAAAGATAATAAGGCAATAATATACATATTTATTATTTTTGTGTAAAAAAATAAAAACCTTGGCTATGAAACCGGCGGTTACAGATGCAAAAGAGAATGAGTATGTTTAGGTTTTAAATAAATATATTAATGACTCAATTTTCTGGTATATTTTGCTTTCGAATAAAAAAAAATAAAATAAAAAGAAACAACGCAAATAATTCAGCAAGAAGAGGGAAGAAACATTTACAAATAAATATGGAATTCGTAAGACGTTATCTTCAATATAAATTCTCGTATAACTCGAAACCTGTTTTTCACAATGAAGCAGATTTTTAAATTGTGATCCAATATTATCTACACCTGTTTCAAATTTTGATTTGCTTGCACTCAACGTGTTACAGACCGTGGCCAAGGTTTCTGTTAGCAAGGGCACATAACTGGACCGAGAGTGAGATGCTGCTGCTCCTCGTCTTAAGTGGGTCACTGCCGAGAAACGCTGGTGTCAGACCAGACAAGGATAGGCCAGCTGAGTAGGCATGGCTAAGGAAATCAGTGTTACATTGTTTCTAAGACCGTTATACGTGGTGGACAACCAATTTCTTCTCGAGGTGTCACAGTTTTCGACTAAATATGACGGATATAGATGGGAATCGCCAAACCCCGTAATCCCGGGCGTAAAAACGACGGTGTCCATGGAATGTAAACATAAGATATCTATACAGGGGGTGAGTACAGAACGTCATCTTCTTCTCCTTTAATCTTGGGTCCAAAATTTCGGAACAACCACACAAAGCAGCTGGTGTAAATGAATAGGGCACCAAAAACTTACATAAAGCCGATTCTAAGACTATGACCACAATGAAGTAGGAGGAAGGGCATCTCTTACTTTCGTGAACTGTTGAAAAGTTTCGGATGGAGGAAATGAGGGAAAGGTTGACATCAAGTGATAACAATCGATCCGTTGCCAGCTCATGCAAATTCGTCTACTGCAACTTTAAGGAAAAAAAGTTTTAAATTGCAATATGACAATTAGAAATTAAGGAGGAGACCGACAAACGGCGATTTCAAAACGCTCTTGATTTTTTTTAAAGTCAGTTATCGGATAGAGACGAGCCCTGTGCTAATAATTTACTGAAGACGGTCTCTACAGATGTCTCAAGCAGGGTTGCGATGATGAGACCGGTCAGCTGTATCTCGAACCAAAAAAGAAGTTGACAGCATGGACCCGCGAAGCGAACACGACCATAGACAGTCTCTGGACATGTTTAGAATTAACATGTGCTCAGGCTCGGTACCCGAAGACCCGCTAAAAGTGCGCCGGAATGCACAGGAGGGAAAGTGGCTGAATTAAAAAGAGCTCGGAAATTACAATTTTACTGATAAAACCAGTTTTATCACTTTTGCTCCTAGAAGTTATTGATTCTCTTCCTTTTTTCAACTAAACACGATATCTGTTTTTGGTAGACAAATTTGCGTTTTAGTATACATATTTCGTATTAAAGGCAATATAAATATAAATAATATAAACATTGGCCTGCGAAAGGCTTTCGTTATATATCAAGCGAGTTGTTAACTAGTTTAATATTCAGCTGTTGTTTGTGATTTTAATGAAGTGATGTCTTATTAAGAGAAAGTGTGCGTTCGCAATAGACATTTTTAAAAAGAAAAAGAGTATCTATGCCATAAACAAATTACATTCCCAGTTAAATGAATATCACCACTTGTATATCGCACCTGCTCGCGCTTGTAAAATACAAAAAAAAAGGCCTGATAAAATGCATTCAATATTAAAGCGCTTCTTTTACTCGCTTAAATATAACCACAGTCTAATGTGTATGCATGGTTAAAAGCCGGACTGTGAGGCAGTGACGGGAAATTACATTTTTCGATTGTACTTTTTTCCAAACATGACTTGTAACTTTTCTTCTGATGATACAAATTAGTAAATGATACACAGATTACATAAAATGTTGCATACAAATGTGCATATGCATATGTGCTTGGTTATTTTTAAGTGCTTGTTCGCGAAACACGTTACGAAAGCTACCATAGAAACGTTTAAACCCACGTAACGTGTTTGCCACCCTTAAAACGATTGATTTAAATTCCAAAAAAAAACTTAATCACATGCAGAAGAATCTCGAAAAACTTGACCAAAAATTTGTCCTTCAGTTTTCGAAAGCGTTGGAAAAAAATTATTATGTACATTATTTTCTCAAATGCAAATATTTGGTAGTAATCTAAACATTTTTAAGAACGGTATAAACGGTAAATATAAAATAAATATATTGGATATGCTTGGTCACCGTTTAAGATGTCTTACTTCATTTCTGTAATTTTAACATAATTAAGAAATAAAATATCTACGTCCCCGAATACAAGTAAAAATGTGTCAAGCTCTAAAAAGTTAACTGAGAATTCAATTTATTCTGTTAGCTCAAACTTTGTAAATTTTTCGGAGAGTCAAACGAATTAGTTCGAAAGAACAATTATTGTCACGGACTGTGCCGTGATACTTGCTGCGTACATGCAGTTCGCGTACTTATTAAAGAAAAAAATATTGTTTGCGGAAAAAACTGAATGTTATTTTCATAAGTGATTGTATCCAAAAAGTTACAATTGTAACCAATTTCGCATCCAAGCTCTGAGGTTGCAAAGTCGCAAATCGCAATATGAAAATTTGAGGAAAATACAAAATCTCAACTAGTGGAGACAATTTATTTAGAAACTAAGCTAGCAGCGCCACATTCATGTTTATAATCGTCCGGTTCAAAATGGGAAATTTCTTGTTTTTCTTTCATTTATGTCACTGAGATATTGACTAAACTTGGTTAACCTAAGACCCTTACAAATGCGAGCAAAAGTCTTAGCAAAAGATAATTCTAAGCGCAATTTAGACAATTTATGTCTTACTACTTTTTCCCCAAAAAATAAGTTCGGCTAAGTGCCATTTTTGTGGAGTTTTAAATTCCATTAATAACGGAATCTTTATGTGAAACTTAAATCTTTAGAAGTAAAATCGCAACGCCAACAAAATGAAACAAATAAAAGCTTCCATCGCGTGTTTGTCCAAGTGATTATACTTCTGAAACACTTTAATTTTTGCACATAAGTCCAATTTCAACATATTTGGCTCTTTCACAAAACCACTATGAAGCATGTTTGCGATTTGTTATGGTTTGCGCCTATATGACCGAAGCTTAAAAGCACGTTAGCACGTTAATGAATTTTTGGCATAAGAGAAACTGGCTTCACTTGCTGACCCCCTCGTGGCCCTTGTTGTAACACAAACATTTAAAACATGCGTTAACGAAACATTTACAATAAAGTAGAAAAAGTTACCGAAAGAGTGACAGAAACTCCATGCCGAAGTGTGCACTCATAACTCGTAAACGGATTGTACAATTTTTAGGATTTTGGACTTGATGGATTCGTAATGTCTTTAGGAAGGACACTATGAAGGAAAATCCCGGAAAATTTTAAGGAAAATTGGATATCCGGGTGCAGATGGCACTGCACATGGACTTTGACATAGCAAGTGTATGATAAATTAATGCAAGCAGTCGATAACAGAAATGGCGTAGTTTTCTTCTTTCATGAGTTCGGTGGAGCTGGAAAACTATTCTTGGTTTCACTCATTTTGGCTACGATTCGTTCGAGATTTCTTCTGGGATAACGGCTACACAAGGCGTTGTTCTGGATTGAAATTCCCACAGAATCTGCAAGTAGATGAAGAACATACATCCAACATTTCAAAAAACTTTGCGAAAGTATTGCAGCTGTGTAAGATTATCATCTGGGACGTGATGACAACGTTCCAAGATTGTATGAAATAATAAACGACGTTTTGGTGGAGCAATTATTTTGCTACCAAGCGATTTTCTTCAAGCACTGTATGAATTGAACGCTTGTCCGAAGGCATCAGCTTTATGGCGATACGTGAAGAAAATTAAATTGAAAATGACTCTCATATTTGTTGCGATGGCCGATGGCGTGATTCCATTCGAATTTTTGTCAATTTAAAAATACGCCGGAAGAGCTCATCACGAATGCTATTCCGAATATTGCGTAGAATTATGTTAACCATGAATCGCTGAGTGCACGAGCGATTTTGGCTGCGAGAAAAAAATACCTTTTTGTTTTGCCGATCATTTAAATTTCGTCATTTAAAATCAAATCGTCGCCGGTGAATTACATTCCAACAAATCCATCGACTCCGTGACGGATGAATGAAAACGAAGCCACCAACTATCCCACGGTTTTTTTTATGATTTCAAATTGAACATCGACCCAGTAAAATTTTGTTGCGCAACCTCCGACACTTTGTGACGGAACCATTGATTGCGAAGAACTTCAAATTTAATTTCATTCAAGCGACGACTTTGACGCTCAAATTTAAAGGCGAAGATTTACTCATTCCGCTTATTCCAAACGATTTGCAATTAAAAAGTCACAAGGACAATCGCTGGATTCCCATATTCCTCACATGATCAATTGTTTGTGGCGTGCTCACGTCTACGCGCCCGAGCATAGAACGAAAAATGGTGTCCACCCATAAAGCACTTCAGAACATCGACATTGTTTCCATTGTATTGAATAAAACTTTTGAAAAAAGGAATTTAAATATTATATGGTCATTTACATGAAGCAACTGGAAGCAGCGTGCTCGGGTTCGCAGTGGGTGGAAGGCTGCCATATCTCAGGCAGGGACTCTTCACGGGTCGGGAGCCCGTTAAGTAAGTAGTACATAAGGCAGCATGTTGCAAGCTGGGATTTATTTTTTTCATTTAGGTTCAATTTCAATTCGACTTGGACTGTCACTGAATTCAATCATGAGTGACACTGGCTTCTAGTACTAATAACAAATTGAGTGCTTGGACTGAATGCCATTATAAATGAAAATGGCTCATACTTATAACAAATTAAGTGCACGGAATATTCAAAATAACATATTAAGGAACGAGACACCTAATTCAAACATCACACCAAATTAATATTGTAATCAAAATGAAACGCGATTTTGCACAAAGAAAAATTCCATATATTACAAAATTCCGCAGCTATTCAAGTAGTTTTGCAGGTACAGTGATTTCTAAAATTAAGCGTACACTTATTTTATTTTAAAGTATCCCTTCTTATATGTACATATGTATAAGTCATTCTGATGTCAGAGTATAAAAAAATTCTTTTAGTATGTTATTTATGAATACCAGATGAATAAAACATGGTAAAGTATTGGTTGCTCTATTCGCATTTCCATTAAAATTCCCCCTTTTAGAATTAACTACTATAAATAGTATTACTTCAGATATATTAGATATGGCCACAAAAACCACTTAATACATTTCGTATACCCATATTATAAGTCCAGAAAAAAATTAAAAAACCAAGTTTTTCAGCTTTTTATTTCAAATTATTTTTTTTCTTAAAACGTTTACTTCATTAATAATACATTTTTTTAAAAATTGTTTCTCTGAAATATTTTCTATGAATTTTTCGAAACAACAAAATTTATTTTTTAAGTTGAACAAATATTTTTTTTCCAATTTCTACATAAGGCGATGATAACGTCTCTTGCGTTATTTAATTATGTGTACAAAATGTATCCATTGGTTTTGTAGTTATTTCTAATATTTCTTAAGTAATATCATTTAGAGAAGTTATTTCTCATAACCTATAATTCACTTTAAAGATCTATGTATAACTTGGGTTGCAGCGAAAGTTGAGCCACCTTTAGTACCATGCTTTATTCATCAGATCTCCATAAATAACGTCCGAAAAGAGTTTTTTTTCCATACTGTAATATTATGATGACTGCTATATATAAGAAGGGATACCTACTTCAAAGTAAAAAAAAGTGTACTCTAAATTTTGGGAGTCACTGTGTTTACCTAATTTCATTTAGTTGGGAATCGGTTCAAATCACTACTTGGCCAAGTGTGTATGGTTGCAGAAAGCTAAAACTACCAGAAATCCATTAGTACTAATTATTGTCGCATTGAATTGAATGCGCTTATGAGCTTTTTTAAAATGACTGCAATAAACTACGTTGCAAACGGGTTGTGAAAATGGAAATGGAAAATGTGGATTAATTATTCAAAAAACATTAATTATTTGAAAATAGTACATAAATACATATTAGTCTTTAATTTAATAGATTAAATGTTGGCATTTCTAATAAAACAGGTGGAATGGAAAAAAAAACAATAAATATATATAAATGTATATTTCTGACACTAAGCAAATATTATATACATGTAGTCAAAACACCAAATAAAAATATTATGTTTTTGTGATTTTACACTTAATAAGGGAGTGTGAGACCATCCCCATCCTTAACTTGATCTAGGGGATAGTAAAGTAATTAAAGTGTTTCTAAAAGCTATCTATTATAATACATTGTTTACTGTTGTCTCAGCAAATAATGTAGTGAGTAGACAACTTTTTGAACAGATTATTTTATTTTGGGGATTATCTCTCTGTCCTTCTATTTTTTTTTAAGACAAAAATATACCTACTGACTTTATGTGTGTGTATTCATGCTGTACCAACAGTTGTTCTTATTTATTTGATTTGTATAAGTAGGAAATTGATATTTATAATATATGTGTACATACAAAACAGTGCATTAGGTTTCTGTGCCTAGGAAACGCTACCTTTTTTTAAATGCCTTATGTTTGAAGATAGTTTGTAAATGATTTAATTCTTTTTATTTTATTTGTTTATGGATCAATATAGAAAACTAAAGCCTACCGTCGCTTTTCTACTAATAGATTTTAAAGATCCATTATTCCCTACACGGTGCGTCAATATACCATAATTTACAAAAAAAATGTAGACAGACAAATTTGAAGCGCGACAAAAAGCTTTAGCTTTCTAATTTTACTTGATTTTGTTTTGTTTTTGTAAATATTGTTGAATAAAATCATCAACTCATTTAAAAATAACTTAAATTACTCCGTAGTAATTGTCCTCACTACTTATACCAAGCTCAGGATAGTCATTACTCAAATTACCTCCCAGATTACGACGGCTGCTTCCTACTAAAATATTATTGTCATAACTTAGTTTTCTTTGTAACGGAGATGATGTAGGATACGCCAATTTATCCAATTGAAATAGTTTTTGGTATAGTTCTCCTAATTGTTGTTGTATCCCTGTTGTTTGAAGTTCATTATTATATGGAATGAGTGTGCCGCTGTACATGTAGTTATTGCTACCATCACTGTTGCGGTTACCCCTTTCACTAGTCGAACTATGGATGTTCGTATTCAAATTGAATCGAAGCTCCTTTGCTGATGGTTTTTGTTTAGAGTGTTCACTTCTGGACTCCCTTTGATAATAGTCGGATGGCGATGACTTTGTGGATAGAAATTAATGGTGAATATATTATTAAATGTAGCGGGATGCATTTACGAGAATACATTTTAAAAGTCAAACTAATACAACGCTGGGTGATATGGGGAAACTTATGGAAATACTAACATGCGGATGGTTCTTGCATTGGCTTTCGAATGCGGAAACAATTTCAACATTTCAACATTTGCATTCAATAATGTTGAAACGTTGTTTCCGCATCATTTGATGATAATTGTATAGGGATAAAATAGTGGCAGTTGCACAAAAGACTTACTTCGACAATCGATCTGTTGTCGAAGCAAGTCTGTTGTCTTCGGCCAACATACAGCTTTCGTTTCTCAATTAACTATGTTCTGCCTTATGAATTGTCCACCAGGCGGGGTTAATTGTTGGTGCACTAGAGACGAGCACAAATATCTACCATGTCTTGTTGAGTTTTTAGCATACCATGATTTTTCGTATACTTTATAGCATGTCTCGTGCTCATATCTGGTGAAGACTGTCTGTTTTGTTCAAATTCGATTATTTTATATGGAGTGACAGTCAGTATTTTTTGCGAAGTTTTGTTATTGTAGAAATATAGCGGTAGTACTTTTAGGTACTGTGGGGAGTCTCTAGATTAGATACAACCTGTGGAGTTCCAAAATAATAGTTATTAGTTCCTTTGAGACTTCCTCGAGGGAGTCGAAAAATATGTTCTTTTAATGCTCTATGTGTGGCATTGCGTAGTTTTAGTCGGTTTTGGTCGTGTGGGGTACCAATTTTCTGGTGCTGCATTCGGTTTGAGTGATTGGTTTTATTGTCTGCGAATATTAATGCGTACCCTTTACTATCTTGACCGTTATTCTATGGCGATTGAATTCTTCGCATTCTGTTCCGAAAGATTTCGTGTTGTAGTTTGCCTACGTCTGTCTGCATCTGACAAATTTGTTAGCCAATCTAAAGAAATTTTTGCCACGACAGCCAAGTCTAGTGTTGAGTCCTATCTGGCTATTTCCATATACGTTACTACGATCTTGAATCCAAATTGGGGTAACATTGAGCTGAAGTAGGGAAATTAATCAAATGAAAAATGATATAACTCCCCAAAATCGAAGATGAAATAATTACCCGAAATGGTATGAAATAAGTCCCCAAATAAGTATGAAATAATTCCCCAAAATAGATTTCATAATTATTAAGGATCGTCGAATGGAATGGAACCCCCAAAATTGGGGATTTATTTCATGGGTTTTTGGGAACTTATTTCATACTTCAAATTGGGGGGCTATTTCATAGTGATATAAGTCCCCAAATTCAATTATGAAATAAGTCCCCAAGTCGAACGGAATGCCAGCCTGCTTGGTTTCGCGGTTAGATTTGGAGTACGCGCTAGATTGGCTATATGCAAATATTGTTTATACACAAAAATCTTTGAATATACCCAACATCGCGCAAATCCGAATCTAAAAGTGAAACCAAGCCAGGCGGTTTCCCCTTCTATGTTCCATTCGACTTGGGGACTTATTTCATGGTTGAATTTGCTGTCACTATGAAATAACCCCCCAATTTGAAGTATGCAATAAGTCCCCAAAAACCCATGAAATGAAACCCCAATGTTGGGGGTGCTGCATGTAAAATGAAAACTATTTGAGGAGATCGTTTCGACGTTTTTTTACTTTATTTATTTCTACAGTAATGATAGAGAGTAAAACGTTGAAGGGATATCGTTTAGTCATTTTCATTTTACCCGATTAGAGTCCAGCTTTTCGTCCTAATGCCATTCTAGCACTAATTTTGAGGTTGGTTGCCTTGATGGCAGCCAAGTTGTAAATGAGTATTTCTATTATTTGGCTCGGGTTAAAGATAGTCTAATTTGGCAGCAGGCAGTTGTTCCGTCTGGAAAACTCTGACAGTATCCGAGAGCCAAGTAGGACTTTGAGAAGTTTAGTGTCTTAGAAAACCAAGCCGCACCTAATCCACGGTCGAAGTATCCTGCTACTTGTCTGCCTTGCCATTCTTATTAAATTATTTTGTGAAAATAAGGGCGGTGTCTGGATAATTGGGGTGTTGTTTCCGAGTTTTTTTATGGGATGTATTCATTTGTTTATGAATTTGACTGGCCACACATTTCGATTTCGATGGAATGACCTTTATCTCTCGTTCAATATTGTAGGTTTGTTGACACATACCAATGATCTAGGCGGCCAAGTGATACGACCATTTCTCCAAAAAGCATGTGCATCAAATTGACTTTGCAATAAGTTGATTTTTATATACTCTGTGTGTAAATGTCTAGTCCATGCAATTGAACAAAGAAATAACATTGCAAAATGTCTCTGTAGCGAACCCCATTGACTGTCATTTTTATCGACAAACAAAGACGGTCCAATGACACCAACGGCACGAAGCCCATAACATACAGTTATATTTTTATGGACCTGACACATATTCGTTCATCTGGTCATCTTCAAAAATTTTAGAGCCCAATCTCATAAAGTACGTCTTTTTGAGTTAACTTCATCTTAGAAGGGTGCAGCCCAAGATCCTTTCGTAAGATTTGCCATAACGTAGTTTTGGTCGATGCCCAATTCTTGCGAAGGCCATAGAATCGACAGTTTTGGTTCACTTGTAACGGAACCATGAAATGCAGAAATATTCTTGGCACTTCGACCAATCTGTTATCTCACTGGCACGGGAATATTCAGTAGCGAAAGTTAAGACTTAAATTTGTTCACTAGGCTATTAATTGTTTGTCTACTGAGACAAGAATTATGATCAAACATAAGGAAAAGCTGCAGTCCGCTACAGTATGATCCATATCCTTATATGCCTCAAGGAAAAAACCGTTAAGAACATGATGGCATTTTTGGAATAAAAATTTATAAAAAAAAATATTTTTTGAAAAACCGTCGGCGTGGCTAAAAACTTTGTATGGGTGATATACTAAAAAAATATTGGCTAAATATTTTGTTATATAATTTTTTTCGTTTTCTATAGTAATTTTCGATAAAAACCATATATTGTTATAAACGCCGTTAAAAAATAGGCGTGGCAAATAACTTAATATGGTAAATTGTAAAGGAGTTAAGGGTCTCCATATTTGGTTAAAGTTCTAACACTTTATCTCATCAACTACATCTTTAAAGTAGTTTTTTTCTAGAATGTGGGCGTGGCAGTGGGCGTATTTAATTTTTTAACACTTTAACCATTTTAAGACTCTAGAGAGTATATGTTTCAAATTTCAGCTTCCTAGCACTGACGAATATTAAGGGGTGTTACAAACTATGTGTCAAAAGTAATACATCCTTCGGATAGGGTATACAAATTGGCGTCAATGCTCTTAAAAGTGCCATCACCGACTCCGAACTTTGAACTATTTGTAATCGTTCTTTGTTCGTTACAGTTCACCATAATGGGAAAATGCTTTTTACTTTTCATTGATCAGAGTGCGTTCACACTGAAAGTTCAAAGTTGTTAAGTCCCAATTGGAAAACCATTTCAGCGAACTACTTTAATCCCACGGAGCACTTTGATTCTGTTTTCTGATTTAAGTTGAGTAGTGCAGGGGTGACCTTTCTCTACCACTCTCACTATCCACAACCCACTGTGGTGGTGGGTTTAAATAACGAACACCGGACAGCTTTGCTACCCGTCGGCGTGAGTGTCGCAAAACATTTAAGGCTCACGCAGCATATACTCCAGGAATGGAGTTATTTTTAAACAGTATTGTCAGAAATAATTATAAAGTTCACATGTTCAACTAATGCACCATATTTGATGCATCGAAATTATGTTTTGCTCATAAAGGTCGAGCTAAACGTTTTCTCTAGCACAGCTGCTGTGCATTTAACTTTAAACATGTTTGATTGCTTCGAGGACCAACATAAATATTTTTCTGACATTTCCATTTAATGGTCATAAAAGCAATAATCTTTCTACTTCGCCAAATCAAATAAATTTTTAAAATTCACTGAAATGACGGGTCAAATAAGTATCCGTCTAACCTGCAGGTACTTGCATTGACTTAAAATGGTTCGTCATTGCAGATATAACTTCAGTTTGATTTACGAGATTGTTTCGTATATAAATAAACAATTTTAGCTCACCTGTCGAAACAGTACACGGTTTCGTTCTCGAAAGTGCGATGGGCGCATTGGAAAGTTCTTTGGTGTGTTGCCTCGTTCGCCTCCATCACCAATCATACTCGGTAATAATAATCTAGCAGAGCGTGCCGAATTCGAGGAAGGGTTTCCAGAGAAAATTGATTTTACAACTCCTGACTGGGCATTAGGAATCGAGATTCGACTATCAGTATTGTGTTGGTAGTGTTGCTCCTGGTCCGGACTAAGATTTTCTTCAATTGAATCAGCCTCATTTCGATCGTCTGGGTGTGTGCTGATACTGTAAGTAAATAATAAATTGAAATAGTAATTCGAAATACATATATAGATGTTTGTGTGTGTGTGCTGAAAAAGGGGTGATACATAAAAACATTTTACATGCCAACAACAGGCACACTAAACATAATTGATGATTTTCCATTAAATTTGAGTCCCCGGTTAGTTGAGTTTCAATTAAAAACTTTTGAAGGTTGCTAGCACTGGTCTGGGGAACAATAAAGTGTCACATATGAGCAAATAAGGTGCACGACTGCGTCATACGAAACTTGGGTTGAGTTTTTGAATCGCCTCAAAAAAAATTGGCAAAACTGACAAAATTCATTTAAATAACTTTTAAAGTTTAAAAAAAAAATGATTTTCTCCAAAATAGCTCAAACGATTTTGATGCAACTTTGCATATTGGAAACTTTTAATTGTCGAATGTAGAAAAACAGATCAAAATCGTTTTATTTAAATTTGAAAAAATCGTTTTATGGAAAAATCAAATTATTCCAAAAATTTAAATTGGCCGCGATTAACTAATCTAACTAATAATAGTTTATTTTGATTGGTTTTTGGTTGTGACTCTATATTTTTAGTTATGATAGAAGGAAAAACATTTAAACATCTCTTTGAGTAACTCTTTTCTAATACAAAATTATTCACTTCATTATCTATAAATATAAGAGAGCCTAGTACTCAGATTCTTGACGTGGATTACATTCGATTTTCCGATTGGACTTAAAGTTTAACCATGCCTACCTGATACTCTAGAGACCATCATTGGGTTTTAATTAAAGGCAAATCAAAAAAAAAAAAATGCCGCTGACCCATTTTTTGGACTTCTCTATAGTAGTTATATCATCCGTCATACTCAATTTGAGTTCGAAATTTTCGCACGATTGCAATAACTTTCTCTTAAGTATCTATACAAATTTTATAAAATTTATTTTAAGAAGTACGCAAATGTTACTAAACATTATAAAATAATAGTAAAATTTTTCGGAATTCCATTTTTTAATTTTTAAGATTTTGGCGGTTTTATAGATTACTGTTATTCGATTATTTTTTTTAAAGCTGAGTATGTAGTATTCTCTGTCCTTTTACAAGTATCCGAAATTCATAAGCAGACCAAATTCATTGGAACCATTTTTGAGAGAATGGAGTGTCACAGTTAACAGTAAAATCACTTAAGACATTAAGCGGATATTCTGGATATATATATATATATCGACACTGATAGTCAATCACTCGAAAACGAAAGAGGTTCGTATTTTTGAAAATTGAAAAAAATATGTATTTTCGCTTAAAATTTAAAAAAAAAAATAAATCCCCCAAAAATATTGGTCGATGTAACACGCAGACTTGTTTAAAAATGCCGAAACACATAATCATCAAAACTTTTTTTCCCGCAATTTTTCAGTTTTGAGCGATTTTTCGCTGTACCGTTTCCTTGCATAAAACAGAAAAACCTGGCCGCTAGATAGCAATTAAATGCATTAGCTGTATGGTTGGCGTTGTCCATTGCAGAGTCACTATTCTGGCATGCCGATTTTAAAAAAATGGTTGCAGACGATATATTCTGCGTTTACTTATTGCTTACAATCAGACCGAAGAATCAAATGAACAAGCGTCAACTATGTCTTCTTTAGTTTCTTCCACAAGGGCTTTTAGTGTTAACATAAACCGCTAATGCAAAAAATTAGAAATAGTGATAACATTGCTAATCCTCTTGTTTTACTCAAATAATTGAAGTCAAACCTAATATATGAAAATTATCTCTGTAAACTAGTGCAAGCATTCTGATAACTGTTAATAAAAATCTTTGTACTTACTGTTGTCCGGCGGTGAGTTCTTTTAAAACTGCAGCCCGTGCTGCCATTTCCTCGGCTTTACGTTGTTGTGTGAGTTCCTTTGCCCGTTCTGTCCATATTAATTCCTTGAGTTTTTGAAAACTGCCTTGATGGACCGCGTTTGGATTGCTACTAGCGCCACCAGACGGCGATGTATTATACGGGCCACTAAAACGGTATTGCAGGTATCGCCTTGAACCAAGACCGGCTTGTAAAGCTGGCATTGCCGATCTGCTTTCGCCGTACATTCTTGACATATCATCAAAAACTCGGGCTCTTACCGGAAGTCTCTGCACTACAACTGGTTCCCTACTAATAACTCGTCCGAAAACTGGTCGCGATGATTCTCGGAAGCGTGACATCATTCGTGATCTGTATTGTTTTTTGCACATGACGAAACAATTTTTTGCTTAAGACCAATATCTACTTACCCAATACCTCTATTTGTGGGGTAAATTGGTTCCCAAACATTGTACGCGAATGGGTCGCGATATGTGGGAATTTCATTTGACATTTCTGCAGCTCTGGATTGCCGCTTTGAAAAACTAAAAAAAAAACCAAAAAGTTTTTATGAGATATTTAAAAATTTATGCATGAACCCTACGAAAGAAAAAACCATTTACTAAATGATAAAAAAATTATTTAAGTCTGAATATGGTAGATAGTGAGCACGACTGGAAGGATTATTTTTATCGCCTTATAAGAAGTCGTTGGCTTTGCGTCTACCCCTGCGGGAAAATGTGGCAGAAGAAAGGTGGGTGGACAATTGAATGGCCGCCTTTAACAACTTGGGTGTGCGTAACTACAGGCTGCTAGCTAGAGACGGAGCAGGCTAGTTGCTGGTCCAGTAAGCGGTGTTGTGCTATCTTTAAAGGGAAACAAAGAAAACTACTACTACTACTTCTTTTCTTTTCGAGGGTAGGTGGAAAATATTCCATAAGACACTATGAGGACCGACCGCACGTGCTCATAATAGTGAGATTCTTACTCATAAGTGAATAAGTGAAATTAGCATTAAATTAACATGCGTAGATTTTGTTTCATTAAGGACAATACGCCAAGTCTTTGTCCACTCAAAAACGCTGTTGATAGCCCGTTGAAGCTTAATTGTTGCTGATTCAACCGTATTACTCACGGTCAATGAAGCGGTATCATCCGCAAATTTCGCTACAGTTGTTCCTTCTTCCTGCGGAATATTAGAAATAAGGATTAGAAATAAAATCGGACCCAGGACGCTTCCTTGTGAAACTCCTGCCGCGATTTCTTTGAATTCGGAATATTCGTTTGCGTGCTTAATACGGAAAAGTCTGTCTGCTAAATAAGAACTTAATATCTCATATATTTGTTTGGGAAAGGCTAATTTTAGCTTACGTTTTAATCCCGTGTGCCATACTTTATCAAAAGCCTGGGAGACGTCGAGAAAAACGCTAGAGCATATTTTTTTTATCCTCAAGGGCTTTTGTAATTTCATTGTTTATTCGATAAATCTGGTCGATTGTAGAGTGTTTAATTCTGAACCCGAATTGGTGAGCAGGAATTAATCGGCACTCTTCGATATTCGGGTGTAACCGTTTTAGTAAATTTTTTTCAAATACTTTTGACATAATTGGTAAAAGAGGTATAGGTCTATACGATTTCTTGTCATATGGGCATTTTCCCGGCGACCATTATGACCTCAGCTACTTTCCATTGTCGTGGAACGTTTAATAACCTAAACGAAGCATTTATGAGATAAACAAACATAGTAACTGCTTTCCTAGGCAACTCTTTTAGGACCTGTCCCGTAATTAAATCGTATCCAGGAGCTTTGTTTAGTTTAAATTTATCTATTTCATAGCACAGTTCAGCCAGCGATACACTTTTAATTTTAAAATTGTCAGGTATCCCCTCTAAGGCCATATCTTCGATTAGCTCTTGACCGTCAAAGGGCTTAAACGTTTCTTCCAAGTGATCGGCAAAAAAGTCGGCTTTTTTCCTTGTCTCGTTTCGCCCATTCGCCATTATTTGTTCTGATAGGAGGCGCTTGCGATTTTGGCTTTTTGATGCTTTTTATAGCTTTCCACATCGAATAGTTTGAACTCTTGTCCGCGGTGAGACCTTCAAGGTATGAAGAAACTTCGCGATTTTTAATGTCCTGAATCTTTTTTTTTGAAAGTGCTGCATATATTATTTAATATCGCTTTATGCTGCGGAGCCCGAGATTGTTGTCATTTTTTACGCGCTTTTCTTTTCTCCTTAACCAATTCGGTTATTTCCCGACGATATTTTTTGCTCTGATCTTTTGGTCTGATTTTTTTGCCGTATCCGTAGACGAATACGTCGTTTGCCTGACAAGTAAAATTCTACTCCAAATTGCATACCGGATTCATAGAGAATTTTTCCTTTTGGTGAAATGCATCGTGAACCCCAGAAGGTGTGTTTTGCATTAAAATCACCACCGACAACAAAGTTCCTTGTGAGTGAGTTAAAAATACTCGTGAAATCAAATTTTTCTATCTTTTCCCTTGGAGGGATATATATAGACGCGATATCATAAGTTTGTCTATTATTTTTTACACTTACCGTAATCATCTGAATATTAACATGCTCGATTTTTGTGCTTCTTGAATGCTCAATGCTGTCTTTTATAAACAAAGACGCTCCGCCTCTAGCCCTTTACGAAGGGTGATATTAATTTTTACACTTGATTCGTTCGTAAAATGCGTTTCAGAAGTCAAGCATATGTCGATAATATTTGTACGAGCAAAAACTTCAAGTTCGTCGATCTTTTGTAGAAGGCCATTCGCATTCCACATAATTATTTTTATTTTAGTTTTTGCGTTACTATTCATATTGATATTTATATGCGATGAAGTGAGCCCCGAAGTGTATGGTCAAGCTCGTCAAACTTTTCAAATATGCCTTTATTAATACGACTTTCTTCTTCCAGTCTAGCAAAAATTGCAGAAAAGACTTGTTCGACTGGGTCAGCCGCTGTATCGATTTGCTTATTAGCTTGGAGCGCCGCTTAAACGTATGTCTGTGGCCGAGGTTTTTACAACACTTTACTATTAATTATCTTTGCTCGCTGCTTTCTGGAAATTTCCTTAGCCATCGGCCCGGGAGTCGACGACTTTTCTTTTAAATGCCTTTCTCTCGCCAGTTTAGACGTTTCCTTTAAATTTTTTCGTCGTTCAATTGAATTGTTTGTACCTCTTTTGGGTTTATCATTCTTTTTAACTCCAACGGGTAACAATTTTTTCTTTACTACATCGCGCCTGCTTTGGCGCTCTTTAGCTACTTCGCAACCGCGATAGTTTGCCGGATGATTTCCCTTACAGTTTATGCAGGTTGGTAAATCCTGAATTTTAAGACCGCAATCTATAGACAAATGTTTCGCGGCGCATTTAACGAAACGCGGTTCTTTTTGACAATATGCGTTATCCCGCTTGCATTGAGGGATAAGTCTAGTCGTCTTACGCATCGGCTCAATTTTAACTACGATGTTAGGGATACTTTTTATATTGTAAAACTTTTTAATGTCTTCTGACTTTTCGAAGCCTGGCATAAATAGCGGAAGTCCGCGCTTAACTAAAGTTCCCACATCTTATTAACCGCGTCGATAATTTTGAAGCCTTTGGATTTAAGGTCTTGCAACACGTCGTCTTTGCAGCACGAAAAATGAAGTCCTCTGGCCACTACTCGGTGTGGCCTTACTGACTTATTTTCGTAAATGTACAATTGGATTTTCTCAGTATTTAGTTTTTGAGAAACCGCGCGGTAACTGTCGGGGTCGCTAACATTTATTTTCCACACGTTATTGTCCAAAGATGTTACTTTAAATGTTAACTTTAAGATTTCCTTAAGAAATTTATAAAGCTTGCCGTAGTCCGTTATTCCGATAACATTAATTGGCGGCGGAAGGTAAACGTTATCTTTAAGATTTTTTGCTTGCGTCTTCGTTGCTTTTTATTGGTTAAAGACGTCTTACGACTTTCTTTAACCACTACAATTTCTGGTGAGGAGCCGAACTTGGGTTTTTTATTTGGTCCCCGCTTAGTCGAATCAGTTTCGCGCTCTAACTCTTCTTCGTCCGTGAAGTAGTCGCGGCGACCTGGACTTAGCGTTTTACCTTCAGAGTGCTTACTACTTCTTCTAATTAAAAAAAAATATAAGGAAAGTCTACAATCCGCTTCGGGCGAACAGTATGATGCCCTATCCATATCCTTATATGCCTCCAATATAAAGTCCTTAAAAACATGGTGGATGACATTTTATTTCATGTTATATGAAATTTATAAGAAAATCATCTTCCAGCTTCCCAGCTTAAATTTAAAGGCCGAAGAATTGCGTACGGAAGGACGGACGGACGGATATTGCTAAATAGTCTTTTGGCCCTGAACATATATATATATACTTTCAGGGGTCTACGATGAATATCAAAAGGTGTTACAAACTATATGTCGAAATTAATATACCCTCAGGATAAGGTATACAAACCTGTATAGATTTCAGACGTTAGTGTGTTTGCTTGGGGCCTAGACAGGGCCGATTCTACTTCAAATCAAAATGCAAGGTAAAAAAAATAAAGTTAGACAAACAACATTACCCTAAATAGCGTATAGTTTCTCAACTAGTATACTATAAAGAATTTTTGTTTGGAATTATGAGTATAATAAGTGGATATGAATAAAGTGGCAAAGGATTCGCATTTTCTTAAATTTAAGAAAAAAAAATTATATATAAAGAACAATTAATCACACCAAAAACATCAATTTTTAGGAAGAGCCAAGTTTTCTTATACAAAAATCGCTTTTCCCTTAAAAGTCAGCCACAAAAAGTATTGAGATCTAAAAAAGAACGCCAAGTTTGTATTGTTATTATTAAAAAGTTCACAAATAGTACTTACAATTTCATACTTGGGAAAAAAAAACAACCCTGATGTAAAAAATTATAATTTTAGGTCTTTTGGAGGCTGAGTTGGTGAAGTGGGCGGCTAACACGCTCAAATCACAAATGTTACTGTTACTGTGCAAATTTCAATATACTGCCATGATTGGAAGTGCTCCATAGTTTTTATGATCTGTCAGTGTGTGAAAGTAAGTTACTATTTTTGCTAATTTTGGGGTCTTGTAACTCAGGAACTGCTGATGTGAAACAATTGAAATTTCGTATGAAGCCTGCTGCTACACGTCCCAATAAACCCTGTCGTAATCTATTTGTTGTAAGCGGTAAGTTAAAGGGAAGAAAAAATGCAGTGAGTTAGTTCCTGTAAATAAGGGTAAAATTGAACTTGGTTGGGCTGGCCCTTAATTATAGACAGTATGCTACAAAACATGACTTCGTTTTATTAGCTGAGAACCATAATATTTTACAGTAGGTTTGTTACTGCACATTTTACAATACATCGATACTACCATCACAAGTGCTCAAACGAAATAGCCAGTTGCATTCATCCCCTTCAACCGTGATACCCGTCATACCAGGAATGCTCATGAGTTCACCCTAAAGCCTGTATTTGGACGTACAGTGAAATATAAGGATTCGTTCCTCTGCCGCACAACACGAATGTGGAATTCTCTAACTCACTCTGTTTTTCCTGACCAATACAATTTGCAAACGTTTAAAATTAATATGCACCGGTTTCTCTCCCTGTCTTACCTTACTTCCTTAATGCCGATGCTGTATTACTTTCAACATTATAAGGGTGCTAACAATCCCTTTTGCATGTGCAAATTATAAAACAAAGGATTTAATAAATTCATTTTTCCACTGCAACATTCTCTAAATTATATATTACAGCCCACAGAAAAAGTTTAGTTATACAAGAAAAGCGATGAAAAACCTTCAATTAGAGTAAGACAAAAGCAAATATATAAAATATGAATAATAAAAAATAAATATGTACATATAAAAAGTACAATGAAATAGAAAAAAATGTAAACTACATGCATAGGTATGCACACATCATGACTAGAATTAAAGTCGTTGTTAGTAAAAGTATATATTCTATTATATTTTTGGTTAGTAGCATAAATAAATATAGACAAAACAAAAAAAAAATTAATAAATAAATGAATGAATAAATAAATAGGTAAATAAAAAATTAATTGGTAAATAAATTAATTAATAAATAAACAAGTAAATAAATAAATATTTATATGTATAAATAAATATTTATATGTATAAATAAATATTTATATGTATAAATAAATATTTATATGTATAAATAAATATTTATATGTATAAATAAATAAATTAACAAATAAATAAATAAACAAATAATTATGCCAATTTATAAATTTATATATCAAAAATGGTAAACATATAAAATTACACAAATAAATAAATAATAATAAACAAAATTTAAAGACGGCTCTTATTTTAATCGTTTAGATATATACGATTCGTATATAATTGGTTAACAAGTGCGTTGTCAGCAAAACTGCACTACATGTTACTTTTTCTTGGGTAAATAGTATCAGATGGAATTATTATTCGGTCTATAAAATGTTTTAAGCAGCTTTTGTAGCTATGGCTAATAGTTCTGAAGTTATATCATTACTCTTCACTCAAAATCCGGACATTTTCACTTGAACTTGCTAGCCTTTGAGTTTCGCTGATGGTAGACCCCACTATTATGGAAAGCACTTTGGAAATTAAAAATCTTGTCTTTTCTGGACCCCCAGATGCCAGGACGTGGTACAACTAGGGTATAATAGTCTAAGAGCCCCTAGAAAACTTTGAGCTGATGCTATAAACGAAAGTCTTTAATTTTAAAATTTCTCAGCCCACATTTTCTTCCTTTACGCTGACGACCAGTTGCATAGTGTTGTTTTCATTAACGGGCCACGGCAATAAAAATAATTCGGCCTCCGAATAACCGTCAACTTGTAGCAAGTGTTGTATTATGGACAAAGCAGTGCTTAAATAAAAACATTCCAAAAAGTGAGACCCACTCCTTAAAGAAAACGCTCAACATTTTGCGAAGAGGCTAAACATATCGCAGTTTCGAGCAAGTAATGATTGGTGGCTTGGGGGAGCTTAAAAAAAATTTGTGGTGAAAGGCGTTCAGTAAATTTGGGCTTATGCAATAGATGTATTGAACGTCTTCCATAGTTATACCGAGCAAGGAATTTTTAATGCTGATGAGACAGCTTTATTTTTTAAGTGGCTCCCATATAAAATTTTTATGTTTAACGGAAAGGAATGCCACGGAAAGGAATGCCATTTCCTATTCGTCTTATTGAAGAAATCAAGATGTTTCAGAGGTCTTAAAACTCTGCCAGGATAGCGAACGAAATTTGTACATACTGGCTGAAAAAAATGATAAACAAATGAAAATTAAAAAAGGGTTTTGTTGTAGACGACTGTACATGAACACGATAACTTACCAAAACTGTAATTCATAAAGGTATTGTTTTTACCTGCTAAAACAACGACCAAACTTCATCCCTAAGATCAAGGCATTATAAACAATTTTAAGTCATACGAAATGAAAGACCCGAAATCAGTATGCTCCAGGCGATGCGATTTGCCAGAAAAGCTTGGGCCTTCGTTAATGAAACCACAATAAAGAATTGTTTTAAAAAATCTGGCTTTGAAATTACTGAAATACACGAAGGAACTGAAGAGCGGGAGTTGAAAGAAAGTGTCAACCGGAGGTTACAGCGGATGAATGAAATAAATAATCAACAACGAACGGGAGTCTTCCTTCCTCGTTTCTATTACTACGTTTCTGTGGACTGTGAACCTTTAATATCTGTATAGAAAACAGAAGAGGACTTTGAAACCTACTGTCCATCTTCTTCTGTGTAAGTTGACGATGATGATAATGATGAAGATGAATTGTGTCCCGAAGTGCAAGAACAAGTGTTAACAAACTATATTAATATTTTGAGTCGGTTCTTCTGACCAAAATTAGTTCGAGAAAATGTATAAACTGCAAAAAGAGTGGATGCAAATAACCAGCACAAAACAGAGTTAACTGACCGATTTTTTGTATGTTTTTAAAATGAATTCTTTATTTGAGTTCCATGATATTTTTCAAATTTTAGTGATGGAGTTTTCAGTTAAAGCAATATGTCGCTATGCTATAACTTAGGTTTTTTTTTAAATTTTTTTTGTTTTCAGCCTATGGATTATGTATGTATGTTGTTTTATTAAATAAATTTGTTTTTATAGTTTAAGAGCTATAATATGCATTATGTTTTTAAATTTATTTAAAGGCCTTCTTAAGTAAAACAAATATTTCCTCTACCTATATAATTGAGAAACTGGAAACTGCAATACCAGGATAGATAGATAGATTCCAATTAACCAGGTTCAAACGTATATACATTATAGGCTAAGGCTAACCGATAACGAATCTGCAAAACAAAAACCATTTAGATGCATTTCTCTGAACAACAGACCAGTTGAAAAAAAAACAGTTCCAGATATACTTATGACTAAGCGAAACCAAAACCACAGACAGTTCAAAGTTCACGCTTTTGCGGCAGTTGTTTTGTTAGATTTATACAATTGCATGTTTAAATTGTTGACATCCGTACAAAATAAGCCAGGAAAGTTTTGTGATATTTATACTCTATCCTAAGGGTATATTAATTTTGACACATAGTTTGTAACACCCCTTAATATTCGTCGCAGACCTCTAAAAGTATATATATTTATGATCAGGACCAAAATCTAAGACTATATAGCAATGTCCGTCCGTCCGTCCGTATCAACTTTTGAGGCCTTCAAAATTATGCTAGGAAGCTGAAATTTGGAACATATACTCCCTAGGGTTCCGAAATGGTAAAGTGTTAAAATTTTCAAAATACGCCCACTGCCACGCCCACAATTTAGAAAAAACCGTTTTAAGGCTTAATTTAGAGAGATAAAGTTGTACAACCTTCACAAGTTATGTAGGTACTGCCCACCTTTATTAATTTGTCATATAAAGTTTTTTGCCACGCCTACTTTTTGTGGGCGTTTTTCACTAAAATGCTGTTTTCTTCGAAAATTTTCATAGAAATCGAAAAAGAATGTTTAACAATATATTATGCCAATATTTTTCTCAATATATCGCCCATACAAAGTTTTTGGCCACGCCCACTTTTGGGGGCGTTTTTTTGAAAAAAATATTTGTTTTTCTATAAATTTCATAGAATGAAATAAAATGCTATCCATCATCTTCCTAATGCTTTTTTTCTTTGGGGTACATAGGGATAAGGATAGGGTATCATACTGTTCGCCCCAAGCGGACTGTAGCCTTTCCTTATGTTTTTATTCTATTTGCAAGCAAAACAGTGCATCATTCATAAGTCCTTCTCTGTCCTTCCTTTACACCTCTTAGCCAACTTTTTTTTTCACGAAAGAGACAATTTATATCTCTTCAGCAGGATTTGTTGAGCAGGGTTTGGTGAGTTCGCAATGATATCAGCAGAATTTTCAGTTGTCACACATATATTGCTGCTTTACCTAATCCTCTTCGTGATGAGAGCGAATATTTTTACCATTTATTTTTTAGTGTCACAATTACCTTCAGATGCATTTACAGCTTTTGTAACTTACTTTACTTATTTACTTGCAATTTTTTTTATCTCATAACGGGTCTCTTTTAGACACACAGTGGATGAATGTATTTTTCTTTCTGTATTGTGGCTCATATCCACTGAATAGTTAATATATTCCAAAACAATGTTCATTATATTGACTGATTAGTTTATTTTTTTGCTTGTGGCCCGCTTAGGCGGTAGAAGGGTACGCTGACAAAAACAAATCTTAAACATAAAATTTAATAATGAAATACGTATGTGTGAACGACTCAAAACGGCACGGATTAGTTAAATGGCATCAAGAGCGCGTGATGTTACACCCTCTTCCGAAAAAAAGTAAGGGAACAGAGCCATCGTCATCCTTTAGGTACCTGTTAACATACCTATTTTCTTTTCAACTTTGACGGAAAACAGATTTTATATGGAGTTTCCAATGGCTCAAAAGACCCCTTAGATTGACAAAATTGGTTGCAAAATGTTTCTCTTTTTAAAGTGCATAGCTCCATCCCAATTTAGCCACTAGGCAACCACTGGTAAACCGCGTGTTGCTACAACGCGTCATTCAATTTTGTTTTATATCTTACAAAACTCGTTTTAAAACGTTATTATTTGTAGAAACATATTTTTATTTTGTATAAGCACCAATATTTACTTGTTGAAATCCACGCCCCAAATTCACCCTCCGACAACACAACACTAGAAGTTGACTTCTATGAGTAAAATGTTAAAATGCATCGTTTCTACATGAAATATAAAAATTGATTTTCAATAAACTGGAAGAAAATTATCCTGGCAGATTAAAATACATGAAATCTTTTAATTTTTATTTGTTTAATAATTGTACCCTGGGAGGGAAAGGGTAAGAGCCAAAAAATTCGGGAAAGCAAGAAAGATCTATCGCTCTGGAGTTCGGGAACTTATTGCTTAACAAACGTTAGATTACAGATATATTTTTAACTCAAAACATGACTTTGCGTTTGGACCTCCCAGCCTTGGGAATGCTACAACTATTGGGTGTGTTCGGTGTTAAATTTTGTATGCCAATTCCTTCGCTTTTGACCGTCAAGCTGCTTTTCTGCACGGTACCCCACAAAGCCTTATAAATACTAAACTTAAATTAATTTAGTGAACATTTGTGTATTGGATTTTTAAAATCACACAAAAAAATAAAGTGCTCGAAAAGCGTTTTTGAACCGCAAAATGTATCGAAAATGTATTTAAATCACTTTTTAGGTTTTGGAAAATTAGATTTGCTCAAAAACGACACCTACGATTTTGTTGTAATTTTGCACATTGGACACTCTTAACATAATTTTTCGACAAAAAATTATCAAAATCGTTAGAGCCGTTTTTGAATTTAAATTTAACAAAATCGTTATATCGAAGTATGCAAATTTGTTCATCTTTATAGTAAAAAAAAACTGTAATTTTTTTTTAATTCCTTTTATTAGTTTTCAAAATATTGCCAGTTTTATAAATTACCGTTAATCGATTTTTTTTTTTCAAAAACTGCAGAATTTTTGACCTATCCAAAACATCCTTAGCACAAAAAAAGATCTAAATCCTTTGAAAAACTTTTGAGAAAAATAGTGTTAAGTGATTTTCACAAAAAAATTTGTATGGCAGGTACCGTTATTTCAAAAGATAAAGCAAAAAATAAAAAGATGCCCCGAGATGTAGCAGATGTTGTAGATGTAGATGTTGTAGATGTAGACAGACAGACCGACGGACTGCATTGGCGGACCCACTTTTTTGGACTTCTCTATAGTCGTAATATAATCCCTCATACGCAGTTTGAGTATACTAAGTAGTATACGAGAAAGTTAAAAACAAAGCTAACCGCCTGCCTGAATTAAGTCACTTTCTTTGAAAATATTAACGAATAATATTTCAAGTATTTTAATACTCAACTATTAATAAATCCATTTTGTGTGTGTGTTTTTTTATATATTTCTATCTATTTACAGTGAAACCCACTACTGAAGATTTAAACGAAAATAATTTTTCAATGAAGATAAGAACAAGATTAATGTCTGCACAAGTTTATAACAATCAATCTTCTTCATCACCAAAGAAAGAGAAATCTACCTGCACAAGCAGTTTTTTTTAACTTTAAAAGAAAATAGGGAAACCTAGTGATTTAAAATTATTTCCGAAACCAGCAAAACACATTTTACTTAATGCAGTTAGGGTTTATAAAGCTTTAGAGATTTAATGTGAGGTTCCATGCAAAATTATATTTCCTTGAATTAAATGTTTGTTTCGACGAATGTGTGGAAATAATTTTAAGCGTCGCCCAGTGGGCTGTTTATGCAAAAGTGCCAGCGAAATTAATTTTTCGCAAACATTTTTGTTATTTTTACATGCGATTTTTTTTGCTTGATATATCTGTTAATATCCGCTTGGGGCGAACAGTATGATACCCTATCCATATCCCTATATGCCGCAAAAAAAAAGCATTCAGAAGATGATGGATAGCATTTTATTTCATTCTATTGAATTTAAAATTTTTTTTTTTAAAAAACGCCCCCAAAAAGTGGGCGTGGCCAACAACTTGGTATAGGCGATATATTGGAAAAAATATTGGCTAAATATCTTGTTAAACAGTTTTTTCCGCTTTCTATGAAAATTTTCGAAGAAAACAGCATTTTAGTGAATAACGCCCACAAAAAGTAGGCGTGGCAAAAATATTTTTACATTCTACCATTTCGGGACCCAATGTTCCAAATTTCAGCTTTTTAGCTTTAATTTAAAGGCCTATAAATTGGTGACGGACGGACGGATATATAATTATATATACTTTTAGGGGTCTATGACGAATATTAAGGGGTGTTACAAACTATGAGTCAAAATTAATATATCCTTAGGATAGGGTATAAAAAAAATTATAAATTGGTTAAAACTGAATCATTTATTGTTTTTTGTAACAGCTCTTATTTCACACTTTTTCGACTTTACATTGAATAGAAAAAATCATTCAAGATACATTTAGCCAAACTTGAAGGGTAATAAATCCTTCTATATCTCTTTATATATAACTAGGAGTACCAATTGCAGTAAAGGTTAAGCCCGGAGATTTTAAAAATTGATTTTGTCCTTACACCAAAAATAACAACACCACTAAGCAGCGAGTCTTTTGTTTTAATTAAAATTGGTAACTTCATCATCATCTGACTGCATCATTATAAAATGACTTCCGTTCCTCTTATAAATGCGAAGTGCTTTATTAATTTTTTTCGAAATTTAATCACATCAACGTAGATAAATGTTCCATGCTATGAAAATTAGTTAATAAAAAACCCAAGTTCTTAGTTAATGCGAATTTTTCAAAGCAAACGATATTTTATTGAAAAATTACCACAAAAAATTATACGTGACACACTTGTTAAAGAGGTTAGATGATGTGAATTCTTATCCTTTCCCATTAACTTTAAAACATTTTTTATTATTATTAAAGTTGGATATATCCTTTATCGCCGAAGTTGTTTAAATTTAGAGCTGAAATTGAACCAGAACTTAATATTTCTTATCATGACTGACAATTTCTGATTTCGTTTCGATAGGATTTTATGGCGCGGCGTAGTGCTTGTTGCAAAATGCGACTAAGGAGGAGGAATTACTTCTAGGCAAATTAAACATCCAGGTGAGCCTAGCGACATATTTAAGACCTGCCCCAAAAGTGTGCATGCAAATCCGTGGGTAGAGACGACTGGAAATCACCGGTATCATAAAAGTAAGATCAATCAAGAACTTATATCAGGAGCACGCACTTGTTAAACCAACAAACTCGCTTAACCTGGCATTATGGCAATTCACGTTCAGAGAAACACTACCCCGCCAGGCACTTCCAATGATACGTATGGTTGTGATCCTGGGACGAGCAGAAATGCACGGGTTAGAGCTATTCGGTTTCCGGGGGATAGCAAAATAATGCAAAGACTTAATGCGAAACCTAAGGGTCGCGAGTTGGAACGTTTGAAGTATGAGTGGTCGCAGCTACGAACTGGAATAGATGATGTTAAGAAGGCGATTGGACATCTTGTTTGATTTCCACAACCTCATCAAGAATATCCCAAAGGATGAGCTTTTGTTTGTTGGCGGAGATTTGAATGGACATGTCGGGAAGTCTAACGAAGACTATGAAGACTGCCATGGAGGACTAGGATATAGCAACAGGAATTCTTCTGGTGGAGACATCCTAGGCATGTGCGATACGGTCTGATCGTTTTTAATTGCAATGCTCATCAAACCGAGCCGGCACTTGGTCACTTATGGCAGTGGCGGAAATGAAACCCAGATTGAAGCCTATTTATACATGCGATTTTGTTTGCTTGATATATCTGTTAATTCCTGAAATCATAAATAAAACATAAGAAAAGGCTACAGTCCGCTTGGGGCGAACAGTTAGAGTTAAAGATTGCAAGGTAATCTTGGGAGAGGCAATCACCGGACAACACCGTCTCCTTCTGACAGAAGTATTCATGGAAAAGAAGAACAAAAATAAACAAACAAAGGTTTCTGCGAGAATTAACTGGTACAACTGGTCATTTATTATCAGCATGGAAAATTTTCTCCGTAATAACACCAACAAAGTTGAGGAAAAAGAATGCAGCGCACAAGATATGTGGGATTCCTTACAACGAGCCTGCTTAGAGAAAGCTAAAGAACTGCTTGGAGCCTCGAAGAGTCACTACCAGCACGGAAAGGAAACTTGGTGGTGGACAGAGGAAATTCAAGCAGCAATAAAGGAAAAGAAAGTGACTTTCAAAGCTTGGTCAAAGTGCGCCTCTAATAATATAATTGAAAAAGATCGTCTTGAAGTGGAATACAAACGTTGCAAAAGTATCGCGAAGAAAAAGTGTGCCCAAATTCAAGCTAAGAAAAAGATCGTCTTGAAGTGGAATACAAACGTTGCAAAAGTATCGCGAAGAAAAAGTGTGTGGAGAGTCTGAATCAGGAGTTGGAGGAGGTATCTTCTTCGCCTGCTGATAGGAACCAGGTAACCCACGACAAAACACGAACAAGGGAACAACAATTTTCAAGATTGCCTCACAGAGAAGAAGAAATGCTCAGGAAATTCGTTCGCCGAAGTTCATTAACAGTGCTCAAGGCCAACTACGTGTGCACTACGAAAGAAAATTTACACAGGTGGCGAGAATATTGCGAGCAACTTTTAAAGGAACAGTTTTCCCGGCTATATTTTCCACGAGCCGCCCCCAACAATGAAGAAGTGACTGACATAACAGTCGAAGAAGTTGGAAAAGCGGTTAGAACTCCAACAAGAGAAAAGCGGTTGGGCCGGATGATATACCCAGTGAGGTCTGGAAAAAGATGGGAGACATCGGGCTCAGATGGGTCATGATTCTTATCTTCAAACTCATGAGAGGTGTGCCCAACCAGTGGAGGGAAAGTTATGCACAAGGAAAGGGAGATACGCGAAGCTGTGATAATCACCGTTCAATTAAATTGATGTCAGACACATGCAGATCGTTGTGCGGGTTTTAGATGTTCGACTAAGACAAATAATACGGCTGTCTGATGACCAGTGTGGGTTTGTCGCGGGTAAATCAACCACAGATGCAATCCAAAGTATAAGGATCATAATTGAAAAGCATTGAGATTCCTTAGTGCATATGATTATGGTTGATTTTAAAAAAGGATTCTATAGATAAACAAGAGATCTGATATGGGTAGCGCTTAGACAACGAGAGTTCCTGAAACCTACGTACAGATGATCATGGACATGTACGAGGGAGCGAAGGCAAAAGTCAGATGTCCTGCAGGATTCACCGATGAATTTCCAATAAAATTCTGTGTTCACCAGGACGTGTCTTAAGTCCTTTGCTCGACCGTGGCAAGAAAACTCTGCCATCTTCTGTGACCGAAAAATGTCCCCGAAGCTGAAAGGAAGGCTCTACACCGCAGTTCTGCGTCCGGCACTCACATACGGTTCACAATGCTGGACAATGTACAAAAAGTATGAGGGCAAATTAACAGAAGCTGAGATGAAGATGATTCGCATGACGGCAGGAGTAACAAAGCTTGATCGAATTAGAAGTCCAAGAATCCGAGGAAGCCTTCACGTCAAAGAACCCGTCTCGAAAAAATTGGAGCACCACTAACTCAGCTGATATTGTCATGTTCAAAGGAGGGATCCTACGAACCCCGTCAAAAAGGCAATGGCAATCAACATTTCCTTACAATCGCGTAATAGAGGCAGGTCTTAAAACTCCTGTATCACACTAATGCAGAAACACCAGCATTTGATTGGCCTCAATGATGAAGTTATCCAAAATTGGGATGCCTGCAGATATCTTTTGAGATCGAAATGGCGAACCCCACAGGCGGACCAGTAGGAATGCAGTGAAGTGGGAGGGTTATGATCCTTGTAATCCTGATCATAATCTCGTCGTTAAATTGACGAGAATTTTATGGCGTCTGTGCCTTATTACAAAACATATTCTTTTGTAACATGCTAAGAATAATATTATTACTCCTTGAGCTAAGCTATCGTTTTGCCTTTGCAGTTTTTGCAAACACTTAACCGGTCCATATGCCCAGAGAAAATAGTCACTATTTTTACTCTCCGACTGGATGTTGAAAATCGAAAGTTATCTAGCATTCTGTTTTGAAAAATTGCATGATATTTGTGAAAGATGACACAAAATATGTCAGTTTTCAACTCTATGTTCTGTTTGTCACTTGTTTCCTATTCAGTGTTCGTGTGCTTTTACGATGAAATTCTTTGCAAGGTTGTTGGGTATATCAAATCCAATGACAGTGACAGCAAAAGAAATCCAAATCAAGTAAAACTCTACATCCCCACTGGACGCATAAATTGTGAATACTGCAGCCACAAGCATCACGTAAGCTTGGTCATATATCAAAATTCTGAAAGTATTTCTAAGAAATCTATTTCCAGCTATTTAAGTGTCCCAATATGAAGTGCACCCATCAGAGTAAGCAGCTAAAATTGTGATATTTTTTTTTTAAATAAACGAACAAACTTTTGTTTTAAATATATTATGTATTCTTTATTTCTTTGGTGTTTGTTCATATTGAAGAAGTTTCCGTCTCAAAGTAAATAATCAATCTTAGTTTAATTGCTTTCTATCTCTGCGTGCAATTTTGACCAGTACCTTAAAATGGATTCCAAGAATTGCAATAATTACGATACACATTTCTTAACAAAATGATATGTTAGAGTAATTAGCGCTTTGCTAATTTGGAATGAAAATGGTTTCGGGTCATGTGTTGTGCTACCGATGACAGATCCTAATTAAATACAGGTACATGATCGTGTTTGAAAAGGATATCTACTGGTCAGGAAGATAATACGCAATGGCCATTTGAATTGAATCAAGGGCGTAATTCTTAATAGTTGCTTAATTTACGCAATCTAGAACAAATAAAACAACAAGTATTGATAAATATTGGTTATTTATTTTTTTCTTCTAAAATATATGCATACTTATTCCTACTACAGGAATAGGTACCTGTCTGAAATCGTAAGCTATGAGAGTCAACTTCGAGTGAATAAAACAAATTTTTTAAGTTGACAATAAAACCCGAGTTATGTTTATCTTCGAGTGAATAAAACCGCACTTAAACGAATTATCAGAAACAAAATCTATGCGGTCAAACCCGGTATGCAAAATGACGCGCAAAAAAGCTTTAATAATCAGGATGAATCAAATAACGATTACATATTGCATATTGCAAGCTAGAAATCAGGTGCATGGAATTTATTTTGAAACTTGCCTTCTCACTTCGACAAGAGGGAGACGAAATTGATAAATCTATTAGGACATTTTCCCGATAAACCAAAGCAAGGACTTGGAAATACCAATGAGCGACATACTCGCTCGAACAACTGGAGTCAATAGAGAGGTCATAACTAGGATCAAAATAACACTTAATGTTTTGATTTGCAGGGAAGTAGTAAATACAGTTAAATTTTGGGAGTACACCAAGAACACCGCAGAGCTATTGAAACAAGAGTACCCTGAAAACCAACTTACACCTACTCTTCATAAAGTTTTGGTTTATATTCAAAATATCATCGAATACCAATTAGTAATACTTGGAGAATTGTCAGAAGAAGCCCAGGAGTTCAACAATAAGGACGGAAAGAAATACAGATATCAAAATACGTGCAAAGTTTCAACTCTCCCTTTAATTATGGAATACAACGTCGTTCAAGTGGTGCTTCGGCTGGCTTCCTAGTAGCGCATTCTGTCAATCCAATTTTCCAAGACCTTTTTGATGTCTTCGGGCTGTAGCTCACGGATTGCTTGGATGATATCGGCTTTAAGTGCTTGAATCGTTTCCGGTTTGTTGGCATAACATCGATCATTCACGGTTCCCCAAAAAAAACAAAGGGGTCAAATCGCAGCTCCGAGGCGGCCATTTGAAATCGCCAAGAAAAGATGATCTTTAGTCCAAATTAAGTAAGTTAAGATCGATGGCGAGTTGATGTTCGTGATATGAGTTTTACACTCATTCTCGTCTGTGCGCACCATACGCCCCCAAAAAGTGGGCGTGTTCAAAAAATTTGTATGGGTGATAAATTTCTATGAAAATTTTCGACGAAAACATTTTAGTAAAAAACGCCGACAAAAAGTAGGCGTGGCAAAAAACCTTATATGACAGACTTATAACGGAGGGCAATGTCTACATATCTTGTGAATGTTCTAACAGTCTATCTCTCAAATTATAGCTTTAAAATTGTGGGCGGATTAAATTCTCCAAATTCCAGATTCCTAGCGTAAATTTAAACGCCTCAAAAGTTGATAAGGACGGCCGGACGGATATTACTAAATAGTCTTAGGTTTTGGTCCTGATCATAAATTCGTCTACAACGAATATTAAGGGGAGTTACAAACTGTGTGTCAAATTTAATTTACCCTTAAGGATAGGCGATATCTTTATTCGTTTATGAGCTATGATTTTTGCAACCAAAAAAGTCAATACGGGCCAATGTGCACACATAATATATTAAGAGAAAAAAACACAATTCCTGTGAAGCATGCATTAACACATTTGAGCTCTCTTCCGCTCGATGTAGGTGATATTACCCTTCGTCGACTGTCTAATACAAATGTTATGAACTTCAGACCCGACCCACCTAAAAGACCATATTTTTTGCCAGAAGCTTTGTAAATACATCTAGCCTGCGGTCTTCTTCTTTTTATAGTGATAGCAAAAACTTCCAAAAGAAATTCGGGCGTCTGTTCTGCAACCCAAAGAATAATGCCATCCAATATTGTGTCAATCGAAGACTCAGTCATCATTGCATTCAGCAGACGCTATTCGTTCAGGTACTGAGAAAATTTCCATAGAACAAGCAAGTTTGTCAGAGAACGTGTTCAGTCGTCGACCGAATTCCAAAGAGTTCTTGAGTTAAAGCACTAATTTAGAAGCGATAAATTATTAAGTGTATTAAGACCGCTCCAACTGTTCACCACAATACCGATGAAGAAGAACGAGGAGAACGAGGCCGTCATTGTCACATTCCATCAAAACGCCGGACAGATTTTAAAACCAAGCAGCGGAAATGCTATTACCGCGTGCGATTGTTCCTGACCGAAACCATTATTGCAGACGAAGTTCCTCCATCATTGCATCAGATGGCATATCTATTTAATAGGCGTCATAAGATAGTTTTAGTGAACTGCGAGTTATACCAAAAAACACGAATAATTCCCTTCAGGATCAAGACGTAGTGAGATTATTCATCAAGAGCACATTTTTAGTATCTACCCAACTCTTCGATCATCTCCAACGCCGCATGCGCTTTCAAACATTTATTTGCTAGGCCTGATCCGACTGAAAGAATAGCCACATCATCAGATTAAGCTTTCACAAAGAGACTAGGAGTGTTGAACGAGGTCAGCAGAGTGCACCATCATAACAGTGGAGTTAAAATGCCATCCCGTAGTAAGCACCTGTAACCATCATCGTCCAGATCTTTAGCATTTCATAAACACCATAATCAATGAGTCAAAAATCCACAGGAATTATATATTTTGCCAAGCTAGTTTTGAATACACTGCCCACTGGTGCCTTATGAGAACCTATACTTTGTAATCAAGGGGAGTGGAGTGGTGTACTCATTGCAGTGCATTGTTTCGTAAACTCTTTGTTATAATCCTTTAGCTGGCTTGAGCATCGATTCTGCGTGTTATTGCTTAATAAATTTGGATTTTGTTTGTCTTATGCCTACATATCTATAGTTTTTTTCACGCATATAGCGCTAAAATTCTTTCATATAGTATGAGAGAGAATATTAATTATTGTACTGCGCGTCGATGGTGATTTTAATTTATCGTATATTTTTTGTGGAAGAGCGATTAAGGATGGTGATACGTTAATTGCCTCTTAAGCAAAATCTGAGAGCAAGGTTTTGTTATTTGTCGACAATTATATGAATATTAAGTTGTGTTTTAATGCAATTAATTGAGATTCAAAATTCGATGAATCGCATATTTTACTTAGAATTAACCAGTGTGAGGTAGTCACTTTAGCCTCATACCATCAACTCCTACTACCCGCCTGGACGAGGATGTTTGCTGAGTGTCTAGTACCTCGACTAGACATGGGATAACCAACCCCTGTGGAAGCTCGTTGGTTGTGGCTGAAGGGTGAGGAGTGCCATCTCACTAAGACACTCTTTTCTGTTTCCGGGCGGCAGCAAACGAATTTTAAGGATGGAGTTTTAAGGGTATACGAGTTGCCTTAAAATATTTGAATACCAGATTTTATACGCATCTCCAACACTTAATCAGAGTGGTGGAAAAGAGCTGGTGGCGGATGAGGCCAACGGCAGCACTCACCTCCTCGAAGTGGGTTACTGGCTCTGGAATTTTCCGGCCCTCCAGATTGGGGATGTGCATAGGCCAGTGTCGAAACGGACTTGGGCTTATCAATTGCGCTACGTGACGTTATGTTACTACAGCAGGCACGAGATTTATCACCTCAATAAACATAGAGGAACACAAATCAGTGAACCATCAACCAGATTTATCACGTTGCGATCGCCATAAGGTACAGCTAAGGTATATACTTTAGATGTGCGAACATTCTGAACTACCTATAGTTGCATCTAAGGTACTTCTTCTAATATCTCAGATGCCACAACAACGGCGAAGTAATATGATGATATTCAGTCAATTGCAGTCAGCATTAAGAGCTGAAGACCTGTGGCATATATGGCGAGAAGCTGGGCTTCAACCGGCCTCTACCCAAAACCCCTGGTTTGATGAAGAGTGCAGCAAAACAACGTTGCGTTGCATAAAGGACCAGAGCGCCTTGTGAGATGAAACGACGAAAGACCTTGATGTTGGCTCATAGCTTGTTGCTGCTGTTACCAAATCCTGACCAGCAAATTGTTTAAGCGTAGCTAGTGAGAAAGATTTTGACACAATAAAACAAGTCCTGCACCTTACAGCATCGTGGAACCATAAACGCTAATAAGACCATAGATGTGATTATTCCACACCCATTGTGCCTAAATGGAATAGTGGTTTATTGTATTCAATATGGAATGTCTTCTATTGAGACGTCTTCAGCAAAAGAGTGTATTTATTTACTATGCTTTACTCGTCTTCCCGTGTGATTTACCTGGCCACATGCTCAATACAAATTTTTGAGCGCCGTTTCATTTTGCACCTTCCTGACGGCTAGGAATGGAGCGGTGATGGGTGGATCGGTTTTAGGCCGAGCGATACCGTCGTGTAGAAAGATGGTTCACTCATGAACGGTCTCTGCGGTGCCGGAATCTACTCCAATGATTATCGGATCAAATTATCTGAGTCCTTAGGTAGACAAACCACTGTCCGTCAGGCTCTTTTGGTTTTCTCAGATAGCCAAGCTGCTTTAACGCCTGCTCTACTGATACGTGTACCTCCAAAATTGTAGAGGAGGCTGTATGTAATCTGAACAGGCTGGCGAGGCTAGGGAAGGCTCGTTACCAGCCTTTGTCGGATCAGAGCCAACCTTAGGGTTCTGATCATCTTTTCACAAAAGTGAAATAACTGAGCGCTTACGTCTACATCACACCGAGTACTGGCGTGATTTGTCATTATGCAGGCATTCGGAACTGGTAGTTGACGGTCCCAAACTGAGCAGATTAAAATATCAGCTTAGACTGAGAAGATGTGACTTGAAGGCCCTAATTGGCCTTGTTACTGGTTTCAGTCCTCTCAACGAGCATTTAAATTCTCACGTCATCTGTGGCTGCCCCGATTTTGCCAGAACAAGACTTGCTACTCTCAGCAAATATTTTCTGTACGAGTGATTTATATAAAATCGAACTAGCTGACCTCCTTCGCTTACCCAAAACCAGTGGAAGGTTGGTTAAGTACGAATTGCGCTTGGTACTAGTTGATCTATTGCCATTTTTGGCAGCCGGGCTGGAGTACAATGGACAGTTAGGTCTAAGTGCTTGTCATCCTTGGATGAACCCCACTCCAAATACAATACAATACAATACAATACAATACAATACAATACAATACAATACAATACAATACAATACAATACAATACAATACAATGCAATACAATACAATACAATACAATACAATACAATACAATACAATACAATACAATACAATACAATACAATACAATACAATACAATACAATACAATACAATAAAATACAATACAATACAATACAATACAATACAATACAATACAATACAATACAATACAATACAATACAATACAATACAATACAATACAATACAATACAATACAATACAATACAATACAATACAATACAATACAATACAATACAATACAATACAATACAATACAATACAATACAATACAATACAATACAATACAATACAATACAATACAATACAATACAATACAATACAATACAATACAATACAATACAATACAATACAATACAATACAATACAATACAATACAATACAATACAATACAATACAATACAATACAATACAATACAATACAATACAATACAATACAATACAATACAATACAATACAATACAATACAATACAATACAATACAATACAATACAATACAATACAATACAATACAATACAATACAATACAATACAATACAATACAATACAATACAATACAATACAATACAATACAATACAATACAATACAATACAATACAATACAATACAATACAATACAATACAATACAATACAATACAATACAATACAATACAATACAATACAATACAATACAATACAATACAATACAATACAATACAATACAATACAATACAATACAATACAATACAATACAATACAATACAATACAATACAATACAATACAATACAATACAATACAATACAATACAATACAATACAATACAATACAATACAATACAATACAATACAATACAATACAATACAATACAATACAATACAATACAATACAATACAATACAATACAATACAATACAATACAATACAATACAATACAATACAATACAATACAATACAATACAATACAATACAATACAATACAATACAATACAATACAATACAATACAATACAATACAATACAATACAATACAATACAATACAATACAATACAATACAATACAATACAATACAATACAATACAATACAATACAATACAATACAATACAATACAATACAATACAATACAATACAATACAATACAATACAATACAATACAATACAATACAATACAATACAATACAATACAATACAATACAATACAATACAATACAATACAATACAATACAATACAATACAATACAATACAATACAATACAATACAATACAATACAATACAATACAATACAATACAATACAATACAATACAATACAATACAATACAATACAATACAATACAATACAATACAATACAATACAATACAATACAATACAATACAATACAATACAATACAATACAATACAATACAATACAATACAATACAATACAATACAATACAATACAATACAATACAATACAATACAATACAATACAATACAATACAATACAATACAATACAATACAATACAATACAATACAATACAATACAATACAATACAATACAATACAATACAATACAATACAATACAAGACATGAAGCCCCAATCCCTCAATCCGTTCAGAAAGACACATTATGGGACGCAGAGTTCTTATCCATTCGTTTCTACTCTTCTAACTGATTTGTCGCGTAAAAAGGCTCAATCGTAGAGGTCCTCTTAGGAAAATAAAGTTTGTTATATCTAAAGCCGAATTTTAAGCACATTGTACCTTTAGAGGATCCGTGTGGCATTTCACAGCTGTACACTTGAATGCAGACATTATATGCTTAAACCAGCTCTAACAGATGGTTTGCACAATGTTTCCGCTTTTTAATCATTTCATTGCCAACAAGCAGCGGTTTTGCGTTCCAGGCAAACATTAGTGGCTTCTTCAGTGGTCAATAGGGGTCTTTCGAGTACTACTTCTGCACTAGTCGAACGAGTTCATTCGCTTCTTCCTGTTCTAGCCTTCCAGAAAGAAGGCGGCATTAAATCCAAGAGAAGCACCGCCACCCGCTGACTTAACACTTTTCACTTTCACCATCAAAGGATAGCTACATCCGATGCTTCAATGAAAATTAGGTTTTACAATCAACCTGTGTGAATACGAGAGCAAACTGTTCTTTTGTGGAAACACTTCAAAACGAATACATAATCACTTTCGATTAATCTTGATGCAAGAAGGTAAGTACCATAAATTCCCATTAATTTCTAATCGTTATCCGGCCTTCAAATTTTACCTCGTCGAAAAGATACATTTTAAATAAGTAAGTTGACTTCGTTACAGCTTTCTAATTATCTACACATTAACTGCCATTCATTTAAGTCGTCGAGCATTATTTTATTTATTTAATAAAATCAATTTGTAAATTAAACCGTTTGCTAATATTTCCTCACCATCCCACTTCTTTGATTTAATTAATATCTGCAACGGCATTCCAAAAATTAAAGTAAAAAAACAAAAAGTAAACACAATAGCGGCGGCATATTGTCGACCCCACTCGTCTTTTTGGCTCCGACAAAAAACGTACCAAGATTCTCCACTCCTACCTAAATTAAGGGTTTGACTTGTTGAATGGCACACCCTGGCGTTTACAAAAGCATCAAAATATCTTTATACGTAACTAGTGCCACCCGACGACGAACACCCCACATTTGTATTCAGTCATAAGCCAAAGGATAACAGGTCCTATCCAAATACATTAAACATTTACAGGGTTGTGTATATATATTATGTACCTACAAAGCGTAGCAACTTTGCGAACGTCTTAATTAAAAGCTTTTTTATTTAGAATTCTAATACTTTTAAATTATGATTTGATTTCCATAGTCTGGCTTGATATGCAATGGATGCTGGAATATACCTACGGACTCCAGTTACACGAACGCTTGAGGGTTGATTTTGAAGGATATGTACACATGTACTCGTATGCTACTTGTTGGTAGTCTAATGGTGGCTATAATGCTAATGCTGGCAAGAGCAAGGGTAAAAGCGAAAGGCAGAGTTTGTTTTTATTATTTTATAATTTTATTCCAGCAAGATACCTATGCGTTGGTCGTGCTTATGTATGCTTTTAGTGACACCTGATGTGACCTTTTGCATGATTTATATTCAAAATGTTGAATATTAATGAGGCAAAAATCTAAATATATGTACTTACATCCACATGGCTCGCAATTCCTCGCAGGTCGGCTCCTGTGCACTGAGTGGAAATGATTTGGGGGCAAGGATCTCCCCATTTGGATTCATTCCGGTTGATTCATTTCTTAAGTCTTCCTCTTCGCTGCTGTCACTTGCACGACCCGTAGCCGGTTCGTAGTCAGGGTGATGGGCTCCTCTTGGTGATATTTGTCCATACACCAAACCGCTTCTTAGAGTAAACGTTATGAGTAGAACGAAGATTTTCAGGACTTTAATAGTGTGATAATGTGCCTGTAAAAAATAATTATGTGATCACAATTGGCTTCCTAAAAACATTTTATATATGTCAATAAAACAGATTTGCTAGTGCTATGGTTTAAGAGTTGGGTAACCATTTAAGATGTTAAATAGAAGAACATACTTTTTGGGATTTTGGATCACATAAAAATACCACCACCTAAAACATAGTATTCTAACGACTCAGGCTCAGGCTCAAAGCATCAGCGTTTTTGTTTACCTTTCCAGTTTTTTACTCCGAGAGCTTAGGATGGAAGTTTACTAGACGCGACGCTGGGTCTTTAACATTTAATACATATTTTAGGGACTTGGCTGGTATTCACTGCAAACTGGCTACATGAATTTTGGCTCCAATAAACAATGGCCCCAAACCAAAAATGAAAAATGGTCCCAAAAATTTGTATGGCAAACAACAACACGAACATTTCTGTGATTTGGGGTCATTTTTCAAATTTGTTGGGCCATTTTTAATTTTTTAGGTTTGGGCCAAAATTCATTATGAAAAATGACTCCAATCTTTGGGGAAAAAAGTGAAAAATTACCCCAAACCAAAAATGAACAATGCCTCAAAAGTTAAAATTACGTAATTACGACCTTTGGCATGCATCCGCCTTCAAAATCCTTTTTCCAGAGATTGTTAATTGGGGTAGCTATACCGTCAAATTTGGGGATAAACTTTCGGCAATAGCTGGCAAAACCTAAAAACGATTGTATATCTTTAATGTTCTTAGGAGGAGGATATGTATTAACACAGCCAATTTTAGATGGGTCAGGGCGCACCGCTTTCTGAACACTTTTGTCCCAAGTAAAACATTTCTCGCGTAGGAATTTGCAAGTTTCGGTATTGAGCTTTAAATCGTTTCTTCTTAATTCAATTCGACATGTAACTTTTATCGTTTTTGGTTGATATGCCTTGTCCTGTTTTCGTTTGGATATTTTAGGCAAGAACATCACAACGGGTTAGCAGGTAGCAAAAATGTCGTTAAATTGGACACATAAGTTTTCAGTACAAGATTTTTATTCTTTATTTAAACTAAGCCTTACGTTTAGTGAATTCATATATCCTTTCCGTAGGTTCTAGCTTACCAACCTGAAAATTAAGTTTTCTGTGAGCAAAATATGCATGTATGCATCTACAAGAATTTCCTTTAGGCCAGTTTTGCCACTTAACCTGGAAGTCGACTTTAAATGCGCTATTATTTCAAAGACAGGAGGTATCACCTTCGGTGGTCAGCCCTTTTGTCGCTTAAAATGATCTTAAATGCAACTCTAGGAGCTTGCCCAACGGTTCAATAACAGTACGGTTCCATAGTACGTCGCGACCAAAAATACTCCAAGGCATTTATCACATCATGATCAAATTCATCTAATGCCTTGTCCCTTCGGATTTAAGTGGAAGATTCTGCTTGCTGAAGCGCTGCTTTTTATTAGCTTTCCATGCCCCATATCAAACGCCCAAATGTGCAGTTTGGTGACCAGTTCGATTTTGCTATACAACTTGTGGATTCATTAACTGTCAACGCATAAATGGACCAAATACTTAATGAAGAATTATTCTCTCGAAACTACCAAGGAAATCGTCACCCGCTTTAGAAAGAGCTCAAGATTCGGAACCACAGAGCGGGACTGGGATAATTAGGATCTACAGATCTGTATAGAGTTTCCTTAGTTGTTCGGGAGAGCGCCTTACTACATAGTTGCCTTCTCAGCCTAATGAAACACCGCTTATCAAGCGTTATTTTTCGTTTTATTTCTGAGGAGATGTTTTTGTCCAAAGTTATAGCAGTTTTCTTTTGTTTCATTGACAGCTCGCTGTTTCTACCAAATATAACAATATCGTTGGCGTATGAACAGACTTTTGAAAGATCGTATCTCGTGTGTTGGTTCCTGAGTTTAGCACGATTCGTTTAAGAAGACGCGTCGTCGTCACCTTTCCTAAATTATTTTTTTCACAAGAAAAACCATCTTCGATGCCCTTTACCAAGTCATCTCGTCGTGCCTTAAATAGTTCAGCGGGTAGACCGTCCGGCCCAGCACCCTTGTTGCACTTCAGTTTAGGGATGCTTTCTCTTAATTTTGTTCGGGTGGACGGAAATCTTGATTTGCATTGTCAATAATAAGTGGTTCGCTCTGCCTGACAGCGGAATTTGTATCGTCTTCGCAGGTTAGCAGTCTGCAGAAATGGTTTCCTATATGCTCAACATCGACTGACTTCACTACAGGGTTTCCTTGTTCACCTGACATTGTTTTTACCTTTTAATAAAACTTCAGACACAGCGCAAGTATATAAAAGTTGGAGTAGCGCAGCGCTCGGTCCCGAGACTCGACAAAACAGGACTGCTGAACAAACAAGATGTCCTCTATTTCATGCCGCCTTTTGAATCTGTAGCAAATCGGCAGCCAGAACAGTTAAGAAGCTTTTTCCCAGAAAAATAAAAATAAATTGTATTCATTGAAAGCAAATGAATAAATTGACTTTTTAAATTTCGCTGAACTTAGAATATAAATCATTTTACTTGCGAAAATTATTGAATGTGCTTAGGCACCTTTGTACATACATAACTGGCTCATTATTATCATAATTGGTTCAATGGCTTTTTGTTTCACTGCTTCTTACCTGCAGTGACTTTTGCGGAGCATTTGTATTTAAAAAAAAAAAATTAAATCTGATGAATTTATGTGATAATTGGAAGAAAGTGGCACCGCCTCGGAAACAAATCATTTAATTTGCACCTTCTGCCATAAATAGAAAGCTCATTAAATTTATATTTAATGTAGGAATCCCGCTCCTACTAGTAACTGTAGTTTCGAAAGCCATTTGAGTAAAATATACTAAATCGACTGCGTTAATATTTAAAAATCAATATTCCCTAAGTTCAAGAATGGTTTCGGTCAGGAACTGAGCGAGGGGAGGGATGTAATCGGATTTCATAACCAACTCTATAACCTTTAGTGTTTTGTCTTTGAAATCTTTTATCGTGAAATTTTTTATTTTTTTTATTTTCATAGTTTCATCACTGCAAGTGCCATTCATGGATAATGCATATTGGTGTTGCGCTTCAATGATAGAAGACACCATTGCGTTTTGGAAGCATTAAATTGTACTGTGTTGGTTGTACCCCACCTAAGTATGCTGTCAAGGTCAGAATTTAATGAGGTTAACATATGTTGCCGTTCCAGCTCCACGCCCGAAGAGGGACGTGAATCTGGAAACGAATATGAAAAGCTGAGGGTACTGTCATCAGCGAAGGAATGAACTGTATTAGAAGTGAAAGACAGAAGATCATTGATGAACATAAGAAAGAGTGTCGGAGACGAAAAAGAGCCTTGGGGAACACGAGCACTTATTTGGTGGGATGCAGACTTGAGGCAGTCCAAAACAACTTGAATTGAACGGTCCGAAAGGTCTTATCCATTGAAGAATGGTATCATCGATTTCAAATGCTTGATGCCAAACTCATTCAAATGCCTTTGAAATATCAAGCGCTACGACCTTACTTTCACCACCACGGTGAAAATATTGGTTCCACTTTTCGGGTTGTTGCGAAAACCGTACTGCCGGTCATTTACAGAAGTAGAAGTTTTCGCGATTCAAGATATTTTAGAAGCTGACGATTTATCAGCGTTTCCATGACCTTGGAAAGAAGGGACGTAAGTGCAATTCGTTGGAGGAGGAGGTGGAGGAAAGATTAGCCTTTTTTTGGGACTGGCTGGACAAATACTGTTTTCTATCTTCTCGGAAAGAGCCCTCAAGAATAGGATACATAGATAAACTTATACAGTTGTTTTGCCAGCGTAGAAGAACACCTCTTCAGAACGATAGGGAAAATACCGTCCTGGACCAGCGGATTTTTATATGTTGAGATCTTGAAGTACTCTTGCCACAGTATGAGAGCGGAAGTGAATTTGTCCCATTGAATGTTCTACGCGCTCGAGTACAGAGAAGTCGAAGCTCAATCTGGGAGCGTTGAGCTAGCCCCAGAGAGCTGATAGCTGGAATGTCATTGCAAATGAGTGTCGGAATAGATGAAGAGGCCGAATTCTTTATATTCTTTGCGAAAGACCAAAAGTGTTTACTATCTGTGGGGCTTTGTAGTATTTCTGCTCAACAACAATACAAGAATGCCTCATTAACAAGCCCAGAGTGTTCTCGTTTTGACCGCTAATGTCTGTATTGGCTCATTTACAAGCTGGATCACATTATTTGTCTCAGCGAGGATCTCGACATACCTTCCTTCGGGTGTTGTCTGTCCAGAATGTCGAAGCAAACTTAAGTTGTTTATATTGAAATCGCCCGCAATGACGATTTCAGTACGAGGATAAAGGGTTACAATTCTGGCTATGGAATCAGACAGTTCATCAAACTCATTATAAGTTGAATGTCTGTCCTGGTTAGGGCTTCTGTAAATAAAACAGTGGTGAATTAATTGTCTACGGAATTTTAGCCAAATGGAATCAAATTCCGGATTGGAACATTGGCCGTATTGTGGTAAAAGTTGGTAGGCTACATCACTACGTACATACAATAAACGTCGAAACCAGGATGAGGAATAAATAATGGCACTAAATTGTAGCCAGGTAGACTAAATTCCGACGGATCAGAATCAACGCTAACCTGAGTTTCACTCAGTGCCAAAACAGCTGCTTGCTTGTTGGCAGACATGGGCATACAGCGAAAAAAATTTGCTTTTAAGCTCCGAATGTTACTTAAGGTACAATCAGACGGTCAAAAACTTATTTATTTCAGACGGGGTGACCCCTTTAGAATAAAATCTACGTCATAGTGTCGTCAGGTTTATGAGAAACTTCTGAAGACGCTTGATACCAGATCATCAATTTGGCTTCCGGGTCAAACATTCCACAATCGATCAGGTGTATCGAATAACAAATTAAATTGAAACATAAGAAAAGGCCACCGTCCGCTTGGGCCGAACAGTATGATACCTTATCCATATCCCTATATGCAAGAAAGAAACAAGCATTAAGATGATGATGGATAGCATTTTATTTCATTCTATTAAATTTACAACAAAAAAATATTTTTTGAAAAACGCCCCCAAAAAGTGGGCGTGACCAAAACCTTTGTATGGGCGATATGTTGGAAAAAATAGAACTTCTTGTTAAACATTTTTTTTCCCTTTCTATGAAAATTTTCGAAGAAAACAGCATTTTAGTCAAAAACGCCCACAAAAAGTAGGCGTGGCAAAAAACTTAATATGACAAACTTATAAAGGAGGGCAGTGCCTACATATCTTCTGAAGGTTATAATGCTCTATCTTTCTAAGTTTAGCTTTAAAACTGAATTGTGGGCGTGGCAGTGGGCGTATTCAAAAAAATTTTGGACTTAACTATATCGGAGCCCTGTGGTGTATGTGGCCCAAATTTTAGCTTCCTAGCTTAATTCTAAATTCCAAAAAATTGCGTACGGATGGACGGACGGACATTGCTAAATAGTCTTAGATTTGGTCCTGATCATAAATATATATACTTGTATGGGTCTACGACGAATATTAAGGGGTGTTACAAACTATGTGTCAAAATTAATATACCCTTAGGAAAGGGTATAAAAAGCTTTAGAATGCAAAAAGATTTGCTGTAGCGCTTTTCTCGATGTATCACAAAGTATGGCATGAAGGCCTAATGTATAAGCTAAGGACAATCCTACCGGAAAAATTATACAAAATATTGACATCCTACTTTGAAAACAGACTCATTCGTGTTAGACATGAGACTGAATTTTCGGAATTTAAGGAAATCCACGCCGGTGTTCCGCAAGGAAGCGTTCTCGGCCCAATATTATTCCTGCTCTACACAAGAGATATACCACATGATGAAGGGACCATCGTAGCAACGTTCGCAGACGATACGGCTATCCTCGCAATGGATGAGTCAGTCGAATCATCAACTAGAAACCTCCAACGGGCTCTTAATAAAGTATGCGAGTGGACAAAGACCTGGCGAATTGTCCTTAACGAGACCAAGTCGACGCAAGTCAATTTCATGTACAAAAGGATAAACAACTTACCTGTCATTATTAACTCGGTACAAATACCATATACAAACGACGCGAAATATCTAGGAATGACCCTAGACGCAAAACTTAAGTGGAAGCCACACGTTAAGAAAAAGCGCGACGAGCTCGCAATCAGACTTAGAGAAATGTATTGGCTACTCGGAAGTTATTCGATGACAAGCGTATACAACATACTGCTCCTGTATAAGCAAGTACTAAAACCTTCTTGGACATACGGTATACAACTTTGGGGTTGTACCAAACCAAGCAATGTGGCTATAATATAAACATTTAAAAACAAAACGCTTAGAGCTATCGTGAATGCTCCATGGTATATAAGGAAAAGTGATATTCACAGAGATCTAGGAATTGCTACTGTGAGTAACGAAGTAACAAATTTTGCAAAAATGTATCCAAATTGATGGAATTGTATCTTCGTGGCAACGCTGATTATAATACGAGTTTAGCATTAACATATCCTACTTTTTTTCGGGTAAATTTCGTGTAAACAATGTAGCATCATAAATAACTCAATATTATGTTGCCAATACTGGACACTTGCACAGTCTAAACAAAATGTGTGCGAGATAAGGCCAGGCACTCCTATATGTTGCATTATGTAAATAACGTGACTTGAACGTGACCATAGTTAAATCAAATCAAAAAGCTTTCCATAGGGAGTCGTTTGTGGCAAGGTTAATATATCAAGTTTAATCTGTGTGAATTCCCCACCACCTATGCGCGCTATTTAGGGCAATGTGCATTAGCGATGCTAAATGATTTATTCAATTTTGTGTACTATTGTAGGCTTTAATTATATATTTTAGCACGCCTGCACTTTGAAATACAGCAAACATTTAATTAAAAACAGTATTGGATTTTAAAATAAGTTAATGAACTTAATTAAAAATTGTATTAACACTGCCATGCCTGCCATTGGAGGATATATTAATTTTTGTTGTTTCTAGGGACACAGTAGAGTCCTCCGAAATATTATTTCATTTTTCATAAGGCGAATACGTTTAAGATTCGACGGCTTCGGCTTCTTCAGGGCTTTTAGCATAAGCAAACTCTTTACCAAAGAAAAAATAAGATGAACATTCAGGAAATCTCTGAACGCGATTGCCGACAGATGTGAAATCTCCCTATGCTGGGCTACCACAGATACATTCCCATTAGAATGGGAGTACCGTCTTCAGCATCGGCAGCAGCTTCAGAGACGTCAATAAGAAGAAAATCACAACCGGTGGGTATGCATTTGGACTGGTTTTTCCCACGATAACACTTTTTCCCTTTATTTATCCTAAGGGTATATTTATTTTGACACATAGTTTGTTACACCCCTTAATATTCATCGTAGACCCATAAAAGTATATATATTTATGATCAGGACCAAATCCTAAGACTATTTAGCAATTTTAATTTAATAGCTGCAATTAGGAACACATATTCCTTAGGGCTCCGAAATGGTTAAGTGTAAAATGTTTTTGATTAAAAAAAAATTATATCCATCATCTTCTTAATGTTTTTTTCTTTTGTGGAATATGGATAGAGTATCATACTGTTCGCCTATATTATAACAAAATCATTTTTGAAGTATCTGTAATCACAAATATTATAACGTCTTATTTCCTGTACAAGAACAAACGTATTGAATAAATAATAAATAAATAATCGTATCGTGGCAAATTGTGAAATAGCGCTGTAACCCCGCCCCTGCTGACAAACCACCAAGAGTCAGATTTATTAAATTTAAATTTTTTTTCATTTATCAAATGGATATGATGTTGTTGTTTCAAAGACGTTTTGTGAATCGATATGTGGTGGTATTAACAATAAAGGCAAACAAACTTTAAAGGTGCAAGACATGTCGTATTCCATGACAACGACATTGCATCTAAGAAATGTATTAGACAAGTAAGAAAAATTATGGAAACATAATTGCACGATGAATCAAAAGAGTGTTCGACAGCATCAACCCCCTGTGATGTGTATTATATGTGCAATCAAAACTATAAATTTGATTATTCGACAAAGTTTTGAAACAATATACTGCTGGATGCTTGCTATTTTACATCCTCCACATGAAGATTTAAACATACATAAGTTTAACATAAAAGTCATTTAATTACGTTGCAATGATAGTGACACATTTCCATTCGCAGAGCTAACTTCAATGCAAGAACATTAATTAAAAATGTTTTTCCTTGTCGCAACTGTGACGAGATATTTAACTGACAGTTTTCTTATTAATTAGTTTCATTTTCATTCAATGCCCCATTAAAAGGTGCATGAATTTTAACAGTCGTCGCAGGATTTATATTATTTCATATAATAGAAATTCATATTTTTGTTGATTGCCCTTCAAAATTGAAAAATTATCTAAGGCTGAAAACATACTCCAGCTGTGAGAATAGCGACGTGGCTAGAGGCGACGAGAGCAGCGAAATAAACATATGTTTTCTTATGGAAGCTCGTATAATAAGCCGAGGGGAGGTTTACCTTAAAACTCTCGAGCATTCGATGAATTACAGCGAAAATATGTGGAGAGGCCATAATGCAACTGGCTGTTACAATTGAGAACGGGGAAAAAAACATAAGGAAAGGCTACAGTCCGCTTGAGGCGAACAGTATGATACCCTATCCATATCCCTATATGCCCCAAAAAAAACCATTAAGAAGATGATGCATAGCATTTTATTTAGTTCGATTAATTAAAAAAAAAAAAGTTTTTTTGAAAAAACGCCCCCAAAAAGTGGGCGTGGCCAAAAACTTTGTATGGGCGATATATTGGAAAAAATATTGGGTAAATATTTTGTTATACAGTTTTTTTCACTTTTTGTGAAAATTTTCGAAGAAAACAGCATTTTAGTCAAAAACGCCCACAAAAAGTAGGCGTGGCAAAAAACTTTATATGACAAACTTATAAAGGAGGGCATTGCCTACATATCTTGTGAAGGTTGTAACACTCTATCTCTCTAACTTTAGCTTTAAAACGGTTTTTTCTAAATTGTGGGCGTGGCAGTGGGCGTATTCAAAAAAATTTTACACTTTACCATTTCGGAGCCCTAGGGAATATGTGGTCCAAATTTCAGCTTCCTAGCTTTATTTTAAAGGCCTAAAAATTGCGTACGGACACACCGTACGTATGTGGTCCAAATTTCAGCTTCCTTGCTTTATTTTAAAGGCCTAAAAATTGCGTACGGACACACCGAACACTACCTGGGATTTTTTCGACGTTTCAGTCAGCCATGTAAAAATAACAGCGAATAAACAATTTTTGCGTTAAAGTTGCAAGTGTACTGCAAGTCCACTATAAGCTAACAATGCCCATATCATCATATAATTTCCGTGATCACCGTTTAAGAAATCGGTAAGTTGTTTATTAGGTGACTTGCCGTTGACTTAACAGTTGAAAATCTGTCAACCGCTAATCAACTGCTTTGTGGAACTTGTAGAATGTGTTAAAAGGTGCGTTAACTTCGACAACTTCTCCATTGAAACTAGATTCTGAGGATGTTTCATCGAAACCTAATAAAGGGTTTTTTTTTTTGGAGGTTGGTTTTTCGAATAGAGATACAACTGACATTTTGTGGTCCAATCTGGCAACTCTAATGTTATTTATGTTCAGTTTGGTTTGACATTTCATCATGAACAGGTTGACAAATGACAACGCTTGCAAATCGTGTAAATTTATTTCGAAAATTATGGTTCAGTTCGTGAAGTTTACCGCAAGCTCATTTTGGATTGAATGGCTACGTCAACAAGCAAAATTGCCGCATTTTGCCGCATTTGGAGTGAAGAGAATCCACATGAGACCCTTGAAACGCCATTACATCCACAAAAACTGACTGTTTGGTGTGCTCTATGGGCTGGTGGAGTCATTGGGCCATACTACTTCCGAAATGATGCTGGAGAGTCGGTTACCGTTAACGGAGACCGGTATAGAGCCATGATAACCGACTATTTTGTTCCCGAATTGGATGGCATGAATGTGGATGAGATGTGGTTCCAACAAGACGGCGCTACATGCCACACAGCGCACGTCACAATCGATTTATTGAAGGAAACATTCGATGAGCGCATAATTTCGCAGAATGGACCTGTCAATTGGCCACCAAGATCGTATGATTTGACACCATTGGATTATTTTCTTTGGGGATATTTGAAGTCGATCGCCTACGCCAATAAACCAGAAACGTTAGGGGACTTGGTAGGCAATATTCGTGGTGTTATTGCCGACATACAGCCACAAATGCTTGAAAAAGTGGTTGAAAATTGGACCTCTAGACTTGTCTTTATTCGAACCAGCCGCGGCGGCCACATGCCTGAAGTCATATTTAAACATTAATGGCATAAAATTATCATTCCAATAAAGCCAAATTGATGGACATTAACATTTTCTTGAGTTTAATTTCAATTCGAAGTTCTATACCTCTAAAAAAACATAAGGAAAGGCTACAGTCCGCTTGGGGCGAACAGTATGATACCCTATCCATATCCCTATATGCCCCAAATAAAAAAGCATTAAGAAGATGATGGCTAGCATTTTATTTCATTCTATTAATTAAAAAAAAAAAGGTTTTTTGAAAAAAATAATTAAAGGCCTAAAAATTGCGTACGGACGGACGGACGGACATTGCTAGATAGTCTTAGGATTTAATCCTGATCATAAATATGTATACTTTTATGGGTCAACGACGAATATTAAGGGGTGTTACAAAATATGTGTCAAAATTAATATACCCTTAGGATAGGGTATAAGCAACCTGTACAACAACGAGCTTTGAAAATCTGATAAAAGTATAGGAAACCTCCTGATTTTGATGGAGGTTTCAGTAGTTTTTGCGAAACCTCAGATTTCAATGCGGTGTGAAACCGTTATTGAAGACAGCATTGCGTTTTGGTAGCAGTCAAACTCAGAATTAAATAAGTTGGACGCACTTTGGCGATCCATTTGCACCGCCGAAAGGCTAGGATGAGCGTTTTGAAACGAATATGAGAAGAGTGCAAACAATTTTGGGGCAAAGTGAAATTTAAAACCAATGAGCTGGCAGCGAAATGCGCAGCTGGAATGTCGCTGTGAATAAGAGTAGGGTTTCTCACAAGGCAACGCAATTGTTTTTTTCTATGGAATTTAGTTAAAAAACATAAGAAAAGGCTACAGTCCGCTTGGAGCGAACAGTATGATACCCTATCCTTATCCCTATGTACCCCAAAGAAAAAAAGCATTAGGAAGATGATGGATAGCATTTAATTTTTTCCAAAAAACACCCCCAAAAAGTGGGCGTGGCCAAAAGCTTTGTATGGGCGATATATTGAGAAAAATATTGGAATAATATATTGTTAAACATTTTTTTTCGATTTCTATGAAAATTTTCGAAGAAAACAGCATTTAAGTGAAAAACGCCCACAAAAAGTAGGCGTGGCAAAAAACTTTATATGACAAATTAATAAAGGTGGGCAGTACCTAAATATCTTGTGAAGGTTGTACAACTTAATCTCTCTAACTTAAGCCGTAAAACGGTTTTTTCTAAATTGTGGGCGTGGCAGTGGGCGTATTTTGAAAATTTTAACACTTTACCATTTCGGAACCCTAGGGAGTATATGTTCCAAATTTCAGCTTCCGTGCATAATTTTAAAGGCCTCAAAAGTTGATACGGACGGACGGACGGACATTGCTAAATAGTCTTAGATTTTGCTCCTGATCATAAATATATATACTTTTAGGGGTCTGCGACGAAAATTAAGGGGTTTTACAAACTATGTGTCAAAATTAATATACCCTTAGGATAGCGTATAAAAAACGCCCCACTATACCCTTGGCATAGTGTAAAAAATAGATCCCTAAGCAATAAGAAAATATAATTTATCTCGTCACCAAAAAAGGGAACATAAATTCTTTTTTATTAAGATACGATGGACACCATCCCTAACTTATACCCGCAGCTCCGTATTTCATTCTACGGCATATTACGTCAATGCAAGTTTGTTCAAATATTCAGTGAGGGTGCAGCAGATCGTAACGTAACAAATTCAATTTGCAAGCAAGTCAAAAACAACCACATTGCAATGCCATACCAAAAGATATATCTATAGTTACTGGAAATCCATTAACTAACGGTATCCAGAAATTTTTATGGTGAGGATATTCAATGCAGGCGAGGAGGCAATAATTTTTCGTATTGTCGCAGTCCATGGCTTAGCGGAACCCAATGATACCATCAAGTACGGAAATATGTATTGCGCGACATGAACAAGTACATGACCAAGATTAAGAACAAGGATGAATATTGTTTACATTAATACGCTGAACGATAATGGGTTGTTCAGTAAAACAAACAGAATCAAGTTCAGAGTGCTAAGGAATTTTAACGCTACGGGCATTTCAAAGCAATAAATCGAACGCTGGGATAAGACTTTGAACTTTCATTGAACCTTTACATTGAAATTTACATTCACAGTTCCATTTGTAATTTGCTTTCCACCGACGCTTTATGCCCTAGGATAAGTACTATAATCTTTGTATACGAAAACTGTAGTACACGCCATGAGTTGGTTATCTGTTTAGCCTTGACCTCGGCCCACACGTTGATGCTAGCGTTTCTGTGTATTTTTGAGTGGTATTTAAAGGTTTGGTGAAAGAAATTCGAATAGCAAGAGAGTGTGTATGGAAGTTATATTCGTGCCTAAGCCGGAGGCGGTTCACAAGGGTCGGTACCTGTCTCACCCACCCACGTCTCCGTACTAGTTCTTTTTCTTTCCTTTAATCGACAAGGTTATAATCAAGGTCAAGGCAGTGGCTTAGTGGTTAAGTGCGTTAAACCACTAAACGAGGGGTTGCTGGTTCAAATCCCGGCTCGTACCACCTTAACGTTTTATTCGCTGCCACACCTCTTGCGAACGTCTGACAAACATGCAAGAGTTAAAAAACATGATGACTTCTCAAAAAATCAAATTGCCGTTCGGAATCAGTATTAAACTGTGTCGATTCGTGTCAAAAATATATTTTCGCACACACAATGGTTGGAGAAGCTAGGGCTAAGGTCCTGAATGGGGCAAAGATGGATGGAACAGTTAGTTGTCTGGTGGATTGCGATTAAGCGATAAATCGCGATCAACTATGCAAGGTGCAAAGATCAGCTTGCTTATGTATGAGTGTAGCAATCCCTCAGCAGCTATTGGACATTCTGTTCCATCGAATAACCCATGACATATTTAGCAGGTTTCAACGACAACCATTCGCCTCAAAGGACAAAAAACGAAATCCTATTTTCCTATTCCAAACTCATTCAGAGTGCTTCTTAAAAATATAGACTACACCATACTCCAGCTACAGTTTCATAAAAAGGTCCAGTTCACCATCGCCCCAGATACTCTTGGAAGGGTGGCGCCTTTCTGGAGGAAAGTTTTGTTCTGGTTAAAGAATTATGTGGTCAGGCGGCCATCAAGTGTCTGGAATCAGTCTCTATTTAACCTACCCTTCCATCTCTATAGGAAATGGCGAAGCATTTCGACCTTAAACTGTTCCGGGTGCCTGGACATAGCGACATTTCAGGAAACTACAAGGTTAAATGCACCAATGGAAGAGAGAAGAAAAGATTTTATAAGAAAGCCAGGCAACTGGCTGCTGGCATAAAGACCGAAGGCACACTCTTCGAATGAACCCAGACTTCGCAAAAAACAACACCAAAAGGCAACCAGAAACTGTTAAGATTTATTCTCCTTACCTGTATGTTAAGTAGAAATGTAAGGTAATGCAGTTCACCACGCATCGGATGTGCGATTTACGCGGAACAACACTCACCCACACCTTAACGCATAAACCGCGAATGGATATTCCAAAGTCAGTAACCCGCTTCGCAAATCATCGAAATTGTATCATACCTCAGAAGGGTGAAATTTAAAATTGTTCAAACCCTATATTCAAATAACGCATAAAAATGTGAACGACCATTAATTTAATGCAATCAATCATTTAAAGAGCACCTCTGAATAATGACTTTAGTTTAGTAGTTGCATATGTCACTACCGTTTTATCTCAACCACCCATTTGATCTATGAGCTGCTGTACATTGTTGGGTAGATGAAAGCCATTCCGGACATACTTAAAACATACGCAGCCGGCAGTTATTAAATAACATTTTAAATTGGGTCAACTTAAAGAATTCAGGGAAGTCCAAATCTGGACTTGTGCGTCATAGTAGTAGCCTTGAAGCATTATAAGTATCATCAGTTTCATAACATCGTATTATGGTGTATTATCAATGGACAAATGAACAATCACTTTATAACAAAGGACAGATAGAAAGCAACTGAAATAATTTCCACATTTCTACAAATCCTCTTATCTGACCATGGCAATCTCAAATTGAGTTCCCTCTAGTACTATACTCTATACCTACATGCTTGGTATGCTGGCTGTTCATACAAATATGCAGTGGAAACTCCAGGGGATGTCCACTACACACATTCTGATTGTCTACAATTATCCTCATTTTAAACAATCAATCCATCATCATAACTCTGTAATCTATACGTTATAGTTAACGCTGATGGCAACGAAGTCGATTCATCGTTTCCAGTCACGTAATTAATTTGATTTTCAGCAAAGTTTGTGTGTTATTATTATTGTTTTTTTGCTTCCTTGCTTTCTTTTGTATAAAATAAAGGAATCTAAAATGAAATTTCGTCAGCTATTAACATATGTGTATGCATGTGTCAATACATATGTATCTATGTGCCAGAGTATTATATATTAAATGTATAAACGAAACTGTATCGGAAACAAGGGAAGGAGCAAATCTTAGAATTGTAAAAACCACCACCTACGCTCAAGTATTTCAAATAAGACTCCAAGGGAATAGAAGAGAAACGTGGGCAAAATACTTACTTAATTTTTGCGTGCAATGATCCTTTATTTAATAAATAAATTCAAAATTATTCGCTTCCTCTTAATTCATAGTGAATGGATTTGTTCACTTTATTTGTTCACTTTATTTGACACGTTTTTCATTTCCTGCTGTACTATGGGATTTCACTGCGATATGTAATTTGAAAATATTATTGGCTTGTTTATTTGTGTTTGTTTGTTATGCGGTATGATAAACGCGAGTACCTATTAAATGTGTTTGCGTTCTCGCTGTATAATGCGATTAATAGTTTAGTCTATGAAAACAAAACTAGCACTGCGATGCCCCGTACAGGGATGGGAAAAGAATAACCCCCATAAATTGGGCTTGTCCTAAAAGGTGAGACGTGGATCTTAAACTGTCTGGCAAGTTCGCATGCAAATTCTCATAAAAGTAAAAACTCTAAAAGCATTATGGGAAAATACTAAGTACGCGCATGCAACGCATGTTTTTGAACGTGTGAGAGGCAGAAATGCTCGAGTTAGGGAAAAACCTAAGCGTCGCGAGTTGGAACGTTAAATGCATGAGTGAAGCTACAAGCTGGGAGATATAATGGTTAGAAGATGATTTAGAGAGAAAACTATCTTTGTAACAATATCGAGGAGGTTAAGAGCGACAAGTGCAGTGCGCAAGATATGTGGGATTCCCTGCAGAAATCTTGCATAAAAAGAGGTAAATTACAACTAGAAGCTTCAAAGGGCCACTATCAACACGGTATAGAAACATGGTGGTGGAAAGAGCAAGGAAAGGTAGTAATAAGTGAAACTTGGTCAAATTGACCTCCTCATGTTGGCGATTGCGAAGAATAACACGCATATCTCATGACCAGTGTGGATTCCAGGATTTGAAATTGGTTTTTATTGATTTTGAAAAAGCTTCTGGAAGACAAGTATGAGATTTGGTATGGGTATCGCTAAGACAACGACAAGTTCCTAAAACCTACGTGCGAACATGTACGACGGGGCTAAGAAAGAAGTAAGATACCTCTCTGGAGTCATCGAAGTCTTCCCAATCAAAGTCGGAGTGCACCTAGGTATCTTTTCCCTTGACTATCTGCTTAAGGGAAAAGTGACGGACCCGAGAGTATATGAGTTATTATTTGCTGACAATGTACCTATTCTAAGCGAAACTTTCCTGAAACGAGCACTTGATATGTGGGTGGATGTTTTGTAGGGGAATGAGGATCGCATTAGCCCAAAAAACAGAGTAACTGCACTGCCCAGGAATGTTGGGTATCTACTGTTTCAATAGATTTACCTGCCTACAATATGCATGTTCAGCCGTATACAGCAGTCTCTTGTCAATGGAAGTAAATACATAGATGGATATTGATCGATCTCTTTAAAGTTTTTCCGAAGGGGGTTACCAATTTAACTTTTCTAAATAATATCCCATATCTTTTGATGATCGGCTGGTATTATGCCTTCTATTGCTATTGATTTGTATGGTTTGAAGCTGTCAAAAAGAGCCTAAAGCAATTAATCCCTACTAATCAGATCTTGATGGGTCTGTGTGCCATTAACCTGTGAAGATTCACACAACAAATAACATGGGAGCTACAGAAGCGCCGCCGTGCTACTCGTTTGGCTTACCCAATTTTTAATTTTTTTTTTGATTTGAGGGATACTTTGTGGGCATACCACTCGCAATCTGTTCGTGTCACCTTGGCTATGTTTTCTGCAGTAATTTCAAAGCTTCATTCATATCACCTGAACGTTTTATTCCCTGCCCCAATCTTTTGAAAAAGTCTGACAAACAACCAATAGTAAGTAAGCTTCATGGGAAGCTTCTTCGTTCGGAATCGGTATTGAACTGTTTTTCAATTTCCATTCGTGTCAAAAAATATATCATCGCACACACAATGGCCGGAAAAGCTAGGCTTTAGATCCTGTAGAGGCCGTTCTAAGGCCAGCTTAAACAATACCAATTAAGTCGGTCGTGCTCCAATTTTTTCGAGATGGGTTCTTTGACGTGAAGGCTTCCTCGGATTCTGGAACTTATTACTCCTGCTGTCATGCGAAGCATCTTCATCTCAGCTGCTGTCAACTTGCCCTCATACTTTTTGTACATTGCCCAGTACATTGTACGGATGCACAACTGCGGTGTAGAGCCTTCCTTTCAGCTTAGGGGACATTTTTCGGTCACAGAAGATGGCAAAGTTTTCCTGCCACTTCATCCACCCTACGCTTACACGATGATTGTTGTCGTCATCAACGGTTGCTTCGCTGGGGATCATTGATCCAGATATTTGAACTTTTTACACTTGGGAACCACCACCCATTCAAATAAATGTCCGGAATGGGTTGACTTGGGTAGTACAGATATTCTGTCTTTTTTTGGCTAATATGATACACATTCCCTTCTAAAACATCTACCCAAACATCAAGTGCTCGTTGCAGGAAAGTCTGATTATTAATTATGATGGCTCCATCGTCAGCAAAGAATAACTGATGCACTTTAGGGTCCGTCACTTTTCCCTGAAGCAGATAATCTAGGACCGTAATAAAGTGCAAAAGACTTAAGACCTTTCCCTAGTGACAACCGACTTTTATTGGAAATTCATCGGTGACTCCTGCAGGACATCTGACTTTTGTATTCGCTCCCTCGTACATGTCCACGATTATCTGTACGTAGGTTGCAGGAACTCCTCGTTGTCTAAGCGCTACCCATATCAGATCTATTGGTTGTCTATCCTTAAAGGAATCACGATGCTTTCCCATTATGATCCTTATACTGTGGATTGCATCTGTGGTGGATTTTCCCGGGACAAATCCCCACTGGTCACCAGACAGCCGTATTATTTGCGGCCATGTCGTTCAAAGATCTTCATGGTGTGCGACATCAACTTAATTGAACGGTAATTATCACAGTTTCGAGTATCTCCCTTTCCTTTGTGAAAAAGAAGAAGATAACTTTCCCTCCATTGGTTGGGCATTGGATCACATCTCATGAGTTTGAAGATAAGAATCATGACCCATCTGAGCCCGATGTCTCCCATCTTTTTCCAGAACTCACTGGGTATCTAATCCGGCCCAACCGCTTTTCTCTTCATGGAGTTCTTGACCAACTTCTTCGGCTCTAATGTCGGTCACTTCTTCATTGTTAGGGCGGCTCCTGGAAAATATAGCCGGGGAAACTGTTCGTTTAAAAGTTACTCGCAATACTCTCGCCACTTGTGTTAAATTTTTTCGTCGTCCACAAGTAGTTGGCCTTGAGCATTGTTAATGAACTTCGGCGAAGGAATTTCCTGAGAATTTCTTCTTCTCTGTGCGGCAATCTTGAAAATTGTCGTTCCCTAGTTCGTGTTTTGTCGAAGCTCGTGGGTTACCTGGATCCGATCAGCAGGGGAAGAAGATACCTCCGCCAGATTTCTATACAGACTCTCCATACGCTTAGCTTGAATTTAGGCACACTTTTTCTTTGCGATACTTCTGCAACGTTTGTATTCCACTTAGAGGCGAGCTTTTTCAGCAATATCATTAAACGGACACTTTGACTTTGGCTTTGAAAGCCGCTTTCTTTTCTTTTATTGCTGTTTGAACTTTCTCTGTCCACCACCAATTTTTCCTTCCGTACTGGTACTGACCCTTCGAGGCTATAAGCATTACTTCAGCTTTCTCTAAGCAGGATCGATGGAGGGAATCCCACATATCTTGTGCGCTGCACTCTTCATCCTCAACTTCGCTGGTGTTTTTACGGAGGAAATTGTCCATGCTTTTGTACCAATTGATTTTCGCAGAATCCTTTGTTTGATAATTTTTGTTCTTCTTCTCCATGAATATTTCTGTTAAGTGGAGATGGTGTTGCCGGGTGATTGCCTCTCCCAAGATCACTTTGCAATCTTTAACTCAAGGCTTCATGAAACTTGTCACCAAATGGTAGTCAATCTGGGTTTCATTTCCGCCACTGCTTTAAGTGACCAAGTGCCGGCTCTGTTTGGTGAACATTGTATTTAAAACGATCAGACCGTATGACTTGCACATGCTTAGGATGTCTTCATCAAAAGAATTCCTGGTGCCATATCCTAGTCCTCCATGGCAGTCTTTATAGTCTTCGGTAGTCTTCCGGACATGTCAATTAAAATCTCCGCCAACAAACAAAAGCTCATCATTTGGGATATTCTTGACGAGGTTGTGAAAATCAAGCCAGAATGCATCTTTCTTCCCTCTCCTCGCACCCGATTTGGGGAGCATATGCACTGACAATATTCCACACCTCGCTTTGAATCAACAGTTTGAGAGACATCAAACGGTCACTGGGCTTTGAAATGGTTAATACGTTGCTAGGTAACTCTGCCGCAAAGATCATAACGATACCATTTTTACCCTGTTCTTTACCGTAGAAGAACATCTTGTATGCTTTTGTCTTAACGTCCAAGAAACGCGCCCGGTTTCTGGTGTTTCGTCATTTTGTTTCTTGGACATATTTACAAGATGTCCAATCGCCTTTTTACCATGATCTCTTCCAGCTCGTAGCTGCGACCATACATACTTCCAACGTTTCAACTCGCGACGTTTAGGCTTTTTCTAAGTCTTTGCTTTTTTTCTTTTTTTGCTATCCCTCGGAAACCGAATAGCTTTGACTCGTGCATTTCTGCTCGTCCCAGGATCACAACCATGCGTAGCATTAGAGGTGCCTGGTGGGGTAGTGTATCTTTAAACGCAGATTTCCATAATGCTAGGTTGAGTGAGTTTGTTTGTTCAACAAGGTCTACGAAAAGTGACTTACTTACTAAAATGAATTGGGACACATTCAGAGGAGACTGCATAGAAAAAATAAATTTGAAGGTATCCCTACGGACACCATGTGAACTCGAAGACGAAGTGGATCAATTCATAGAAGCTATACAAAGCTCAGCATGGAACAATACTCCTCATCAAAAGAGAGTACTCAAAATAAAAACAAATAGAATATCCCCGTCAAATTACCGAATTAATAAAAGAAACATAAGGAAAGGCTACAGTCCGTTTGGGGCGAAAAATTATTTTGTGAAAAAACGCCCCCAAAAAGTGGGCGTGGCCAAAAACTTTGTATGGACGATATGTTGGAAAAAACATTGGCTAAATATCTTGTTATACATTTTCGATGAAAATTTTCGAAGAAAACAGCATTTTAGTAAAAAACGCCCACAAAAAGTAGGCGTGGCAGAAAACTTTATACAACAAACTTACAAAGGAGAGCAGTGCCTACATATCTAGTAAAGGTTGTAACACTCTATCTCTCTACCTTTAGCTTTAAAACGGTTTTTTCTAAATTGTGGGCGTGGCAGTGGGCGTATTCCAAAAATTTTGTACACTTAAACATTTCGTGGCCCTAGGGAGTATGTGATCCGAACTTCAGCTTCCTAGCTTAATTTTAAAGGCCTAAAAATTGCGTACGGATGGACGGACAGACGGACATTGCTAAATAGTCTTAGGATTTGGTCCTGATCATAAATATATATACTTTTATGGGTCTACGACAGATATTAAGGGATGTTACAAACTATGTGTCAAAATTAATATACCCTTAGGATAGGGTATAAACATTTGCTGAACACAATCTGAAACACTAACTACACTGTAAATTTATCATGTAATTTTCCAACATATCGCCCATACAAAGTTTTTGGCCATGCCCACTTTTTGGGGGCGTTTTTTCAAAAAAACTTTTTTGTTTTAATTAATAGAATGAAATAAAATCTTCTTAATGCTTTTTTCTTTGGGGCATATAGGGATATGGATAGGGTATCATACTGTTCGCCCCCAGCGGACTGTAGCCTTTCCTTATGTTTATTGCTGGCTGCGTGTTTGAAAAAAATACTTTGATGGTGAAATAAGTTGGGTGCTCACATGTATACGGCAACCACGAAGCGCTACTTTGCTTTTTGTTATCAGGTGTAATCTGTTCAAGTTCATTGTTTGATTTGAGTGTAGGCAGGAAGGAAATCTACCATAAACCCTTTTGAATGTAAGATGATACTATATTTAAACCTGATAAGGAGAATACAGTATTAAGTGGGGTGAATTTTCTTTACATTTGGATTTTTTGGTTATGCAAGAAAAATGATGCGATAAATTGAATTCAAAAGGGTGTATTGTATGTTCATAGGTAAGGAACTTTGACATATTATGTATAATGGGGAAAATATTTATAGGTACTTATAAAGAAATATATTTTTTTGTGGCACACGGAAGAAAGTGATAGTTTAAGGAGAATGAATAAATTTGGATTAGCGCGGATAATAATAAGTAAATTCAGCCCCGAAAAGTTTAAACTTAGTTACATTCTAGAATAATCCCAAAAAACTCCTTATCGAACCAGGGCCGTATTTGACTGATTGATTTCTTAGATAGATGACGAAAATCTTCTACAGGAGTGGTATCGCGGCAGTATGTAAACGAACAATGTTGCCCCGCTTTAATTTCTCGGAGCCACGTCTTACTATGAAGAAGTAACCGTCATAAAAGACAAAGAGGTTGGGCCTGGCGAGATACCCTCTGAGTTATGGAAAAAGACTGTGGAAAATAATACGACTATCTGATGACCAAGAATAGCTTGGCAGTAAGGCATAATACTGAAGATTGGGACCAACTAAGTGTGAAACCCAACAACCGGGTTATTCGTGTTTCGCAAAATTCAGATGGAATTTCCTTTCTTTAGTCTTGAAATATTTCGTTTATTTCGAAATCCTGAATTAGCAATTTACGTTAGGTTTATTATTACCTTTTACCCAACCTGATGCGTCGATAGCTTTTTGCATATTTTAATTATTCCATTAGGTGACTCTTTAAGCTGTTCGAAAGTATGTTCGGACCATTCAACTGTTTTCCTTTATAAATCCAGTAAATACAAATAATTGCGAGCAATTAAGTAAACTAAAATTCTCCCAGAAATTAAAGCTTATTGCGGGAAGTCCTTCACAAATATTGTCTGTTTTCATGATGTTATGATACTTCACTATGTCTATGAAACTAATAGAATGCGTTCGCAAATAAGCCTTTTAATTAGTTGTGACTATTAAAAATTTAATTTTTGTCCCAATGTTCTTTTTTCCCCCTTTCCCATACCAGAAGGTCAAATAATAAACTACAAATAAAAATTAAATTTATGAAAAGAACAACGTTTGCTGGGTACCGATACCATTTATATATATTCGCTGGTTAACTGAATGATTTTGTTGACGTTGGTCAGAAGTCTATTGTAAGAATGTATATCTCACACCACGTCTTTAAAATATACATATACACTTATTGTTGTTTAGTAGACATGATGTATCAAATAAAAACTTGGGAAAATTTAGGTAACTTTAAGAATCTTACACATGCACAGGAACTAAATACGGGGATAAAATATAGTATCAAATCTTTAGGATTTTATCTTTAATATTAACAGAATCATGTTCCTATACATACGGCTGAAGTGAAAAACTTACTGTACAACTTGGCTGGGCATTACTGTGCCCTCGATAAAATAAAATAAAAAATGTATTATTTTAGCAATGAATTAAACCATAACGTAAACCTACGCTTGCAAACCTTATTTTACATTCCAATTAAGTTCCGTAATTAATATTTGTATATATATGACTGCATTTACCATAATAGAAAAATTCTCAAATAAATCATTAACTATCGATTATGCATATGAGCGTGGGTAGCGTGTACAATGGGAAGGGCAATCCACCCCGGCTATACCCACGAATCCATATGAACAATTTTTTAAAGTTGCCCTCAAATTGGTTTTCCCACTTGATTTTCAATATATTTCAAATTATTTTTGTCATTTTTGGTTTCCAACATTTAGGAGTGTCCAAGTTTCTGTTCTTATTTCGTAAAAATCTTTGTAAAACACTGTTGCGATTGTCCAGTGTTGGCATTTTAATCGAAAAAAAATGTTGATTAAGTTCTATTCGTTGTTTATAAGTCAACAACGCGGAAAAACAAAGTAAAGCATCAATAAATGGGGTTGCAATGGCTTAGTGGTTAAGTGCGTTGGACCACTAAGTAAGGGGTAACAGACAGCGTTGCCAAAAAGTGTCTGATAGGGCCATTTGGACCTCTGTATTTCGTTTCGGCCCTTGGCCCTGGGCCTGTTACTTGAGGCAACAGGAGATGATTCGAAAAATAGCGTACACCAACTCACTTCCAAGATTTTTCTGATGAATGTAACCCAAGCATCGTTTGTCCATTTCATAAGAAAGGTGTCCAAAACTGCGACAACTATTACGTATCAGTCTCCTAAACATCGCATGTAAGATATTCATCTTGTCTGCCGTAATGTGCGAGCGCCTGCAACCATTTGTCAACGATGTGATTGAACCCTATTAGTGCGATTTAAGGCCCAGTAAATTCACAGTTGGCCAAATATTCTCACTAAGGTAGATCCTGAAGAAAACCCAAAAACTTCAGATCGATACACGCCACTTATTACCGATTTTAAAGTCGCATATGACAGCACAGTAAGGGACTTTGTCTACATATTCTCTGCTATCGCATCTGAAACCGAAATCTCTTTAGATATCAAACGAAGAATTACGTCTAGTGGCTGTTTTTTTGTGCTTAGAAGGCAATTACATAGTCTCCCGAACAAATGAGGAAACTCTGAATAAGACCCTTATAATCTTAGTGCTGCTCTTCTATTGATTGAGATGGACCCTTTCTAAAGTGGATATTCTTGGTCGTTTTGAGAGAATTTTTTTTTGAGATATTTGGTCCCGAATGCATTGATAGGTTCTGGAGGAGACAATTCAATGAATAACTCTACCAGCTGTACAGCGACATTAACGTAGTAAAAAAACACTGACCTTGGGGCGTTTGAGATGTAGGACGTTCTCCCATCCACCCGGTGGGAGAACGAAGTAGATGAAAGCCCCGCCTTAAGTGGCGAGCTTTCCATCGCATGAAAGAGGTTTAAAAATTGTAACTATCTGCTAAATTGAATAACCTTTGCACTGGCATAAGGGCTTTGCCAAATAATTTTGCGAACAAAAATTAATTTACAATAAAAAAGTTTTTCCATCTGACTGAAATTTGAATGAAAAGTGTTCCGCAAAAAGGCCCACTTTAAGTGGAATTTTTCGTTTGAATTATTAATTGATATTTCCGTGTGCCTAAAAGGTCACAAGTCCAATGAATATTTCATTAAATTTCAAATATTACCTAGCTATGTAATAAAATGTCGGTGTTGTGAAAATTCAATTTGCAAAACAATATCGCCATTTAACAAAAGCAAAGCGGAAATGCCTCTACACATTCCATCCAACTCTTTATGGTATATGTGTCTCGGAAAATTTTACGTCTCTCTGTTTGAAGTATAGATTTGAGGTTAACGTTAGGTAAGTGTGAGTATCACTAACATATACATGGTAATTTGTGTATACAATTTAATGGGATCCCAAAGGATGATAACTCGTGCTTGTTTTTGTGGTAATAAATCTCAACTGCAATTATTAAATACAGTAGATGTAGTACCATGAAATTAGTTTATTTAGTCGGCAGCACGTAGTGATGGCTAAACACTTATATATATTTCAATATCAATATATATATATATTTTTTTTTTAAGTATCTACTCTACTAGTCTTACAAAGATGATAACAACATAACATCCATCCTAGAGCCATAGGTGTGGGAAAATTGTATATGTATGTGGTCTTGGTGACTTGAGTGGTTCATACTACGTTCTTTACGATGAGCAGGCCGAAAGACCTAGGACTTGCCTTATTGTATCAAAATCCTTCACGGCAATTATAATAAAAAGGTCTTATAGCCAGAATTGGTTGCTGTATCTATAGCTTACAATGCTTTTGATAATTGGGAGACGTTTGTTATTGCGTCGGATTTTTCCTCTACGCACTTACTTACTTACTTACTTAGGTGGCGGTACAGTCAATTAGCGCGGTCTTTGGCTAACTGCCTCCAGTTAAGCACTCCAAGTTGGTTAGGGTCCACTTCTACTAGTGCGCCCCGGAAGGCCTTCCTGTAGTGCGTTTTCCCTCCGGATTGGAGTCGAAGATTCTGCAGGCTGGAGCGATGGTTTTCATTCGCTCTACATGTCCAAGCTATCTCCAGCGCCCAATGCGCTGTTTTTTGACCCGGTCAATGTGTGCAGCACGTAGAGTTTATCGTTAAATCGTGTCCTCCATAATCCGTCAACGCACACATGACCAAATATCTTACAAAGAATGAGATATTCCTGTTCGACCAGGGAAATCTCATCTGTTTCAGAAGAGTCCAGCTTCGGAACCATAGAGCGGGGCTGGGATTATGAGGGTCCTATACAGAGATTCTATAGTTGTTCCAGAAAAGTTATAGCTGTTGATTGTGACATTCTGGCCGATTAGTCGATTTTTGGTGTATCTTCTTGTTGACCCCGTTTACTGCTAAACCCATTTTTTTGCCGCTAGGCATACTCGCAAATGGAGCAGTGAAAGCTCGCTGTGTTCTTCCAATGATATCAACGCAAGTAATTGAACAGACCTCGTTTCTCTTGTGTATGATGTTAAAGAAGTCACATGACAGCGCATCGCCTTGCCTGTATCCCTTTTTGACATCAAAGTTTTCAGTTAGGTTTCTACCGACCTTGATGCAGCAGTGGGCTTTCTCCACCGTCATCCCGTACAGACGGATGAGTATGACAGGAATGCCAACACTAGACATGGCTCTTCCTGTATAACTCGTCTCTATATGCTATCATACGCGGCCTTAAAATCGATAAAAAGGTGGCGCGTATCTATCTAGACTTGTAGGGTTTTCTCAGGAGTTTGCCGTAGTGTGAATATTTGGCCAATTGTGGGCCTAAAACCGCACTGATAGGGTCCAACCAGCTCGTTGACAACTGGTTTCAGGCGTTCGTACATTACGGCAGATACGATCTTAAATGCCCTGTTTAGGAGACTAGTACCTCTATAGTTGACGCAGTTAAGAGGGTCTCCGTTCTCTTGAAACTAGCGTACTAAAAATTCACATAAAATGCATCTTTCTTTTGAATATACATGCTGTTTACACTTCTGCAGAGCAAAAATCTCTTCAAAAATGTCTACTCAAAGCCATTTTCAGATGGAGAAGGCTGATAAACTGCGTCACATTCAACAACCGACTTTCTAAACCGAACCTGAAAAGATATCGCTAGAATAACAGCGATAATAACCATGAGTCAGACTGGGGATCCCACATAAAACCGAAAAAGAAACTCGTATTCAATATTTAAACACGTTCTAGGAAAATCCAACACTTCGAATTCCTTGAGTAATTCTCAAGGAATTTATTTAAAGAACAAATAACCTATTTAAATTGAACAGGCTGAATCAAGACGAATAAAAATAAGAGCTTCACCATACTTAAATAATCAGCACATACCTAGTGGTTCTCGAGTTTTTCTAAATCGCCACTTACCCATCACCTTTCATTTAGGGTGGCACTGCAGGGATATAATTATTAATTTATTTATATTTATATTATTATTATCTTATCTTATTGACGTAGCCATTCAACCCAAAATGAGCTTGCGGTAAACTTCGCGAACTGAACCATTATTTTCGCAATAATTTTGCACGATTTGCAAGCATTGTTCATTTGTCAACCTGTTCATGATGAAATGTCAAACCAAACTGAACATAAATAACATTAGAGTTGAGAGATTTGACCACAAAATGTCAGTTGTATCTTTATTCGAAAAACCAACCTCTAAAAACATAAGGAAGGGCTACAGTCCGCTTGGGGCGAACAGTATGATACCCTATACCTACGTACCCCAAAGAAAAAAAGCATTAGGAAGATAATGGATAGCATTTTATTTCATTCTATGAAATTTATGAAAAAACGTCCCAAAAAATGGGCGTGGCCAAAAACTTTGTATGGGCGATATATTGGAAAAAATATTGGCTAAATATATTTTTAAACATTTTTTTTTCGATTTCTAAGAAAATTTTCGAAGAAAACAGCATTTTAGTGAAAAACACCCACAAAAAGTAGGCGTGGAAAAAGGTAGTAAGTAACTGTAGCCTAAAGAATACTGCCTAATCTAATATTGTGTCTATAGGTCCCAGAGTTGTAAAAGAATGGAAATATTGAAATCTTCTTACAATAATTTACATTCATTGAATTATTAAAGTTATAACTTTTAACTGCAATGAAGACTTTTAACTGGTTGAAGTCTTTAAATTGATTTGAAATATTTTGCCATATTTACTATAATATTTCGAAAGTACTGCATTCTTTTTACTTCAAGTCATTTGACTTCTTAAAATGATTGTCTCACAAAAGACTTCATAATAGATTAGGTACTCAATATTGAAGTCAAAGTATGTAAGCGAAGTCCTTAAACCTTAAATGACTACAATACTCTAATGATTGTAGAAATTTATAACTTTGAAAGGTCTTGACTAGGGATGCCACCAGACCCAATACAGACTACAACACCTGAAGTTATAAGCGATGGAATAGTCAGCTTTTACCACTCTTTCCATTCGCCAGGTGTTTCCAGACAGACAGGATGAATCAATTAGTTTTAAAACTTGAACTAGTAGCACTATAAGAGGCATTCTTAGATTTCCGAATAAACATTTAAAACACTTTTTTCCGATCAGTCGTCGTCCACAAAATTTGTTTTCGAGTAACCTTTTCGAAAGCCTTCTTACGTTACCTTACCATGTGGTTCCACCCAGTGCCGTTTACTTAAAGGTGTGCAATGATCATCATATCATATAATATATATTTATCATATTTTTGTTCTCTTGAAATCGACTGTCGGACAAGTGATTTGGTTCATGCTATGCGCGTGGTGATAACGCGAAACTTAACTTAAATTCTTGGAATCATTCCGCTTCCCAAAAGCTTCCTCACGGTCAAAAGTGGAGTTATGGAATTATTTTGCGTAACATTAGGGTAGACAATACAAAAAACTTCAGTTACAGGATAGAACCTAACATTCTCAATGACTGTTTCATTCCGGATAATGGGACAAATCCTAATAATTTTAGTCCTAACAATCATTATGAATTTGACTTTGAAGCAGTTAGTGAAAACCACGTTACAAAGATAATTTTAAGTTTAAAGTCAACAAAAACTTTGACTTTTAAAATTAATAACTCCTTATTTATGCTCCCTTACCTTTAATTTTTGTATTAACTCATCAGCCTTCCCTGACAAATGGAAACTGGCAAAATTTACACCCATGACCTTGTGATTTCCGCCCAATCAGAGTTTTGGCAAGTTTTTCGAAGGTGTTTGAGAAGATTTTGGTAGAACAAGTTGTCGGACATCTTGAACGAAAGAGCCTACTGTATCCATTTCAGTCCGATTTTAGAGCAAACCATAGTTGTTCCACGGCCATGATTAAAATTATGAACGATATCAATTTCGACCAGGATGATCTGACTTTACTCTGTTTTCTAAATTTCCAAAGGCCTTTGATAGAGTAGACCATCAAACTTTATGCTGTAAGCTAAGTAGTTGTTGACTGTAATCACTCAGGCCTAAGAAATTTTAAAAATTAATCTCTAATAGTAGTTTCGATACTGACACAATACCCACGATTTTTATTTCTGACAACAGGCTTTCTTTTGTAAGCAATAAATAATCGTAACTTATCTTTCAGTAACCACATAAACTATGTTGTTGGTCGAATTTATGGCGGTCTTAGAAAATTGTGGTTATCGACGGACTTAACTCCTAAAGAAATAAAATTAAGGTAACTGAAGACACTTTTAATTCCCATAATATATTATGCTGTAGGTTGTATTTAATAATGCGGTTCGCTATATATTTATATGGTCTTGTTAGATACGATCACATAACACAATCAAATTTACAAGCCTTGGGTTGCACATTAACACAGTTCTTAAACGCTAGAACATTAATTTTTATGCAAAGGATTATTAGCTCAAAAACACCAACCTATTTACAAATTGCAGTTTGCGCAATCTCTTATTAGTTTTAATGTAATTGTACCAAATTGTCGATATCTTCATTCATTGCGGTTGTTTTTTGTGTGCAACACTAAATAATGGAATGCCCTGCCAACTGATATCAAATAAATAAATTTATCTAAACAATTTAAAAGAAAAACATTGGAACACGTATCTACGATCCTCTTCTCACTATCTCAATCTCTCTCTCTATTTTTTCTATCTCAATCTTTTCGTATTGCGGCATCTTTTAATTTACGCTGCTCCTTATTTTGGGTTATACTCTAAATTGAAATGGTCATTGAAATACATAACGTATTTACGAAATGATTATTAGTACCATTAAAGTACTTGGTCTAACATGTTCATAAATAAATAAATAAATTGCATTGAAATATTAAATAAAAAACCCCAAATTTGCATATATCTAGAGATTGTTGAAACCAAAATAATTCTTAAATTATGGGTAGTATTTAAAGTTTTTACTTCAACGGACTATAAAATTGGGGTGAAAATAATCGTCTTAATTGTACAGGTGGTCATATTTACGTATAGGATACTAAACTGTCCATGTTATATTTACTTTCCACTACTCATCAATCGGCCGTGCTTTGTCTATAGGCATTCGAAATGATGTAAGGTAGATGCGGAAGCATTATAACGAGATATAAGGAGATTTTACCAAATTGTGATATGTACCTACTCGACATTAACAACATCGAGAAGGCTTTCTCTCGAAAATCCAATATACCTACAAATGAATTTCCGGCACGGCACGCCGCGCCGAATGAATCCTTACACACAAAGTGTGGTATGTGTGTAAAAAAATTACATGAATGAATGGCTTTATTAATATCAAAGTCAGAAAATATTATTTAAATAATTTCGCCGAGTGTCTGTCTGACCTTTGATGTGAATGACGACAAATGTTTCTTCACTTAAAAATAGGTATCCCTCCTCCGCCTCCATGAATATCAGTGTCAGCATTTGTCAGAAAGTATGCAGTTCGCCTTGTTGCTCGCACATCAATGTCAGCGCGCTTTGCTTGTTAAAAGATAATCAACGAAGAAAGCGTAGGAAAAATCATCGACATAGTATTTTTAAAAGGTTGGGAGAAAAACAAATTTAGCATTGGCATGCAGATATGCTTGGTCGACATATCCTGATTGATGACTCCCTTAACCATTTATTTGTAGATGTGGGGCAGATGATTGTAAGTACTGAACCTATCTACCTACCCACATAGAAAATCTTGTTTTTCAGAAAGAAGGGTTATGTTTGTGTCGGTTTTTCTTGTGAAAGTGCTAGGGGCCAAAAAAAAATATACTTTTTTCGTCGATGGTGTACTTCACCCACGATACAATTTTCAGTCCGATCAGAAAATAAATATAGCGCATACCCCGCAATAGCAGTTAAAATAATAATACACATAAACGATACCTCTTAGTTTGCTTAATCCTATTAAGGTGAGCTAATAATAACGGAGTGCCTGGCGGCGCCGGCGGCTGTTCCTAATTTGTAGGTTAAGAGTTTAAAAATAATTCTGCGGAAAAAATAATGGCATTCATCACTTCTTAGGTGTTCGTGAATGGTTCCTTGATAAGTTTCCTACTTGTGTCCTTTTCAAAAAGGGCATTTTATTTTTCATTAAATGACTATGCTGCTTTTAGTCCATAACGATGATTGTAAATTAGTAAATTCAGCTGATTAAGGTTAATAAATCTTCTAAAAATAATCCCTCCCTATGAATTGTTGCCATGTCAGCTAAACACGGCTGTCACGACACAGAAACAAAGAAGTGACTCATGCCGGCTGTGAGTAGAACTAAACAATTTATGTCAAAACTGCAGCCTGAATATGATTCAGAGTAATGACAAACCCAAGATGTTCAGGTGCGTAGCCTTTCTCCCTGGCAATGATCTCACGCTCACGGATGCATTATTAGAAGCATAGGCAGACAGAACACTGATGTTTTTACTACTGGCTAGGAAATTCCGAGGTGGAAATGTTAGTAAGGACAGGAGAGAAGCGCTGAAAAATATTGTCTTCTCTATCGATAAGAAGTCAAAGGAGGGAATCTTTTCTAAGGAATCTTCTTCAAATTATTACAAATTCTGTTCAAAGTCTAATGCTTAAAAATTAACGAGAAAACAACTCACCGATAGTTCAGTGACCAACTGAGACTGACTGAAGCCAAAGAAGTCGGATAGCATTTCATTTCATTCTATTGAATTTAAAAAAAAAAATGCTAAACGCCCCCAAAAAGTGGGCGTGGTCAAAAACTTTGAATGGGCGATATATTGGAAAAAAAATTGGCTAATTATATTGTTAAACATTTTTTTTCGGTTTCTATGAAACGCCAACAAAGGGTAGGCGTGCCAAAATCTTTATACGACAAACTTATAAAGGAGGGCAGTGACTACATATGTTATGAAGGTTGTAACACTCTATCACTCTTACTATAGCTTTAAAACGTTTTTTTCTAAATTGTGGGCGTGGCAGTGGGCGTATTCAAAAAATTTTTACACTTAACCATTTCGGAGCCCAAGGGAATATATGGTCCAAATTTTAGCTTCCCAGCTTAATTTTAAAGGCCTAACAATTTGGTGGTCCTGATCATAAATACTTATACTTTTATGGGTCTACGACGAATATTAAGGGGTGTTACAAACTATGTGTCCAAATTAATATATCCTTAGTATAGGGTATAAAAATCAAGAAAATAACGGACTGGCAGGTGTTTGGTGGTACCTGCCACCCCGTTATTTTCTTGATTTTTAGGTAAAAAATCAAAGGCAAAAACATGTTCATCCTTGTAAAAACACGTTAGTCGAATCGTTCATTAGCTCTCCTACTAAAAGTTATGAGCGTGTCTACAAAGTTTTGTAGACCCGCCAACTTTTTGGGGACGTTTATTTTTGTATGGAAAAAGTTACTTAATAAAAATATTTAGCATATATTCTGCTTTAGCAATTGACCCCGATAAAGATAAAACACATTTTTGGCCATGCGCACTTTTTGAGGGTTTTTTTTGTTTTAAAAAATGCTGTTTATTACGAAATTATCATTAAACATAAGGAAGGGCTACAGTCCGCTTGGGGCGAACAGTACGATACCCTATCCATATCCCTATATTCCCCAAAGAAAAACGCATTACGAAGTTGATGGATATCATTTCATTCTATGAAATTTATAAAAAAAAAAATATTTTTTGAAAAAACGCCCCCAAAAAGTGGGCGTGGCCAAAAACTTTCTATGGCCGATATATTGGAAAATATATTTGCTAAATATCTTGTTAAACATTTTTTTCAGTTTCTATGAAAATTTTCGCTGAAAACAGCATTTTAGTGAAAAAAGCCCACAAAAAGTAGGCGTGGCAAAAAATCTTGTATGACAGACTTATAAAGGAGGGCAGTGCCTATATATTTTGTAAAGGTTCCAATACTCTATCTCTCTAACTTAAGCCTTAAAACGGTTTTTTCTAAATTGTGGGCATGGCAGTGGGCGGATTTAAAAACTTTTAACACTTTACCATTACGGGACCCTAAGGAGTATATGCTCTAAATTTCAGCTTCCTAGCATAAATCTAAAGGCCTCAAAAGTTGATACGGACGGACGGACGGACGGACATTGCTAAATAGTCTTAGTATTTGGTCATGATCATAAATATATATACTTTTAGGGATCTACGATGAATATTAAGGGGTGTTACCAACTATGTGTCAAAATTAATATACCCTTAGGATAGGGTATAAAAACGAAATAAAGAGTCAAATGACGCATGGCATGCAGGCTGTTAATTAAGTATACATGGGGAGCAAATCTCATTAACAAAGCTCTTACTTCAAAGTGGAACAGCTTACGCTGAGGGATGCGTGACTAAGACAGTGCTTAACCGCTAGTACACACCGAAAACCAGGCGAAATTCGGATAGAAAAATTAACTGAAACTCTCACATCAAGTCGGCCACGACAAAACTTGGTGTCTTAGTCCCAGAATAATTTATAGATGATACCCACCATCTCGTACGCGGCTAACGTCTGGTGGCCAAAAGTACATGAACAGACAACGGCAAGGTTATGCGCACCTACCCAACAGCAACATTGTTGGTCTTTTTTCTCTACAGATCTTTATTAAGAAGATGGCTTGTAGAAGCGATACTATCTTCGTCTTAACTATTCGAATATCAAATTAAATCGAAAATATTTAATACAATCCCAAACGTGAATTTTATTGCTTCCCCGACTTTAAGGTTGGATCATTCCAGTCCGATCTGTTAGTAAGAGCTTTGATGTAATGGAATTTGGAGCTGCAGCTCGATATCTTTGGAAATGTGTCTCACGTTATTATAGGGGCAAATCTATGCCATTAGCATTTCCGCACATCTAATTTTAGCTAGTCAAGCAGCACTACAATTTTATGACAAGGCTACGATGCCTTGCAAGACCTAGCCAAGTTCAACAAGATCAAACATAGATGGGTATCTAGACACCAAGGTATTGCAGGTAACGAATCTGCACACGAGCTGGCTAGAGCTTATTCCAGAGTCAATTGGGCTTATTAGCGATTGGGAACAACAACTTCGTCTTAACCACTGGGAACATGTTTCGGACTGAAGGCAATCCAAAAAATTAATCAAGCCTTACTCCTACAAGGAAATCCTGTTATTAAACAAGGAGAACATAAGGAAGCTGGAGTGCTCCCTACAGGCTACTGTGGCTTGAGATATCATCTTAATAAAATGAATCTGCGTCCGAAAAATGAATGTAGGTTCTGTTAAAAGGATGATGAAACGTCTGAATAGATTATCCGCGTATGCCCAGCATGGCGGCTTTCACCAACAAAATCAACCTTCTCTTTGGATAACAGCCCTTAATTGATACAACAGACCTTATATGTGGGCAATGGAAAATTAATAAATAAATTTATTTTCCTTTAGTTGCAGTTTTACCACTTAATGCCCAATGCTTTGGGATATGATTTGCAACCATTTTCCAAGAATAAAATTGTTCCCTAGTTACTGGAGATTTAACGAGATGCAAACTCTGACCCACATGAATGCAAATAACTCCGTCAATATCTCATTGGGTTTGGTTATGATGGTCCTTCTGATAAAACAGTGTTGAAGAATTCTCTTTTGTTGCTCAACAAGTACCAAGTCAAGAGCACAGAGTGTTCTATTAATTTGCCAACAGTTGGTTCGTCTTATTTGTATCATGTCCTTTCCATCAAATCCAGACTTTTCTTCAAGATCCTTAAGAGTAGTCATCAAGAGTGTTGGATGTGTATACAAACATATGTATGTATGTATGTACGTACATATCGCTGCTGCCTGCTAACAGACATGGTGTATATTGATAGTGATTCGGAAAGACGACGCAACCTAATCAATGTGGTATATTACTGAGATCTAATAAAGCAGCTTATACTCTTAACATGTTTATGCAGATGAAAATGTAAGACAAAAATAGAACAATGCGAATTAGTGGAGTGTGTGTGGGCTTGGGTGATTCGTTGCTTGGTTGGTTGGGTGGTTGGTTGGTTGGTTGGTTGGTTAGTTGTCGGCTAAGTGCAATCGAAAGTGGAAGTCAAGCAAAATAATTAATATACGGTTAGCGAGTTTTAGTTTTTTTGAATGAGCATTTAGCACCATCACCGCTGGCGGCAGTAGCATCCAACATAAGCACCAGCAATAGTAATATCAATAACAATAGAATGCAATCATGTGGGATGTTAAAACGTCGTTTTGTATGGTTATCGATGGGTAATTGAAATTTAAAAATGTGTCGTTTTTTCATCTCTCAATTGATGGCTGTAATTGAAGTTACATAACTCTGTTTGACATGTCCTTATTACAAAGGGGTATTGGGATATAGAAGAACACATTCATCTGATATAAAATGTATATCTTTAAAGCCTTATACTCTCTCTTTGTTCAATATCGGTGTTTTGTATCAGAGAAGGCGGCTGCTGAAATTAACTTTTGCATCAATTTTTATTCATTCGTGGATTTTGTGTTGAGATGAAATTTCTCAATCGAATGATTTTACGACCAAAACTTTCGTCTTGCCCTAGCGCTATAGACGGATTTCTTACTCTTCTAAAAATATATGTACATCCAATACGACAGTAACTCGATTTACCGAAACATACGAGTACGCTGTTTTTATTTTCATGACACAGTAGCATACATACCTACTACCTACATCTATGTAGGTATAATAAGGATCCGCAACTGGGTGACTTCCAGTGTACATAGTTCTATAACATATATAAGGCTGCTACTGGAAGATGAATATGGTTTTTTTTTAATCTATTCTGTTTTTTGTGTGCTCACTCTTAGCCAACAAAAAAAACTTCTTTCGATTGAAAAAAGATTGGAAAAAATAAGAACTCCTACTCAAATGTTCTTTTATAAAACAGCTGTTATTAATGTTTTTGGTGGTGTTTGCGTGTTTAGGTGTTTAGGTGGTAGTATAAACACAAGTATGTGGGACACTTGAACAGTTCCTATGTTTCTGTTCACTTGTAAATTGAAGAATTTATACAATGTGTCACTTGTTATTTTTTTAGTATCATCGCTTGACTTAATCTTCTATAATAGGTACTCGCTTGATGAATTTAATATACCAATACATTGAAGCGAGCAGAATGTCTTTTTTGTTTCCAATTTTTGGTACCCTTTAGTGGTATAATAGGGCTCTCCCCTGACAAATGAGATGGTGGCTATTAATTTCCGATGGAAGGTATAGTGTGTAGCATACAGAATGAGAAGAAGAACAAGAAAAAGAAGATGAAGAAGGAAGGAAGGAAGGTGTTAACTAAACGGAAAACAGGCGAATTTTAGGGAGCGTTGAAGGGGCGTTGGGTGGTTGGTTGGGACGATATACGATTTAGGTTTAGGGATGAAGAGAACGAAAAAAATTAACTTTTTTTTTTTAGATATCATGATGAGCGGGCGCATGCCTAAGCGGTCACAGCTTTATCTGCTTTGTTGAGTGGTAGTGGCAGTAGGGTGAAGTTGAGTACAAACTCGCTGTTGCTTCTATCATGTATACCGCTTTATAGATTGAGAGGGGAATCGCAGGTGGTCGCGCTGTCTTTAAGTAGTGGTGGTAGTGGTGCCGGTTGGATTATCACATCATTGTGATAATAATGTGCACAAAAAGAGTTTTGTAAAATTATCATTCAGGAATATGCTTAAAAAGAATGGATGTGTTTTCTTATTAGGTACTTTTGGCGGCTCTAGCCGGCTGGGGTGACTTAAAAATAGAAGAGTATCTAGGCAAATTATTTTGTTGAAAAAAGCTTCTTCTTCTCCTTATCTTGACAAAAATTCTGTTAAATCTGGCTCCTAGCTATACCATGTTGTGGAACTGTTGGAAGAATTTGACTGATTCTGAGTTCCGACCTTATACTAAAGGGGATGATGAAATGTACATACAAAATATTCCTCTGTTTAATCTTCGCTGTACCAAGCTTTATTATATTTAATTGTTGTGGTAGAATTATGCAGCTTCTGGACTCCGCTACCAATGCTGAAAGGGGCTATGATATTGATTATGAAAATGTTTGCAGAAATAATGCAGAAGAATCAGATTCCGAGGTTGAAAACATCATGGAGAAAATAAATCGCAGGATAGAAAGGAAGAAAACGACAAGTACGTTTCAGATTTGGACGGATTTTACAGGTTGTATGCATTTTTATGGTTGTGTTGAGCAAACTAATATCTATTAATTTGACAAATTTTGGTTTATATATTAATAAAATAAGCATGTAGATGTTCCTTAAACACAGACAAATGTAAATGATATAATTTAAGAAATGTTATAGATTAAGAAACTGCTTAATACATTTGGTACACTGAATCCGATTGCACAGGAAATGTTAAAAGGAATATGGGTCTATTATTATGTCTCTAAACTTATAAAACAAAATGATGTTTTCCGGCTACTCATTTTAAATCTAATTTTTCCATGATAGTATTTTTGCACTTAACATTTCTAGAAAATTTGTGGAAAATAGAATTTTAAGTAAGAAAATCATTTGGAGGGATGATAGGCTTTCCAAAAAATGGAACCTAATGGAAGAAAAAGAGGCCAAACTGATGTTGCATACCCAGAAGATCGTTGAACGGGTATAATATGGATGATTGCGATATAAAATATGGATATAGGATAACCAGCGCTAGTTTGGTGCGTGTAAGTCAACCGCAGATGCAAACCGAAGTATAAGGTTTGAACAATCGAAAGACATCGTGATTCTGGGTAATTCTTACAAGTATTTCACGTCAGGAAATGTCTTAAGTGCTTTGCTTTTTACTGATGTTCTTGATTATCAACTTGAAAAAAAAGTGAGGGACCCTTAAGTACAGAAGTTATTCTTTGCAGGAGATGGATGAATATACAAACCTTTCCGATATGCGAAAAGTTTAAAAGATTCATCCTTTTATTTTTGATTCCACCATAACGATATTAAATTTAACCGATATTGGAAGCGCTCTTCAAGAGACAATCTTATAAACCCCATCTTTCAGTTGGCAACAAACAAAGAATTTAGGCTAGATGGTGAGACGACTGATTTATATAAAAATTTCAGGAAATAATTCCCTCTGGACACTTTTCTAGCAAAAGAGCATTAGAAATAATCAGGCATATACGGCCTATATAGGACCTAAAGCTTAGCTTCTCCAACCGTTTTCTGTGCGAAGATATATTTTCGAGACATGTGGAAGGAACAACAGTTTAATGCCGATTCCAATTATGTGTATTTTGAAGCTATAGGTTGCTATATAATTTTATCAATTCTCTTTTAGATGTTTGTCAAAATTTCGCAAGAGGTAAGGCAAATACAAAACTTTTCGTTGGTACTTAGTCTGATATTTACTTATTTTGAATGAGATTTTAAGGTATATAAAAGGATAAACAACTTGAGCTTAATTAATAAGAGAAAAGAGATTTGTCTTCGCTGCTATACATAGCTATAAAATGATAAACCGCCGCTCACCTGGACGCTGTAGTCTCTTCGCTATCCTCGCAGCTCGAGTATGGTTTTATCCTTAGGTCACATATGACTAATAAAGTACCAGGTCTTACACGATGCACTGTAAAGACGCATTTCCATTATGATTTCTAAAAATCAAAATGGAGAGAGTTTAGTTTAGTCCGACACACTAAGGTGGTAAAATTCTTCTCGCTTACGTGTACTCAATTTATGCGCTCACCCCCTTAAAATCACCTTACTTCTCACAACCTCCTTCATTTTTGAGCTACAACAAAAATTATTTTAACTTCAACAGCAGATCCCAGGGACTTTAGTTTCTCAGAAGCTTTTTAAGTTATATTTGAAGGGAAGAAGGATTATCCGAAAGGAAGTCCGCATAAAGAAGAACTTTGTGAAGTAATAAGACCGCAAAATTGACCTAATCCAGGACAGGCAGTTACATCTCTTGTTTGAACTCACAGCTTGTTGTGGTATACAAGGGACATAAGGTTGCCTGTTTTTTGAGAGTTTACACGTGCGGAATTATGACATATTATATGTAATACATTTCCAGCCCATCTATGTACGTAATTTGTCCAGGTGAGCAAACCTACAGCATTTAGAACGCAAGTTACGGAGAAATGTTTTTAAACTGTGCGGCATCCATAACCAATAGTAATTTCTAAAATTTCTTGGAACCACAAGTAATAACCCTCATCGAATAACCAAACGCAAACCCACTGCATTTCATTTCTATTCGCACAAAACTTTGCCTAGTATAGATGAACGGCTACATTCTCAGGACTTCAATCTTAAGTTTAAGGTAAAAAGCAACTGCTCGTTATTATCGGTACATAGATTCTATTCTCCTAAATTTAAATTAAAATGTAAATATTTTGCGTCGCGATTATATTTCTTATCTTACCCATTTTCATTTGAATCCAATTAGACGTTGAAGGACAACAAAAGGCACAACAATATGTAATAGTACGACCACGATAAAAGCTGGTTTTCAAATTGAAAAAAAATATATATATATTTACTATTCGAATTTTTATTTCTTGCTTTTATCAGTGGGGAAGAAGGATTTTCTATGACTTTAATCATGCTTCATTCTTAAGCTGATTAATTCTTTAAAACTTCAGAGTCTTACCAATTTTGTGTTGCTGGGCCATGAAAGAGATTAATCCGTAAAGGTGATATCAAGCCTATGACGTCATATGGAAGCGCAGAACAAAAGTCAAAACTCACAAAAGTAAGTCAAGATTACGAAATTTCACGAATATCAATATGTTGCTAGAGATATTAGCTGCACAGTATCAATGTCTAGTGCCACGAAAGAACATTCTCTAGTTTTTATTTCCCTTCATAATATGCGACTTGTCCAAAATACAAAATTTAAATTTGTAAAATCCTTTTTTTCTGACCGCTGAAATGCGCTTGTTTGCTCTGGCAATTCATTGTGACATTGGAATCAAAGCGGAAGTCCTTCTGGGAGAAGATATTGTTCTATGCTGATGACATCATTTTGTTCGCCGAGACTTAACATTTTAAAACTAAACACCGATGATCCTAAACCCACATCTAGGTGAAACGCCTTTGAAATAATATGTCACTAAGTCATATGCAGGAGACCAAAAATGAGGAGTTTCATACCTTAAACCTCCCAGGTGTCCTTCAAAAAACAAAGACTTATAGAATTCACGCGCACAAAAAAGGATTCATAAATTAATAGAATATTACAGAGTATTGTAACGCACAATAAACGAAGTACGAAGCTGGAACGCGAATATAATGTGCTCCTACATTACTTATTCAGGAGGCAAAGCAAAGCAAAGCAAAGATGATGGGTAGAATTTTATTTCATTCTATAAATTTTATAAAAAAAAAACACATATTTTGAAAAAAAAACGCCCCCTAAAAGTGGGTGTGGCCAACAACTTGGTAAAGGCGATATATTGGAAAAAATATTGGCTAAATATCTTGTTAAACATTTTTTTTTTTTCGATTTCTATAAAAATTTTCGAATAAAACAGCATTTTAGTGAAAATCGCCCACAAAATGTAGGCGTGGCAAAAAACTTTATATGACAAACTTGTAAAGGTGGACATATCTTGTAAAGATTACAACACTCTATCTCTCTAACTTTAGCTTTAAAACTGTTTTAAAATTACACTCTACCATTTCGGGGCCCTAGGGAGTATATGTTCCAAATTTCAGCTTTCTAGCCTATAAATTGGTGACGGATGGACGGACATTGCTAAGTAGTCTTAGGTTTTGGTCCTGATCATAAATATATATACTTTTGTGGGTCTATGACGAATATTAAGGGGTGTTACAAACTATGAATCAAAATTAATATACTATTAGGATAGGGTATACAAATGTTTTTAATACATATATATATTTTTTTATATAGTAACAATACTATATCATTTTGTCATGTTTCAACTTGATTTCACCCTAATATGAAAAGGAAATATTAATTATATAAAAAGTTATCGGTAGTCCTTTGCGGTAACTAACTGCTAACAGGTTACCTAAAAAATTCTTTTTTAATTTTCAGAAAAAAAAAGCAACAGTAAAATCATTTTAAAAAATCAAAGTCTTGAAAAAAAAAATTCTTCGATAAGTTAAGAGTGGCCACCGACCTTAAAAACATAGTTATGAGAAAAACGCATTTAAAGTTTAACACTCATTCATTTATATTACACATTCTCGAGCGTCTGAGAGCTCGCCGTTTATTGTTGAATAACACGAAAATTATTCGTCGAATTCTCTTGAAATTTCCAGAGAATATTTTTAAGATATTATACTTTGAAAAAATGCATTCAAGTGAAGCCAAAGTTCCTCGATTACTTAAGATTGCGGTTGGACTCCCTATATATTAAGTAGGTATAACAAATTTTTCCAATTCCTATATTGCCTACTATTGAAAGAAGTAGTGGCAATGATCCACGAAAAACGATTTACTTTTTATAAAAACAAAAGCACGTGAACGGAAGCTAAATGGAAATCTTGAATAAAACCCACAATATTTTTACTTTGTTCATGGATTCCAGCAAGGCGTTTGATACGCTAAACCATAAAAAGTTAAAAATAGAGTTAAATCGATTAGCAATCCGAAGTATACTAGCCGATTGGTTACAAGACTACCTAAGTGAAAGATCTTTTCGAGTGAAAGTTGGTAATGATACAACGGTTGTTTTCGCAGGAACACAGGGATCAAATTAGAGAACATTATTGTTCATCCTTTTCTTCAACGAGCTGCTTTTCATTCGCAGATAACTCCACTTTAATCGAATATTAATACACATAAGTGTCTTGATAATGCTACGAGAATAATGCAAGATGAGTTGAATAAAGCTTTTGAATGGTATCATTGAAATGGTAATGATGATTTATATTTGCGGATCACATCGTGAATTTTCGTCGCAGTATCTGTCAAAGTAAGCTTCCGAATCAAACCATCGAAGTTGTCCAAAGTTATAAATACCTATGCATCACAATTGACAGGTCTTACATTTGGGGCAAGCACTATCTAAAAACTTCGCTTGGATGTCAAAAAGACGCTGTTGCTATATACTATAGTAGAATACAAATTGAGGTATGGTAAACTTGCGGGGGGCAACTTTAAAACACCATTCGAAGGCAAATCAACAAAAGCTACCCATCAAGCACATCCGGAGAACACTTGAAGGTCTTGACAGCGATTTCTCAAGGTGGCACCAATTCAAAAGATCCATTGGTAAGAGAGATATGTGAACTTTTTGTTAAACTGTGTTTGCTTTTATTTTTTGTCTCCCCACGAATATTATAAGTAAGAGATAAGGTAAGCTGATTTGATGGGTTACATCATTTTCTTAGTAAATTGAAATACTTTGACCAAGGTCCTGTGGAAAATGAAATTTAATGTTCGACACTTTCTTCTTGCTGAATTTTAAGATGGTTGTGAAGCCATACCCCTTTAATCGCAAAAATCTACCTACGCTAATGTGCCAGTTCCTCATTTGCAAATATAAATAAGACACTCTACTTATATTTAGTCTTTTCTAGTTAAAGAAGAAATAAGAAATTATAAGTCAAAACGACGAGTTATTTATACAAACCAAAAAAACCTATAATATTCCTCACAATTTGGTTAAAAAAAACAAGATTAACAAAACTAAGGAAAAGCCACTCCTTCCTCATCCACACATAAGATGCAGAACCTGTGTTATGATGTGATCAAATTCGTTTATTTCTAGGTACCATTTGACCTTGATTAGAACAATGGAAACGTAATTTTATACACTCCGATCAAAACTTGGTTTATTTTCGGGAAACCACATACTTCAATTGCACTTTAATCATATCCTATTGTAATAGTTTGGCAGTCTGCACGCAAATTGAATGGTTGCCTGCGAGCAAGGTCGTTGCATTTGTATCTACATGTTAGATGCTTTTTAATGGTTCATAACAATTACAAGAGCATAAACCTACACAAATGCGAGAGGAAAAATTGTGAATGCGCTCTAATTGCAATAAAGCAACCATTTATCTAGCATTGATTGTAAATTTCAACGTACAATGTTTGAATTCAATAAAAGTCAATCTATCTCAGTGATTCTCAGAATGATTCGCTGGAATCACGATATATTATGATATAAATATAATTCCAGGACATGTGCCACTAATTGAAATGCAGAATCTTTTAATTCACTGCCAAACTAAAATGTAACTACATTTTTTCGGTAATATTTGAAAAGATACATTTGATTTTAATTGCATTCTATTTTTTCACGAGTGAGTACAACGAATTTTAAAGATATATCAAGTAAAATAACGAACTAAAAAACCACAAACTTATCCACTATCGCACTTACCCTCTTCGAGAATCGTCGCATCATATATGGTTTTTGTCAACAGCTGCCTTCCTGCAAAATATAGCTCCCGCTATATGTGGTCTTAAAATCTTTCTCCGACCAAATCTAGACCTGTTAAGTTAAAAGAAAGAAAAATCAAATGTAACATAAAATTCAAAATTTTAAGATTGAAGTACGAAAAAAATCATAAAGCTATTAGAACAATTTGTGTGCAGGGGTGCGCTTAATTTTATTGGAATTCAAAGGTGCATTTTAGGTGCCTAAAATTATTATTTGAAAATAGTTAAAATTAATAAAAATATAAAAAAATGCATGCTTTTTGGTGTGTTATTATTATTTTTAAAATGATGTGCAGTTTCGATTTTCTGGTGCAGTAGTTCCTAGCGGTGCAAGCAAATAATCGTATGATATTGCAATTTTTATTACTTCATCAAAAGGTAAGACAATCGTCGTCCAACACCAGCACCACCGTAATTGTTTCGCTGTAATTTTATCATTCTGGGTGCTGAATTTGATGAAACACGGCTCATTGTGTCGCCGCAATGAGAAGAAAACTTCGTATATGTACGTTAAAAAGTAATTTAAGTAAACTAGGAATATATGTTGTGTTTCTTATTTATTTATTAATTTTTTTTTGTAAAATGTATTTGTTTAATTTGTACCCATCTGAATACCTATTTTGAAATTCACAGATTCACACTGATTGTGTCGAATTAATTAATTTTGAATTCAAATATTCTGTCACTATATTTAAGTGGTAAAACAAAATAATTTAAAAATAATAAACAAAGTTGTATATGTTAACACTGATAAAAAAAAATCCAAAACAAAACCCACTCTCAATAATTTTTTTAAATTTTTTTATTTTTTGTATAACAGGTCAATTCAATACTAAGCAGTATTAAAATTAAATTCACTATATTCACTTTGCGTGTTTAAAATATTTGCTTCACAGTATTTTCTGCTTCGAACCTATCTTAAACGTTCTCAAAAAGTGACTGAACAAATGCTAAACCGACCGTAGTATTTTGATGCTGTAAATATATCTTTCTGCTATAGTGTTGTTGAATGCTGCTGGTAGAGCTGTTTGAAGGTGGTTCTAGTAGAACCCAACCAAATTCATCCTGATGCTGCTGCTATTGCTGAGCTGATGTGTTAAAAAAAAGTTCTCTATCGACGAGGCAAAAAAGCTCAACGACGACGAAGAACTCTTTCACACCCCCTTGCCCTCCTTTCCAACCGCGCAACGTGCCATACGATAACTATAATCGCGAACATCTACTCAACAGCAGCATATAGCACAATAGCAGTAGCAAGCAGTAGCACCACCAAAGCAAAGCATTTAAGAATCGCTGCGCCGCTACCGAACATTCATCCAGTAAGAAAGTTGGATGGATGGTTTGATTTGAGTTAGGTAGAAGGTGCGAGGGGGAAACGTATTTCTATGCATAAAAACAAACCTACGACTACGACTACGACTGACTGTGTATGACAAGCAGCATGTCCAATTCCATAGAAACATGTCCTTTTCCTATTTTCTTCTATTGCAACAGAAGAACAGAGTATCGGCTTTTGTACGGATTGTCTGTACGATTATAGAGAGCGAAACCGAAAGTATCCTGTTTGGTTCGAGATGTTTGTATGATACAAATATTTATGTTCGATGTTCAAGTTGAAATATCGAGAGCAAAGCTGTTGCATAAAATGTTCAAAAGGACTGTGGCTCCCACTATAGAGGCGGTTTATAGTGTTCATTTGTTCGGGATATATGTTGCTGTGTAACATTAAATGAGTTGCGAATTTATTTTGCTCAACTCTTAGAAAAAAAAAATTAATCAACTGTAAGCGACGTCAGCGAGAGATTTGACGAGGCAAGTGGGCTTCATATTCTTGTACTTCTTGCCGCTTCGGTACTTTGCACGTTGTCGTCTTGTCGGTCGTGCCACAGCTCCCCAGCCCACCATCATTGCCCTGGGAATGAGGGCAACATATTTTGTATGCGTCAGAGCAGGCGGTAAAATATTTGCTTTACTACAACCAAACCAAATAAAAAACTCAAAACGAAATATAATATCCTTTCCTCATTTGTTTCCCTGCCATTAATTTGTCGCTTTGAAGTGTAGGGTTAGCTTAGGGTAAGCTTAGGGTTAGAGTTAGGGTATTATGATTTATACATTTCAAGTGCAACCACCTAGAAATACAAAACTAATTAAAGAAAAAAAAATGGTTTAATATTGGAAAAAATAAATAAATACAAACTATGATGAAATAGTTAAATGAATTGATGAATCAATCTGCAGATATTGCAGTAATTATGTAAGTCTATAAAAACTCCTTGAACTTCGTTTTATAACAAGGTTTCTGGGCTTCGTATTATGAAATGACATCTGAATCTACGTGTTGTAAACCAGCATTTCTAGTGATTATATCATCGGGATTATTCATCGGGTGGCAGAATGGCAAAACTAGTTTAATCAATGCTATAGAAAATAGATTTTAGCAATCGCTAACCAGAAAATATTGCAGATTGCACCGGTAAAAATAACTTGTAAAAGGGGATTATTGTATTGCATTGCATTGCATTGCATTGCATTGTATTGTATTGTATTGTATTGTATTGTATTGTATTGTATTGTATTGTATTGTATTGTATTGTATTGTATTGTATTGTATTGTATTGTATTGTATTGTATTGTATTGTATTGTATTGTATTGTATTGTATTGTATTGTATTGTATTGTATTGTATTGTATTGTATTGTATTGTATTGTATTGTATTGTATTGTATTGTATTGTATTGTATTGTATTGTATTGTATTGTATTGTATTGTATTGTATTGTATTGTATTGTATTGTATTGTATTGTATTGTATTGTATTGTATTGTATTGTATTGTATTGTATTGTATTGTATTGTATTGTATTGTATTGTATTGTATTGTATTGTATTGTATTGTATTGTATTGTATTGTATTGTATTGTATTGTATTGTATTGTATTGTATTGTATTGTATTGTATTGTATTGTATTGTATTGTATTGTATTGTATTGTATTGTATTGTATTGTATTGTATTGTATTGTATTGTATTGTATTGTATTGTATTGTATTGTATTGTATTGTATTGTATTGTATTGTATTGTATTGTATTGTATTGTATTGTATTGTATTGTATTGTATTGTATTGTATTGTATTGTATTGTATTGTATTGTATTGTATTGTATTGTATTGTATTGTATTGTATTGTATTGTATTGTATTGTATTGTATTGTATTGTATTGTATTGTATTGTATTGTATTGTATTGTATTGTATTGTATTGTATTGTATTGTATTGTATTGTATTGTATTGTATTGTATTGTATTGTATTGTATTGTATTGTATTGTATTGTATTGTATTGTATTGTATTGTATTGTATTGTATTGTATTGTATTGTATTGTATTGTATTGTATTGTATTGTATTGTATTGTATTGTATTGTATTGTATTGTATTGTATTGTATTGTATTGTATTGTATTGTATTGTATTGTATTGTATTGTATTGTATTGTATTGTATTGTATTGTATTGTATTGTATTGTATTGTATTGTATTGTATTGTATTGTATTGTATTGTATTGTATTGTATTGTATTGTATTGTATTGTATTGTATTGTATTGTATTGTATTGTATTGTATTGTATTGTATTGTATTGTATTGTATTGTATTGTATTGTATTGTATTGTATTGTATTGTATTGTATTGTATTGTATTGTATTGTATTGTATTGTATTGTATTGTATTGTATTGTATTGTATTGTATTGTATTGTATTGTATTGTATTGTATTGTATTGTATTGTATTGTATTGTATTGTATTGTATTGTATTGTATTGTATTGTATTGTATTGTATTGTATTGTATTGTATTGTATTGTATTGTATTGTATTGTATTGTATTGTATTGTATTGTATTGTATTGTATTGTATTGTATTGTATTGTATTGTATTGTATTGTATTGTATTGTATTGTATTGTATTGTACTGCATTGTATTGTATTGTATTCGTAATCGATGATTATTCCTGCGCATACGTATTCATTTATGTTTCGAAGATAACTTTAATTTTTTTTTTAAATTACCAACGACTATGTGCGCTATTTCTTATGGTTTGATTGAAATTAATTTCTAAAAAAAAATTGCGTACAGAATAAGGGCACCAGAAGTCATACGTATTCTACTGAATATTATTAAAACGGACACAGCTGCAGCTGAAAGTCTTCGTTTGTTACACATTTAATTGAATTTGTTTAATTGTAAAAGTTTAAAATATGAAAATTAAAATCCTGTAAAGTACCCGATTACCATCAAAGAGTTCTGGGAATGAACTATGTACCTACCTACATTATTCAATTCATGTTGATAAATATTTGCATAGGACTTCTTATGTTTGCCAACTTTAAGTTTGGGTGAAATGGTTCTGAAATCAAAGGACCCTAAGGTAGTAATGTAGCAGAGCTCAAAGAAAGGTCATAGGTGTAGTATATGAATACAGAAATTGAGTTCAGTTATGTAGCAGAATGAACTCAAAGAAAGGTCAGATGTCATATTTGTGGCTCGTATTGCCAAACTTTAAATTTTCTTCCTTTTCATATTGGTAGATAGATGGCACAGTTATTTTTTATGTTGTTAGAATTAAGTTTTCCAGGACAAGTGCGTTAGAGAATGGTCGCGTCGGTCACAAAGGAGTAATGGAATTGATTACGTTTAAAAAATTATTGCTTAATCCTTAAATAGGAAAATTCACATTTAAAATGGTTAAATAGTTTCATATTAAAATAAATAATATGGAAACACTGCACTTTGCTTGGGCGAATTCATTCGTACCCTATCCATATTTTTATGTAAACCAAAATGCTATTAGTGCTACTGCCTTTGGTTTTATTGGCCGACTTGTTACTCCATTTATGCTATTCTTTCCTACACTACAATTGCGTCGAAACGAATGTTCGCATTCATAGGTCGACGATATTGAGAAAATTTTAGTTTTAATAAATGTACGGAGGAGACTTGGTTGTAAGAATTCTTTGCAAAAATATGCAGCACCTAGAACTTATGTAAGAGACGAGAGTACATCCAAGAAATTTATTTGCGTAAGCAGAGATTCGGGATGCCTCATTAAAGGAAGTTTTAGTTCATGCATTAATAGCCAGAGTAACTTATCAACTGCCAAAGCAGTTTTTGTCTAGTTTCAGAGGATGTCCTACTCGCAGTTAGCCCAATTACCATGTTGATGTGGTGATAACACAATTAATAACGAAACCAAGTTAGGAAGCAGATTCAATTACTTTTAATTTTCAGTTTGAAAGGCAGATGTCACGAATATCGTTTGGAATAGCCAATCATTTGTTTGGGTTGAGAAAAAGTCCATTTTTCACAGTCTTAATGAGATTATTTTCCAAGTTAGGTATAGGCATATCTGAGCATCATCAGTGCAAAAATGTACGAAAGAGTTGTATCATTATAAGGATGCTGATCAAAGTAGGTCAGAAGATTGATCCCTGAGGCACCCCTTGTTTGAGCGACTTGGATAAAATCTGTTAGAATTGAAATAAAGAAGTGCATCCACAGCCTAGTCGCTGAACTTAAATCATGTTTTTAATTACCAGCAGAGGATGTCATCATAAAACTTGTTAAAGCCTATGAGAAGTCGAGTCTAGAAAATGCATTTTTTTTTAACAGCTACAATGTCTGTCTCATCGAGATGAAATAAAATCGTTTAAGGCGTTAAATTACCTATTTTGGACCTTTGGCAGATATTTGTGAGTACGGTGGTTAAAGAAACATCTTTCAGTATTCTCTTCATATAAGGATCCACAGGTTTCAGGAGTAAGCTTCACTGTTCAGCTTCGATTTGGTGTGTTTTGGTATAATTAAAGCTACAGTTATCGTATAGTAACAAGGTTACAAGGTTAATGTTTTGAAACGTATGAAGCTGTTAAAAATGTAAGCAGTCTTCCATAAATTTAAGGCATCAAAATCAGTTATGATGGGTGTGCATTTGATTTTCATCTCTGGCGCGAGAAAGTAATTTCTAAAGGGATTTTGTTTAACTAGCAAATGGACACCCAACATCAGACATGGTTTTAAAATATATTCAAAACAAATCCATATATCCTAAGCTTATGGTACCTACCTACAGAGAATAATTCACCCACGGGTTTTGCGACTCACTGACTTGCGATGTATTGATGCAACGACTAGTCACTGGCCCGCGCTTTCCTCTTAAGCAATTAGCAGTTTAAGGCTGAATTCGATGCTATTTTTCTCAATTCAAGTATTCTTAAAAAATTGTAAAGGCCAACGGACGTTAGATAGACTTTTTATTTTTTACTTAATCTTTCCGTTCAACTGTATCACAAAGGAGTGGAAACAAATAGCTGCCACGAACCGCTCAGCCAATATTCAACTGAATGACCAATTCCAATGAAATGAACATTTTGATTGAAGGATTTTTAGTAAACAAATTAAATTGGCTTATTGAAAGCACTCATAATGGATTAACAAATATAAATACCGCTTGTATCCTTGATGGATGCATGTCGTAACTGTGCGGACTAAAATTATAATGGTGGGCGTTTTTTGTTTTTCCAGTTAAACATGAGTTGAACTCGCGTGTCACCTAATAGTCACAGTGATTCAGATTCAGATATTGGTGTGATGCTTTGAAATCAAGGGCAACTTTGGCACTACACACTTATTATTTAGAAACTAACTTAGATTAATTTTTTTGTGGGTTCAGTGGCGAGTGGGGTTTCGAGTTCAAATTCGATTCGTATCACCTGAAAGTTTTTATTCACTGCCCGACCTCTTGCGAAAGTCTGACAAACATCCATGAGTGAAATTGTCATGAGAATGGTTGGAGAAGCTAATATTTACTTTATTTTTTAGGTGCCATTTTCCAGGTTCTCTAACTTGGCTTATAATGATGTTAGAACTTTTAATTGGTTTATTTTTTATATTAAAAATTTAGTTTTTTTGGGACGCATACTTAACAGGTAGTGCTTTTTATTTTTATAATGTACGCTCACTAAAGGGACTTTGGATACCCTTATAGTGGTGACACAGTGCGGGCATTAGAGAAATGAAGATTACCGATAAAACAATGACAGGCAGGAGACATTACGACGATGACTAAGAGAGTCAAGTGATTTCGCGATGTCTCGATCGCCAATAAGTTTTACCACACGTTTTTGGATCCTGTCATTATATGCAGGATATACAAAATTCAATTGTTCAGAGCAAGAACACTAAAATTTGCAAAAAATTTCTTATGGAGCAGAATCTTGAAATTTGGCATAGTGCCGAAATAGAATTATTGTTTGCGATTATAATACAGGGATCATCGTGGTAGCCGCTCACTCTCCCCGAAAAGACCAACACTTCCAATATCTTATATGGGTGTAGTTTTCAAGGCAAACAAAAACACATGAAAAATAAAGGGTGTTTTTTAGAGCTATATAACTTCGAATTTAAATAAAACACAAGTTTTAATGTCCATCAATTTGGCTTTTTTGGGAGGATAATTTTATGTCATTAATGTTTAAAAATGATTTCGGGCATGTGGCCGCCGCGGCTGGTTCGAATAAAGACAAGTCTAGAGGTCCAATTTTCAACCACTTTTTCAAGCTTTTGGGGGTGTATGTCGGCAATAATGACACGAATGTTGGCTTCCAAGTCCCCTTACGTTATTGATTTGTTGGCATAGGCGAGCGACTTCACATATTCCCAAAGAAAATAATCCAATGGTGTCAAATCACACGATCTTGGTGGCCAATTGACAGGTCCATTCCGCGAAATTATGCGCTCATCGAATGTTTCCTTCAATAAATCGATTGTGACGTGCGCTGTGTGGGATGTAGCGCCGTCTTGTTGGAACCACATCTCATCCACATTTATGCCATCCAATTCGGGAACAAAATAGTTGCTTATCATGGCTCTATACCGGTCTCCATTAACGGTAACTGACTCTCCAGCATAATTTCGGATGAAGTATGGCCCAATGACTCCACCAGCCCATAGAGCACACCAAACAGTCAGTTATTGTGGATGTAATGGGGTTTCAAGGGTCTCACTCTCTTCACTCCAAATGCGGAAATTTTGCTTGTTGAGGTAGCCATTCAACCGAAAATGATTTTGCGGTAAACTTCGCGAACTGAACCATTATTTTCGAAACAAATTTGCACGACTTGCAAGCGTTGTTCATTTGTCAACCTGTTCATGATGAAGTGGCAAACGAAAGTGAACATAAATGGCATTAGAGTTGCCAAATTTGACCACAAAATGTCAGTTTTATCTCTATTCGAAAAGCCAACCTCTAAAAAAGAACACCCTTTATAATTTTCAATTGGGATTTAACGTACGCGGTTTACATAGGCCTTAACTAATAATCCGCTCCAATAAGTTTTATCGTTGCCTTACGGCTCTTCGTTGAATCGAAAGAATAAAAGGAGTTCATGCTTCAGATCCATTGAGGGATTATCAAGGTGTTTTACTGAGTTTCTTTAGTTGTTCGGGAGAGTGTCTTCAAGTGTTTATTTTTGCAATGTGATAGAAGAGCCGAGGTAGCGCAAGTCCCTTACTACGTCTAATGTAAGTTATATGTGTCTACGGTTGCTTTTAACTGCTGTTCGGAATCCGGCTGTGCTCCCCGACTGCGCTTCTAAACAATGAATCCGTCCTTATCTGAGGCCAGTACCATTATATTGTTGGCCAGTTTACGCCAGCCGGATATTCTAAAGATCTCAGGGCTTATGTGTGAGTTTTAGGACAAAATACATTTTTAAGAAGACCTTGACTCTTCCTTAACATTTAACACGATTCTTATGTTAACAGTTACACAAAATCTCTGTCATAATGAACCATTTTGAATAGACTACAGATAAAATGATGCCTGTACTTCTATCAGATTAGAGGTGTACGAGTATAAAATTGATACCACCGTATGTTTAATCAGTATGGTTTGCACACATGGAAAGGTATGTTTTGCATCAACCTTACATCAAGAAATTTTGTTTAGTTTTACAAAGCCTTCTCTCAACTTTTGTTGGATGTGTTGTTTATCTATCCTTGCCAGTAGCAGACCTTGCTTGTGTTTATTTATTTATTTGATTTTTTTGTTTGTTTTTGCACTCTGGGAAGCATTTCAATTTGTTTCACAATGTAAACCAGTCATTGTCGTCAACTAGGCAATGTTGGGTGGTGTCCCTTGGAATACTATTCGAACATGTGAGAGTATAATTTGCTTACAGAGCTTTAGGTATACTTCTCTGCGGCTTATCAAGGATTTTTTTCTTTGCGGAAGTTTAAATGGTTCCGCGAATGGTGAAAATATTTTCAAAACACAAAGGATACGCATTTTTACTACATATTTTCCTACAAATTGCCAAGAAAGTCACAGTCCTGAAGAAGATGGTATCCCACCTAAAAGGAAACCGTTATGTCATTAAGAACTCTTTATCTTTTCATTCAAGAATTCAGAAGTATGTATACAAACACTTGTTTTGTTTTTTTTTTGTTTGACAGGGAAGTATCTTTGTTTTTTTCTTTTTGCAGAGAGACGAAAAGAGAACGACGACGAGTGAGAGAAGAAAATTTAGCATTTCTCTGAAATGTTGCGAAAACTGAAGGGCATGAGAGAATACACACAGCAAGTTGTGTCATGCCCCACATGTTGGTGCTGACACCCACGCAAAGATTTCTACGAAAGAGTGTGCAAATGGTGGGAACGGGGGTGGCGGGGTAAATACTCCGAAAAAGTAGGCGGTTAAAACCACCAGCACAGCTTTAATTCACATATGGCGCCGACCGCCGATGACGTTAAAGCGCTTTTTAACTTTTCATTCAAAAAAGTGGTTGTGTTAGTGTGTGCTGGAGCAAAGGGATTTGCCACAGAAAACTTACTATACTACGAGGCCACCGAATGTGTACGATGTAAACATTGTTCGGATATTTGGTATACAAAGAATGGATGTATTTTTTTTTATATATTATTTCAATATCATTTTATCTGCAAATACAAATCTAGTATGTACAACGTCACACATACCAGCCATAAGAAGAAGGCGAATATTTTTATCTGAAGCTTGCGCCTACGTTACGAACTACTACAGCATTATTTGAAGGACTTGGTTGGGATATTCTACCCCTTAAAGCTAAGAAAACCGAATCCTAGAGTGCTAAATATCAAAGCGGATTTGTGCTTTGTGCTTTTTATAATAGGGTCTGCGGTGGGTTGGTAGGGGGTATTGATGGTACGGTGGGGATGGGGTTTGTGTTTAGGGGTTTTGTGGGCAGCAAGGGAAATAAATGAGTTGTGTTGGTTTAGATGCTTAATAGAACCTAGCTTTTGTTATCCGAAAGGTCGAATACGTTCATATTTCCATTCATACAATTTCGTTTTGATATTTACGCTGGCCCAGGAATGTGTACCTCTACATATAGGGATGGAGATTGGTATGTATATTTAATTACATTCTTCGTTATACGTAGCTAACGTTTGTGCGCGATGAAATTGCTTTCTGTACACAAATACATTAGTAAGTGTGTGTGTGCAAGTGTTGGAATTTCATTGAGCATATCGTTTAGTTTTTTGTTTATGTGTGCACGTAGTAATATTTTAGCATTAATGAAACTGACTGAATACGTAATATGTGTATTGGAACTAAATTAACCAAAAAAAAAAAATAAAAATTCTTCAACTTGTTGAAAAGTTTTTCATCGGTTTCTTAGATGTTGCGTTGTTTGGATAAAGCTTAATTGCTTTGTTTGCATAGGTATTAGACGTCGCTCTGGATGCCTTTTGTCTTCCCCGTTTAGCTTTGACTTAAGTTCATGATTTTGTATATTGGATATATTTTTATGAATGTTAAAATTGTATGTATGTACATATACACATCATTCCATTGGTTGCAGTTTCTTCGAATCAATTTTTTTTCTTAAGGATTTTTTAATATGATGATTTTTGTGAAGCGCCTTTGCTTTTTGTGTGTAAATAACGCGATTCTTTTTATTAAATACCTTTGTCAATGTCATTTTTGGTTAAGTCAGGGTAAAGGGAGGATATACGCTTTTAGATTTTCAAAACAGAATTTGTTTGTATTGTTTTGAAATTGCAAGAAGTTTTAACCATTGTTTCTCTCGTATCTTTTTTTCCACCCATTGGATTGGCCTCAGTGACGAAGTAAAACGAAATAGGGAGACCCACAAGTTGACCAATAGGTACAGTCCAATGGGAGGGCTATGGTCACTATGGTACTGATCATAACCTCATCGATAAAAGGAAAAACGAAGGTACAGAAACCCACATTGACAGTTTAGTTTGACGGTTTAGTTTTATAAAAAGAAACTTTAGAATATCAAGTCAAGGAAGAATTATGCTCAGATTATGTATTTGCTGGTAGATTTGTAGGCTGGTATTCGACCAGGATTCTCAAATGTTGTTCAAATTTACTTTCTTACGGGCAATGTCAAGGATACTTTGTAGATGTATTGCCATTTTTGTAGTTCTGGCACAGTCCTGGTTTGTCTTCTAAATTTTTACGGCTTTTTGGGCAATTCATTTCTAATACTTCTGCTTTGGAATGGTACGCCTAATCTTCCAAATATTTTAACACTGAAACAGGTACCCATAAAGGGTAAGTCTTGAGCCCATTTCTTAAGGAAATCAACGAAGCTCAGCAACAAAAAAGAATGGAGCAATGAATCCACAATTTATAGACTGAGCAGCGAAATGATAAATTGGAATATGGACGGATCGAGAACTGATAAAGGAATTTGTGCAGGGGTGTTCCGACCAACAACGAAACATTACGGTCCGTGGGCAGAAGTAGCATTGAATCTTTGAGCCAGGAAATGAAATGAACTATAGAAACTGCAAGATAGCAATAATTTCAGATAGTGAAGCAGGCATTTGACATTAAATCCAAAAAAGTGTGGGAATGCCTACAAAACCTTATAAGTGTGCTGAATACTGCTGTATACAACACCAAAGTGGCATTATTGGAAACGGCAGCAGCAGAACCATTCATAGGGATCGTAGTATCCTACGCGAATAATTCAGGAAACTAAAAAAAGAGTCAGAACCTTTCAGAATCTTTAAGGTCTGAAATAAGCCAGAGAATTTTCAGAAGACTATAATCTTAAAAGATTTAACAAGTGCATCAGTCTTAGCACAAATAACCAATGAATCATAATTGGCTTATTATCGAGGTATTGAAGGTCTCTGAAGGTTCTGCAATGAAACCACCTAAACTCCAGAACATATAACACCAATATTCAAGATAGAGATTTACCAACCACCAACCATGTGCTCTCAGTGTGCTTTCCTTGCCAAGACTTAAGCCAGAGCATGACAACTAAAACATAATTCCTGGTCAATTACACCGTGAGGGAGCTCTGGAAGAGGGAATAAACCTTTCCAAGGTATAAGAAACACTGAATAGCGCAATAGATAATAAGGTCACCGTGTACAAAGTTCTTTGTGAGATGTTAAGCACAAATAAATACCAAACCCTGAAGTATGAATATATGTATGTGCTTAATTGAGTAATGGGGGTCCTTGTGGACCCATTGTGATACACTTCACTTGGGGTTAGCCGGTGTTGTGGCCTCCCTTGTGGTTCAACGGCTTGATCGACTCAAGTGCCCGGCCATGATTCATTTCGGATTCTTATCTTACTATATTTCGCTTGCCATCTCGTCGGACCGGCTTTGTCCCTCTGTCCAGGAACATTCCAATGGGGCTGGGATTTTATTTTAATAGCATTTAATGCTTTTATGGCCGCATGAATGTCGACTACTCTGATCAGGGAGTTTGATGGATGATTTGTGTATATTTAATTTCTCTGAGAATAGACCGACACCTGTTCCACAACCCATCTTTGCGACTTGGCCTACCTGGTACAATTAGGCTTAAATTGCAAATCGCGAACATGATATTAATTTTCAATAATAAAATGATTTTCGTAGCGAAGTATATGCATTCCAAGTCATGAGGCAAGTAGAAACGTGTGCACATACAAAAACATTTTCGCTAGCGGCTACTCTGCCTATCGGTGTATAGGAGTACTGAAACTGACACTGGTCGTTTAATGTACTGGGGCGTGGGTGTACGCATTCCAGTGAACTTCTCACTGGTATTCCTTTTTAAAACAGTTGTCGGTGATGAAAGCATCAATTAAGCATTCATCGGCAGTGCGTGTCACTGCCTAATACATTTATAAAAACTATATGATTGATAATGTATTTGTATTTGCACTTTTTATGTGCAAAATTTTAATTCTTTCAAATGGTATAAGAACGAATCAATAAGGTATTTGCATCTTTCTGGTGATTTTAATTAATTGCATGTTTCGTGGGATGCTTATAAGATGTTGATCACATATGATCTGAGAGCGATATGATTCTTGTTGACACATTAAGTATTAATCGACTAGAAGTAATGAGTTAAATACATTCTGCTTTTTTAAATGCTTTTAAAGTTTTTTTTAAATATATTTTGATATTCATGTTCTTGGGGCAGGGGGTTTGGAAAGCTTCTAGAATTAATAAATAAATTCACTATGATTCCCTAGATTAGAAGCCACTACTAGAACTGATAACAAAAAAATTAGGGTAAATAAGAGCGTAGTTTGGTTATTTATAGACCACAAAAATGCCAAAAGTTGGTCTTATTTCTAGGAACATTTACTGTTGAAAAAAATCAACATGGACAACATCGCTATCGTCGCTAGTATCATATTGCCTAATTTCACCGTTTCAGACTTATTTTCGCAGGGGTTTTTCAAGAAGCCATACACTCTTGAATATCTCTTAAGAATGCGAGGACCTATCGCCGGACTTAATGTAAAAAACATTTAGCACATCAAATAAACATAATCCAAAAATATAAGGAAAGGATAAACTCCGCTTGGGGCGAACAGTATGATACCCATATCTCTACAAGCGGTTAGAACGTTAATTTAATTTTATGAAATTTAGAAGAAATTTTTTTTTGAAAAAACCCCCAAAAAGTGGGGGTGGCTAACTATCATGTTAAACAACATTTCCCATTTTCTTCATTATTTTCCATAATAAAAATGATTATTGTTCATTACAAATTTTAACGACTTGGTCCCTATGGCGTGCCACCTTTTTTTCTGTATGCTTTCTTTACATTTCATTGCCGCCGTAAGGCTGGCAGGTAAATTATTTTTGTTTTGGGAAAGTGATGTATAAAAGGATGCACGAATTGGAGAATTGGAAATAGGTATAAGGAATGACTGAAATAAGGAGACGACAGTGAATATTTTGTATTTGGTTTAGTGAACGAAAAAATTTCAATAATATCATCTGAAAGTTAGGCACGAGTTGAACAATAGGACGCGTCGCCACTGTTTAGGATATGGTATATAAAACCATAACTTTTTAATTCATTAAAAGAATTACAGCCTAAGAACATCGGGTGACTACTTTTGATTTTTCGACACCTTGTACAAACTGCAAAAAAAAACAAGTGCATCACACGTTTAAGTTTAGTTGTTATTAACTTTAAAAACATTCTTTAAGAATATTATGTCAAGGATATCCAAGCGAAGGTCAATTTTTTGCATTATTTTCGTTACAGAATTGGTATTCCCAGGAAAGTAAAAGCGCTTTCGAACTTTGTCATTAAATATTATCTATTACTGTGAAACTAACATTTTTAGACAGAACATGCAAAAAATTGTAATTAAATATTGAAATATGTAGATATGTATATTTTATTATCTTCTCGCATTTAGCAGGCAACAATATTGTACTTGCCGCAAGATGGGTGTTGGGTGTTGAGTGTTTGGTGCTGGTTGCTGGGTGCACTGTGCATGATGCTGGCGAAAGTTGCAACGTAAACAAGTTTGATGTCCCAGGGAGAATTTCATTCTCCATTCAAGCCATGTGCAAAACTACTTATTCGTTCTCTCAAACTTGCATGTTTTGAACTTAAACTTTTAAGGAATTTAGCGAAATAGCAACAACTGTCTGACCCAGTAGCATGGTGTGAATGAAATGTATTTTGAAGGGGTTAAGTTGGATTTGCATTGGTAAAAAAACAGCTAAGTGCAATCGAATACCGGAAAGGGAGATATTCATGTTAGATGGGAAAAAAAAGAAAAATGAAGGATGTATTGATGTGCTCCCTATTCCTCCTACCTTTGTCGGTTTTACACAATTATTCTTAAAAGAATATTTATTAAGGTTAAGGTACATTGTTTGAGATATTTTACTAAACGACATTGGTCTGCAAATGTTTTCTCAGAGAGATGTTTGCATTTTTTCTGAGTCTGAGAGTCAATTAAACCTAGATACTGGTCAGTGTGTAGTGTATCTTTTTTTCAATTATTGCATTTAATGAGAAGGGAAATATGCTTTGAAATACTCTGGAAAACTCTTCGGACATTTATTTTGATAACCACTTTTCACTTTAGTTTTGTCAGACTTGGTGAATGATCTCATTTCCAAATCCCACTATCACATATGGGTTTGATGCTTTCGACTTATGCATAATTGGAGTAGGGAAACTTTGACGAAAACGCTTAACAGTGAATTAAACAACAAAGATGTTCGCTGGTAGAAGCTTTTTAATAAATGATGTCAAACTTAAAATTAAGGAAATAAGACTCATCGCTAAAGATGATAGCATCGATAGAATTCTTGATTTTCCTTAAACCGTTGCAGAGCCTAATCGAAGATGTATCGGCGCTTAAAATAATCAAGTGTTATTTAATCATGTAAAAGTCATATGTATAAACCAAATTCGTAACAAAGAAGATTGAGAGATATCTAATTCCTGCGAATGACGTGGAATTGGTTAAGCACTTATGACTGTGACATTTTCCGTACTTCACCAGTTGCGTATTATCTATATTATCTATTTCTAACGAAAATTAGAGAAAATTGGACTTCTCACGTAGAAGATCACAATAGACTGAATAGTGAAGCAGTTTAGACAGTCATGTTCAGGCAAAATAACATTCTCCTATACCCCGACCGAAATGGCGTATGTGTGCGGTTAACGCAAAAAATCGTATAAATTGTTACAAGCAACAACAAGCTTTGGATACGAACGAATATGCTGTTGACGAACCACCCAAACGAATCAAGGACAACGAACTTCGGCAATGTTTGGTCCCTTAAAAGACCATGTTCAGCAGCACAATACGCGGCAGCTTTTAACGGATGCTGGTCCCACCAAATCAACTTTAAGCGATCCCATCTCAAGGGTGATCCATTTCGAGGTTCCCTACTTTTTTAAAGAAAAAAAACACAGAAAATTCAAATTTAATGGAGAATGTTTATTATCATTTGAAAGAACATTCTTTGGCATTTACTTTTTGAAGATTATGTCTATCAAATGTTGGCCGTTGCTACGTCGCAGATGGTCCATCCGTTGAGTCCAATTTTCGATCACTCGTTCGAGCATTTCGACTGGTAACTGGCGAATGACACGCGTGATGTTTTCCTCCAAGGCCTGAATCGAAGCGGGTTTGTCGGCATAAGCTTTTGACTTTACATATCCCCACAGGAAAAAGTCTAACGGTGTGATATCACACGATCTTGGTGGCCAATCGACCGGCCCAAAATGTGAAATTATGTGCTGACCGAAATGTTCTCTCAATAAGTCCATTGATTGATGCGATGTGTGGGAAGTGGCGCCGTCTTGCTGAAACCAAATGTCGCCGAGATCACGAGCTTCAATTTCAGGCATCAAATAGTCGGTTATCATGGCACGATAACGGTCGCCATTGACGGTTACGTTCGCACCGGCAATTTTTAAAGAAATATGGACCGATGATTCCACCGGCCCACAAACCACACCAAACCGTTGTTTTTTCTGGATGAAGTGGCAGTTCTTCAATCTCTTCAGGTTGCTCTTCGTCCCAAATGCGGCAATTTTGTTTGTTTATATACCCATTGAGCCAGAAATGGGCCTCATCGCTAAACAAAATTTGTCTCGAAAACGTCGGATCTTCTTGGAACTTTTCAAGAGCCCATAGAGCGAAGCGATGTCGCTTGCGAAGGTCGAGCGGCTTCAGTTGTTGCACAAGCTGTATTTTGTTCGCTTTCAATTTAAGATCTTGACGTAAAATGCGCCAAGTCGTTCCATACGTCAGTCCGAGTTGCTGCGAACGGCGCCGAATCGACTCTCTACGGTGTTCGTGTACACTCTCAGCTACGGCCGCTATATTTTCTTCACAGCGTGCTGGACGTGGTCTATTCGGTCGAATATTATCCAATAATGAATGGTGGGTCTCCAATTGGGTGATGGTGTTGCGAATAGTACGCTCAGTAGGCCGATTATGTTGACCATAAGTTGAGCGAAGTGCACGAAACACATTCCTCACAGAACGTGCATATTCATAATAAAGTTGAACAATTTGTAAACGTTGTTCACGCGTAAGTCTTTCCATTATGAAATGCCAAACAATACTAAACAAAAATAACATGACAGCATGACACGACTCACACGTGATCTGTAAAAAAAGGCTATTGAAAAAAGTATCTCTACTTGGATCACCCGTTATTTCGAGGATCACAGGAAATCCCGCAGAAATCGATGCGTGTTTTGGTGGACTGTTAAGTCGACGGAGTGCGGTTAGGCATGCTTGCTGACAGCACGAAACCAGCTCGTCCAAATGGGTAGGTTCTTGCACAAGCCGCTGAATTACCGTACATTTTTACATTATGCCTGAATGGAGAAGACACCATTAAATTCTAATTTAATATCGCGAAAGAGTTTTATCTTTGAATATCCAAAAGTTTGAAAACCGACAGATGGTATGGTTTCCTTGAGTGTGGCCTTCCCGCTGTACACCATCCTTTGAAGGATGAGACTTCGTAGGCTACCGCCCACTCTGATACTTTTAGCGATAACCCCCTATTAAAATGTAAACTATGTACCTAAATAAGGTCGTGCACATGATCGTTGCTACACATAACCCATACTTACATTCATTTTCCCACTAACACAACTTAAGATTAACATGCTGAAATTCATTTACCCCAAAGCAAAACTTGATCGAACACAAGTTAATTAACCATTTAGAAATAACAAAAAGTGTTTAATTATACCAAAATATCATTATAAAAGGAAAACTACAGATGATTAACCACAAGAATTTTATGTTCGTTGATAGAAAAAGTTCATAAAATGGTACCAGACGATATTAATTACAATTGAGTTAATTTATAATTCAAAACATATTAAAATCAATTTTCTGCATAAAAATTACGGCATGTCATCAGGCACTGTACTCATTGCACTTATCAATAGAATTAATCAAAAAAATAAAGTGCACGACTGCTGATCTTTGGATCCATCTTCGAGAAAATTAGTGATAAGTGATGTTTACAAAAAAAATAATTGTATGACAGGTACCGTTATTTCAAACGATAAAGCAAAAAAATAAAACAATGCCGCGAGATGTAACCCCAAAATTCTTATATGCGAACTTTGAAGCAAATCCGTCGAACCGTTTCGCCATACGGCGGCCGGACAGAAAGACAAACAGATCGCCGCTCCTGATGCTCCTTTATTTTTCAGTGTTGCTTGTGCAGAGACAGGTGAATTTAAGGATGCTTTTTGTCGATTTGGTTGGCTGCGTCTGATGGCTAATTTTGTTGCTTTTCCCTGTTGGTTATACCCTATACTAAAGGTATATTAATTTTGACACATAGTTTGTAACACCCCTTAATATTCGTCGTAGACCCATAAAAGTATATATATTTATGATCAGGACCAAATCCTAAGACTATTTAGCAATGTCCGTCCGTCTGTCCGTACGCAATTTTTAGGCCTTTAAAATTAATCTAGGAAGCTGAAATTTGGACAACATGCTCCCTAGGGCTCCGAAATGGTTAAGTGTACAATTTTTTTAATACGCCTACTGCCACGCCCACAATTTAGAAAAAACTGTTTTAAAGCTAAACTTAGAGAGATAGAGCGTTATAACCTTCAGAAGACATGTAGGCACTGGCCTCCTTTATACGTTTGTCATATTAAGTTGTTTGCCACGCCTACTTTTTGTGTGCGTTTTTCACTAAAATGCTGTTTTCTTCGAAAATTTTCATAGAAAGCGAAAAAAAATGTTTAACAAGATATTTAGCCAATATTTTTTCCAACATATCGTCGATACAAAGTTTTTGGCCACGCCCACTTTTTGGGGCCGTTTTTCAAAAAATATTTTTTTTTTGTAAATTTAATAGAATGAAATAAAATGCTATCCATCATCTTCTTAATGCTTTTTTCTTTAGGGCATATAGGGATATGGATAGGGTATCATACTGTTCGCCCCAAACGGACTGTAGCCTTTTCTTATGTTTTTTATACCCTACCCTAAGGGTATATTAATTTTGACACATAGTTTGTAACACCCCTTAATATTCGTCGTAGACCCATAAAAGTATATATATTTATGATCAGGACCAAATCCTAAGACTATTTAGCAATGTCCGTCCGTCCGTCCGTCCGTCCGTCCGTATCAACTTTTGAGGCCTTTAGAGTTATGCTAGGAGGCTGAAATTTGGAGCATATACTCCCTAGGGTCCCGAAATGGTAAAGTGTTAAAAGTTTTTAAATCCGCCCACTGCCACGCCCACAATTTAGAAAAAACCGTTTTAAGGCTTAAGTTAGAGAGATAAAGTTGTAAGACCTTCACAAGAAATGTAGGTACTGCCTACCTTTATAAATTTGTCATATAAAGTTTTTTGCCACGCCTACTTTTTGTGGGCGTTTTTCACTAAAATGCTGTTTTCTTTGAAAATTTTCATAGAAATCGAAAAAAAATGTTTAACAATATATTTAGCCAATATTTTTTCCAATATATCGCCCATACAAAGTTTTTGGCCACGCCCACTTTTTGGGGGCGTTTTTTCAAAATAAATATTTTTTTTCTATAAATTTCATAGAATGAAATAAAATGCTATCTATCATCTTCCTTATGAATTTTTTCTTTGGGGCACATAGGGATAAGGATAGGGTATCATACTGTTCGCCCCAAGGGGACTGTAGCCTTTCCTTATGTTTTTTTCCTTTTTTTCAGGTAGTGATTATCTTGTAGTGTCACGGTCAGTGATTTTTTGATGACAATTCCATCTGATCTTCACTGGATCACAGCCAGCGTTATCGAAAGCAGTTCTATAGTTGTATTGTACTTTGTATGTCATTACAAATTTTATGAAATTTCAAAATTTTGAAGGCTTAAAAATAAATGTAGGTACTACTATTTTTTCAAAATACTACTCTATTTTGGCTTCTGTACTACTTTAGAATATTTGTCTTCGATAACACTGATCACAGCAGATTGATGCTTAATCATAATCGAATTGTAATCGACGGGTGGACTGGTGATAGATCAAAGATAAATATTGATCGTCAAGTGGACGGCCTGTCCGACGAATTTTAGCGCAAGTTGTAACTGGAATCGAAAGACGGGTATTTTCGTTTCGATCTTCACTTTACGTTAGCGACTTGATTGATCGATTGGATGCTGACAGAATGTGAAGCACTTTCGGCCTGTGGCTTGCTTGCGAACTATTGAGGTTAGACTCAATTTCAAACCCGTATTTATGCAATATGAAAATTGGCTTTGGACTGGTTTCGCGGGCTTTGGTGGAGATTGACAAATGAAATGGGTTTGGCGGGATATAAAATGAATTATACCTACCGATGATGGGTATCGTTGACACGTGGGATGGTTGGTCGATTCTTCATTCATTTCTCATGAAAGGAGGAACGCGGGAAATAAATTTGACACTGCACTTGATAATTAATTTAACTATTTATATGTGCTGATATTTCTGGAGGTGTAAGCAATTTTAGTGCATATACTTAAGATTTATATAATTTGTATGTCCTTAAATAAATTTGGATGGGCAGTACTACCATCGCCGAGGTCAAAACTTGAAAAGAGTGATTGATTGTGTTAGGCGGATTTAACTAGACCGGCAAGTTTAGAGTGGTTTTCATGATAATGTAGAATTTCTGAGCAATTCTGTTGTAGTTTTTGTACCAGATACGTATGTTTGACATGTTTCATGAATGGGTTGCATTCAATACAAAAACATAAGGAAAGGCTACAGTCCGCTTGGGGCGAACAGTATGATACCCTATCCATAACCCTATATGCCCCAAAGAAAAAAGCATTAAGACGATGATGGATAGCATTTAATTTCATTCTATTATTAAGAAAAATGTTTTTTTTTTAAAAAAAAACGCCCCCAAAAAGTGGGCGTGGCCAAAAACTTTGTATGGGCGATATGTTGGAAAAAATATTGGCTAAATATCTTGTAAACATTTTTTTTTGCTTTCTATGAACATTTTCGAAAAAAACCGCATTTTATTAAAAACCGCCCACAAAAAGTAGGCGTGGCAAAAAATTTTATGTGACAAACTTATAAAGGAGGGCAGTGCCTACATATCTTGTGTTTGTTAAAACGGTTTTTTTCTAAATTGTGGGCGTGGCAGTGGGCGTATTCAAAAAAATTGTACACTTAACTATTTCGGAGCCCTAGGGAATATGTGGTCCAAATTTCAGCTTCCTAGCTTAATTTTAAAGACCTAAAACTTGCGTACGGACGGACGGACATTGCTAGATAGTCTTAGGATTTGGTGCTGATCATAAATATATATACTTTTATGGCTCTACGACGAATATTAAGGGACTATAAGTCAAAATTAATATACCCTTAGGATAGGGTACAAAATAAAAAATGTTAAGGTTGACTTTGAAAAGTAATTTTGTAGGCAGGTCCCTACAAGTTATAGATTGCTGCAAAGCAGATATCACTGACATCCAAGACCCGAAGTGCGATGGAATAACTACGAAATTTATCATTTGCTGGAAGGAAAAATCAGCGAACGACATTGTAGCAGGTTTATATGCGAGGGACCCCTGGGCAATGGTGAACCCGATCTAAAAAAAAACTCCTGAAGAACTAACATTTCTCTTAAAGTGTTGAAAATAATGAATTACTCTTTGAATCCTCTTGAATTCCCCCCTGCAAGGTCGGGGTTAGAATAGCCTTGCGGTAATGTATGCCTGTCGTAAGAGGCGACTAAAATCTAACGCCAGAGGGAGTAGCCTTGGTGATGCTATAAGCTATGCTGTCGGGAGTGTATTCTCCTGGTAGGGCCACCCAAGGCAGCCAGGTTATAGTTGAAGGGTAAAACCGACCGCAAACCCAAATCCAAGAGAAACAACTTGTGGAAAATCAACGTAGAGGATTCTGATTCTTACCGAGCACTGTCTCTTAAATTAAACAATGGTTTACTTATGAAAATAAGTACGAAAAACCGATGCGAGTCATCGTTAGGGGACTCCACCCGACCTGCATAAAAGAAGATATTATGGAAGACGTGCAAACACAAGGCCTAAAAATTATTGACGCCGTGAATATTATCAAGAAGGAAAAGCAATGCACGGAAGGAGACAAAGATATCGTTATCAAACGCGTCCTTCCACTATTTATGCTCATCTTTGATAGGAGTGAGAATGTGGAAGATATTTTCAAAATCAAGACAATCCTAAACATAAAGGTCAAAATCGAGCCAATGCGTAAAGGAAGGAGAACGGTACCTCAGTGCAAACGTTGCCAAGGTTTTAACCACACGAAGGCATACTGCCAGAAAGAACCACGGTGCGTTAAATGTGCCGGTAAACATCTCTCGGAAGAGTGTGAAAAAACCAAGCAGGTCCCAGCGGTCTGCGCAAATTGTACGAAAAACCAGCCAGCGAATTATAAAGGTTGCGAAATCGCGAAACAACTACAAAAAAGACGCGACACTCTCAAGAAACCGGTAAACCCAGACCCAAGCTTAAATTATCATAAAATCGATAATCCGAAAACCGCTAGGGCAGTCAAAAGGACGAAACCGATACAGGAAAATAAAGAAATTGTACAACAGAATGTCGCTGGACCAAGTACAAAGCAAAATCCGGCATTGGCGGATTCGAGATCATAGGCGCAAGTCGCGATACATGGAGACCAGTCAAGATCAGATACAACAGATCCGACCCGCAAATTATATACTGTAATATTAGAAAAACTTGAGCAGCAAAGCAAGATTAATCAAGTTATATTTGACAAATTGAGCAAGCCCGAGTTCAAACCTCGCAAGAGTAATAACAAAACATGAATATGATAGAGTCTCTTAAAATACTGACATGGAACGCAAACGGCCTCCTAAACAAAATTAACGAACTAGAAATATTTCTACGGACAAGCAATATTGATATTTGCTTGATATCGAAAACCCACTTAAAAAAGGGACAGCCATAAAAATAGAACTCTATTCTATGCAAATAAGTTCAGTCTCCGTAAAAGTAAACCATTTAGACTATCTTATCAGATCTTGCTACTTCCCACCAGGATATAGACTGGCAGACGACGACCTCGACCACCTCTTTAACTCATCTGGGTCTAATTTTATTATCGGTGGAGACTTTAATGCCAAACACACTTTTTGGGGTTCAAGATGCAACTCAACGAAGGCAGACTACTGTACAAAGCCAGTATGAAGCGTGGTGTGGACTTTTATTCGACGGGAAAGCCAACATATAGGCCAACTGACAAAAATAAAATCCCTGACCTCGTCGACTTCTTCATTGCAAAAGGGCTAAACAAAACTCTGACGGAAGTCGAAGAATGCTACGATCTATGCTTAGACCACTCAGCAGTACCACTGAAAATGGGTGGAAGTGTAGCAACAAATGTAGAACCGCCCAGGTTAAGTAGTAACAAAACCAACTGGGACGTTTTCCGAAAAGAGTGCAAAGAAAGTGTCGCTTTAAATGTGCCACTAAAGACACCGCTCGAAATAGAAGATGAAGTTGACAGTCTTGTAGAGGCCATTCAGAACGCAGCGTGGATAAACACTTCCTTCCGGAAGACAGCTACACGAAACAAGTATATGCCTGAAATAGAACACCTCATAAGAGAAAAGACGAGAGCGCGTAAGAAATGGCAACAATCACGCGCACTCCCTGATAAAACTTATCTGAACCATCTTTGCAATAAACTTAAAAATGAACTACAGGATCTAAGAAATCTCGAAACTTCAACTTACCTAGAAGGCTTGACTGCTGAAAAGAGCTGAAACTACTCACTTTGGAAAGCATTGAAGTCCATAAGGAAACCAAAAATGCACTCGCCACCAATAAGAAAAGATAACAGCGAATGGGCAAAAGGAGACAAAGAGAAAGCGGATTTATTTGCCGAGCATATAGAAGAAACATTCAGGCCGTTCGATGGACGACCTTTAAACGAAGAACCGAATGCTCATACGCGATCCGACAACTATAAAGTTAAAACCGTTTCTCTGTCCGAGCTTCGAATGACAATAAGAAAGTTAAAAAATAACAAAGCTCCAGGATACGATCTAATCACTGGCGTAGTTCTGAGGGAGCTAACGAAAAGAGCACTAGTTAAGCTGCTGTACATTAAAAATGCTTCTCTGAGACTTTCATATGTTCCAAGACAATGGAAAGTAGCCGAAGTTATTATGGTTCCGAAGCCAGGGAAGAATACAAATGATAAGAAATCATATAGACCTATTTCGCTACTGCCGATAATATCTAAGGTTTATGAGAAACTTCTGCTAAAACGATTACAACCAGTAATTGAAGAAAGACGCTTGATACCAGATCATCAATAATAAGACCGTAAGGAAAAACCGCATGTAATGACGGTATTAGTAGGTGCGTTCGCTGGAAAGCTATCTACCAAACGCGATTAACACTACAGAAGCGTAAACTACTTGTTAAGGTAACTTAGTCGTAGTCATCACTAAAATGAAACATAAGGAAAGGCTACAGTCCGCTTGGGGCGAACTGTATGATACCCTATCCTTATCCCTATGTACCCCAAAAAAATAAGCATTAGGAAGATGATGGATAGCATTTTATTTCATTGTATGAAATTTATAGAAAAAAAAAAATTTTCTTTCAAAAAACGCCCCAAAAAGTGGGCGTGGCCAAAAACTTTGTATGGGCGATATATTGAGAAATATATTGGCATAATATATTGTGAAACATTTTTTTTCGATTTCTATGAAAATTTTCGAAGAAAACAGCATTTTAGTGAAAAACGCCCACAAAAAGTAGGCGTGGAAAAAAACTTAATATGACAAATTAATAAAGGTGGGCAGTATCTACATATCTTGTGAAGGTTGTACAACTTTATCTCTCTAACTTAAGCCTTAAAACTGTTTTTTCTAAATTGTGGGCGTGGCAGTTGGCGTATTTTGTAAATTTTAACACTTTACCATTTCGGAACCCTAGGGAGTATATGTTCCAAATTTCAGCTTCCTAACATAATTCTAAAGGCCTCAAAAGTTGATACGGACGGACGGACATTGCTAAATAGTCTTAGATTTTGGTCCTGATCATAAATATATATACTTTTAGGGGTCTGCGACGAATATTAAGGGGTGTTACAAACTATGTGTCAAAATTAATATACCCTTAGGATAGGGTATAAAACAGATTTTAAAAAGCGGTATTTTAAAAAGCAGCAGCATCGTAGCCAACATGGGCATTGGAAAGTGTTCGAAGAAGACTGCAGAAAGAACGAAGTTTGGAGGAAAAGTTGAGGAAACAAAGGGGAGTGTATTGGCCTGCAAATCTTTGATGATCACTGATCAAGTTAAGACTGAAAGTGGAGGTGAGATACGAAGGGAAGGAATTTATAATCAATTGCGGACTGGAAGTAAAAGTGAAAATGCAAGGGATAACACAATTATTGGCAATCGCTCGGAGATTGCTAATCAAGTGATGGCTGAAACTACAAGTGAGGGGCACAGAACAGGCAAAGCTAACGCAAATGCGCTAATGGTAAGCAAAATAAATTCTAATAATCGGTGCTATTTGGATTCGGGAGCTAGCGATCATGTAACCTTTAAAAAGGAGTGGTTGGATAGTTATCAAAGTTTTTCTGATCCAATTGACAAATGAATTGGAATCGAAGAAAAGATTTCGGAGAAACACCTTGCAAGAGAAACACCTGGCAAATTTCAAAATGTGCTCTCAAATGTGCCCAAGATTTTCGTTCCTTTGTTGTCACAAAGTCGAGCATTGGAGAAGGGTTTAAGATTTATTTCTGATAGTTTCAGAGGTGAATTTGTGAATACGGATGGCACGATTTCAGCAGTGGGAGAACGGCGGGAACAATTATTTGCAATGCATATTAGGGTGCAAGGTGGAATAGGTAGGACATCAAATATGGCATCTGGACAAACTTTGTAGTTAAAATTGTGGCATGAAAGGATGGAATATCAAAATGTAACACATGTACATGTGTACTCAGCTGAAAAGATTAAAATTTTTCTTGTAATTCATGCAGTTTCGGTAACACAGGTTACCATTTCCGGCAAGTGTATATCAATCAAAGCAATTATGTGAGATGGTGCATGCTGATGTGTGTGGCCCAAAAGGTTACATGAGATTCGTCATGAGACTACTGTACGCTATGCTCCAGAAAAAAATGGTTCTGCTGAGAGGGAGAATAGGAAAATAACATCGCGGTATATGATCTAAATATCTCTTTTAAGGGTAAAAACCCATATGAGCTGTAGGGGGCAGTAAACCCAGGACTTGGGATTTCAAAGTGTTTGGCATCGAAGCATTTGTACACGTTATTAAGCAGAAATGGAAAAAATGGGATAAGAAAGCGGAAAATGGTATATTATGATTTTACCATCAGCGATGAAAGTCAGGGCTATACAGCACATAGTCAGGGATGTAACATTCAGGGAAAAGGAAGAGAATGGTCATGAAAATATGTTAACTAGGAATGACACATATGAGGAACCAGATTATGCTGTGATTTTACCGGGTTTGGCAGTCGATTCACGCAATGGCGATAATGGAGCTGATTTCGATGAAGATGAAGCAAATGGACGAGATGACGCTTTTCAGTCAGCTGGCGAAAATGACAATTTAATGAGGATTTTTGGTGGTGATGAGACAATGTCTACGTAGCAGGACAAATAAAGGTTTAGGTATGAGTAATTTCTAAGGAAAACATGCTTTCCTTGTACGTGGTGAACCATTAAGTTGCAGTGATGCAATCTCCTGTAATTACTCAGATCAATGGAAAAAAGAAATGGTAAAAGAGATAAAAACTACTATGGGGAACTGAGTGAAGAAACAAATCAGGCTCATATAAACGCGGTCAAACTAATTTTAAAGTACATCAACGGAACCATGGATACCACTGGCCTGGGTATGGTTTTAAAAAAATAGGAACAATTTTCATCTGGTTTGTTTCAGTGACGCTGACTACGCAGGCGATCCTTTAACCAGACGTTCGACAACTGGTTTCAGTTTTACAATCGGAAATGGGCCAGTATCTTGGTCATCGCAAAGGCAAAAGTGTGTGTCCTTATCTACAACAGAATCGGAGTATGTGGCGGTTTCACAGGCTATGAAGGAAATGATATGGCTTCAACAGTTAGTTTTGGAATTTGTTTAGCATCTAGAGTTATACAAGGTGGCGCAAAAGTAATCCTCCTATCAGAAAATGCTATAAATTTTGCGATTGGACCCTAATGTCAGTTCTGTTTTGACGTTTGACATGACATCATATTCTCGACTTGATGTGAAAAAAATTAAAAGACCAAATAAAAACAATCCACAAGAAGAATCAAAGTTTTTCATTTTTTTTTTAAATTACAGCCAAAAAACATCGGAAGGTTATTTTTGCGCCACCTTGTACCTACATATTTAGCTGTATTTGAATTCCAATACATTGTAATTTATGTACACTGGCATGTGTGGTACATTCCTGTAAGTGAAATCAATGGGGACTTACTTAAGGTCATTTAACATTATCTGCTATTTGGTTATCCAATTGGATATCTTATTTACCGCGTTTTAAAACTTTTTTGTTGCTACTTCGACAGTAGTATCCCACAGCAAGTATAGCAGTATCATCTGCAAAAGTTGCTATAGTTGCTTTTCCACTTTTTGGGAGATCGGTGGTAAATAACAGGTATAGTACTGGACTCAGTACACTTTCTCATGGTACACCAGCTTTAATTTCTCTTAATTTAAAGTATTCGATTTCTTGTTTAATTCTAAAGAATCGGTGATATATATGAGACCCAAGAATTTTTTAGTACTGCTTCGGCAGTTGCTTTTGTAATTTGTGGATCAGTCATTTACGCCCTACTTTACTGATAGCTTTTGCCATATTAAGAAATATCCTTCTTCTTCGCACATTTCTTCCGTCCCTTGATAATCTTTATCTTCGTAAGATTAGAATGCGTCTTCGAGTTACTCGGCAAATAGGTTTGCTTTTTCTTGGCTGTTTTTTACCCAGTTACCTTCTCTGTTTTTATATTAAAGACATTGACCTATTCATTTTTGAAGTCTTTCTTCCCTTTGATTTTAGGTTGCTTAGATATGTTTGTAATGACTCATTATAAGATTCTTTTACAGATTTTCTAAGCTTATTATTTAAAATTGTTTACTTTGGTTTTACCATCTGGTGCTCTGGTCTGTTGCCAACGTTTGCTAGCTTCTCTCTTTTCCGCAATAATTACAATTGCGGAAAAGAGAAAAGAATGGGGGTAAGAGTTTTCTTTGATCTTTTGAGTTAAGTTGGGAGTTGCAGCCCATGCAGCATTTCGTTAAATGTGTGTTAATGTTGGCATAGCATCTTCTTATTGTTCTTCTATCAGAAGAACTGCTGATAGTTCGCTACTTTCCTCAAATTTCTGCCTATTAACAAGTTTGGACTTTGCTCTTTAATTTTTATTTTATCGCCAAGTGTTAAAAGTAATGAATAGTGATCCAATTCTAGATCTGGCCCTTCGTCTACATTTATTTTATTTGAAGATTAGGATTCCAATCCAATCCCTAAAATTGGCTAAGTTCGCCAACATAAACCTAAGGCGGAGAACACCAAAGACGAGTTTTATGAGCTCCTTAACAAAATATACGAGCTGTGCCCTAGCTATGTCAATAAAATTATCCTAGGAGATTTGAGTGTAATGCTAGTAAGAGAGTGCATTTTTGGTAGAACGGTCGACAACACCTTCGATAACGGAGGCAGCAATGTCTAGTTTTGTCATTCCTGCAAAACTCTTCCCCTTGCACAGGATGACGATGGAGAATGTGCGCTGCTTCGTCGAGATCGGTAAAGGGTAAGGTGATGCGGTGAATACGGGTTTCCAGTTATTCCTCATTGGCTTTTGGTTATCACAGCGACGCACAACTCGAGTTTAATCCATTGTTTTATCTGGTGAAACACAAATTTTGATAGTTTTATAAATATCTAATCGACCGGTTCTTGCGTTTTTCCCAGTTTCTATTTTCAAGTGGTATTCCGCGAAAAACCACGAAGCACCGTTAGACATAAGAAATCCAGAAAAATGGAATAATTATAGTAATGAAAAAATATTTACGTGAGAAATTGCTTTTGCATGTCCTCTTACGAAAAAATGGGAGAAGGAAGGAAGACTGTTCCAAAGATGAATAAAAACATAAGGAAAGGCTACAGTCCGCTTGGAGCGAACAGTATGATACCCTATCCCTATCCCTATATGCCCCAAAAAAAACCTTAAGAAGATGATGGATAGCATTTTATTTCATTCTATAAAATTTAGAAAAAAAAAAACATTTTTTGAAAAAACGCCCCCAAAAAGTGGGCGTGGCCAAAAACTTTGTATGGGCGATATATTGGAAAAAATATTGGCTAAATATCTTGTTAAACACTTTTTTTCGGTTTCTATGAAAATTATCGAAGAAAACAGCATTTCAGTGAAAAACGCCCACAAAAAGTAGGCGTGGCAAAAAACTTTATATGACAAACTTATAAAGGAGGGCAGTGCCTACATATCTTGTGAAGGTTATAACCCTCTATCTGTCCATCTGTAGCTTTAAATCGGTTTTTTCTAAATTGTGGGCGTGGCAGTGGGCGTATTCCAAAAAATTTTACACTTAACCATTTCGGAGCCCTAGGGAGTATGTGGTCCAAATTTCAGCTTTCCAGCTTGAATTTAAAGGCCTAAAAATTGCGTACGGACGGACGGACGGACGGACGGACATTGCTAGATAGTCTTAGGATTTGGTCCTGATCATAAATATATATACTTTTATGGGTCTACGACGAATATTAAGGGGTGTTACAAACTATGTGTCAAAATTAATATACCCTTAGGATAGGGTATAATGATATCGAAACTGTCGGTGATGATACCCTATCCATATCCCTATATGCCCCAAAGAAAAAAGCATCAAGAAGATGATGGATAGCATTTTATTTAGTTCTATTAATTAAAACAAAAAAAAAAGTTTTTTTTGGGCGATAAGTTGGAAAAAATATTGGGTAATTATTTTGTTAAACAGTTTTTTTCGCTTTCTGTGAAAATTTTCGAAGAAGTCAAATCAAATCCTAAGGGTATATTAATTTTGACACATAGTTTGTAACACCCCTTAATATTCGTCGTAGACCCATAAAAGTATATATATTTATGATCAGGACCAAATCCTAAGACTATTTAGCAATGTCCGTCCGTACGTCCGTACGCAATTTTTAGGCCTTTAAAATTAAGCTAGGAAGCTGAAATTTGGACCACATACTCTCTAGGGCTCCGAAATGGTTAAATGTACAATTTTTTTTATTACGCCCACTGCCACGCCCACAATTTAGAAAAAACCGTTTTAAAGCTAAACTTCGAGAGATAGAGTGTTATAACTTTCAGAAGATATGTAGGCACATATCCTTTATAAGTTTGTCATATAAAGTTTTTTGCCACGCCTACTTTTTGTGGGCGTTTTTCACTAAAATGCTGTTTCACTAAAATGCCGTTTGAATAACTGCGGCTTTTATACGTGGTTAATTAGGTCATTGGTAAAAACAGTACGGGAAACCCTATCCCTCGGCTCTGGTTGTTGACTGAGATGACACGACGATCCCTGTAATGAAAATAAAATTAAATAGTAGGCGGCAGGAATGTACTTATCACCTTCCCTGGACTTGTAAGATATTTTGTGCAAACGACACGATAGAAGAAAAATTATGACTATGTTAGATTTATGGACTTCCATGTACACAAAATGTGAGAACATCTGATATATCGTTAATAAAACAAGTGAATACAAATGGCCCAAGTACGAAGCCTTGTGGCACACCTAAAGGAAGTAGTAAGCTGGATGAGCATTTATTTTGGTGGACGGTGTACTGATATTTTTTATCAGACAGATACAAAGGTATAAGTTTGAATAACGAGAATTAGAGACGCTTCGGAGAAGTCTAGGAACACGATTAGTCCCTGCATATCACAATCCAACAAGAATTTATATATTTATACTATCAAAAAACATGAGCTAGTTATGAAATTCTTGAAGATATGAGTCGCTTGTTTAAGTATGTCGGAAAGAAGAATTTATAAAAAGTCGGGGTGAATATTGTCCGAGCATCTCTAAGATATCCACCGCTTAAGAATAATCTTGGTAAATCTATAGAACAGCTTAAGAATAATCTTGGTAAATCTATAGAACAGGTTTGATTTAAGAAAAACTTTTTATCAAAAATGCAATTTATATGGACTCTACGAATAGATATAGATGATTTTTTTTCGATACTCATACACACATATATTGTCCTCGGTTAGAATACGATAACTTTGTTGCCGAAAATTGAAAACTGTTTTTGGTATAGGGGTTAAATACAAGCATTTTTTGTAGAGGGGTTAAATACAAGCATTTTTTGTTTGGGAGGGGGGTATAACTTGCCCCATTTAGGCGGGAGGGGCAATGTAAAAAAATGATTTAAAATGGATAAAAGTATATTAAAACACAATGGCAACACCTACAAAAAAGTGCAATAGCAGTTTTCAAAGCCAGGAATTTGTTCTTTCATATTGAGTTATTTCGATCAATAGTTTTTGAAAAAATTACCATCAAACTTAAAATTTTGAAAAAAAATTAGAAATAAATATTGAATAAATATTTAAAACAAATATGAAAGATAGAATTCCTGGCTATCAAAACTGCTTTTGTAAGTTTTGCCATTGTGTTTTAATACACTGTTTTCCATTTTAAGTCATTTTTTTTACATTGCCCCTCCCGCCTCAACGGGGTAAGATAGAGCCCCCCTCGCAAACAAAAAAATGCTTGTATTTAAGCCCTCTACCAAAAAAAGTTTCCAATTTTCGGCGCCAAAGTTATCGTACTCGTGCCTTGTCCTCAGAGCAACAATAAACTAATCAACACGTATAATTAAACTCGTAGAACATTTTTTTTTCTGTTGACTTTCGGCTGGACTTCGCATCTATAGTTTATGAAATCATACATTATTTTTACCTTTACCTGAGCTAATAAGCTTTAAGATGACGAGATGTGGATTCTTTGATTGTATCGGTTTGAGCAGTTTTAGTTGTGTTCAAAACTTCGCCTAGTTGCTGTTCGATATTTTCTACGCCATGAATACATTTGGAAACTGGGCGGGTGAGCATGTTTTGCCAAAATGTGAGAGCCCTCTCAATAGTAATGACATTTCTCGGCAGTTTCTCCATTGTAAGGATGCCTAGTTGTGAGAAGAGTTTTTCCTGCCCTAATTTAATCAATCAAAGAGTAGCTGGAATTGTCCTTGCACGAGGCGTCGGTATATGAGTCGGGCTGCATTCGAAGAATCAATCATTTTAAGGTGTAGAGTTTGAAATAGTTCACCCGGTGTTACGTTTTTCCTTTACCCTGTTTTGCAGCATTTTCCTTCAAGGGTATATTCCAGTCTATTCTCACTTCATTTTTAATAACAGCCCATCAAGGAGGGTGAGATCTAGTTTGGAGGTGTAAACGCTATTACTTCCAATCTAGTAAAGGTACAAAAACGGTTTTAGACATTTAGGAAAGATAATTTAGTAGTGCATACTCAAATACTTTTGGGACATCTATGCAGATATGAAAAAGTTATTCAGCTAAAAATTTGTTGTTTTTTCTCAGAATGTTTACTCAATAATTTAAAGTAAAGTAAGTGAATAAGTTAAAACATGATTGCGTAAGTTCAAGCAATAGAGATGTCGTAGAAAGACCCTTGCCAAATCAGGGTTTATTTAGATTCAAATAATTTTGGAATTGTCGAAAGTCTTGCGATCGGACGATCATTTTCAATATGATCTTTTTACTTTTTTCTTAAAAAGTGGTATAATAAAAGACATTGTAATCAAAATTTAAAAAAGTTGATTTTTTTTTGCTAGTGATTAGTGTTATAATAAAAGGTAAGTTATTTAAAATACCACTTTTCGCTATTGGAAATAAATTTGATGTTCTTAATGTGTTCAATCAAATTATGTGCAAACTCTAACGGGCATTTAAATGTACTGTAAATTGAAATATACAAGTCGGGTCAAATGTAACCAGGGCTACCAACCTTCTCCTATAGCAGTAGATATACTGCGTGCTGGCCCAAATAAAAATCTACTGCGCAGCAAACCAAATCAATTTTTTTGAATTTTTAGAAACGATAAATTTCTGTATAACATGGCGAGTTCTTTATCCAAAGTTTGCTTTTAACACATCCACAAACGCACATCTATAGTTTGATCTGAATGGGCCCACCGAAATTTTCAAATTACATTCGCTAGTAGCTATCAGCTGATAAACATCAAACTGACAATAGATACCTTGAAACTGTTTTGATCTAATTGTTTTCTTTTAAATAAATTTATTGTGCTTAATTTTTTAAAACTGTACAAATGTGGTAGTAGGTCTGAAAAGCCAAGGTATTATTGAGGCTTAAATATATTTTATAATCGGTTTCTAATATATTTATATGTAGCAGCTCCCGCATCATCCGGAAAGAAAGGATTGGCAAAGAAATGGAATAATCAGATCGAACGAAATTGCGATTTTTACAAATCGCGTAACAGGACCTGGCCCAAGGAAAATATTGTTAGTCATTATTTTCATTATGATCGCAAGTTTTCTTAGTTTTAAAAAGCATTCATAATATTTTTTAACTATTGTGAGATCTTCTGTGCTATATTGAAATCTACTGCTCTTTATACCCTATCCTAAGGGTATATTAATTTTGACACATAGTTTGTAACACCCCTTAATATTCGTCGTAGACCCATAAAAGTATATATATTTATGATCAGGACCAAATCCTAAGACTATTAAGCAATGTCCGTCCGTCCGTCCGTATCAACTTTTGAGGCCTTTAAAGTTACGCTAGGAGGCTGAAATTTGGAGCATATACTCCCTAGGGTCCCGAAATGGTAAAGTGATAAAAGTTCTTAAATCCGCCCACTGCCACGCCCACGACTTAGAAAAAACCCTTTTAAGGCTAACTGTAGCCTTAGATAAAGTTAGAGAGATAGAGTGTTAGAACCTTCACAAGATATGTAGGCACTGCCCTCCTTTATATGTCTGTTGTATAAATTTTTGCCACGCCTACATTTTGTGGGCGTTTTTGACTAAAATGCTGTTTTCCTTAAAAATGTTCATAGAAAGCGAAAAAAAATGTTTAACAAGATATTTAGCCAATAATTTTGCCAACATTTCGCCCATACAAAGATTTTAGCCATGCCCACTTTTTGGGGGCTTTTTTTCAAAAAATATTTTTTTTTTAAATTTAATAGAATGAATCAAATGCTATCCATCATCGTAATGCTTTTTTCTTTGGGGCATATAGGGATATGGATAGGGTATCATACTGTTCGCCACAAGCGGACTGGAGCCTTTCCTTATGTTTTTTTTATAAATATACTGCGCTCAATTATCCAAAGGGTGGCTGCACTCAATGTAGATATTGTAGGTATTTCATTTTTCTCTAAACTTTTCTTTCATTTTTTAAACTAAAGGAAAGAGAAATTGTTTGATTGCTTTCGGGCTCAGTGATTGAAGAAGAATCCAATTTGCTCTAAAGGGGATGTGAAGGCAATGTAGAAGAAGAGCAGAAAGATATTGTGGTTGTGAGCCAAAAAGAATTGAATCTTCAAGGTGATGAAAATGAATTCCTAAATTAAGAATATGATGGTCAAAAACACCAAAACCATCTGCAATTCCCTTCACTTATTGACACTGTGAATGAAGAAGGTGCAGTGAGTGTAACAAGTGTAAAAGGCTCTGTTATTTTAGAAATAATTGATAGAGCTACTCAGAGCGCACACTATGTTTTGCAACAATTTTGTTTTACGAAATTTACACTTTTGGAAATACTGAAGCAGGGAAATGTAAATGCTGCAGGAACTGTAAGAGTTAATTGCTTTGCAAATCCGCCGCTGGTTTACGACAAGGAACTGTTAAAGAAATGCCGGGGATCTTCAGATCAAAAAAAAGTAAGCGAACAACGGCGATGTTGTGATGGTGAAATGGCAAGACAACAAGACAATTGATCTTGCTTCCAATTTTGTTGGGACAAAAAAAAGATCAAGATGTGGTGAAAAGGTAAGTTTGATAGAAACAGGGTATTTTTGCAAACTTTGATTAATTATAAAAACTTTTTATGCATTGCAACGAACAAATCAAATCAAAAAACGAAAAATTTCAAAACAAATTTCTTTTAACAGATTCAACAAAACTTAAAAAACTTTTCAATAAATATCCCGGTCACAAATCGTCAAATTAAATAATGTGGTTGTTTGCGTTGACCTGTTAAATCAATATATTTCATACTACCGAGTTTTTATAAAGTCAAAGAAATGGACTGTGCATTTTTATGCACATCTTGGACTTTTGTTGTTAGCTGGCAAGAGTATAAACAGTAAGCACAAAAGACTGGCAGATCCAAGAGATCCCATCACATTCAAAGGAAAACCCCCAACCTCTTCCCCGGTTGCTACCACAAATAAAATATAAGTAAGAGCACTTCGTGGCATCCAATTACATGGCGTCAATCAATTGCCACATCACGATGGAAAAAAAGCTACGAGGTGCATAGTGTAAGACTACTAAAGGAGTTCCTTGATGAAATCATTTTTATCGCAGTAAATGTAAAATACATTTGTGCATACCAAAATAATGCAACTGTTTTTTGGAATGCATCCAAAATAAATAATTAGGATTTTTATTTATAAATATTTACTTCTTCTGCGATGAATTAATTGTGCTATTTTTATTAATCTTTTTTTATGTTTAAAGGTTAGAGATAATTAAAATAATGATTTTTTTTAAATAAATCATTTAAAAAATCTCCAAGAAATAAAATGTATATTAATTTGAATTATGCATTTTTACTAAATCGAAGCGGTTTGTATATTTCAAAACCCCAACTTCCAAAACTCCGATTGATCTGAAAATTTCAAAACTTCTTATTAGTCGACATTTCTTGGCTTTTTGGACTATATCCACATCTAGGTACAGCTCATAGAGTTCACGGTTGTATCTTATCTTCCATTCGCGCTCCTCGCACACATTATCAAGTATCCGTTGAAGGATTTGTCTTTCAAAGGATCGCAGTATTAACTCTCCTTTTCTGCTTATTGTCTAAAACTCGGCACCGTATACATAACTGGCAGGATAGGGGTTCTGTGGAGCATGCCCTTTGTCCTTCGATTCAGGAGTTTAGAACATATTTGTTTTGCCAAACAGAAGTAGCAGCGGTTTCCTAGGGTAATTCTTCGATGGATCTCTCCTAAGAGAGTTGATGTTTACCCCGAGGTAGATGAACTCCTTATCTACCTCGAAGTTGCTGCTATCAACAGTGACATTTTGTTCTAGTCGGTAGACAGATGAATGTTTGTTTGTTGATAGCATATATTTAGTCTTGTCCTCATTCACTTCAAGGCCAACTAGTTTCACCTGTTCTTCAATAGCCGTGAAAGCCTCTATCACGGTACTCTGGGATCGACCGATGATGTCTTTATCGTCCGCATAACCCAGCAGTTGGACTGATCTGTTGAAGATAGTGCCTTCCGTGTTGACACATGCCCTGCGCACTATCCGCTAAAGAATAAGATTGAAGAAATCACACGACAGCGCATCTCCTTGCCGAAATCCGGTGCATGTTTGAAAGAGTTCAGGTAAGCTGCTGCCAATTCGGTCATCACCACAAAAAGCTCCTAAAGATGAATGCTGTCATAAGCGGCTATATAGTCGATGGTGTGTCTCGACTTGAAACTCGTTGGTCTTTTCCAGGATTTGCCTTAGTGTTAAGATTTGGTCTACAGTTGATCTGCCGGGCCGGAAGCCACACTGGTACGTGCCGATTAGTGTGTTGCAGAAAGGTTTGAGACGTTCACACAGTACGTTGGATAGGATCTTATATGCGACATTAAGCAGGGATATGCCTCGATAGTTCTTGCAAGACATAGGATCGCCTTTCTTGTAGATGGGACATATGGAGCTGATGGTCCAGTCATCGCGCATGCTTTCCTTCACCCAAACTTCGTTGAAGATTTGGTGCATGCGCCCTAACATAATATCACCTCCGTATTTGAAAAGCTCTGCAGGTAGACCATCAGAGCCGGCGGCCTTGTTGATTCCAGATGTGCTTAGGCGTCCAACGTCGAATTTCTTCTTTTGGGCAGTTCGCAGCTTCTTCTCGTTGGACAGTCGAGCTCTGAATCTAGCTGCAACAAGATGGTCAGAGTCGACGTTTGCCCCTCGGTAAGAGTGCACGTTCTAGATGTTGGATGCGTGCCTCGCATCGATTAGCACATGGTCGATTTGGTTGGCGGTTCGACCGTCTGGAGAGCACCTGGTTGCTGTGTGGATCCTTAGTCGCGGAAACCTAGAGCTACTTATCACCATATTACAAGCTGCTGCAAAGTCAATTAGTCGGTAGCCGTTATCTTTTGTCGTTTCGTAAAGGCTGTGCTTACCAACTAATCAGCCGGAGATGTTTTCCTTGCCGACTTTAACATTGATGTCCCCGAGTACAATTTTGACATCGTACTCCGGACAGGCTCCGTAAGCTCCATCCAAGAGGTCATAGAATTCCTCCTTGATAGGGTCCTCAGCCTCACCGGTAGGGGCGTGTGCACATATTAGGCTATTGTTTTGGAATGTAGCTCTGATGCGAATCACAGCCAGGCGATCACTTATCGGCTTGAAGTCCATTATTTTGGATCTAAGCCGATTTACCACAACGAATCCGCATCAACATGTGCAATCTTTTGTTACAACTGTAATATATGTCGCAATTTTGTCTTTTCATAGTACCTGGTCCTATCCATCGTATCTCCTGGATCGTGGTAATATCGGCCTTGTACCGCGAGAGGACAGACTCAAGTTTTTTAATTAGCACCTGGAATGTAGAGTGTCCGCATGTCCGTTAACGTTCCGGGTCTATTTTGCCTTTGAGGTACATTTATATCCGAGGCTGCCATAGTCCCTCCCATAACTAAATGTTTTTGACGTGGTCAGGAAGTTACCCTGACGACACAACCCCCAACCTGGAGGGCCAGGCCCTGTTCTTGACCCTAGGGCAGTAGGCCGGTAATTCAGGTGCCAGTAACCCACTTCGGGGATGTGAGTGCTGCCGTTTACCGATCAAGGGCTCATCCGCCACCAACTCTTTTCCAACACCCTGGCCTAGTATTGGATTTCACTATAGACTTGCGATTCAAATAAGTCGAAGCAGCTCATATAGGGGGATCACGTATTCCACCTAACTGGAACTATGGACGCCGCCGTTGATCCATCCGTGGAATACGTCCGCCGCCGACCGGAAACAGGAGAAGTGCCTTAGTGAGCTGGAACTCCTCCTCCCCTCTCTCGTCCTTCCACAGGGGTTGGTTACCCCATCACCAGTCGAGGTACTAGCGGGTGTGCTACAGGGCTCTATTCTCGGGCCAATTTTATTTTCACTTTAGGCGTACGAACTTCCACAACTCGTAAAACATTGTTCTGCCCACATGTTTCCTGACAACCTTCAATTATTTATCTGCAGTCCATTGGATATGATAGTGGGCCGCCAAATTTAGTTGATAACTTAATCCAGCCAAGTCAAAGACCCTCTGCATTTATAAGTAGACACGAAATACATCAACTTTTCCACCAATCAAACTAGGACAGTCTTCCATAGAATACGTTAGTTAGGATCGTAACTTAGAGATAGTCTTTAATGATTCTCTCATTTGGACAGATGATGTTGCGATAACTATCGGAGTGGTTAAAACCAAGATGTAACTCGTTAAGTCCCATTTAGTTGTACGCTTTGTTGACAACAACACTAGGCGCAAGTTAAATGTGATTTATAATAATTAAGGAAGATACGTATTTAAGAAACGCTATTTTGACCACATATCCAGTTACTGTCTGTAAATAGTGGGCAAACCCTTCGAAAACTTAATTGAGGTCAGAAAATTAATCTTTCTCCATGGGATAATGCAAACCCAACAGTCCAAGTACTTGTACAGCAGCCTACAACCTGAACGCTCATTCTTCGGCAACCCCACTCTCCTATGGAACAAATTTCCCATTTCACTAAGGAAAGAAGCATCGTCACTAACTAACAACAGTAAGAATCCATCGAATCCATCTAGTGATGAAAAAGACAACAAAGGAAGTTGTTGAAATCATCCACAGCCGAAATTCAAAGAATTCATATAGAACGGAAAAAATGTCTAACTTTTTTCTAAAAAAAGTTACCATTCGAGACCATCCTACTCATGACGATCATCTTTAACAACAGCTATTATCCGAAAACATGGAAAGTAGCAAAGATTGTTCCAGTACCCAAGAAGACAGACAGGATAAGTGCTAGTGGATACCGTCCAATAGCTGTTCCTTTTAGAGATAAAGCGTTTCATACCCAAGTGAATTAAATTCATAATCATATCGGCAGCTGCATCCACGTCGTTGTCGAGGAAGCACAACGACCAGTTAAAACTCCTAAAGAAACCGTTTAAAGCTTCCCAATTGGGATATGATACAATGGTCTGACGAACCTAGAGGCGATAATACATTTAAAGTGTATTTATCAGGGTGAGAGGTAAGAAACAAGTCCAGAGTGTTGGCGTTTTGACCGCAAATGTCCGGTATCCGTGTCGGCTTATTTACAATCTGGGTTAAATTATTTACCTCAGCAAAGATCTCAACATACCTTCCTTCGAGTGTAGTCTGTCCAGAATGTCGAAGCCAACTTGAATTGTGTATATTTAAATCGCCCGCAATGACGATTTTAGTACGAGGATAATGGGTTACAATTCTGGTGATGGAATCAGACAGTGCATCAAACTCATAATAAGTTGAATGCCTGTCCTGGTTAGGGCTTCTGTAAATAAAACAGTAGTGAATTAATTGCCTACGGACATGGAATTTTAGCCAAATAAAATTAAATTCCGGATTGGAACATTGGCCATATTGAGGTAGAAGTTGGTAGGCTACATCACTATGTATAAAAACGGCGATACCACGATGGGAAAAGAATAATGGCACCAAGTTATATCCAGGCAGACTAAACTCCGTTAAATCGGAATCAATGCTGACCTGTGTTTCACTTAGTGCCAAAACAGCTGGTTTATTGTGAATCGCATGGGCGTACAATGAAAAAAAATTGGATCTCAACCCACGAATATTACTCGCGTCCACTTTAAAATTACCACGCATAACAAAAAACAAACACAAAAACACTCAACTCCGACGCTGACTAAGCTGGGCCGTACCGTGTAGATCCTGACGTCAGCTTTCCAAAACAAATCACTGCAGGTGTTATGCCCATACAATGAATTGCTTTAGTCTGCCAACAAAATCTACACAACGCGACCCGCTATTCGCCAAATGATACCCTACCCAGCCATAGCAAGTGGACGCAAAAACATACGGCACTTGCTATAGCCAAGCAAGGCAGTAGCAAACGAATGGGAGTGAGGCGAGAGGGATTGCCCTAACACAATGCACTTTTTTTCTTTTTTCTTCTTTTGGATTATTTTTCCACACTAGCACAGCACAGCACACTTTTTTTGTTAGCTATCAGCGCGCGCGCGATTAGCTTTGTTTTTGTTTCCTATGTACACTGGCCGCGGAACGATCACAGAGAGAACAAAAATGCGTGTGCACGCGTCGGGAGGTAATTCGGCACTAATAGTAACGAAAGGGAGTAACGCCCTCTTTATTTTAACTAAATCCTTTTTATCCCAGCAGGAACAACTTTAAATTAAATTAAGGTTTTATTTATTATTCAATTATAAGATTAAGAGTAGTCAAAATTACCGACATTACCTATTTTAGTAATAAGTCTAGATATATGTAAGTCAATTTGTATGTATTAGATTAAATAAAAACATCTTCTTAAATATACGAAAGAGTCTAAAATTCGCTGAGGAGAACCACAAACACATTAAAACCAATCTTGTTAAACACTTGGCCGCTGGTACATGAAATCAAATTAGAGATTATATTTAAATTTATACATTTTTATAATTGCTTAAATTTTATTTAACTTTTGTCTTTCTTTTTAGTTGTATTTAATTAACGTCAACGTATAAGTAATTAGTTTTTTCTCTTTATGTACTTAAATGCTTTTGAACATTATATTCCTTATAAAGCCTTCACAAACAGTTAGATATTATCTTACTGTGAAATTTTTCTTTCATAAATAAATATGATACATAAAATAATACAAGAGCTGTATAAACAAAACTTCCAAAATTGTTAGCCGTGTAGGTTCTGGCGGGGTATGTGGTGAACGAATTATAATGTTGTTATTGCTTATAAACTAAAATAAATAAAAACAAAATCTAACAAGTGAAGAGGGCAACTTTGAACTTTCATTATGAGGCTACCTGTAAGGCAATGACCAAACGGTGAATGTTGAAACATTCAGTAAAAGCAACATTTGCATCATTTTCATTCTTTAAGGAAGAACCTCAATATATAGTCAAAATTTATTACCAAAATTCCGAGTCGATGACAGTTTTGAGTGCGTTAAAGCAAATTTTTGGTGAAAATTCTCATCCCAGTACACAAGAAATTCGTAGTCATAACAGGGTCAGTCAAAGCGCCTAGAATATTTCTGCCGTTCAAGCGTCCACGTGGCAAATGAACCCAAAACAGTCGATTCCACCGCGATTTAAAAAATTGGGCATCGCTAAGACCACTCAAGAACTAAACCCACTCGATCATATGAAGCGACGTTCGTTCTCGGATTTGGCTTCTAAAATGTTGAATGAAGATGACAAATTTCATCGCAACGGCTTCGTTAACAAACAAAATATGCCTTTTTGGTCTGGTGAAATGTGTAACCGAGTTGAACGACGTCGATTTTAATACAAAAATTGCTTGATTGTACTATAATGGTTTGCGTTTTATTTAAAAAAAGTTGTCAATTCTCGATTAAAAAACCCGATATAATATAATTTGTTTGCAATCAAATAATTACCCAAACACAAAATTTGCGTGTAGGGTAACCTGCTCATTTTAGTGCCTTTTAGTGCAATTTCTGATTTTGAAGACCGGTACTATAAATATAAGGAACACAACATTTAAATTATTTTTATAACAAACTCTTTTTAATAAACTTTAACCTCAAACAAATAACAAAAATATAAACTTCACTCCTTTGGTTATAATAAATAAAATTTTAAAATTAGTCACTTTTATCCGTGGTCAGCCATAATCCAGTAGTTTCATTTCATTACATTTTCAATAGGATATGCTATTTTATTGCATGTATTATAAAAATATATATTTGTGATCAGGACCAAATCCTAAGACTATTTAGCAATGTCCGTCCGTCCGTCCGTATCAACTTTGGGGCCTTTAAATTTATGCTGGAACATATACTCCCTAGGGTTCCGAAATGGTAAAGTGTCTAAATTTTTCAAATACGCCCACCTTTTAAGGATGTAGTTAAAGAGATAAAGGGTTAGAACCTTTAAAAGATATGTAGGCAATGCCCTCCTGTATAAGTTTGTCATATAAAATTGTTTACTACGCCTACTTTTTGTGGGCGTTTTGCACTAAAATGCTGTTTTCTACGAAAATTTTCATAGAAATCGGAAAAAATGTTTAACAAGATATTTAGCCTATATTTTTTCCAATATATCGCCCATACAAAGTTTTTGGGGGCGTATTTAATGGGATATGGATATGGATAGGGTATCATACCAAGCCTTTCCTTATGTTTTTTTTGGCTTCTCATTTAAAATTAATTTTTCTTATTAACTTTACTGTCTTCAAGTTTTGGGCTGTGCAAAATCCTCAATCTTTAGTTCTTTACGTGGGCGCCTGAAAATGGCTAATCAACTCGTATGATTAGTGTCATCCAAGGATCTTCACTTTTGTGTTAACCTGAAGCTGCGATTCGTTGCAACGTACGCTTAATGCAAAAGCGAGATACATTAAGATAGAAGTAGGAGTAAAACCCAAATCACAATCCAAGGTGGAAGCAAACACTGAGGGATGAGTGGATATGCGTAGTCGTTAGTTTGCGAACTTCAGATACCAGGCGACCTATGATTTCAATCTAGCCTTCCTTTAATTATACGGGTAGACCACGGGCGACCGTTATATCCTGCTTACTCGTGGGTCCAAAATAGATAACCTCAACAAAAAAAACATAGAGAATGATGCCTCTATAAAAGCATCATCAACTAGGGATGTCAACGACGGACAGTCTGTCAGCAATGACCTGATAAATCCCACTCGGGCAGAATCAACTCAAATAGATGCTGAGATGAGAAGCTTAGATGAGAATTCGGCTCTTCTTAGCGACTCAATCTCAGAAACGAGCACCCTGTGCAACGAGAGTATGTTGTCTGATGAGTTTGGAGACGACATGGACAAAGTCAACACCTCTGACAATGCGGGTCAGATAGAGCCGGTCTTTGTCAAAATTACTCCATCTGAATGGCGTTGTTTTAAACAGCGCTTAAAAATGGAAAAGATAAAATTCAGGCAAGGATAACTGCCAAAAAAGGCGATGGAAACATGGGTTCCGAGGTGAAGCGCATGCGATCCGGGATAATTCCCCTCCTCAGTCTGATGCTGATGAGACAACCATCGACAAAGCATCATATAGTAATACAAATATAATAAGCTTTGTCAGATTGGGGGTTGTGCCGGTAGATCCCGATCGTAATCCTCTCAATAATGAAAATATGGTTCAGATACAAGAGAGGATTCTGGACATTACCGGTGGAAAACGTAATAAGGAGACTAAACCATCCTTCCGAGGGACAACATTTAAAGCTATATGGCTGATGTTAACCTGCGCTGCCATTACCATCGCGGTCTGGGTAAAAGCAAACTTCGCGACACTTAAGGAGAAATGTGGACTAAAGGTGATGCTTTAAGAAGAGGAAAATTTTCCAAAGCCACATGTTTACCAGGGGTTTCTTTCCACAAAGTAACGGAGTAGCGAATGAGCGTATCCTGGCTATGCTTGATGGCCAAAACAAAGGGCTCAACACAAGAACGTGGAGAGTCTTGCAAAGAACCGATGAGCGTGAAACAGCCCACATGGTCTTTGCTATCAACGAAAGCACGTTGAAGCGGCTTGCAGAGGTTAAAGGACTGTGTTTGAGAATTTTCTGTGATTTTTTATACAATTAATTGTAATGCACTTACTATATCTTATTTTTCTATTCAAGTCAAAGCCATATTTTATAGTTTACCCTATCTTAACAGAAATGTATTTTGTTTTGCATCATCACTACTGTATTAAGTTAATGTTTTGCTCTCTGCATCAATTATGTTAACTCTTGCTCTCTTCTAAATTACATAACATATAACATTTTGTAATGTATAAAATTTGGCAATTAGGAAATTCATTTGACTTAGCTCGTTCACTTGGATCTGAGACACGCAACTCGTAACAATCAATAAAATCATGTTCGTTGAGACACTCGTTTTTTTCGCTTTGGGATTTTGTCTTATTCTTCCACATTTTTTGGTCCAAATTCGAGCCGGATTTTATTCGTGAAATTTGAAATTATTCAATAGGCAACACAAATAAACTTAACATTGGAAACAATTAATTAAAATATCGTGCTTGGTGAATTTATTGAGCTACAGTTCGGTTTTAATACATTCGTTTCCCGCGCTTTTGGCAAACATTTTCGTCATTTTCGCAGTTAAAATTAACTCGTGTACATTTATCCACGTGCCGAACAATTCAGTAATTTTGCGAGTGTTGTGATAAAATGCATTTATAAATTTGTCACAATGACCGATTCCTTGACTCTTGCTAGTCACGTGGTCATATCAAGGGTTCTCTGACCAAATTGGCTAGCTACGTGGAGAATCTCAATGAAACGATCTCTTTAGCAGACCTTAAAGTTCGCTTTAACAAAGCTGAGGAATTATGGAGGGAGTTCGATGCGTCTCAGAAGCGAATGTACGAATTCGAAGATAAGGAGGGATACGTAGATCCTATTTCAGAGTTCGAAGAGTTTGAGGAAAAGTTGTAAGGTGCTAAATCCACGCTTTTATCTGCAATTATAGATCGCGAAAGATCGGAGAAAAATCAGGATGTTGTAGTTCAGCTAGCTGTTTAGCAAAAGATTTTAATTGAAACGTTAAACAAATCAAGTTCGTCTGGTAAAAATATGGATTTCCTTCTTCCACAAATTCGAATCGAACCGTTGTGGGGCAATTATCGATAATGGCCAACATTTCGGGACATGTTCGAGGGAGCAGTCCATAACAAACCAATTTTACGCCAAGACAAAAATTTCATTTTTTAAAGTTGTGTCTTCGTAATGAAGCTCTTACTCTGCTCAATCATTTGCCAGTATGTTATGAAACATACGAGCAGGCATGTACTCGGCTTGAAAAGCGTTATGATAGGCCGCGGTACGTTATTAGTAGTCACGTTAAGGCATTTATGGAACTATCATCGTCCCACTCGTCGAACGTTAAAATCGTGAGAGGCTTAACGTCTATCAATTCACTTAAAAGGGATCCGTGGCTGATTTATATTTTGCTAAATAAACTAGACCCTGAAACTGGTCAAGCGTGGTCAGAAGATAGCATTGCTGAGGACTATCCTACAATTAACCAGTTGTTAAATTTCTTGGAACATCGATGTGAGGCGTTAGAGAGCTACAAGGTCAACGTCCGTGAAATAAGTCGACCCAAGAACCCAGGGGTAAGGAGTATGCACGCTTTACCATCAGCAGCATGTCCTAAGTGCAATGCTTCTCATGGAATTTCTCACTGCCCAGTCTTTTTGGCAATGACGGTGAAGGCTCGAAGAGAGTTTTTAAAAATTAATAAACTCAGTCCAAATTTCGGTGCAAATCGTGCAACACACGTCATCATAGTCTAGTTCACGACAATACGCCTAATACAAACACCTATCACCCAGCCAATGAAGTTACAACCAATCCACCAAATTGGGAACAAACAAATGAATTTATTCCTCGAACCACAGCTATCTCCTCTGGTCTTCCTTCAACCTCAATGACAACCCTCGTAAACAATCTTTCGGTCAACTTTACACACCACATTCCACAAGTTTTACTACACACTGCGATAGGCAAAGTTAAAGATTTAACGGTAAATACCAGCAAGTCAGAATCCTCATTGATTCAGGCTCACAAGTGTCCTTCGTTACTGAAGCATGTGTTCAAAAACTTGGACTCAAAAAACCAAACGCTGGTATACCCATAAGCGGTATTGAATCTACCAACGCTGGTAAATCTAGAGGCCTAATTTCGCTGGTTATAAGTTCGCGCTGTGATTTATTTAGTGTCTCTCTCGATACATACATATTATCCAGCGTAACCGCAAATTTGGCGACCAACTCATTCTCTTTCGAAGATTGGGATCACGTGCAGCGTTTGGATTTAGCTGACCCGTCTTTAAATTAACCGAACACTGTAGACATTTTGCTAGGAGCAGATAAGGCCTGGGAAATCTTTCAAGGGCAGGTATTCATAGTAAATTCGGCTATCCTACAGCACAAAAATCAATATTCGGTTGGGTTCTTGCTGGACGCTTACCATCCAATGAAGATACTCATATCCTTTCTAACCACTGTTGGTTAGATATCGATTCAATTCTGCAGTCATTTTGGACCATAGAAGAAGTGGATCCGAAATCAATTACATCTAACGACGATAGAATAATCGAAGAACACTTCCTTCAAACTCATCGCCGCGATTCGATAGGAAAATATATTGACGATCTCCCGTTCAAGTCGCCTCCGCTCTTCGGCAATACTTTGCACTGGGCTATCTCGCGTCTTCGATGGATTGAAACTAAGTTTTCCAAGAATAAGGACTTGCTCACATATTACTCTTGGTTTCTCGACGAATATTTGGCATTAGGACATTTGTAAAAATTTCCTCTTACGGAAGTCTCAAAGTCAAATGTATTTTACCTTCCACAAAATGCTGGTTTCAAGCCGGACAGCAAAACCACAAAGCTTCGTGTCGTGTTTGATGGGTCCCACAAGGATGCTTGTGGGCGCAGCTTAAATGATTCTCTTCTGATTCTGGGTGGCCCCATACAACGCAATCTTTTTTCCGTGTGTTTGAGATTTCGTCGACATCAATTCGGTTTTACCGTGGACATAATTAAGATGTTTCGTCAAATCTGGGTTTCGGAAAAAGATGCTGACTTCCAGCGAATAGTTTGGCGTAAGTCACCCTCGGTGCCCTTAGAACATTTTCGGTTGCGCACAGTGACGTACGGTACATCTTGTGCTCCATTTTTGTCAGTTTGTGTTTTGGAACAATTTGCAAAAGACTACAAAAACGAGTTCCCCGTCGCGTCGGAAATAGTCTTAAATGACTTCTATGTAGATGACATAGTCTCAGGTACAGACACATTCGAAGAAGTCGTGCAATTCACTTATCCAACTACTGTCAAGAGGCGGTATGCAATTAAGCAAGTGGCAAAGCAACTGCATTGAACTTCTTCATGAAGGAGATAGCCTTTCCCGGGAAAATACCTCTTGAGACTCTGAGGCGAATTCGTGGAAAAAAGTGCTCGGTTTAAATTGGAATTCGAAGTGCGATGTATTCAGTTTTCGGCTGAACTATACTCCTAATGAACCCATCCTAATCGTCGACCCCCTCGAGTTTCTTGCCCCTTCTGTCGTTTAGCTAAAAATAATTTTCCAGGATTTGTTTTTTTTCCCAGAGTAGGCGGAAAATCTTTCATAAGACACCATGAGGACCGACCGCACGTGCTCATAATAGTGTGAGATTCTTACTCACTAAAAACACCTCCCTTCAAATAACTTTGTACTACAACTAGGTTATTTCCTATCTAGTAGTTTAGACTTAATAATTTATATTCTAGTTTACCAGTCAGCTTCCCATCGGAGGCACCTGCTTGTACCGCCAAAAACACGCGGTTAAATGTTATTGCGCTAATTCAAATGGGTTTATCCGTTGAAGCCGGCGCACTTTATTTGTATCGTTCAAAATATATATCATTTCGTTATTGCAATGACCGCGAAGGCGAGTCTGTTGCTTACGGGCATATGATTTTATTTCATCTTCGACGGTTGCCACATCCAAATGTCTGTGGATATCACTATTTCTGATATACCACGGGGCGTTTACAATTCTTCTTAGCACTTTATTTTGAAAAGTTTGTAAAATGTTGATGTTATTTGCTTTAGTATAACCCCTTTGCTTTAGTACAACCCATTTTTGATTTTGTTATGTTATTTTGTTTATAAGGAGTATTATACCAGGCTGAACTTTGTATGACTCCGATAAATTGATCGACTTCGACTTCAAGTTCAAATGGCGTTTGAAGAGACACGTTAAGATCGATTTTATTTTCGCAGTCTTTTATAAAGGAGTTCCACTTATTTGATACGCTAGTAAGTCTGGGTGGGGCCTCCTTTTCCAAGAAGCAGCCGCTAATTGTCAGAATGATAGGCGAGTGATTAGAAGACAGATCGAAACATTCCTCAATTTTAACAGAGCTTTCGGATATCCCTTTTAAAATGTAAAAATCTATAAGGTCTGAATTTTTTGCCGACGCCGTAGGCCAATACGTCGGTTTGCCTGACGAGCAAAAGTCTACTCCAAATTGCATACCGGATTCATAGAGAATTTTTCCTTTTGGTGAAATGCATCGTGAACCCCAGAAGGTGTGTTTTGCATTAAAATCACCACCGACAAAAAAGTTCCGTGTGAGTGAGTTAAAAATACTCGTGAAATCAAAATTTTCTATCTTTTCCCTTGGAGGGATATATATAGACGCAATATCATAAGTTTGTCTATTATTTTTTACACGACCCGTAATCATCTGAATATTAACTTGCTCGATTTTTGTGCTTATTGAATGCTGTCTTTTATAAACAAAGACGCTCCGTCTCTAGCCCTTTCCGAAGGGTGATATGCATGATAGGCACTATATCCTTTAATTTTTACACTTGATTCCTTCGTAAAATGCGTTTCAGAAATCAAGCATATGTCGATAATATTTGTACGAGCAAAAACTTCAAGTTCGTCGATCTTTTGTTGAAGGCCATTCGCATTCCACGTTATTATTTTTATTTTAGTTTTTTCGTTACTATTCATATCGATATTTATATGCGATGAAGTGAGCCCCGAAGTGTATGGTCAAGCTCGTCAAACTTTACAAATATGCGTTTATTAATACGACTTTGTTCTTACAGTCTAGCAAGAATTGCAGAAAGGACTTGTTCGACTGGGTCAGCCACTGTATCGATTTGCTTATTAGCTTGGAGCGCCGATTCAGCGTATGTCTGTGGCCGAGGTTTTAACAACACTTTACTATTAATTATCGTTGCTCGCTGCTTTTTGGACATTTCCTTAGCCATCGGCCCGGGAGTCGACGACTTTTCTTTTAAATGCCTTTCTCTCGGCAGCTTAGACGTTTCCTTTAAATTTTTTCGTCGTTCAATTGATTTGTTTGTACCTCTTTTGGGTTTGCCATTCTTTTAACTCCAACGAGTAACAATTTTTTCTTTACTACACCGCGCCTGCTTTGAAGCTCTTTCTTTAACCACTACAATTTCTGGTGAGGCGCTGGCCTTACGTTTTTTGTTTGGTCTCCGCTTAGTCGAATCAGTTTCGCGCTCTAACTCTTCTTCATCCGTGAAGTAGTCGCGGCGATCTGGACTTAGCGTTTTACTTTCAGAGTGCTATTGCGTCAAAGATTCGTTTAGTGCCTTATTCTCGACTTTAAGCTGGTCTAGCTCGGTTTTCAGCTCACTGTAGAGCAGTTCGATTTTACTAAGCTTTGTACGGAGGTCATTATTTTCCTCCTCGAAGCTTTTAGTTTTCATTGAGTCCCGGAGTACGCGCGGAAAGTCTTTCTGTGCGGTAGGACTTCTTTTCGATTTTAATTGTGGTATAGATCCCGACGGTGGTGATCTAGATACCATTTTGCTACCCTTGAAAGGGTCAAAAGATTGCGATAAATGCCTCTCCCCAGAATCCGTAGAGCCTGCCTCCGAAGAGTGTGGACTTTCCAGTGGAACCGGTCTGCCACCTGGGGTATTATATCTTACAGTTTTGTCCATTGCAGTATTTTGTATACGCTATTATGCTCGGTATACGGAGGTGGATTTTAGTCGCCTCTTACGACAGGCATGCCTACCTCGGGTATATTCTAACCCCTACCCGAAGGGGTAGGAATTGTGGCATCAGAAACTGGATTGGGATGACAAAATTCTAGTCAATGAAGCAGATATCACGAAGAACTTTCAATGTTTACTCAAATCGAAATCCCCAGAATTATCGGTCTCGGAAACGCGTCATTTCAGCTGCACGCGTTTTCCGATGCATCGGCATCGCGCTTCGAGCTTTGTAATGGTGCTTTCAAAACAAACATTATCGCTGCAAAATCTCGCGTAGCTCCATTAAAACAACTCAGCATTTCTCGCTTAGAACTATGCGCAGCCGTTTTGCTAGCTAGACTTCTCGTTTCCGTGCAACGCTCACTCAATATCACCTTTAGCAACGTGTACGCATGGTTTGACTCAAAGGTAGATCTTTCTTGGTTATCGTCTCCTCCTCGTCGTTGGAATGTGTTTATAGGTAATCGTACTGCTGAAATACTAAATAATACGCCAAGTAATAGGTGGTTCCACGTTCGATCGGAATGCAACCCGGCTGATTGTGCTTCTCGAGGCATACCACCATCGCAACTCCTCAACTATCCTATTTGGTGGACTGGCCCGAATTGGCTGGGGCAAAATGACTATCATTGGCCTTTTGTTAGTAGCCCAGAAGAGGATCCCACCTGCATAAATGAGGTAACGAAGACTAAACCAGAGTCAGACCTGGAAGTCAAGGACATACATTTTTTTTTTTTTTTTTTTATAATGTACGCGCACTAAAGGGACTTTGGATACCCTTATAATGAAGTGACACAGTGCGGGCATTAGGGAAATGAAGGATAAGAGAAAGGGAGAAACCGATGCACGTTGGTTTTAAATGTTTGTAAATTATAATGCAAAGGAAAAACAGAGCGTGGTAGAGCATTCCACATTCGTATTGTATGGTTGAGAAAGGAATCTTTATATTTCACAGTACGTCCGAAAACAGGCTTAAGGGTAAACTGATGTGCATTCCTAGCATGGCGAGTATTGCGGTTGAATTGCTGTAGGGGTGGAATGCAACTGGCTATTTCATTTGAGCACTTGTGGTGGAAATACCGATAAAACAATGACAGGCAGGAGACATTACGACGATGACTAAGAGAGTCAAGTGATTTCGCAATGTCTCGATAGCCAATAAGTTTTACCGCACGTTTTTGGATCCTGTCAAGTAGCTCCAAATATGTTATTGGTGCACCAGACCAGATATGAGCGTTGTACTCAAGTTTAGGGCGAATAAACGCCTTGTAGATTCTAGCTAGATCAGAAGGGGTGAAATATTTCTTGCATCGCTTAAGGAAACCTAGACATTTCGCAGCGTTCTTGGCGACATCAAATATATGGTCATTCCAACGAAGGTTGTCATTAACATACATACCGAGAATGGAAAGTCGTTCGGTTTCAGCGATGCAAGTGCCATTCATAGATAATGGCAGAGAATTAGGGGTTCGCTTCAATGACAGCAGACAGCATTGCGTTTTGGAAGCATTAAATTCCACTCTGTTGGTTTTACCCCATTTAAGAATGCTGTCAAGATCGGAATTCAATGAGCTTAACATACGTTGCCGTTCCAGTTCAACGCCCGAAGATAAGGGGCGTTGCCCAGGAAACGAATATGTAAAGCTGAGGGTACTGTCATCAGCAAAGGAATGGATTGGATTAGAAGTGACAGACAGGAGGTCATTGATAAAAATGAGAAAGAGAGTCGGAGACAAAACAGAGCCATGAGGGACACCGGCATTTATTTGGTGAGTTGCAGACTTGAAACCGTCCAAAACAACTTGTATTGAACGGTCCGAAAGGTAATTTCTAATCCATTGAAGAAGGTTAACAACGATCCCAAATGCACGCATTTTCGACAAGAGAGCTTGATGCCAAACTCTGTCAAATGCCTTTGAAATATCAAGCGCAACGACCTTGCTTTCACCACCATGGTGAATAGATTGGTTCCACTTTTCGGTTAGATATGTCATCAAATCACCAGTGGACCTGTTGCTGCGAAAACCGTACTGCCGGTCATTAAGAAGTTTTCGGGATTCGGGATATTTCATAAGCGGACGGTTTATCAGCGTTTCCATGACCTTGGAAAGAAGGGACGTAAGTGCAATTGGTCGGTAAGAGGAGGGAGAGGAAGATTCGCCTTTTTTGGGGACGGGCTGGACAAATGCTGTTTTCCATCTTCTCGGAAAGAGCCCTGAAGAATAGGACAAATAGAAAAGCTTACGCAGTGGTTTTGCCAGCGTGGAAGAACACCTCTTCAAAACTATAGGGGAAATACCATCTGGACCAGCGGATTTATGTATGCTGAGATCTTGAAGAACTCTTGCCACTGTACGAGTGCGAAAATGAATGGGTCCCATAGAAAATTTTACGCGCTCGAGTACAGGGGGAGATAAAGCACAATCTGGCAGCGTTGAGCTAGCTGCAAAATGAGCAGCAAGCAGATTGGCTTTATCCGAAGAGCTGACAGCTGGGATGTCATTGCAAATGAGTGTCGGGATAGATGACGAGGCCGAATTTTTAATATTCTTGACAAACGACCAAAAGTTTTTACTACCGGAGGGACTTTGTAGTATTTTTTGCCTCAACTTTTGGTCGTAGGAGAATTTGACATGATTAATGTGGGCATTGCAGTCATTTCTGGCTCGTTATTACTCTCAACTCGTATTTCGGCCGGATATATCGCCTCATTGCTCTATCACGAGAAAACAACCAAAAACAGCCTTACATCAACAGATTTTCGACGTCAAAACTCTGATAATAATATGGTTGCAGGAACTTTGGAACTTTGCGGTACTTTGGCGACTATGTCGAACACTATCGGTAACATCATTCTTTTCCTAATACCTGTCCAATCATTAATCTCTCCCCATTTCTAAATAGCAACAAAATTCTTAGAGTCAGAGGGAGAAGTAAACAGGCGAACATATCGTACAATGTCAAGCATCCGATCATTAAACCTAATGGTCATTCCATAACGAAGCTCATCATTCTCGAGGCACATGCACGCTTCCTACATCCAGGGATATCAACGCTTATCGCCTTTATCCGCCAAGAATGTTGGATCATCGGCAGCCGAAATTCAATACGCAAAATCACTCATGGTTGTGTCACCTGTTTTCGACAGCGAAAAGCTACCACTAACCAACCCATGGGCAATCTTCCGCCCCAACGTATTCAACCAAGTCGACCTTTCGCTCAATGTGGATGTGATTTTGCCGGTCCAATCGTGAAATCTGGTCGAAAATCTATCATGTCTAAACTACATACATTTCGTTCTTTGTGTACCTAGCCGCGCTTCGTCGATTTGTCGCCCGCCGCGGAAAACCATCGCACCTTTGTTCATATAATGGCACAAACTTTCGCGGCTCTGCCAGACTTTTATCTGAAATGCACGAACTCGTACTCTTTGAGCAGCATAACTCAGCGGTTGCCGAATCTTTAGCCCGAGATAGTATCTCCAGGCATTTTATTCCTCCTTCAGCACCCCACTTCGGCGGTTTGTGGGAAGCAGGATAAAGCAGGATAAATTAGCAAAGATGTTTTGACATTTGAACAATTATATACCGTCTTGACTCAAATCGAAGCCATTCTCAATTCTCGATCCCTTCGCCAAATTTCTGACAATGAACTTGACCCTTTAACTCCCGCCCATTTCATTTAAGGCGAATCCTTTGCAGCAATTCCGGGACCAACGCTAGACATACGAACAAATCGCTTGACCTGCTGGCAATTACTGCAGTCTAAAATCCATGGCTACTGGAAAAGCTGGTCCATTGAATATTTGACGTCACTTCAACACGTCACTGGCAACAATCCCAACCGAACATCAAGATCAACGATCATCAAGGATTCCAATTAACCTCCCGGAAAATGGGCAATGTATCGGGTACTCGCCACCCATCCGGGTAAAGAAAAGCACGTTCGAGTCGTTACCCTAAAAACCGCCAAAGGCAACTTAGTTCGAGCAGTACACAAATTGGGGGTGCTACCTATATGCTGAAACTATGTTCCAGGGGCGGGGGAATGTTTGTGAATTTCTGTGATTTTTTATACAATTAATTGTAATGCACTTGCTTTATCGTTTACCCTATCTTAACAGAAATGTATTTTGTTTTGCATCATCACTACTGTATTAAATTAACGTTTTGCTCTCTTCTACAATTATGTTAACTCTTGCTTTTTTCTAAATTAAATTACATATAACATTTTGTAATGTATAACAGTTGGCAATTAGGAAATTCTTTTGACTTAGATCGTTCACTTGGACCTGAGACACACAACTGGTAACAATCAATAAAATCATATTTGTTGAGATACTCGTTTTTTTTTCGCTTGGGATTTTGTCTCTTAAAACTCATCACAAAGAGCGATAAACCACCAAATCCAACGGTTTCTAGCAAAAGCTCCGCCTCCACATTAGCTACAGGTGTAGAGATGCCCGCCTCGACTTCCAGGAAAGGTAGAGACAAGCATCGCTATAGACCTAGGTTGTCCCATGAGGACATGGGGAGCCATATCGGGATAAGCCGGGCAGAGGTCCAAGAGGCAGCCGAGACAGCCTCTCTCAGCAGGGTGTCGTACGGCGCAGGGGGGATAATAAGCCATACAGAGTACGAAACCCAGAGTACACAAAAAAAGGATCAACCTCCCTCCTAAATATGCTGCAGGCCAACCTGCACCACGCTTAGGGTGCCTCGGACACCTTTAGCCAACAATGTGCCGAAGGGAACATCGCTCTCGGACTTATCCAGGAGCCATGGGCAACAGATGGAAAGATATTTGGTTTAAATAGTAAAACAGAGAGCTTATCTTCGCCCGAGATAATTTAAGTCCAAGGGCAGCTCTTTTTGTTGCAAAAGATTTAAAATTTTCTCCCATTCCAGGTTTTATGACTAAAGATCTGGTAGCGATACTAGTGGAACGCTACAACGGCCGAGAGCTTCAAAAAATCGTATGCGCATCGGCGTACTTTGCTGGAGACGACGACAATAACTCCGCACCCATACACAAAAAGTACAAATTATCATCGGATGCGATGCCAACGCACATCATGCAGTTCGGAGCAGCCGAGATGCTAATAAAAGAGGTAAGTCTTTAATAGAATACCTGTACAGCAATAATTTAGTAGTACTAAACAAAGCTAAGAAATGCGATCAGAGAAGAGGTCTTAGATCTCACCCTCTCATCTTCGTTTGTGCAAAATATTGTTGAAGACTGGCATGTGTCCGATGAGCATCGCTATCGGATCATATGCATATATGATTCAAATTGAGGCTCGACACCGAACATGCGCCGGTTCGTTACAATAATAAACTCACAAACTGGAAAACATAAAGGGAAAATATAGCGATCAAATGTGACATTCTTCCAGAAAACCCATCACATATAAACGATGCGAAAGATGCACAATGTCAGCTAAATTACATTATCATTTCATCTTTTACAAATAGCTGTAATGTTAAACGCACTGTGGAAAAAGAGAGAATTGTTCAATAGCACTAAACGCACCGGCAAATGGGACCAATACAGATCCCTTCTTACCCAATACAACCAGGAATTGCGTAGATCTAAGAGAGCCCCCTGGAGAAGCCTCTGTGAAAGATTTGAAAAGGTTCCATCAGTAGCTCGTCTCAAAAGGACACTCTCAAAAGATCAATCAAACTGTATGGGACTGCTAATCAAACCTGATGGCACCACCACACGAGACCGGAAATAAACTTTAACATTCCTTCTAAAGATTCATTTCCCTGGCTCTATATTGCTAGGGGTGACCAATGAATACGACACCAAAATCTCACCCCCAAAACATCTTAGTAGAATCAATAGTTTATCCGGCAAACTCATTAATCCGGATAAGGTTAAATGGGCAATAAATTGGTTCAAACCATACAAGGCACCAGGTACAGATGGAATTTTTCCGGCCCTTATGCAAAAAGGTCTGGATCTCCTTCTGCCTTGAAAACCCAAACCAGGTAAGCCCAGCGAACTACCTAAACCATACCGTCGAATTAGCTTGACGTCGTTTTTCGTAAAAACGATGGAAAGAATAATAGACGTTTATATCAGAGAATGCTTAAAAAATGACATACCTCTGCACCCTTTCCAATATGCATACCAGAAAGGCAAGTCCACAGATGGAGCACTGTTGAATTTAACAGAACAAATCCAAAGCGCCTTTAGCTGCAAAGAGATTGTACTGTTTGCCTTTCTGGACATAGAGGGTGCTTTCGATAACACCGGATATAATTCAATATCGAATGCCTTGGTTCATAGACGTATAGATGAAGCAAACGATGTCACTATCAATCCGAATAAGGCTGTCATAGTCCCTTTCACAAAGAGAAGAAATTTTATACTAAACCAAATTTCCATAAATTATAATCTCATGGAGTATTCCGACGAGGTCAAGTATTTGGGAGTTATATGGATAAAAAACTGACTTGGAACTCGCACCTGAATAACAAAACTAAAAAGCATCAAACACTTTCTGGGCCTGCCGTCGTATGCCCAAACCTAATTCACACCTCATGTATAAAAGGCGCCAACATCCATATATTCACGGACAGTCAAGCAGCCAAAATCTGGTGAATTCCTGGTCACCAGGGAATTGAGGGAAATGAGAAAGCTGAAGAATTGGATATAAAGGACTAGCCAATAAACAAATCAGCTATAAATCCAAAATGAAAAAGCTAGGAACACAACATGTGCATCTCCTATTGGGAAAGCATCCCAGTTCTTAGACAGACCAAAAAGATTACACAGCCATTCAGAAACGATGCCAAGAAGATAATATATTTATGCACGATATAAAAATTCTTATTGGATAACCGGCCACCATAGACTAAGATATAACCTTTACAAACTAAAAATAGTTGACTCATCAGAGTGCCAACTGTGTTTTGAAGAAGACGAAACTGCAGAGCACATCATATGTGAGTGCCCTGCCCTACACGGAATAAGAAGGGCAGCTTTTCTTAGAGAAGTTTTTAGCACTGATGCTATTAAGAATCCTTCTGCTGATCGTATTATCAGGTACAATAAGAAAGTAGAGCTGCTACTTTCCTAAGAAATTTTTCTGACTTTCAGCACAAAAGATCTTTTAGGTCTAAGTGCCCTATCGCATCGGCGAGTCAGAAGCTTAAAGTAAGCTTTTAAAGTAAGTATTTGTCCAAATAACAAATTAATATTTAAGAAAGAACCGCTTAATTTATCCAAAATACACTTGAAATACCAAATCTTTTAAAATTGGCTCCACCCAAATCCATAGTCGTATGGCTGACTACTGGGGAAGGGATTACCAGAACTCAACCTCCTGTTTAAGGGAGGCCGACTACTGGGTAAACTGCCTGCCTGAACTGATAACCAATTTTAATAATATTGGAGCAATTTGCGAAATACCAGTAGTTGGCCGTTCACTTCACACTTCAAAACGTGTCCCAATAGTCAGCCCCCTAATTATTGTCAATTTTGTTAACAAAAATGTTTATTTATTTTACGCAATCAAAAAAAAAGTTTTGTTAATAAAGAAAATCCTACACTAAGTTATCAAAACAGTAAACAAAATCAATAAAAACGTACATGTATTTGGAGCACTATATAACTATTTATTGTTAGTACAAAAACTAGAGGGTTCTTCACATCTGCATACGTCCACGTTAGCACTGTTTTCGAATAGGACTTTCTATCATTGTTTAACGAATTTATATTTTTACTTTATCAAAATTGTTGAAATTGATTGCGGTTGCAATTTTCCATATACAACTATTCGGAGGCAAAAAGTGCAATAAGTGGCCGGCTACAGGTCAAGGGCTAAGGTGTCTGAGTGGCTTACCATAGAATATAAACAAAGATGATGATGACCAAATTTGAAATATTCTTCGATAGTTCGTCACTTCACTTAAATTCGATTTATTAACAACCGAGTTTTGCAAAATAAAACCACATCTCCGCGAAGCGTCCACCAACTAATTATGTTGTTGATGACCATTTTTCCTTATACCACAAGCCTGGAGGCCGGCGCTTTGCAAAGTAGGTCGTCGCAGCCTGTGTGCCAATATTTAACATCCCATTACCTGAATTACCCTAGATAAATTATTTGACTGCATTGTGAACGCCAATTATGTGTGCCTGCAAATTGTCATGAACTTAGCAGCTATTATATCGAAGAACAATTTTTTGTTCCGATATTTGGGCCAGACATGCATTTGTCAAGAAATACCGATAAAGTGAAGTAGGTAGAAATCAATGAAAAAAAGTTATGCATTATTCTACCGACAAGTCATGTTCTGCCGCAATTCTATATTTTTTACGGTTTTCAGAACGTCAAAGTTGTGCTTGAGAGTACCTCAAAATCACACACGAAAATAGTCACATATCCGAAATGCTCATGTTTATTAGCAAGGAAATTCCGATGTGACCCTTGTACATAGTAGGTACGTAGTAAATTTTCGTAAATAAAACGTATTGCAGCAGTCGGCACACTTTCTTGTTATTGGCATTTTCAATGTCATTGTAAAATTTAAATAACGCGTCTTCGTGGTTTTAACCAATGAATTCTGCTTAAAAATTTAATAAATGCTAAATTAATGGAATACGCATTCACACCCAAGCTTAATGTTTAATTGCAGTACGCGAATATACCAAAATGAAAACGTGACCTTAAATTTTTCTATCAACAATTCACTGCAGGCGATGAAAACTTCAACAATTAAAACTCCTGACCAAATGTAACCAACCAATTTTTCTTTTCGTTTTTTTTTTTTTTTGAATAAGAAGCGGAAATTTGTTTGACAAATACACACACAATCATAGGATAACAGGGAATATAGAAAGCGCCGAACCGAAACGTACAAATGTCATCAATTCACGACAATTTCATTATGAACTCGTATTTAGTTGGGGAGTCAATGAGTCATCATACATCCTGAAGGTCTGTTAAAGGTTCATAGAGACTCGTTGGATGTGATATATACAAAATTTTATATAACTTGCCGAAGTGAAACTGTCATAAAACATAAATTAAATTCGCACAGTCAATTTATTAAGAGCTCATAGCTGCTAGCTTAGACTGGGTAAATTGGTCAATATCTGTCACCTGGCAGGACACGTAATTAGCGTTTTGATACCGCCACTTTTGGAAACTATGGATAAAAAGGGGAGGGTGAACAAGTAAAACAAACAAAAAAAGTGATGATATCTTTGATGTCCAAGCGCTCCATATCTGGCCCACCGTGCATCCGCATAGGAGGTGAAATACAGTTTCTGTCTCATTGGGTGTTATGGGGTATGACAACCTTGGCATACCTTGGCCAGTGCCACCAGCCTAGCGACGTCCGTTCTGTGTATGAGTTTAAGGGTTCTGGGTGGTTTTATTTGTGCCAAGTCTTCCTTGAGATGACGAAATTCATTATACTCATCCACCTATACTCTGCCTTAGACGTAAAGTGTGAGGAAATTATCCCCTTCTCTACACTCTTTGACTAGCATGGACGTTGTCGAAGAGTGACGAAGATAGCTTTGTTATTTTTGGTAAGCTGATAGCTTAGCACAGGCAACTTCAAATCGATAGAAAAAGGAAGGGAAAATAAAATTCAAAACAATTAAAATAGCAGACCAGGTAGGTTTCTCGAGGGAGACGAAAGACATGGTTTTGATGTTCATATGAAGAAAAATGATGCATCATCATGCGTAGGGGTCTATCTAACAATATCCACATGATAAAGAATTTTGTGTAAGTAGTTGGAATGTATATCTAGTACTAGGATCATTAGGACGGGATTAGGTAATAACCATAAAATCTGTTCCGGTATGGACCTACGGGCTTCAGTTGTGGGTATGCACATGTCAAACAAATTGACAAAAAATCCATGGCACAATAAAATACTATTGGTACATACGCGGCGCTAATCCACATATTAATCTAAATATTGAAATAGTTGAAGATGAAGATAAGATAAGATAGATAAGTCTGTAAGACTTCGAAGTATCCATCTCCATGGGCCGTTCATAAATGGACTGTGGAGTGGGTGCAGGTGTCATTTCTACGTAACTAATAATATCCCAACAAAACATTACCATATATTCGTATATAGCCTGGCTGCTCTTCATTCAACCACCACTGCAAGGAGACGGGCTAGCCATAGATTGAACTCTGCTATGGGTTTCCGTCCATAGGAACTTAGGAAGGAACGAGAGGGCAGACGAATTTATTAAACGTGATGAAGCTTATCCACTACTAGATTTTGTAAAGAGACATATCTTCCTGGACTTTACCACGAAGGTGGAGGTGGTCAAAGGCAATGAACTGCGTCATTTTAAGAAACATGTGGCCACAAACAATAAATAAAAACATAAGAAAAGGCTACAGTCCGCTTGGGGCGAACAGTATGATACCCTATCCTTATCGCTATGTACTCCAAAGAAAAAAAGCATTAGGAAGATGATGGATAGCATTTTATTTCATTCTATGAAATTTAAAGAAAAAAAATTATTTTTCTCTAAAAAAAACCCCCAAAAAGTGGGCGTGGCCAAAAACTTTGTATGGGCGATATATTGAGAAAAATATTGGCATAATATATTGTTAAACATTTTTTTTCGATTTCTATGAAAATTTTCGAAGAAAACAGCATTTTAGTGAAAAACGCCCATAAAAAGTAGGCGTGGCAAAAAACTTTATATGACAAATTAATAAAGGTGGGCAGTACCTAAATATCTTGTGAAGGTTGTACAACTTAATCTCTCTAACTTAAGCCGTAAAACGGTTTTTTCTAAATTGTGGGCGTGGCAGTGGGCGTATTTTGAAAATTTTAACACTTTACCATTTTGGAACCATAGGGAGTATATGTTCCAAATTTCAGATTTCCTAGCATAATTTTAAAGGCCTCAAAAGTTGATACGGACGGACGGACGGACGGACGGACATTGTTAAATAGTCTTAGATTTTGCTCCTGATCATAAATATATATACTTTTAGGGGTCTGCGACGAATATTAAGGGGTGTTATAAACCCCAAAAATTAATATACCCTCAGGAAAGGGTATAAAAAAACAAACAACAGAACCTCATCAAAGAGCCTGGCTAAGCGCAGCATTCTAGATATGGGTTCATTGGAGCCATATTTGGCGTGGTGGAAGTTCATATGGAAAAGGTTTATTGACCTGAACTTGCGAGGATCAGCGCTTCTCCCCTTTTTTATTTTTAAGCGTTAAGGTGTAGGTTATATTGGTCTGTCAATATTAGCCTTCGCTGAACAGCCACTATACGACGGAAATATGTTATGTGGTAGGGGGCCCAGGCCCAGCTTCCTTTATTTGAATATTGGCCATACGAAGGTAAAATAAGCGGTTTTAGTGGGGATTGGAGAATTCTTTTTACCAAAGTTTTACAAACACAAGCGAAAAATTGGCCCTATTTATAATTATACCGATGTGGGAGCGGAAATTAAGCTCATTATTGCAGACAAAACCGAAATCGACACGACGGCGTCATGAATCAAATAACATCTTCATGTTGTCAATTGGATTAATTCATATCTTAAGCTCAGAGATTATCGAGTCAAATTTAGAGGTTCGTTATCAGAATCTTTCACTGCTCAATCGGGCGTTCCCCAAGGAAGTCATTTGGGACCCATATTGTTTAAATCATGTATTAAACATAGCGATATTTTAGTATATGCCGATGATATGAACATTTTTAAATCTGTCAACAACCAGGATGACAGAAATCTTCTCCAGATTGACATCAATAGTTTCGCTACTTGCTGTGCTATGAATGGTTTAATCCTTAACCCATCTAAATGTCAACATATGACATTTTTAAGAAAGCGCATTGCTTCCAGCTTTCATTATTCTTTATCTGATCATATGCTTTCCAATGTCGGTAGCTTTAAGGATCTTGGAGTTTATTTAATTAAGAAAATAAGTCAAATTCTATGCTAGGCTTTCTAAAGAGGTGGTTCAAAGAATTTGATGACCCCTACGTTACTCAGGCATTGTACAATTACTTCGTCCGTCCGCATCTTGAGTATGCTTCACAAGTTTGGACTCCGTTCTACAACATTCACTCAAATCGAATTGAAGCCATTCAACGTAGCTTTATTTTATTTGCTCTCGGAGGTCTTCCATGGAATCTTCCCCCTATATTCAACGTACTTCTGCGTACTCATGTTATATTGCCTTAATTAATTTTGCATCCATTGTGTTTGTGTAAGCTCTTTATACTTATATGTGGGTGCAGTGGATTAGTGGTTAGGTGCGTTAGACCACTAACCGAGAGGTCGCTTGTTCAAATCCCTACCTGTACCACCTAAAAGTTTTCATTCGCTGCCCCAGCTCTTACGAACGTCTGACAAATATCCAAGAGTAAGAACCGTCATGAGAAGCTTCTCAAAAATTAATTGCCTTTCGTAATCGGCATTAAACTGTAGGTCCCATTCGTGTCAAAAAATATATCTTCGCACACATAGTGGTTGGAGAAGCTAGGCTTTGGGTCCTATATGGGCCGTTTACGCCTAATATTAAATTTTTTTTTAAACTTATATGTCTGTTATATTTGTTTAATATATGTATATATTTACTAACACCAGCACTATGTGATGAACCTGTGGGTGAACTTTTTGTGCCGGCAAATTTCTTCTCGTCATAGTTGCTTGCATTAAGCACTCGACGACACAGATCTGATAGTGTCTTAAGTTGGTAGTAGTCAGCCTGTTGGATTAGAGAAAAGATCGAAAATGTTTATGATTAAAACCCTAGAGCGATTATTGGAAATTCATACCAGGAACAGATGCAGCAAGAAAGAAAATAGACAAAGCTCAGTCAAAATGCTTGTAACCAATGGTACCTCCCAGTTTGTTATAAAAAACATCCTTAAAAAACTTAGGACAATGGGTACAAAAGCCTCGGCATATGCAGATGACGTGTTCAAAATGGTGCAGGGAAAATATTTAAATACCTTCAGTGAGGTAATGGAGGTCGGTCTGAAGACGATCAGCACCTGGAAAAGCTGGAAGCCTCAATGCAAATCCTTCCAAAACGGAACTGATTCCTTTTACCAGGAAATAAAAGATACTCCCAAAACTTAATGGAGTGGAATTTTCCCTTTCGGATCAATTACCATCAATTTTGATTATGTTATATAGTTGTGGGATTTATATATTTGAGTTTATTTGATGTTTAACATTGATTTAATAGTTAAAGATGCGAGTTGCGGATAATAGTCTGTTCGCGCTCGTGAGTAAAGATCACAGATGAGGAATTAACCAGACAGTCAACTCTGCAATCCCCTATCACTTTCAACCCGCACAAAATACTTAATAATGGTCGCAAAATCGTCTCTCAATTTTCCTATCTGTGAATATGTGTGAGCCAGACACATGAAGTCAGATCTAATTTGCTCCATTGCCAAGTGTGTAGAATTTTGCAACATATCGAAATCGCAACAAAAAAACATAAGGAAGCCTAAAGTCCGCTTGGGGCGAACAGTATGTTACCCTATCCATATCCCTATATGCCCCAAAGAAAAAAGCATTAAGAAGGTGATGGATATCATTTCATTCTATGAAATTTATAAAAAATTTTTTTCGTTTTTAAAAAACCTTCCCAAAAAGTGGGCGTGGCCAAAAGCTTTCGTATGGGCGATATATTCGAAAAAATATTTGCTAAATATCTTGTTAAAGATTTGTTTTCAGTTTCTATGAAAATTTTCGCTGAAAACAGCATTTTAGTGAAAAAAGCCCACAAAAAGTAGGCGTGGAAAAAATCTTATATGACAGACTCATAAAGGAGGGCAGTGCCTACATATCTTGTGAAGGATCCAATACTCTATCTCTCTAACTTCAGCCTTAAAACTGTTTTTTCTAAATTGTGGGCGTGGCAGTGGGCGGATTTAAAAACTTTTAACACTTTACCATTTCGGCACCCTAAGGAGTATATGATCCACATTTCAGCTTCCTACCATAAATTTAAAGGCCTTAAAAGTTGATACGGAAGTATTAGAAAACTATTTCTTATAACCGCAAAAAATATTCCAATTAATTGTAACAACTTAATTGAGTAACAAATTTTTTAAAGTGTCCGCCAAATAACTTTTTTTTTTGAAAATGCTATAAAAAAACATAAGGAAAGGCTACAGTCCACTTGGGACGAACGGTACGATACCCTATCCATATCCCTATATGCCCCAAAGAAGGTGATGGATATCATTTCATTCTATGAAATTTATAAAAAAAAATATTTTTTTTGAATAAACGTCCCAAAAAGTGGGCGTGGCCAAAAACTTTGTATGGGCAATATATTGGAAAAAATATTGGCTAAATATATTGTTAAACATTTTTTTTCGATTTCTATGCAAATATTCAAAGAAAACAGCATTTTAGTGAAAAACGCCCACAAAAAGTAGGCGTGGCAAAAAACTTCATATTAGAAATTTATAAAGGTAGGCAGTACCTACATATCTTGTGAAGGTTTTACAACTTTATCTCTCTAACTTAAGCCTAAAAAAGTTTTTTTCTAAATTGTGGGCGCGGCAGTGGGCGGATTTAAAAACTTTTAACACTTTACCATTTCGGGACCCTAGGGAGTATATGCTCCAAATTTCAGCCTTTTAGCGTAACTTTAAAGGCCTCAAAAGTTGATACGGACGGACGGACGAACATTGCTAAATAGTCTTAGGATTTGGTCCTAATCATAAATATATATACTTTTATGGGTCTACGACGAATATTAAGGGGTGTTACAAACTATGTGTCAAAATTAATATACCCTTAGTATAGGGTATAAAAACTAATGAATATTTTCTCAAATTTCTTTTTATACCCTATCATAAGGGTATATTAATTTTAACACATAGTTTGTAACACCCCTTAATATTCGTCGTAGACCCATAAAAGTATATATATTTATGATCAGGACCAAATCCTAAGACTATTTAGCAATGTCCGTCCGTCCGTCCGTATCAACTTTTGAGGCCTTTAAAGTTACGCTTTTTTTTTGTGGGAGTTTTTCACTAAAATGCTGTTTTCTTCGAAAATTTTCATAGAAATCGAAAAAAAATGTTTAACAATATATTATGCCAATATTTTTCTCAATATATCGCCCATACAAAGTTTTTGGCCACGCCCACTTTTTGGAGGCGTTTTTTAAAAAAAATAATTTTTTTTCTATAAATTTCATAGAATGAAAAAAATGCTATCCATCATCTTCCTAATGCTTTTTTTCTTTGGGGTACATAGGGATAAGGATAGGGTATCATACTGTTCGCCCCAAGCGGACTGTAGCCTTTCCTTATGTTTTTATTTGAAAATAATTCCGGTTAATAATGGAACATAATTTCATTTAAATGGCTGCCTCGGCTGGTCATGCAGTAGACTATACGATCGGTCCAATTTTTAGGCACATTATCGATTATGTGCAGCGTATTTCACCAATGGCTTCACGAATATTGTCCTTTAAAGCGTCAATTGTCTCTGGTATGTCGGTGTAACACTTGTCTTTTACGGCACCCCACAAATAATAGTCCAACGGTGTCAAATCGCAGCTCCGCGGTGGCCAAACGACATCATAATGCGATCTTCAAAAACAGGGCGCAAAACATCGAGTGTAGCGCCGTCCTGTTGAAACCAAATGTTGCCAATATCCTCCTCCTCAATTTTTGTGAACAAAAATTCGTTCAACATGGCCCGATAACGATCGCCATTGACTGTAACGGCCACTCCTTGCTCATTTTCGAAGAAAAATGGCCCAATTATGCCTCTGGACCAAAATCCGCACCAAACAGTGAATCGTTTTGGCTATATCGACTTTGCAATGTATGAGTGCGGGTTTGCTGTGCCCCAAATGCGACAATTTTGCTTGTTTACATATCCGCCAAATGAGCTTTATCTGAAAAGATGATTTTTTTGGCAAAATCGGCATCTTCTCTATGTCGATATGTCGCAATATTTCTCAGCGTTGTTCAAGCGTATACACAACCATATTCGTTCAGCGGAAGGATAAAACTAATTATCTGTCAAATCAGACATGAGCTAAGTGTTACCCGCGAAATAAGCACTATTTGGAAAAAAAACGTTAAATGGCGGACCCTATATTTCTTTATAAACATTTACATTAAAATAGCTATAAAAGTTGAATCACATAAACTCAACACTTCGCAGCATTTCCTATTTCCCAACACATCCGCCTTGACCAGCTGTTTTGTAGTTGGGATTTGGATATGTTGCAAAACTCCCCACAATTATTTTTGGCGGGTAATCTAGTAAATTAGATCTAACTTCATGTCTCTGGCTGGATTTGCGGTCGTTATTAAATATTTATTGCGGGTTGAAAGTAATAGGGGATTGCAGAGTTGACTATCTGTCATGTGTACTTGTCTACGTCCTGGTTGAATGTTCGTCTTCGTTGGTGTTTGGTGTACGTGCAAGCGTCCTGTAATCTATATCGCTTGTCACGACTTGTTTACGTCCTGGTTGAATGATGTCGTCTCGTCTTTATATCCAATTCCTACATAAATAGTAATACAGCAGTCAAAACCAAGTAAGACTGTGCTTGATACCAGAACACTTCGTAACACATATACTAATTGTAAGTGAATATGAGCCAATAGCGCGCAGTCGAAGAATTTTTTTACGGAAATATGTACTTTTTTTTAAAACATAATAAATTAGATGGCATGGACTTCAATGGCCTTCTAGGTTTTTACAGGAAAATTGTTTGCTTTACCAAAAAAATAATTGATGACATTTTCAGCATGATGTCAAAAGAAATTGGCTAAAGAAATAAGTAAACAAGGTTGCGAGAAGGGTAGGTATGCGATTCTGCTGGGTTTCAGCCTGGAAACTTGTCGGTTCTTACCAAGAGCTAAGCTGATTTTACAATGTATACAGAAATCTGATTAAACTCAAGGCTTTGAGACAAGTTACCTCAGGCGTTACCAGGTTAAAAACGGACTTGTATGGCTTTTACCGCGATTTAGGCTAATTTGTTTTTCTCTGCGTGCAGTATTAGTAGGAATTTCTAGTTGTACATACATACATACATTTGCCCATAAGAGGAATGGGCAAAAATACCTAGCGAATACGATCATAAAAATTAATTAAATCAATGCAGCGCAGACTTCACATAGATATGCTTGAAGTCGAAGGCATCAACACAAAATATTGAATACAAATAATGTGATAGCGAACAATATGTAAAAAGACTTTTTTTAACATTGTAATTTTGTGAATGATTTCTTTACATCAATGACAGAGAAACCTTATTCCAGCAATCAACCGAATTAAAGGCATGCTGGTCCCCTTTTTTATACCCTATCTTAAGGGTATATTAATTTTGACACATAGTTTGTAACACCCCTTAATATTCGTCGCAGACCCCTAAAAGTATATGTATTTATGATCAGGCACAAAATCTAAGACTATTTAGCAATGTCCGTCCGTCCGTCCGTCCGTATCAACTTTTGAGTCCTTTAAAGTTATGCTAGGAAGCTGAAATTTGAAATATATACTCCCTAGGCCTCCGAAATGGTAAAGTGTTAAAATTTACTAAATACGCCCACTGCCACGCCCACAGTTTAGAAAGAACCGTTTTAAGGCTTAAGTTAGAGAGATATAATTGTACAACCTTCACAAGATATGTAGGTACTGCCCCCCTTTATAAATTTGTCATATAAAGTTTATTGCCACGCCTACTTTTTGTGGGCGTTTTTTTTTACCAAAATGGTGTTTTCTTCGAAAATTTTTATAGAAATCGAAAAAAAATGTTTAACAATTTATTTAGCCAATATATTTTGCAATATATCGTCCATACAAAGTTTTTGGCCACGTCCACTTTTTGGGGGCGTTTTTTTTCAAAAAATATTTTTTTTTCTATAAATACCATAGGATGAAATAAAATGCTTTCTATCATCTTCCTTATGAATTTTTTCTTTGGGGTACATAGGGATAAGGATAGGGTATCATACTGTTCGCCCAAGCGGACTGTAGCCTTTCCTTATGTTTTTAAATTATTTTGTTTTTTGAACTGCAAATAATTATATTTGCAACATTTGCCTTGAAAAGGATTAATCGATTTTATTTCAATATTGGAAAATTTACAATACGTTAAATTTCATCATTGAATTCGAAAAATCTATTTTCTGCAGCAAACTTCTACCAACGCATGCACCATCGTATTGAATGTTGAAGGTCATGGAGAAATGAATATCTAAATATAGAAACGTCTTTGATAGATAAATAGAAAAGTAGCTGGAATTTGCGGGTGGCATAAGAAATTCTTATTATATTCTTATTCACACTATGACTATGAATGCCATTCATTGTCATGAGGAAAGCTTCTCTTACAGGCGCTGGCTGACTAGGTATTTAATCGAATCTCTTAAAGTGCGAAAATAAAGAATGTTTAGTTAAAGAAAAACATGTCAATATTTGACCTGAATCGTCTAATCTCAAAAAAGCTTTTCACAGTATTGACATAGTGCAATATAAGTTTTGACCTAAGTAGGAGAATGGGGATTTTTTATAAAAGATATTGTAGTTTCTATGCATGTCCCTTTTTAGTCGCTAGTGCACAACCAATTGCAATCGCACTGAACCTATGCAAATGTACCCCTGTACCTATGTGGAAAATCTTCAACGAGTCATTATGACATTAAGAGTGTGATAACATGATACCTAGAGACACGAAAGTGACCAGCCGAGTTCTTTAGCTACGAGTTCTGGCACTACTAATGAACCAAGAACTCAGGCCATATTCACCGCCATCTAGATTAAGGTTGAAGTGATAGTCGGACAAAAGGTCCGACATACTTAGACCTTATGTAAGGTCCATTGTAGATTTGAAATTTCTGCTAATCGTTGAATCATTTTGAACTGCTAAGGAAGCATTAGCGACATTTTAGGCCAGGAGAAGTTTAAATATAATAACAGAGACTCATAACACTAATCCTGAATTTCCTGTTTGTTTTCAAAACAATATAAGTGGAATAAGAGGGAAATTTAAAGACATTTGTTCGTTGGAGTATGATTCACTTGCGGTTGCTGAAACCTGTGCCCATGTTCTGCAACCCATGTGATAATTATTTTCATCGAAAACATGGGAACACAAAATTCAAGCGTTTTCCGCATCTGGAAAATAATAAGGTTCTGTAACTCTGTGCGAAAAAGCATCCTTCGACAACTTTTAATTTCATTGGATTATTGAAAGGATTTGCCTTAGCTGTCAAAACACAGAATATAAAGAATATAAATGAAAATAAATGTAATTGCATGTGACTTCTTGATTTTTGCTCCGTTTCCCAATAATCTTTAAAAATGTTTAGTTTAGTATTAATTCTGTAGGAAGACAATGATCGACGAAATATGTTACGGATTTAAAGGCGTATGCTTCGAGATAGCAGAAATCCATTCGAAATGCCAGAAACAAGATTTTGTGACTTGTATCGCTTGTCCTGGACATCAGCACGAATACTTATTGATCGACTTAGTCCACACATGTTAAATGAGGTAAGGAATACGTTTATTCCAATCCCGATTCGGGTCTTGCTTTTTTTTGCAATTGGGGGTTTCCAAAGGGATGTGGGACAGGATCTTTCTGCGGCAATTAGTACGACATAAAGGGACATACCAAATCGACAAATTGGACAGAATGTCACAATCGAAGGGTATATTAAGGGACTTTGTTTACCTTAGTTCCGCTATAAACTCTATAAATAACATCACGCCAGAGATCAAGCGAAGAATTACACTTGCAAATCGCTGATTCTTTGGCCTAAGAAGGCAACTGAAAAGTAAGGCCTAGTCGAGAAACACCAAGGAGACTCTGTATAAGACTATAATAATCACAGTCCTGCTATATGGTGCAGAGGCATGGACATTAGCGAAGGCGGATTGGGCGTTTTGAACGCAAAATTGTTCGTGTGATTTTTGGTCCCATTTGCGTTGATGGGATCTGGAGAAGGAGGTATAATAGATAACTGTACAAGCTGTACAGCGACATTGACCTGGTCAGAAAAGTGCGGATCAGCCATCCGAGATGGTTAGGACATGTAGAGCAAATGGACAACAGTGCTCCGGGCCGAACAGTCTTTGACTCCAACCCAGAGGGACAACGCAGCAGAGGAAGATCTCACCTTAGGTGGCTCATACAAGTGGAAGGGGACCTCAACCAACACGGAGTGCGCAACTGGAGGCAGTTAGCCAAAGGCCAAGCTAACTGAAGAGGCGTACTGATTGAGTCCCAGGTCCACTCCGGACTGTAGCGCCATCTAACTAAGTAAGTATTAGTAGGGCAATGGTTTCTCGATAGTGTCTAAAGTTGCTAATGTTTCGCAGGACAAGATGATGCCCAAATAGATTATGTTTCCGAACCCTCAGGAATACGAAGCGATAAATCAAAAGTGAGTATAATTCTGGCATCATATAAAAAATGGGTTATTTTTTTAAGCGATTTTTATAAAAATCGAATGAAACACTCAAATTTGCATCAAATATTCAACTTTTTATTGTAATCGATAAATAGGCTTTTGCCATTTACGTTTTAAAGACAACATTATGTAAATGTTGTCCGCGGCTCCGTTTCAAATGGTCCATTCGGAAGGTCCAATTTTTTTATTCTTGTATGGGATGTGGCTGTTCATCACTCCAGATGTGACAGTTTTGCTTTTTTACGTATCCGTTGAGCCAGAAATAAGCCTCATCGCTGAACACAATTTTTCGATAAAGCGGATTCTTACATTTTTCACAGAGCACGAATTTTGATAATAAATGTCAATAATTCGCAATCGTTACTCGTTTCTTTCCATAATTAAATGGCAGAATATACTGAAAACTTTTCACTTTGACAGATGACATTTGGACGCCATTACTAACCAGTGCTGTAAACCTGAAAAACTGAACTCTTAAAAAATTACCCTTATTGCACGATTTCAAATTCAGTCAGTCTAAGTGTCGGAATATCAGAGTTTGGTTTTATATTGGAGGAAATATTATTAGGTGTCAATAATTCAGTAATTGTAGTAATTGTATAAGAGGTAATCACATTAGCAATTTTTCTTATTTCATTTTTTATAATAAATTTTTTTTAAGTTCTTGAGGCGGCGAACATCCTTTTTAATCCAAATATTTTGGAAAATAACATTTCTTTTTATCGGCACGCAGTAACTAATACAGTTGTTCAAATAGTAAATAAAAAATCATTTTCGTTTAAAATGATTGTCCAAGTATAAGTTAAAACAAAGTGTTCAAGTCTTTTACGTTTAATTTATTTTAAAATCAAGCATGTATTCAGTTGTCAATTTAGATTTAGTTTCAGTCTTTTTAAGGTTAATAATTATTGCACAACATATTGCACTATGGTAAGGAACTCTTGGAAGTAGCCTCTCTTCAGCAGGAAAAACACTACATATATCAGGAAAGTCAGTAAATATAAGATCCCTGTACTCAATACATTTTATATCAATAACTTGCAATGTAAGGGTTCAAGTTGTGACGGATTATAACGTGAACGACATTCCGGATCCATAAACCAGTATGTGTTGGTCAAATTAAAGTCACCAAATATAAATAATTTGTGACCGCCGATAAAATCAGCAATCTTAACAAGATCACAAGAGTATTTTTCATAAACGGATTCATCTGCATCCAAGAGGGGATGTAAACACCAATAACATAAATACAGGAACAATCACTTAAAGTTAATTTAACAGCAGTTAGTCCTAATGCCTTAAAATCTTCAGGGAGTAACGAATCAGACTTAATACATTTATTCACCGCAATAGCAACACCACCTCCATTTCCAAAAACACTATTTCTTAAAGATCGGTCAGCATTATAAAGTACATATACATTCTCTGTTATAATTCCACAGTTTTTTATATCTGAATTTAGCCAGGTTTCCGTCAGTATTTATATTATATTATATCATAAGTTTCTTCAAGGTCCCTTCCATTCATATCAAAAAATATATCTTCGCATACACAGTGGTTGGAGAAGCTAGGCTTTGGGTCCTGTATGGGCCGTTTACGTCTATGTTTTTGTTTTTAAGTTTTTTCAAGGCAGTAAAGGAAGCAGATGAGTGGACTGTATTATTATGTAACAAGAACAATTTTAAAAGAGAGAGTAATAAATTCCGTAACAAGCATGTTAGAGTACATATTATATAATGTACAATATGTAAACCAAATAATAAAAAGAGAAAATATAAAGTGTTATAGAAGAGTATGATATTATATAAGATTTAAGTAGAACAATATTAGCAGTCAATTTGAATTATAATATTACCTCGATACATATAGAGTAATCATTTGACGTTTGTTAAGGAACTGCACAGATTACGGAACAATCCCTAATACGATTAAAAATATCAAACATAAGGTGAACGCATGGTTTGACTTGAGCTGTAAAAAGGCTATCAGGTTAAAAGAGGTGAGCTTTCGGTCTTATAAGGCCAACCCAACTGAGAAAAACTGAATAAATTTTAAACGAGTCATAAATGACTGCAATGCCTACATAAATCGTGTCAAATTCCTCTACGACTAACAGTTGAGGCAAACAATACTACAAATTCCCAACGGTAGTAGAAAGTTCTTCCTTCCACTCCTCCAACCGACCAATTGCACTAACGTCCCTTCTTTCCAATGTCATGGAAACGCTGATAAATCGTCAGCTTATGAAATATCTTAAATCCCGAAAAATTTTACGGTACGGTTTTCGCTGCAACAGATCCACTGGTGATTTGATGACATATCTAACCGAAAAGTGGAAGCAATCTATTCACCGTGGTGGTTTAAGTAAGGTCGTTGCGCTTTATATTTGATTTGACAGAGTTTGGCATCAAGCTCTTTTGTGCATTTGGAATCGATGATACCCTTCTTCAAGGGATTAGAAATTACCTCTCGGACCGTTTAATACAAGTTGTTTTGGACGGTTTCAAGTCTGCAAAATCACCAATTAAAAGTATGTTAAGCTATTTAAAATCTGACCTTGACAGCATTCTTAAGTGGGGTAAAAACAATAGAGTATAATTTAATGCTTCCAAAACACAATGCTGTCTTCTGCCACTAAAGCGAAACTTCAATACTCTGGCATTATACATGAATTGCACTTGCATCGCTGAAACCAAAAGGCTTTCTATCCTCGGTATGTGTGCTACCGACAAACTTCGTTGGAACGACCACATATTCGACGTCGCCAAGAAAGCTGCGAAATGTCTAGGCTTCCTCAAGCGATGTAAGAAATATTTCACCTCTTCTGGTCCGGCTAGAATATATAAGGCATTTATTCATCCCAAACTTGGCTGCAATGCTCATATCTGGTCGGGTTCATCAAAAACATATTTGGAGCTACTGGATAGGATTAAAAAACGTTAAATAAAATTCATTGGCGACCGGGATATTGCGAAATCGCTTGACACTTCAACATTTCAACCGCAATACCCGTCATGCTAGGAATGCTCATAAGTTTATCATAAAGCCTGTAATCGGACGAACTGTGAAATTCAAAGATTCGTTCCTCTGCCGCACAACAGAATTGTGGAATGCTATAAGACACTCTGTTTTTCCAAACCATTACAATTTACAAACAAGCTAACAATCACGTTTGCACGTGCAAATTATAAAAACAAAAAAAGTCAAATGGCTACGTTTTATTTAGAAGGCTAAAGTCCGAGTTAAGATCATCTCTCTACCATGCTTTAATATCGAGACCAGATAAATTTTGAAAATTTATTAATACCAAAATTAAAAAAGTGATCGTTTTTCAGCCTCAGTTTCTTTTAATGGACAATCTACTGATTCGTCTATAAGTATTTGTAAAATGTTTGCCTGTATTTTCCAATCAGTTTATTTAAATCATAACTGGGTGATTAATGAGAAATTCTTTATACAATATTTTATATCACCGTTGACCTACGTTGGGGTCGTTGGGGTCGTTGTCGATAAATTTTTTGACTATGTCTATTAATAAATGGCTGTATTTTTATGAATTTGTTACTTGGACCCTAATCTATCGATTGCTCTTCCGCGATTGACCGCCGCGCTCTTTTGGAATTTGTGAACGCGTTGTCTTAAATCCATCCAATTCATCCAATCATCCAATATTATAACAAAATTAAAGGTGGTCTTGAAAATGTCAATAAAATGCTTTCCGGCTTTATTTCAAAACGAAAAACAAATCGTTGGACAATGTGCGTGTTTGCCATTATCGATGAATGCCTTTACCATTTATGTGCAAACCGACCCCCTTCGAGAAGAAGACAGCGTCCAAAGAAATTTCTACATGATATAGGTGTCGAATTGACCGAAGACCAAAGACAGAGAGCACTTTCGCTTCAAACAACGATATCTATTGCTTCGAATGATCGACATCGGTAGCGCAATCTCAAATCTACCATTCAGCGGCCAAGATTAGTTTCCCCACCACCAAAAATGCGTGGCAGATATGCCAAATATTTAACTAAAACATAAGGAAAGGCTATAGTCTGCTTGGGGCGAACAGTATGATACCCTATCCTTATCCCTATGTACCCCAAAGAAAAAAAGCATTAGGAAGATGATGGATAGCATTTTATTTCATTCTATGAAATTTATAAAATAAATATATTTTTTTTTAAAAAACACCCCCAAAAAAGTGGGCGTGGCCAAAAACTTTGTATGGGCGACATATTGAGAAAAATATTGGCTTAATATATTGTTAAACATTTTTTTTCGATTTCTATGAAAATTTTCGAATAAAACAGCATATTAGTGAAAAACCACCCACAAAAAGTAGGCGTGGCAAAAAACTTTATATGACAAATTAATAAAAATGGGCAGTACCTACATATCTTGTGAAGGTTGTAAAACTTTATCTCTCTAACTTAAGCCTTAAAACGGTTTTTTTTTCAAATTGTGGGCGTGGCAGTGGGCGTATTTTGAAATTTTTAATACTTTACCATTTCGGAACCCTAGGGAGTATATGTTCCAAATTTCAGCTTCCTAGTATAACTTTAAAGGCCTCAAAAGTTAATACGGACGGACGGACGGACATTGCTAAATAGTCTTAGATTTTGGTCCTGATCATAAATATATATACTTTTAGGGGTCTGCGACGAATATTAAGAGGTGTTACAAACTATATGTCAAAATTAATATACCCTTAGGATAGGGTATAAAAAGCAAAAACTAAAGAAAACAAAAAAAGTATATTCCTTTTGTGGACAAAATGTTTTGCAAGAACGAACACAACCGGTGTCAAACCACCAACATAAATTAAATCGTTTTTTTTAACCTAGGTTAAGGCCAACGTTTATGGAATAAAGCTTGAAGATCTTCACAAAATATGTAGACACTTACCTCCTTAACAAATTTGCCTTATAAAGTTTTTTGTGCACCCAGCACAGGTCAATGTTGAATTCAGTCTAGGGCTACTTAAGACTTTATAGAGTCTGATTTCAAACATTTCACCCAATTCTAACTTAGCAAAAAAAAAACTAAAACCAAATTTTAATTGTCCAACGTAACTCACTGGCAGATAACAAAACTATGGCGTACTTCGAATCATAGTAGAGCACCGACAATATATCTCCTCTCTCTGGAATAAGTTCAAAAATTAATGCAACTATTAAGAAAATGAGCTTTTGAACATAGAAATATGCAAAAACTTTATAGCATATACTACAACCGTGTTGTCAAAAACTACTACCACAGCAGATATTGCACTTGAATCGTTTTATAGCAAAAATAAAAAGCTCGGGAACAATAATAAAAACTTCAATGTCTTCGATGGATGTTTATTTAAACTTCCTTATATGCTGTACAATCTAAAGAGAAATTTATTGCAATCGTGGTAACATTTTTTAACTTAAACTGCAAGTTCAGATCGATACTCACCTTTTTATCGATTTTAAAGCCGCCTACAGCATCTATGGAGAGGAGCCATGTTTAGTTTGCCATTAGTATCACGACAGAGAAATCTCTCTCCTGCATCAAGTTCGGCGAAGACCTAATTGAGACCTTTGATGCCAGAAAAAGATTTAGGCAAGGCGACGCGCTATCATGACTTCTTGAACATCATACTTAAAAGAATTGTTCAAAACCAGCAATCATAAATCTTTTAAAGGTTTTTTTCATACAAATCGTCCAGAATGTCACAATCGACAGCTATTACTTTGAAGCAGTGAGGGACTTTCTCTACCTCGGCTTTGCTATCACATCTGAAAACGACATCTCCGAAATCAAATGGAAAATAGGCAAATAAAGGGTGATCCATTTCGAGGTTCCGAACTTTTTTAAAGAAAAAAAACACAGAAAATTCAAATTTAATGGAGAATGTTTATTATCATTTAAAAGTACATTCTTTGGCATTTATTTTTTGAAGATTATGTCTATCAAATGTTGGCCGTTGCTACGTCGCAGATGTCCATCCGTTGAGTCCAATTTTCGATCACTCGTTCGAGCATTTCGACTGGTAACTGGCGAATGGCACGTGTGATGTTTTCCTCCAAGGCCTGAATCGAAGCGGGTTTGTCGGCATAAGCTTTTGACTTTACATATCCCCACAGGAAAAAGTCTAACGGTGTGATATCACACGATCTTGGTGGCCAATCGACCGGCCCAAAACGTGAAATTATGTGCTCACCGAAATGTTCTCACAATAAGTCCATTGATTGATGCGATGTGTGGGAAGTGGAGCCGTCTTGCTGAAACCAAATGTTGCCGAGATCACGAGCTTCAATTTTAAGCATCAAATAGTCGGTTATCATGGCACGATAACGCTCGCCATTGACGGTTACGTTCGCACCGGCATAATTTTTAAAGAAATATGGACCGATGATTCCACCGGCCCACAAACCACACCAAACCGTTGTTTTTTCTGGATAAAGTGGCAGTTCTTCAATCTCTTGAGGTTGCTCTTCGTCCCAAATGCGGCAATTTTGTTTGTTTACATATCCATTGAGCCAGAAATGGGCCTCATCGCTAAACAAAATTTGCCTCGAAAACGTCGGATCTTCTTGGAACTTTTCAAGAGCCCATAGAGCGAAGCGATGTCGATGATCGACTCTCTACGGTCTTCGTGTGCACTCTCAGCTACGGCCGCTATATTTTCTTCACAGCGTGCTTGACGTGGTCATTTTAATTAAGTTCGTTGCCTATTTATATGGGGGAACGTACTGAAGTAGCTTTTCCATATATGCACTCCGGACTGAAGCGTTGTATAGTGTAGCCTAAGTAAGTATGATTCAAAAATGAAAAATGCGAGAAAGTTTCGTGTGACGCTGCCGTGCACTTTAGGTCTCAGGTAATTTGAGTTTTCGTATTCTTAAATTTCTAATTATTTTTTAGCTGCTACTAACTTAAATAAATAATTCAAACATATGTATGTGTATTGTAATTCAAGATATGTTTACCTATTCTTAAGGTGGTTTGATTCATTAAAGAACTAACAAGTTGTCCACTACCATTCATCCAAATATATGTATATAGATAAGTACAGCTCATCTTCTACACTCATTGTCATGGTCAATTAGCGTATATGATACATAGATACGAAGGTGTGTAAAAGGCACAGATAATTTTATGTCTTAATCTATTGGCTTATATTCCATTGCGGCCAATAAATATAGATTTTGCATGTTGTCGGTATTTTAGTTTTTATTCTTTGTCTCACCCCTTGCGCGCACCGCATCGCGCGCCGCCGCAGGCTACGTTTTCTTATTCTTATAATTTTTTTCTTTCGTTTTATTTTAACTGCTTTGGTGGTATTGCTGGCCATGGTGATGGTGATGACTGGGCTGGGGCTAGCATTGGCTGTGCTTGTGCTCACTCTCTCTTGATCAGAACATTATTCCTTCTCTTTGCTGTTTCTTCATCTTCATCGTCAGCGATGCACACAATAAACCGCAGAAGTAACCATTTAACAAACTGAATTCACCGGTGTATTCTTTTCCGCGTATATTTTGTCGGTTAAAGTTAAGTGCTTGTTGCCTTAGTTTGAGATCGTTAACCGCTGGCATAAGACGAATTTTATGTACTCGGGAAAAAATATAGTTTTTTTTTGTTTAAGTTATATGGCAGTTCCTTACCCCAGGGCATTGTGATACTAAAACGAACTCGCTAATGAAGACTTTTTCGGTTTAGTTAAATATTGTCGCCATTCAGAGGTAAAATTAATATAAAAAATAATTTTCTTTTATTAAATTCACCAATGCTACTTTATGGTACCATAAAGTGACATATTTAGTACCTAGTGCTGTTCAGTGCCCTTTCTTTTGAACTTTGTCCAGTAAAATCATGTACCTATATTTTCTTTGTGGTGTGTCTATGCGATAGGCTGCGAAGCGAGACGATCCTTGTGCTAAAGAATAATCTATTCAATAAAAGTAAAAAATTTCTAAGTACTTGGAAAGTTAATTTTCACCTACATACATCTACCGATCGATCTCTCCAATCTTTTGCCGAGTGGACTTTGTGTAGTGAAAATTGTGATAAATATTTTTATTTTTTTTTATTTTATTTGTCCGAGATCTTTTTGTTTGAAAAATATTTGGTTCATCAGTTGAATATTTCCATTGTGAGCTCGAATTGGTGTTAGAAAGTGGTTTCATTTGATTGAGTTTAGATACTCACTATTGATCGCGGATTCAATGTGCCGAACACAAAAGACTTTTGTTAACTAACTATTTTTTATGTCTAGCCAAACCGTCAGAAATCGACAGAAGTGCAAATTATTCAATAAAATTCAGTCTTTGCATAGATATCGGTCTGAAGTTGTTCCCTCGACCATTTTGGATTACGTTAATTTTGTTCCTACATGTTATGGTTATTTTAGTGATCATGTAAGCCTTTTGAATTGTGTGTAGGCATATCTGAAGCGGGGTCATATATTACATCTGAGTACACATCAACTAAGTTCATTCATTCATTCATTCTTTTCGAATAGCGTAACTTTTTTCTTCAAAAATTTCTTTTTTCTTTGAAATTTTTTCTCAAATTGAGCTACATACTTTAAGTTATATTTTTCTACTTTGCATTTAATTTAATTAACGATTTAGAACACTATTGCCGGAGTAAATCCTGCAAACTATACACTGTTGTTAGTTTATGAAAAATTGTATTTGAGGGGAAAAAAAATTAAGACAACTTAGTTCAAACTCGATGTCCATCCGTTTCAAATAAAAAATAGGAAATATGTAAAACTCGGCTACTTCATTTTTTCTAGTTTACTTCTTACGAGAGTGATTTATGCAAATATTCAAAAATTTTCAATCTTTCACTTGACACTAACAAATTGATGAAAAAATCTATCAAATTGCTATAATGGTATGCCATTAAAGTTCTAGTGGTCGGCTACGTCCATTATGTCCAATGATAAACTATGTAGGTCCCAAACGTATCCAGCTCTGTTGGAGTTGTTAATTTTTTTTAAGTTCATCGTCATCAAAGACGGGTTAGCACTGTTTTGCTTCTAGCTCTTCCTGAATACGAGTAGTACCATGAACCTCAATTTTTCTGCATCATATTGTAAGTGACCATGACCCTTTTTTGATGATGTATCAATGAACTTTAGTTTAACCGTAGACCTAAGTTAAAAACAACCGACTAATATTATCATTTTGACCCTCATATATTCTTTGAAAGAAAAGAAATACAAAAATGGAAGGTTCTTGGAAATATTGGAGTTGGAGTTGGGGTGAGAATTCATTGAAAAATTTAAATTAAATTAATATGTGAAGTCGCTGTGATTACTTAAACGTGTTCAAAACATTTGGCACACACGATCCGGTTGTAAAATTTTGAAATTTAATATTAAACATTCTTTCTTTTAAATTTTGTTCTTACGAACCATATTTCACACAAAAGAAATATATTATTTTGTATACCCTATCCTAAGGGTATACTAATTTTGACTCATAGTTTGTAACACCCCTTAATAGGAAGCTGAAATTTGGAACATATACTCCCTATGGTCCCGAAATAGTAGAGTGCAAAATATCACGATTTTTAAAAAAACCGTGTTAAAGCTTCAGTTAGAGAGATGAAGTGTTACAATCTTTTCGCGTTTTTGGTGGTGGTAAAACTAATCTTGGCCGCTTGACAGGTGAATTTGAATCTTCGCTACCGATATCGGTCATTCCAAGCAATAGATATCGTTGTTTGAAGCGAAAGTGAACATGTGGCTTTATCCGCTGAACATGTTATCTGTGGTCAATTTGACACCTTGTTCATGAAACAATTTATTTGACGCAATTTTCTTTTCGAAAGAGGTCGATTTGCATATAAAGGATAAAAACATTCAATGTATAAATATCAACGATATTGGCAACATGCACATTGTCCAACGATATGTTTTACGTTTTGAAATTAAGCCCGAAAGCAATTTATCGGCATTGTCAATACCATGTTTAATTTTGTTATATTACTGGATGATGGCTCAGGTCAAACAGTGGTTTTTATTTTTACTCCAAGAAATATTTCTGTTAAATACATCTTTTATTATAGTTACCTTATCCCAAGGGTATATTTATCTTTATACATAATATGTAACACCCCTTAATATTCATCGTAGACCCCTAAACGTATATATGTATATTTATAATCAGCATTAAAGTCTAAGACAATTTCGCAATGTACGTCCGTCAACAATTTTTAGGCCTTTAGGTTAAAGGTAGGAAGCTGAAATTCGGGACATTTACTCCACAGGGTCCCGAAATGGTAGAGTGTATAATTCTCTTCGAGACGCCCACTACCATGCCCGCTGCCACGCCCACAATTAAAAAAAAAACACGTTTTAAAGCGGAAGTTAGAGAGATAGAGTGTTACAACTTTTACAAAATAAGTAGGCACTGCCCTCCTTCATAAGTTTGTCATATTAAGTTTTTTGCGAGGGTTTTTTTGCTAAAATCCTGTTTTCTTCCCCAACTTTCATAGAAACCGAAAAAATAAAAATGTTTAACAAGATATTTAGCCAACATTTTTTCTAATATATCGCCCGCGTCTAATTTGTGTGGGCGTTCTTCACTAAAATGCGGTTTTATTAGAAAATTTTCATATAGACCAAAACAAATTTTAACAACGCATTTAGCCAATATTTTTTCCATAAAAGTTTTGGTCACGCCCATTTTTTTGGGGCGTTTTTTCAAAAAGTATATATTTATGTATAAATTTCATAGGTTGAATAAAAAAAATGCTATCCATTAGGGTCTTAACGCTTTTTTCTTTAGGGTAAATACAGATATGGATAGGGTATCATACTGTTCGCCGAAGCTGACCTTTCCTTTTCTTATGCTATTTTCTTAGCGTGGCAATTAATTAAGTTATTTTGGAGTAATTTTTTACCAAATTTATATGACTAAAAATAGACCCTTCAATTCTTCAACTAAATCAAAGACCACGCATTCACCTTGGTTCCGTTCAGCTGATGCTCCAATTTCATTTCGAAGATTACGTTGAATGCATCAAATGTACGAAGTCTGGGCACAAGTTCAATTGACAATTTAAAACAGTATTTCTCTGTATTTCCAAGTATTTGCTTACAACTGGGCGCATGAGGATGGGTTGTATGGTAAAGGAAGCAATTCAACCCATTTGTCCCATAAGTTACGAATTGCTGAAACTGGGTGTTAGCGGATTTATTTGCATCAAACAAATTTTCGATTCGCTCCGTTTTCGATCGAAGAGAGCTCCAAATCGTACTGGTTTTAGATACCAAAAGCGGATCTGTATCCACTGGATATATAGGGCTTCTTTACTAGGCCTATCTGATGCACACATCAAAAGCAGTATCGATTTCTGGCACATATTCTTCGTCACTCCTCGTCGAAAAATCGTCATCACCTGACGTACGACTTGGTATATTATCAAAATTAACTTCTTCCGTTGATTAAATTAGAGCAGATAACGATTTTACTTCCATGTGCAATGAAATTTCTATATAAAATGCGAGAGAATATCTCGGGTCGAAAACGACCAAATCTGACAGAAAAAACACAAATTCCGAAAAAGCGCATCAAGCTAAGAATAAAAAGTTAGAAAAGCCCCATTTCGATGGATTCAAGTCCAATGGTCAAAGTCAGTTCATAAAAACACAGCCAATTATAATAATAATTATTAAAATATTTAAGTTAACAAAAAAATTATCGAAAACGACCCCAACGTAGGTCTACGGTTAAATTGTTCAAAAGAGACACGGATGCTGTCTACTAAGAGCGATTTACGCAGAAAAAAACATTCCTTAAGCATGACGGAGAAGTCATTATTCACCTCACCGTAATGGGGGAAACTAACCAATGTAGCCTATGGCTTCAACAACCATCATTGGTGGAGTTTCCAGTAAGATTACTACCACTTAAACCTCCTTCTTGTTGATTTTTGATCCTGGAAGGTCAGCCTATAGTACGATGTAAACCAGCTTTATTGCCAACAAAATATATCGCAACGCGTTTATCAAGTCAGTTTGTTTGTTTGTTTCATTATCCTATACGACACCGGTTTTTACAGTCATATCTCTGTCGCACAAATAGTCTCGAAGATGTTTAACTTTTCCACGATCATTCCATTAGTCGCTACCTAAGGCTAGGGCTTCCTCTACTGCGTTGTCCCTCCGGATTAGAGTCGAAGATTCTGCGGGCTGGATCATTAGTGCTCATTCGTTCTACATGTCCCAGCCATCCCAGTTCAAATATCTGACGAAGAATTTTTCTCTTAAGAAAGGGGCCATGCTTCGGATCCGTAGCGCCTTACTGCAGCTTAGCCTTCTTAGCCCAAAGAAACTGCTTTATTCTTTGTTTGATTTCTGAGGAGATATCGTTGTCAGGCGTGGTAGAAGAGCCGAGGTAGATAAACTCCCCTGCTACCGCAAGGTTATAGCTGTCGATTGTGACATTCTGGCTAATTCGACAACATAGGGTGCCCCTTCTTGTTGACAAAATATACATTGTTTTCCCCTTTCTTGTGAACCGGGCAAACGATGCTGAGGTTTCATACATCAAGCATGCTACATGCAAGTCGATGGTTCCATGGTAAATGTAAATTTTTGTGTTATGCATGCCAAAATATTTCATATTTTATGGGGATTGTTTTGGTATAAAAATACAATAAAAAATGCACTTAGTAAGTTTTTGCACGGGGCCATCGAAGGCATCTCCTTCTGCCATATCCTCAGCACAAACTGTGACTCTACTACAAGGTTTCCTCATTAATCTCTACAGGTTTTTGTTCAGGTCCCGCTACCCACCATAGATCCATATATACCTCAAAAGGTGAGCATAGTTTCTATATCTAGCAACCCGTAATCAGTTCTATATGGTGGGAAGATCTACTACAGTATTACGCTCTAGTTAATTAACAAAAACAGACATCTGCAATACCACTAAATATGTGTGTTGTTCGGTATATGTATCCGTGCAGTTTTAAGGCAATCGAATTAAAAAAAAAAGGTGGCCCATACATGACATTCATACAGCTAACGTTTAGAAGGGACCTAAAGTTTTATGCTGATTCCGAACGGAATATTCGAGATGCTTGTCACAGGATATTTCTCATGGGCAGCGATTAAAATGTTAAATTTGAAACCCTTGCTTAGTAGTGTCCAACGCACTAACCCCTGCCACACTCCAGCCATATCCACATCTCCGATAGTACAAGAACAAATAAATAACTATCTGCTACAATGGAAGGTGATAGCAAGTTATAAAGTACGTTTGTTGTTAAGAACTGCATTTAAGGAATTGCGTACAACATTAATACAACGCGACGTAATTATTCAAGTTGCACTTTATTTTTATGTGGTGGACATCGACAATTAATATAGTAAAGCTTTTCTATGACATAAATCATTTTATTCAATCAATCAATCAAATCAATTAATTCAATCTTTGCACCAAGCACAATATATAAGTTCATGAGTACAACTTGCAAGAACAAATTGTCATGGACATGACTCATGAGGAAGCTAATCACTGGAAAAAACATAGGGAAAGGCTACAGTCCGCTGGGGGCGAACAGTATGATACCCTATCCATATCCCTATATGCCCCAAAGAAAAAAGCATTAAAAAGATTTTATTTCATTCTATTAATTAAAAAAAAAAAGTATTTTTGAAAAAAAACGCCCCCAAAAAGTGGGTGTGGCCAAAAACTTTGTATGGTCGATATGTTGGAAAAAATATAGGGTAAATATCTTGTTAAACTTTTTTTTTCGCTTTCTATGAAAATTTTCGAAGAAAACAGCATTTTAGTAAAAACGCCTACAAAAAGTAGGCGTGGCAAAAAACTTTATATGACAGACTTATAAAGGAGGGCAGTGCCCACATATCTTGTGAAGGTTGTAACACTCTATCTTTCTAACTTTAGCTTTAAAAAGGTTTTTTCTAAATTGTGGGCGTGGCAGTGGGCGTATTCTTACACTTAACCATTTCGGAGCCCTAGGGAATATGTGGTCCAAATTTCAGCTTCCTATCTTAATTTTAAAGGCCTAAAAATTGCATACGAACGGACGGACGGACGGACATTGCTAGATAGTCTTAGGATTTGGTCCTGATCATAAATATATATACTTTCATGGGTCTACGGCGAATATTAAGGGGTGTTACAAACTATGTGTCAAAATTAATATACCCTTAGGATAGGGTATAAAAATTATGAAATTCCAAAATCGACTTGACTTAAATCCATATTTTGTACCTACTTACATAGTAAATTACGGACGACGTCCAATTGTATCGAATTATCAGAAACTGATAGGAGTTATATCCATCCATCAGATGCGATACATGCATTTGTTAACAAAGTGTCGCCCCAAAGAATAGCAGCATCTGAACACTACACACATTTATATGTATGTATGACTGTTTGTAACAAAAAGAGGCCAAAACAAATTTAAATTTAGATAAGAATTCTTCTTTACATCATGCAGATTGTGATCTATCTGCATACAACAACTAAAACCAACTGAGGGTATTTTTACGCTTTACGTACGGTATTTTGTTTATTTATTTATTTATTTTTTCCTATTATTCCACAATAGATATTTTATTCCGATATTGTTGTTTTGTGTCTGTTTTTAGGTTTTATTTCTGCGAAGAATTTTAAAATGCAACCTATTTTTGAATGACCTGAAATGATGTTGGTTTATTTTGTACTTTCTGATTGAATTTATTTCTACCATTGAATAAATATAAAATCTTCTATATTTGGTTACATGCCTTAAAGAAACTATACATAGATCGGCAACGGATGCTTTAAGATAAATAAACAGAAAAGTTTTGGAAAAGAAGTGTGGTAATCAGAAGACTTTTGAGTGAAAGAAATTGTGAATTTGTGTGACGGGCAACGGCGAAGGGACATAATTTTGTAAAGGGGGATGACATCATGAACTAGGTGAGAAAAGTTGCAAATGAAATTGTAATCGAAAATATCATTTGTCTACTTAGAGTTTAAGCGTAAGTCACTTACAGTACTCGGAAATAATAAAAGGTCCTTTATTTACTGCTTGTCCTTTTTTTTACTATGAGACCTTTACAATATCAGGAAATGTTAGTTATAATTTAAGATCAAATTTGTATGATTATCTGGCAATATTAAGTTATCTTTATAAAATGTGCATTGTTAGTATTAAGTAATATAGACACGTAATGGGAGGAATTAAACAATTCCTTGCCTTTAAAATATTGGCAAGCATAAACGAATATATATGCGAATGGTCCTACAGTCTTATGGTATGCCACGATTAAATGAAAAGCTGTTCGTACTTTGCTATTTTTTTTGGATCATTTGGTTCAAAGACGAAACCTTTTAATCGGTAGTTTTTCTCGTTTTAGCGGCACTCATTACGGTATTCGAACACATTTTGCTGTTACGAATTTGTCGAATATACGCTCCGCATGTATATTCCTCCTGAATTAGTTAACTACCTCCTTCCCTTTTTTTCATGCTTAAAATATACCATACCGTTCTATAAACTAGAAAGAATTGTCGTAAAACATAAAATTAGGAAAGGCTTAAAAAAAATGTGCGCGCGAAATAAGTGGCAAATGAAAATAAATTGAACTTTGGCCGCAGAAAAAAATTACATAGTCACATAGCATATTTAATAACTGCGGGATTAAGCGGTTTAATCCCACTCTGGTGGGAGTTTCGTGGACTTTAACAGTATTTTCGCAGGTTTAAGTACCACTGCTTTCCGTCAAGCAGGCGCCACTGACAACAGTGTTTATTATATATTACACATACTTTGAAGAAAAACTCATTTCTGCAGTGGAATTGATTTTAGTTCTAAGACTTCAAAGGTTTTGTTAATAAGTAGCTACATGTGTAATAGGGAGGGATATGGTACTATTCTGGGGCAACACACAAATTTCTGAGAGTCAGCACTACATTCATGAAGTTGAGATTTCTATTTGGAGTAGATGAAACATGCGTATGAAACCAGAACATTTGAAACATGAGTCCACCCCAACAGCTTTTCGCTTTTTGGAGTATTTGGCCGCTGCGCTGTCCCAATTTCGCTTTGGCTATAATGATAGTTAATTCATCATACTGAACAATGGCACCTGGAAAGTATATCAGGAGAAATCGTCCAACACATGTGTTGAATTAGTTTTCGTCATATACAAGGAGTTGGCTGCTAGCATTGTTAATGAACATCGGTAAACCTATTTGAGCTTTTCTCTTTCTCAATGCGGCCCTTTTTCGTCTGTCTTTCAACTTAAACTGAGCTTTACATCGCTATTATTGTTTGATGAGCATGCCCAGACAAGACTCTTCGAATCACCGCCAACAAACAAAAGTTATTATTGTAATCGTGCAAATCTAGCCATAATGCATATTGTTCCAAAACCCAACATGGGGAGCATGTGCACCGGTTCACCATTATGAGAGACATCAAATAGTCACTGTACTTTGTAGCTTGCAACTACGATCACTCATTTTTCCAATCAATCCGCAATCAATCTTCCTCCGCATAACCACATTCGTGGTGTACGGGCCCTATTCTGCTGTGTTAATTTTATTTCCTTAAGAACGAACCATTTTCTACTTCCATTTTTTCACATAGCAATTTTGAAAACAATGCGATAAGTCGCTTTTTTAGTAATTCAAAATTCTTCTAAATTTTATCATATTCATTTATGTCATATTGCAAAAATAAAATAATAGATCTAAAAATGGTCCGTTCTAAAAGAAGTAAAGAAAAGTTGAAAATATATATACGTCGTTACAAATTAACGGTGCAGTAATAGGTTTTGCGTAAATCTATGCAATACGAACACCGGAAAACTCTGATCACCAATTCTGCTCGTCCCAGAAGTATAGCGAAAACCAATTCACTTGGCCATTGGCGGGAGAGTGTTGATAGACTTCTCACACATACATAAATTAAATTCCCTAAAAATGACTGCATCTCTCTTTCACCTTTTAAAACAAGCACTTTTTCTGGAGTTTATGCTGCATGGATATTCTTATTCCGTGCTTGCACGTAGTTTTTAATAAGAGCATAAAAAAAACATAAGGAAAGGCTACAGTCCGCTGGGGGCGAACAGTATGATACCCTATCCTTATCCCTATGTACCCCAAAGAAAAAAAGCATTAGGAAGATTATGGATAGCATTTTATTTCATTCTATGAAATTTAAAGAAAAAAAAATATTTTTTTGAAAAAACGCCCCCAAAAAGTGGGCGTGGCCAAAAACTTTGTATGGGCAATATATTGGAAAAAATATTGGCTAAATATATTGTTAAACATTTTTTTTCGATTTCTATGAAAATTTTCAAAGAAAACAGCATTTTAGTGAAAAAAGCCCACAAAAAGTAGGCGTGGCAAAAAACTTTATATGACAAATTTATAAAGGTAGGCAGTACCTACATATCTTGTGAAGGTTTTATAACTTTATCTCTCTAACTTAAGCCTTAAAACGGTTTTTTCTAAATTGTGGGCGTGGCAGTGGGCGGATTTAAAAACTTTTAACACTTTACCATTTCGGAACCCTAGGGAGTATATGCTCCAAATTTCAGCCTCCTAGCATAACTTTAAAGGCTTCAAAAGTTGATACGGACGGACGGACGGACGGACGGACGGACGGACGGACGGACGGACGGACGGACGGACGGACGGACGGACATTGCTAAATAGTCTTAGGATTTGGTCCTGATCATAAATATATATACTTTTATGGGTCTACGACGAATATTAAGGGGTGTTACAAACTATGTGTCAAAATTAATATACCCTTAGGATAGGGTATAAACATTTGCTGCTACATACAACACATATCGTCTTGTTTGGTGTAGCTTGAAGCAGAAAGTTAAATATCCTATAAAGAATTGCTGATATCATTTACAATATCAGCAAGTCTTGTAGCAATGTAGCTGCAAAGCTGAAAAATGAGTTGGAGAGATCGAGTAAATAGTATGCTTTTGACGCTTTAAACGACTTATATAGATTACAAATAAAACTGGATGGGAAATAAATTAAACAAAAAAACTGGTCAGTCAAGATTTTCACCTAAGAATGTGAGCATATTTTAGGTGCGTGCCTCGCATCCGTTCAAGCTTAGTCGGGGTGGATAATGCATTTGGATCATCTGAAAATAGTGCCAGGTTGCTACTGAACTAATTGCCGTAAATACATTTTCATTTCATTATTATCGCGAAATAAATTGTGTTTTGAAAGACAAAGAATTAACACACATGAGACAATATGTTGATACATGATGATGACCAACAAGGCGACTAACTTCCTATTTTTTGAAAGCAATAATTGTGTTTTGCTATATACAACTATCTTGTAAAGCTATCTTAGTGCTAAAAAAGTTAATTTGACGAAACAAGCAAATGATCTGCACAGCCCCCACCCACGACGCACATAACAGCTCACTTTGTAGTTCACCGGCAGGAATAATGTTTATGTTTTCAATTTAGCAAGAGAAAACAAATTTATTTATGAAATAATTCTTAAAATTATTTGAAATAAATAATAAACAAATGAGAGTGGCAAGAGAGTGCATGTAAATGACTCAGTCAAGCGTATTAAAATTGTTTAAAAGGCATTATCTACTTCCATTGCATTCTTCAATCTCTCATCACAGGTACCATTTTTAGCAACTGAAATAAAAAGTAATATACAATTTTTTTGTTGCACCCACACCTAAATACATTAGCAGATACGTGTATGTAATAAAAATATTAAGTTCATCAAAATGTGTATAACTAGGTGATGACTTGCGAGAGATCTCATTTACTATTTTCGTTGCTATAATTAGTTTATATGTACATGACACAAAATTTAGTTCACTCGTCTTCCGCTGTACATTATAGGAATGCATATTTTTGTGTTTCATAACTTTCCCGGTTACAATGCAATTCAATTCAAGTTTTTAATTGAAAAGTGCAATAAAATGCTAAAATCTACGTAGGCACGCAGAGTGAGTACTCCCCCTCTATCCTTCTCGAAATTCTCGCATTGCTTGAATTCCTTTTTGGCTTACTAATAATAATCAAACACATATACAGTATTTTTGTATATGTGGTATTGCCAAACTTTTTTTCAATTTTTTTGTTAATTTCAATATTCTTCGAACCACTACTACACCTGATCGTGTATTCCTATTCTCAAAACAAAAAAGAACAAAAAACATTAAAAGAACACATTCCGCATTAAATTGAGTCAACAGAGTTGCTCTCTGTTTAACGCATACACACCTCGTGTGTGGATGGGTACGTTCTCGCTGAATCAACCGAATAAATACCAGAAAATTTTCTATTTTTAAAAACATAGGAAATTATGTTTTCAACGGTTTCTCTTCCTGCAAGATACTGTTGAACTCGGTCGTCGCTTTTCGGTAGTCATTTCATCATGAAATAAGAAATCCCTAGAAAAATTGTATGAATTGTATCAGAAAAGTTGTAGAAAAAAAAATTAAAAAAAAATTACAAGTGTTTTTTTTTCATATAACAATATATTTGTGGTTTAAAAGAGAAGTTAGATTGAAAAAATCCATCAGTTAGACAGACTATAAAATAAAAAAGTGCAGTTCCGTAAAAAATACACACAATACGTTTCGAAAACAGTGTTATAAATATTTGTAAAATCTCGTTCACAAGTCGGACAATTTCTCCCTGGTAGGTGATGTTTTGTTTTTATTTTTTAAATTATTTTTAAAAAAATATATAAGTAATAATCATACAAGAAGACTTTTGTTTTGTCATGATTTGAAAACAAAATCAAAGAAGACTCACACGTCTATTTTAAAGAATATAATGCATCCACATTATATCCGCTGGTTGGATTCTTCGTCATTCAATGTTTAACTTACTTTCGAAAAACTACATCAAAGTGTTCGATATTTTTGTTATTGTCGAATCAATATCCTTATATTGATTCTATACACACACAGCGGTATAGCGGAATTCAGTGTTATTATCTGTGTTTTTTTTTCTTTGCAGAATTTTGTGGTGATTGTTGATATAGGGTTATGGCATCAAATATTGTAAGTATTTACTCTCGTTTTACCAAATCTACCACAAATCTAACAGAATATCAAATTTACAAAAAAAAATATGTATGTACACATACAAATGACCCAAATTTTTTGTGTTATGAGTGTATTCTAAATTTACACGGAATTTGATTCGATGAATGCAACATAAAAAATTAGGGTAAGAAATTGAAATATCATTTCATCAGTTAAATAAGAAATTATGCATCAATTTCAGAAGTATTTTTGTCAATCCCTTAATTAGTAGTTCGATCTACCCAACATTTTCTAAAGAAGGACCTAAAAAAAACTATGCATTCACACCATTCATTTTCTATGATTTTAAGTTTATGTGAATTTAATGTTATTGTGCATTTATTAGACTGCTTATTTAAGAACACAAAAATATTATTTTCGACCGCTTCGTGAGCTCCCAAAGGTTTGTCTCCATCGGGTTCCTGTGTAGGGAACTTATCTGGCGAAGATTTTTTCGGGACTGCAGTCGCACAATTGGCTTTGTGACTGGGAACGGAGTCGTGCATAAAAACATATGGTCGTCATCCTTCCTTCCTTGACGTGGTGGGGAAGCCGACTTTCCAGTACTCGTTTGTACTGGTCCATACCCTATGGCTAAAATAACACACCACACCATTATGCTAACAGAGTGCTTAACCTTCTCCATCATGCAGTCTGGTTGGGAGTTCTCTACAACGGGCCGTCGAACGAATAAGCTTTTATTCCATCACATTTGGAATGTTGACTCCTTCAAAAAGCAAACCTGTAAAATAGTACGAAACTGCATATAAACTGTTATTCATATTTTGACAATTTTTTAATAGGCGTTCTTACCCGACTCTAGTCGGATAGTCGGATCGTGTTGTCCATCGTCATGAAAGTAGCCTTCACTATCAAATCAAAGATGGCGCTGCTATGACCATTTTAAAAAGCATCTGATATTTTTTTGGGATCGATGAAATTAAAATACGATTTTACATGAAGGCGAGTCTGGATTGTATGATTCCCAAAATAATTTTCGGATTTTCACTTTTCAAATGAGTTTTATTAACTTTCTCGTATACATTAGTATAGTAAAGACAATGTTATTGCGATCGTGCGGAAATTTCGAACTCAAACTGAGAATGAGGGATGATATTACGATTAAAGAGGAGTTCAAAAAAGCCAATGCCGTCCGCCTGCCGTCTGTCTGTCTGTCCGGGCGCCGTATGGCGAAACGTTTCAGCAGATTTGCTTAAAAGTTCGTATATAAGGTTTTTGGGGTTAAATCTCAGGGCATCCTTTTATTTTTGCTTTACCGTTTGAAATAACAGTACCTGCCATAAAATTTCAATCACAATCACGTATCACTATTTTGCTACAAAATGGAATTTTTTTCTTTTTCTGAACTAAAGATACTTGGGACGGGGCCAACAATACTGCATACTCAGTTTTTGGTAGAAAAAAAAATCAATTAACGGTTATTTACAAAACCGCCAATAGCTCGAAAACTAACAAAGGGTGCCCCAAATTATTTTACTGATTTTTTATGAACTATATAAATTACATTAAAATCGTATGTGCTGTTTTTGAGAAAATCTAATTTGCACCAAAGTGTAATAAATTTGCTTCCAGATTTTGATTTATGAATAATAAAACATATAAAAGTTAAACATAATCTTTCTTTTTATTGAACTTCTCTATTACACCAAAACACCGTTCACAACCGTTCACGAACTCCTCAAAAGCGTATAAAGGTATTGAACTAAAGTTCCGTTCTTATTTTGCTGCATTATCGGAAAATAAGTATAGAGTTTTAACTGAATTTGATAAAATGTTTACGAGCTGTGTCATATAGTAAAAACATAAATAAAAATGAGCGACGCCTGTTTTCGCTGAATGGATTCAAAAATTATATGCCCAAAGTTGACGTTTATAAAACGCTTCACCAGCTGGAATTTAAGGCAATGGTAGGTTCTGCTAATAATCAAAAGTTAATAGCTCGCACTCATTACTTGCGAAAGTAAGTTTACTATTCTCTTTTGGATTGGTGGATCAAATTTTCGGTCTCTATGTGTTGCGTTTCTTTGCTGTCTAATGTCTTATCTTTTAATTTGTTATCTAGCATGTCGCACTATGTCGCACCTGTTACATGTATCTGAACAAGGTGACCTGAGGTGATATTGTTTACACGTTTTTTTGATACCTCATGGAGATATGCAAATTATGCAGCAAAAGATACATGTGAAGACTTGACTGTACTGAAAACGAAAATTGTCGCAAAATAAAGTTCAAGTGCAGAATAATTTTAACAGTTCACTTAAAAATAAAAATTTCAAAAGCTGGGGCCAATTTACGACATCAGTGAACGAGTGAATAATTTTCTTACGTTACTGAACTATCGAATAAGCACATTGGGATTATGTTATACGACTTCTCACATATCGAACGTACTTTATGATTGTACTATGGAAACTCTAGTACATTAAGTCTTGTACCAATATAATCTCGTTTTGCGTCATTGTGTTAAAAAGTAAGAACGAGTTAATAAACCTTATCAATAAAAATTGATATTTTCTTATTTTTTTCGTCGTCCGATTTTTTTTTGCTTGAAATTCATATTTTTGAGAAACACTTTACAAGAATTAAAAAAAAACCATCAATTGTTCTCGATACTCGATACCATGCTTGATAACTGTAGCAGTTATGTCAAACTGGGATAATGCCAAACTGAGATACTCGATAACTGTAGCAGTAATGCCAAACTGAGATAATGAGAAACTTTACCCATTATCAAATTAGATGGAACGGGGTTTTCTCCGAATATTTTATATTTATTACGTACCAATTTTTGAAAAAAAAACTAATATTTGTTCAAATCTCAAGCAAAAAAAATTCATATTATAGTTCTGAGACAAAAAAAAAAATAATATATCCAATTCAAAGCATTCACGCGACTCTATTCTTAGAAAAAAATAAAGCCGCAATTGGTCGTGTCGTGTTGCCTCTTCTTGTTAGAACCACCCAAATCATGATATTCAATCGAAGGCCAAGAAATCGGTTATCATTTGTCCATATCCTTCCGAATTTAATTATCGCCGGGAAATCGATAAATTCGGAAAAATTTGCACTTTGCACTTGCTGCAGCAATATTTGCGACTGAGCATGCATATCGATGATCCACACGCCTTACGACATCAGTAACATTTCTTCCCAATTTACTGATTGCTTGCGTTTATGACGACTACGTTTGGCAGGCTTTTACTCTTTCTTGGAACGCTGCTTTCAATTTCATAGACCAACCGCTCTGGCATCCGCGATGGCTTGATTTCTTAAACGGTTTGGTCTTTCTTGTCTTCTCGAACCTTAGAGTTTAGATTCGAAGATCCCTTAAGCTGGAGCATTATAGTCGATTCGCTCGATGTGGCCGAGGCAATGTAGTCAACTTTTTTTTTCTTTTTTTTTTGGACTACATCTACATCACTCGCGACAAAGTTGGATAATGTTTGCCGAGCTTCCGAATTCAGCCCTCGCTCCTGTTGACTTGAAATTAAATGTAAAATTGTAAGACCGGAAGCCACACTGGTGCGTGCAGATGAGTATGTTAAGGAAAGGTTTATTACGATCACACAGTACACACAGGTTTTTTAAAGATTTAGGATCGCCCGTCTTGTAGATGGCATATTGAACTGATGGTCCAGTCATCGGGAATGCTTTCTTTCACTGTGCTTAGTTGTTAATTTGATGCATACGCTCTACCAAAACAGCGTCTCCGTATTTGAAAAGCTCTGCTCTGGTAGGCTATCAAGCCACCGACCTTTTAAGCTTCTTTCTAGCTAAGCTAACCTCTTTTATACTGGATGGCGTCTGTTCGGTTGACGGTAAGACACTCTGGAAGCCCATATTAATGTAGCGCTATTGCTTAAAAGCTACGAGAAATTATCATTAAACTAAATTATAATTATTTGTATTCACTACGAACAATATGTGGCCTCCTGCAGATTTAAGGTGTTTCAACCCCTTTAACGGACTGTTTGTGCTGGATTGGAGATAGGATTGGAGGGATAGGAGGTATTTCTATTTCTTTATCACACTCGGGTCAATGTTGAATGTTGACCCTTTGCCATTTCGATACAAATGTATTTTTATACATAAATAGTTTCTTCCCTTTCTTGTCGATACCTATTTAATCCCTCTCCAACCACCCGGATTTTTCTGTGTAAGTCTGAAAAGATAGTTTGTAGGAAAATAATATTTTGCTTTTCCGTTCAAGGTAGTTCCAGAGAAAGTGGATGCTATTCTCTTAAGCTTCTTTATCACCGCGGCCTTACCACAGCACTCCTCAAAAGTAGAATTAATTTAAGTTCTGCTATTATCATACTCCCGCCACATTTTCTTGGATGTTTCACAGAGTTGGAAAGTATTTAAGCCCCACCTTTTGTTAGATATTTTCTAGTGTTTTCACCATAGTGTGGGCATAAGACAGACTGGTAGGCCTGTTTATGGTAGCTAATTATAGATCTCATTCTTGCGAGTTCATCTGCCCAAGACCCGGCAGAGTTGAATACCTAAAACCTAAAGCTCATCGCAACACCGTTTCACAAGTTAAAACTTGCTTTCGATAACAGGAATTGCCCTTACTGCAGCCTGGATATCAATGAAAATGATGATCCTACTGCCAATATCGAAATATGTTACTTGCACTTAGCATGGACGATTCAACTGCAAGTTTATCCCTTTCCCGCTCATCTCTGCTGATGAATCTGTAGGAAAATGGTCTCTAGAAGTCAAGGTCTGGATGTGTATCTCCTATCGCTAAGCACATTCACTTAAGGGTTAATTAGAGCATGTTTAACGTTGGTTCGTGCCTTGTCGACAAATGCAGCGAGTAAATGCGCTGTTTCACATTTCGTTTATAAACGTTGTGCTGCAGATATTTATCTGGGGCCGCTCGTGGAAGGGATTTTCATCATGCAGGCGCGGAGAAAACGAGGTTTTTATGGTTAGGTATTTACCAAAATCTCCAACGTGTGTTTTGGGGAGAATTATACAAATTTACATATTGCTCACCGATTCTACTAACAAAAAACCAGAAATTTCTGTGCAAACACTATAACATTACTTTATTCTTCATATACCTAAAACAACCAAGCAAACCGCCGTCATCAGTCAAATGACTTCTGACACAATCAGTGATCAGCAGCAAACTGTTAAAACAACAAAAGCCAAAACAGTTAAAACAAAAGTCTCAAAGAAAGTCATGAGCAGCAATCAAACAACATCTTCCACCACAACGGTAACAAGTACTGCCACCAGCAACACAATGGAACTGATTGAGAATTCAACGGCCAGTTTGGAATTAAAGCCAAGCAGCAAAATAAAATCCGGACAGCACATCAAGGATTCAATTTTGATCATCGAAGATGAGGTGGACGTAACGGCAACTACTCCAGGCACACCCTCAGACGATGATGTTGTTACCAAAACAAAAGTCAGCAAAAAAAAAGCGACCAATTCTTCAAGTTTAGTTAATGGAAGGAAAAAATCAAAGAAAATTAAAAAATCCGAAGCAGAAAAAGAAAATATATCTGTGGTAAGTTTATAATAATTCGATATCGACAGAGAGAGAGAGAGAGACAGAGAAATTTTGCAGCAGGTAAATGCTTTTCTTTAAACGCCTGTCGCCCGCCCATCACCTGCCTCACCCCTACTTTAAATTTACCCATTTTTCTTTTTAAATATTTTTATGTATTTTGAAGATTTTTTCATAATATTTTATTTTGTTTTATTCTATTGCATGTTTCTTCTTAAATGTTTTGCTTAATGTTTAACCAAAAGTGGAAATTTGATGAGAAAATGCGAATTTTGTCTATCAAGTCACAGAAAAGCAAATCCGCAGAGCAAAATTTTACCGAGTCAGCCGCAGAGTGCTGCTCCTCGCACAGTTCCAACGACAGTTCAACTGATCTAAAACTTATTCACTGTTCCCACGACACCAACAAGGAAAACGATTGTGTTTTCACATCTATCAAAGATAATCCGTTTATTTTGAATTCCCTTACCACAGAGAATACCGCTTCTGGATGTATTAACAAAAATTTGTCGTCTGTCACTAATAATAGAACCCCACAAAGTAATTGTAAGATTTTTTAATGCTATACTAAAAAAAAAGCTTAAAAAACTAAAAAAATAATCTAACAATATAACAAACTCTCAGCAGTTGACAGTTGCATCAAAAATAAACAGGTATCGAATTCAAGTCCAAATAGTACGAAACCTACCATTGAAGTCAGCGCCAGCACCCTAGCGTCAACACGAAGACCAGCGCTTGAGGATGTTTTGGCTAATATTGATGTCAAGCACTTAGTAAGTTTAAAATATATATATATATATATAATGATTCTGAGTACAAAAAGAAATTTCGGTATCTTTTAAGAAAACTGTATATCTAGCAGCCGACGCTTCCACGTATTCATATAAAACGCAAAATAGGTCAATTAATAAAGCTGCAAAGCAAGGTCGTTCGTTAACAATAAAAAATTTGGTAATAACAAGAACAAAAAAAAATAAATTTTTACATATACAATAAACATATAATAATTAACAAAAAAAAATTAGTGTCGAAGTTTTGGGGATTTATCTTTCATCAGTGACGGCGAAACCGGAACTTATAAAAACTTTTTAAAGGTAAGTGCAAATTAAATTGAATGCATTAGCTTAAGGCTTAAATTTGATGGGGTTGTGTATGAGATAGCGTACTAAGTCGGTGGGGGACTTGGGAAAGTTTAGTCTACTAAAGTACTTTGATTGTTATGGAGTATCGGTGAAGGTTTTGGTAAGTACAAATGTGTTATCTACCGCTTTGTAGTTTGAAAATAACAATGCTTGTATTTTTTGCATCTTTACTGTCCCCGTATAAAAAACAAAACAGCGTGATAGCTACTGTAATTTGGTTGGATTAGAAGAATCGTCTGCAAATAAAGTTAATGGTGCCGTCGTCCTAATAAAAGAGGTATTTGTTTCAATTCTCGGCTCTTCTCTTTTTTATTTGAAATTATATTTATATTTGTCTAGAATATTTGGAATTTTTTTTATTCAATTTGTATTTTGTTCACAGAAATCGAGCTTCAGCAAATTCGATGCACTTCAAAAGAGAAATTTAATACATGTACGTTCAAGTGATGCTGGTAAAGCTCAAGAAAAGTTCACTGTAAGCGCATAACACACCATAACCTCATTATTTTTTTAGTATTTAACAAAAATCACCACTGTTACTGTTACTGTTATTGTTACTGTTATGTTACGTTTAATGTATGTACACTGTTTAATAACGGCTCCTATTTCATAAAAGATGGCGCGTTTATAAGGGTCCATGTAGTTTGGAAGTTTCTTACTTTTCAGGACGATACACTTTAAGTTTAATTTCTAAGATTAGCTATTGGTGCAGGCCGTTGAAAAATGTTAACAATGAGTTATCACGTAAACTCGTCATCTTAGAGACAGAGAAACATATCTTAATTATCTTTTTAAAATTCAGAATCAATTTTACAATCAATATTCGATGAACTACCAATTTGTCAAACCATTATGAAATAGGGTGCTCGATTCGACAGAGTGTGCAGTATTTGAATCATTCATGTCCAGTCGATGATCAAATGTTATGTTTTAATTTACAATTTTGTTTGTTTGTTTGCTTTTATTTTAGGATGCTGAGAAAAAACAAGATTGCCGTGTATGCCAAAAACAAGTCTATAAAATGGAAGAAGTCAAAGCTGAGAAAAGTATTTTCCATAAAAATTGCTTTCGATGTAACGAATGTGAGAAACAATTAAAGTGAGTAAAATATATGCATCTTAAATAGGTTTACATGGTTTTGGATACGAGCATGAATATAAGTTTTCCTAAGTTTTTTCTATACAGGATCAGGGTCACTTTGCAATTTTTGAAAAACAAAATAATTCCCCGCAAAGGTAAAGTTCTCGCACTTATTTGCAAAGTTAAAAGAGAACTTTGCATTCGTAATCACGTTTCCAAAGTAATCATATGACATAAAAATCATAAGTATGTAAATATAAAAGTATGTGAAATATCCAAGTATGTAGTTTGCCTAAAACAAAGGAAAGGCTACAGTCCGCTTGGGGCGAACAGTATGATACCCTATCCTTATCCCTATGTACCCCAAAGAAAAAAAGCATTAGGAAGATGATGGATAGCATTTTATTTCATTCTATGAAATTTATAGAAAACATTTTTTTTTTCAAAAAACGCCCCCAAAAAGTGAGCGTGGCCAAAAAACTTTGTATGGGCGATATATTGGAAAAAATATTGGCTAAATATATTGTTAAACATTTTTTTTTCGATTTCTATGAAAATTTTCAAAGAAAACAGCATTTTAGTGAAAAACTCCCACAAAAATTAGGCGTGGCAAAAAACTTTGTATGACAAATTTATAAAGGTAGGCAGTACCTACATATCTTGTGAAGGTTTTACAACTTTATCTCTATAACTTAAGCCTTAAAACGGTTTTTTCTAAATTGTGGGCGTGGCAGTAGGCGGATTTAAAAACTTTTAACACTTTTCCATTTCGGGATCCTAGGGAGTATATGCTCCAAATTTCAGCCTCCTAGCATAACTTTAAAGGCCTCAAAAGTTGATACGGACGGACGGACGGACTATGCTAAATAGTCTTAGGATTTGGTCCTGATCATAAATATATATACTTTTACGGGTCTACGACGAATATTAAGGGGTGGTACAAACTATGTGTCAAAATTAATATACCCTTAGGATAGGGTATAAACATTAGGAAAGGCTACAGTCCGCTTGGGCGAACAGTATGATACCCTATCCACATTCGTATATGCTCTGAAGGCAATTATCTCTTTGTCTCTCAGCTTCAGTTTTAAAACAGTTTTTTTCTAAATTGTGGGCGTGGCAGGGGCCGTATAAAAAAACTTTTAACAATTTACCATTTCGGAACCCTAGAGAGTATATGTTCATAATTAGCTTCCTAACACAAATTTAAAGGCCTCAAAAGTTGATACGGATTGACGGACGTTGCTAAATAGTCTTAGGTTTTGGTCCTGATTATAAATATATATACTTAAAGGGTCTACGATGAATATTAAGGGGTGTTACAAACTATGTGTCAAAATTAATATATCTTTGGATAGGGTACAGGAACTGTTTCCTGACAACAATTTAAACATCGATGTCGAAATTGCGTCATCTGAGCAATTATGGGTTATTGTCGCCTGTGGGGTAATAGCCTTCAGGGCACCACAATGGAACTAAATTGATCCAAGTGTTTTGCGGCCGCCCGCCAGCCCAGGAAGACTGAATTCTGTAACTTGTGTTGCTTAATGTTAGCCTTTAGCAATTGTCGACTTTGATTATTTCATATGGAGGTAGGAAACTTGTGAAACTCCTGAAAATTAGAATTTAAGGCCCAATTACAATGCACTACAATCCACAAGTTGGTCATAGGCCCACGCATTTTTGACGGATATTCTGTTTCACTCTCGTAGAGAGCCTGAGGATTATTCACATAGATTCTCAAGAAGAAGGCCGGCTAATGATGATATTCGATGAAACGTTGTCTCCCTTAAGTTCGTGTATTTTGTACTTCATAAATGTCAAAGTAGAATTGACTTTTCCGCCATTTGAAAAAATTATAGCATCTTCAAATAGGGTGATGACTTTTATGTTACAAGGTGGCTATCAGTTACAAAATTGATTTCAAGAAAATTGTTCTATTATTTTTCGGTCTTGCATTATTCATTGTTGTCAAAAGTCAAAATCTTAAGCGGGTATTAAATGATCTGTCAATCACTTTCATGTGAAAATATCATTACCTCTTATCAATAAGTTGAAGACTGATTGATGATTCTGAAACTAGTTTCGAAATTTTTGTATTTATCTATTTCTTCCGTCCGCTCGGTTTTATTTAACGCGATTCGAGCCCATAATTTAAAGTGTACAACCAATGTGAAGTACGCGTGGAGTGAAATCAGTCAGAAAAATCATTCTAGTTTACATAATTTCCGTCAAAGACGGTGCGATTTCTGGATGTGAAGAAAATTGTGAATCGTACTGAAATGAACGGAGCGTTTGAATGTGTTTCATTGTTCATTTTTAGTGTACACATTGAATGAAATAATTCATCATTTCGATGAAATTAAAAAGAAAGGCCTTTACATTTATCAACTTTGAATAAATCTTTAAACTAAATTACGAATTCGCATTCATTCAGCTGAAAACCAATCAATACGAACACATAACAAAAATTTTGACATATGATAAGTTGTCATTTTGAAGTTTGTCTTTTGCAGTGTTATTTGGCATATATTAAGTTTAACGAATGAAATGTTGGGCATTCGCCGAGGATGTGTTCCGAGGTTTTGCCATCCTCCAATTAGCTCTAACCAGCACGTTTGCCTGCAATAACTTAGTGTTTATGGCCGGGTTAGAGTTATATTATAAAGCTCAGCTCCTCCAACCATTGTGGTGCAAGCAATAGGTTTACGATAAGATATTTGAAGACTTTGAAGCCTTCAGCCTTCTTTAGTGATGGGTTCAAGATTGACTCGTCCATTTCTAGTAAGAGACACAAGAGTGGTTTCTCTAAGATCCTAAGATGTGTAGCTATGCGTTGTGCACGCTATAGCCTAGTGTGTCTAGGCTGACCAAAAAATTATCGATGACTTGTGATGTGACCCTAAGGGGATGAAATATTATAGAAATATACTTCTCCTTGTGGGCAGCCTTTAACTGCGGTCACAGAAACTGACACTCCACCAAAAGGAGGAGGTTCTGATTCGACTTTCCACTGATTTGATCTCAGTGTTTGAAATTGCATCTTTTTCCGTAAAGTTCTTGTGACAAAGTTTACCGCATACTTATATGAAAATAGCTCGCTCTATTTGAAGATACAATACCATAACTCAGTCTTTACCATAAGTTAAGTCTTTACAAATGTTTAAAATGTCTGCAATATGGACTTCGGCGCTAAATTTAAATTATCGGTCCAAATATGAAACAAATATCAGAACGGAATTGTATATTTTTTTGAATTTAATCATTTCAGAGTAGATAATTATCAAAGTCATGAGGGAGTTCTTTATTGCAAAGCCCATTTCAAATTGCTCTTCTCACCCAAAGTGGTCGAAGATACTTCACACGGTAAAGAAAATCAAACACTTTCCTACAAAACAGTGCGTAACATATATTTCTATTGCAGATAAGCCCAGAAAGCCCGAACTTATTATTCGTGAAAATCAGCCATTAGAATTGCCACCTGATGTAGTGAGAGGTACATATTATTCTTGCATATAATATTTTCTCAAATAAATAAGTAATTATATTCCACAGCTTCCGATAAGCCCGACCTTGGCCTAGAAGAGTTACAACAAATAAACGTGCGCTCCAAATTTGAAGCATTTGAGAAATCACACTACGAGACCAATGACAAATGCCTAGAACGCAACCCAAGTTCGGCTGGTGTTAAACGAAGTGCTTCAATACTATCGAAATTGGCTAAATTCCAAGCTAAGGGTTTAAATACCGGCGTCACCGATGATGATCTCAACAGCATCCCATGCGAAGATACTGAATCAGAGGAGGAACCGTTGGATGACAATGATGAAGAAGCCGACCCAGACTTAGTACGTGCGAAGCGTGCTCAGCGGGAACGTCCAGTTGGCCTTGGTAACATGAAAGATATTAAGACAAAATTTGAAAGCGGTCACATCATGTCCAAAGAAGAACGCCGAGAGGAGCGAAAGCAAGAAATCCAAAATATTCGATCGCGTTTGTTTATGGGTAAACAGGCGAGAATAAAAGAAATGTACCAGCAAGCAGTTGCCGAAAGTGAGCATGGTAAGCCTCAAAACAAAATAACACCTTATTATGTATAAGCAATTTTGTATACCCATCACGCAGGTATTACATCGATTGGCAAAAAGTCTGAGATCGATATTGGCGACAAGGCACGCTCGTTGAAGGAAAAATTTGAAAAGGGTGAAATATTCAAGGACCACGATGAAAGCGCTAAGGTTCCAGAGGACGAACTAGAAGTCTTTGAATCTGGTAAATTAAATCAATATGCCGTCGAAGTAATAATAATTCAAAAATCAAATATCGTTTTACTTTAGCGATCAGTAAAAAATCACGAAGCCTCTTTAAAGAGCTCGATGCGTCTGCAGTAGCGAAAAACCAATTGTCGCCGCGCAATCGTCTAACCTCACTGGACCAGCAGCGATCACGATCTTTTGACGATCAAACTGATGTAATTACATCTCGATTGATTCTAGAAACTAGAATGACTTTTGAAATTTTCTGTAGCAAAAATTAACATTCCAGGCACATTCGACAAACTCCACGGATAATATTGTGAAGCACGATGAAAAACAAGATGATGTGCAGATCGAAACGTCAGATATTAGTTCGAAATTTAAATTTTTCGAGACCTACAAGCCAGCACAGAATGAAAAGAAAACCTTCCGCATAACCCCACCTCGAGAGGGTGTGGTCAAGCTACCAACACCAGAGAGTGAATCAGACGATGAACTTGTCAATCAAGCTCCCGATACTGAACCAGCTGAGAAAACTCAAACGGCGACAATTATGTTGAATAAATTCCGTGAAATGGAACAGTCAACGAATAAGGTTCATTTGGGGCCAAGACCTTTGAAGTGCTTCACACCTCCACCAGATGATGGCAACCGGATTTACAATGAATCCGACAGTGATATGGAAAACATGTCTGAAGAAGAGGAATACGAAGAAGAAGGTGAAGAAGAGGAAGACGACGAATACAATGGTGTGCATGTTGATGCTAGGTCGGCTGATCATTTTGAAGATGAAGCACTGAAACAGGTTAAATGCATTTTTTTTTGTTTATTAATAAGTATTCATATATATTTGTATATATATATATCTATAGGCCCAAGCAGCAGCAAGAGCTAAAAAATTACGGGCCAAGTTTGAAAAGTGGGAAGCCAACGAGATACAACGAGAGATTCAAGATGGAACTATAGATATGTATGGTGACAGTGCAGAGAAGAACCAAATCGAAAGTGCAAGAACGTAATTATACATTTTGTTTTATCTTTTTGGCCATATATATTATCTATTTTTAATGAATTTTAGAATCCGAGCGAAATTCGAAAATATGAAAGAAAACCAATCAAATCAAGCGACCCGTCCACGTTACAAAGTCAACAGATTTGTAGTAAGAAACTTTACGAATTAATTTAAAAAATAAATCATAAATAAACAAATAATTTTTTTTTTCTTTTCGTTGTAGTAACACTATTGAAAATACGTTTTTTATTTAAATATTTTGTGTGGATGAAACATCCGTCAACATTTATCATAGAAATGTGTATTTTAAAAAGGAAAGTTATGTAATTATTGTATTGGAAAAAAAATTGTTATTGCAAATGTAAATTGTAAAGTGTTTTTTTTTATTGTTAAAAAAAATATAGTTTCTTTTTTCATGTAATAAATTGGAGTGTGTCTCCTAAATATTTTTTGATTTTTTTTAATTTTTATTTTTAAGGAATTATAGACTAGACGGAGTTTGATAACAAAACAACACCTTATTATGTATATTAGCGAATCAAAGAGGTAGCCGCATTCACCCTTAGTGAAATAGCCGATGGTAGTATACGTATACTGGAAAAAGGCGAAAAAAATGCAGCGGAAAACAAAGCCAGCATGGGTAAAGTATCGAGCCAGGAGAGAAAAGAAAGAGATCTGACGAAGGAAATTGTCAATAAGGCCAAGCAACTGACTGCTGGCTTTAGACCAGTGCCCGGCATCGAGAAAATGAAAAGCTTACCTCTAGTTCATACAAAAATGTCTCGCGTGGTTCAGTGTTAACACGGAAGGCAATATCTTCAACAGATCCGTGCAGCTACTACCAGCTACAACGGTTTGCAAAGGTCGTAAGACGATAAGGCGGCGCTTCAGTCCGGAGTGGACCTGGGCCTCAACCAATAAGCCTCTCCAATTAGCGCGGTTAAGGAATACGTGTTCGGCAAAGGTTTTGGCGGCTTGTTGCGCCTAGGACCATTTTAACTTCTTATTTCGGAAATTGCTCGTAGATTTTATCAAGGAGCTCGTAGAAGCTTTCTTTTGTAGCATCGTCCTTTACCTCTGTTTGGGAAAATAAGGCTGATGTTGGCGAATTTACCCTTGATACGGATTGTTATAAGGCGTTCACTCACAGGTACAGGAGTTGGCGTCAACAGACTGATCTATGCAGTTAAGAAAGCAGCACAAACTATTCACTAAATTACCAGAATGACAATAACCATTTGTATGGACAGTCAAACAGCGCCTTGTATATGCCAAATGCGTAACAGATTGCCTCTTGACCCTTAGGACTATACGTCATCACTCAGTTCTACTTCGATACCGGACACCGGTTTACCGGATACTTTGGAGTGGCACGAAACGAAAAATCAGATGAACTGGCTAGATACGGCTCTAATATGATCTCACTAAGAGTTTCATCGATGGCGTCACTTTCTTCTGCTAAGAAACAATTGAGGAACATGAGCGGCTGCGCTATAACCCGAAGTCTGTGACCCAATATTAATCCCAAAAGATGATATTAACCGGACACTGTATCATTGGAATCATGGTTAAACGGGCTCTTTGCCAATGATTTTTGCAGATGCTGCAGAGATGAAGAGGAAATATTGTCTGTGGAACATGTGAAGAGCGTCGAGTGTAAAACTTTAAGCCAGTATTTCTCATAACCATGTTTTTAAGGTCGGTGACCACTGTCATTCAAAAACCGCTCCGTTTAATTGAATGAAATTTATTAAACTTCTTAAAACATATTAAACTAGTTCCTAATATTTTGAAAATAAAACTTTCTTTTTCGTGCCTCTGACTGCCACTTACCAGTTACGTAAATATTTACATAAAATACACGTTTTTCAGCTTTTCATTTCAATTACAAATGAATTACAATTAAAATTTAGTATTTTATTTAGAAATGTTATGTACTGAAAGAAGAGTCGCTTCTAATGTATTGGCCACCGATTGATCGATCGAAAAATAGGTTACTGATTCGTTTAATGAAGGCATGCCTTTTCCGGGTATTTTAAGTGGAATTGCAAAGATCGCATGCGATGTCGTTCGAGTTTGTTTTTAGCTGTGAAGCTATGAAAAATCGTTGACCATTAACCCATCAGAAACTGCTGTCACAAAAAAAATACCAAAAAAGGTATTCCTCCTAAAAATATTATCCCGTTTAGTACGCACAAACACCGCGGCAATTCTGTTTCCCATACAGCCGTGTGTGAGTAGGTAGCAGATGATACACATACAACAAAAAGGAAGGAATAAAAAAATGTTCGCCTACTATTGATGTGTAAAAGGATTTCTCAATGGTTTGTTGATTCAAATGCTTAATATTCATTATGTTTTCCATTTAGAATAATTTCGGTTTTGTGTGTTTTTTTTTAAATGAATTTTAAAGTGCACGACTTTTGTTGGCAAATTTCAAACAAAAGCAAATAAAAGTTTTCATGGAATATATGTATTTTTTTCTTTTTTCCTAATTTTGAGCATGTGCAGGACAAATTCAGTAGCATTCGGCATCGTTACATCGTTATGCATTGCCGCTACACGTTACAGTCGCCCATTAAAATAATATTACTATTGTAGATAAAAAAACGGGAACACATATACGAAATAAATTTAATTTAAATTATAAACAATTTCTTTGCAATAGCACGAAAAAACAAAACATGTCTTGTTTTAATTTCATCATTATGAAGGTAAGCCTTTTGTTTTTGTGCAAGAAAGCAGCAATATTTTCGTTAATCTATTTGTCCAAAGGTGAATGGCGCAGATGTCAGCAATTTGCCTTATGAAGAAGCCGTTCAGCTTTTTCTAAACGCTGAAGACCCAATTCTTGTAGAGGTACGGCGGCGATGTTTCGACGAAAGCAATATATTGAATTTTTTCAATTACGATACACATCAATCACCGACTTTGGCAGTGATTGCAGCATCGACGAATACTCCTAATTTATATGGTGATGGTGTAGAGGTTTGCAGAATTTCCGCCCCCGGAGAAACACCAAAAACAGTCAAGCAGTCTTCTGATGAAAATCCAGCCATATCATCAATTTCATGTCAAACTGATTTCAGCGCTTTTGATAGTGATTCCAAAGAGATAATTTTCATGAAGGGTGACACTGAGTTTAGTAGTGGAACGTTTTTTTGCAGAAAATCAGAGACTCTTTCCACAGATGCAATTGTTGATGGTTGTTTGAAAACAGAGTTTGATATTGAGGTATGGCAAATAGACAGCAGCAATTTCATATACACATACATATATTTTTGTGCGCAGGAAATTACGCTTAGAAAGTCACAAAGTGCTGAGAATCTTGGGTTTACAATCAGCTATAGTACGGAGGATTTTTCTGGTTCCGAGTCCGGGTCAGAAGAATGTGTAAACGATAGCAAGGACATCGATGGGGAGTACAATTTAAATGACCTTACCGCCCAGAGGTGTAAAATATATGTGAGTGATATTGTACCAAATAGTTTAGCGGACCGTGACGGGAGGCTTCGCCAGGGCGACCGAATATTACAGGTGCTTTGTCCCTTTAAGTACTTGTATACTTTTCCATGTTTAAATAACACCGTCTTAATTGCAGATTAATGGGCAAAATGTACTTGAAAAAGTGGATCCCAATAAGCTTTTAACAGAGAACAAGTACTCAGTAACAATACTTGTTAGCCGGTATGCCTACGCAGGGGTAAGTTATTATACAAAAATGTTTTACTTTTCAAAAAAAATTCAGTTTGAACCTTATATAGGAGGATGACTTTCTAGACTCAGCTGTGTACTGTGATGACAAAGAGTGCCAGGACGATAGACATCTCTCGTCGGTTTGCGAGTGTGAGCAAAACACGTTTTCATCGAAATCATCGATATCACAGTCTGAGCAGAAAATCTGTACTCCAACAACAGTGACAAATATATATCCAATCTTACCAATTGCTGTAGAAAAAGTTAGTGACCTTTTAAATCACGCCAGCATTAAAGCTCAACTTGAATCCGTCAACAAAGAGATAACATTGCTGAATTCCCAAATTACCATCATGAAGCTCCAGCAGCAATTGCAAACAGAAAATCAAGCTTCGGCAGTAGAAAAACAGTCATCTCCACTCAAAGCGGTGAAAGATCAATTAGAAAAGCCAATAAAAATGTTAACAAAAAAATGCGTAGCAGAGACGCCGCAATCAAAATCAAAAACCACCGATTTAGATGTGGTGGAACATATATACGAAACCATAGCTGGCGACACCGAATCAGATGCTTACTATTGCTCCCCGTACGAGGGTGTAAACGAGATGCGTGTCGAACAGTGGCTTAAGTCAATAGGATGTACAAAATCGCATGTACAAAGTGTCAACGAGAAGAGTAAAAACGAAATGACATCGGTGGCGGCCAGACTTCAGAAGAACAATCCAATTTTAGATGACTATGACAATAGCTCTAGTGCGTACAATACTGGTGGGTCATGCAATAGTGCCCTCTTGGCTCACGATCAGCAGAGGTAATTTTGAAACATAGTTTGAAACGCTTCTTAATAATCCTCGTAGACTGTATATTTGTGATAGGCATCGAATGTTATGACGATTAAACCATGTCCGTCCGTTCATCACAGTTTCGAGGACAAAATTCGTTGTTCATTGTTTATTTCCAAATTGTTTTTTTTTTTTTATATAAAAAAAAACATATACATATACATTTCTAGTACAGACATCGGGTCGCGTTTTAAAATAATTCTAGGCATGCACAAAAAATCGATTTTTTCGATGTCAACTTTTTTCCGAAAAAATTTTAACCACCGCCATTGGAAATATTACCACCGAAAACATAGGTTCACGATTTTATTTCCTTGAATTTATCACATAGCGCCAATTTAAACTCAGATGTCAAAATAGCGGCATGTGCGTCTGAATGAGTAAATTCAAAAATTATCTTAGTAAAAAAAAATCACAAAAAAATTTTTCACAAAATCAAATTCAGCTGTTTTTGACTCTATTTTTTGTTTGCGATAGCCCACTTTTTGAAAATTATAGGAATACGGAACAATTCGCTCCCAAGCCGACTGTACTCCTTACTTATGTTTTTATATAACTACATTTTACTCTCTTTCAGCCAATCAACGTTACTCTACCATGCGGACAGGCACAATACTAAGAAGTTGGCATCTAAATGTAAAAATGTTTTGCATGGCAAGTATTTGAACATTTTGTAAAAGTTTTATTCAATTTTATAAACAACGGAAAAAAAACATTACAGCTTCTAGTAAACACCTTCTTACAACCTGTCGTAATCCGCCAAATATTTTAGTGAAGGAAAAACCACAGCAACAATCTGTTAGTAACCGCCGAACTCCAATACCGTCCACGTCCGTCCCAATAAGAAACCATTGCCCCACCGATATCGACGATAGCGATGGCCATTCAACATTAGTAGCAAAATCAAGTATATACCGAATGTGTCAGTACAAAGCTGTAGAAGAACAGTGCAAAGAAGATTTGTCTGAAATGGTTTGGAAAGTAAAACGCCGTCCTGATGGTACCAGATATATTGTGAAACGCGTCATTAAGAAATGTCCTCCGACCACAGCAGAAAAACTCTCACCCGATGATCAGCAAATGGACTCAGCATCTGCAGTAAGCTTTAAGCGACAGGCGCACAAATTGAAAGAGCGTCGTCAAAGGCAGAGAAATCCCGCAACCCCGTCCAAGGAAAAACATCACGCTCAGCACTGGTTGGTGTAAAATTGTTTTTCAAACCAATGAACACATACACGCACGCATTTAATTAATTTTTTTTAAAAATTATTATTCCTTCGAAAACGCCACGTCACCCTACAAACAAAAAAATATACAACAAAAAAAACAAGACTGAATATTTTAATTTTTTTTTCTTTTTAATATAAAATATTGGCAATACCGAAAGACAATCAAGTTAAAAAAAAAACCGTGAGACTTTATTTGTTTTCTGTCATTTAATGAAAATATAATAAAATCTGTGATATATTTTGTTAAGAAATTGTTTTTGTTAATCGGTTTAAACCTACATTTAGGTTTTGTTTTTTGTTTAAAGTAAAATCTTATTTAGTTATAATAAAAAAAACAACACAAACCATTCGAAGCATTAAGCCAAAAAGTGAATAGGAATGTGTAAAACAATATAGATTAACTTAGACATATTTACATAATAATTTATGCGTATATATATTTAAACATTTAAAACTATACATAGTTAAATATAATAAATGCAAACAAAAATTTAATTCATAGGAATAAAGTTTATACATCATTTGTACACCATGAATTGGAGTTGGAGGTTATTTATTTATTAATTTTGTTGGGAGAGGAAGATGTTCGGCACTTGTCACGTCAGCCATAAAAACCCGCCACCTGATGCGAACAAAGCTAGGACAGGGGAAGTGTTTTGATGTATAAAAGTTTCCATCGTTCCAGAAGCAGGACAGGTGGTGGTGTCGCTCAAGGTTACAACATTTAAGTGCTTAGAAAAAGACCGAGAGGACTATCAGCCTGCAATTGATTCTCCTGAGAGATGGAACGAAAGAAACAGATGTGTTGCAGATGCTCGGGCGCATTCATTTGGTCAGCCTACACCCATCGCCTTGGAAGACATGGCGACAGATAAAGGTTCGGGCTCTAAGAAAACTCCTTATGATCTCATTTGGCTGAATGAGAGTGTGGCCTGGGACCCGAACAAGATTCACTGTGTTTAGGCTTCCGTCAAGTTCAAAAAAAGCTTGAGTTCGAGCACTGTCTTGGGCCAGGTAAGAGAGTCGGCGAACGCTTAGTGCGGCTTAGCTGTCGGCTGTATATTTTGAAACTAGCTATGCCCCATATCATTCTAACGAGTCCAGTAGAATTAAATTTCGTCGATTTTTGGGACAAGGATATTCTTGCCGTCGTTCACGTCAATCCTAAAACTATATGCTCAAATGACTCTCGAATCACTTAGTCGCATCCTTCGTAAGATGTTTCAGCTAAACGTGCTTTTTGGTCTACTTACCTGAACCTTTGACTGGGCTTGGCAAGATGGATTCAAGAACTCCCTTGTTTTACGCTTTTCAGCCATTTCCCAAGTTGACGGCAGTCGAAATTAGCAAAATCAACATTTGCAGTCTTCAAAATGAACTCACACCAATTTCTACGGCTATCTAATTCGGTGGTCTCTTCCTAACAATCCACCGTTCATTATTCCATACACTGGCCAAAGGGACATTTCCAGCATTATCGGAGCATACTTTAACATTTCCACCACTTTAGAGGTTATCCTACCGGGCGTCAATTCACATGAATTGCGATTTCAGGCTATTGTCAGATCCATAAAGAACGGCACGGCAGACATGGCAGCCACTACTTTCATTTTTTTTTGCTTTCTATGAAAATTTTCAAGGAAAACAGCATTTTAGTAAAAAACGCCCACAAAAAGTAGGCGTGGCAAAAAAACTTATATGACAAACTGTAAAGGAGGGCAGGGCCCACATATCTTGTGACGGTTGTAACACTCTATCTCTCTAACTTTAGCTTTAAAACGGTTTTTTCTAAATTGTGGGCGTGGCAGTGGGGGTATAAAAAAATGTTTACACTCAACCATTTCGGAGCCCTATGGAATATGTGGTCTAAATTTCAGCTTCCTAGCTTAATTTTAAAGGCCTAAAAATTGCGTACGGACGGACGGACAGACATTGCTATATAGTCTTAGGATTTGGTCCTGATCATAAATATATATACTTTTATGGGTCTACGACCAATATTAAGGAGTGTTACAAACTATGTGTCAAAATTAATATACCCTTAGGATAGGGTATACAAACTGAGAACCTCAAAGATAACTCCTTCAACTTGTATTATCAAAATACTGGTGGTCTCCGTACAAAATTGCGACATGTCGTACTATCCTCCTCGTATATGATGTCATTGTTTTTACTGCAACCTGGCTGGTGGACGTGTTTTTTTAAGTGCGGAAATGTTTGCACAGTTACGAAGTAGTTATACCTCCTATAACTATTGATGTGGATCAAGTAGCAGTAAAGGTCAAATGTATTCAAGGTAATCAAATTATTGTTATTGTTAGTTATATACCACCTAGGAATTCCTATCTATTGTATAAAGTGCATATCTACAATTGTTCCTTAATTTTAAACAACTTGGATGATCATCAGCATGTCATCCTACTAGGTGATCTTAACTTGCCTAATTTAATTTGGTCTTTTGACTATGAGGAGGTCTTTTCCCTTTTAATGTTAGCTTAGACTATGAGCGGGAAGTTTTTAATACGCCTGCCCAGGTAGATCTAAGGCAGATAAAATATTTGCTAATGAGTTTAATCATGTTGATTTGGTTTTTGTAGATTCTGAGCCGATACTAATGGCAACTCTATGATTCCACTTTTTATACCCTATCCTAAGGGTATATTAATTTTGACACATAGTTTGTAACACCCCTTAATATTCGTCGCAGACCCCTAAAAGTATATATATTTATGATCAGGACCAAAATCTAAGACTATTTAGCAATGTCCGTCCGTCCGTCCGTCCGTCCGTATCAACTTTTGAGGCCTTTAAAATTATGCTAAGAAGCTGAAATTTGGAACATATACTCCCTAGGGTTCCGAAATGGTAAAGTGTTAAAATTTTCAAAATACGCCCACTGCCACGCCCACAATTTAGAAAAAACCGTTTTAAGGCTTAAGTTAGAGAGATAAAGTTGTACAACCTTCACAAGATATGTAGGTACTGCCCACCTTTATTAATTTGTCATATGAAGTTTTTTGCCACGCCTACTTTTTGTGGGAGTTTTTCACTAAAATGCTGTTTTCTTCGAAAATTTTCATAGAAATCGAAAAAAAATATTTAACAATATATTATACCAATATTTTTCTCAATATATCGCCCATACAAAGTTTTTGGCCACGCCCACTTTTTGGGGGCGTTTTTTTTAAAAAAAATTATTTTTTTTCTATAAATTTCATAGAATGAAAAAAATGCTATCCATCATCTTCCTAATGCTTTTTTTCTTTGGGGTACATAGGGATAAGGATAGGGTATCATACTGTTCGCCCCAAGCGGACTGTAGCCTTTCCTTATGTTTCTTAATTCTATTTTTCATGTTTTTATACCCTATCCTAAGGGTATATTAATTTTGACACATAGTTTGTAACACCCCTTAATATTCGTCGTAGACCCATAAAAGTATATATATTTATGATCAGGACCAAATCCTAAGACTATTTAGCAATGTCCGTCCGTCCGTATCAACTTTTGAGGCCTTTAAAGTCATGCTAGGAGACTGAAATTTGGAGCATATACTCCCTAGGGTCCCGAAATGGTAAAGTGTTAAAAGTTTTTAAATCCGCCCACTGCCACGCCCACAATTTAGAAAAAACCGTTTTAAGGCTTCAGTTAGAGAGATAAAGTTGTAAAACCTTCACAAGATATGTAGGCACTGCCTACCTTTATAAATTTGTCATATAAAGTTTTTTGCCACGCCTACTTTTTGTGTGCGTTTTTCACTAAAATGCTGTTTTCTTTGAAAATTTTCATAGAAATCGAAAAAAAATTGTTAACAATATATTTAGCAAATATTTTTTCCAATATATCGCCCATACAAAGTTTTTGGCCACGCCCACTTTTTGGGGGCGTTTTTCAAAAAAATATTTTTTTTTTCTATAAATTTCATAGAATGAAATAAAATGCTATCTATCATTTTCCTTATGAATTTTTTCTTTGGCGTACATAGGGATAAGGATAGGATAGGGTATCATACTGTTCGCCTCAAGCGGACTGTAGCCTTTCCTTATGTTTTTTTTATAATATACGCGCACTAAAGGGATTTTGGATAACCTTATAATGAAGAAACACAGTGCGGGCATTAGGGAAGTGAAGGATTAGACAAAAGGAGATACCGATGCGCGTTGGTTTTAAACTGTAATGTGAGGGAAAAACAGCGTGGTAGAGCATTCTACATTCGCGTTGTATGGTTAAGAAACGAATCCTTGTATTTCACTATACGTCCGAATACAGGCTTAAGGGTAAACTGATGTGCATTCTTAGCATAGCGAGTATTGCGGTTGAATTGCTGTAGGGGTGGAATGCAACTGGCAATTTAATTTGAGCACTTGTGGTGGAAATACCGATAAAACAATGACAAGCAGGAGACATTACGACGATGACTAAGAGAGTCAAGTGATTTCGCGATGTCTCGATGGCCAATAAGTTTTACCGCACGTTTTTGAATCCTGTCAAGTAGCTCCAAATATGTATTTGGAGCACTGGACCAGATATGAACGTTATACTCAAGTTTGGGGCGAATAAACGCCTTATAAATGTTTGCCAGATCAGAAGGGGTGAAATATTTCTTGCATCGCTTAAGGAAGCCTAGACATTTCGCAGCGTTCTATCGAATATGTGGTCATTCCAACGAAGGTTGTCGTTAACACACATACCGAGAATGGAAAGTCGTTCGGTTTTAGCGACGCATGGATTAAAGTGAATATATCAGGGTGAGAGGTAAGAAACAAGTCCAGAGTGTTGGCGTTTTGACCACTAATGAAAAAGACACAACTCCAACGCTGACTAAGCTAGGCCGTACTGTGTAGATTCTGACGTCAGCTTTCCAAAACAAAGCAGTGCAGGTGTTATGCCCATACAATGAGTTGCTTTGGTCTACCAACAAAATCTACACAACGCGACCCCCTATCCGCCAAATGATGCTTTACCCAGGCATATCCAGTGCACGCATAAATATACGACACTCGCTATAGCCAAGCAAAGCAGCAGCAAACGATAGGGAGTGAGACCAGAAGGAATGCCCCAACACAATGCCCCAACACAATACACTTTTTTTTGTTGGTTTTTTTTGCACTATCACTGCAATGTACACTTGTTTTCGCTTTTTAAACAGCGCGCGCGCGATTAGCGTTTTTTTTTTTGGTTTTTTTTCACACTTTTTGTTAGTTTATTTTGTGCGATTACAAAAAATAAAATGTGTGTGAACGCGTCGGGTGGCAGATCGGCACTTCCAGCTTTTTCTATGGAATTTGAGTTTTATGAGTATTGTAGAACTAGTCTCTGTGTATCTAATTTATTTTTAGTTATAATTTTGCTAAAACTAATTTCCTTAGATATCTAACTATTTAGAAGGTGTTGATTGGATTGTCCTTTTTAATAACGGCAATCTGAATTATGCTTTAAATGTATTTACTAAAACTGTCAAAGTGGCAATCGATATGTTTACGCCTAAAGTTAAGATTGTATCGTCAGCTAAACCTGTTTGGTTTAACAATAGGATCGTTAATTTAAATAAAAGAAAAAATAAGATGTATAGGCTGTTCCGAAAAAGGAACGATCCTGAACTTTCGTTAGTTTATTGAAGGCTACAAAAAGAATTTGATTTTTTTTACAAATTTCGCTATAAACAGAATGTTATTTCTTAAAAAAAACAACAGTAAGCGTTTTTTAAGCTTTATCAATAGCAAAAATCTATTTAATGGTATTCTTAGTTGTATGTATGTCATAATAATGTATCGTCTTCCGACCTTTTGACCATTTGTAATATATTTGCTAACCCCTTCCAATCTATTTATTCAAGCGGTTCTCTGCCAGCTTTAAATGCAATTAATAATTTACTGCCAACAATTTTTTTAAATGTTGGTAGCCTAGAGTGCTGCCTCCACGAATTGCTCTTTCTTTATTGAACTTAGATAAAAATCCTGACTTTGAGGGCATTCCACCAATTTTACTTCAAAAGTGTTCGTATGCCTTTTCCGTTCCTCTATGTTTAGTGTTTAATTTGTTTTTGCAGACTGGTCAGTTTTTGAAGGTTTGGAAAGATTAATTTTTAATACCTATTTTTAAATCCGGATCGAGGAATTTAATTTCTGATTATCGTACAAATTGCAAAATTTCGACCATACCAACGCTGTTTTAAAAACTTATTTATGAGAAACTTACTCTTGTAAGCAAAAAGATACATCTCTGCGTTTCAACATGGATTTGTGGCTGATAGAACTGCCACTACAAATCTTTCAATATTTCGTCACACGGTCTTGAATGTCCTTGAGAAAGGGTTACGGTGTGAAGTAATTTATACGGATTTTGCTAACAGTGTAAACTACGTCTTACTAATTTCCAAACTTAATGCGTTTGGATTTCATTTCCATCTTCTTGAATGGATTCACTCATATCTTACGGATCGTATTCAATATGTTCGCATTAACGACGTACTGTCATCACCAGTGTATGTTACGTCTGGAGTCACACAGAACTGGGTCATCTGGGTCCTTTGATTTTTTTTCTGTTTATTATTGAAATTGCTAATTTATTTGTGAACTCCCATTGCTTAATGTTTGCCGATGATTTGAAAGTGTTCCGACCTATTCAGTCTGTGTATGATTGCATCCTTTTGCAGGAAGATTTTGGAAGATTTTATGTGGTGTCAGAATAAGGACCTTCGACTTAATGTTTCTAAGTGTCATAGCTTTTCGTTTTGTCGCAACCTTTCCCCAGTTTCATTTACGTACGTACTCTCCTTTATCCATTATCTCCTCAAAAAAAGGACCTGGGGATCATATTTGACAAAAAGACTTGATTTCTGTAAGCATATTGACTTTTTTGTTGCTAAAGGTAATTCAATGTTAGGCTTTATATTGCGGCATTCAAAGGGCTTTCAGGATCCTCATACTCTAAAATGTCTGTTCTTTGCATTTGTAAGGTATAATCTTAAATATTGTAGTATTCTATGGAATCCTTGTTATGAGGAACATTCTATTAGAATTGAAAAGATCCAGAAACCTTAAACATTTTGCATTTTGAAAACAACGCTGGAATATTGAAATGCCTACGTATGAGACAAGATGCAAACTATTTGGCATCTTACCTCTTTTTAAACGTAAACAATACTTTTCGCCTATGTTTATTCGGGATTTAATTAATAATCATATCGATTGCCCTCTACTTTTACCGTTAATTGGTTTCCTTGCTCCTTCAAGAATACTTAAAAATCATTTACTATTTGATGTTCCTTATCATAGGGTTAATTTTGGGTGTAATGAACCAAGTTCCAGGTGACTAAAAGATTGTAATAAGTTTAGCAGTCTATTTGATTTTGATCTTAGCAAGGACTCGTTTAAGAACAAACTTATTTTGGCGTTGGGCCTTGGTAGTAGAACTTAAGTATTTAAATGTTGTAATTAGGTAATCTATCGAGAACAGTGAATGTTTCCATTTGATGATAAAATTAAATAATTAAACATGGATGGTGAATACCACCGGCATATATTCTCGCGCAAGTTCTGGAAAATGTTAATGCACATGGTGCTAAAAGCCACCACTCCTTAGCGAGTCGATGGTTTTTAGCTTTCATCAAAACGTCTAGAGCAGAGCTAGGCGTGCTAGGGAAGGTTCCTGCGCACCCGAGACAAGCCGTTTTCGGAGGTAAGCCTCGTGTCTTGCCAAAAGTGTCTCACACTGCTGGAAAGTTGACAGTGCTTTATCGGTTCAACACTCTTGGACCATAGAAGTCATCGGAGAACGGGATGGTGACATCTTTAAGCACGATACCAGAAACTTTCATCCTTCTCGTGAAGAGAATAATCGCAGTTTTGAGCCCATTCCTAGTGGACCAAACAGCGATCATGTCATGACCAGCATTTGATTGTCCTTATTAACGCTAAATGATATGAAACTGAAAGATTTGCAGATATTTTTTGTATAATTTGTAATATTGAATATTTTTAGTATAATTTGTAGTATTTTTTCAGTATACTACTGATCATAACTTCAGCGATAAATGAATTCGTTAAATACATACATAAATGCTAAATAATATTTTTAACTTTCTCGTATACATTATTATACTAAAAAGAAAGTTATTGCGATCGTGCGCAAATTGTATTTGGAACAATTATGCTAGACGTGTTCAGTGTGTTAAATCACATCAAAATCGTATGTGTCGTTTTTAAGAAAATCAAATATTTGTAAGCCTAAAAAGTATTTAAATAAATTTGGTATGTTATCAAATGTTTTCATTTTGTTTGAGGCGATTCGAAAAGGCATTCGAAAGACATGTAGCGAGAAAGTTTCATATGACGCAGCCGTGCACTTTATTTATTGATGCTATCGCAACCGAAATTAATAAAAAATGGAAATAACACTACACGATTGCAGCAGTCCACAGCGCTGAATCTCTGCTGTAAGCATCAGAAAGTATTTACTAGTAAATATTCAAGTTTGTTTCTACGGACTTTAGAAATTCATAGTCAAAATATCATAATAAAAATATTTAGTTTGTACTCGTTTTTATACATACCGAATTAAGTATTTACTAAAAAAATTCATCCAAAGCTAGTAAATACTTTGTTCACCTATGATGGGCTTTATAGAGTAGAGATCTAAAGGATCTGACTCCTATGTTACTCAGTTTGTTTACAATTGCTTCGTCCGTCCGCATTTAGAGTATTTTCTGGAGTCCGTACTACAATATTCATTCAAATCAAATAGAATTCAACGTTATTTTATTTGATTTTCCTTACAGTTACTGTATTAAACTTCTGCAAATGATCTCAGCGGAGACTTAATAGTGATATACTTTTCTTAAAGCAGCATTTAATCGAGCATATACACGCCTCTGATCTGCTGTCTTCCATTGCCTTCAACTTCCATTGAGGTGATCACAACTTACGCTGTGTGGATCTTGGATCTTTTATTTAGTCATTTTCTTAGGACCAACTATGGCAGGAATGAGTCAATTGCTCACATGAGTGGAATTAATAATTCAAATATTTATGTGATTGATTTGCCTTTCTCTGCTTTCTGATCGTGGTAGTTGCTTGCAATAAGCGACAAAAATCTGATAGTGTGCATTAAAAATGAGAAGTCCGAAGCTGTTCAAATAACAAAAGAGCAAATTAGAAAGATGCTAAATAATAGTAGGGCAGAGGTTAATAAGAAGGCAGACCTTAAGGAAACAGGAAATAAGCCATTCATTTTTTTTTTGGGTTCTTAAATTCTGGTGAAAATCCATCTATCTCTCTCACTCCTGGTATGTATCGCTTTTTAAAGCTAATTATTATATATTTACTAACATTGTTTATACAAAGGAGTTATACCTGTGGGAGCAGATACTTCCATTCGGATACAAACGAAAAAGGAAGCTGATATACGTATTGCTGCCGAAGAAATTTAAGAATTACCGCGAGATTTGAGACTCAAATAAAAAAAAAATAAATAAAATAAATAATTTTATTTATTTTAACTCATGCACCAGGAAGAAATTAAAAAAAGAATGGAAAATGACAACGAAGAAAGGAATTCGTATCCTAGTTACCACCACCACTGAAAGTGAATTAACCTCCTTAAATTTATAAAGCCCGGAAAAAATTATTTTTATTTTTTATTGAAATATCATTTTATTTTTGGAACTCTGTTTTTACTTTTATTTTGGATTTATTTTTATTACTGTTTTTTTTGTATTAAGAATATACATATGTATGTTCAATACAGTTCTCTGAATTAAAGTTACATATTATTCCTGCTAATTCTGTTATCTTTATCTGCCCCATTCGTCGAAGTTGAAGTCCCTACACTGGCCATTAGTTCTTCATCACTTTGAATTGAAATCACGCCTTCTGGCAATTGGAAGTTATTGTTATCATTTAAATGCTTTGCAACAATTTGCAAACCGAAACATAACACATTATATTTGAAATATTTTCGGAATTGAGCCGTATGCAGTTATTTAGAATTGGAAATCTCCTCTCCACTTGGCCAAAATAACTTTTAATTATTACCCTCTCTTTTAAATGCAATTTATTGAATGCAGGAACCCCCCGAAATATTAAAGGTGGTCCACCCCAAATCAAATTTTTATTATTTTTCATGATTCAGCATTGAAAAAATGCATACAATTCTAAATTTTCACTCTTATACGATCAACCCCTGATTTTTAATCGCGATTTTTATATTATTCTGTTCCATCCACAAGACGGCAATCGAATATAATAATTGTAGTTTAATATAATTTTCATGTATAGTTCTATCTACCAATCAGTTATCCCCGCCAGGTGTATACCGTTGCCACCAGCAAACATCACGGGGAGGGGATGAGAACGAACCCGGCTTCCTTTCACTCACTCTCCGTATATACCGTTTTCTACCATTTTTTTTTATTTGTGTCTCGATCGTAGCAGTGACTATTATACGTATCATTTTAATTTTTCAGTGCAACTTTCAAGTTAATTTTATTTTCATAGTGAATTTCTCATTACTTAGTCTAATAGTCTAATATGTAAAATTTTCGCATCACAGTGTTAGTTTGATGAAATTTTACGTGTACATCTGGTAGGTCTGAGAAACGGTTTTTATCTACTTTTTATATCTCTCTAAGTGGGTTGTCCCAAACAAACTTAATTTTTTATTTTTTATGCGTATGCCGATAAAATCAACGCCTGCTTAAAAACATAAGCAAAGGCTACAGTCCGCTTGGAGCGAACAGTATGATACCCTATTCTATCCCTATGTACCTCAAGGAAAAAAAGCATTAGGAAGATGAAGGATAGCATTTTATTTCATTCTATGAAATTTAAAGAAAGAAAAATGTTTTTTTGTAAAAACGCCCCCAAAAAGTAAATAGTCTTAGATTTTGGTCCTGATCTTAAATATATATACCTTTAGGGGTCTGCGACGAATATTAAGGGGTGTTACAAACTATGTGTCAAAATTAATATACCCTTACGATAGGGTATAATCATCGCCACTGTGGCGTAATGCTGAAAAATTACAACTAAAAGTATATATCCGTGTTCAGATGCTTTAAGATCCATCCGAAATGAAACTGGATGCATAAAATTACTGAGCGATTTCTGCATAATCATTAATTCGCAAAATGCTCTCAGTGACCAGATATTTTCGGATTAACACACAATACATTAATCATGAGTGGCTGTCATAAAGAGCAATTTTAGCAGCAAAAAATGTGGACGTCAATAAATTAAATCTGAAGATACAAAGTTGTTGCCTGGGACTTGGTGACATACAAATCGATTGATACAGTTTGCGATGCCACCGAAGCTGTCAATTATGCAGCAAAGTTCTTAAACTCATTAGATTTACCAGGCATGCCGACACATAGTTTACAACTTAAGGTTGGATTTCAGTAATTTGAACCCACCACGACTGTGCAAAGGTACGCTACTAGTAATTAAAATTTGATGAAAAACATTATCGAAGCCATTATTTAAAATGTCAAATTCTGAGGTGAAAATATTTACTTCCACGGATCCCTATTAAAGCAACAAATGTGCCTATTCAATTATTATACGTGTTCAATTTCCAATTATGTTGGCATTTGCAATTACTATCAATAAATCTCAAGGCCAAACGAAGTCCGTTTGTGGCTTAAATTTGGGCACAACATGCTTTCCAGTTTGTTTGGATTAGCTAAAGATGGGATAACAAAAAAATTTGTACATTCTATTACGTTAAGGGATTGATAATGTAATTAGTAAACTTATTGTTATTATCGATATAGAATAAATTTTAATGAATGAGAAAATATGTTTAGTGTTTTTTTATTTTTATATTCCGTCATCATTCGCAGGGCTCCATGCCTCTTCCACTCATATAACACATCAAATATTTATTCATTTGTTTCTACTTAAATAATCTCTAGAAATAATTTATATAGCAAAACAACGTTTACTTGTATGGGGACTGTTTTGGTATATACAACACAAAACTCCACTATGTGCACTTTGTAGCCAGTATGTTTTTTGCACTGGGCCATCGAAATATAGTTTGTGCCAATTTTATGAAAAATCTTTCCGTTTAAGCGACAAAAAAATGTTATCTTCTTTTCCAAGGACTTTCTACACTGAAAAAAAGTATTGGTTGTCATATTGACAATCGGCGGTTGTTAACTGAAAATTTCCATATCGATGAACAAAGTTGTCGATATGATGAACATATTTAGAAACCCTAAACGCCATTTAACCGCCGAATTGTCAATATGAAGAACAGGCAGTTGTAATATTTTTTTACTTCAAATGATGAATCAAGTTGTAAGATTAACAATCGCTTTTGTCAATATGAAAACCAAAATAAGTTCGCTATTTAAATTTAAAAAAATGACAACCTCAGTTTTTATATCACGTTGTTAATATAAGATATTTTCTTTGGTAGTCATCATATTGAATATGAAAATTGGAACATTATTATGTCTTGAAACTGAAGCTTGTATAAACTTGATGATTATTTATCTTTTGACGGTGAAAGTGTTTCGTTGTTGCTAATTAAATAGAAGTTTTTCTATGTTATTAATTGTTATTAAAGTTATTTCTTATTTAAGAAAATAAGGAAGTTAACTTCTTCAGATAAGTGTATTTCCATAATTTAACTATAATTTTACAGATATGTAGGTACATATATATTTACTTATCTTAATATTATATATTTTCGTCTTTTTTCGTATTTACGTACGTATTATTATTTTTGCCATTTATTTAATAATCATAATATTTAAACTATTTTTAATCAATCTTTCATAACTTGTTTAGCGCTGTTATTGCTATTTTTCAAATAATAAGACAGAAAGTTGTAGGTACAATTTTATTTACATTGCATATAATTTAATTTGGCATTCGAATATTTCAATTCTAAATTCGAATCTACATATTGACAACTGCGGTTGTTGGCTCAAAAATAACAACTTTTTCTTCAATATGACGAACTTTGTTGTCAATATGACTTTGTACCTTTTTAGTTCAGTGTAGGACGCGATATGTTCATATGTAAAATGTAAAATAGCTGTTATTGCTATTTTTCAAATAATAAGACAGAAAGTTGTAGGTACAATTTTATTTACATTGCATATAATTTAAGTTGGCATTCGAATATTTCAATTCTAAATTCGAATCTATATATTGACAACTGCGGTTGTTGGCTCAAAAATAACAACTTTTTCTTCAATATGACGAACTTTGTTGTCAATATGACTTTGTACCTTTTTAGTTCAGTGTAGGACGCGATATGTTCATATGTAAAATTAAGAAATACGGTTTTAAATTTAAAAAGCAATAAATATTTTTTTGGAGTTCACCAAACACTTACGCCCTCGTACAAAATACCGTAATAATATACCCCAAAATGCAATATGAAATTAAAATCAATGCTTCTAAGCTTAGACTCTTCAATTTTTTTTAAGTGCATACATTTATCTCTATAAAATCGGTACTTAATGACTTAATTTTAGTTAATTTAGTTGCTGGTACATAGAATTACCGTCGGTAAACAAAGGATAAAAACTATTTATTCCTCATTCGTCAGACCTTATGTAGAGTATTCTTCTGTAATTTGGAATTCGTCAAATGCAGTTCACAAACTTAGATTCGAAAAAGTAAAAAAAAACCTTCAAAAGCTCCCTAATTATGGCAAAAAGTTCAAATTAGTTGGTCTGCAAGCCGAAAGCTTCAGAAGTAATGCAACTTCCGTCACGTTTATTGGCGATTATGTCGTTTTCGGTTGGTAAACCGGAAGACTTCCAGACTCTTCTGAAACTGTTCTTTTGGTACTGAAATGACAGTTCCTCTCCTGGAAAGAAGAGAAATTCGTTTCTGATTTTGAATTCAGAATCAAAACCAAAAGCTCTAACACATTAGAACACCATAAAGGTCATTGTCGATAAAAGTCCTTGATGCATTTAATATTTCTTCAATTTATCACATTAATTTACCAGAAATGATCTCTTTCTTCAGGAGATATCACGAAACGAAAACAAAAACATAAGGAAAGGCTACAGTCCGCTTGGGGCGAACAGTATGATACCCTATCCTTATCCCTATGTACCCCAAAGAAAAAAAGCATTAAGAAGATGATGGATAGCATTTTATTTCATTCTATGAAATTTATAGAAAATAAATAATTTTTTTGAAAAAACGCCCCCAAAAATTGGCCAAAAACTTTGTATGGGCAATATATTGCGAAAAATATTGGCAAAATATATTGTTAAACATTTTTTTTCGATTTCTATGAAAATTTTCGAAGAAAACAGCATTTTAGTGAAAAACGCCCACAAAAAGTAGGCGTGGCAAAAAATTTTATATGACAAATTTATAAAGGTGGGCAGTACCTACATATCTTGTGAAGGTTGTACAACTTTAGCTCTCTAACTTAAGCCTTAAAACGGTTTTTTCTAAATTGTGGGCGTGGCAGTGGGGGTATTCCAAAAATGTTTACACTTAACCATTTCGGAGCCATAGGGAATATGTGGTTCAAATTTCAGCTTCCTAGCTTAATTTTAAAGGCCTAAAAATTGCGTACGGACGGACGGACATTGCTAGTTAGTCTTAGGATTTGGTCCTGAACATAAATATATATACTTTTATGGGTCTACGACGAATATTAAGGGGTGTTACAAACTATGTGTCAAAATTAATATACCCTTAGGATAGGGTATAAAGACGAGCATTTTAAGCGATCTTAAATCGGATATTAACGCTACTCTTAATTCCCGTTTATCTACGATCGATGATCATCTTGCCTCTTTTCGCTCAGACCTAAATCGAGTGCTCCCTCCCATGAAGTCATTAACTCACTTCTCCTCGACTTAATTACCAAATTCAATGATGTCAACAACGATGTCGCCATTTTTAAAATAATTCTGAGCGATATTGCAAACGACGTTAGACTGACCTCAAATAAAATGGCCGCATAACGGAATTAATTAAGCCACAGCCCAGCACTATCTATAATACATCGATACTAACATAAATGATTGATTCTGCTGAACCGCCAATTGCATCTATTCCACAACCTACATCAACAACGATTTCCACACTATCAATTGAACCTCTGATCATCAAGCATTTTGGAACATTAACAGCATCTGAATGACAAAAAAGACTTGTCAAGCTAAGTACAGCCAACAACTTAGCCACTTTATTTTTCCTTAAAAGCTCTTCCAAGCACGCTGATGTCTCTTGAATCTCGCGGTTCTTCGAAAAGAAATTTGGAATCACCATCAGCAATTGCCAACATTTTTCAGTCCATCCACTACAAAGCCAGTCCAAATTTCAAACTCGACACTCGACAATGCATACTTGGCATTTTGATATAATTAACCCAACTACAAATTATTCGTCCAATCTCTCATCCAATCCCAGTTCTTTCACACTTCCCTCTTCAATTTGTTCCCTCCCTCTCCCCATTATTGATCCCCTTATACTCCTACTGCCAAACTAACTCAGCAAACCTTTGATAGCACAGAATCTAGGCTACGTGAAAAAACATATACGAGAACATAGATTCTTTCTTGCTTATCTTCATGATAAATCGGACACGGTCTTCTATGAGGGTAAAACCAAAACTAGCGTCATGGTTACAACAACAAGAATACATTTGATGGTAGCGACAGAAGATCTCTATTCTACAAATTGAGTTACATGGGAAGTTTCAACGAAGATTTTGGCTCTGATCAGAAGTTTGTACACAAACACAGTATCTTCTGTATAGGTGACCCAAGGCTAAGCTCAGGCTACTATGGGGTCACATGTGGCGGATGGTGATCGGCCTGCACACGTATAGGTAAGCTGTAAATAACCAATAAACAGTCCCCGACCAAGAGCGGCAGAGAAGGAGGGCGCGGCTTAAAAGGCCACAGGAACCCATGAGAACTTTCTGTAACAAGACGAGTCGGCACCGTCTTCAAAGTAAGTGCCACCCCATTCGGTGGCTACAGGGGACACATGCACAAAACATTGGCAATACCTGCATGTACGATGGTGAACCACGCAGCTTCTCTGTTTTGGGAATTATACCTGCCTACATACATATACTTACGTATATACTGTTTGTGCAAGTACAAACGGTCTTATTTGTCATCGACAGACTATTGCATCAAAACCGAGCTCAGTAAGGTTTTGATTATGGTGTACTGAAAATAGGTTGCAATTAAAGCTATGTGCGCCGACGTTTGTAGTATTCTGTTACCTGAGTAGGCAGGAGTGAAATCCGGTTGAAATGGCTTTCAGGCCAATTCTTGTCATCGACAGACTATTGCATCAAAACCGAGCTCAGTAAGGTTTTGATTATGGTGTACTGAAAATAGGTTGCAATTAAAGCTATGTGCGCCGACGTTTGTAGTATTCTGTTACCTGAGTAGGCAGGAGTGAAATCTGGTTGAAATGGCTTTCAGGCCAATTCTGCAAACGCCCTCGTCTCGTTAAAACCTTGGCAGGACTCAAAGAACGCTCGATGCCTCGTCGCCATTAAGTTGGTGGTGTAGGTCAAGATGTAACATTCCTTGTTTGGTTCTGCAACAACACCTTATAAGGGTCTGTGTCAACCCTTGCATGGCCTCACTGCTTGCAAAGACAACCATGGAATCCCTAGGTTACCATATACTCGGTCATTGATAACGGCTTTGAGTGAGGACCCAATCGAAATGAATACAACAAAAAAAAAATCAACTGAGGGAATATTATGGGATGAGAAAGGTAATGAGGAAAATCCCTTTCAAAGAAGTTCAAGGATGGTAGGTCACCAGACACCGCACCAGCACCCTTAGGGAGAAGCACAGTAATATTTCTGCAACAAAAGAGATGGTATTTGAACCAACCTCGCAGATACGAGCAGATACGTCAATTGTTGGAAATGCTAGAAGATGAGAAAAGGCGTTCAATACACCAACGATTAAAAGCAGATGCGATTAAAAGCATTAGGTCCTTATATGAGCTTTCTGCTATTCAACTGCAGGGTGAAAAAGCAAAAGAGTTGATAAGGAAAAACAACTCGTCAAAAACCTCTCCATGGCTGAAAAACGCTCAAGAACCTAAGAAAAGGCAGGGTCAAAGTGGCAAAACCCCAGAACCAAAGAGGACAAAAAAACATAAGGAAAGGCTGCAGTCCGCTTGGGGCGAACAGTATGATACCCTATCCTTATCCCTATGTACCCCAAAGAAAAAAAGCATTAAGAAGATGATGGATAGCATTTTATTTCATTCTATGAAATTTATAGAAAATAAATAATTTTTTTGAAAAAACGCCCCCAAAAATTGGCCAAAAACTTTGTATGGGCAATATATTGCGAAAAATATTGGCAAAATATATTGTTAAACATTTTTTTTCGATTTCTATGAAAATTTTCGAAGAAAACAGCATTTTAGTGAAAAACGCCCACAAAAAGTAGGCGTGGCAAAAAATTTTATATGACAAATTTATAAAGGTGGGCAGTACCTACATATCTTGTGAAGGTTGTACAACTTTAGCTCTCTAACTTAAGCCTTAAAACGGTTTTTTCTAAATTGTGGGCGTGGCAGTGGGCGTATTTTGAAAATTTTAACACTTTACCATTTCGGAACCCTAGGGAGTATATGTTCCAAATTTCAGGCTAGCATAACTCTAAAGGCCTCAAGAGTTGATACGGACGGACGGACGGACATTCCTAAAGAGTCTTAGATTTTGGTCCTGATCTTAAATATATATACTTTTGGGGGTCTGCGACGAATATTAAGGGGTGTTACATACTATGTGTCAAAATTAATATACCCTTAGGATAGGGTATAAAAACTAAATTTGTAAACATAAGGAAAGGCTACAGTCCGCTGGGGACGAACAGTATGATACCCTATCCATATCCCTATAAGCCCCAAAGAAAAAAGCATTAAGAAAATTTTATTTCATTCTATTAATTAAAATAAAAATTTTTTTTTTGAAAAAACGCCCCCCAAAAAGTGGGCGTGGCCAAAAACTTTGTATGGGCGATATGTTGGAAAAAAAATAGGGTAAATATCTTGTTAAAAAATTGTTGAAGAAAACAGCATTTTAGTAAAAAAAAAACGCCCACAAAAAGTGGGCGTTGCAAAAAGCTTATGACAAACTTATAAAGCAGTAGTGCCTTCACATATCTTGTGAAGGTTGTAACACTCTATCTCTCTAACCTTAGCTTTAAAACGATTTTTTCTAAATTGTGGGCGTGGCAGTGGGGGTATTCCAAAAATGTTTACACTTAACCATTTCGGAGCCATAGGGAATATGTGGTTCAAATTTCAGCTTCCTAGCTTAATTTTAAAGGCCTAAAAATTGCGTACGGACGGACGGACATTGCTAGTTAGTCTTAGGATTTGGTCCTGAACATAAATATATATACTTTTATGGGTCTACGACGAATATTAAGGGGTGTTACAAACTATGTGTCAAAATTAATATACCCTTAGGATAGGGTATAAAGACGAGCATTTTAAGCGATCTTAAATCGGATATTAACGCTACTCTTAATTCCCGTTTATCTACGATCGATGATCATCTTGCCTCTTTTCGCTCAGACCTAAATCGAGTGCTCCCTCCCATGAAGTCATTAACTCACTTCTCCTCGACTTAATTACCAAATTCAATGATGTCAACAACGATGTCGCCATTTTTAAAATAATTCTGAGCGATATTGCAAACGACGTTAGACTGACCTCAAATAAAATGGCCGCATAACGGAATTAATTAAGCCACAGCCCAGCACTATCTATAATACATCGATACTAACATAAATGCTTGATTCTGCTGAACCGCCAATTGCATCTATTCCACAACCTACATCAACAACGATTTCCACACTATCAATTGAACCTCTGATCATCAAGCATTTTGGAACATTAACAGCATCTGAATGACAAAAAAGACTTGTCAAGCTAAGTACAGCCAACAACTTAGCCACTTTATTTTTCCTTAAAAGCTCTTCCAAGCACGCTGATGTCTCTTGAATCTCGCGGTTCTTCGAAAAGAAATTTGGAATCACCATCAGCAATTGCCAACATTTTTCAGTCCATCCACTACAAAGCCAGTCCAAATTTCAAACTCGACACTCGACAATGCATACTTGGCATTTTGATATAATTAACCCAACTACAAATTATTCGTCCAATCTCTCATCCAATCCCAGTTCTTTCACACTTCCCTCTTCAATTTGTTCCCTCCCTCTCCCCATTATTGATCCCCTTATACTCCTACTGCCAAACTAACTCAGCAAACCTTTGATAGCACAGAATCTAGGCTACGTGAAAAAACATATACGAGAACATAGATTCTTTCTTGCTTATCTTCATGATTAATTTGGACACGGTCTTCTATGAGGGTAAAACCAAAACTAGCGTCATGGTTACAACAACAAGAATACATTTGATGGTAGCGACAGAAGATCTCTATTCTACAAATTGAGTTACATGGGAAGTTTCAACGAAGATTTTGGCTCTGATCAGAAGTTTGTACACAAACACAGTATCTTCTGTATAGGTGACCCAAGGCTAAGCTCAGGCTACTATGGGGTCACATGTGGCGGATGGTGATCGGCCTGCACACGTATAGGTAAGCTGTAAATAACCAATAAACAGTCCCCGACCAAGAGCGGCAGAGAAGGAGGGCGCGGCTTAAAAGGCCACAGGAACCCATGAGAACTTTCTGTAACAAGACGAGTCGGCACCGTCTTCAAAGTAAGTGCCACCCCATTCGGTGGCTACAGGGGACACATGCACAAAACATTGGCAATACCTGCATGTACGATGGTGAACCACGCAGCTTCTCTGTTTTGGGAATTATACCTGCCTACATACATATACTTACGTATATACTGTTTGTGCAAGTACAAACGGTCTTATTTGTCATCGACAGACTATTGCATCAAAACCGAGCTCAGTAAGGTTTTGATTATGGTGTACTGAAAATAGGTTGCAATTAAAGCTATGTGCGCCGACGTTTGTAGTATTCTGTTACCTGAGTAGGCAGGAGTGAAATCCGGTTGAAATGGCTTTCAGGCCAATTCTTGTCATCGACAGACTATTGCATCAAAACCGAGCTCAGTAAGGTTTTGATTATGGTGTACTGAAAATAGGTTGCAATTAAAGCTATGTGCGCCGACGTTTGTAGTATTCTGTTACCTGAGTAGGCAGGAGTGAAATCTGGTTGAAATGGCTTTCAGGCCAATTCTGCAAACGCCCTCGTCTCGTTAAAACCTTGGCAGGACTCAAAGAACGCTCGATGCCTCGTCGCCATTAAGTTGGTGGTGTAGGTCAAGATGTAACATTCCTTGTTTGGTTCTGCAACAACACCTTATAAGGGTCTGTGTCAACCCTTGCATGGCCTCACTGCTTGCAAAGACAACCATGGAATCCCTAGGTTACCATATACTCGGTCATTGATAACGGCTTTGAGTGAGGACCCAATCGAAATGAATACAACAAAAAAAAAATCAACTGAGGGAATATTATGGGATGAGAAAGGTAATGAGGAAAATCCCTTTCAAAGAAGTTCAAGGATGGTAGGTCACCAGACACCGCACCAGCACCCTTAGGGAGAAGCACAGTAATATTTCTGCAACAAAAGAGATGGTATTTGAACCAACCTCGCAGATACGAGCAGATACGTCAATTGTTGGAAATGCTAGAAGATGAGAAAAGGCGTTCAATACACCAACGATTAAAAGCAGATGCGATTAAAAGCATTAGGTCCTTATATGAGCTTTCTGCTATTCAACTGCAGGGTGAAAAAGCAAAAGAGTTGATAAGGAAAAACAACTCGTCAAAAACCTCTCCATGGCTGAAAAACGCTCAAGAACCTAAGAAAAGGCAGGGTCAAAGTGGCAAAACCCCAGAACCAAAGAGGACAAAAAAACATAAGGAAAGGCTGCAGTCCGCTTGGGGCGAACAGTATGATACCCTATCCTTATCCCTATGTACCCCAAAGAAAAAAAGCATTAAGAAGATGATGGATAGCATTTTATTTCATTCTATGAAATTTATAGAAAATAAATAATTTTTTTGAAAAAACGCCCCCAAAAATTGGCCAAAAACTTTGTATGGGCAATATATTGCGAAAAATATTGGCAAAATATATTGTTAAACATTTTTTTTCGATTTCTATGAAAATTTTCGAAGAAAACAGCATTTTAGTGAAAAACGCCCACAAAAAGTAGGCGTGGCAAAAAATTTTATATGACAAATTTATAAAGGTGGGCAGTACCTACATATCTTGTGAAGGTTGTACAACTTTAGCTCTCTAACTTAAGCCTTAAAACGGTTTTTTCTAAATTGTGGGCGTGGCAGTGGGCGTATTTTGAAAATTTTAACACTTTACCATTTCGGAACCCTAGGGAGTATATGTTCCAAATTTCAGGCTAGCATAACTCTAAAGGCCTCAAGAGTTGATACGGACGGACGGACGGACATTCCTAAAGAGTCTTAGATTTTGGTCCTGATCTTAAATATATATACTTTTGGGGGTCTGCGACGAATATTAAGGGGTGTTACATACTATGTGTCAAAATTAATATACCCTTAGGATAGGGTATAAAAACTAAATTTGTAAACATAAGGAAAGGCTACAGTCCGCTGGGGACGAACAGTATGATACCCTATCCATATCCCTATAAGCCCCAAAGAAAAAAGCATTAAGAAAATTTTATTTCATTCTATTAATTAAAATAAAAATTTTTTTTTTGAAAAAACGCCCCCCAAAAAGTGGGCGTGGCCAAAAACTTTGTATGGGCGATATGTTGGAAAAAAAATAGGGTAAATATCTTGTTAAAAAATTGTTGAAGAAAACAGCATTTTAGTAAAAAAAAAACGCCCACAAAAAGTGGGCGTTGCAAAAAGCTTATGACAAACTTATAAAGCAGTAGTGCCTTCACATATCTTGTGAAGGTTGTAACACTCTATCTCTCTAACCTTAGCTTTAAAACGATTTTTTCTAAATTGTGGGCGTGGCAGTGGGGGTATTCCAAAAATGTTTACACTTAACCATTTCGGAGCCATAGGGAATATGTGGTTCAAATTTCAGCTTCCTAGCTTAATTTTAAAGGCCTAAAAATTGCGTACGGACGGACGGACATTGCTAGTTAGTCTTAGGATTTGGTCCTGAACATAAATATATATACTTTTATGGGTCTACGACGAATATTAAGGGGTGTTACAAACTATGTGTCAAAATTAATATACCCTTAGGATAGGGTATAAAGACGAGCATTTTAAGCGATCTTAAATCGGATATTAACGCTACTCTTAATTCCCGTTTATCTACGATCGATGATCATCTTGCCTCTTTTCGCTCAGACCTAAATCGAGTGCTCCCTCCCATGAAGTCATTAACTCACTTCTCCTCGACTTAATTACCAAATTCAATGATGTCAACAACGATGTCGCCATTTTTAAAATAATTCTGAGCGATATTGCAAACGACGTTAGACTGACCTCAAATAAAATGGCCGCATAACGGAATTAATTAAGCCACAGCCCAGCACTATCTATAATACATCGATACTAACATAAATGCTTGATTCTGCTGAACCGCCAATTGCATCTATTCCACAACCTACATCAACAACGATTTCCACACTATCAATTGAACCTCTGATCATCAAGCATTTTGGAACATTAACAGCATCTGAATGACAAAAAAGACTTGTCAAGCTAAGTACAGCCAACAACTTAGCCACTTTATTTTTCCTTAAAAGCTCTTCCAAGCACGCTGATGTCTCTTGAATCTCGCGGTTCTTCGAAAAGAAATTTGGAATCACCATCAGCAATTGCCAACATTTTTCAGTCCATCCACTACAAAGCCAGTCCAAATTTCAAACTCGACACTCGACAATGCATACTTGGCATTTTGATATAATTAACCCAACTACAAATTATTCGTCCAATCTCTCATCCAATCCCAGTTCTTTCACACTTCCCTCTTCAATTTGTTCCCTCCCTCTCCCCATTATTGATCCCCTTATACTCCTACTGCCAAACTAACTCAGCAAACCTTTGATAGCACAGAATCTAGGCTACGTGAAAAAACATATACGAGAACATAGATTCTTTCTTGCTTATCTTCATGATTAATTTGGACACGGTCTTCTATGAGGGTAAAACCAAAACTAGCGTCATGGTTACAACAACAAGAATACATTTGATGGTAGCGACAGAAGATCTCTATTCTACAAATTGAGTTACATGGGAAGTTTCAACGAAGATTTTGGCTCTGATCAGAAGTTTGTACACAAACACAGTATCTTCTGTATAGGTGACCCAAGGCTAAGCTCAGGCTACTATGGGGTCACATGTGGCGGATGGTGATCGGCCTGCACACGTATAGGTAAGCTGTAAATAACCAATAAACAGTCCCCGACCAAGAGCGGCAGAGAAGGAGGGCGCGGCTTAAAAGGCCACAGGAACCCATGAGAACTTTCTGTAACAAGACGAGTCGGCACCGTCTTCAAAGTAAGTGCCACCCCATTCGGTGGCTACAGGGGACACATGCACAAAACATTGGCAATACCTGCATGTACGATGGTGAACCACGCAGCTTCTCTGTTTTGGGAATTATACCTGCCTACATACATATACTTACGTATATACTGTTTGTGCAAGTACAAACGGTCTTATTTGTCATCGACAGACTATTGCATCAAAACCGAGCTCAGTAAGGTTTTGATTATGGTGTACTGAAAATAGGTTGCAATTAAAGCTATGTGCGCCGACGTTTGTAGTATTCTGTTACCTGAGTAGGCAGGAGTGAAATCCGGTTGAAATGGCTTTCAGGCCAATTCTTGTCATCGACAGACTATTGCATCAAAACCGAGCTCAGTAAGGTTTTGATTATGGTGTACTGAAAATAGGTTGCAATTAAAGCTATGTGCGCCGACGTTTGTAGTATTCTGTTACCTGAGTAGGCAGGAGTGAAATCTGGTTGAAATGGCTTTCAGGCCAATTCTGCAAACGCCCTCGTCTCGTTAAAACCTTGGCAGGACTCAAAGAACGCTCGATGCCTCGTCGCCATTAAGTTGGTGGTGTAGGTCAAGATGTAACATTCCTTGTTTGGTTCTGCAACAACACCTTATAAGGGTCTGTGTCAACCCTTGCATGGCCTCACTATTTGCAAAGACAACCATGGAATCCCTAGGTTACCATATACTCGGTCATTGATAACGGCTTTGAGTGAGGACCCAATCGAAATGAATACAACAAAAAAAAAATCAACTGAGGGAATATTATGGGATGAGAAAGGTAATGAGGAAAATCCCTTTCAAAGAAGTTCAAGGATGGTAGGTCACCAGACACCGCACCAGCACCCTTAGGGAGAAGCACAGTAATATTTCTGCAACAAAAGAGATGGTATTTGAACCAACCTCGCAGATACGAGCAGATACGTCAATTGTTGGAAATGCTAGAAGATGAGAAAAGGCGTTCAATACACCAACGATTAAAAGCAGATGCGATTAAAAGCATTAGGTCCTTATATGAGCTTTCTGCTATTCAACTGCAGGGTGAAAAAGCAAAAGAGTTGATAAGGAAAAACAACTCGTCAAAAACCTCTCCATGGCTGAAAAACGCTCAAGAACCTAAGAAAAGGCAGGGTCAAAGTGGCAAAACCCCAGAACCAAAGAGGACAAAAAAACATAAGGAAAGGCTGCAGTCCGCTTGGGGCGAACAGTATGATACCCTATCCTTATCCCTATGTACCCCAAAGAAAAAAAGCATTAAGAAGATGATGGATAGCATTTTATTTCATTCTATGAAATTTATAGAAAATAAATAATTTTTTTGAAAAAACGCCCCCAAAAATTGGCCAAAAACTTTGTATGGACGATATATTGCAAAATATATTGGCTAAATAAATTGTTAAACATTTTTTTCCGATTTCTATGAAAATTTTCGAAGAAAACACCATTTTAGTGAAAAACGCCCATCAAAATTAGGCGTGGCAAAAAACTTTATATGACAAATTTATAAAGGGGGACAGTACCTACATATCTTGTGCAGGTTGTAATACTCTAGCCCTCTAACTTTAGCCTTAAAACGGGTTTTTCTAAACTGTGGGCACTTTACCATTTCGGAGCCCTAGGGAGTATATATTCTAAATTTTAGCTTCCTAGCAAAACTTTAAAGGCCTCAAAAGGCCCTTAGATTTTGGTCCTGATCATAAATATATACACTTTTAGGGGTCTGCGACGAATATTTAGGGGTGTTACAAACTATGCGTCAAAATTAATATACCCTTAGGATAGGGTATAAAAAACCCCCAGGCGGAAGAGTCGTAACTAAAAGAAAATAATACTGGAAACACAACTCCAAGGATCAAGGAGTAAAACACCGTCATTCCGACAAAGCAGAAGCCAAACGATGGCGGGCAGTCGAGAAAAACAAAGAAGGAGACTAACCAAAGGAAGGTAGAGGTGAAAAGAAGTAAGCCGGACGCGTTCGTCATCGAAGCAAGTGAAGGACTTTCGTACGCGAAGATAATTCGTAGCGTAATGGCCCCAAACTAGAAGCTATTGGAAAAGCGGTATCCAGGATAAGAAGGACCCAGGAAGGAGAGCTCCTAATACAGCTCAAGGAAACTGGAAATAAGACGGAAGAGTTTGAAACTGCCATTGGCGAGGTTTTAGAAGTGTAAGGGCACTCACACATCGCACTACCATCCAGCTGCAAGACATCGACGATGTCACCGGGAAGGAGGACATTTGCTAGGCAATAAGGACTCAACTCGGGGTTAATATACAGCCAGAAGACATACTATCCTTGCTAAAAGCGTATGGTGGAACCCAAACAGCAACGATTGGTCTTTCCGTCGGATTGGCAAAGAAACTGTTGGATGCAGGAAAGGTAAATATTGTATGGGTCATTTGTCGCATTCGACAGCGAATGCTTCATCAAAAAATGCTTCAAATGTCTTGAATTCGGGCATATAGCCAACCATTGCAAAAGTAGCGAGGACCGCTCCATTCTATGTACAAGGTGTGGAACAGAAGGCCACATAGCAAAGAACTGCGATAAAGAGCCATCATGCATGTTCTGTAGAAAAGAACACCCAAAAGATTCGAAGCATGTAGCCGGAAGCAGCAAGTGTCTGGTTTATAGGAAGGCCATCACCAGCAAAACAAGATGAAGATAATACAGATTAACTTAAATCACTGTAGAATTGCACAGGATATCCTGACACAAACAGCTAGAGAAGAAAAAGCGGACGTCATCTTGATAAGTGAACCGTATAAAACTCTTGACAGTAATATGACAAAACATGCTGCCATATGGATATGCGAATGGCATGCCCTTCAAGAAACCAACGGACTTACGGAGGGCTTTGTACGGGCCAAAATAAATGGCATACATTTCTACAGCTGCTATGCACGTCCAAGCTGAACAATGAACAAGTACCAGGCAATGCTAGACAACCTATCCGCCGAGCCCCGGTGGTTATCGGCGGCAACTTTAATGTATGGGCAACAGAGTGGGGTAGCAGACGTATGAACGACAGGGGACGTAGCCTGCTAGAAAGTTTTGCAGCTCTTAACATAGGCATTGCAAACCAAGGTTGTGCAAACGTAAAGCAGGAACGGGCTCGATTATTGACATCACGCTCGTAAGCAACTCCCATTTGCGAAATATAAAATGGCGAGTCAGCGAGGAATATACGCACAGCGACCACCTGGCAATAATTTTTGAGGCGAAGGAAAAAAATACCGTGCAACGCGCTAACTGAACGGGCCCAAAATGAAAGGACACGCATTTCGATCTCGGCGCGTTCAATGAAATGATAAATACCGGTAACATAATTCGAAGCGGGACAGCTGAAGCCTGTATGCAATAACTTGTCCGCATTGCGTGCGATGCACCAATGCCCAGAAGAACGGGTACTAGAGGAGGAACTCCATGCTACTGGTAGAATGAGGAAATAAAAAAGCTTAGAGCAAAGTGCTTAAAAGCCCGACGCAAAGTACAAAGATCTAGGGGCAGAGATCGCTTTGAGAAACACCTTAGTGGTTTTAAAATAGCAAGACGCGACCTGAAAAGGGCAATCAAAGAGAGCAAGACAAGATGTTTTAAAATACTTTGTGAAGAAGCCGACATAAACCCCTGGGGTGCAGCATACAGGATCATGACTAAGATAAAGGGCAGCAGGTCGCCGCAAATAGTGCAAATCCGCAAATCCGTACTTGGCCCACTCCTATGGAACATTATGTATGACGGAGTGTTAAGGCTTATGTTGCCGCAAGGAGTTCAAGTAGTCGGATTTGCAGACGACATCGCCATCGTTACGGTGGCAAAAGAAATAAAGGAGACAGAGTCAGTTACAAATGAAGCAATTATTCGCATCAAAGAGTGGTTAGTATCCGCCTTGCTAGAATTAGCGGACCACAAAACGGAAGCCGTCTTAATTACCAGTAGAAGAATTGTGGAATACGCCAATATACGGGTGCGACATCAAATAGTCCGATCGAAAGAATCGATCAAATACCTGGGAATAGGACTTGATAACAGATTACAGTTCAAAGCGCATATAGAGTACTCCAGTAATAGGATTCTAATGCTGCAAGGAACACTTTCGAGGATACTACCCAAGATTGCTGAACCTGGATATTCTAGGAGGATTCTCCTATCTAGAGTAGTCAGCTCAGTCCTCTTATACGCTTCTCCGGTTTCGACGGGGGCACTCGCCATAAAAGCAAATAAGAGGAAACTGTCATCCGCATACAGACTCAGTACATTAAGAGCGATCTGTGGATTTCAAACAATCTCGGATGAAGCAGCCTTTGTGATAGCACGAATGGTTCCGATCGACATTCTCGCACACGAGATGTTGAGAATTTATAATAGAAGGACCCCAGGGCGACAGGATGCAGGTGAAATTGCGTGAATAAAAGGAGAGGAGCGAGCGGCTTCAGCAGCCCTCTGGCAAGCCAGGTGGGATAATAGTTCAAAAAGCAGATGGATCTATAAGTCGATCACAAATATCGGAACCTGGACAAAACGAACACATGGGAATAACAACTACCACCTTACGCAGTTCCTGTCTGGTCACGAGGAAAAAGATACGGAGCACACCATCCAACACTAATCATACACCGAATGTTGTAGTCGTAGGAAAATTGGATGGAAATCGGCACACTTGTGATAATTGTGCAAAACGAGCATAGAAGAATAGAAAGAATTAGACGAGCTGAAGAAGCAAGTACAAAAAGAATAGCAAGTACAAAAGAAATATCTAGGAATAATTAAAACACCGGGACTTTCATTAATGGCGCAGCTTACAGAAAGAGAAGCAAAGGCAAACATTTCTTAAATAGCATCTGAAAAAATTTCATCGGAGTGAAGGAGCTAAAGCTTTCAGCGAAATCCAAATTATTCAAAGCTGTGTCGAGAACTATATTTTGCTATGCGTATGGAGATTTTCAAATTTTGACGCCGTTGATAAAGTGTAGCGACATTTTATTAGAAGAAGATTTGGTTTCCCTGATTTCACCCCAAATTTCGTACTTTGAAACAGGAGTTCTAAGAAGCCACGTGGAATATGTTAAAAAAAACACCTTAAACACATTCTCTCAAAGTAGATAATATATAAAAAATGTATACTGGTTTTATCAAAAAAAAAATTAGCAAAACAATATATTATTATTATTTATTGATCTTATTTGCTCTAAATTTTTTTTTTATAATATACGCGCACTATAGGGACTTTGGATACCCTTATAATGACACAGTGCGGGTATTTAGGAAATGTTTGTACATGTTTGTTAACTATAATGCGTTAGCTTGGAAAGAAGTTAAAGTGATCGTTACACCTGGCAAAAGATTTCAGACCAATAAGTTTGCCATCATTCACACTGAAAACCCTACAACGTTTATTGGGTACTAATAAAATGTACCAATGGTTTTTTGACCGAGTCGCAACACGCATACATAAAGGGCAAATCTGTTCAACCAGCCCTGCACTAGGTGGTGGAAAAAATATAAAAGAGTCTACACTTCGGTGAGTTTGCGATTGTGGCCTTTCTTGACATAGAAGGAGACTTCTACATCGTGGATTGAAGCGCCATAAGAAGCGCTCTGGTGGACGCAAAAATTGACCAGGAAACTACCAACTGGGTTTGCAAAATGCAGGTAGGAAAATAAACTGTTCTATTGGACAAAGCGTAGTCAGAATGTTATATAAACCCAGCCGTGGGTTCTGGTTATTAATAACAAAACAATATATTATTATTATTTATTGATCTTATTTGCTCTAAATTTTTTTTTTATAATATACGCGCACTATAGGGACTTTGGATACCCTTATAATGACACAGTGCGGGTATTTAGGAAATGTTTGTACATGTTTGTTAACTATAATGCGTTAGCTTGGAAAGAAGTTAAAGTGATCGTTACACCTGGCAAAAGATTTCAGACCAATAAGTTTGCCATCATTCACACTGAAAACCCTACAACGTTTATTGGGTACTAATAAAATGTACCAATGGTTTTTTGACCGAGTCGCAACACGCATACATAAAGGGCAAATCTGTTCAACCAGCCCTGCACTAGGTGGTGGAAAAAATATAAAAGAGTCTACACTTCGGTGAGTTTGCGATTGTGGCCTTTCTTGACATAGAAGGAGACTTCTACATCGTGGATTGAAGCGCCATAAGAAGCGCTCTGGTGGACGCAAAAATTGACCAGGAAACTACCAACTGGGTTTGCAAAATGCAGGTAGGAAAATAAACTGTTCTATTGGACAAAGCGTAGTCAGAATGTTATATAAACCCAGCCGTGGGTTCTGGTTATTAATAACATCCTAAAAAGCTTAGGACAATGGATATAAGTGCCACGGCATATGCAGATGAAGTGGCCATAATAGTACAGGGAAAATATTTATATACCTTAAGTGATGTCATGGATGTAGCCATGAGGAAGATCGGCACTTGGGCAGAAAGCTGCAGTCTCACTGCAAACTTTTCAAAGACGGAACTGGTTCCTTTCACAAGAAAATACAAGATATCACAATTCAAGCTCCCAAGATGCAATGGAGTATAACTGTCCGAATAGAGCGAAGTATCTGGGCGTAGTTGTAGATAGAATGTTGAATTGGAATCTTAAAGTTGCGGAAGGAATTAAAACGGCTTATAATGCTCGTTTTATCTTCAAAATATAAGGAAGGCTACAGTCCGCTTGAGGCGAAAAGTAACCCTATCGATATCCCTATATGCCCCAAAGAAAAAAGCATTAAGAAGTTTATGGATAGCATTTTATTTCATTCTATGAAATTTATAAAAAAAAATTAATTGGAATCTTAAAGTTGCGGAAAGAATTAAAAAGGCTTATAATGCTCTTTTTATCTGCAAAATATAAGGAAAGGCTACAGTCCGCTTGAGGCGAAAAGAACCCTATCCATATCCCTATATGCCCCAAAGATGATGGATACCATTTTATTTCATTCTATGAAATTTATAAAAAAAATGTATTTTTGAAAAAACGTCAAAAAGTGTGCGTAATCAAAAACTTTGTATGGACGATATATATTGGAAAAAATATTGGCTAAATATTTTTTGTGGTTCCTTTGAACATTTTTGAAGAAAACAGCATTTAAGTGAAAAACGCCCACAAGAAGTAGGCGTGGCAAAAAACTTTATATGACAAACTTTTAAAGGAGGGCTTACATATCTTGTGAAGGTTGTAACACTCTATCGCTCTAACCTTAGCTAGAAAAAATTTCATCGGAGTGAAGGAGCTAAAGCTTTCAGCGAAATCCAAATTATTCAAAGCTGTGTCGAGAACTATATTTTGCTATGCGTATGGAGATTTTCAAATTTTGACGCCGTTGATAAAGTGTAGCGACATTTTATTAGAAGAAGATTTGGTTTCCCTGATTTCACCCCAAATTTCGTACTTTGAAACAGGAGTTCTAAGAAGCTACGTGGAATATGTTAAAAAAAACACCTTAAACACATTCTCTCAAAGTAGATAATATATAAAAAATGTATACTGGTTTTATCAAAAAAAAATTAGCAAAACAATATATTATTATTATTTATTGATCTTATTGGCTCTAAATTTTTTTTTTATAATATACGCGCACTATAGGGACTTTGGATACCCTTATAATGACACAGTGCGGGTATTTAGGAAATGTTTGTACATGTTTGTTAACTATAATGCGTTAGGCGTGGCAAAAAACTTTATATGACAAACTTTTAAAGGAGGGCTTACATATCTTGTGAAGGTTGTAACACTCTATCGCTCTAACCTTAGCTTAAAAACGGGTTTGTATAAATTGTGGGCATGGCAGTGGTCGTATTTAAAAAAATTGATAGAATACACTTAACCATTTCGGAGACCTAGGGAATATGTGGTCCAAATTTCAGCTTCCTAGCTTAATTTTAAAGGCCTAAAAATTTCGTACGGACGAACGGACATTGCTAAATATTTTCAGGTTTTCGTCCATCATATATACATATACTTTTAGGGGTCTACAATGAATATTAAGGGGTGTTACAAACTATGTAAAATTAATATACCCTTAGGATAGGTTATAAAGAACAGTGGGAACAATTTGGGGCTTAAGACCTACTATGGTGCACAGGCTGTTTATGTTGGTGGTGAGGCCCATACTGACATATGGCGCACTAGTACGGTGGGAAGCAACAGATAAGAGCAGATAAGAACCTATCGTTATATGCGGCAATTTAGCGGCGCGGCGGTTTTAAGAACGGTTTGTATAGCCATTACGGATGCGCATAAACAGAAACACTGGCTGGCAATGGTGCAATACGAATGACTTTTTGCGTCACTTTAAGAGTAGTAGCTTCGAAGCTGCTGCCAGGAAATCCAATCATAACGGATGAAATTACCCCCCTGGTCGACTTCGACATTCTTGATCTTATATATGATCTTATATATCCGGATAGGGGGAATTGGCAAAGAGCTGCAATTATCAAATCAAACGAAATTGCAATTTTTGCAGATGGTTCGAAAACGTCGGAGGGGCTGAGATGTTCTTAAAAGTTGCAGAACTAAGAGTTTCTATAAGACCACCGGCTACAAGCAGCGTTTTTCAATCAGAGGTTTTGGCTGTCCTCAAAGCGGCTGAGCAAACGCAGATGAGATCAATATCCGTTTTTTGAATCCTGCCCAGCTCCAAATATGTTATTGGTGCACCAGACCAGATATGGGCGTTGTACTCAAGTTTAGGGCCACAACCACATCGGTGAATATAATGGTTAAACTTTTTAGGGACTGGGTGGACAAATCCGGTTTTAATATTCTCGGAAACAGCCCCGAAGAATATGACAGATAGAAAAGCTTACGCAGTGGTTTGGCCAGCGTAGAAGAACACCTCTTCAGAACGATAAGGGATATCCCATCTGGACCTGCGGATTTGTATATATTAAGATCTTGAAGTGCACCACTGTACAAGTGCGAAAATGGATTGCTGCCATAGATAATTCCACGCTCGAGTACAGGTGGAGACAAAGTACAATCTGGGAGCGTAGCGGCAAATGAGCAGCAAGCAGATTGACTTTTTTCAAAGTGCTGACAGCTGGAATGTCATTGTAAATGAGTGTCGAGATAGATGAAGAGGCCGAGTTCTTAATGTTTTAATTTGGCACGATTAAAATGTCTATTTCAGTAATTTCTGTCTCGTTTTAGCTTTTTTCGGCCTTCCTCAGTTGGGTTGGCCTAACCCTAAACGAGCTAAAACTTACCCTAGCCCTGATAGCTTCTTTACAGCTCCAGTTACAACACGCGTTTTCCTCAGGTTTGATACTCTCTATCCTGTTAGGGATAAAGCGTTTCGTACCAAGTTGAATTATATTTGTTATCATATCGGCAGCGGCATCCAGAGATAAACAATCTATCTATGTCGACATATTTTGTGTTGTCGTTTGGGTGATACAAGTAGAGATACTTTTTTCAATTGCCTTTTTTGACAGATCACGTGTGAGTCATGTCATGCTGTCATGTTATTTTTATTTAGTATTGTTGGCTATATATAATGTTGGATATATATATATGTATAATGGAAAGACTTACGCGTGAACAACGTTTACAAATTGCTCAACTTTATTATGAAAATTCTCGTTCTATGAGGAATGTGTTTCGTGCACTTCGCTCAACTTATGGTCAACATAATCGGACTACTGAGCGTACTATTCGCAACACCATACCCATTTTGAGACCCAGCATTCATTATTGGATAATATTCGACCGAATAGACCACGTCCAGCACGCTGTGAAGAAAATATAGCGGCCGTAGCTGAGAGTGTACACGAAGACCGTAGAGAGTCGATTCGGCGCCGTTCGCAGCAACTCGGACTGACGTATGGAACGACTTGGCGCATTTTACGTCAAGATCTTAAATTGAAAGCGTACAAAATACAGCTTGTGCAAGAACTGAAGCCGCTCGACCTTCCCAAGTGAAATCGCTTCGCTCTATGGGCTCTTGAAAAGTTCCAAGAAGATCCGACGTTTTCGAGGCAAATTTTGTTTAGCGATGAGGCCCATTTCTGGCTCAATGGGTATGTAAACAAACAAAATTGCCGCATTTGGGAGGAAGAGCAACCTGAAGAGATTGAGAACTGCCACTTCATCCAGAAAAAACAACGGTTTGGTGTGGTTTGTGGGCCGGTGGAATCATCGGTCCATAATTCTTTAAAAATTATGCCGGTGCGAACGTAACCGTCAATGGCGAGCGTTATCGTGCCATGATAACCGACTATTTGATGCCTAAAATTGAAGCTCGTGATCTCGGCGACATTTGGTTTCAGCAAGACGGCGCCACTTCCCACACATCGCATCAATCAATGGACTTATTGTGAGAACATTTCGGTGAGCACATAATTTCACGTTTTGGGCCGGTCGATTGGCCACCAAGATCGTTTGATATCACACCGTTAGACTTTTTCCTGTGGGGATATGTAAAGTCAAAAGCTTATGCCGACAAACCCGCTTCGATTCAGGCCTTGGAGGAAAACATCACGCGTGTCATTCGCCAGTTACCAGTCGAAATGCTCGAACGAGTGATCGAAAATTGGACTCAACGGATGAACCATCTGCGACGTAGCAACGGCCAACATTTGATACATATAATCTTCAAAAAATAAATGCCAAAGAATGTTCTTTCAAGTGATAATAAACATTCTCCATTAAATTTAAATTTTCTGTGTTTTTTTTTTCTTTAAAAAAGTAGGGAACCTCGAAATGGATCACCCTTTATTTCCTTAAAAAATAGTTTCTATTACTTTCAATGCTGCATCTTTGTGATATCATTAAAAATGTAAGCACTCTGTCAAAAGGATTAAACTTCGAAGATGAAAAAAACCCCATGATAGCTTTCAAAATAGTAATCAAAATTAACAAAATGCCTATAAGTGTTTTTCCGGACACATCTTTCCATGACATAATTACTTACTTTACGGAGTGGGGGTTTTTCCACCTTCCCTATACGAACTCAGATCAATTGTATTCCACTGCTTAAGCAATTTACGAATCGCGATAACTGTGATATCTATCTACATACTACAAAAAAATTGGGGAATTTTGTGCCACAAACAATAACAAAGAAACTAAACTTTACACAAATACAAGGAGATGGAAATAGTTTCTGATTTATAGAGAATTTTTGGACACTTAAACAACAAGCCCACGCATCATCAACATCCACCACCATCTCCAGTATCTTCCTCCTTGGATGTAGGTATTTTAAGACAAAAAACAAATGGGAAGCTTCAAAGAGAGAAATTCTCCTATCTGACATAGAAAGTACATTTCGTATCAGTGAGAAAGTTTGTTCTTTACTTCTTCTTCTTTTTGTTCCATTTTTTGAATGAAGCTAAGGACAACACTTATAGTAAATGGGTAGGTATGTATGATCATTGTCTAAGAGCATGGCTACACACGTTCATGGGAATGAAAGACTCACACGAAAAAAAAAACTCTTTAGAATGAAAACACTTTTAACAGAGAAGGAACGCTAAAACCTGAAACGAAACCTTATTCGAATTTGTGGTTCTTTGCCCGTGTTCTATAACTCGGTTTAGACTTTCTCACATCGAGAAAATGTAAGGACGCAGGTGGCAGGTCATACGTGGTTCTTATACTTCTACAACTTTCTTGCATCAAGATATGTAAGCTCTACATCTGGGCCATAAGAACATTTTGCCTTGTTCTTAAACTTTGCAAATATTTCAAAAATGTCACGCATCCCTGATATTGGTCAGGTTTTATAATCTATATATTAATATATATTGACACAGGTTGTAAAGCTCCTTAATATTCGTCGTAGACCCCTGAAAGTATATATGCGTGTGATCAGGCTAAGACTATTTAGCCAATATTTGTTCTAATATATCAACCATTCAAGGCTGGGTAACACCCATTGATGATGTTTTTTGTTATAAATTTTATATAAAATGAGACAAAATATCCTCCAGCATGTTAAGAACGCCTTTAAGTTGGAAAAATATTGAGATATGGAAACGGTATCATACTGTTCGCCCCAAGCGGACTGAAGGCTTTCCCTATATTTGTATATTTGATATATGGTATCAGAAACATTTCTGATGAATAATGACTAAGTTTAAGAAACCTTCATATGCCCCAGACGTACACTTTACATTTTGTCGATACAAGAAAGTTGTAAAATGTAGACACTGGTACCTATATTTTCTGTCTTCACTTTTCAAACGCAAATACCAAATGAAGATTTCTGTCAAAAGTGAAATGGTTTGAAACCGAAACGTTCATATGTTGTGCAATCTCCCCTTTTCTTTTTTGGACTCACATTAAATCTACCCATTTACGTGTAGTCATGCACTAATCAAATGAAATCAAATCAATCCTTGCGCATGTACCAATATTTTTGGGTACTACCAACGTACGCGTACATGTGCTCAGAAGTAACATTTTCGAGCTTTACGGGATGTACAAGTACAAGTCCAATACAAGCGAAACCCAAAAGCTGCGATCCGAGCTATACCAATGCGTACGCTTGTCTCCTTACACATTTCGTTTACCCCTTCTCACTACCTAGTTTTCATGCGAAAGGAGAGAGAGAGGGGTTAGGAATGTTTTGAAAATATCCTGAAATATAGCAATGCATAGAAAGGAACCGGATAAGTATTGTTGAATTAAGTACCGAAATTCGTCCATCCAATAAAAGATCTTTGTAGTGATGCCTATTTAACGAGCAAGCATACTTTTTTTTAGGTACAATATGATTACGTGAGTTATACGCAGCAAATAACACGATAACAGCTCATCATAATATGTAGTAGAAGATATCACCAACATCCCCAAATCGAATGAAAAATAAAACACACACAGTATAGGTACCTCGCGCGAACAGAAAGGGAGATACACCTAAAACGGAAAGTGAGAGACAAAATGGAATGTTACTTTCCACATTATTATATCAGAGAGAAGATACTTTTTCTAAAAGCATCGCGAAACTGAAACTACGAATACGAATAGTTGTATTCCATTCTATTTGGTCTCTGTTCATATTTTTCTATATTTATCGCTTTTATACGCGAAAGGATGGTAAATTTGTGTTTTTCATTTATATATTTTTCTTTTATTATAAATGTCACAATCAAACTTTAACCTAGAAACGAACAAGTTATTTCCGTGCGGGATAGTTGTGTAGTTCCCTTTGGTTACATCGACACCATAGGAAAAATCGAGCACAAACAAATTTTCTTTTTCTTACTTTTTACACACCCACAAATTAAAGCCTTAGGGTACATTCAAGCTCATTATTATTTCTGACAACTTTTCCGAACTAATATTAAAAAACAACAAAAAAGAGAGATAGAGCATAATAATTTGTGGTGGTCCGTTTGTCAACCATTTTTTAAATTTCAAAGTGTTTTCAAATGTTTTTTTTTCCATGTTTGATATTCGTAATTACTGTTTTCATCCATTATCCTTATATGATACGAGGCACAGTTTTATTTTTGTTTATTTTCTGTCAAAAGGAAAATGATCAACTGCGCTAGAATACAAATAGTAAAAATGAAAAAAATTATATATGCATGTACACACACATATTCTTAAGGACACAACAGCAACAGCAGCTAACTAACTAAAATTCTAAATAGCCAACACGAGAGCAAAAGCAAAAGCAGCATAACACAGAAACAAAAAAGCTATCATCCACCGCAGGCTCTCAAAATTTCTCTGTTCCAAAGGAAGAAATTTCGTAACACTTTGGGTCAATAAGGCACAGTACTCGCGCTGCTGGGTGACAAATAACACAACACGAATTTATTATTTTATTACAATTCAAGTGTTTGTCTTATCATCATCATCATCATCAACGACGACGATGAGATATGATAAACAACAAAAATATTATATCACAAAAAGTGTTTATCTATACAGCGGGAATTAGTTAGTAAAAAGTAGAAAAAAATAATAAACGTATGTTCAGAAAAAGAACTTTCGCAACAGGACATTGTGCATTTTAACATTTTGTATTTTTTTATTTTTTTATATTTGGTCGCCCTTAAAGCCCTTCTTTCTCAAAAGAACATTCATGTTATAGTCTGCCGTCGGAGCGAGTGGTATCGTATCATATCGTTCTCGTTCGTATAACTCTTCTTGGTTAGTTCTAACAACGCACTATTTGTTCGCCCAAGTTTAATTAAAGATTAATTTCAAAGTATAATTTTTTTGTGATGAAAAAAGCGGGCGTATCGTGTGCCAATGTGCGTTTTCTCGTTTTCTCAATTCAATAAAGGAGTGACAACCTAAATTACTAATAATTTTTAATAAATTATTTCCTTTGTTTCTTTTCTCCAAATATGTGTTTCTTTATACAGAAAATTTATATTTAATTATTAAAATCACAGGGGCACCAAACAGCTGAAATTTTTACGGAATAAAATAAACAAACAGAAAATGTAACAGAGGGGATAGTACAAATTCTTCAAACAAAAAAAATAAAATAATAATAATACCAATTCAAAAGAACAAAACACTGAACAACCAACAACAACAACAACAACAACAACAACAAACAAGAAAACAACAACAAGAAATATAATAAAATGAACATCATATCCTAAAACGTGAATAATTTTGTGATTCCATATGTTAAATAAATAAAAAAAATTATCTCATTGAACGCGGTACCGGAAATATTATATTTACAAAATAATGAAGCAAACAAATAAAAAAAAAACAATAATATTTAGGTATACACAAGAGTAGCGCCGTATATTATTATAAATGTTTTAAAAAAAAACTTACTTTTTTTATTCGTTCAATCATGATATATAGATATCATCATAAATAAATAAATTGTTATCGTTCTTATTTTTTGTTCGTCATTCGTGTGTGCTTTCATTTTAAAAATTTATTATCAATGTTAGTGATGTCAAAATAAATAATTTTTTTTTAATAAAATATATACAAGACATTAGCTCAGTTCCAATGAAGTTTTAATAGTTAATTTGACGAGCTGAGCTTAAACCTATACAAACAATTTTGCCTTGAGTTAGGTAAGGAAAACCAAAACACTTTATTTATATTTATAATAATAAAAAAAAAACAAAAATTTATCTAATTAATAAGTACATTCCAAGTTCAACGAATTAGTTTTTTAAGTGATTAAATCATATAGACACCATGTATATATTGTTATTGCAATTTACTCCACATTATTATAAGAAAGTTTTGCTGAACCGACACAGATAATGTCATATATAGAAAATACAAATATATATATATATACGTTTTAACTTGTTATAAATATGTTAACTATGATATGTACAAAACATTTCCTGGAAAAAAATAATATTTTTTTATTAAGTAAGATCCAAATCGATATAATAGTGCCTCGAGTGACACAATTTCATTGCTCTGCTAATTAAAACTTTAAAAAATATTAACAAATAAACAAATAAAATTAATAAATAAAAAGATAGTGACCGTGTGCTTGGAAACGAAATAATGTGTGCTGTTTTAGTGCCAATAACTATTGCAGACTGAATTAAAGTATATAAATTCCATAAATTGCCGCAACTATTTGTTCAAATTGAATTAATGACTATTTCATGCTGCAAGTCAAACTACACGCAACTAAACATAAAACCTTGTATTTGAATTAGAGGAATCAAACAAACCCAGACTCGTATCAACTAATAAGGCAGGTGAGTTACATTTTTTTAATTGGATTTACAAGTAGACTTATAGTGACTGTTAGTCAGTACTATATTTCATTTCGAGATATAAATTACTGGTAAAGGGCTCACAAATTAAGTTTTGTTGCACGCTTAATCTGTTACAAATCCATAGCTATCTGTACACTTAAACTAATCAATTCAATCTCTATGACAATTTGATGTTCTTTCGCTAGTTTTATGCGGTATAATTTAACCTCTTAAACATTTTTAATACTTTGTATACCATAAGGGTATATAGTGGTGAAAATGGACAATATTCCAACATTCCGAGGGATACCTCGCCAACAGTTTGTAACATATCTTAATATTTGTCGGATTTAACCAGTTTTTAGGATATGTAGCTCAAATTTGAAACATATACAGTTGTGTTCAAAATAATAGCGCGGCGTTAAAATTAAAATCGATTTAACTACTTCCCTGGCAAAAATATTTTCGCACTATATTTTTATTAAAAACACTTCGGTAAATATTATTACGGTACTTTCCAAGCAAAATCAGTAAAAATGTGCACATCTGCGCTTGCGTGTTTCCGGAACTTATCCAAAGAAGTGACTGCGAACAGAAAAGTACTGTTCATATATAATAATAAGAGTATTTTGCAAAAAGAGTTTACTTTAAAAGCTTTTGTCATTGAAACATTATTTGAGGTTTAAAAATTGGTTGTAGTAGGGCGTGGAAAGCACACAAATCCGGAAAAGCTAGAGCTGATCTGCAGGTTGCGTCAAATGGGAAAATCATATAAGAAGATTCAGGAAACATAGCCTTACGCTATGTCGCAAAGCCAGAAACTCGGCGAAGGAAACGCAAAATGTCCAAAGCTGATGACAGGTTAATAGTACGCCTATCAAAAAACAACCCAGCGGCATCTCATAGCAAACAAGATTCAGCTTCCAATTACTGATATAACGATTTTCAGAAGGCTGTTAGAAAATACATTTTTCGCCCGAAGCCCAGGCAAGATCCCACTCTTGAAAAATGAGCATCTTCAAGCTCGGATCAAATTTGCCAAAAATCATGCCGATTGGCCTGCAATGAAACCATACAGCAGAATATTTACTCCTGTATACGGTAAAAACCATTAAACATGGTGGTGCGAAGGTCATCATTTGGGCATATTTTTCGTATTACGGTGTGGGTCCGTTACATTTGATAAATGATATAATGGATCGACATATTTATGTAAAAATCTTTAAGGAGGTTATGCTCCGTTATGCCGAGTACAAAATGCCACTAAAATGGGTAGATCAGCAGGATTACGACCCAAAACACACAATAAAAATGGCAAAAGAGTGGTTTCGGGTCAGAGGTATTGAGGTCTTGGAGTGTCCACCACAATCCCACGAACTGATTCCTATTGAAAACTTGTGGTGCGATGTTAAAAAATATGTTGCTGATGCCAACCCAACAAACAACCTACAACTTTGGAAGTTTGTTGAGGCAGCTTGGACATGTTGTTCAAAGTCTTGTGGACTCTATGCCACGTCGGGGTGAAGCACTCCTGAAAAATAAAGGCTTTCCTACGAAGTACTAAACAACGTAAATTAAATCACTAATTGATTTTTGTAATTACATTTGTAAATTAATTTTTTTTTAAATTGGAGGAGATGCTACCTATATGAACTTGTGTGTAATAGGGTGATTGCCACTTCCCTTTCAGCTGCAGTTTTCACGTCACCATAAAATAAAGCGTCTCAACACAAAAGATAAGGAATACACTCGTATAATCATTTTTTTTTTGCTATTGAATGTATGTTTGCATCGTTGTATTTGGAACTTTTGCATATATTCTGAAAGTATTTTATCTAATCATACCCTTTGTGAGGGTCTGTAATCTTTTCTTCACTATCTTTCTCTGAATGTTCGCTTGGGGAAACGCGTTCTATAATTCAAAAGCGGCAGCTTGATAGTAGAACGCGCTTAATCACTAAACCAACGATGCGAGATAATTCAAGTATTAAATGTGTTGTAGACGTAAAAGCTCTACCTAAGGATTTAGATAATTTGATCCGAGTAAACTCTAGAGTAAACTCCGGCTCCAGACAGATCGTTCATGAGGGAACAATCTGTATATTCAATGATATTGCTCAGTTTAAAGCCGGACAGTGGCCTAGTGGTTAAGTGTGTTGGACTACTAGGGATCTCCACTTCAAATCCGACCCTCAACACCTGACAAAGAGTAAGAGTAATAACGCTTCTCAAAAACAAATAGCCGTTCGGAATTATACTATAGGTCCCTTTCAATCTTCGCACCCACATCGGTTGTAGAAGCTAGGTTCTATATGGCCGTTTACGCCTAATATATATTTTTTAAAGCCGACCCACCCATCGGTATTCCACTCCAAGAGGTCAGGTAGGAGCACTCTAAAGCGGTGCTCAAAAATCTGTATTGGATACATGGAGTAGAGTGCTCCTCCCCTATGACCAGGCATAACACAAGGAATCGCAGGGGATGTAAACAGAGCAAAACTTCCGCATTAGCGGTGGGAGTTTCTCTTATTGTACCTGTAATGCATAAACACGCAAGATGAAAGAGTGTTAGCTTTGGGCCACCAAACAGCGGACGCCGGTTCTAACACAGCTGCCAACAGCATTAATAAAAAATTGTCGGTTTTAACTAACGAGGGTTTGAAAGAAAGGCGCGGTTTGTAATTTATCTGCTTTAAAGCATATAAAGAATCTTAGCTCAATAACTTTAGATTTAAAAGCACATTCAATTCCGAAGAAGGTGGAATATCCATTCAATATCCATAAAGACGTAAGTGAATAGAACTTGCGGTTAAGTGCTTTACGCATTCTGGCCGTAGTCTAGGCCTGCCAGAATGCATGCTGTATGCATTCATCCATTAATGCATAAGAAATGCAGATTCCATTTTCAATTGACCCGATTTTTGGGTCCTGGTGTCCCGATTTTAATAAAATTTCCCTACCGTAGGCTCTATCAATACCATCATAGCTCTATCAAGGCTGTACCCAAAGTAGGTGGGCTACACCTATCGTAAGGGTTCATTAATGTTGATTCATACTTTGTAACACCCATTAATATTGCTCGTAGACCATGAAAAGTATATATATTTATGATCAGGATGAAAACCTAAGACTATACATTTATTTCTATACATCCGTATCAATTTTTATTAAGTGTTCAATTTATATTAATACGCCCACAATGTAAAAGCGTAGTTGAAAATAAAAAGTTGTAGTTGAAAATATAAAGGGCTAGAAAATTTAAAGACACTGAATTATTCCACAAGGTTGCATAGTGTTTTTTTTTAACAGTATGTTGTTTTCATCGAAAATTTCTATGGAAAACAAAAAAAAAATATTATATCATCCATACAAAATTTGGCCTCGCCCATTTTTTGAGGAGTGTTTTTTAAAAAAAAAATATTTGTTGTTTATTAATATCACAGAGTGAAATAAAATGCCAGCTCATCATATTCATAACGCTTTTTTCTTTGGAGCCTATAGGGATATTGATAGGGTATCAACTGTTCGCCCCATGTGGACTGTAGCCTGTCCTTATGTTTTCAAATACATATCTTCACAATACACACAACAGCTGGAGAAGATGGGGTCTCTTATTTTTTTTTTTTTAATACATTTCGGAACATATTTTAATCACTCAGGAATGTATTTTTGCATACCCCCGCAAGAAAAAAAAAATTAAAAATGCAATTCCTATGGGAATGCCATAGCAACTTCGTAATCGTAAATTCCAACACGATAGTAAAATTCTATTCATAGGCTAACTTCATAGATAACAATCGGAACTCATTCATCATTTAATGTCACACAGTTCTGTACATCGTCGTGTTGTCCTCTCAAGATCCTCAAAAAAGATATACCTACCAACTACGTCGCATATTAACACAAACATGTACATATATGATTACTGATACGAGTTCCATACCCCACCCTCAGAGACACTATGCCTAGTTGGTCATTAAATTCCAATGCTGACAAACTGACATTCCTTCTTTCGACACCACCCAACGACACAACCGCCCGTCATTACTTGAGCTGCCATCAGGTAACGATTTTGACAACGTGTCGCAAAACAAGCGACCCATTCAAATGCACCTACCCACCGTGTCGCGTCGTGCACATAAGTTACGAGCACGAGTGTGAGCCAAAGTATCCTTAAGTATTTCCGTTGGGAACTCCAACTCAAACTCGAACCATTAGAGCAAGGAAAATCGGTATTAAATTTTATATTTTTTTTTCTATCCCATAATTTCTTTAACGGAACTAATAAATATTTATGTACATGCATATGCGTGTATCTCTAGATATATATTGGACCGGCAAAAGTAGGATAACAATCGTTAGAAAAATGAACAAATCGATTGAAAATCAATTAGGGCTTGCATGCATATGGGGTTCATGTTAAATCTATAAAACATCTATGTACATACTTAACCTATTCATATGCGTGCGTTTAATAATGCACTTTAACCAGAGATCCTATGATGTTGATTCGACTCCTCAGCGGGTTGAGTGAAAGTTAAGAGCAAATATTTTATTTTTATTACACTTCGATGAAGAGTGTACACATTGGGGGAAAACGAGCACACATGTTATGTATTATACTCACATCAACTTAACTATGGTTTTGGCTATGGCGCACAGGCAGCTTGTAATTAGGTATTAACAAAAATTTCATTTGCATCACATCATGATTTTTCCGAATTTCAATTACATATATTTATTTGGACGACGTTTTCAATTCGTATAATATGTAGCAGTAGCAACAAAACCGAAAGGTCAATGTTTATTGGTTGTTGTATTGTTTTGGTTTTTTTTTCGAAAAGAAATCGATGAGTATGCTATTGCTAGTTTCGAATTATTTCAAGGAATCTAGTGACTGTTGTTGAATCGATTGAATATGCCCATCACATACCGAACATATTGTGTATCTTAGTAAATTAGAATCTTCTCAATAGGACGACGAGGGAGCAGCAAATCGGGGTAAGTGTAATTTTGGAAACATACTAATGGGATCGGGATGTGCGTTCACTTTGGTAGGTAGGTAAATATAGAAAATGTGGGGTTTCTTTTTATACCCTATCCTAAGGGTATATTAATTTTGACACATAGTTTGTAACACCCCTTAATATTCGCCGTAGACCCATAAAAGTATATATTTTTATGATCAGGACCAAATCCTAAGACTATCTAGCAATGTCCGTCCGTCCGTCCGTCCGTACGGAATTTTTAAGCCTTTAAAATTAAGCTAGGAAGCTGAAATATTCCCTAGGGCTCCGAAATGGTTAAGTGTAAAAATTTTTTGAATACGCCCACTACCACGCCCACAATTTAGAAAAAACCGTATTAAAGCTAAAGTTAGAGAGATAGAGTGTTACAACCTTAACAAGATATGTAGGCACTGCCCTCCTTTATAAGTTTGTCATAGTTTGTTTTTTGCCACGCCTACTTCTTGTGGGCGTTTTTTACTAAAATGATGTTTTCTTCGAAAATTTTCATAGAAAGCGAAAAAAAATGTTTAACAAAATATTTACCAAATATTTTTTCCAACATATCGCCTATACAAAGTTTTTGGCCCCGACCACTTTTTGGGGGCGTTTTTTTAAAAAAAACATTTTTTTTTAATTAATAGAATGAATTAAAATGCTTATCCATCATCTTCTTAATGCTTTTTTCTTTGGGGCATATAGAGATATGGATAGGGTATCATACTGTTCGCCCCAAGCGGACTGTAGCCTTTCCTTATGTTTTGTTTTGATATTTGAAACAATAGGATTAACTGGATAACTAAAAAGCAACAACGAAAGTTTTTCTATGTACGATATACGAAATAGATAGTGACGATAAATGATGAAGATATTTACACCTAGAAATATTTGTTTAACAGCTGCGAGAGGCTGTACTTAATAAGGAGTTCCCTCTCCTTTATTATGATAATAAGCGTTGAAAACTGCACCCAATGTTAAAATAAGTAAGATATCACCTTTCAGATCAGCGAAAACTAGGGAGGCAGGTCTTAAATTGATAATTTTTGTAGTTCAAAAAGAAACAGGGGCAAGTGCAAAGGATCAGAATTAGACGGAAAAATTCCCGTCTGACTGCAAGTTTCCTAAGTTCACCCTAAGGAAAATAATTTACAGCCATCTATTACGAATGTTAATGACTTTTTAAATAAAGCAAAAAGCCCTTCTCAATTAAAAATCGTTTTTACAAAATAAGACAGTTTTTAATAAGCTATCTAAAATTGCACACTAAAAAAGACAAGATGTTTGCATATGTCGAATTTGTAACATCGATTGTAGTATAATGACTTCATTCACAACTCTTAAAACTATTTCGATTAATATAAATTCTATCATATCGCACGAAGAAAGGTTATCTTTCACAGACATTCTTAATAATAAAAAACCCTAAATATGTTTCGTATCTGAAACACAATAACATGAGAGATACAAATCTTCTTTCAATATTTTAAGAATTGACGATGGTAGAGAACAGCTATCGTTATTGAAGAAAAGTTAAAGCTAATCAAAGTGTCCTTTTACAGTAATTCTTTTTCAACTTGTCTAGGTTTATTAATCTGTGGAAATCGTCATGGATCTGAAAAGCTATATTCCTTGGAAGTATCTACATTCCATCTTCTTCTGGGCAGAATGCATTAGATAATCTATTAAGCATTGCAAACACATACGATGCAGTAATTTTAGGCGGTGATTTTAATGCCCGACACCCTAATTGGGGTGATACTATGATCAATGTCAACGGTAACCTTAAATCAATTGGTTTCACAGCGGTCCTTTTTTTAAATAGCGATCTTATTTTAATAAGTCCTTTTTCTGGTATCATTTGCGCTGAATATTGACAATACTATATGCAGTATATTTCCGTCACCTATTGATAATTATGGAATAGAAATTACTCTAAATATTGATTCTTAATTTTTTACCAATACTAACACCTCCAACTCGCTACACTAGTTTTTTTTTTATTTTATTTATTTTGAGCTTATTAAAGAAGTGTATGGTAAAATAATTAACTGTGTTGAAAATCACTTTGCCAAAAAAATTTGAATAAATTTAGATACACTAATATTGAAAATTTGATCAAGAATCGAAACATTTGGCTAAGAAAGCTAAAGCGATTTTTTCATGGACATTTGAATAGAGTTAACGCGGAATATCAAGAACTCTCAGTAAAGATACAGTGTCTCAATCAAATTATAAAGCTTAGAGTTAGATTCGATCTTAAAAATGAATTCAGGTCACGGTTGCGCCACAAGCTTTCCGGGAAATCGGAACTATTTTGGAACTGATACTGCAAGGGACATACTTACAATTGACGGTGAAGAGCTAGCAAATGTCAAAGATAAGATTAACACTTTTAAAACAATTTATTCAAATTTATATTCTGAAAAAAATCCTTCTTTTGATAGGCGCTTAACAAACCAAGTTCTTTCTACTGTTAATAAATTTGAATTTTGGAGCATGAATGCCCGCCTAACGTCGTTTTTACAATCCAACACTACTTCAGAAGACTTACAACTACAATTTAAAACGAACACAAAATTTCAAAATTTGTTCGTCGAAAATGCCCGCACTCATGCTTTCTCTTGCATTTTTAACCAATAGTTACTTTTCTGAACTCTGGAAAAATAATGCCTATTGCAAATAAAAGGAGGCCAATTTCTTTGCTTTCCATGTAGGGAAACTTTTCGAAAGAGTTTTAGGATAGTATTAAGATAGAATAGGTATAACTAGGACTTAGCTGTACTATTTAGAGTAGTTTAGAGTAAGTTTAGGTAAGTTAGTTTAGATTCGTGATGTCTTTCCTTCCTCTTTCTTAGGTATTGGCCTTAGTCCGTGGACATTTTCTTTTTCAACCCTTATCTTGCTTTTCTCTATCTTCTTCACTTTCCTATCTTTTTAGTCCGTCCAAGGTCTATGTAAAGTAACTTTCTCCACTATTGTTTTTTAATATTTGGCATGGATAAATCTTTGTTGAGCAGGTGGTATATAGTGAGGGGACAAGAAACACCCCCGTCCGAAGAGCTGAGCCGAGCAAACACAAGCATGCCGCGCTCCCCTCATCTATTCCAAAGTTGCCCCTGTGGCTCGACCCTGGTTCACAACAGGCCCTTTTAAGGGGAAATCGCCCCTTTTTAAGGCTCAGGAACCCTGGCCTCCACTTTTTCAAATATTATCAAAATGGGCCCTTTTTCAGTTTAAGTCAGATTTTATTCTTTATTGAACGAAAAATTAAAAGTACGAAACACTAATAAATATCTACAAAAAATAAAATGTACCGAGCGCTGCCCGTTTTCTTTTAGAATTGATAATCGCATCAGCGTTACATCACTGAGATCAATTTGAAAATTTTGGTCAATTAACGTATTACAAAAAAAAGAAGTTTTGCAAAGATGTTACTAAAATTGCTAAGCTTTAAGAGCATGTAGGAGTATATTGTTGGATTTGAAATATGCGTATTTCAAAGCTCTAATGCTTGAAATTTATTTTATGGAATTAGGCGAGGGAGAAGTTCACTTCTTTTATGTTCAAAGTCTAAATTAGATATTTTTAAATGCACGAACCTGCTTCTTTGTGAAATACTAAAATCCATTCGCTCCGTAGGTCCAGTCAAAATAATAACAACTTTTTTTTTATATTATTAAATAATAAGCGATACGTTTTTGCTCCTGTTTTTGTTTTGATTTGTAAATATTTTATTTGAAAGCCCCTTTCTAAAGTGCGGGTCCCTTTTTAAGCCCCTTTATGAATTTTTTTAGCGGCAACACTGCTGAGCATTGCTTTCTTACACTGGATTATAAGATTATTCAAAATCATAGAAATAAGAAATGCACTGCAGTCTTAGACTTAGACTTGCTTGCTGCTTTGGATTCAATCAGGCATAAGTTATCTTTTTAACTTGATAAGGCTTAACTTTCCTACTGCTCTTCCCCACAATCCCCCAAGGATCATTACTTGGCCCAAAACTGTTTAACAGCTCCCTGAAATTGCGCCTTAGGAAATTTGGTCAAAAAATAAAAATAGAAAGATAGTCCAAAAATCTCCATACAAAATCGTGGCATTTACCTAAAATTTAGCGTAATTTTCTAACATTCTGGCGTATTTTCCTTTTTAATTTTTGGGGATTTTTCCTAAAATATTACGCCCAAATTGTTTTAGCCATTTTCCAAAACACTTTTTGGCGCAATTCCCTATGGTGTAATTTCGGGGATTTTGTGATTTCCATTTTAATAGTCCCAAATCTGAGCCTCAGAATATTCTCTTTGTTGATGACACCAAAATATTGGCAGTTGCAAAACCCGACTATGCATTTAATAAAATTAAAGATTCGTTACCAGTGCTGACATCTTACCTTAACTCCTGGAGTCTGATCTTATAGAGAAAAGTGGATTTACTTGTTAGCCGTGACTGAAGTCACGGGGGCATCCACCAACCTACCTACTTCTAACTTATTTCAGAAACAGCTATGGCAAAAGACATCTTAAAGCAGTCATAGAGAGTAAGACCCTCTCATTGGCAATAGAAAATGTGCCTATTCCATTTTGACCACAATCTCTGGCTTCACAAGCATTCTACAAAAATGCTAGGTAGGAGACCCAACAAAAAACCTTGTACAGAGAAAAAAATATGGAGCCTCTGATCATGTTTATGGTAAATTCTCTAAAACTGCAATTAGTGTTAACCCATCCATCCCAGCACATAAGGTACTCTTTTAAATCGCCTCTAAAAAAATGGTAATTTGAGCACATACCAAAATCATATAAATCACTTTTAAGGTTTTGAAAAATTAGATTTTCTCAAAAACGGCACATACGATTTTGATGCAAATTCGCACATTGAACACTTTTAACATAATTGTTCAAAAAAAAAAAAATCATTACATGAACCAAAAAAATTATTTCAAGAATTTAGGTATGCAGATTTGTTCAACTTAAAATCTAAAAAAAATAGTAAAATTTTTTGGAAATTTCTGTATTAGTTTTTGAGATATTGGCGGTTTTATAAATTACCGTTATTCGATTTTTTTGCAAAAAAAAACTGAGTATAAAAATAGATCGTGGAGTGCTTATTACAAGCAGCTGTCACGAGCAGAAATTTGCCAGCACAAAAGTGCACCACAGGCTCATCATTTAGTGCTGGTGTTAGTAAATACGTACACATAGCAAACATATATTAATAACACAAACACAAAAGATATAAAAATTATCTAACACTAAGACACTAGAATATGATTACGCAAACACATTTTCAGTTTAAATTTACTGACATGCAAATCAATCACATGATTGTTTAAGTTATAGATTCTACGATATAATGCGAGTAATTGGCTCATTCCTGCCAGAATTGGTCCTATGATAACCACTTATTAAAAGATCAACACTACGTAAATTGTGAGCACCACCACGGAAGTTGAATGCAATGGAGGACAACAGATCAGGAGCATCTATATTACCAGCTATAAGTTGCTGTAGGAAAACTATATCATTATTCAGTCTACGTTGAGATAGGGGTAACATTTGAAGAAGTTTGATACGTTGACCGTAGGGGGGAAGGTTGTATGGATCATCCCATGGAAGACCTCTAAGGGCAAAACGAATAAAGTTACGTTGAATACCTTCAATTCGAATTGAGTGAATATTGTAGTACAGAGTCCAAACTTGTGAAGCATATTCTAGATGCGGACGGACGAAACAATTGTACAAAGATTGAGTAACATAGGGGTCGTCAAATTCTTTAGACCGCCTCTTAAAGCCCAGCATGGAGTTTTATTTATTAACAATAAAATTAATGTGACCAATAAAGTTAAGTTTGGGGTCAAATAAAACTCCGAGATCTTTAAAACTATCAACATGACAAAGCATATGATCGGATAAAGAATAATGAAAAAGAGAGGGAATACCTTTTCTTGAAAATGTCATATGCTGACATTTAGATGGGTTCAAAGTTAACCCATTTTTAACACACCAAGTGGCAAAACTATCTATGTCCGCTTGGAGAAGATTTCTGTCATACTGATTGTTAACAGATTTAAAAGTTTTCATATCATCTGCGTATATTAAAATATTGCTGGATTTTATGCAGGCCTTAACATCATCTATAGCAAGAATGAACAAAATAGGGCCTAAGTGACTTCCCTGAGGAACTCCAGACCGAGCAGAAAAAGATTCAGAAAACGAACCTCTAAATTTGAAACGATAATCCCTACCCATAAGGTATGAATTAATCCATTTCATAAAAACAGGTGGGAAACCATACGCCCTGAGTTTAAATCTGATTATCTCATGGGACAGCTGATCGAAAGCCTTAGAGAAGTCGGTGTATTCGTGACATCACCACGTTCACCCTTTTTAAATACAGGCGTGATAAAGGCACTTTTCCATAGTTTAGGGAATTTCCCAGTGCTAATGGATAAATCGAATAAATGCTTAAGATAAGGACGAAGGGCTTGGCTGCATTTTTTAAGAACAATCGGTGCAATGCCATCAGGTCCAGATGAGTAGTCATTTTTCAATAGGGAAACAAATTTCGAAATAGTTTCCAAATCGAAAGAAAAATTACTGAAAGTAATCTGGGAACAGCTATTTAAATAGCTAAAATAATTACCATCGATGAAAAGAGGAGAGTCACTGAATGACCTACGAAAATAGTCAGCAAACATATTGCTAACAGCAAAGGAATCAGAAGTTTTACTATTAGAGTGACTAAAATTTGCCGGATACCCATCCGCTTTTTTCTTCGAGTTAACAAACCTCCAAAAACGTTTAGGATCACTTTTTAGTGAAAATTCCATTTTTTTACATAATCCCTATAAAGGTTAAAGGATAAAATTTTAAACTCATTAAATAGAATTAAATAATGATCGAAATTTGATTGAAGGAGGCTTTTTAAATAAATTTTCCAAGCTCTGTTTCGTCGATTTCGTATCGACTTAAGCTCTCTCTTATACCAAGGGTGGGACAAGTGGCCATTTTTAGATGACTTAACAGGTATAACTCTATCCATGCAGGCATTGATAAAAACACTGAATGATTCAACTGCAACATCAATATCAGAGAAGATGTTCATATTTAATGGTAAATTATTAATTTCTTCAAAAAGCCTCTGAAAATTTGCTTTCCGAAAGTCATAGGAATGCGAACGGTCATACGAATTACTGTTTTCGTAAAGATGTCCGCCTAAGTCAATAAAAATGTCCAATGGTGGATGATTTTTGTCTATGTTAGTAATACTTCTGTGAGATTCGTCAACAACAGTACTAACGGCGTCAGAAGAAAATACTAAATCGAGTTGCTGTAAGTCAAAAGATAAAATGTTGTCAAGTAGCGATAGCTCTTGTTGTGCAGAGTCGATGGTGAGGATAAAGTGAGATTAATCCTCAGAAGGCTCCCATTTAATATGAGGCAAGTTAAAATCGCCAAGAAGTAGAATTGTACTGTCACAACAAGATATGTCAAATACGTGGTCGAGTGCCGTGGATAGTTCAGAATATAACGAACAAAGACGGTATGACGGTATGTATGCGTTAACAATAAACAAATATTTATTCCCAAATGTTATTTTCACACAAATAAGTTCAATATTGAGGTGAAATGGGAAGTCGATCTTTCGGGACTCAATGTGAGTACGAACAGCTATCAGGACACTCCCTCCAAGAGCTTTAACGTCATGTTTATGACGATCGTTTCTATAAACTGAGAACTCGCGAGTAAAGAGTTCCGTGTCCAAAATATTGAAATTAAGCCAAGTTTCAGTCAAGGAGAAGATGTCATGTGAAAGAGCTTGTGAATTAATTTAGAAATCCGAGGTTTTTGAGCGGAGTCCCCGTACATTCTGGTAATAGAGGGACAGCCTGCTTAGTTTTTTAGTGCAGATGGACAATTCAGACTAGGTTTTTTAGCGGCACGAGGTTTAAATTCCTGCGATCGTAAATCCGTAAAAAGAAAAAGGAACAACAATCTTAAAAGACGCAACAAAACTATCATCCTTGCTGATTTTAGAACATTTAATGGAATCCTTATTCGGTACCACATTATTTGAAACTAAATGGGACACTACATCATTACAGGATGTATTTGGTTTTAAACGAGAAACAAAGATAGATCTAGGTTTCGGAAGAGATTCTAAAGTAATAGGATCACCTGTAATTGAAGGTAGCTCATTACATACAGTTTCAACAGTAACTTCAGGAACGTTATTATTATTTTTACGCTGACTCCTAAGATTGATCTTCTTAGATTTAGGGTTAGGCGCAAACGTGGGTAAATCTCTTTTTCTTTTGCCAGAGGAAATAGAAGAAGAAGAAGAAGAAGAAGAGGAAGAAGGATTGCCTAAAACAGACATTGGTATAGAAGGTTGGGTATCTGGTTGTTGCACTAAAATTAATGATTCCGTGTCAGTTGAAAACTTGGAAAGGTTTGCGACTGCTTTATTAAAAGTGTCGAATAATTGAATCCCTTGGACAGTTTTTGAATATCAGTCTTAAAAGATAACATTTTAAATGCAAGGGTGGATAAAGAAATTTAACGGCACGGGGGACAATACCATAAGTCAAGCTCCGAAGAATTCATTTTATCAACAAATGCATTGGTGGAACCAACACATTTAGCATGAAACAACATACCACATGGGTCATAGCAGGCAAATAAGGAATTAGTGGAGTTTTTAGATTCCAAACATTTTGTTGCACAGCAATTCATTCTAAAGAAGGAAATAAATTAAAAAGGGGGGGATTTTGAACCATCTTCGAGAAAATTAGTTATAATTGATTTTCACAAGAAAAATTGTATGGATTATTTAAAACGATAAAGCAAAAAATAAAAAGATGCACCCAAAAATCGTATATACAAACTTTGAAGCAAATTCATCAAACCGTTTCGCCATACGGCGCGCGGACTGACAAACAGACAGACCGACGATGGACGGCATTGGCGGACCCACTTTTTTGCACTTCTCTATAGTCGTAATATCATCCCTCATTCTCAGTTTGACGTCGTTATTTCCGCACGATCGCAATAACTTTCTCTTTAGTATACTAATGCATACGAGAAAGTAACAAAATTAAAGTAAGTAACGACAGTTAAAATCAGACGTAGATTTAAAGAAACTATCTCCGATCGCTCTTAAAGTAGTTTTCTGATTAGTTATTGAGTTTACCTCATTCAATCCCATTGAAGCTGTCCAAAGTACCTTGGGCTGATTGACATAACCTCCCTCCCTATCATGACCATCTTAAGCTTATTGCCATGCGATGGTTATTTGCTATTGCATCAGCTTTTATCTGGTAATATCGATTGCATTTTGCTTTTCCAAAAAAAATTCCCTCTTTCCCGTATGCTACGTTACCGTCCATGGCACACCTCCTAGTCCAATTTTTTATCTATTTAGACCAAAGGGTAGATTTAAAGAATTTTAAATGTTAGCCTCAGGATAAATTGATGTTAGTTTGAACTATTTTCTATGTCGCGTTATACTGGTATATCGACGGTTCCTAAACAGAGCTGGATCATACGGAGAGATCACAAATTATTCGCTAGATACGAACGTAGAAGAGAGCAGAGAAGTATTTCAGGTCGAAATACGTGCAACAGAGCTTTGCATCAGAGAAAAAATCGAAACGGGAACGTAGTTCACACACCCCTTTGTTGTTTTTAAATTTCATCTGACAGTAAAGCGCAACTACTTGCTGTTCACTTGCAATCACTTCAAAGTTAGTATGAGACTGCCTCAAACTACTCACTGCACAAACAAGCACCAACTGACCATTCTGTGGCGTAGCTATTTGATTTTTTTTTTTTTTTTTTTTAAATTTGCCCGTGCAGAAGGGATTGTTAGCACCCTTATAATGTTATAGTAACACAGCACGGGCGTTAAGGAAATGAGGGATTAGAAGAAAGGATGAGAAACCGATGCACATTGATTTTAAATGTTTGTAAGTTGTAATGGTCAGGAAAAACAGAGTGAGGCAGAGCATTCCACATTCGTGTTGTACGGCAGAGGAACGAATAATTAAATTTCACTGTTCGACCGAATATAGGCTTTAGGGTGAACTGATGAGCATTCCTCACGTGGCGAGTATTACGGTTGAAGTGTTGAAGGGGAGGAATGCAACTGGCTATTTCGTTTGAGCACTTGTGATGGTAGTATCGATAGAACAACGATAGGCAGGAGACATTACGACGATGACTAAGAGGGTCAAGCGAATTCGCAATATCTCGGTCGCCAATAAGTTTTATCGCGCGTTTTTGAATTCTGTTAAGAAGCTCCAAATATGTAATTGGTGCACCAGACCAGATATGAGCGTTGTACTCAAGTTTTGGGCGAATAAACGCCTTGTAGATTCTAGCCAGATCAGAAGGGGTAAAATATTTCTTGCATCGCTTTAGGAAGCCTAGACACTTCGCAGCGTTCTTGGCGACATCGAATATGTGGTCATTCCAACGAAGGTTGTCATTAACACACATACCGAGAATGGAAAGTCTTTCGGATTCAGCGATGCAAGTGCCATTCATGGATAATGGCAAATTATTGAGGTTTCGCTTTAGTGACAGAAGACAACAATGTGTTTTGGAAGCATTAAATTCCACTCTATTGGTTTTACCCCACTCAAGAATGCTGTCAAGATCGGAATTTAATGAGCTTAACATACGTTGCCGTTCCAGTTCAACGCCCGAAGATGAGGGGCGTTGCCCAGGATACGAATATGTAAAGCTGAAGGTACTGTCATCGGCGAAGGAATGAATAGGATTAGAAGTAACAGAAAGTAGATCATTTATAAAAATGAGAAAGAGAGTCGGAGACAAAACGGAGCCTTGGGGAACACCAGCATTTATTTGGTAAGTTGCAGACTTGAAACCGTCCAAAATAACTTGAATTGAACGGTCCGAAAGGTAATTTCTAATCCATTGTATAAAGGTATCATCGATTCCAAATGCACGCATTTTCGACAAAAGACCTTGGTGCCAAACTCTGTCAAATGCCTTCGAAATATCAAGCGCAACGACCTTACTTTCACCACCACGGTGAATAGATTGGTTCCACTTTTCGGTTAGATATGTCATCAAATCACCAGTGGACCTGTTGCCGTGAAAACCGTACTGCCGGTCATTAAGAAGTTTCCGCGATTCAAGATATTTCATAAGCTGACGATTTATCAGCGTTCCCATGACCTTGAAAAGAAGGGACGTAAGTGCAATTGGTCGGTAGGAGGAGGGAGAGGAAGATTCGCCTTTTTTGGGACAGGCTGGACAAATGCTGTTTTCCATCTTCTCGGAAAGAGCACTGAAGAATAGGACAGATAGAAAAGCTTACGCAGTGGTTTTGCCAGCGTGGAAGTACAACTCTTCAGAACGATGGGGGAAATACCATCTGGACCAGCGGATTTATGTACGTTGAGATCTCGAAGAACTCTTGCCACTGTACGAGTGCGAAAATGAATTGGTCCTATAGTATATTCTACGCGCTCGAGTACAGGGGGAGATAAAGCACAATCTGGTAGCGTTGAGCTAGCTGCAAAATGAGCAGCAAGCAGATTGGCTTTATCCAAAGAGCTGACAGCTGGAATGTCATTGCAAATGAGTGTCCGGATAGATGTTGAGGCCGAATTCTTAATATTTTTAACAAACGACCAAAAGTTTTTACTACCGGTGGGACTTTGTAGTATTTTTTGCCTCAACTTTTGGTCGTAGGAGAATTTCACACGATTAATGTGGGCATTGCAGTCATTTCTGGCTCGTTTAAATTTATTCGGTTTTCCTCAGTTGGGTTGGCCTTATAAGACCGAAAGCTCACCTCTTTTAACCTGATAGCCTCTTTGCAGCTCAAGTCACATCATGCGTTCACCTTGGGTTTGATACTTTTAATCCTATTAGGAATAAAATATTTCATACCCAAGTGAATTATGTTTGTTATCATATCGGCAGCAGCATCCACATCGCCATCGAGGAAGCATAGCGACCAGTTAAAATTCCTAAGCAAACCGTTTAATTCTTCCCATTTGGCTTTCTCGTATTGCCATACGGTTCTTTTAGGAGCTTGTTCTTTAACTTTGTGGTTGGAGTACGAGAAATTGGCCGATATAACACAGTGATCTGACGAACCTAGAGGCGATAATACATTTATGGTGTACTTATCTGGGTGAGAGGTGAGAAACAAGTCCAGTGTGTTGGCAGTTTGACTACTAATGTCCGGAATTCGTGTCGGCTCATTTACAAGCTGGGTTAGGTTGTTTACCTCAGCAAAGATCTCAGCGTACCTGCCTTCGGGTGTTGTCTGTCCAGAGTGACGAAGCCAATTCGAATTGTGAACATTGAAATCGCCCGCAACAACGATTTCAGTGTGAGGATAAAGGGTTACAATTCGTGTAATGGAATCGGACAACTCATCAAACTCGTTAAAAGTAAGATTACGGTCCAAGTTTGGGCTTCTATAAATGAAACAGTAGTGGATTAATTGCCTACGGACGTGGAATTTAAGCCAAATAAAATTAAATTCCGAATTGGAACATTGGCCGTATTGTGGTTGAAGTTGGTAGGCTACATCACTACGTATATAAACGGCGAGACCACGATGTTGAAAGAATAATGGCACTAAGTTGTAACCAGGTAGACTAAATTCCGATGAATCAGAATCAATGCTAACCTGAGTTTCACTCAGTGCCAAAACAGCTGGTTTGTTTTGGGAAACATGGGCGTACAGAGAAAAAAGATTCGCTCTTAAGCCACGAATGTTATTTACATCTACCCTGAAGTTGCCAAACATTACAAAAAACAAACACAAAAAATTCAACACTGACGCTACCTAGTTTTGCTCCTTAAAAACTAGTTAGGAACTAAATATATTTATTACTAGAGGGTTCAGTCTCCTTCTCCAAAAATAACTCAACAAGTCCTTCGTTCAGAGAACCACACAGTTACCGGACAATACTTGTGAAATGCGCCACTGTGACTTTTTTACGAAAACACGTCCACGGTTACTGGGCAGATATTTCCTTAAGGCAACCGCCATAACGTAACTTCACCCAAAGACTTTGCTGAATTCATTCACAAGTCATGCATTATGAGCGAATTTTAAATGAGAACATCACAAAAAGTCCACTGTGTTCGCATTGTTCTGGGCAAATTTTGCGGGCTGCAAAGACTAAGAGACTAAGTGGAAAATTCGTCATAAAGATAGGGGACCAGGGTTATTTTATATCTAACGCGTAGTGAAATATAGTGTCTGATCTGTCTTCTACCTTACCGGTATCTGTGTTGTACCCTCTGACTTATTTTACTTAAAGTTAATCAACTGTTCCATTTGCATTGTATTTGATGTTTTACAGGTGCAACTACCGCATGTTGCGAAGCACTTTTTCTCATGGTCATTGGTGTTAAAAATTCAGTAAAATAAAAAATAAATATTAGGCCTAAACGACCCATACAGGACCTAAAGCCTTGCTTCTGCAACAATTGTGTGTGCGAAGATACATTTTTGAAACGAATGGAGGGACCTGCAGTTAAATGCCGATCTCGAACGGCACCTTTGGTTTTGAGAAGCTTCTCATGACATTTCTTATTCCTGGATGTTTTTCAGACGTTCGCAAGAGGTGAGGCAGCGCATAAAAACTTTTTAAGGGCCAATATCCTTCATTTAGTGGTCCAACGCCACTAAGCCACTGCGCCCACTGTTTCTGACTTAGTAATGGTCAATAATTGTAATTGTAGGAATTGAAGAAACTATGGAGATCTAGATATTGGTGATCGAAACTGCATGGGTTTTTTTTTCTTCTTAAATTGGCTGTATTCATATTTATCAAGCGCCAACTATAAAGCATTAAAGCATCATCAAAACAGCAAAACTTAAAACTCTGTATGCTATATTTAAATAATTCTCAAATTAAGTAGCATATCTTGAATATATCTTGCATTTGAATGACTTAAAAAACTATTTTATTGACATTTAGCTTCAAGTGTCGAGTGCATAGTTGGTCACCAGCACCAGACAAACTCAAGCAGAGAGAGCAAGAAACTAGACAAAGGACTTTTGTACGTTTTCAATTGTATGTATGTGCAGTGCATTTGTAAAACTTGTGCTGACGGAAAAGCCAGAGAAATTCTTACTGCTTATTGTTCTTCTGTTCCTCACAAATTCCATTTGTTTGTAGTTCAGTTCAGTTGACAGAAGTTAAAATTATACCCAGTTAAAAGTTTTTGTAATTAAGTATGTATCGTCCTGCAATCTACAGGAAAGTTTTCTGAAATAACTTAAAAAGCGAGTGGTTTAGTGGTTTGAATTCCAAACACTTGGCAGACCCTTACAAGATGTATAGATAGATTTTAATAGGTTTCTTACATAACTGGCAAGACAGATTATTTAATTGGAAAATAATTTTATATCAACATATCAAGAATGCATTATTATTTCGTGGAAAACGAAATTATAAAGTTTGGACCTTGTCATTAAAACAATATCATGCAAATGGCCAACTCGGGAAATTTCGCAGCATGCGATGCTTTTGAGGTATATTTTAACCACCTTTTCGCTAATTTCGGGTGGTATCTCGTCCATTCCTTGAGTAATGTTGGTTTTAAATGCGTCTAGAGTTCGGGGATTGTTCGCGTAAACACGGTCTTTTACGTAGCCCCACAGAAAAATATCTAACGTCGCCAAAACGTCAAATTACGTAGTAAATTGTAATTTTAATTTTTAATAACGTTTAACATTCAACTAATGTTATGACACTTCAAATGTCAGCTGAGTTTGATAGGTGTCAAATGCCAACGCTACCAACTTGACTCACCAAATAAGCATTCCCTCAAAATAATCATACTAAAAACATACGGAAGGCTACAGTCCGCTTGAGGCGAACAGTATGATACCCTATCCATATCCTATGTGGGCGTGGCAGTGGGCGTATTCAAAATTTGTTTACACTTAACCATTTCGGAGCCCTAAGGAATATGTGGTCCAAATTTCAGCTTCCTAGCTTAAATTTAAAGGCCTATAAATTGCGTACGGACGGACGGACATTGCTAGATAGTCTTAGGATTTGGTCCTGATCATAAATATATATACTTTTATGGGTCTACGGCGAATATTAAGGGGTGTTACAAACTATGTGTCAAAATTAATATACCCTTAGGATAGGGTATAAAAAATATGTTATTCGCTATCTGGTAGATTTTATTTCAGGAAATGTTTCGTTTTGTTGGTCTAGGCCGTTGATTACAGGAAAATGTTTTATTTCGTCATTGACAGTGGCTATAACCAAGCTTAATGTCAAGAATAAGATTGAAGAAGTCAAATGAGAGCACATCTCCTTGCTGAAATCGGGTGCATTTGTGGAATAGTTCAGATGAGTTTGGGAATCTTTGGGAAAATTGGCGGGAATCCTAAATTCGGCACGTAGAGCTCCTGACGATGAAAGCTTTTTATGTGGCTTTGAAGTCAATGTTAAGGTGGTGTGGTGTCCACACAAAATTCGTCGATCTTGTCCATGATTTGGCTTGATGTGAAAATCAAAGACAATTATCGATTTGCTGGTGCGTGACGATTAGTATTTTGTGAATAATAATATCTGCAGACATCTCGATTTTGGATCACTTCATCATTGAGGCCAATCAAATGCTGGTGTTTCTGCGATCCAGGAGTTTTTAGGCCTGCCTCTCTTACGCGATTGTAAGGGAACGTTGATTGCCATTGCCTTTTTGAGGGGTTCGTAGGATCCCTCCTTGAACATGACAATACCAACTGAGTCGGTCGTGCTCCAATCCTTTTTTTTAGCGGGATATGTTCTCGAAATGATGCGCAAACACCTTTTGCTGGGAGTGGTGTTTGCACACCTATACAATTGCATATGCTTCTATATGACTAGATTTGTTATCACGATTTCGGAGATTCTTTGAGATCCGGCCATAAGCCCAGTTGTTGTTTGTCTTTTTTTGTAGAACACTCGGAAGTTCTTTCGATCGCGGGATTTTTCGATCTCTTTAAGCTGGGAGACTGCGTATACCTCTTGCTTTCTACGCAAATTTGCCTTCTCCTCCCTTCTTCTGGATTAATACTAGTTACTGGCTGCCACATCATCAGATATGTTATATACCGCAAAACACATATAATCCATACACACAACTTCACGCTATAAGCAAGTATGAAATAGAACATTCACACGAATCTGATCTTCGAAGGCATAGCAGTAAAAGTATCTGCCCAGGGTCGTCTCGCTGTGATTTAAGTCTCAAATTTATTTACTTATTTGCGAAAATTCACAATCAAATCGACTTGCTGCATATTAACTGTTAACTACAGTTAATGTAGCAATAAACGTTTTCATAGTTTAACGTGTTTTAACTGTTTGAGAGACCTCGTATCGTCGCCGAAAGCACCTGGCATCTGGCGAATCTTTTAGTTTTGCCACCATTCTATAGTGCCTCTGTTTGCCATATTCTCAACAAAAACCAAGTCAAATTTACACAGAAATAAAAGAGATTTGCAGGCATATTGCGGTCCGCAAAACATCAGTAAACTCCAATTTTGAAGATTTGCTTCATGTCCGTATTTACAAATTTTGGGGGTGATGGTGTTTTTTCATTGAGCCTCACATCCACTCATGGATCTGACGGTGTAATGAAATACTCGCAGTCATAGGTCACTACCACTAGGAATTGAATGCAAATGAATTGCATTTTACGCTTGGGAGCTTAAATTGTAAATGCGGATCACGTGTTCGCACTGAAGTTCTCCCACACAGCCACAACTATGCGGCGATACGAATTAATTCAAAAAGTGCACCACTCTAGCGCATCATATATTTTACTATCCCCAACTATCTGAAGGTCGTAAAAGAAAACAATTTTTTAAATTAAAACTGCCAACGGTACAAACTCAAGCATAGTGCTATGCTAGATCTCGCCGCATGATTGCGATAAATTGCATATTTTGCAAGCCCCAGCGTCAATTAAAACGAAATCCAAAGGCTATAACTCTTTAACGACATCCCGCATGAAACTATTATTGCATGCTTTCGTTATGTGGTGTAATATTTTGTGCTTCCTTTAATTGTTAGGGGTTAATATTAAGAGAACATGTTGTTGCTTATTCTCATCACTCAATGATTTAGATGATAACGATAATTTAAATTAAAAAAAATACTTGCGTTGGCGATGCGGGACATAATTTAGATTCGAGGATAATTTTAAACAAAGATCAATCGATGTAGATTTTTTTTATTGTGAAAAAATGTCATAGGGGATGGACAATTAAGAAATTGACTTTGACATGAGTTTATGGCGATTGTAAGATGCACACTTGAGGAGCTATAATAAGATGGGTTTGATAAATACTCCTCTTATCTTTTTAATATTAAGAAACTTAACATAAAGAGTATGGCAGCTTTTTCGCGCTTGTAATAAGTTAAAAGAATATATCCTATCTCCATGGTACAAAACTTATTTCGAAAACTTCAAAAGTCGGAAGCCATTTAATTCAGAACGGTTTGCCTTTGGTTACTAGGAATCAGAGTTGTAGAAGAATGCAATCTTTGATGAATTTTAAAAAATTGCATTCATTAACTTCAATTTGAAATTGCGGAAAAATGAACATGAATAAAAAAAATAAAATGAAAATTACATGAAAGATTAAAAAATACAGGATTAAGTGTTTCATTACCCCCAGAGTTTTTCTTTTACCTTGTGTTACTTTCTGTTCTATGTAGGTAGCTACAATATTTTCTGCACATATAAGGTGGGACTAGATGGCCCATTCATTTAGTCATGATTTTAAATCATAGGGAATTTTGTCACTGAAAGCTGTTTTCTGCTAGAAATCTTAACAGAAAGGCAGTATCACACCCCCGCGGAACGAAATGATTCGCTTAAGGCTTGAACAAAATTTGACAATTTCGAAAACTTATTTCCAAAGTGAGTGCTGTGTAGCCCAAACAGTGCGTTTTTGGAAAAGAAGTTTTGGGCAACCTACTTTTTTTTGCTGAAATTGAAGACATGGATTTTGACTCATGCAGGATGGCACGCCACGCATTGCAACCCATCGCCTTCTTGGGGATGTCAATTGGCTACCCCGGAGCTGCGATTTGACCCCTTTGCACTTTTTTTGTAAGGGAATCGTGAAGGACCGATGTTATGCCAACCAACAGACCGAAACCATCAACAAAGTACATGAAACAAATTTAATATTGTTCATTTAATTTATTTTTGAAAAATAAACTTATATTTGGCCCACCCTGTTCCTTTAAATTAGAGCTGTGAAATCTGGGACACATAATAAAAAAAACTATCAGATGAGATAGTTTCGACCACTTTTTTTTTGCCGCTATCTATTTGTTCAGAAATGTCCAACAATTTTGTATATGAATTTAGACAGCTGCAAGAAATATCGAATGAGAAACAGGACAGCGTCCGCTTCCTTCTTGTTCGTGAACACGAATGTCAATTTTCAACAGATTAGAAGGATTTTGATGCCACAATGCGATGATTTAAAATATTCCAGTTTTTGTTTTGATCGAAGAAGATATACTTTTCTCAAAGTTTTGTTTCCAATTTCGGTTTCGACATTATTTTTAATTTAATTTAAAGAAACACTGATGCAAACAAATTCACTAAAATTGACGCGCAGTAAATTCAACAAAAACTGGCGTACAAAAGCTACGCGTACATGTAATAATGTTCTAATAGTCGGTGCGTAGGTAGATCTGTTCCCCAACTTCTTCTTTTAAGAATTGTATCTGATGTGTCAAAAGAGCTGGGTATACATTTTCATACGAAGAGAGGAACTTATACATTCTTATACGTTTCTATGATTTCCAAATCTTGTTATTATATGAGGTTTCAATGAAACCTCATCAGAATCTGGTTTCAATGATGAGGTTGTCGAAGTAAACGCACCTTTTAACACATTCTACAAGTTCCCCAAAGCAGTTAACAAGCGGTTGACATTTTCAACTGTGTAAGTAGTCAAAAGCAAGTCACTTAAGAATCAGCTTACCGATTTCTTGAACGATGATCACGCGGACTATGTGACCATATAGACATTGTTGACCTATAGTGAACTTGCAGTGCACTTGCATCTGGAACGCAGTAATTGGTAATTCGCTTCTATTTTTCGATGGCGACTAAAACGTCAAACAAAACCCAGGCAGTGTTCCGTGTCAATGGTTAACAAGATTTCTAAATCTTTTTGGGGAAACCTCAGATTTAGTGCAGTGTGAATAAGGTATAACAAATCACCCTAGGATGTTCGCTTCACTTTAGGGCACCTAGAAAAGAATAAGAAAATCTACATACAATATCTTTTCAGAAAAGGATCGCAATGACTACTAATTCTTACTAATACACCACCGAACCGACCCCAACAGAGAATTTAATTTTCCGTTAAAATGTCAAACATATTACTCATTGGAATATTCTCCTTACTTCAGTGTAGAGAAAATCTTTATACAAACTTTTTTAAAATTAATAATTAACTCATTAGTCGTTTTCTTATATGGCTTGATGTTCTCTTCATCAAGCGCACATCGCGTCGATAATCGATTCATTCTATATAATTCATGCTTGTAGCTTATCGAACAAATATTCAAAAGTGCGAATAATATTAAAAGAAAATATTGGTGCTCATACAAAATAAAAATATTTCTGTACAAATAATAATGTTTTAAAACGAATTTTGTAAGACATAAAACAAAATTTAATGACACGTTGCAGCAACATGCGATTAACCATTGGTTTGCAAATGGCTACATTGGGATGGTGTTATGGACTTGCATTCAAAAAGAGAAACAACCATATGCCAATTTTTTCACAGAGAGTATGTAAACAGGTATCTCAAGGATGACGATGGCTCTGTTCCCTTACTTTTTTCGTACGAATTGTAAAGACTTTTCGATAGTCATAGGGGATGGTTTTTTTAGTAAAAAGTATTAAGATTTAAAATATGAACACCGTTTTTTAACACCTCTTTATATAATAGGATATATATTCATGATCAGGAGCAAAACCTTAAACTATTTAGATATATCCGTTCGTCCGTCCGTCCATCCGTATCAACTTTTGAGGACTTTAAATTTATGCTAGGAAGCTGAAATTGGAGTATATATTCCCTAGGGTCCCGAAATGATAAATTGTTAAATTTGCTTAAATCCGCCCACTGCCATGCCCAAAATTTAGAAAAAAACGGCTTTAAAGCTAAAGTTAGAAAGATAGAGTGTTAGAACCTTTACAAGGTATGCAGGCACTACCCTCCTTTATAAGTCTGTTAAATAAGGTTTTTGCCACGCATACTTTTTGTGGGCGTTTTTCACTAAAATGCTGTTGTCGTTGAAAATGTTCATAGAAACCGACAAAAAATGTTTAACAAAATATTTAGCCAATATTTTTTGCAATATACCACTCATACAAAGTTTTTTATTTTAATACATGAAACAATTTAACCAAAGTTGATTATTGAAAAACAAGTGCTTGCTAGTCTAAATAATGTATAAGACATTGTGTTGACCGAGAAAAAAGCAGCGATAATAGAAACAACAACCTTGCAAAATTTATTTATTTTATTTAGTTTAATCAAAAATGCCTTTTCATCCACGTAAAGCAAAAAACGAATTAAATCAACTGCCAACGTTTCGACAGTTTAACTATTCCTTTTCTTAGTAAATACAAGTTGATTGTTGTGAAAAAATTCATAAGTTTCTCATTTGGGGGTCACATCTTACGCTCTTGATGTCGCATTCTTGTACGAATTTTTCAAATGAGGACATTGAGTAAAATGTCCTAAGAATTCGTACGTATTTGAAAGTAAATAAACTGATATGTGTAGAGGTCAATGAGAACACACCTCACTTCTTCTGTCACTTGAGAGGAATATAACAGTTGTAAGCCATTCCATGACTTTCCAGAACTTTCTTATCTTACAGATATTTGAGGATATCGGGATGGGTAGACGACATCGAGTAAAGGAACATGAAAAATTGTATTTGGTCATATATGTACCTAGCTGACAAGTCTGAATATAAAAATAATAATTTAACATTTTCAAATAGTTGTTATAAAGCATAGAGTATAGAATTTCGTTTATGTTTCTTACGGTTCTTTAATTCAAAATACTTTGTATATTGTTTTTTCGCTCAAAGCTGTCGTTTCTATGTTTTAAAATTTTGTGGTTAGCAACCTAGTGTAGCTATATGGCTACTATTTCGCTACACCCGATGACGCTTATTAAGAAAAATATGTAGCTATCTTGAGGATGCTCTAAAATTATCACTAAAATATCAAAGCCCACATAATAATAATTTGGAAATGGAAAGGTTAAGAAACCTCTAAAAATAAACCAATATCTAGAGTCTTACAACCGATTGAAAAATTCGCACTTATTACGGTTGCCGAAATAAAAATTTTTACATATATTTTGATTCATGATTTGAATTTGTGGTGGGTATTGTAAACGGATAACTTATTAATAAATATGTCTTATTTTCTTAATTTGAGTTTTTTTTTTTTGATTTTCGAAGCTAAGAAATGAGCTTAGTATGTGTTTTAAATGTTCGACTTTCAAAAATATTTCTGTTAAGAATGTATATACCGAAAATGCTTGATAGTTCTGCAGCAAATAGGAATAATAGCATAAGTTCCTTTTTGTTATTTTACAATAGACGTATTTTTAGTTTTTACTTTCTGTAGCAGCTTTTGGCTTGTAATGGTACTTATTCGGCTATTCATTTTTCAAACGTTCCTGCCCTCAAATGTTAATAGAACTCTACAGGAAAGTTTATCAAAACTTATTTGCATTAAGAAATAGTTTCGAAAGGAACTTGTTATTAAAACGCATTCTACGACGAAGTTTTGCTAGTTTTCTTAAAAACACCTCGTCGAAATGTAAATGGCTTTTAAACAATATTGCACTATCTCAAATGCAAACGTTAAGACCAACATACTGATTTTAAAAGCATATAAAAGTACAGTGGACTCTGACAAAGTTGAATTTATCTATTTAATTTTTTCGCCACATTTGTTCTTCTCAAAACCATCCTCATTGTCGAACTCCATATAAGTCGAAACTCACTCTAACTCGAACAAATTCTTGTATCCCATGAAAATTCGACTTAGATGACGTACACTGCATTTTCTCTTCTCTCCATTAAACGGGGTCTGTAGGATCCCTCCATTGAACATGACAATACCAACTGAGTCGGTCGTGCTCCAATTTTTACCGAGATGGGTTCTTTGACGCGAAGGCTTTCTCGGATTCTGGAACTTCTAATTCGATCAAGCTTTGTTACTCCTGCTGTCGTGCGAATCGGCTTCATCTCGGCTTTTATTAATTTGCCCTCATACTTTCTGTACATTGTCCAGCATTGTAAACCGTATGTGAGCGCCGGACGGACAACGGTGTAGAGCCTTCCTTTGAGGTTAGGGGACATTTTTCGGTCACAGAAGATGGCAAAGATTTCCTGCCACTTCATCCACCCTACGCTTACACGATGATTGTTGTCGTCATCAACGGTTGCTTCGCTGGGGATCATTGATGCCAGATATTTGAACTTTTCACACTTGGGAACCACCACCCCATTCAAATAAATGTCTGGAATGGATTGCCTTGGGTCAGAGAATGGGCAGTGCAGTTACCTAGTCTTTTTTTAGCTAATACGATACCCATTCCCTTCTAAAACCTCTACTCAAACATCAACTGCTCGTTGCAGGGAAGTCTGATCATTAATTACGATGGCTCCATCGTCAACAAAGAATAAATGATGCACTTTAGCGTCCGTCACTTTCCCCTCAAGCAGATAATCTAAGACTGTAAAGCAAAGGAGCAAAGGACTTAAGACACTTCCCGGGTGAACACCGACTTCTATTGGAAATTCAACGGTGACTTCTGCAGGATATCTGAATTTTGTCTTCTGATCTGATTTTCCCGGGATAAACCCCCACTGGGCATCAAACAGCCGTATTATTTGTCTTAGGCGACCATCTTATACCCACTCAACGATCTTCATGGTGTGTGACATCAACTTAATTGAACGGTAATTATCACAGTCTCGCGTATCTCCCTTTCCTTTGTGCAAAGGAAGAAGATAACTTTCCCTCCACTGGTTGGGCATTGGATCACCTATCATGAGTTTAAAGATACGAATCGTGAGCCATCTGAGCCCGATCTTTTTCCAGAACTCACTGGGTATCTCATCCGGCCCAACCGCTTTTCTCTTCTTGTAGTTCCTGACCGCTTTACCAACATCTTCGACTGTTATGTCGGTCACTTCTTCATTGTTGGGGGCAGCTCCTGAAAAATATAGCCGGGGAAACTGTTCGTTTAAAAGTTGCTCGCAATACTCTGACTCTTCATACACTTAGCTTGAATTTGGGTACACTTTTTCTTCGCGATACTTTTGCAACGTATGTATTCAACTTCAAGGCGAGCTTTTTCAACTATATTATTAGAGGGGCACTTTGACCAAGCTTTGAAAACCACTTTCTTTTCCTTTATTGCTGCTTTCCTCTGTCCACCACCAAGTTTCCTTCTCCAAGCAAGTTTATTGCTATTCTTTTTCTCCATGAATATTTCTGTCAGGAGGAGACGGTGTTGGCGGGTGATTGCATCTGCCAAGATCACTTTGGAATCTTTAACTCTAGACTTCATGAAACTTGCCACTAAATGGTAGTCAATCTGGGTTTCATTGCCGCCACTGCTATAAGTGACCAAGTGCCGGCTCTGTTTGATGAACATTGTATTCAAAACGATCAGACCGTATGACTTGTACATGCTTAGGATGTCTTCATCAGAAGAATTCCTGGTGCCGTATGCTAGTCCCCCTTGCAGTCTTCATAGTCTTCATTAGACTTCCCGACATGTCCATTCAAATCTCCGTCAACAAACAAAAGCTCATCCGTTGGGATGATGAGGTTGTGAAAATCAAGCCAGAATGCATCATTTCCCCTCTGCTCGCACCCGATTCGGGGAGCATATGCCCTGATAATATTTTATACCTCGCCTTGAATCACCAGTTTGAGAGATACCGAACGGTCACTGGTCTTTGAAATGGTCAATACGTTTCTAAGTAACTCTACCGCAAGGATGATACCGATACCATTCTTACTTTGTTCTTTACAGTAGTAGAACATCTTGCATACTTTTGTCTTAACGTCCAGGAATCGCGCCGATTTCCAGTGTTTCGCCATTTCGTTTATTCAACTAGTGCATGCTCCTGATATATGTAAGTTCTTGATTGATCTTACATCTACGACACCGGTGATCTCCAGTCGTATCAACCCACAGATTTGCATGCACACTTGTGGGGCAGTTTAAAGGTGTTAAATATGTTGCTAGGCTCACCTGGATGTTTCGATTGCTTAGAAGTGATTCCTCCCCCTTAGTCGCCTTTTACGACAAGCACTGACGGTTGCTGCAGGGATAATCTTACTTCCCGTCGGTACGGAAGTAAACTTTACAAACAAACAAAAAATATAAATAAATATATATATATATAAATAATAAGCTTACGGTGGCGATTTGCTTGTCTGATAATTTTAATACAAAGTTGTTTACCTAAGTCGGATAAAAAAATTTAAAACTGTTTATTTTTCTTTGAGTGTACTATCTACCGTTAAAGGCTCCTATAACAAGTTAACACCACTGCCTTCTGAAGCCTTTATACTCAGGATTAACAGCTATATCTTCACCACTAACACTTTTAAAGCTAATTGATCTGGTTGAGTGTGATGCATGGAAATCATGTATGCCTAAATCAACTGCAATCTCTCTAGCCATTTCTCAAATTATTAGTTTAGACAGATTGATTTATCGAATGAATACTCCGAGGTTTAAGAAAGTTCATTTTTATCTCATAACAGCCTTTATCTTCCAAATGCCTGTAACTTGAGTTTTGCTTATTTACTCGTCTTCAAGCGCATTTTACACATTTTAAAGATATATAGACATCTTTATTGTAGCTAGGATAATACATTTCTTACAGACTAAATTGCGCAATTTGTAGAGATTTGGTTTATTTTAACCTTACTGCTGCAAATTTACTAAAATTTGATATAATCATAATTGATTTTATCACCGATTATTTAAAAAAATTATTTTGGAAGAAAAAGCTATATTAAAAACCTTCATTCAATTTAAAATGACGTAAAAACTGTTTGACTTTCGGCTTTGAGACGCGAGAAGAGAAGATAGGAATCCTGATGATTTAACATTTCTTTAATAAGCGGTAATATTAACAAACAATTATGATACAATAAATAAGATGACAAAATTTAATTAATAACAAGTAGCTATATAATAACGAATACTAAGGATATAGAAAGTAAGATATAATAAATAATAAACCATAAATCTTCTCTCCATTTAACGACGAGATTAAGATCAGGATTACAGGGATCATAACCCTCCCACTTCACTGCATTCCTACTGGTCCGCCTGTGGGGTTCGCCGGTTCGACCTCAAAAGACATCTGCAGGCATCCCGATTTTCAATCACTTCATCATTTAGGCCAATCAAATGCTGGTGTTTCTGCATTTGTGTGATCCAGGAGATTTAAGGCCTGCCTCTCTTACGCGATTATAAGAGAACGTTGATTGCCATTGCCTTTTTCACGGGATTCGTAGGACATGCGTTAAACATGCTTCCGCATAAATCATAAATGGTTTTTCTCCAGAATATGGTGATGGTGATAATGACAGCTATAATAATCAAAATTTCTGTAATGATAGAAGAGTTAAGGTTTCTATTTAAAATGTTAATGCTAAGGTCATGCACGTATTCCAAGTTAGATTTAACCCTGTTGCTTGTTACATTGGTCAGGACAGGAGGAAGTGCCCGCGGACTGAAAGCCACCTTGCTGTTGTACGTCTTCTCGTTTATGTGGACTGTGTCGTTGTCCAGCTGTATCAGGTAGGTATCTACTAAAGGAATAGATGCATTTTTATTTAAAATTGTCTCATTGAAGTTTGTCAGGAAAATTGTGTTTTCTCCGATCAGTTTGACTATTTCTGCATTCGTTGTTCTGTAATCGCAAATCGCTATACCTCCCTTGAGGATTCTGGGTAAGCAAGAGTCTTCGGTAGTTCTTCGAGAACGTCCTCCACGCATACGGATGTGCTATCTATATTAAGACATTTCCCGTTAAGTCCGTACGTTTTTGTCATGGCTAATAAGGAGTCGTGAGAAGTCCAAATCAATTTTTCTACCGTTTCTTACCACCGCACGGGCCGTAACTAGGTGATACCTTTGGGTATGGACAGGACATATAGCATAAGTGTCTTGTTGCAGTATACTGAAGGTCGGGCCTATTCGATAGCTTCTACAACGTTTTGATAAAACAATGTTTCCAGTTCGTTTACGATAGTATTGATCTCTTCTGAGTCTAAAAGATTGGTGTTCACAATGTCATTCTTAACCAATTGGCAAGCTCTTACTATTTTTATTAACCGCTTCTTTTAGAACAATTACTTTGTCCAGTAAGTCGTGCCTAAGTAGGTTCGTCAACCCTTTTTCTACAGCAACATACTATACTATACTTCCATTAATTTGTTAATTTTTTTCTGTAATCCCACGAGTCGTGTCAAATATTTTTTCGTTAATTGCGTATTGTGGATTGTTAATCTGTATGATGTCCGTTTGTTTCTCTAAAAGTCTGTCCCAGTCAGTTGCGTCAGGAGATCCACCTACCCATTTCCAAGCTGCTCCTATCCAATTTATTGACCTAACTTCCCTTGACCTTGCGTCCCTGAGTTCGTTAAGGCGATCCTTGATTTGATCTAGATGATACCCCAAAATGGGGCGTGCTTCTTTGTCCTTAATATACTCTAGCATAAGTCGTTCAGTGTCTTTTATAAGTACGTCAATTTTGTCAAATCAATAATATGTATTAAATAATTTAAAAAACCGTTGGTCACCCAAGCGTTTCCCTCTTTAATCGTTACAATCGGGAATTCGTACGCGAAGATATGCAGAGTCTGCATTAGAGTGAAAAGAACTACTTATCTGCAATATAGTCAAGATTTATTAAACATGAAACTAACAATTAAATCTTAATATCTAAGCTACGTCACTATGACATAGTTGTAGGTTTTAAGTACTGACAAATATATTTGATTTTTAATTAGATCTTATGTATGTATGTGTTTTTTTTCATTTTTTTTATATAGATGAACATTAAAATTGTATCTTTTGTCCCATATTCGATTTTTCATCTGATTTAACATTTTGTAATATTCTTCTGATTTTGTCCATCGTCTGTACTATCAATTCTTTGGACTCTAAAATTTTTTTTTGTTAAAAGCCCGATGAAGGTTCGTATTAGTCCGCTTTGGTTGTAAGGTTAAAAATTTCAAACAACCTACTAGGGTACGGAGATCAACACCACCGCAATTATGGTTTAATAATTATTTAAGTGAACCGGCCCCCTTGTTTCGTGAGAGCTTCTCTCCAAGGCATATTATGGTAGGACATATTCTGGTCCTTCAGTTACTTTAATTCTGTATTTGTTTCGAGTTTTCATCGGTAATCATTCCCCCTTTTTAACTTTCTCGTATACATTAGTATACTAAAGAGAAAATTATTGCGATCGTGCGGAAATTTCGAACTCAAACTGAGTATGAGGGATGATATTACGACTATAGAGAAGTCCAAAAAAGTGGGTCCGCCAATGCCGTCCGTAAGTCTGTCTGTATGGCGAAACGGTTTGACGGATTTGCTTCATCGTTCGTATATAAGGTTCTTGGTGTTACATCTAGGGGCATCTTTTTAGTTTTTGCTTTATCTTTTAAAATAACGGTACCTGCCACAAAATTTTTTTTGCGAAAATGCCTTATTACTATTTTTCTCGAAAGTGGTTTTAAGGCTTTCCGTAATTTTGTGTACTAACGATATTTAGGATGGAGTGAAATTTTCTGCACACTCGGTTTTTGAAAAAAAAATCGATTAACGGTAATTTTTAAAACCGGCAATATCTCAAAACTAACAAAGGGAATTTCAAACAATTTAACTGATTGTTTTATACTAACTATAAAGTCAAACAAATTTGCCTACTTAGATTTTTGAAATAATTAGTTTTAAATTTTTTTTCATACAAATATTTTCTTAAATTTAAATTAAATTCGTTTTCTCAAAAACGGCTCTAACGATTTTGATATTTCGAACAAATATGTTAAAAATGTGCAAAGTGCGAAATTACATCAAAATCGCATTCGCCGTTTTTGAGAAAATCTAATTTTTCTAAACCTAAAAATTGATTAAAATAAATTTGGAAAATTAAACAAACGCAGTCGTGCACTTTATTTTTTTTGAAAGAGAAGGAAAAAAAATGTTAATGCTAAAAGTAACTTAATATTTTTGAGGTGAGCCTTTTTACCGCTTGAATTACCGAGTGAATTTTTTTACCGCTCGCTGTTAATATAGTTAATATAGTTACCCGATTATTTTTGACAACGATTTCCCTTCTATAGAAGGGAAATCGTTATATAAAAGTAAGAACAATGAATGCCCTTAATAGCACTACAGCCTACATCGCCTGGATAGTACCTTCTCGGGACCACTCTTTTCAGATTTCGTCTTTTCTTCCTAGCCTCCATGTTTCTTTTTATTAATCCCCTGAGATCTTTGCTGATCTTTGAGGAAATGTTTAACAGATTTTGATAATTAACTCTCTGTGAACTATTGAAAAATACGTCTTAGGGTTTTCTATTGGTCACAGAATGTACGGTGTTGTTATACCGATCAACAGCCACGTAGACAAGTTCCTTGACTTTTAGGTCTGAATGTTTTGCTCTCAGGCAACTTTATATTTCCAAAATTGTAGAATGAACTCTCTCTATTTGGCCATTAACCTCACTTCAGTGGGATGGCGTAAGGTACGATTTGACCTCTAAATTCCTAATCAGGTTTAAAACGATTGGACTGAGAAAACCCTTTTCATTGTCTGTGACTAAGGTTAGAGGAACAGTAAAATAATGGTATATTTTAATTATTTTTGATCTCATGTAGATGCCTGTCTTTGATGTGGTAGAATTTTGAGAACTTCGAGAACTTATCCACAACGGTAAGGAACTTTTCATTCTGAATTTCCATAATATCCATGTGTATTACTTCACATGGATACCTGCGAATATGTGTAACTTGCAATTCAGGGTTTATCGGATGTCTGTCGTATTTATTAAGGTTACAAACTTCACAAGAAGCGACATATTTCCTTATACTAGACATCATTTGTAGGAAGCAGAATTGTTCGAGGATCTGTTCCTTGTTCTCCCTAGGATCGCGGTGAGCCCTTCGGTGCTCTTTTTCTATGATAGCGAATTTGCGCTCTGCGCTGGCGACATCTTCCACTATCCTTTGTGTCACCCTAATTTTATATTTTCCGAAACTTTCAAGATATACGTCTTGGAGCATTCCAAGGAAATCTTCGGGAATTTTTAATCCATTTATCACATTCGGATTAAGATTTTCTTTCAAAGCCTTAGTGAGTTTATTCCTGTCATGGCTGCTCGTAGAAGCAAAGGTCGATGCCTATCGTGAAGATTAGTTGGTTACGAAAAACATTAATCGGAGCCTCTACATGGGTATTAAATCAGAACTATCTTGCTCGGCACTATGCATAGTGCCGGAATCCTCGCTGTCAGTCAACAAGAGAAAGTTCTTTCAGTCCCTCTTCGGCAGTTCCTGTTTCGACTTCGTCTGTCCTTACGCTTCGTCCTTCATCAGCGGTCTCTGTATTTGACCTTCATCCGCATCGTCCGTGGTTTTCTCCGCTGTTATGCTTGCTGTTCGCGAGGAATAGGACCTTGTACCTGAAAGGTGATTGCCTAAGTTCGGATTCGGGAGAGAGCATCGGCAACAAAGTTTGATTTACCAGGTATGTAAATCAACTCGTAGTTGTACTCTTCTATACGTGACTTCCAACGCTTTAGTTTCGATTGTTATTTCTATTACTGAGTGCGAAAGTCAATGGTTGGTGATCAGTGAATATTCAGATTTTTTTGGCACCATATAGATAGTTCCTTAAATTGTCAAGTGCCCAAACTATGGCACGAAGTTCTTTCTCGTTCGTTGCGTAACCCTCCTCCGCTCTTTTTATGGAAGCGGGAGATAAATGAAACTCTTAAACTTTCTTAAGGTGTTTGGAGGAAGAATGGCCTCAATAGCTTTTATCTTTTCTGGGTTGGGAAGAATACCTTCTGAGGTTACCAGGTATCCAAGGAACTCTACACTCGTGTCTAAAAAGTGTGTTTTTTCTAGATTGATTTGTAATCCAGTTTCATGAATTTTTGAAAAAAACATTTCTATGTCTCTCAAGTGAACATCCTCTGTTTTACTATAGATGATGATATCATCTATGTATACATAGCAGATTTTCTCAATCAGCTCCTTCAGGACGTCATCTATCATTCTCTGAAAGATGTCCGGAGCATTCTTTAGCTCAAAAGGCAGTCTGACATATTAAAATTTGCCGTTCATCGTAGAGAACGCAGTTTTAGGGATGTGTCTGTCCCTCGTGGCTATTTGAAGAAAGCCAGAGGTCAAATCAAATGTAGTGAAGAATTTCGCATCACCAAGGCTTGCAATAGTGTAATTTATATCGGGAATAGGGTAAGTGTCAGAAATGGTTACAGAGTTAAGATGTTTGTAGTCTATGACCATCCTGTACTGCTTTTCCCCGTTAGGCTTAAGTTTCTTTGGTACAACTCATATAGACGAATTGTATGGGCTGTTTGAATGATATTCTCCGTTAGGAGTTCATTAACCTGCCTCTCGACTTCCTCCCGCATGCAAGCCGGGTATGGATAACTCTTTGTGTAAATTGGTTCATCCGTTGTCGTTCGTATCTCGGCCCTTACGTTGGTTTTAACCTTTCGACCGAATAAATCTTTAAACTTATTACAAAGAGATTCAAGCTGGAGATTGGGGGTGGGATTGGGGAGTGATCCATAATATATTACTCGTCCTACATGAAGATAAATACAAATAATCATTCATAATTTACATTTCGACAAATATGGTCTACTCTGTTAAAAGCTAGTCTGATATCTCAAGTGGGATTGCTTTATCTAGTTTAATGATTAGTTGATTTTTTTCTCTATCAATGATGGCCCACAATTCTTTTAGAGTATTATCGCCAATTATACCATCAAACGACTCTAAACTGGGAAGGATAAAAAAGGTTACATCTAGGCCACAGCCAACAATGGAGAAAAATTTGCCGCGAATTTTGTTTTTTATCAATATCCTTTCAGCAGGACTATTGATGTAGAAAGGGTTTCGGGCAAGGATACTGGTGCTAAAGTTGGTTTGACAACATTTCTATTTTCACCAGTGTCTACGAGAAAATCTAGTATTTTCCCGTCTCATCGTCTAGAGTACACCGGCTCTATATATGGTACGCTTGAAACGAGACAACTGTCATAAAATTTTCCTCGTTTTATGACTTCCCTGCGTTAGAAGTTCCTGTATTTCCAGTAGCTTCAGGAGCAGCGTTGCCGCTGACTTTTTGAAAAATGTATCTTTTTCTTTTGAAAAATGTATCAAATGTATCTTTATTTTAGATTGTTAAATATATCAACTGTATCAAAACAGATAAATTAATTTTCGTAATTTTTTAGTTGACTTTTTTAAGTTTGTAGTTTCTTGTATAAATAAGGTTTACTCGAGTTTACTTGGGTTTCTTGCAGTAAATTCAAAAGGGTTTTTGGAACCACCATTTCAATCCCATTATTTGTTTTGAAATATAATAACGCACTTACGCTTCACAGAAGAGTGATATAATCACACACAACACTAGGCACCGAAGCGGACCTATTGTGATCCTTGGGGAACCGGTTAAATTTGTACTCAAACCAAACTCAAGCCATTTGTAAAATTTGCAATTTCTTTTGATTTGTCATAAGCATCGTAACAATCATTACCTTCAAGTTATGGATATGACAAATCTACCAAATGACTTCTTTTTAATTGTCCATTTTAGAATTTTAAAAATTATGCTAACATACCAACTTATTCTTAAAATTGTAAAAGAATTTAAAAATAGCAAAACACGAACCATCACCAATCTATGGCGACTTGTTAATAGTAACATACAGAGCAACTGCAGTCAGTGTCGTACATGCACAATACGTGAAATGTTCTGAGTGTGATGAAAACGAACAATTGATACTGCAAGATTAAAAAATTTATTTGAAAAAATTAAAAACATATATATGACAATTTGCAGATTTTTGATGAAAAATCGAAAAAAAAGTATCTATGTATCAAATGTTTGCACGAAAGCAAAAATGTATCCAAATTGATACAATAGCATCTTTGTGGCAACGCTGTTCAGGAGCCTCTGTCGCCATTGTTATTTCCTGCGATAGTTATTATCTGAGTCGGCCTCTCGTTTGACTGTTTTACTGGGCATATAGTTGACATTTCGCGTCTGAAACGATTGGTGTACCTCCATCTTAATAGGAGGCTTGGGGACGGTAGGCGGCGGATACTTTCTGTTTTGGTACCCTCTATTCCAAGATGGATATGACCGCTGCCCGAATCTGTAACTTTGAAACCTATTTGGGTTTCTTGAAGGCAAAGGGGGTTCCCTTTCGGTCTTGAAATTATAATGCGCTGGAGAAGATATAGTGTTCTGTGTCTGTACATGCACAGAATTGTTCCTAAAATTGAGGTTCTGCATCTCGAGGCAAGCGGTGTAGGCTTCGGGTAGAGTTTTCGGCTTCTGGACAATAAGAAGCCTCGAGAGGTCTTCAAGCAACCCGCGCACAAGGACATCCAATGCCCAGTTGCTGTAAGCTTCCACCAGGGCATCTATAGTCTCGGATGAATACGTTTCGGACCGGATTTTACTTATAATCAGGGAGAACTGATAGTTAACAGTGGCATAAAAATCATCCTCTCTGAAGGACCCTTGCTTTAGCTGACTCAGCTGATGCTCGAGTGTCCGAAAGTCCCGCTTAGCTGCATAATGCAGAACCCTTTTGACCTCGCTCTATTCACAATCAAAGATATAAGAGCGGAATCGGCCTTCCCCCTAATTTTTTGCCTAAAATTCTGTAAGATTGCCCTGTAAATGGGTTTAATTCGTACGATTTCATAATCCTTTAGTATAGTTTCTACGCTATGCACCCAGGATACGAAGTGGACTGGATCACCCTCGAAAGCCTGAAGCTCTTTCACGCAATTCGGTTCTAGAACCCCCTCAATTGTTCAAGAACGGAGTGAACCGCCCCCGTTAACACTGTTACTGAATCCTTGATTTCCTCCATAAAATAAATAATAAATAATTAATAATAAAAAATAAATAATAAATAATAAATAATAAATAATAAATAATAAATAATAAATAATAAATAATAAATAATAAATAATAAATAATAAATAATAAATAATAAATAATAAATAATAAATAATAAATAATAAATAATAAATAATAAATAATAAATAATAAATAATAAATAATAAATAATAAATAATAAATAATAAATAATAAATAATAAATAATAAATAATAAATAATAAATAATAAATAATAAATAATAAATAATAAATAATAAATAATAAATAATAAATAATAAATAATAAATAATAAATAATAAATAATAAATAATAAATAATAAATAATAAATAATAAATAATAAATAATAAATAATAAATAATAAATAATAAATAATAAATAATAAATAATAAATAATAAATAATAAATAATAAATAATAAATAATAAATAATAAATAATAAATAATAAATAATAAATAATAAATAATAAATAATAAATAATAAATAATAAATAATAAATAATAAATAATAAATAATAAATAATAAATAATAAATAATAAATAATAAATAATAAATAATAAATAATAAATAATAATAAAATTATAATTCAAAATTTAAATAATAAATGATAAACCTCCATATACATTTATTTAAATAATATGATTCTATGTTTATTTAATCAAGTAAATCTGAGTTCAGGTTGATATCAGATGAGATGCATCACAAAATATGGCGGTATCGAATTTTTGCGATTTTGTCGGAACTTTATCCACATTAGCAATTCGGTGCAATTCTTTGGTAGGGAAGTACCATGGTATGTTTAATATTAATTTTACCAATTTATATTGCGCTATTTGCAGTCTTTGAATATGCATATTGGCACATGTACCCCAGATGGGGACCCGTAAAATATTATAGCTTGGATGATAACTTTCAAAATGATAAGCTTGTTGTCGTAACTTAATTTGGATTTCCGATTTATGAAGTAAAGGGTCTTAATGGTGATTTTTACTTTGTATAAATTTTCCTGGGTGTCGACGTTATAAGTCAATGATTTATCAAGGTGGACCCAAGGATATTTGACGTTCGACTTCCACTCTATGTATATACATCAAATAGAAATGGAGCAAGGATCAATCCTTGAGGTACTCCTGCGTTGATGGTGAAAACATCTGAAAGACAGTTATTGACAGAAACTACGAACGATCGATCAGTTTACAAGGATCAATATAGTATAAATGAAGAGAGTTCATGGATTGTTCATCTTCAGATTGGACAATTATGCTACCAATAATGTTGTTGCCTATTGCTTGGTTTACAAAAAAGGTGTGCTATTTTAATATGGAAAACACTTAGCTTCAGTGAAGCCAGTGATGTATACGGACTAGAAGCACACGAAAATGGGCGAAACATCGAAGGGCTCAGTGTTGACGATTTTGCCGGAGCAACGAGATTTCTCCATGGTCATCCTGCATAGAAGACCCAGTTTGGTAGGAGAATGTACGTACTTTACTTATTTATTCGGCTCCCGATCCGTGAAGGGTCCCTGCCTGAGACAAGCCTGCCTTTCATCCTCTGCGATCCCGGGTACGCTGTTTCGAGTTATTCAGACCAAGCGCTCTGGCATCCGCGATAGCTTGGTTTTTAAAACTCTTGGCCGGAGCATTGTTGATCATTCGTTGAGATAGTGCCTTCCGTGTTGACACCTGCCCCTAACCTGAGGTTGTGCGTCGAAGTACCCAGTTCCTTTGCTGAACCCCAACTGGGGACAAAAGAGAATGGATTCAGTAGCCCAGTTCGTAGTCCATTAAGGGCTCATCCGTCAACACCGTGACCAATTCTGAAAATCCATAATCCCTTACTTGTATGACTTGATTTTGTGTGCCCTGAGATTTGCAACGAAAGGGTGCAAAAATGCTTACTCAAGGACAACACTGTGCGTAAAACTGGACGATTTGAACACTCGCCTCCTGAAATAGTACATGTATATTCTAATAGCAACCTCCGCGTCGCCTCACACCTACAACCGACTAAAAATTATTGAAGACTACTCACATTTTACAAAGTTATTTAATTTTTTTTAGCATATACATTTTCCATTACTTGTTATTTCACAAGCGTTTACTGGGTACATCGAAAGTAGAAAATTACATAATGACCACTCACCTCGCAGTAATTACTTTTCGCAATTTAGCACCAACTGGTTTTATGTTATTAACGAAATGAACATCCTGCTGCGAGCACTGACGTAAGCTTATCGCCGACAGCCTAAGACTATGTATTTATTTACATATTCCTTATTGACGAGAAAGTCCTTGCTGTGTAAGCAACTCTTAACCTGAAATAGAACAAAATAAAACAAAATTTAATTTTAAGCAAAAGTATTATAATATTGCATTTTTAAAAACAAAATTTTTTAAATCAACATTTTCTATGTTTATCCCCACAGAAATGGCGAGTATAGTATTAATTGGATGCCTTGCCATTCTTGGCATTATCATAGCAATATCCCTGTTCTTGGCTGGCGGTTATTTATGGTGGCGCCACAAACGTTCACAACTACAATTCATAGAACCAAATGAAGATGAAGACTCCAGTAACTATAGTATGCGGTAAGTGTAAGAAATAATTAAAATGAAACAAATTCCGTGTGGGTGTGTGTTTTATGTACAATAATGCCGAAATTTTCCAAAGAGATTTCGACGATATGTTAAAGGACTACCTACAAATATATCCGTTTACACATTTAATTTCTTTCCTTTTTTTGTGGATGTAAAGCTGCACATGTTTATTTTGAGGTATTTATGGCATTCTTGTAAGCGAGAGGGATCATTCGCCGTTCTAGTGTACTTAAACAACAAAAAAACAAAAGCAAGACGAAAGCTCAAATATGAAGAGATTTTACAATTTTCTAGTGCAGAAACAAAAGAAACAATCGATGCATTGTTGGACTGCACAACAAGAAGGTGCTTTGTCTTGAACACAATAAGGTTCTCGTATATGTGTTGAAGAAAATATTTATACAATTGCTTAAAGAGCACTGTTATTATTTTTCAAGTATTCACTTGATTTTATGAGGATAAACGCTTTTAACTTTTTATAAATGATTGTTTAAGTTTCGTTTTTCTTGTGCTCTGTGTTTTTATTGTTTTGTTTTTTTCCTTACATCACGGGGGTGTTATGTGTTGGTGTAGGTCGAAAGGTACTTATGTAATCTTAAGCACAACATAAGGGGTTGTCATTTAAAGAGTAAGGCTATTTCATTGTTGATTTAAAAGGAGGCAGCGGAACACAGGATTAGTATTAGCATTAGCACTATTTATTTTATTTATATTTTATTTATTAATATATGAACGATTTGCTAAGATACAGTATCTTAATGATAGTGAAGTCTAATAATTGTATAATGTTGTGAGAAAAATTGAGGGGCACGGTAGCTAGAGCCATAAAATTTAGGATTTATTGGGATGCATAGCAGCAGGCTCCATACGAAATTTCAACTGTTTGAGAAGTTCAACTTGAGCAGTTCCTGGGTTATGAGGCCCCAAAATTGGCAAAAAATAGTAACTCACTGACAGATTATCGAAACTATGGAAAACTTTCAACCATCGCAAAACCTTAAAATTCGGCACAGTCATAGGATTTGCGGAGTAAACCCAGAATGAAATCTAATATTTGTGATTTTCCATTTAGGGGGCGTGGTGCCCGCCCCTTTTCTCTTAGCCCTCCAATGCCACAGAATTATTAATTTTTTACCCGAGAATTGTTTTTTTTTTAAATAAAACGTAAACAATAAAATATTGTTTCTATACCATTTAGAGGGCGTGGTAACAGCCCCTTTTCTTTAACTCAGCCCCCAAAAGACTTCCAATTCATGAGGGTTGGTTTTTAAGAACAATCACGGGAAAAAATAAAAAAGTTTATCTTCCATCTGGGAGTGATAACCGATGTCGGTTATTGTTTTTAAGGCAAACACGGATCTATATAAAACAGATTGTATTTTTCTCGAAAAAGGATATTTACGGTCAGTCAAAATTCCTACAAAAAGTATTGAAATCGCACCAAAAACATAAATGTTAAAGAATAGCCAAGTTCTCTTATACAAAAATCGCTTTTGCCTTACATGTCAGCCACAAAAAGGACTGAGATCTAAAAAGACAGCCAATTTGTCTTTGTCATATTTGTCTACCTGACTATTTGATCTGTAGCAGATTATAGTTTTTGCGTCCAGTCAAGTGTTGAGTTTTCCAATGCTAGGATTACTTTGTCATCGGCAAAGGTTGCAATCTTGGTGTAGGATGTTGTTGGTTAGATCGTTTGTGTAGAGGAGGTATAACAGAGGTAGGTCCGAAAACACTATCTTGAGGAACTCCGGCTTTGATCTGTTCTAGCTTAGAATATCTATTTTCTTGTTTTATACGAAAGTAACACAATGTTAAATAGAAAATCTATTAGGTAGAAGTACTGTTCTACGAGAATTCTCGAAATTTCGAACTCAAACTGATTATGAGGGAAGATATTACGACTATAAGGAGTCCAAAATTTCTCTCGATTTCTCAAAAACGGCTATAACGCTTTTGTTAAATTTTTGTATTTTGAACAATTATGTAAAATGTGTCCAATGTTCGAAATTAAATCAATCGTAGGGGCCGTTTTTAAGAACATCAAATTTTTCAGAACCTAAAAAGTGATTTAAATAAATTTGGTATATGATCAAATGTTACCATTCTTTTTAAGCCGATTTAAAAATGCACATCATGTACAGCGAAAGTTTTATATGACGCAGTCGTAAAGTTCTTCTGATTTCTGTTGTTATTCTGTGAACTAGTTCTATTGTGGAGTGCTTGCTTCGAAACCCAAAATGGAATTAGGTTTCTTGCTTCAACGATTGGTTTGAATCGCTTAAAAATCATTTTTTCAAATAACTTTGAAGTCAAAAGAAGTAGAAAAATTTCCCTATATGAGGATACCTCATGAGGGTCCTTACCTGAAACTAAGAAACTCATCACAGACAGCATCATTTGGCTTAAAGGTAGGTGGTCCGCAAATACAGAAGCTTTGTCAGCATCGCTTTACGCCCATTTACCGTTGTCACATCTTATTGGTGAAACATGATTTGTTGGTCGCTTAAGATATGTTGTACTTTTCCAGAGAGAATATTCATAGCTCTTATCAGCAGATAGTGCTTGAGAAATATTTGTTCATTGTCCCATTCCGGATTAGCTTCATTTCAAATTTCAGATCTTGTGTGGCCTTGTTCAGTCTGGCTATATCGGAGGAAGACCGAGTTTGTTGCCACATACGCTGAAATTTTCTTTTATGTATTATGAGCTTATTTATTTCTTTTATATAATTACTACCTATTGTTTTTCTCGTTGATGGAGGGGGAGTGGATTGGTCGGATTCGTTTTCCAGTCGCAATAGTCTGTCGTCGCAATAAGGGTACTAATTTTGACTTTATATTGCAAAATCTGTTTTAAACTAAATCAATCTGTAAGTTTGTTCGAAAGATATGGGTTTTCCTCTTTGAGTATTATTAAGACTATTATTTTACTAAGTGTCAAGTACATTGGTCTGGTACAGTGGTCCGAGTTGTGATCTAAACCTTCTTGTACCTCGATCAAATTTCTTGACAACTTATTTATCACAAAAAAGTTAATTTAATTAGCAGTTTTCCTGACGTCTATCGGCCAGTATGTAGGCTTACCAGTAGATACAAATTTATACCCTATTTCTTTAGCTGCCTCGTAAAGTTCACGAGCTTTTGTTGTGGTGAGTCGTGACTCCCAGTAGGTATGTTTATAACTGAAGTCTCCTCCCACCTCCCTAAACTCTGACTTGGGAATTTTAATGATTTCATTTGATTAAATCGAGTACCTTGGAGGACTGTAGACAGCTGTTATTGGTAGTGGTTGGTTTTTAGTTTTGATAGTTGACGGTTGTGGCTTGAAACTTAAGGCGACTATTTTTTCTTCTTAGTGTTCAATGCTATCTCTTATAATAACACCACTACTTCCTCTCGCACAATTGTCTAAATGGACTTCTTCAACTTGATATATGAATGTATTGTAAGATGAGTTTCAGATACCAAACAGATTTATATTTTTTCTGTATCTAATATACCTAGTATGTAGCTCGTTCAAGTGATTGTACAGTCCGTTCGCGTTCCATGCCATGATTCCTAAGAAGTTAGACATTATTTATTGTGGTTTATTTTTTCCTCAAGACTAATAACAGGTTTATGACGGGTTTTATAAATATTTTCCCTTTTGTTTAGCTTATCCAGTATTTTAACTAATGTATGTATCTTCGATTTTACTTTGATCTTTTCTGGTAGGATAAGTAGTTTTAACTGTTTGTGAGAAAAGGGGCCTTTGGACATTCAATTCTATTGATTCATTATACCCTATCCTAAAGGTATATTAATTTTGACACATAGCTTGTAACACCCCTTAATATTCATCGTAGAACCCTAAAAGTATATATATTTATGATCAGGACCAAATCCTAAGACTATTTAGCAATGTCCGCCCGTCCGTCCGTCCGTATCAACTTTTGAAGCCTTTAGATTTATTCTAGGAAGCTGAAATTTAGAGCATATACTCCTTAGGAGGAAATGGTAAAGTGTTAAAAGTTTTTAAATCCGCCCACTGCCACGCCCACAATTTATATAAAACCATTTTAAGGCTAAAGTTAGAGAGATAGAGTATTGGATCCTTTACAAGATATGTAGGCACTGCCCCCCTTTACAAGTCTGTCATATAAGATTTTTTTCCACGCCTACTTTTTGTGGGCGTTTTTCACTAAAATACTGTATTCAGCTAAAATTTTCATAGAAACTGAAAAAAAATGTTTAACAAGATATTGAGCAAATATTTTTCCCAATATATCGCGCATACAAAGTTTTTGGCCACGCCCACTTTTTGGGGGCCTTTTTTCAAAAAATGTTTTTTTTTTATAAATTTCTTAGAATGAATGATTAGAATCACCTTCTTAATGATTTTTTCTTTGGGGCTTATAGGGATATGGATAGGGTATCATACTGTTCGCCCCAAGCGGACTGTACCCTTTCCTTATGTTTTTCTTTCGGTTTCTGTGGAGCTTTGATATTTTCGGTAGCATCATTGGTTTCTGATGTTTGGATATTCATTCGAGCGTGTTCATTCGTTTGACGATTAGGTTTATTATCTCTTATATTTTTTAACCCTTTGGCTACAGCACATCAACGATAATTCAATCAATAGATGACCAGATCTATTCTATCTAAGCGAACAGATTTCATTGTAAAGGTCGACAGGTTGGTGGGGAAAGAGTATATCCGAAAACAATACATGGTGTGAGACCCTGTAAAAACGTGGAAGCCCATGTACATATCGAATTGAACTGTTAAGAGCAACCGTAATTTTCTTTTGCTTTCGAATTTCAAGTTGCAAAAGATTTAACAGCCGTATGTGAGCAAAGGTAATATCAACGTTTTAACAAGAAGTATACTTATTTTTAAGGGCGTCTAATACCGTGTAGACCAAAGTGTGCGTTGGACACCATACGTTTTACCAACAATGTTCTATATCTTTCCAATTCAAACTGCGGTTGAAAACCACACCTAAGTTTTTCTATTTTCGCACTACCCGTTTCCGAAATACAGCGCCCGGACAGGCAGACAGACAGACCGACAGACAAACGGACGGACGGCAATGGCGGATTTTTTGGACTTCTCTGTAGTCTTAGTATCATCCCTCATACTCAGTTTAAGTTTAAAATTTCCGCACGATCGCAATAACTTTTTTTTAGTATGCAGTACGATACATTAATTACAAATCTAATAACTTATAACTAGTTTCGACGAGTTACAAAGCTTAGGGAGTGTTAAAGATTTTAACATTATGGTACTTTCGAAAACCCATGTAAAAACATAAAGGCTACAGTCCGCTTGGGGCGAACAGTATGATTCCCTAGCCATATCCCCATATGCCCCAAAGAAAAAAGCATTAAAAAGATTATGGATAGCATTTTATTTCATTCTATTATTAAAAAAAGGTTTTTTTTTTTAAAAACGCCCCAAAAAAGTGGGCGTTGCCAAAAACTCTGTATGGGCGATATGTTGGAAAAAATATTGGGTAAATATCTTATTAAACATTTTTTTTTTTTGCTTTCTATGAACATTTTCGAAGAAAACAGCATTTTAGTAAAAAAAAACACACCCACAAAAAGTAGGCGTGGTAAAAAACTTTATATGACAAACTTATAAAGGAGGGTAGTGCCTACATATCTTGTAAAGGTTGTAACACTATCTCTCTAACTTTAGCTTTAAAACGGTTTTTTTTCTAAATTATGGGCGTGGCAGTGGGCTTATTCAAAAAATGTTTACACTTAACCATTTCGGAGCTCTAGGGAATCTGTGGTCCAAATTTCAGCTTCCTAGCATAATTTGAAAGGCCTAAAAATTGCGTACGGACGGACGTACAGACGGACATTGCTAGATGTCTTAAGATTTGGTCCTGATCATAAATATATATACTTTTATGGGTCTACGACCAATATTAAGGGGTGTTACAAACTATGTGTCAAAATGAATATACCCTTAGGATAGGGTATAAAAATATATAGATGATAGTGAGATTTTGTATATTAACTTGACTATAGATTTCGATTGTTAGATTTTACAGATTTCCGAGTTTGTCAGCTAGAATGTTTTGTATTGATTTTTCGTCTATACTTGAAGAAGTTCATTAGTTTAAATGACATTTTATTGCAGTATATTAAAAACATACTGCAATTTTAAATATAAAGCCTTATTGTTTAGTTAAAAGCCATCTACTTGATTGACATGTTTTGTATTAACTAACATAATTTCAAAAAGGAATTTTTAAAAAGACAAAATTTATTGCTTTAAATTTTGTAAATGAAAATTATCTTTAAAGATTCTAGGGTGATCCAAGTAGAAATACTTTTTTCAATAGCCTTTTTTGACAGATCACGTGTGAGTCGTGTCATGCTGTCATGTTATTTTTGTTTAGTATTGTTTGGCATTTCATAATGGAAAGACTAACGCGTGAACAACGTTTACAAATTGTTCAACTTTATTATGAAAATTCACGTTCTGTGAGGAATGTGTTTCGTGCACTTCGCTCAACTTATGGTCAACATAATCGGCCTACTGAGCGTATTATTCGCAACACCATCACCCATTTTGAGACCCAGCATTCATTATTGGATAATATTCGACCGAATAGACCACATCCAGCACGCTGTGAAGAAAATATAGCGGCCGTAGCTGAGAGTGTACACGAAGACCGTAGAGAGTCGATTCGGCGCCGTTCGCAGCAACTCGGACTGACGTATGGAACGACTTGGCGCATTTTACGTCAAGATCTTAAATTGAAAGCGTACAAAATACAGCTTGTGCAACAACTGAAGCCGCTCGACCTTCCCAAGCGACATCGCTTCGCTCTATGGGCTCTTGAAAACTTCCAAGAAGATCCGACGTTTTCGAGGCAAATTTTGTTTAGCGATGAGGCCCATTTCTGGCTCAATGGGTATGTAAACAAACAAAATTGGCGCATTTGGGAGGAAGAGCAACCTGAAGAGATTGAAGAACTGCCACTTCATCCAGAAAAAACAACGGTTTGGTGTGGTTTGTGGGCTGGTGGAATCATTGGTCCATATTTCTTTTAAAATTATGCCGGTGCGAACGTAACCGTCAATGGCGACCGTTATCGTGCCATGATAACCGACTATTTGATGCCTGAAATTGAAGCTCGTGATCTCGGCGATATTTGGTTTCAGCTTCCCACACATCGCATCAATCAATGGACTTATTGAGAGAACATTTCGGTGAGCACATAATTTCACATTTTGGGTCGGTCGATTGGCCACCAAGATCGTGTGATATCACACCGTTAGACTTTTTCCTGTGGGGATGTGTAAAGTTACCAGTCGAAATGCTCGAACGAGTGATCGAAAATTGGACTCAACGGATGGACCATCTGCGACGTAGCAACGGCCAACATTTGATAGGCATAATCTTCAAAAAATAAATGCCAAAGAATGTTCTTTCAAATGAAAATAAACATTCTCCATTAAATTTGAATTTTCTGTGTTTTTTTCTTTAAAAAAGTAGGGAACCTCGAAATGGATCACCCTTTATAACGATATTTTTTTTTCTTTAAAAATTCCCCTCTTCTATTATAGTTTTGGTAAACATATAAAGAACATTCCATCCATGGTAACCAATAAAAATACCCTTTAAATCCTCTTCTTCAAGAGCCCTTACTCCAAAGAGCAGACTTCGAATTGTGTTGAGTATGGGACACACAGCAATTAAATGATAGATACCCTCCCTCTCATTACGGTTGCAGAGATCACAGATAATAGGGAGCTCAGGTCTGTGAGCAACGTAATTTAAACCCATTAATTAGCCTCTTATCATAAAGATGTTTCTTATCAAATCTTCGTTATTCCTATTCAGAAAGTATGTATTTTTTTCCAAATCATACGTTATTGTGCTGTAGTGCATTATGTGGTGAGAAGATTTCTCTTCATTTACATAGCTATTGTATAGGTAAGGTGCAGCTTTTGTTGGGTAGTCTGTTTGGTAGTATGCGCTTTATACAGAATAGTTTGGGCCGTCGATCTAATGATTTTTTGTTTGGAACTATAACTTAAATATTTGTTTTACAGGTACTCCAGACTGAGTTGATTGTTCGCTTTGCTTCTGACAGTTGGACTTTAAGATGCTTTTCAATATTCAGATTTGCAGTATACAGAACAACAAGAAACTTTTAATCACGTACAACTTCAGCTGGCTGCCACTGTTATGTTCAGATTTCATTTAACGCAAATCGCCCTCCACCATTTTAAATACCAACACTTTTGTCTTTCGTAGGTTTACCGTTAGATTCCGGGCCTTGCAGAACCTTTTAACTTACTATTAATTGAATCTGCCAGAAAAACAATATCGTCAGCATACATACTTGAGACCTGGTATTAATACCTGCTTTGCCTCTATTCCACCCGTCATATCGTCCATTATATCATTGATAAACAATATAAAGTGTAAAGTGCTCAATAAACAACCTTGTTTCATACCCACCATCGCACCGTTGGGAAATCGTCTGACAAAAATTGTCCATTCCAAACTGCAACTTTATTGTTCTCATACAGGGCTCTTATGATATTAACCAATTTACTGCTTATACCCATCCTGAATAGCTTGTAATATAGTGCCTGACGCGTAATAGAATCAAAAGCTGATTTGAAGTCTTAGAACATGGCTTAAAGTTGTTTATGCGTGCTTTTATACATTTCTGCAATATACTTAGGAGCGAGAAAATTTGATCTGCCTTCCAATACTTCTCTCTAAATTCCGCTTGAAATTCATGCAGTATGTTTTTGCTTTGAATCCAGTTCGTAAGCCTATTAAAAAAAATTTAGAAAAGATAATATAACACAATATAATTTACCGGATTTGTATAATCTCCTTTTTTGTGAAGTGGAAATATTATAGCTATTTTGAAACTTGGTGGAATGTTTTTGCTTTCAAACAATCGATAAAACTCACTTGTAAGGGATTGTGCAAATTCGGTGGCACAAATTTTTTAAAATTCGAAAGGAATTTCATCTTCATAACATAAAAGCAAAGGTAAACAGTAATCAGTATTATATTCAGATACATAAATATAAAAAAGAAGCCTACAAAAGTTAAGTAAGTTAAGTTAAATTATAATGGAGGAATATTATCTTTAGAATAAAGTTAAGGTTTTTTATTCCATTTGAAAGTTCTATACTTCTAAAAAAACATCCTATAATTTCCACTATTTGCTGATGACGCGCTGGTGTATAGTTCGTTTCAACCGACTTTGCCTGTTTTTGAAAACTCCAACTATTGGACGGCAACTGGAAATACTGTCACTAAACAAAGAAACAGGCAGCACAAGCTCCAAAAACAACCCTCATTTGAGGTTACCTACAAAAAAAACAAAATTTTCTCCAAATTGTAAAGTAGAACTAGATGAACTAAGACACCTAGGCAACTTTTGAAAGTCACATTATTGCTTATGTAAAAAAATAAATAATAATGCAATTTTCGAAGAGATGTGTCATTACTAACAGCAATTAAAATTTACAACGTTATTGTAAAACCTTAATACGAGTATTGCTCTTCTATTTTATTTTTATGCAATAAAGGCCAAATATATAGACTTCAGCTTTTACAAAACAAAGCAATGAGAAATATATTAAGGTGCAATAAATATAATCCAATTAATTTTATGTTAGAAGTTTTAAAATGCCTAAGCATAAAACATAAAATAGTAGGTACCAATTTAATTATGTTAATTTTTATTTTCAAAAAAAAAGTATGTTAATGCCAAATTATTTTACAAGATTTGTTCAGTATGCTAATGATATACAGTCATACTCACCTAAAAACTTGAGTGATTTTCGATTTTGCGAAACTATTTAGCAGCATCTGCCAAAATCCGCTTATTTATAAGGGCTTTAAACTTTTTAATTTTTAAGAGACTTTAAAAAACTATCAGTCGAATTTGTTAAAATGAAATTTTAATTCAAATAATATGTAAGTTATGCACTTGAGAAAGAGATTCAGAGGTGAAATTACCATAATTATATCATACTGTATTTTATCTACTTAATGCTAAATAAATTTCAATAAATTTTCTGAAATAAACACTTCGGGTACATCTGTGCATCTACAAAAATGTTATGGCTTCTTAAACTCAAAATTATGAAAAATTGTACAATGGATTTTTCACAAAATTTTTACTCAATAACTTTTGGATGTTTTCTGAAATCTTTATCCTAGACAAATTTCCTAAAAATTATATAATGCTACATTTTTACACACGATCAACAGAAGTTGTAGTAAAACCAATTTTTCGCCAACAAAAGTGGTAAAACAGAATAAAAAAGAATAATTCTTTGTTACTCTGTTTTTAACGCTCCCGTATATATTAGTATACTAAAGAGAAAGTTATTGCGATCGTGCAGAAATTTCGAACTCAAACTGAGTATTGGGGATGCTATTAAGACTCCAAACTCCAAAAAGTGGGTCCGCCAATGCCGTCAGTCGGTCTGTCTGTCTGGGCGCCGTATGGCGAAACGGATTTGCTTCAAAGTACGTTTATAAGGTTTTTGGGGTTACACATAGAGGCATCATTTTATTTTTTGCTTTATTGTTTGAAATACCGGTACCTGTCATACACATTTTTCTGTGAAAATCACTCATCACTAATTTTCTCGACGATGGTTCCAAGGATTTCGGTCTTTTTTGTACTAAGGTTACTTGGGATGTGGCCAAAAATACTGCATACTCAGTTTTTTGCCAAAAAAGAATCGAATAACGGTAATTTATAAAACCGCCAATATCTCAAAAACTAATAAAAGGAATTCCCAAAAATTTTATTATTTTTTAATGATGTTAAGCTGAACAAATCTGCAAACTTAGATTTTTTAAATAAATTTTTTTAATTTGTTCTTCATTCAACGATTTTCTTTAATTTTAATTAAGTTCGATTGCTCAAAAACGGCGCTAACGATTTTAATATTTTTTTTTTTGACCAATTATTTTAAAAGTTTCCAATGTGGGAAATTACATCAAAACCGTAGTTGCCGTTTTTGAGAAAATCTACTTTTTAAAAGCCTAAAAAGTGATTTAAATAAATTTGGTATCTGATCAAATGTTACCATTCCTTTTGAGGCGATTCAGAAATGCAATTCATGTAGCGAGAAAGTTTGGTATGACGCAGTCGTGCACTTTATTTAATTTGACATTGCGGTACATTTGCATAGCTGTGATAATTATCACAACACCTTTGCAAATGTACCAATTGACATTTTCCTCTGTAAGGGAACAGCCGATTGATAAGTTAATCACTTGAATTCGCGAAAATAGTATTTGTATATGGGTTCTGCAATGGAAACGCTTCGTTTTCAAGATTGGAGTACCAACGACGGTACCCAAATCGTAGAACAACCAGCGCCTTATTGATACCGGGTCAACTGCTACAAAAAAGAGGATGTGATTTTTGATTTTGTGTGCTGTGTGATGTGTAAGCTCAGCCTTCAGTCCACGTTAGCAGACTATCTGTGTAGGTGGAACTTCTCAGAACCTGAATTCAGAGGACTCTATAGAGTCATAATTGACTTTCTCTTAAAAAGATACCAACTAAAATTGAATCGTAATACGTAACCATCTGGCAGCTGAGTGTCTGCGCTTCGGTGACAAAGTCTCCATTACTATTTCACCAATCCAGTGGGAGGAGACCGCGTATATCCCCTTCTTTCTTCGAATGGTTTTCTGTCCTCCCTTCTCCTGGCTCAATACCTCGCTGCTCTTGATTTGCGCTGCAGCGCTGGTTAATGCCCACGTTCTGCCATTATTTTCCTGTGGACGATTACCACGGACTCCTTTTCCCTGGTGGTTGGTAACCTACGGTGGTCTCGACTTCTACCTTAATAATGATGCGAAACAGGTCCCATTTAGTGTTCGTATTCATGGATAGTAAGTGCAGAATAGAGATTTTCTCGCTCAAGCGCTATCTGAAGACTATGGCTTCTTCAATCTTGCTGAGGCGTTCAACATTAAAAGTTTTTTTTTCTGGGTGATTCGCAGCTTCTTTGCATTAGAGAGTTGAGCACTGGATTTAGCCGCTGCACGAAAGTGGTCAGATTAGACGTTTGCATATCGTTCCCCTTGGGCCAGAAACATGAATGTTCTATGAATAACATAAAACTACCAAAGGCCAATCAATTAACACATAATTATTAAAAACATGTGTTTTTTTTCGCCGCTCTATGCGACGCTCTTTACCCGCTCTCCTAACAGCTCAAGTATGGTTTGGGTCTTAGGCAAAAGTATGTTCCCCAGCCGTTTACAAGGCCGTAGTATTTCTTTAAAAATGAATGGACTTCCAAAACGATTTGCCGTTATTCTTTACCATCGACTCTACAGGCAAACAAAGCTCATATTCTTTTTTGAATCCCAAAATATATAAATCCTGTTCATAATTGCATTTCTTATGGAGCTATTTGGGTATGTTTCATCCCAAACAAACACGTATAAGTAGGAGTTTAATGGTGAACATACTCTCCAAGTTTCATAACTCTACGATCCATATCAAAGCTACAATTCAACGAAGCTGGTTTGTCCATATCAATGTGGCTTAAAGACAGGAAAGTTCTAAGACCTTCAAAGCGCTTCAAAGCGAAACCCACCACCCATTCATCAAAGTAGGTAGCTAGCTAAATATCTAACTAGATGCAGACGAGCCCCAGGAACACTCTGGGGTCTAGCGACACTTAAGGTAAAGCATGAACTCCAAAAATATATTCCTATAATAGATAGAAGCAGAACTAATTTAAAAAGAAGCTAATCGATCATTTAACGTTTAACATTTAACTTATATAAGCTCTACTTTCGCCTTTGGGTATACGTTTTCTGAGTCTTCATCGCACTTTCATACATGCCAATCTCAATGTGTCTTTTAATCCCCATAGAATAAACTTTCATAATATTGAAAAAGATAATCTAATAGACAACTACCGATTATGAGTATGTTATTTATTAAGTAATCAAATACAAGAATTTATATGCTGGGATTTAGCCAATCAGACAAATACTGGAGTGCTGTTTTACACACGTGTGCCTATGCCTATGTGCTCATATATGTCGTTCCTTAGAGTACGTAGGAACAATAATCCGAAGAAGGGATATTGCACGACGACTAGATGCTTTTTCAAATATAAATACGTGCATACCAATATCAGAAATTATACCATGGAAGGATATAAATTTGAATAATGTTATGCAGCTTACATTAAAGTGCTTTGAAACCAAGAACTGAACATCTCGTGTCATATGTTAAATTTTATTTTCCCCCAACAACTTATATTGTTTAACCTTTTTAAGTGAGTAGCTTAATTTGTGATGGGAAAACATTTTTGATTTCTTAGGTACGACGACATGGTAATCATGGATTTTTATACTTTCTACGAAACTGAATGTGATTTAAGACATAGTCGCATTATATTAGAGAATTTGTGGTGTCAAAAAGAAACAAGCACTATATCCGGTGACGGCCAACACACTCCAAATGACAAGAATTGAAAACGCGGCACATTCTGTGTGGATGTGAGGAACATTCCTTGTTAGAGGAAATCTGAAAATCGCCTGAATTTATTTTTATAAATAAGGGTGCCAAAATTGTGCAGCACTCTAATATCATTTTAAGAATGCAACGAAATTGAGTAAAGAGTTCGAGATTTCTCCAATTGTACGCATGTTGAGCAGACTGAGTGTCAGAAAGAAATGCACTCTCTTCAGCATTTCTGTCCATTTATTGACCTGTTTTTCCGGCGATATCAAGATAATTTATCACTCTCCACTCCTTGTGGTACAAGGTGGCGCAAAATTATCATCCAATTTTGTTTTTGAATTACCTTTTTACTAATTGTAAGTAAAAACATGATTTTGAGTGATGAAAATCTTTATTTGGACCTCTACAATTTTTTCCTTTTAAATGGAAAAGATGATATTCGTAAAGTGGCTGCCGCCAGTGTTGATACGCATTTCTGGCAGTTTTATCCCATTTTCCATGATTTTCCGCAAGATTTTCGGTGATAACTGTTCGCATTTTTGTCCAATAATCTCCTCGAGGGCAGCGGTTGTGCATTTTATCTGCATATTTGTCTAATCCACCACGTCTACCACTGTGCTAGGAAATTCTACCACTATTTATCATTCTAATTTAAACAGCATTTTACTATCCATTCTTCCTCATCTACATACGAAAATGAAACGCAAAGCCCTTCTCAATGCATTTTATTAACCATATACATTAGATACAAATAATAAATTAGACCATATATGGCGTTCATCCGTCGAGTCGAAAATTCGTCTTTAATAAAAATGAAACAGTATCTGGTAAGAAAATTTATTGAAATTCGAATCGCTTTCACTACGTGAATATTTCGTTGAAACTGTGTATAACATTAAAAGTATTTTGAATCAATTATTAGAACAAGTTAATAATGTGATAAACTACAATTGACGGAAAAATAACAAAAAATATGGCCTCTGTACCTCAGTGTGTGAACGAATACCCAGGTTTGTCGATTCCACGTCGGTGTCAGGAATTTGGCTGGAAAAACTTTAACGTTCAGTTAATTCCAAAACTCAAAATAAGTATAGTATTTCAGCAAATTTATATAAATTTTACGACTGTGTAGTACGAAAATGTTACTTTATATTAGATGCGTTTTTGAATCACAAACTAATATTTTAAAAATAAAATCAGGTAGATAAATTTGATCCAAATAGTATGGTTATGCTATAAGTTAACACCAGTAATATTCATTTTCCTGCACGCGCATCTACAATTTGCTAACGTTGCGTCTGTGCCATCATGAGAGTGGAAAAGACATTCGCGGTACGGTAACTGGGGAACAAGGCATTCCAACACGTTCGCGATACGGCAACTGGAGAGCACCTGTGGGAATGAACGAATTAGCACACCTGTGGGAAAGAACACCGCAAGAAGGAGATTAGTTTTTAGGTAATGCTTTATTGTAAAATTTAGTCTTAAGTTTTTCATCGAATAAAGAGGCTCTCCTCACATAAAAATAATTTTTTTATCTTTATTTCGCGTAAGGAAATTTAACTGGCGCCCGAGCAGGGACCACAGGGAAGCCGGGTTAATTAAATTAATATAAAATAACTCGAAAAAGTAAACTCGCGATCTAAATAAAAAGTGTTTCTTTTTAAAGTTTGAACTCTTATCCGCGAATGAGCGTTTACAGAGAAATCCCTGTGGTTCAATTCAAACAATCGTGTCGTGGTGAAACAAACAGAAAAACTCTGTAAAAGGGCCCCTCAGTAGCCCTACATAATAGTGAAGTGTTGTGTAGAAGGACGAACCGAAAGATGTGAAGTGAGCTAGCCGCACCACCCGATCGGACTTAAGACTCCCGAGGAATGAAGAACCTGCAGTTTATTCTGATATTGTAAGCTAATTTTTAAGAATTCAGGAAAAATAATATTACACTTTTACTGTGCTTAGCAAATTGCAGTGTATTAATAAATAAGATACGAATTTAGCAACTTAAGCGGAAATTTTAATAAGTGTAAGAAGTTAAAAGAATAGAAATATGAAGATAATTCCGTAAAAGTAATTTGAAAAATACAATCAAATTTTAGTCTATAGAAAACTATATGTATAAAATAGTCATAGCAACCAAATCGTAAAAGTTTTCAAATCAAAGAAGTTTTTTTGTACCTGTGGAATCTATAACGTAACGTAGTTAGTTGTAACTTTCTTACTATTTCAGTAAACTCCCATATTCATTTTCGAGCATGTATATGGTTCGCCAAATAACTTTTTTTTTGAAAATGCTATAAAAAAAAACTACTGAATATTTTCTCAAATTTATTTGAAAGTACAATCCTTTCGGTTAATAATGGAAACTAATTTCATTCAAATGGCTGCTTCGGCTGGCCATGCAGTAGCCTACATGATCGGTCCAATTTTTAAGCACATTATCGATTGTGTGCAGCTGTATTTCACCAATGGCTTCACGAATATTGTCCTTAAAAGCGTCAATTGTCTCTGGCATGTCGGCGTAACACTTATCTTCTACGGCACCCCACAAATAATAGTCCAACGGTGTCAAATTGCAGCTCCGCGGTGGCCAAACGACATCAGCTCTGCGGCTGATATTGCGATCTTCAAAAACAGGGCGCAAAACATCGAGTGTAGCTTCGGCTCTATAGCACGTAGCGCCGTCCTGTTGAAACCAAATGTTGCCAATATCCTCCTCTTCAATTTTTGTGAACAAAAATTCGTTCAACATGGCCCGATAACGATCGCCATTGACTGTAACGGCCACTTCTTGCTCATTTTCGAAGAAAAATGGCCCAATTATGCCTCTGGACCAAAATCCGCACAAAACAGTAACTCGTTTTGGCTACATCGGCTTTGCAATGTATGCGTGCGGGTTTTCTGTGCCCCAAATGCGACAATTTTGCTTGTTTGCACACCCGCCAAGATCAAAATGAGCTTAATCTGAAAAGATAATTTTTTTGGCAAAATCAGCATCTTCTCTATGTCGCTATGTCGCAATATTTCCCAGCGGTGTTCAAGCGTATATACAACCATAACCTCCGTGCAAGGATCAACAAGACACAATATAGCAAACAATATTTTTCCCAGTAATTCATTGAATCAAGAACAAAATAGCTCTTTCCATTCAAGTGCATCCCATAATGATACGCCTGAAGTTAGATCCACACCGGAACTAGACGCCCTAGTGGCCTCGATTGCAGGTCGCGTTTTTGAACAACGGGGCAAGAGAATAATAGAAAATGTTATGAATCCCAGCGCACGACATTTTTCCGGCATAGATCCAACCATATTTTCCCAGTATCAAACCAACCTGGATGGTTTGGATAAAATCCCCGATGTTGTAAAATGTCTACGAGACTTCTCGGGGGAAGCTAGTGAATTCTCTTCATGGAAGAAGAGCGTCAAACGCGTTTTAGGAATCTATGAAGGCATTAAAGGGACACCAAAATATTATGGCATTATCAATATTATCCGAAACAAAATTGTTGGGCAGGCGGATGCAGCTCTAGAGGCTTATAACACTTCTTTAAATTGGGAAGATATCGCTTACTGTCTTACAATGCATTATGCTGACAAGCGCGACGTCACCACCTTAGAGTACCAAATGTCTAACCTAGAGCCTGTGGATTTACCACAAGCATTACACCTTTGTCTTAAATATTAAAACCAACATGCCAGGTCTAATTCCGTTCAGACTAATAAAGGAGGGATAAGAAAGAACTTCAGTCCACAACCTCCACGTCCGCAATATTCTTTTGTTCAAAACCTACCAAGGGATTTTATTTCGTTTCGCAATATACAACGGAATCCAGCCTACCCCTCATACCCTTATTACCCCGGATATAATCTACCAGTACACCAACCGCCTGCCGTCGGTTTTCAATCCTCCATTAATCCCCAACCGAACTATTCTAATAATTTTCGGCAAAACCAGTTTCAGCCTCCCAGGTCACATCAAGATCAAAGTCAAGTTAAAAATAAACCTTTAACGCAAGGACGGAGTAACTATATTAGGGGTATAAATAATCAAAATAATAGAGCGTACTTTGGCACAGACCAACAAGCACCGAAACCATCCTATCAACAGCCTTCGGCATATTATAGATAAAGACAGCCGAGCCATTTAAACCAAAGTATAGAATCTCGCCAAACACCGTTAACATCCCAAGCGGATGGAAACGTCAAATCTGAGGAAGAAGCGTATGCCCAAATCTGCGAGGAGTTCGCTCAAAATGTCAATTTAGATCAAAGCAGCAATGCACCAGCGGAATTTCCAACCGAATATTCGGAATACCAAACCCCAATTGATCAATCGCTAAAATACAGTGATATACATTTTTTAGACCAACCCAGTCCTCATTACCTTAGTTCGAATGTAAGGCGGGGACGGGAGAAATTTTCAAATTTTTAATCGACACCAGCTCCAGTAAGAATTACAAAAAAACCTGAGCTGGTCAGTAAACCCCTTTCAAATGAAACCGTATTCTACGCTAAGTCAATAGCCGGCGACGTAAAAGTCAGCCATCACACTTAACTCAATCTTTTCGAACTAAACGATGTCGGCATTAAATTTTTTATCTTACCAACGCTTAAAACCTTCCATGGCATTTAAGGCAACGATAGCCTTAAATTTTAGGCGCTATAATTTATACGCAAGGCAGCTTTATGACAGTCCTCAATAAAGTGAACATCAAAATTAAACAATTCGGGTCGCAGTCGGTTAACTCAATAGCAGTAAACATTGATGATTTACCAATGACTCAACAAAATATGCTAAATTCATTACACTCTTTATTACCCATTCCCAATGTCGCTGAAATCTGAAGTGGGAAAACAGGTAATGCAATTGCTTGACGATGGGATAATAAGACCTTCACGGTCGCCATATAACTCACCGGTATGGATAGTCCAGAAAAAACCTGACTCCACTGGTGCCAAGCAATACAGGATGGTCATAGATTATCGTAAGCTGAACAATATCACGATTGCTGATAAATATCCACCCGATTTCAATGAAGTAATTGGGAGAACAATTGGGAGAAAATAAATTTTTCACCGTGCTTGATTTGGCTTCCATCAAATTGCTCGACAGGAATCTGATATTGAGAAGACAGCCTTTTCAATTAACAACGGTAAGTACAAGTTCACAAAACTCCCGTTCGGCTTGAAAAATGCCCCTTCGATTTTTCAGCGAACTCTCGACGATATACTACGAGAGTATATCGGAAAGTGTTTTTACGTGTACATTAATGACATCATCATTTTTAGTAAGGACGAAGCACAACATTCTAAGCATATTGAGCAAGTTTTCAGTACACTGTGTAGAGCTAACCTGAAAGTCCAGCTCGATAAATGTAAATTTTTCAAGTCCCAGGTATAATTTCTTGGTTTTCTCATTTCATCTGAAGGCATAAAAACGAATATTGAAAAGTCAAGTCCATATTGGACTTTCCCATCCCAAAAACCTTAAAGGAAGGAAGGATACGCGCAACTAGCAAAACCTCTGACAATCCTCTTAAAAGGGGAGGAGGGACGCGTGTCCAAGAACCATTCCGCTAAAAGACCAATAAAATTTGACCAGGAAGCTTTAAACTCTTTCAATAAAATAAAAAAATCGCTCATTTCAAAAGACGTAATTCTGGCATACCCTGATTATAAAAAACCCTTTGACCTCACAACGGACGCCTCGAATGTTGCTATCGGAGCCGTCCTTGAACAGGACAACAGACCTCTTACTTTCATAAGCAGGACACTCAACAAAACAGAAGCGAATTACGCTGCTAACGATAAGGAGATGTTAGCCATTATTTGGTCATTAGGCTCACTTCGAAGTTACCTTTACGGTCACGCTAAGGTTAGAATATTCACCGATCACCAACCACTCACATTTGCGTTGAGCAACAAGAACAATAAAGGCAAAATGAAAAGGTGGAAAGCTGTACTTGACGAATACAACCATGAGTTAAGATACAAACCTGGGAGGACGAATGTAGTCGCTGACGCTTTATCCAGGGCTCCCCTTCCATCTAACGTAAACACTTTATCTGTAACCCAACATAGTGACGACAGTTCATCACACAACCTGATATCTAGCGTCGAGGTCTCAATAAAGGTATTCAAGAGCCAAATATTTCTACAAATAGGCGAAACTTCTAGCCAAACCTTTCACATAATTTTTCCTACATATCATAGACACATTATCACCGAGCCAGAATTTAATCCAGAAAACCTCAAACGAATCCTTAAGCAAATTTTTAACCCCTCCGTAATAAACGGCATTAAAGCCGATGAACAACTAGGGGCATGGTACAAACCATATACGCCTTTCATTTCAATAACTATAGGATTAGATTCACGCAACTGCAAGTGCAGGACGTGACTAATGAAGCGGAGCAGGAGGAAATAATTATCAGCACACACAAACGAGCGCACCGAAATGACCGTGAAAACAAGGCACACATTTTAGAAAAATTGTATTTTCCCGCAATGAAGACAAAGTTGAAGAAGAAAGTTGAGTTGAATAAAAAAATGCGTGGTATGCGCTGAAAACAAATACGATAGGCACCCCAGCAAGCCATAAATACAGGGAACACCAATACCGCAATACCCAGGTCAGATCGTACACATAGATATTTTTTCTAAGGAAAAGAATGTCGTCTTAACGTCCATAGACAAATTTCCAAAATACGCACAGGCAAAAGTTCTCAAATCCAAAGCCGTAGAAGACATACGACAACCTCTAAGGGATATTCTCTTTCCCTACGGCGTACCCCAAACAGTTTTAACGGACAACGAAAAACCTTTCAATTCAGTCTCTATTGGATTCATGTTAAAAGATGATGAGATGGATTAAAGTCGTTACAACACCACCATATTGCAGTAGCGTAAACGGACAAGTTGAGCGATTCCATTCAACGCTCATTGAAATAATGAGATGTTTGAGGACGGAAGGCGTTCACCGTTCCCTCACGGAGCTATTGGAACGGGCAGTACATGAATATAACTGTTCCATCCATTCCACTACAGCAAGTAAACCAATTGAAGTGTTTTATGGTCATAGAGTAACTTCCGACCCAGAGTCGCTAGCGACGGCACGGAAAAACAATTTTAAAAAAATTAAATCCAAACAAGCCGCTGATCTCGAATACCACAACAGATTAAGATACCCTATCAAGGAATTTACTCCCGGACAGATGGTGTACGTTAAACAAAATAAACGAGTAGGATCAAAATGAAACCGGCGATATAAAAAAGAAATAGTTTTGGAAAACAGAACTTCAACCATTTTAACTAAATCTGGTAAAGTAGTACACAAATCTCTAATTAAAAATTAATACCCCCTTTTAGATTCTGGGCTACACCCATCGTTTGTGATGTTAAGATGCTCGATTACTCGAATGCGCAACTCATCGCCATAAATTCTGGAAGCGCAAAAGTACAAACTGAATGTCATCGACATTCGAGAATACCAACACGCACTCGAAGAAATAGACCAGACTATGCAGCAGTTAACAACAACCCCTAATCCTATGTTCCCCTACCTATTCAACGAAGCTAAGAAGATTCAACTTCACCTAGATCGCCTGGTTCCCAAGACAAAAATTAAAAGATCCATAGAATTTTTGGGCTCTGCCTGGAAATGGATCGCGGGATCACCAGATAAGCACGACTTTCAAGTAATTAAAGAAAAGATTAACAACGTACTATCAAATAATAACTAACAAAGAGTTATTAACAATTTAGTAATACGTAAAATAAATGAAATAAATAACATAACGAATCAAATACTAAAAGATATAAAAGCAAACGAAAAGATCAAATTCGAATTCTTATTAGATTTAAAGTTTAAATTAGAAATCTTAAAAGAAGAAATAACAAATGTTGAATATGCAATGCGCGAAAGCCGGTATAATAAACACGTACATTTTATCAAGCTTAGAAATAAATTTAATTAAACAAATACTTAACAAAGACGACATGCCTTGTAACAACCTAGTAGAAGCCGTCGAATTTTCAGAGGTTAAAATAGCCTCAAATGACAAATTGTTATTATATATTTTAAGCCTACCAACGACTGGCAATGAAACCTGCAGTAAAATGTTTACAAGCCTGTAAAGAAGGGAAACAATATTGTCAAAGTAGACTTTAGTAAGATACTGAAATGCAAACGGAAGAAATCGATGAACGCGAAATCCCTTTAAACGGAACATACATTATACAGTTTCATAATACCACCATCAAGGCCCGGCAGTACACTTTCACAGAAACGGAGACTACCGAACACAAACCCCTACCAACCTTGCTACAACCCTCTGCAGTCAAACCACAGATCGAAGAGTTGCTTTCCCTTGAGATGATCAAGGAAATGGAAACCAATAACACCCGATACATCCAGCAATTGGAATTAGCTAACGAAAGAAAATCCATATCCATACTAGTACTACTAACGCTAGCACTCACAATGATCGTATTTACGCTTTGGTGGAAAAAAAGGGTCGATTCCCTGTTACAATCCAAGGAAGAAATTGATAAAAGAAGAAATTTCTATGGACGAACAAAACACTGAAACAAGAAGGTCAAGCATACCCATTCCAACGTCCAGAATAATTGGGTTAGATGACCTACCCCAACACATAAGATCGGTTGGATCGAACCGTTCGATTTTAAAGGGCGGAGTAGTTAACACCAGTAATATTCATTTTCCTGCACGCGCATCTACAATTTGCTGACATTGCGTCTGTGCCATCATGAGAGTGGAAAAGACATTCGCGGTACGGTAACTGGAGAAAGAGGCATTCCAACACGTTCGCGATACGGCTACTGGAGAGCACCTGTGGGAATGAACGAATCAGCACACCTGTGGGAAAGAACACCGCAAGAAGGAGATTAGTTTTTAGGTAATGCATTATTGTAAAATTTAGTCTTAAGTTGTTTATCGCATAAAGAGGTTCTCCTCACATAAAAATAATTTTTTTATCTTTATTTCGCGTAAGGAAATTTAACTAATATACCAATTAAGTCTCAAATCGCTTTGCCTGATCCTGAGATATCAGCATTTTCTTAATGTACTTTTTTAGTCATTAATTTCTTTGAAAAAACTCTGTACGTAATTTTGCTACAATTATCTACGGTCTACCACTTATATGATTAATACAAAACAAAAGCTTCTATTGAGTACGTGAATAAATGGGGAGAGGTTTTAAAAAAAATTGTTTTATGCAATTTAAAAAAAAAATTATAAAAAATTAAATTAAATTCCTTTTGAACTTTTGGCACGTGTTTCCGTAGCTTACCGCACTCAGCAACGCAAGAAATTCAACAAGAGCAATCCTCACAACCAGTAAAGCCTCCTCAACAGACCACCCCAATACAAAACAACATCAATCGAAAGCTTAATGGATTTCTTAATTTAAAAACTCCTCTGATCGGGTAAGTTTATTGTTTGCTTTAATTGAATAATATTACAATGAGACTTGTCGTTTTTATCTCTTTTTTTTTTTATTTAATTTTTTTTTGTGAATCATTTCCATAAAAACTTTATTGTGAAGGTAAATTCGTAAAGAAAAAAAACATATTTGTCTCCGCGTCGTATTTCTATTGAATATAAACTATAGAATCAAATGATAAATAAAATGAAAACCCCATATTAATCCATAATAACCAAAGTCCTCTCTAATCTCCCCCGACTGTAAATACAATCAAGTCTAACGAATTAAAAATTCTGATTAATTGCTTAAACGATCAAAATTATTTGAAAAGTTTTTACTTTGAGTTAACAAAAGGAAAAAAATATAAATGACACCAATGTCCCTGCTCTGAATTTCCAATCTATTCTATCAGATCCGATTAAGCAAAAGAATCAGATTAAATGATTACTCAAGCGATTAAAAGAACATCGATATCATAGACAGAACAACACTTAAGCTCTCATTCAAAGCGATTTTTCGCAAAAAGATACGACGTAAGAGTATGAGTACGTATATAAGAGACACTCGTTGGATTTAATCAATTATTATGTGTATTGAATTCTATGAATGATTAAGAGGATACTCATTTCGGAAAGTATTTTCTTTGAAATTGAGAAAATTTTACAATCGCTTTTGAATTACGAATCTTCACAATGGAAACTTCAGCAGGGTGTTTCAAGGGTTTCCAATGATAAGCCGTAGACTAATGCGTGGTACAAAATTTACAAACAATTAAAAAGGAAACTATTCTGGAAAAAATTGTTTTTTTTTTTTGGTTTAGAAAAGTTTCTTTTGGCACATATATAATAATGCTTAGATAAGAGTCACGACCATTTATTTCGAAAAAGTCCACTTGTTTGCATAGTGTTTGTTGTCTATGTGGGTACCAGTCAGTCTAAGAGATGACAGTTTAAAAGTTTCGATTTATATATCTAATCCTCTTTTTTCATGTAGAGAGATATGGTGTTCCTTAGTTAGAGAGATCGTCAGCCTTACAATTCCCAGAAGGAGACTGTGGAGTTAACAGAGATTGATTCGCAGGACTTGTTTGTAGCTTGACTGTCCGAGAATATATCGATATTCTTCTAGAAAATCACGTTCTTCCTTAGAAAATGATTTATCCAATTTTACCCGAAAGCCATGAAGTACCCAATACCCTTGTTGTTTATGTAAGGGCAAGTGACATCGGCCTGCTGAAAAATATTTTTATTTCTGATAGACGTACCCCAGGATAAGTGGCTCCCATGTAGAATAAACTGGGTTCTTCTATAGCTGACCAGTGGCATAGATTCTGTGTTTCTCTGTGATGTAACTTTAAAACGATTACCCGTATAGGCCAACGTTTGTCTTCTAAAAATATATGTCTAGCTTATAACGATTATTCGCTTTATTTCAAGCAGTTTTCCAGACAACAACTCCATACATAAGTATCGGTCTAACGATCGAGATGTATATCCGGTGAGTGAAGTGGGGTTGAGGGCCCCATTTTTTTCCTATGGCTTTTTTTGCAAGCGAAATGTGCTGTTGTAGATTTTTTTATTCTTTCTATGTATATAAGATTTTAGATATTTAGCTTCATCGGAAAAAGTTACAATCCCTTTTGCAAATGCAAACTATATAAAAAACATAAGGAAAGGCTACAGTCCGCTGGGGGCGAACAGTACGATACCCTATCCATATCCATACCTATATGCCCCAAAGAAAAAAGCATTACGAAGATGATGGATAGCATTTTATTTCATTTTATTAATTTATAAAAAAAAATGTTTTTTTAAAAAACGCCCCCAAAAAGTGGGCGTGGCCAAAAACTTTGTATGGACGATATGTTGGAAAAAATATTGGCTAAATATCTTGTTAAAGAATGTTTTCGCTTTCTATGAAAATTTTCGAAGAAAACAGCATTTTAGTCAAAAACGCCCACAAAAAGTAGGCGTGGCAAAAAACTTTATATGACAAACTTATAAAGGAGGACAGTGCCTACATATCTTGTGAAGGTTGTAACACTCTATCTCCCTAACTTTAGCTTTTAAACGGTTTTTTCTAAATTGTGTTCGACCGAAGACAGGCTTTATGGCGAACTGATGAGCGTTCCTGGCATGGAGAGTATTGCGGTTGAACTGTTGAAGGGGAGGAATTCAACTGGCTATTTCGTATGAGCACTTGTGATGGTAGTATCGTTAGAACAACGATAGGCAGGAGACATTACGAAGACGTCTAAGAAGGTCAAGCGAATTCGCAATATCTGGGTCGCCAATAAGTTTTATCGCACGTTTTTGAATTCTGTTAAGTAGCTTCAAACATGTAATTGGTGCACCGGACCAGATATGAGCGTAGTACTTAAGTTTTGGGCGAATAAACGCCTTACAGATTCTAGCCAGATCAGAAGGGGTAAAATATTTCTTGCATCGCTTTAGGAAGCCTAGACACTTCGCAGCGTTCTTGGCGACGTCGAATATGTGGTCATTCCAACGAAGGTTGTCATTAACACACATACCCAGAATGGAAAGTCTTCCGGATTCAGCGATTCAAGTGCCATTCATGGATAATGGCAGAGTATTGAGGTTTCACTTTAATGACAGAAGACAGCATTGTGTTTCGGAAGCATTAAATTCCACTCTATTGGTTTTACCCCACTCAAGAATGCTGTCAAGATCGGAATTTAATGAGCTTAACATACGTTGCCGTTCCAGTACAACGCCCGAAGATGAGGGGCGTTGCCCAGAAAACGAATATGTGAAGCTGAGGGTACTGTCATCGGCGAAGGAATGAATAGGATTAGAAGTAACAGAGAGTAGATCATTTATAAAAATGAGAAAGAGAGTCGGAGACAAAACGGAGCCTTGGGGAACACCAGCATTTATTTGGTAAGTTGCAGACTTGAAACCGTCCAAAACAACTTGAATTGAACAGTCCAAAAGGTAATTTCTAATCCAATGAATAAAGGTATCATCGATTCCAAATGCACGCATTTTCAACAAAAGATCTTGATACCGAACTCTGTCAAATGCCTTTGAAATATCAAGCGCAATGACCTTGTTTTCACAACCACGGTGAATAGATTGTCATCAAATCACCAGTGGACCTGTGGCTGCGAAAAATGTACTGCAGGTCATTTAGAAGTTTCCGCGATTCAAGATATTTCATAAGCTGATGATTAATCAGCGTTTCCATGACCTTGGAAAGAAGGGACGTAAGTGCAATTGGTCGGTAGGAGGAGGAAGAGGAAGATTCGCCTTTTTTTGGGACAGGCTGGACAAATGCTGTTTTCCATCTTCTCGGAAAGAGGCCTGAAGACTAAGACAGGTAAAAAAGCTTACGCAGTGGTTTTGCCAGCGTGGACGAACCAGCGGATTTATGTACGTTGAGATCTCGAAGAACTCTTGCCACTGTGCGAGTGCGAAAATGGATTGGCCCCATAGTATATTCTACGCGCTCGAGTTAAAGCACAATCTGGCAGCGTTGAGCTAGCTGCAAAATGAGCAGCAAGCAGATTGGATTTATCTATAGAGCTGACAGCTGGAATGTCATTGCAAATGAGTGTCGGGATAGATGTTGAAGCCGAATTCTTAATATTCTTAACAAACTACCAAAAGTTGTTACTACACGTGGGACTTTGTAGTATTTTTTGCCTCAACTTTTGGTCGTAGGAGAATTTGACACCATTAATGTGGGCATTGCAGTCATTACTGGCTCGTTTAAATTTCATTCGGTTAAATTTGGTTGATTTCTAGTTATGTAGTTTACATATTGCATTCTCGCCTTATTGATGTCACAATTTTGTGTTGCAAAACATAAAAATATAAATAGTTTTCTTATCGCGCACACAATTAAAAACATCGACCACATCGACAACAAACCACTTTTTGGGGGCGTTTGTTTTTTCAAAAAATATGTTTTTTTTTTATAAAGTCTATAGAATGAAATATAATGCTACCCAACATCTTCTTAACGCTTTTTTCTTTGCAATAGGGAATGTTAGCCTAAGAGACGAGTGTCTTCCCTAGTTATTTCCCACTGTTATTAGTTGCAGAATTTCTAAATTCTGCTGATGTAAGGAAGTCTTTTTGGAAGATCCGTCGTCTTAACCAATGAAGGGCCGAACAATCACAGAGGATAAGTTTGCAAGTTTCATCACCCTTAGGCAGAACTGACATTCAGTCTCATGTTCAACCAAAAAATTATGTTTTTCAGCTTTTCATTTCAAAGGCATTTTTCTCAAAACATAGCATCACTACCAAGGATTAGAAGAGGGGAGGTCAATAACAGCTATGCTAACAGCTCCTGTAGCTTTTTAGCGTAAAGCTAGGATGAGACTGTTTGGAAAAATGCCATACGTATGGTATTCTTTACACTTTTAGTATAATGACTGAACCATCTAGTTGCATAGCCAACGTCAGTCATCTTGTACCGGATGCATACAAAAAAATAGTAAATTGCGTAATCTGGTTGTTTGTTTCTGACACTCCACAAATAATTGAAGATAATTGAACAATTGTAATTGTACATTTTTTTAATGTAAAAAAAAAAATTATTGAATACATTGTAACTAAGCTCACCATGTATGCTAAAGAAAACAAGGGTAATATGGAAAATCTAGGGGGAATATATAAATAGGTTTCACAAAGAGTTTATGGGTTCCATCATAGCGTGATTAAATATGAATTAATATCACTAAAAAAAGTGACACCTAAAAGGAGCACAAACGATTTGCCAGGTCGCAGAACTGATTATCTCTTCAACTAAAACCCTTTCCGCCTGTAAAATAGAATAGCTTGAATAGAAACACAAAAAAATTATTTTTATAAAATTAAATATTGCCAAACTTCCATGCCATTGATGTGATGCTAATTTACATAACGTCGTGTAGAATTTGTGTGCGAAAAATACACCAGACACATGTATGTCCGCATAATAAAGTCAGGCGCACCAGCATCTCTTCTTTTACCTCCACTATCACAATTTACACAAGGGCCCTTACATCTGCGCACTGCATTGCCGATACAAACAATATTTATTTTCTGTAGAAAATTAAGTTTCCTGTTTGATAATGCTAATGCCATCTAAATTTGCATTGGCACAATTACAGTTCGACCCTCATTCCATGGCTAACTTTAGCAATAGATAAGCAAAGACATAATCCTCAACCGCAACCACTTTTTTCTTACATTAATACAGCACAACTGCAGAAGAAGAGACCATCGCCTAGTAATTGAGCGTGCTCATCCTTTTTACCTTTTTTTTACTTATGAGACTAACAGCCTGTGTGTACTTTTGGCACGTGACATTTACCACCATCGATGTGTGTTGTCCCTAAAAATTAGTGCCACTTCCAATATACGACGACAACATCGCACCATGCGTGCAATGGAATACGTATCCGAGAAAAGATATTTATTTCAAGATAAAAATAAGCAAAGATAACGGAATCAGCACCTATTCGGTAGCACGATGAAATCGTATTTATGTATAGACCTGCGATTGCTGCTGAAGCAAATTAAGTGTACAAATATATAAATACAACTGATATGAATTTGCCGAACCCCTTCAATTCGAACCAAAAGGAGAACTTTCTACTTCCGTTAACTGTACCAACTGGGTTGGTTATATACAACATGATGACATGACGCCAACTATAATAACAAGGGGAACACTGGAGTAAGAAGAGCTGAAGAACTTTTCCACCCCCTCTGCTTCGCTTAGTTGTAGAGCATAACTAGGTTATGTAACGAAAGCTTCACAAAATCCTTTTTTATTGCTCACTACTGGTCTTCGGGAGATGGGAATTTGTTTTGCTTTTCATTTTGCACTCCCTCTCTCAGAGATTTCCGCCTCGCAATGAAAGAGAGCTGTGCTGCTTGCTTGGAGGGAATAAAAATCAAGAGCCGCCCTTTTTCCCTTGTGCGTTAGAACGCACCTACATATATCCCTCCTCCATCCATCATTGTCAGGGTGAATTGCAGGGTGGCACGGAACCGACATTTGGCCTGGACATGACCCATAATTTCCTTTAATTTGTTTTGCTGTTGACTTTCTTTAAAATTATAAAAAATTAAGTGTAATCTTTGAGTTTAGCGAACGCCCTATATACTGAAACTACACAAGAGAGGGTGGAATTTAAAAGACATTGCCAAGCACAACAAGGCCAATAATGCCAAACAACAATAGTAATTCTGTTTTTAAATACCAATATTAGTGGTTTCAGCACACAAGTCGTAAAATTACGTGAGAGGAGAGTTTTTTCTTTTTATTTTTTTCTTGATTTTATGCGCCACTTTAGTGCTGTAATATTTCTATACTATACTCACCAACTGTTGGTACGGCTTGTGTGTTGCTCCTGTTGATGATGATTCTGCTCCTACCACTGCTGTCATCGCTCTTACTAATTCGAATACACATCCGATGACGGCAGTGATAACCTAACCAGAGCCTCAGTATACTCTCCTCGAAAAATCTTAATCCAGCAGCAACAGTTAGTCTCGCGTGTTGTGGCCAGTGATGTTGATTTTTATTTTTTCGTTCTTCGCACTTTTCATTACCAAAAGTTTGCTGCAAAAAGAAAGTTCATTTACTTTTCAATTTATCAAAGAAAATATCGAATTTTTTACAAGAATGTGTGTTAAATTAAATTATTATTATTATTCTCCAGAAAAACTCAATGATTTGAGACGGTTGTTGCATATAGTAATCGTGGTGATGTGCCGATAAAAAAAAAGTGGTGTACATATTAAAAGGAAAAGTGAAGCTTTTTTGACGAGTTAAAAGCATTCCAAGGGGAAATTTGAGCCCAGGTTTTCTCTGTTGATTTTTGTTATGTTTTTTTTTAAGTAAATTTTCGTTTGATAAAAAATTTGCAATCAGAAAAAAAAATTTTTTGAACATCAAACGTGTGTTTCAACATTCAACAGATACTAAAAAAAATTTTTACGGACAAAATAACATACAATTATTCATTCAATTTTAAACGACCGTTAAGAGAAAACGCTTGTCTTCAAACATTTCCTGTTGAATTTGGTGTTGTGTTGGTTTTTTTTAATAAAAAAACTATTCAAAAACACTCTCCAGAACTCATGAAAACGGCATTTACTACACAACAATACCACCAAATTGGAATACAAATCAGTAGATTATATATATAGATATTTTGTATACAAACTGAACACTTTTTGACTTAATGTAACAAATAGTACAAACAAAATTCAATAATAATAAAATTAAATAATAGTTGTTTTAACAAGAAAAGTAAATTGAAGCACAAAATGTGGGCTGCTATGGCAAGATCTTTTGAAATGATAGTAGCGTTATTTGAATATTATGCAGCGGCGAATAACGGAACTGATGTCACACCAGCGAACAGGTATTTTATAAATTATTTTTATACTTATGCTGGTTGTATTTATATTTTTTTAAGTTTAAAAATATAACTTATTTAAGTATATATATTTTTTTAATTAAATCCAAGTGAAGTACACTCCATCCAAGCAGTTTCTCTTATGTAATAAACAATTTTTTTGCGATTTAAAATTAAATTGTTCGTTGACATGTTTCTCGTGTAAATATTTGCGTGGCGGTGACAATTAGCCCTTAAACCACCCATGCTACCGAGCATAGCTACTGCTTGTTGCTGTGTGCCAGTGCGGGAAATGTATATGAAATCAATTTGCTTAGTGTTTTATTAAACAAATGTGTAATTTATTATTTGTTGCTTTTTATTTAGTAGTTGTGAGATGAAATTATCTACAGATATATATGCACAAATATTTCAATGTTTCGTGCCATTGCCTGTTAGTTAATTCGTTCGAATTTCCATCTCACATTTAGGTATCATGGAATTTTTTGCCAGGCAAATATTTTAAAGGAATTTACCACGAAGAATATTTTCTGTGTGGTATGCCGTCAAATATTTAGTAAAGTTTTAGTCAATCGAGTCGCGCAAGTATGTGTGTGCGCTGTTCGTTCGAACAACCCAATCGCCACCCACTCACCATTAGAGGGCAACTTGTTACTGGGAGAAGATATTTGCTGAAGAGCAAGAACGAAATGTTGGGGTTTCTTTTTGTATGTGTTCTGTAATCGCAAGTAATTAAAAACCTTTGTAATCCTATTTTCTCAGGAAAAGACAAACACGCGCTCTATCAGGGAAAATGGTCAAGAAATAATTCTGTTTTCTACACTAAACATTAAATTAAGATTAGCCTTTTTAAGGGTATGGTAAAAAAAACAGTCAGGTTTCGTAGTTTCTTATATGCAATGTTTGGAACACTCTACCTGTGTGAGTTCGAACTTCGCTTTATACAAGGCAACTGTTTGGTCTTACTACATTAATTAAAAAGTCTCTACGTAATATGATTGACAGAGTTATTCGAGAGAATTAAAATCTAAAACTCTAAGACAAACCACCTCCCGTTGCGGTTACAAAGACATTAAAATCTAAATATAATGACAGGTTTTGTTCGCCTGTCCTCCTCTCGAATCGAAAATGTCTTCCTATTCCTCCTAACAAATAAAATACAAAAAAAATTAGCTAGGATTTTATCCCACAAATCAAAATGTTAAGTTCCACCAAACGTTTTTTGTGTATACATTCGGAGACTGGTTAATGTGACCGCATATTCCTTTTTCTCCTAGTTTAAGAAATACGTTTTGGCAGAGCATGTCAGAAAGCAATATACAATTTATTTATAAAAAGCTGGAGCAATTTCAATTTTCTGTATAATAATAGCTAAGTCAATTTTCTGTCTTCTGTACGGCGCTTCTGTCCGACTCAAAATTACGAGGAAACTCTAAGGCCTATGAAGATGTAAGTCATGGCCTAAAAAGGTGCAAGAATATATTTTGTTGTCTAAGTTTCAAGGCGGAGGCTACTTGCAAGAGCTTTACAGCGCCATATAGATTGGATTTTATTCTATTTTTAACTATAGTTATCATCTCGACACATTTTTCAGCTACGGATTTGTTTTTTTAAATCAATAGCATTATTCTTAGAGAATATAGATTAATATAAAATTTAAGAAAATATAAAAGAAGAAATGAGGCAAACGTATGGAGAATATCTTAAAATAAAATACGTGATATTTAAAAAGCGTCTGTTTACATTTGTCTGCATTGTGCAATCTTTTTAAATATTGGCGAAGACAATTCCAAAATTGAGTCGCATAAACGAAAAATTGTCGACCTGTTACCAAATATTTGTGCATAGGAGGAATGATTTGAAGTGTTCTGGATGATCGCACAAACTTGAGGTGTTTCAGTATGTAAGATTTTATGTAAGACAGTGTTCTGTATTTCAACAGAGCCGCTAACGAACAGCGGGTTATTTGGTTCACAAAGGCGGAGATGTGATTCCGACGACCTCGATTAAAAATGTATCGGGCCCAATCGCTGAATGCTGCATTAAGATTTCTAGCCGCGGCAGAATCTTAATTTAAGAGCATTTCGCATACATACAAAGAAAGGAGGAAAAAAGGACTTAATAAGACTTCACTTGGCTTGTGTTCCACACAAAAGCCATAATAGTTGTGATATAAATATTAGTTTAGCTTATAACATATGGCGCTATCTATATTGGAGTAGACGATTCAGTACTCTAACCGTATTTACAATCCCGAATCGAAATTTTGGTAAAATCACTTTGTGATAGATTAAAGTTTTAAATTACTTATGAATGAAATAGAAATTAATCCAAAACCATACAACCTAGAAAGCTAAAGTTTGAATATAAATGTACTATGTGATATACAATTCGTTTTCTAAATTTCTTGCCAAAAGGTACTTAAAATCACTTTAAATTTAATAATATCATACTATAATTATAAAACAAAAACTATGATAGTTGTGACATAAATCCAAGTTATACATAAAAAAACAAGGAAAGGCTACTGTCCGCTTGGGGCAACCAATAAGTAAGATAACGTATCCATATCCTTATATGTCCCAAAAAAAGCGTTAAGAACATGACGGATAACATATTACTTCATTTTATGAAATTTATAAAACAAAGTATATTTTTTGGAAAAAAAGCCCCCAAAAAGAGGGAGTGTGTAAAATCTTTGTAAATGTTAAACAATTTTTTTCGGTTTCTATCAAAATTTTCGACGAAAACAACACTCAAAAAGTAGGAGTGGCAAAAAACTTTATATGAAAAACTTTTGAAGGAGGGCCTACATATCTTGTGAAAGTTGTAACACTGTCTCTACATTTAGCTTTAAAATGTTTTTTTCTAAATTTACACTTAACCATTTCGGAACCCTATGGAATATGTGGTCCGAATTTCAGATTCTTAGCTGAAAGGGCTAAAAATTGCGCACGGACGGACGGAAAGACGAACATTGCTGAATAGTCTTAGGTTTTGGTACTGATCATAAATATATATACTTTAAGGGGTCTACAACGAATATAAGGGGTGTTACAAACTATGTGTCAAAATGAATATACCCTTAGCATAGGGTATACAAAATAGCGCCGTCTAGGCTCAAGTAGGCAGAACTGATCATAAATATATATACTTTAAGGGGTCTACAACGAATATAAGGGGTGTTACAAACTATGTGTCAAAATGAATATACCCTTAGGATAGGGTATACAAAATAGCGCCGTCTAGGCTCAAGTAGGCAGAATCGAGGATAAATTCAGAGCGAGTACAGGCGCCTGATTTTAATCCAATAATAAAGAAATTGCGACATGTTGTAATAGAAAAAAAAAATATTAGGTAAATATAGGGCCCACTGTGTGTGCGAAGATATATTTTTCACACAAATGGAAGGGACCTATAGTTTAATGCCGATTCCGATCGGCAAATAATTTTTTGAGAAGCTTCTCATGACATACATAGTTACAATATTCGAGGGGACAAATGAATATATAAAGATTAATGAAAGAGATTAACTTTTTATCATTTGGATAACAAGTAAATCAGTAACAATGTGTTTCCAATTTTTGTAGAATTTATTATAAAACTGTTGGTATAAGTAGTTCTCCCATTATTCGATATCTACTTTTTTATTCAACGTTAGAATGTGAAAGAACCGTATAAATTATACTAATTTGTATGGATACATTTATTAGCAAGTTAGCGTAGAGCTGAAATTCGTCATTTAAGGCCAAATGTTTAACATTTCGATAATGTCAGCACATAACATTTAGGCGGGCGGTGTAAAACAGTATAAAGAATGTTTATTGTCATTTAAAATTTAAAGTTAAAGTTAATTAAAAACATAAGGAAAGGCTACAGTCCGCTGGGGGCGAACAGTATGATACCCTATCCTTATCCCTATGTACCCCAAAGAAAAAAAGCATTAGGAAGATTATGGATAGCATTTTATTTCATTCTATGAAATTTAAAGAAAAAAAAATATTTTTTTGAAAAAACGCCCCCAAAAAGTGGGCGTGGCCAAAAACTTTGTATGGGCAATATATTGGAAAAAATATTGGCTAAATATATTGTTAAACATTTTTTTTCGATTTCTATAAAAATTTTCAAAGAAAACAGCATTTTAGTGAAAAACGCCCACAAAAAGTAGGCGTGGCAAAAAACTTTATATGACAAATTTATAAAGGTAGGCAGTACCTACATATCTTGTGAAGGTTTTACAACTTTATCTCTCTAACTTAAGCCTTAAAACGGTTTTTTCTAAATTGTGGGCGTGGCAGTGGGCGGATTTAAAAACTTTTAACACTTTACCATTTCGAGACCCTAGGGAGTATATGCTCCAAATTTCAGCCTCCTAGCATAACTTTAAAGGCCTCAAAAGTTGATACGGACGGACGGACGGACGGACGGACGGACGGACGGACGGACATTGCTAAATAGTCTTAGGATTTGGTCCTGATCATAAATATATATACTTTTATGGGTCTACGACGAATATTAAGGGGTGTTACAAACTATGTGTCAAAATTAATATACCCTTAGGATAGGGTATAAACAGCGAAATTGAAATGTTCTTTTTGTCGTAAAATATTTAATTTATAAGGCGTTTATTTGCCGCAAACTTGAGTATAATGCTCATACGTGGTCTGGTGCACCAATTACATTTTTGACGCTACTAGACAGGATTCAAAAACGTGCTATTAAACTTATTGGCGATAGAGACATTGCGAGATCGCTGGACTCTCTAAATCATCGTCGCAATGTATCCTGTCTATCGTTGTTTTATCCCTACTTCCACTACAAGTGATCAAATGAAATAGGCAAGTTTGTAGGACTCAAACAGACCAATCCTTATATATAGTTATACATTTCTACAGGGTGGGCCATTTAGTTGTTTGTTTATAAATCATATGTTATTTTGACATTGACAGCTTAAATCTTGACAGGAAGTCAGTATGATACCTCCGCGGAGCGAAATAAGTCGCTTAACGCTTGAATAACGATGTGAAATATTGATAACTTATTTCCAAAGTGAGTGCTGGTTAGCCCAAACAGTGCGGTTTTTAAAAGAATAACCGAATAAAATAATAACATAATAAAATATTCGGTTTTGACCGAAATGACGCACCAAGACTGGTATGCTAGTGGATAACACTCATGGTTCTCGTCGTCATACGGTGCGCACAGAGAGAGAGTGTGCGGATTGCGGAGTGGTGGTATCATTAGACTATTTTTCTTCGAAAATAAGGCTGGGAAGAATGTTTCGGCCAACGGCGGGCGTTATAGAGCCATGTTAACCGACTTTTTTTTACTGAGATTGAGCACATGGACTTAGACGACCTCTGTCTCATGCAGGATGGCGCACCATGCTACACAGGCCATGCCACAATCGATTTTGTGAACAAAATTCCCAAATAGTGTTATCAGCCCTCTTGTCGATGTGAATAGGCCGACACGGAGCTGCGATTCGACCTCTTTGTGGGGAACCGTGAAAGACCGATGTTATGCTAACAATCCGGAAACGATTCAAGCCCTTAAGGCGAATATCATCCAACCAATTCGTGATCTACAGCCCGAAATCATCAATAAGGTCTTGGAAAATTTGAGTCGCAGAATGCTCTACTGCGAAGCCCGCCGAAGCAGCCACTTGAACGATTTTGGGTTCCATAATTAAAGGTAATGTTTGCTCTTACTAATAAAGCCATAAGACTCGGAAACAGTTACAATTTTATTGCATTTTTAAAAAGAAAGTAGTATTTGGCACACACTTTATGTTCTTTGCAATGCAAGAGATACTCTTGAAATACCTTTTTAAAAAAAGTATTATCTTGCAACTTCCAAGCGTTTGACGGTTTTTATAAATAAGCAGCATGATGCGAATATTTACTCTCTCATGACCGCTTCTTACAAAAGCGACTAAATGTTTGTTTATGTAAGCAAAGTTGTGTTTAATTTTAAAGCTAAGAAGAAAAAAAAATGGTACAATACTGTGGTCTACCATCACCCCAACTCAAGTTCAACTGCATTAAAATTAATATTTACAATTTTGAGGTATACCTATTCTTAATAATATAACTTCCGAAATTTTAGATATAAGTAACTAAAAAACTATTTAATACATTGTTTTTGTTAATAACGCAAGAAATGTTAACAGCAGTGTCATGTGATTTTTTAAGAACAAAAAAAGTTCTAACAACTTAGGTAATAATTTGAAAACTATGTTCTCCAACTTTTCTTTTCTAAAACAATTTTCTTAAAACGTTTTTAGTAGTTCTTGTATCTATAGTGCTTTAACTTGCTAAAACATGAGTTGGGGTGATGGAAGAACCCACTACTGTAACTTTTTTTTTTCGTCTAAGCTTTTGGAATATCTATATCTTATCATTGGAAAAGTAAGGAAATTACAGAAAATTTAAATCCATATAAAACGCCATGACAGAAACAAGAAAAAGGTAACAGCTTGTATTAAGCTTAGTAATAATAATAAATTTATAAAATCAACCAACTCTGTGGCGCTAGGTGAAGAAACTTCAGCTGACGAAAAACATGCGAATCAATCTGCCGACCATTTCTTAAGCAGTTGCTGACCGTTTTTCCGTCGACGAATTAAATGAATTTTCGCAATTTCATATTAACGAATGACGAGCTCATCAACAGAATGTTTCCGAACATCATTGCTAACCACAATAATCACAATCGGTAGAGTGAACTAGCAATTTGCAGCAAAGAACAAAGATGTGGATCACTTAAACTTCACAATTCAAAATTAAATCGTTGGTCCACTTTAATTCCTTAAAAACTGTATAAACGAAGATGCAATGTAATTTACGCAACGATACTCAAAGGTATCAGTTCAAATGTGAGAAAATTCTCTTTTTTAGACTTTAGAGCAACAAAAGGCAATACAAGAGCAGACAATGCACCCCGAAAAATGCAGTATTAGGTGAGGCTTATGGTCCGGAGTAATTATTAGTCCGTACTTTTTCAAAGATGACAGTGAGAATGTTAACGTTCATGGCCCTCGCTATCGTTCAACAATTTCAATTTTTTTTTGTCCAAAATAAACTAGCTGAATCTGGTTGACATGTGGTTCCATCAAGACGGCCGGCGCTACATGCCATGCCATGGACCAATGGAGCAATGAATAATTTATCTCCGTTTTGGAATCCGTGACTTGGCCAACTCGTTCTTGAGATTTGACGCCACTGATCTATTTTAATGGGTATATATAACAATCTCGTGTTATTGAATCCTGTAAAATAACTCCATAATTCCATTCCAACATTTAAGTCACACGCATTCAATTGTTTGAAGACATTGAAATAATGACACTGGTTGTGAAATACATTAACAAAAAAATGTATTGCATTCTTTTACAGCCCTAAATTGTATATATAATTCTGGGCCTTGTGCAATGAAATATAGAAAACATTGCAAACTAATACAAAATAAATTTCGTTTATGGGCATCACTGCGACTCCTCTCTCTGTGTACACGTATGTATAAATGTTTTCTTTCCATTCGTGTATATCTGCACTGCGCCATTAAATCACACACCACACACGTGTTTTGTAATATTAAAAACTCTGAAACTCAATTTATAACAGAGGACAAGGTTGTTTAAGAACTAGATTGCCTAGATTGATTTTTATGTTAAGTTTTTAGTTAAGTGAGTGAGTAGTGATTTCTTGCACACATACCTATTTAGGGGTCGTATTCCTTCTGGAATTAAGAACGCAAGCTAAATTAACTAGTCCCATCCTTCATTGTGTAGGGTACACTGCAATCCAAAATAATGAAAACATTTTTTAAGAGGTTTTCATGATAAAAGTCACAAGGGATCAATTTGGTAAGTGAACGCAAGTAGGTGTTTTTTGGGGCGTTCAGTCAGATTCCTTTTTATGAAACCAACATTGAAACATTCAATCGGAACGGCGCGGCTTACTGGAGGGACCTAAGTTGGCCGAGATTGTTGTGGATTGGGATAAGAGCCGAGTGATGTGACTGTAACAATCAAGGAAGAACATGTTGCCTGAAGTAATTGAACCGAACATTCGAAGCATTAGAGGAGAGAAATGATACAATCAAACCCCGAACTTCCCTCTAGGAGCGGAGAATATACGACTCCACATTCACTTTTTAACTTTCTCATATACATTAGTATACTAAAGAGAAAGTTATTGCGATCATGCGGAAATTTCGAACTCAAACTGATAGAAAAAAAAATCGATTAACGGTAATTTATAAAACGGACAATATCTCGAAAACTAATAAAGGGAAAATTACAGTTTTTTTTTAAACTATAAACTCAAACAAATCTGCATACTTAGATTTTTTAAATTATTTTTTTTATGTAACGATTTTCTTAAATTGAAATTAAATTCGTTTTCTCAAAAACGGCTCCAACGATTTTTAAAATTTTTTGTATTTCGTACAATTATGTTAAACGTGTCCAATGTACGAAATTACATCAAAATCATAAGTGCCGTTTCAGAATCATTAAGATTCTGCGTAGGCACCTATTTACGAACGTTTGCAGCTGCCTCGTGATAGTAGTGGTCACTTAACAAGTGCCACATCCATATAGCAGCACGGATTCAACGTTGGAACGGCCGTAGCTTGGTGCTTGAGCTAATTACATTACTAAGTCAAATCGTGGATAGATTGCATATTCGGCTGACTATATACTGTTCGGTTCCGCCATCCATTGAGACACTACTTCCAAGGTATTGGGAACTTTCTACTCTCTCAACGGTTGTCCAGCAATGTATTTTGTATGAGTTAATTAGTTCGGTTTTAGGCTAATCATTTTTGTTTTTGCCGAATTAATTTTCAGCCCAACAACGTCTGCTTCCCTCTCCACATTTGTTGTCATTTTTTGAATGTCCATTATTCTATGAGATAGCAAGCATACATCATCAGTGTAGTCCAGATTCTTGAGATCGGATGTAAGAGTCTATCGAATTCCTCCACTTTGCGTCAATAAAGCCGCATAAAGCACATCGCTAATCACAAATAAAAACAATATTGGTGACAGATTGTAGCCTTGCCGAACCCCAATTTGTCAATCGATGTTGAATCTGGTCAATCAAAGATCAATGAATCATCTGTTTGTACAAATTTTAAAGGATTAATTTGCCCAAATTAACGATATTTTGCTTTATCCAAAATATATCACGAACTTGTTAGTGAAAAGAGGTTGATTGATGTGTTTGGTTTGTTAAATATAACTAATCACAACTTGTGTTGAGGAGTTCTATGGGAAATAGTGATTTTCTCAGATGTGAAATAAACAGAACTACTTTTGTTAATTGAGAATTAATTTTTAATTTTATTTAAAAAGAATATTAATTCGCGACCAACAGCGTATTACCACCAGTGACATTAAATAAACGTTTGAAAAGAAATAAGAAGACCGAAAGAACAAGCGTGACGTTGTGGTGCAGGAGAATAAACATTGGGGGGCAAACAGGCTTCAACAACTAGCGTTTGCCAAATGTTATGCTTTATGCGCTATTGTCCCGCTTTTTTACTTACGCCTCGCAAATTTTCGTGCCATAAGCAATGTACCGCAATTGTCTTCATTTTTCTTGCAATTGCATATCGTTCCCCTCATGACAGAAACATGAAATTGCAAAAAATAATATGTTGGTAAATCGCGTTTTTATTGGGGTTTCCCTGCACACATGGCATTTTTGATTACAACCCTATCCTAAGGGTATATTAATTTTGACACATAGTTTGTAAAACAGCTTAATATTCGTCTAACACCCATAAAAGTCCGTCTGTCCGTCCGTAGGCAATTTTTAGGCCTTTAAAATTAAGCTAGGAAGCTGAAATTTGGACCACATATTCCCTGGGGCTCCGAAATGGTTAAGTGTAAAAACATTTTGAACACGCCCACAATTTAGAAAAAACAGTTTTAAAGCTAAGGTAAGAGAGAAAGAGTGTTTCAACCTTCACAAGTTATGTAGGCACTGCCCTTCTCTATAACTTTGTCATATAAAGATTTCTGCCACGCCTACTTTTTTTTTTCTTCGAAAATGTTCATAGAAACCGAAAAAATTTTTTTTACAATATATTTAGCCAATATTTTTTTCAATATATCGCACTTATAAAGTTTCTGGCCAAATTGAATTTTCATTTATCAGCTCGGTAGCATGGTTAGTCTACATCAGCAGAAGATAAGCTTACAAGCAATATTTTATCTGAGAAGCAACGGACATATTTTTGAAGCTACTTCTGACTGTCCTTTTACCACTGGATAACTTTAAAAAAAAAATCATGCTGGATAAATCGTTTTCGGATCTTAGAGCCAAAATATACCATTCCATTGTATGTATTGGTGAGAAAGTTTAAAGTGCTACAAGAAGCAGATTTAAATTTACTTCATTCTGACAGTCCTAGTTTGATTCAGCCGAATAGTTTGTTCATTTTTTTCTTGGCCAATGTGTTTTTGGCCACGATTTGCCTTAACTACTAGTTCTTGCACTAAATAAAGATCTGCAAGATTACATATCTTCAGCGTAGAAGTCGTCAGAGAAAGAATTATTAGTAGCAGAATCAACAGCAACCGAAACTCAGATATTGGATATTAGAAGACGATTTGTTTACAGCAACTCTAAATGGCCTAATCTTAAAAAAGGATTGTACAATCTTTATGAGATGCATTGGGAAATTGAGAGTTAAAAGCTTGTGTAACAAAGCGTTATGCCAAAGGGTGTCAAACTCCTTTTCAATGTCTAGGAACACCATACTTGTGCTTTTCCCTTCATTGAAATTTTTTTTTATATGTTTGGTTATTCTATGCACTTATTGAACTGAATTGTGGAATGCACGAAATCCAAACTATTCTAGCGGAAGTATATCGTATCTTTCAGCATGTGTTATTATTATTTTTTTAATTACTTGTTCAAAACATTTACTTAATGAGCTAAGCAGACTGATCGGACTGTAATTGCAAAGCATATCTGTGGCTTTGCCTGGTTTTAGGAGCGGAATAATTTCAGCTGTTTTCCAACTAACCGGAAAATAATTTAACTTAAACGGGAATTAAACAAGTCCTGTATATGTTTTGATCCAGCCGTTGGAAGATTCTTAAGATTGTCAAAGCCTGCTGATTTTCTATTTCTCAAGGATAAGATAATAATTTTGACATCATCTAATGAAACCACATTTTCGGGTGAATCAACATCTGGAAGGTCTATGCAGTTAATAGAATTAGCAACTGTAGACTCAATAATGTTGTTTGTGGTTTTATTCTCTAAATGATTGCGAGAAAATATCTGTGCAAGAGAATTTCCTTTTACAAAATTGGACAAAGCAATTGTATTTCCTGTTTTCAAAGCAGGAATAATTGAATTATTCTTTTTTATTATTTTTATAATGTTCCAGAATGGCTTACTTCCATTTTTTAAACTTTGAAGTTTTTGATTTCAAGTTCTGTTTCTGAAAGCAAGAACTTGATCTTTTATCAACGTGTTGACTAACTTAATTTGCGAAATATAATATGGATCTCTAGTTCTTATCCACCTTCTACGATTGATGTTACGAATCTTGATAATTTCGACAATATTTGGATGGAGGTTATTAGCTGAGTAACAGCGTACTTGGATTTTGGGAATTGCTTTATCAGCACTTTCGATGATAGCAGTTATAAAATATTAGACATTCACATCTATCTGTTTAACACTTATTAAAAAAATCATCAGCCATGAATAATTCTTAACCTAGATCTCATTTCACTTTTTTATATGAACCAATTTGCGTTTTTCAGGTCTAAATACTCATTCCTTTGTTGTAAAGGTGAAACCAGAGTACCGATTATGACAGGTAAAAGGTTTGAGCCTAGTTCTTTTATAACCATGGGTTGAGTAAAAAGATTGGGTATGTTTGTAAGAAAAATATCCAATGTTGATGGGTTAGCCCTACTATTACTAGGATAATATGTTGGTTCGGGAGGATAAAGTATATTGATCGAATGCCTTGAGTTTATATTTTCAAGAATGTTACCCCACGCATTGGCTCTCATACACCCCCATCTCCGATTTCTACAATTAAAATCACCGGCAACTAAAAATAAATCATTTGATCGTTGTTAAAATTGAAACCTTTTTCGTTAGAAGTTGCACCACCCGGAAAATAAACAGAAATTATATTTAAAGTTAACCCATTTGAAAAAGGTATTTTTATACCAATATTTTCAATAACATTAGTATTTTAAATAGGAACAAGTTCATGACGAATTGTTTTTTTTAACAAACACGGCAACACCGCCTCCCATACGCTCTACTCTATTTAAGCAATAACAAATACATTCTTGATTGCTTAATCTTTCATTAGGAGCAAGACAAGTTTCGGGAACTAAACCTACCCAGCGGGAAATTTGGGAAGACATTCTCATAGAAGGTATTTGGAAGCAATAGGTTTTTTAAAAAAATATTCTCGGTGATGTACTAATGATGCATTCAGAAGAAATCGCTGAATTACCCTTAAAGTTAAATCAAAAAAAATTCCCTTGAATGAGAATTTTTGGGACATGTAGATTTTTTGCTAAAGCATCGGGTTATCATCTCCGCCGTAAGTTGGTTAATTTCTTCTAAAGATAACAGATCTCTCATATTGGTATCACCAGCATTTTTATCACTCGCTCACGTACGAGAGACGGGTACAGAAACCGGTTTAGACGTTGCTGGGGAGAGGAGGGAAGTCAATTTGGTTTGGTATAAATGATTGCTGCACTTTCTCCACAGTATGATTTTGACGTTTGCTTCGCGAAGATAACTTTTCTCTCATGTCCAAAAAGCTCTTGCGACTCATGCAAGACGGGTCGGTCGGCTTGTGCGTTGCATTACAGTTTGAAAATTTAATGTTATTTGACTTGCACTTATCATCTTCGTGATTTTCAGAACAAATCGCGCAATGAGTTTTGATAAAGCAATTTTTCTCTTCAAGCCCAAAAATTTGGCAGTTGAAACATTGCGCATATTTATGTATTGGCGGTCGACTAAAGCCCCATTTGACTTGTGTTTTAAAAACAGATTTTATGTTCTTTTTTAAGTCAACGAGTCTTGTTGAACCAGTTTCAAGAAACACTACATACAAGATGTCAAGCAAATGCTCATATTGTTTTTTAATCAATTTAACATCTACACACTTTAAACCAAATTTAATAAGTTCGGCTTTTAATGCCTCGGTAGGCATTTCGTCCAAACCAAACAAAACAAATTTCAATGACCTCGCTGAAGGATGGTCATGGGTGAAAAATTACCATGATTTTGATTTTAATGATCAACACACTTTTTGGTGATCTTCGATATTATTGCAGATTATTTTGCCATTTTTTTAATAAAGTAATCGATAACTTGGATTTCATTTAATAAGGAGTGCACATTTTCACAAGTGTTTTGGAGTACGCATGTGGATGGAATTTTATTTTTTTTAGTTAGTGGAGTAACTATAACTTCATCACATTCTATGTTGTTATCATTTTGGGAATCCGGGAGACATTGTAAGGGTGTGAAACGACCGAACCTTAGGTCATCCGGACCCATCTTTAGATTTTTGTTTTTGTTGGGAGAAGCGCGAATGTCTTCAAGATGGGGATCTTTTCCGCTTATGAATTTTTGCTTAGTAATCGTTACGCACAGAAGGAAAGTCCGATCAGTTCGATGAGCTGACTGTCACTGATATCTCTATTAAAATATTCAGCAACGCACTGAATATTTGACAAATAAATGCCCCTGCTCGCCATATTTCTCAGATAAATCATTGCAAACAAAATAATTACAACACTAAGAATAAATGCCAAATATTAATATAATGATGTTTTAAAAGATCGCATAAATTACTTTATCAATCTATAATCACACTCAACGTAAGGCAAGTTTACAGTCCGCTTAGAGCGAACAGTATGATACACTATCCTGATCCATATCCCTATAATAGCGTTAAGAATATGATAGATAGCATCTTATTTCATTCTATGAAACTTTAAAAAAATGCTTCCAAAAAGTGGGAGTGGCCAAAAACTTTGCATGCGCGATACAATTTTTTTCGGTTTCAAAATGAATTGTCCATGAAATCCAAATATTGTTTTAAAAAACGCCCTCAAAAAGTAGGCGTGGCAAAACTCTTTATATGGTAAACTTGTAAAGGAGTGCAGGTTTTCCATATTTTGTTAAGGTTCCAACCCTTCACCTCTTCACTTACAGCTTTAAAACGCATTTTTTTAAATTGTGGGCGTGGTGGTGGGCGTATTTAAATTTGTTTAACACTTACAATGTCGGGACTATAGGGAGATTTGAAGGCCTCAAAAGTTTATACGGTCGGAAATTGTTAAATAGTGTTAAGTTTTGGTCCTACTCATAAATATATATACTTTTAAGGGTCTACGACGAATATTAAGGGGTGTTACAAACTATGTGTCAAACTTAATATAATAGGGCACACAAATTAAACTAATATCAATAGAGTACAATACCCCAAAGCACGTATAGATGTAATGACATTCTAGGATCATATCCAGGAAAGCAAAATATGTAACGCCAGAGAAAAACGAAAAGCATGGTTATATGTATGTTAAATTTGCATTTCATTCAAAATCGTTTATAACATCATTTTCTATGACCTTTAGTTTATAGTATAATCTGCGCTCGACACTGAGTTACAAGAAAATGGGAAATTAATATGAGATCTTATACAAAGCGTGTTTGATTTTCGTCGGAAGCTGGAAGTTTTTTAAAAAGATATTGCAAATCAAGAATTTATGCATTTCCCCACAATTCTTGAAGAACTCTGACATTAAATTATTTTTAAGATTTCTATCCGATCTTAGAAAAAAATTGTCTGCACGATTCAAAGTCTTTGCGGAAATAGGGAAGCGGCAGATTGGACTGACGTGGCTGCAAAGTTGTTCAGTCTTTCAAAGCCTGGACTTCAAATGGAAATAATTGACTTGGAAGAATCTAGAAAAGTATGAAAATTGGAAACAAAAAAGCTACCAATCAACATGGCTACTATGTTTTGATCGACATTGTGAAATATCTATCTCAAAATGTAAGTTTTCGAAGAACAAATATCGTTCGAGACACACCTTTCGCATTTGCTGCTCCCGCCTAAACTATACTAAAACTGGCCCAAAAAACAATGATCTATCGTTGTAATTTCTCCCATTATAAGGCAAAATGAAAAAAAAGTATGAATTATGAGTTTTTCCTTTCAATGCCTCTATCAAATTTTTCAATCGTAGCTGGACCCCACTTAAAATTACTTGCCGACCCCTCGTTTTTTCTCCAAAAAATTCGTTGGTCTCGACTGAGTTAATATCAATTATAATATTGACTTTAAATATAGTTTCGCAAGAAATATTTTTATTTTATATGCAAGGAAAGCGATCTGTAATTTCAATCCGAGATCAATAAAGGAAGCCACTGTATAGAAATATATATTTTCGAACTTATAATAGTTATATTTAGTTGGAAACTAATTTCTTTTATCACGTGCTAGACCGGTAAAGTTATAAACACAAGTTAAAAATGTGATATATATTTTAATTTACACGAAAGTCCTTTTTACTGTTAAATGTCGGCATAAGTTTACGAGACTAAATTCTTTCTTTTATGAAGCCTTCACGCGCTGATCTTCTGCATTATATTCCTGAGGCTCAGTGACCTTTCAACTGCGTGAGTATGGCAAGGTAAACACAAACAAGTTATTTTGTTGTCCTCTCCTCGAGCAATGAGAAATTTAAGTTCTTCGTTAAAGATTTGCTTTAGGAATGGTGGTTATGTAACGTGAGCCAGTTAATAAGTTCTTAATAAACTTTTGCATCCATGTTTACGAGACTGGAACCTCGAATTGCCTCAACTTTGGTGTATTTTCACCTTAAATTCACCATATTTAACGGCCAATATTATTTGGAATAAATACAGTTGGTCAGAACTGAGAACATTCATATCTATCAGTGGTATTTGACCTGGAATACTTCTAAATCTTGCAACAGCCTTTTTTACAACTGTTCAATGATTTTCCGATTTCATTAGTAAATGTTCTTGAACCAGAAGTTGAACCATCAAGAAAAGAAATGCCGAAATGGCCATCCATTCAAGGTCTGTTCAAGGTTTTTTTTTCTAATAATCTGAGCTATTGACTATTGACAGTAGAAGCACTTATAGAAATTTGGTTCTTTTTCCTTTTTACTCATTTTAATTTTAAACCTCGTCCACTCCTAGCACTTTATTACTTCTTCATAAGTTGGAAGTACAATATCTTCTAAGTCAATTGCATCACCAAATACAACACATTTCTAAGCCTTTAGAGTACGATTCATTTAAAAAAAAATCCTTTAGTAGTTTGTGATTTATAAAATTAGAACAAATATATCTTGATGTGATTTTTTTAATTAATACCCGAAAGACTTGGAAATGTCTTATTAGTTTTTTAAGAGCTTTCTGGAATTAAAAAGAAACGCACCGATTTTATATGTCCTTGGAAGCGGCGATATATTTTGTTGAGAAATAAAAATGGAATACGACCTAAATAACTGAGTGATTAGCAAAAATAAGTGATCGTATTAAAAATAATTGATATAACGAATTTTTCATGTAAATATATAAAACCCAGTGGTTTGCTGTTGCCTGTGCATTTTTGCTATGAGGAATTTAACTATACTCCTTTATTTCGAAACCTCAAACCTGATCCGGAGATTGACACCTGATGGCAGTTGACAACATAGTAGATAGATATGTTTATTGTCTCATAGTTTACAATATTTTTTCCTATGCACAGCACAGAGATATTATAATTTACAATTTATCTTACTACTGTAAGAGTAACTCTTTTATTATGAAGCTTTTATATTGATAAGAAACAGATTTGAAGGAAAACTATGACTACAAACAAACAAACAAACAAAAATATAAAAAATAATAAATAAGTAAAAAAATTAATAAATAAATAGGTAAATAAATACTTAAATCAATAAATAAATATATAAATAAAAATAAAGAAATTCAAAATTTCACACAAAAAATTCAAAGAATTGGTCATAAAACAAATACTTTACAATTTGAAAAGATAAATAAATACATAAATACAGTAATTAATAAACAAATAGATTTGATAAATAAATAAGCATATAATACAATTGAATTTATAACACAAAGACATTTTTTTAAACAAAATATGGATGATAATGTAATAATATTAACATTATCAGTGGCAAATATAAAAATAATATTTTTGTAAATTATTTGTTAGGACAAGAGGTCTCGGATAAAAGGGTTTTCATGCGCCGCACATTTTTCAAAAAATCTTTCGTTAAGAACTTTAATTTTCCTTGCAACTGGGATGACAACACATTTTTGCTATTAGGAACCATAATTTAAGAAAACAAAATGTTTGAACTACCCTAATATGTATGCTTTGAAAAGCTTCTTCCAAAGTGATGTACATTACATGGCTAGAAGGTCGGATTACATGAAAAACTCTTGGAAGTTTTCCAACGCGAAGGTCTGCGAACTTAAAAACAATTATTTTAAGTTTATCTTCAACAAAAAATGTTCACCCGTAGAAAAAGGATTTATATTAAACGACATGTGTCGTTTTATATACAGTTTTGTGTTGAATGAAAGTTCTACATACGTATTCTAGGAGTCGTTGTAGTTTCAAAACACAACTGGAAAAACGCCAATATTTGTCGATTAAAAATTTGCAAACGTGTAGGAGTCGTATTTGAATTTAACAGGTCAGTTTTGCTAAAATTGTGCATTTAAATCACCCGACAATTTGCTGTTGTTTACTGGGAGGTACTGGGGGCATTGATAAAGGTCCTTGAAACCTTAAGAATGGACATTTTTCGAAAATATCCATTAAGTTACCTGACAATTTGCAGTTGCAAAATTTTTTCAGCAGAATGTCCTTTGAACATTGAAAAAACTTTTTTGAATCCTTGAAAAAGGACATCGTTAAAAACATTTCATCGAAAATGCACTCATATACTTGTGAATGCGTCTTAAGAGAATGCGAATTCATTAAATTCAAAATTAATGGTAATTCCATTTTTTCATCTGCACTATTTAAGTCATTGAGTGAGACTTCAAAAAAATACAATACAACTGATTGCATTCTTTTACAACTCTGAACCGTAAAAAATGTCAAGATAAAACTATGTTTAAAATGACTGGCACTTAAAAGAAACTGCCCACTTTGAACTTGATTTTTGTTATACACCCCAGCTCTCATTTTGCAATTTTATTGTATTTATTGAATTTTTTTTTGTTTTTAAGAACCAGAAAAATTTTAAATAAGTTTACGTAGATTTGAAATTTTAAACTGAAAACTAATTTCATATATTAGTTATTAATGATTAGATATTAAAGGCGTTTAGAGAATAGATTACCGACACTTAAATTAATCGACTCAAAAACGCCAGCTGTCGTTAAATAAATATAAACGGCAAGTAGAATAAAGGTGTTTATTAAAATATGCGGTTTCACCAATAAATTCTTTAAAAACAAAAAATGGTAACTGCCTTACTGAAGACTTCAAAGCCTGCTTAATAAGCAATAATCAACAACACGCAAAACAAGCATGTTTACAAACTTCGTGAACCATATGCAGTAATAGTATTTCAACAGAGGAAGCAGAGGTAACACAATTTTTATTTTGTATGAATACGAAATTCGAACCAATTTAATAAAATTGACGAACGACCAATTGTAAAAGTTTTGTAGGAGTCTTTAACATGAAAAAGTCCCCCAACCATGACATGCACTATACAGCGTGTTCCAGTTTAGCAGTGTAATCCTACAGTTCAAGTCGAACAAAAAATTGTACTATTTTCACTCCGTAATTCACAGATCTAAACTAGAACAGATACAAAAATGGCTTTGGACATTTTGCAAAAATAATTTAGCAGTGCATACAAATCTTAAATGCTTTGGGTTGATCTGTGCAGCAACAGAAAAGGTATGGCTCGTTAAACTCAAAATTATGAAAATTTGCCATTTAAAATAAAGACCTACATTAAGTTGGGTGTAACTATTAACGGTGTTATATGCATTGATCTGGTTCAGGGTACGCTAGAGTAGGGATTTTTTGTAAATCCTTAATAGCTGGGGTAAAAATTCTGCATACTTACTCTATATGCTTATTAAGCATATTTAGAATTTTTTTTATTTTAAATACATATTTTTGAAGAGAAGTAGTTCTCATTCAAAGACGATTACAAAGCAGTGAAAATACTTAAAATAGTCAAATGCCTTTCATTAGTAAAAGGACTCTTAGGATCTTAGAAAACCAGTTTGTTCCTTAAATACAAAACTACGCGATACAACATACTTTTCAAATCATTTTGCAATCGGGATGTGCCAGTTTGACAGATCGACATAGAACTAAATCTACAATCAAAGAATTTGAAGTTGAAACCCGTTACCATTTTCACAAATTTTTAAGCCACCTATTATACTATTCACCGTCCCAAATCTGACTTTAAAGCTGCGTTGCGCGACGGACATTTGACTATCTTCAACACATCTGTTCAGCTACTGAGGAATGCGGACGATATTGGCAGCATCGGTCGCTACGTGATAGACGATTTCACGTTTGTAGCAGACAATGCAAAACTAGATGCCCTTGAAAAAATTTGATTAAGACGAAGTATATTCTTCCAACAAACAAACAGCTCTAGAACGCCGTCTAGGACGTAAATTGTTTATTACCAAGATGATTTTCGAATCCCAGCTGGCAGCCCCCGTCATACTATTAATCACATAATTTTAAAAATTTTAATTCATACTTTTGAACATTTGCATTTTTTAGCGCATAAAAATTCGGATTTAAAAAAGTATTTCAAGCCAGCAATTTAATAAAAAAAATAGATAATTAAATATTTCAAATGGGAAATTAGCCACCTGCCTTTATTCATGCTCACTTCATGAACTAATTCCCAAAATGTAGCAAAAACACAACGATTAAAAATGAACCTAACAACCAACCGGCCAAAGAAATCGTTCGATGAGAAAGTGTGAAAAATAGCAAATCCTATTCCCAAATTGTTAAAAATGTACCGAAAGATAAGGAATTTTCCATAATCAGGATTTAACGATAAAACAGTTGTGCAGAAAGTCGCTATAAAAAACAATGATGAACAGAACATTTAAAATCGCAGCATGGAATGCAAACGGTCTTTCCCAGGACACATCTGAGCTGAACATATTTTTAGACATGAAAAATATAGACATTTTCCGGGTGACGGAATCACATTTCCCCATGGAAGTCTTGATATTAAAACACCAAAATATAGGTGCTACCACGAACCACATCCAGCTAATAAAGCTAGAGGAGGATCGGATATACTTATAAAAAAGAACTTGAAACATTATGAAAGAGCCAAGTTCATTAATGAGAATGTGCAAGTTAGAACAATAAATATTTGTTTGAAAAGGAAAGAGTTCAAGGTAGCAGTAATATACTGCCCACCCACGCGCACCCCAACTGAAGAAGACTATACAGAAATTCTAAATTTTTTGGGACATCACTTTCTCTTTCGTGGTGAATTCAATGCTAAACATTCCCACTGGGGATCTAGATTAACAACAACTAAAGGAAGAAGGCTTTATCAACCAGGTCGCAAATACAACTGCGAATTATTTTTCTCTGGATCGCCTTAATACTGGCCATCTGATCCCAACAAAATACCGGACATATTCAACTAGTGTTAAAGGAAATTATGATCTATCGTCAGATCTTGTCATTAGGTGAAACGGAGTACAAGAAAAAAGTTATTTTACGCTTGTAAGCAAAAAAACGAATTCGGAGAAAATTTAGAAAGTTGTATAAACCTAAGATCTCCTATGAAAACAAAATAGCAAATTGATCATAAAGTAGAACAATTGCTGATGTACAACAGGCGGCAAAGGAAAGCACTCCAGCTAATTTGAATAGGAGGCAATCTGAAAAAATGGCAAACAACACATTTCTATGAATTCAAAAATGAGTCACTTAGTAGATTCCTTCAAAGCTGAACGACGGATGCCTCTACCGACTACTCCTTGTGGAAAGCAGCTAAGTGCCTAAAAAGATCTCAGTTTAAAAGCAAAAGATGATAAATGGATCGGAAACGCGAAACAAAAAGCTGATCTGATCAGAACATCTATCGAACGTTTCCAATCTTGTCAAGTACAGCTACTGAAAACATAGAGTTTGTTGATGAGGGATGAAGCGAAAATCGTGATTTTGAATATAAGTAAAATGTGTCCTGATTAAAGAGGTGTTTTTTAAGTGTCGTCAGAGTCGCACCGTACTTGCATTAATTTTTCCGAAATCTCAAAATGAAGTCAATGATTGCAATCAAAAAGTTTAATTCATCAAAGATTACATTCAAAAATGATTCCTACCTAATAATATGACAACACGGGTGGCTTTTAAAGGTCTCTAATTGAATTACATCGGGATATAATTTTTTTTTCCAATATATATTTAAATTTTTTAAATTATTATTTTATTTACAGTCTCTTGTATTATGCCAGTTTCATAATAGTAAATGCTTTCATATTCTCTGCACCACATCTAATACATAATAGTAATAATTTATTTTTAATAAAGTTTCACTGAACCGTTTAGGACGACGACTCAAACGCCGCAAACAAAGTCCCCAGGTGGTTCGAACACTGGTGTTGAACGCGATACAGGTGGCAAAGATGTCACGGTACTTATTGCTTACTAAAAAATAAATTAAAAAGAACAATCCATATAATAATATATATTATCATATTTTGCTCGTATGTGTACTTTATTTTATTTACATATCTAGAATCGAAGCATTTCCATGGTTGACATGTATGTTGATAATACAGAGCCTAGCGAAAATGTTGGGCAAATTCATTTCTCATTGGAATACGATTTCCAAAACACCACCCTCATTCTTAAGGTTCTACAGGGTAAGGAACTACCAGCGAAAGATCTAAGTGGCACCTCTGATCCATATGTTCGCGTGACACTATTGCCAGATAAAAAACATCGCCTAGAGACTAAAATTAAGCGACGCACACTGAATCCACGATGGAATGAGACATTCTACTTTGAGGGATTTCCCATCCAAAAGCTTCAATCGAGAGTGAGTTTTATTTACACCCTAAAAATAGGCACATATACAACTTTCCTTTTAAAGGTTTTGCATTTACATGTCTTTGATTATGATCGATTCTCACGCGATGATTCGATTGGGGAGGTTTTTTTGCCACTGTGCCAGGTAGGAGGAACTCACAAAAATCAAAAAAAATTATATACACTGTTTTTTTTAATATTTTATATGGATACTACATGTAGTAGTTTATTGTCCCTAAACATATAACACAAATCTAATGTACATTGACACAGGTCGATTTTGCTGGTAAGCAATCATTTTGGAAAGCTCTAAAACCCCCAGCTAAAGATAAATGCGGCGAATTGTTATCATCTCTTTGTTATCATCCATCAAATTCAGTACTTACATTGACATTGATAAAAGCAAGAAATTTAAAAGCTAAAGACATAAATGGAAAGTCAGGTAAGAGATTTGATTTATTTAATAATAACTTAATCGGTATTAATGATGACCGACTTCAGAAAATATAATTCTGGTTTGTTAGAAACACATTGAATAGCACATATATTTTTTTGTACCTTTAGCAAACAAAACAATATTTACAATATTTCAGATCCATACGTTAAGGTCTGGCTGCAATTTGGTGATAAACGCGTCGAAAAGCGAAAGACTCCAATTTTTAATTGCACACTTAATCCTGTTTTTAATGAATCATTTAGTTTCAATGTGCCGTGGGAGAAGATCCGCGAATGCTCCTTAGATGTTATGGTAATGGATTTTGATAATATTGGACGAAATGAGTTAATTGGAAGAATATTGTTAGCCGGTGAGTAGTAAAAAACAAAACAAAAACAAAACAAAAAATTTCAAAATATTCTTACATTCTCATATTGTCTAAGATTGTCATAATATCTATGAAAACCATAAAAACAATATAAGAAAAAAAATGAATATGAAACAAAAAAAAGTGTTGAAATGCAGTTTTATATAAAATAAATAAAAGAGCGTCCACATTGAAACACCCACTTTTGTCGCTGTTGTAAGAGATTGTTTGTTAAAAAAAAAACCAACAAAAGAGCAAAAGTAAAAAAAAAAGTCCAGCAGACAGAAGCGGGAATTATCTCTCTTTCTCTATCTATCTCTCTCTCTCTTAAAATAATATAATATTTCTATGCATTTTCTTGCAGAAGGTTTCAAAATGTTTTTTTTTTCTAGAAACGTTCCAATATAAGTTTTAATTATTGTCCTTTTGTTTTATTTTTTTTTTCATTCTTTTTTTTGGAAATTAAAATACATTTACAGGCAAAAATGGATCGGGGGCTTCAGAGACAAAGCATTGGCAAGACATGATATCCAAACCTAGACAGACAATTGTACAGTGGCATCGACTAAAGCCGGAATAAAACAAACCACATGCCGGGGTGATAATAAAAACATCTTACACGCACATTTCAAAGAGATTACTACATTCACTTCACACAACAACACTGAACTACGTGACATGGTAAACATCAAGGGGACATTCATAATATACCTACATACATTTTGCATCATTGATACGTCATGTATAAGATATGTGCGTGCACTCGATAACTTATATAGTAGGCATTTAAACTAATAACAAACATATGAAATATTTATACACATTATAATATAATATTATATTTTATAATAATATATGTAATATTATATTTATATGTCCTCATTTTGATTATAGTGATAGTGATAAATATTTATATAGTGAAGAAAAACCAAAAAAAAAAAACAAAAAAAAAACCAACCAAACTGAAAATGTAGAGTATATACATATATGTACATATTTCTATGTAACAATTGCATTATGAATATATATATATATGTATACATACCGTAAATTTACAATAATTTTGTTAATATTGTTGTTGGTTTTACATTTAGCATTAAACAAGATCGACTATACATACACCTTAAATGTTTACAACAAAAAACCAAGAACATAACATAAACCAAAAAGAGAATACTAGAAGTTGATTTTAAATGGAATATCTTTACCTATAAATATACAGCAAAAACAAAAATACATGTTTGAAAGATCTTACTATCGTTAACTTGTATCCCTTAAAAAGCAAATACAGTTTTCCATGCGAGCTACTATATCGAAGTTCTTACCAACTAAAACCAAAAACCAACAAAAAATTCTCCTTTCCAATAAAAAGCGACAAAAAATGACTCCTTTGATTTGTACAAAACAAAACGACCCTGAGCTATCGCATCTCTCGCAAAGAATGTTTACCAATACTGCTTTTGCAAACAAATCAAAAATATATGTGGTACTAAATTCTTTCGAAAACTGAACCCCAAACTATCAGTAAAGTGATACAAACCTGCCCCCCACCCCCACCCTCCCCTCAAACAAAATATTATCATGAAATTTTAAATCCACCACAAGCAATTGAACATTCCCACCAGCAACACCATATCCCTGATGGATTATTAAAAACAAGAATATTTATATAAAAGATAAATTCCACAGTTCTATATAAAAAAAAAATAAATAAAATAAAATGTTTGTTATCTCATATAGATCATATTAAAAGAAAATTAACGATTTGTTACATTTTAAATTCAATGTAATTATAATCCATAATGGATGTATATCAGTAACGATAGCGAAATGAGTAGATTAAAAAATTAAAAAAACAAAACATATATAAAAATTTGTTTGCGTCGGATAAAAAAAAGATAACAACACCAAATCAATAGCAATATTAAAAAAAAAACAAAAAAAAACGAAAATAAAAAGATTTTTATCTGTGTTAATATGTATATATATATATTTATATGTATACATGTATATATAAATATATATGTATATAAATAAAATCTTGTTAAAGTTAAAAAGTTGTTAATCGAAACGTGATTGCCTTTTATAACAACCTTTCCACAATTTGAAAGAAAGCATTTAAGAAAAAAAAAATTATCGGATTATTATTAAACAAACATAGCGTTAGGATAGTGATTTTGATGTAGAAAATTAATGGAAAATTAACAAACAAAAAAACCCAATACGTTTATTTCGATTGACTACCCTAGGAAGGCTTACATCGGGCGGCTAGTATTTACTTTAAAAAGCAAACAATTTCTAATACAGTACACTTGCATAAACGTACACATTATTGTTAAGAGCTGAACTAAGCCACAAGGTTTGCGACATCATCTGCTGCATAATTACAGTTGAACAGACGTTCAAACCAACTTAATTTCCTGTGTTTATTCATCATTAGGCTACCCACTATCCCTATAATTCCCGCGTATTATAAGAAATAAATCAAAAAATGCAGTAGACGGTTAAGTTAGGCAGAGTTTAACAGCTATACCGCCACAAAAACATTAGGCACCATAATGGAAAAAACAGAAAGTATCCAACAGAAACCAACAAAAATATCTCATACATCCCAAACAACTTCCTTAGCGCATTTTACTTCCCTGCTAAAACTTAACAATATGTTTTAGTTGTGCCAAGTTATTAAAAAAGTAGCTGCCCAGATGCTTCCCCTGCAAAGAGCGATCGCTTCGTAATATCATTCATTACATATTTATCATCATAATACATACAATCACCTGTTTCTGACAGTTTCAGTCTTCCGGCGTGCTTCCTGAGGAGGCAGTACCCAGACAGGACACCAAAGAGATCTGCTCAGATTTAAGATTTTAAGATTAAGAGATCACCTTAACTAGCATCCCTATTAATTTTAACCACGCATTACGGTTTTTTTAATATTAACCTTCCAAGTTTTGTGTCTGAATTGCCTCCCTCTTCTCTTGCCAGAACCATAAATAAGTATGGATCTAACTATTATCCTCTCTGCCGTTATTAACTTTCTCGTATATATTAGTATACTAAAGAGAAACTTATTGCGATCGTGCGGAAATTCCGATCTTACACTGTCATACTTAGTTTGACTTCGAAATTTTCGTGATAATATTACGACTATAGAACACTCAATAAAGTGGGTCCGCCAATGCCGTCCGTTGGTCTGTCTATCGTTGGTCATCTCGGAGCATATTTTTATTTTTTGCTTTACCGTTTGAAATATCGGTACCCGCTACACAATTGTTTTTTGTGAAAATCACTTATTCCTTTTTTTATATAAAATGATTCCAAAGATTTTGGTCTCTTAGGATAATTGGAATGGAGCCACAAATACTGTATGCTCAGTTTTTGGAAAAAAAATCGATTAATGGAAATCAAAAAAATTTACTGTTTTTTTTATACAAATTTGCATACTTCGTTTTTTGAAATAATTCTTTTTTAATTTTTTTCGATATAAATTTTAATTAAATTCGTTTTCTCAAAAACGGCTTTAACGACTTTGATAAGTTTTTTTATTTTGAACAATGTGCGAAATTACCTCAAAATCGTAGGTGTTGTATTCGAGAAAATCTAATTTTTAAAAGCCTAAAAAGTGAGTTAAATATTTGGTATGTTATCAAATATCTTCATTTCGTTTGAGGCGATTCAGAAATGCATTTCATGTAGCGAGAAAGTTTCGTATGACTTAGTCGTGCACTTTTTTTTACATGGCTGCATACGAAGAGTCCGTTATAGGCCTTCTTTATTCTCTCCTGAGTATTGGATATTCAAATTAATTTTCCTGTGCAAAATAATACTTTGCATGGTCGAAACTTTACAATGTCTTTTTGTTTTCGCTCCCCTACCTCTTGAGAGTCTAACAAACATCTGTGTATCTTCGCATACACAATAGTTGGAAAGGGTTCTGTGTGTCGGCCGTTTAACCACTTGAGTTTTAATTGGACATTTTTTGTCCTGCTAAATAAATGTCAGCTTCGTTTATAATTATCAATTTTTTTCCAAAATGTATACCTTGATTACAGGCGAAAGACCCAAGCGGACTATTATGGCTGCAGTGAAGTGGGAGGGTTATGATCCCTATAATTCTGATACGACTACCACGTCGATGAAAGGAAAAAAGAGAGAAGAGGGAAGCCCTCGATCGCAATCTGAATTCCGATCGGACTTTACTTTCGTTTTAGAATTTCTTTCGAACCAACGGATACCTCGATAGGAGGAACGCCAATATATTATACTTCTATACCTAGAGTATAATAATACAACTAAGAGTAAATGAGTTCTTTGCTAGCGAACGATCTTCGGCCTCACGTGCAGGTGTGTTCGAAACCCGGCAGACTGCAGATATTTTTTGATCCAGTAGGAGCACTTGAGTGGAAAGTTGTTTGTTGTTTTTCGTTGAAGAGCTACAACGCATTTCCGTCTTGTCTACATTCTATACTCCTCTTTCCTCTGTCCTCTGACTCTCTTTGATCAACACGACATAAAATAACCCTTATTTTCAGATTATTCAATTTATAAACCTGTTTCAGAGAAATATATTGAAATAGAATCAACTGTAGACCCAATCCAGCCTGTCTTCTTTCTCTATATAATTAATATAAAGCCTCTCTTGTAAACATTTTGATATAGGAGGAAAAGACGCGTCTTATGTTTTCATTCATCACATTTCAAAATACTAATTGTAACTAAAAATGGCTTTTGAGTTCTCAACATGTTTTCACAGAGAGAATAGTGGAATCTCAACATTCAGCTCTTGCCTTTAACATTTAAAAAAGCGAGGGACACATATACATACTGCCCGGTACCAATAACAAATTTGATATACAGCTTAGATTTGCCGTCCCTTATTCACTTATCCAAAAGAAAATTCGAAGGGAACTACGAATTTAATCTTTTAATTTTATTTGTTATTCGTAAGGCGCATTCTGTATATCCTATACTTTGGCTTCGGTTTGGTAGTGTTGGTTTAGCCTGCTCCCGGTTGCATGACAAGCGAATTGAATGTTCCTTTTAAATAGAGTCAAACTTAATTCTCTTACTGATCTTTGGTTGGTTGAGAAAGTTGGGCTATCGTTGTGATTTTTATTTTATGTATACGGATTTTTCAGGAGCTTTTTATTTTTCCAGCTCTTCTTTTTAATATCCGACGATGTTATGATCAGGAGTGACAGATCATTATTTTCCACTTTTTTGACTGCATTTCTACAGATCCCCCTGTGGTGTACTTTTGTTCTGTTTCGTCAGACATCCCATTTGGGATTAAAATTTGTGTGGCTTTTATGTGATCTAAGCGCAATTAAAGCTAATGCTTTAGAATTTGCATCATTATGGAAAATCATTATGTCTACCCTAGAAATTTCGTAGCAATTCGTGTGTAGCCATAATAACACTGGGTACTGCAATTGCGATAAGCCCTAATCGCAGGATATCTTACCGCTATATGGCTAAATTTGCAATGACATGACGTATGTTTTGGTCAAGCTTCTTACGCCAGGGGCACTAGAGAATAATGGCACATTCATATGTCCCTTATTGACAATTGGTGATGTTTTTTTGTTGTTTCTCCAATTCCAATCCCTAGAAGCACTTAGACTCGGTAATGGTCCATTGTGCTTCAAAGTAGAACTCCATTTCCAACTCCTTGAAATCCATAGACTCAGTAATGTCCATTGTGCTTCCAAGCAGAAATCCTATTTTAATTCTAGTGGCTGGAGACACTAGATGCTGTTCAATGCTCTTTAATAATAGGTGGCGTGTATTGATCTTTTCACTATCGTCACATACTCCAGCGGAATGCGACTTCCATGATAACTGTTCAATATTTTAAGCAAAATGAAACCTTGCATGAAATTGGTGACGGTAATCAAATGATGATAAATAAGTAAAGCTACCTATACATGAAGATAGTAATCTGGCCTTCAAGTGAAATCAAATACGGCTACAACTACTTCAGCTATTATATCCCACGAAGTGATTTAATAAACTGGCCGGCTTCTCCTTTTTCATAACCCAATAACATACTTACAACTATGTTAAACAGAAATCTTCTGATAAGTATAGCGGGAACCAATTTACTTGGTTTCCACACTCGTAAAGCTGTGTTGCCAGATCGTAGGGAATTCTCCTTTTCGTAAAGAAATTCAGTCAAAAATTTGATAAAAGAGGAAAATTCAAAAAGAATCTAAATAATACTTAACTGAGGTAAAATCCAAATTCCTTAATTTTTATATAATTTTCCAATAAGAACTTTGACTAGTCTGTTTTTTTTTCTTGTCTTTAATACAAACTATAAAACCGATTTCTTAAACGTTTTTACTATATACTAAAAAACGGTTGGGATTTCATTGGGAAAAGGGGTCAGTGATGGAGTCTTTCAACTAATGTATCTGGCAGCACTGTTATAAATGCTCAAAATAGTTGTGACAAAAATTCCATAATAAATGTGTTCACTTGAAAACGGGTTTACGTTAAAGAGAGTGTACTGTATATGGCACAGAAACAAAAACAGTATGGATTTCCAAAATGTTTTTTTTTAGTAACTCGCATTTATTTAAAAAAAAGAAGTCATTCCACATTAATAATAAACTTACTTGTGCTGGTGAGGTCTTATACAATGCGTTATTACACCAGGGTAGCGTGTTTATTAGTTAAGATATTTTGCAAAGTTAAATTTTGATGTTTATTCCTGCAATCGTATTAAGAAAAAATATATAGAAATATATTAGTGTTAAATTGTTAAAAAAAACATTTAGAAAAAAAAACCTTTTATTTTTAAAGTTAAATAAAATGGTGATTTTAAAAAACCAATACTTGATAAAAGAAAAACATATATTACTTTTTGGCACACACAACACTGACACAAAATACAAAAATTTGTTTTCAAAATCGTTTCTAAATGAAAAAAAAGAATGTGTAATAAGTAAATAAAAAACCTCAATTTTTTAAAATGAATAAGCAATAAACATTTTTCGCCACACAAACGTAATACAATTTGATGTTTTTTGTATTTGATAGACGTTAAGATATAGAATTTTGCTTTCATAGGAACAAAATTTTAAAGAAAAACAGAAAAATGTCAACAATACCATTATCTGAATTGCAAATTTAACAAAATAATATGTTGCTCAATATAAACTACGATTGACACTGCTAGAAACGAAAATTAATATATAATACCTATGTTATAGCTATTTGATGCTATATATTTAAAAAAAAAAACAATATATATATATACAAAGATTGCATTGAAATTGAGACATCTGGCATATTAGCTAAGTACTATTTAAAAGATTTTTTTGTTAATAAAAAAAAACTCTTAGTTCCATTGCTGCATTTTTTAATTTTAGTGTAAATGTTGTCGGTGAGCACAAGAAAACAACAAGATTCTTAACAAATTTATGTTACAAAACGCCATTTATTCTATGCAACGATCTATTAAAGCAGCGTCTTTCCACTTCTACTCTTATCAATATAAGAAAACTAAAAAAAAAATTAAATAAATATATAAAAATAATAAAAAACATATATCTCAAATCAAAGCAATTACCTTCACATTATCCTACCTAATAAGGAAAACATTCTAAAATAAAAAAAAATTAAACATATATACATACATATATATTAATCTTCATATCCAATTAAATAAGAATAAAGAAAAACAAAAACAAAAAAAACTATATAAGGATAAAAGACAAAAAAAATGTTATAAATAATCGCCTTAAGTAATGTGCCATTAAAGTTTCAGATAGCAATCTGTAACGTTATTGTATATGCCTTAGGTTTCCCTTCAAAAGAAATAAAAGTCCTGGAGATTCCTGGAGAAAAAAAAAGAAAGACCTAACGTAATTTTTTTTATATACATTTTAGTTTTTTATAATGACATGTGATAAAAAAAAAACCAAATTCGCACATTTTTGTTTTAAAGTTTTAAATAATTTGCTTTCTATTCCCACTGCATAGTTAAAAAAGAAGAAAAACCAAACTACTTTCTTCCGCTTTCGCTAAAAAAAATCTGAAAAAAACAAATACCTTTCATATAAAGAAAAAAATTTAAAAGCAAACTAAAGAACTTATTTTTATTCTGAAGTGCCACCGAATATAGAAAAAACAAAAACTACACAACTGACTGTCAAAGGAAAAGGTACAGTTAAAAATAAGAAGAAGAAACTCTCTCTCTATCCTTTGAAAAAATGCACCATATAGTGGTTGCGTAAATTCAATTTCTACACAAATAACTGTGATAAAGAATTTAAATGTGAGCAATTTGTTTATTAATGAAAAACAATTAAAGCAAATTTAAACAATTAAATATGAAAGCAAACCAAAAGAAACTTATTGCTCACCGGCAATTTTTTTTTTCTTTATAATTTTATCTAGATCAGAAATTTTTCTTCTTTATTCAGAAGAATTGCTTTTTATGTTTATAAAAAATATTAACAAAAACACAGTATACACATATAAGAAAAATAGATACACAACATTTTTGACAATATTGAGAAGCTAGCAACAAGACAAAAAAATACAAGTATAAGAATGAGAATATGAAACAATTATGTGTGCCAAATATTCCAAATAAGTATTTCAATCGATTGTAGTCATATAAAAGTAAAAAAAAATGTAGAAGTAGGAAACAACAAGAAAACCAGCCACAAAGAACATTTTAATTGTAAAAAGCAGTCTACACAATAGAAACCAATTCAAATTCATGCATTCGCATTTTCAATGTCCCTTTGCTTTATGTCCTTTATTGGCTTTTTTCAAAACTAGTACTTAAAGTTGAAATGTGTTGTTTTTTTTTTATTTCTATTTTTTTTTTTAATAAGGAAACACTCAGCCAAAATAGGGCACATTTAAAGGTTAATCTCCCCGATGAATGTGAGATATCCGTTTAAGAATAGCTCGTTCCTCATGCATATCATCAATAAATTTGCATTTGTCCTGAAGTCGTAATATTTGAGCCCATACATTTTAACAAACCAAAGGGCATCGATAAGCTTTATAAAGTTAACGTTAGACAAAATTAAAGCTTGTCTTGTCTACTTTAACTTTAATGCCAACGAGACCTCCGGTTGTTCTTCAACATATACAATAGGAAAAAAGTCCGTTTTTTTAAGCGATCCGCCGCGCTTTCTAGAATAGGACCGATTTTCATTCCTTTTATCGACGAGACTATGATTAAAATGATAGGGATTATAACCCTCCCACGCCGGTTCTCCGCTTCGTCACTGAGGCAGCGTATACAAAACTGCGGTGTAGAGCCTGCATTTCAGCTTTTTGGTCACAAAAGATGACAGAGTTTTCTTGCCACTTTATTTACCCTACACTTACATGATGATTGATGTCGTCATTCACGGTTACTACGCTGTTGGTCAAAGATCCGAGATATTTCAACTTTTCACACTTGGAAATCACAAATAAATTCCTGGAAAAGGTCGGAGAGGAACAGAGAATGGACAGTAAATATACTCTGTCTTTTTTGAGCTAATACGATACTCATTCCCCTCCAAAAAATCAAGTGCTGACATCGTCCATCACTATTCCTTTAAGCAGATAGTCGAGGAGAACAATAAAGAGCGAAGGACTTAACGATGGACATCGACTATGATTTTCAATTCTTCGGTGACTCCAGAGCTGCATACTTTTGCCTTCGCCCCTCGTACATGTCTATGATCATCTGCACGTAGATTTCAGAACTCCTCGTTACCTTAACGCAACCTATACGAACGCTTTTCAAAATCGACTAATACCATTGCAAATCCTTTAAAGAATCACAATGATTTTCCATTATGATCCTTAATTTTGGTTTGCATCTATGGTTGATTTATGTGCTACAATCAATTTACGTATTAATTGTCGCAATCAGCCATCTAATACCCATTCGACGATCTTCATGGTGCGTGACATCAGTTTAATAGAACGGTAATTGTGATAGTTTCGGGTATCTCTCTTTCCTTTATGTAAAGAGGGAAGATGACTTTTCCTCCACAAATTGGGCATCTCATGGAATAGAATCCATATACTTGGCTTTTTTTGTGTAACATCCAAATGTTGATTCTAAATATCTGAACTAGGAGATAGCTCTCCTGTCTAACACCACCCGATCGCTATTTTTTGGTTATCGATGTTGGTTTCTGTTAGCTCCTTTAGGATGTCACGATACCTTAACTGCGGATTAATGGCCTCTTTAGGAGAATGGACAGTCGAGAGGTTTCGTATCATTTAGAAGTAATTCGTAATTCCTGGATCAGATTAGTATCTGTCGAGTACGCGGGGGTTTTTTGTAATTACATTTTCGAATCATTTTTATCTGGTTCTAACTACAGAGAATTGTATTCATTCATTATTCGGGTTGTTTTATAAGTTTCTGCAACCCTTCCATACGTCGTCAGTATCGGCCTAACAACTGCCAGTGAGTGTATCCAAGTGTATCCAGCAGTCTCTTGTCAATGTTAGTACGTAAATGAACATCGATTAATTTTTCTAAAGTTTTTAGGAGGGATAATGATAGACTAATGGGTCTGAGAACTTTTCGAGCTACGGGCCATTGTTCACTAGCTTTGGGTAACATTTCATATATATTTCATATTTCTCTCCATTACAGCGGAGCGTGAACCAATTCTACTCAAACTTTTCCGAATTACACAGAACATGTAGAAAATTGTCGGATGTCTTTGGTAGTTCGGCTGATTTTATGCTCTCTGGTCCTACTGATTTGTGTCGACTGTATAGTACCGAAAGCAGTTTATCCCTAGTAATCAGTTTTTGATTGGTTAGATATATGTGCCATTGACCTGTTTAGGAAGCTACTTGGAAAGAAGGTCCAGTAGCAGATTTAGCGATTCTTCGCTAGTCGTAGTCAAAGAGCCATCCGCATTTGTTTAAAAACAAGATGATTTAGGTTCAGAAGCAACAACCTCAAACCATCGCTTGCCCATAGCACGGAAAGGTCTTTTAAGCAAATATTAGTCAAAGATATTATTGCCCTTGACTTTTTCGTGCAGTCTTTAGATTTAACTGACCTCAATCTCAACATAAAAATAGCCTAATATTATAATACAAAAATCTATCACATTACATAAGTCAGTACAGAACACAAACACGACTAATCGAATAATTTTTTCTTTGTTCCAATACCAAATCATGAACTAGTTCCACGAACAGACAAACCGTGTTACATACGTGAAGAATGAGCCTTCTATTGCGAACAAAAAAATTGGAATAACATCTATTTAATTTCGATTTAAAACTACTTTATTTTCAAGCGATAATAAAAGTTGTTAATGTTTAACATATAAGATTAATTTAAGACTTTCGAAAAGGATACAAATCAACATTTAGTTAATTCTACAATAAAATTTAACAAACCACAAAGTCCTACGCCTTTGAAACCATGCTATTTGTTAAAATATATATATATATGTATATACAAAAAACAATTAAAAAAACCCCTTTCAAATTGTTGGCTGCGAGTGTTTTTCTGCGAATTTACATGATATATCAACAGGAGCAGAAATATGTGGATTCAATAATAATAATAGCGTTACTTAAACATTTACAGAATTTATGTGTTTCAACAGGAAAACAAGTTAACTGGAGCCCGATAGCCTTCCCTCTTGCCCCCGCGATTTCTTAGTCTTTAAAACTAAGACCGATGTTCGGTCTTCCTTGTCATGTTGAACCTGGGGTTGGGACTCGAAGAGCCAATGTTGTCGACGTGTTTTGGCTTTTTAGACTACATTCACGTCTTGCCAGAGATTATTGAGTTCGTGGTTGTATCTGCTCCTCTATTCGCCCTCCTCGTATACATACATAGTATCCATCTTAATTCTTCCTTCTGCTTATCGTCCAGCATTTGGAGAAGTATAAAAGAACTGGCAGGATAAGAGTTCTGAACTTTGTCCTGCAAGTTATTAGTTTTGAAGCCAAACCGAAGTAGCAGCAGTTTCCAAGGTAAATCGTCGTCAAATCGACAATAAGGTGTCATTCGGTGAGTTGATATTAACACCTAGGTAGTTGAACTCATCAAATACTTCGAAGTTAATAATATCAATAATGACATTTAGTCCCAGTCGGTTGACAAATGCCTGTTTGTTTGTTGAAAGTATATATTTAATATATAGTCTTGTCCTCATTAACTTCAAGACCAGATAACTTCACCTGCTTTTCAATAGCTAAGAAAGCCTCTATCTATCACGGCACGTTGACAGCTTCCGAAGGTGTCAGATCCGGATTTGTTGAAGATAGTACGTACCGTGTTGACACCTGCCCCGCGTAATATCTGCCCAAGAACAATATTGAAGAATAACATGATTGCCTCTCACCTTGCCGAAATCCGGTGCATGTTTGGAAGATTTTAGATGAGCTCCTGGCAAACTGCTCATTAGACCGCGTGTTCTCCAGCATCACGCGATAAGTTTTGTCTGGATCCCGAATTCGGCCATCGCCGTGTAGAGCGACCTCAAAGAAGAGGTGTTGTATCTCGACTTAAATTTCATTGGTCATTTCTAGGCGAAAGTGTACGTTGGATAGGATCTTATATGCGAGATATAGCAGGGATGTGACTCATTAGTTCTTGTGTGACATAGCAGCCGATGTTCCAGTCATCGGGCATGCTTTGACGGATGATTTGGTTTTTTCCCCCCTTCTAAATCATTACATCCATATATGCAAAGCTCTACAGGTAGACCGTCAGAGCAGTCAGTCTCGTTGTACTTAAGCTTTTTTATATCTTAGTCAACTTCTCCTATATTGTATGACGTCACTAGTTCATCATTGACTGGACGTAGGTTCTCTTCTTGCCCATCACTCTCTCTCTCTCTACATGATGCCCGCTTCGATGCTGCTTAAATACATTAAATACATCTACTATTCCTTGGCTTTTAATAAGAGCCGTCATTCTGGGCTTGAAGCCAGCCGCCGGTTGCTTGGCTTTTTTATTTCGGTCACTGGCACTTCGATTCTCTTAAACTGAGAGACAGCAAAAATAAGCAAATAATAAGTCAATATTTTGGGTACTACGTTGCTTAAGTTTAGAGATCAACTTAATGTTTCGTTGATATTTTTTACGTTTTAATTTCAATATGTAGATGTAAAATTTTATAAAAATCAGTAATATTTATATGTGGAATTTATAATTAAATGTCACTTATTATCTTTTTGTCATATACATATAATCACAAAACAAAACTATATAAATATTTTTTTAATAAAATTACTTATTCCATACGTCTATACGTAGAAATGTAAAACTTGGCTCTGGATATGTGTTGAAAATTTGATTGTGTAAAATCTATTTTAGCGAAAAGTATTATTTATATTTTTTTTTAAACTGGAAAAAGTTTTTTTAATTTTTGCGAAAACCATTTTAAGCTTTTCAATTAGTTTCCGGCTTTCATCATCTTAGTTAAGAGGCGAAAATTTTGTTGTCACAATTGAAGTGACTTATTTATTGATGGTGATAGTTTGCTCTAATCATTAATTTTTTTTTTTTATATATTTTGATTCCTTGAAGTCAGTATATGCGAGAGTCCAATCAATCAAAAATTAAGCGAGTGTAACTCTAAATTCACTTTATACACACTTAAACGACGAAAATGACTCATGTGAATTGACTTATAAAGCAGAATTGCAATGAGTCGCCACTCTAAAATTACATATCTATATACTTAACGCTAAGTGTAAAGAAAGGATGACGGAATTTCGTCGAGTTGTATAAGAACACCTCAAACTTTAACACATTCCTGTGCATTCTAGTTATTATTTTTCCTAAACAAAAAACAAAAACAAAAAAAACGTATAATCATAAAAAACTGTTGAAGATTTTTAGCTATAAAATTTTGTAGCCAATCGGTATTGAATCGGTTAGAAAACTGCCCTTCTTATTACTTGCAAGCGCAACTAGGTAATGCCCCTTAATTATTATTTTTCTATATTTTTTTTTCAGTCAGTCATATAAGTTCTCATGTCCTAGACCGTACACCAAAAATACAATATTATACGCATTCATGTACATGAACAGATATGTATATATATATATATGACACTTATAAATATATATATATATATATATATATACGTTCCAACTATATTATGTTCTTACAGTATAGGAAATAAATAATAAGAAAAAACAATATATAGTTTATAAGAACCACTTGCGAATTAACCAAAGAACTTAAAAACTGAAAAAAATTTCGTACAATTTAGCGTTTAAATTAATATTAAAATTAATAACATTCAATTAAGAATAATTAAATATATAATTAATAAATAATATTATAATAATAACGATTCCGTTACATTATATTATGGAAAAGGGAGTTTAAAATGAGAATGAATGGAAGAATCTAATGTAAATCGAAAAATCAACCCACCTTAATATTACATATTTGTTATATACCTGTGTAAAATAATAAAATAAATAAAATGTATTTTAATTACATTTAATGTTAATTTAAAAATTAATTTAAATATATAAAAAATGCTTACAAATAAAATAAAAATATGAACAAAAAAAACACACACACACTCATCCGTACATTATGTATGTACATGCAGAATGTGGCGGAAACAAATTTGTTTGCAACAAGTTGTCCCAGTCCCAGTATACATATACAAATCACTATGATTTAATATTTTATTATACAAATTCAACCGAAAACTTGAGCAGGAAAAAAAGTGGTCACTAAGAAGAAATGAATTAAAATCAATGGAAAAAGGCCAATTGATAATATATACATGGACGCCATTCTTTTTTTGTCGGTATGTGAATATCGAATTTCCATAACGTATTTTTATTTAATTTGGTCCTTTACAATTTATTTGGACTAGCTTTCGATTACAACATCAAGTGGCCTCTACTGACCAAAGCTAAATGTGCCCTTTTTGTTGTGTTTCTACTCACTTTTTCGTACAACTCGGGCGATGATTTTGGCGTTTGTATGTTTGCCTTTTGCTAGTCACCAAAGTTATTAGCCAAATTAGCTTTTCAAATAACCCAACAAAAATTAGTCAATCCTGGGGACCTAGGCGTCCAGTCATTGTTGCTTTTGACTTTTTGACAGCAGAATTTTAGTTGCAGAAACTACATTCTTTGACATGCAGTGTGAAATGGCACACTGTCTTGTTGAAACCGTTAACCATCCAAATCAGCCATCGACTGTTTTGCAATGTCTGAAGAAAAATGTGTCCAATTATGGTTCGGCTCAAACTCGCGCCGGCCCTAAACAGCCACTTTTTTTGTGTTACATTAACCTCGTAAGGGTTCACCATTTCCCAAATGCCGTAATAGTCAACGGCTAGTCAACGGCGCAAGAGGGTCTGGTCGGTCATCAAAATGTGCTTCCAAAAATCATGTTCAGTGTCAACCATTCGAGCGAATATTTGGCATTATTTCAAGCGACGATTTTATTTTTCATACGACCTTATACGGCACGATGGTTCCACTGACCCCAAAATGCTGTGCGCGGTGACGATACGACGTGGGTTCTCGACAACATTCTCTCTTACCTCCTTAACCAGTTCAGTGGAACTTCTTGAGCATTGATAAACGGCATGTCGACGATTTCACACTGTCCCGTGTTCAATAAAATTCGTCACGAAGTTCAGAACTATTCGAAGGTATTCCAGTGTGAAGTAGTCTAAGTCAAGCACCTTTGAATTTTCTCAATTTATCCAGGAGGAATAAGGGATCTTAGATAGTGCGAGAGATTACAAGCGTCAGTTAGTTCCTTTGAATGTCTTCTCATAAAACCCACAATTTAACTGAATTTACAAACTACATATGTGGTGAATTTCCAAATTGCCCTTTTTTTAATACAATTGTTGCTCTGGCAATTCGCCTCTAGCATGTGCTACTGATTAACTGATAAAGAATGCCGAATCATATATACTCTGATGCTTACTTTTAGATCTATTCAGTTGTAGTTCATTGTTGTTACACCAAACGAATGAATTATAAAGATCCTTCTGATGATAAGCACATTCAGGCACAGAATTTAATGGTACAATATATTATCAATTCGCCAGCATACATCAGAAACTGAGAATGAAAAAGAGCACTAAGGCCAGTTTCAAAGTTTCGGATAGTTATCTGGCACATAACTCTATCCAACAAGTTCGCTAATATTTTGTTTTCTGTTTCATCGTCCAAGATTCTGATAAACTAGCTAAGTCTCTGGCTCTAGCATTTGTGTTTAATAGAATCTCAATTAGACGCAAAATATTTTTAAGTAAATTGTGTTTTCTATTGTTGGTAATTTAGCATAAATAAAGTTGAAACAACGAAATATTAATTTCAAAAACCGATGTAATTGAAAATAATAGAAGTGACTCTACAAACTGGTAAGACAAAGAAAGAGCTTGGAAGGATATTGGAGACATTTCATATTTCATATAGTTAAATGTTTCGGTACTTCGACGACCGCAAATACCTCAAGCATAAGTATAAAGACAGCATAGAAAAGCACTAGGAAAAAAAGTTCTGCGGTCCAAGTTGAGCGATACAAAACTGGTGGCGGTACGAACACAGTGGGCCAGTCTTTGGTTTTGGGAAAAATACTTTGTTCCTATATGTTCTTAAAATTCAATAAAGTCGTCTTCTAAAAACTCAAATAAAACACTTGCGCCTGAAATCAATGCGCGTCGACAAAAAAAGCCACTTTAAATTAATATTTTACTTATCTTCCAGATAAACACTTTAACAGAAACTCGAATCAGCTGATAGGTTATCAGCAAATACAACCTTAATATGACACATGTTTTGTATTATTAATTTCTTTCTTTCCCAAAAAAGGTTCAATATCGTTGCTGCAACAGTTCAAATGTTATAGCATTAGAAGAAGTTATATTTCGAAATTGGAAAATTCCACTTTTTGTTTAAATTTCTTTATATTTATAATAAACATACGGAAAAACTACTACCTTTCAAAATGCTGTTCGCTAAAGTATTGCGTTTTCATGATATATACACATATTTTGAATCATACATGACGACTTGTTATAAGATACATCATGGTAAAATAATAGCGTTTGAACACATTATACACGATCACACTAAGGCCCGTCTGCTGCTTACGACTTAAATTCCACATACAGAACCAAGTTACTGGAATTTAAAATTCCTTCGACAGTGGAACTTATTTTTTTGTTGGGAATTAGTTTTTAGAACATTACAGAACAGTTGAAGAACAGTATCAGTAAACGGTCCTAAGAGAAACACATACACATACCATTAAGACGAAACATAAGAAAAATAAAACAAAACCTACACATTATTCCATAATAAAAATGAATTGAATAATTTTTAAGACTTAAAAACAAAACAAAATATATGAAAACCTATTTTTTTATTATTGAAATATAAATAAAAAATGCATAAAAAATGAATGCATAAATAAACAAAAGTAATATTGAATTAAACTTAAACATAAAAAAGAAAAACTAATTCAAAACGTAATGAACCACTATTAAGTGTTATTATTTATATTTACAAAGACTTTAATCACCTAGCATCAACAATTGAACTACGTGAAGTAAAACAAAATAACAAAGAAAAAACAAAAAACAATACAAAATATGTCCAATATGTTTCCTTTATTTGTTACAAATATGAAACATAACTAAATTTAATGTCTTAGGAAATGGAATTTAAATATATGCAGACCTTAAACAAAAGTGTAATTAAACAAACAAAAAAAATATAATAATAAAATAGATAAGGTAATTAGGGATTTCATTTGACTTACAACATTTTAGTTTTCCTCGCAAATATTTTTTATTGAACAGTTTTAATATATTTTTATACGCAAAACTAGATCTTACAAGCAGCAGCAAAGTAAAACAAACCTCATGCCAATAACAATAGAAAGGAAAAAAAATACATAATAATTTTGCAAAGCCTATTGTTAATTTATGGGGTTAATGTAATATTGCGTTGCATTTCTTCTTCTTTATTTTTGTAATACTTTTTTTTTATATATTTATAATTGTATAATACCGCACACATTTTTGTCAATACTTTTTGTAACAATATGTCTTTTATATACACAACACACACACACACTACACTAACATCTATATATATGTATATATATATATATGTATGCGTATGTATATATTTATTTATATGTATATTATTGTATATTGTATTGTATATATATATATATATATATATATATATATGTACATATGTATTCGAAATCCCACCTCGCATCCAGCAAAATTACAAAGAAAAACCAAAAAAAAAATAGTATTGCAGAAAAATCGTTGCAGATAAAATCCATTTATGAAACAAAAAAAAACAAAACAAAAATTAAATGAAGAATCAATAACTGTTAAAACTGTTAAGTTATCAAATTAATACAAAAAAATAAAAAGAATATCAATGTGTAGTGCTTTAAAGTTAAGTAGTGTTTAGCACTTTGAGTTACTGAATGAATAATAAAAAAAAAATGAGAAAAAAAAATCTTCTAAAAAATTTACCGAATCAGCTCGTTTAATTTTGTATTTATTTTATTTCCTACTTACATCTTAATACAAGGTAAGTGGAAAAGTAATGACAAAGGAGAGTTTTCAACAATAACGGTGTGTCAAAGAGACGTTCCAGATACTGTCTACCTTTTAATTAAAGGTTTGTATAGTAAGATTTCTATATTTTAGTTAGAAAATTACAACAATATCTGATTGATAAAATGTAAATGGATAAACATAAGGAAAGGCTACAGTCTGCTTGGGGCGAACAGTATGATACCCTATCCATATCCCTATATGCCCCAAAGAAAAAAGGGTTGGGAACATGATGGGCTGGCATTTTATTATATTCTATGAAATTTATATAATTTTTTTTCGTTTTTTATAGAAATTTTCAATGAAAATTATTGTTGAATTTTGTTGAAAAACGCAATCAAAAAGTAAGAGTGCCAAAAAACTTTATATTTTTTTTCTTTAATACCATCACAGAACAGTACACAAAACACTACGTTTCCTAAGTGTAGTGTAAGCTCTGAGTAACGCTTTACGCTACAGTTGTTTGCTGCGCGTCTAAGCTTAATCTACCGATCTTCATCATATATTCTATTTCAAATAAACATAAATTTGATTTGCCATAATTAGGAAGCTCTTCAAATATATTTAATTCAAGAACCGCGTACATCGTGAAGTTTTTTTCGACTCTTTCGAATCTAACTTCGTGAACTGCATATGGCGAATCCCACATTACAGAACAATATTCAATAAATAAGGTGTGACTAACGAGCAATAAATAATTTTAAGCCTATTTATGTCTCGAAAGACATTACTATTACGTTTAAGGCAGCCTAACAATGAGTTAGGCTTGGCAATGACATAATCATATACTGCAAAAAGAAACTTAACTTATTGTTAAATATGACACCAAGATCTTTCACTTCATCAAAACGTTGAAGTCTAAGACCATTGACGAATTTACCCATACTATCATATTTTTAAAGAAATATGGGTAAATTCTTTAGGTAAAATAAAGAACTTAAATTGTAAAACAATACTGAAATATTTTGGAATAATAAAACAAAACGAGAACTAAATTTGAGTTACACAAATAAAATCATACAATTTCAAAAATTGTTGAGGTACCAACAATAAAAAAGTATAATGGTTGTTGCCAACAAATAACTAGATATAATAAATGCTGTATTAAAAAATAATACATATATTTTTAGGCGATATTCAAACAAATAAATGAGGGAATACTTTTTTTCACCCTAAAATAATATGAATCTTCACCGAAAAGAATTTTGACATTTGATATTTATTTATTTAGTTTAAAACATTTACAAAGATTACAATGAAGTATCTATAATGACGTAAATGTTATCATGAATGATTTATTTATTTATTACAAATAAATATTAAATTGATGATAAAGCGATAAATTTAAATTGAATTTGGATACAAATGCGTACATTAAATGATAAAAGAGAAAAAAAGAGAGAAATAGAAAAGTTAACAATTAAGGCAACAACGTTAACAAAACTATAATAGAAATATTAAAATACAAAGTTAAAAAATAAATGTATAAATATTGAATATTATATTAATATAACTAAGAAAGCCAAGCAAATAGTATTTTTGTACAGCTGTTTATTTTCGAAGATTAAGTGCATTTATGATCAATAAAACTTTTACTGTTTTCAAAGATGAAAACTCAGTAAAAGAAAATATTGTTCTGGAGATCATATTACTAATTTATTTGCAGTATGGGATATGAATTTTCAGAAATTTAGTACCTTTAAATGTATCTATAACCAAATTGAGGAAATGGTTTAATACGCGAATTGGAATAAACTAATGATTAATCATGTCGAAATTTAAAAATTCACTAAGAACATATACCTGACTTATTTTATGAAATCTTACTACACTGTTATAAGCTTCTATCATCTCCGATCCGAGTGTGCACTGATGTGTGTGAAGCTGCTATTCACGCCTATTTAATTCATTTAATTGCTGTGAATTCAGAGTTACCAATTTCCATTTGGTAGGTTCGGTTTTTTTTTCTTTGGCTTTCTGTTGAGGAGCTTTTGGTTTTAGAGCTTTAAAATCAAGTTCTTAATGGTAAGTGTTATCGTGGCGATCTTGTTTTGATCTTTTGCATTTCTTACAATGTGTGGAAAATTCGTTAAAATGCAGTTAAAAAATTGTAAGCTGTTTTCTTTATGGAAAAGATTATTTGCGTAGGTTTTCGTAGCGCGCGGTCAGTTTTTTTTATGTTTTATCTAATCTTAATCTAATTGTAAGTAGTTAAAAATGCACTCAAAATCATCCAAGGAATTAAGTGCCGTTGACGCTGAAAAATGGCATCGGTGTGTCCAACACGTCGAGCAGGTGGTTCAGCCAAAAATGTGGGAAATGGAAGTTTTTTTGGAAGGCGCTGTAGCAGCAGCAGTAGCAGTAACTTCTTATCAGAAATAAATATTTTGTAAATATTCCTATTTAATAGATAAATTTATATTTATTGCTGTTATACTTGTTTATTTAATTCTAAGCTAAATTAATCTTAATGAAAATTTTTTTTATTTGTTTGTTTTTTATTTAAAAGGGATTATGCCTACTGCAGATACCTTTCAAAAGCGCGCCTATTATCTTACCTCTTGGTGGTGTGGAAAAAGATAAATTTGTTGAAAATTTAAATGATAATTTCAATCTTAAAAAAAGATGGTAACCATACATAATATTCTTTCGTGTTTTTGCGGATTTACAATACATGGTACGGAAACCCTGTAAGAGCTTTTGTTAAAATAGCTCCTTATGGAAAATAAAAGAGTGCGAATGAAAGGCAAACATCCCTATCTTCCCTGTACTACCAATTTATGTTGGACAGAGTATAGCAATAGGATATAAAATTTAATGTCCCATTTTGATGGCAGAGTTGTGGTACGATTCGTAGAGGAAGCATAGGGCTTTCTATTAAATGCTTTCTATTAAAAGTTTTTTATTTTCAGCGGTACTTGCACATGGAAGGGTGGGTACAGATCGTACAGATCCGCTGCGAGGACGAACAACACCAGTTCCTCATGTGGTAATGCGGCCCTATTTTTTTTTATTCTTTTTCTTTATCGTATCGTATGCATGCAATACTTTTTGTAGTGATGAATAGGTTGGTAGGAACTAAGGGGGAGGAATCACATCTAGGCAATTTAAACATCCAGGTGAGCCTAGCAAAATATTTAACACCTTTAAACTGCCTCACAAGTGTGCATGCGAATCCGTTGGTTGACATGACTGGAGATCCAGCTACGAGCTGGAAAAGATGATGGTAAGATGCGGTTGGACATCTTATGTGTCCAAGAAACGAAATGGCGAAACACCAGAAATCGGGCACGCTTCTTGGACGTTAAGACAAAAGCATATAAGATGTTCTACTACTGTAAAGAACATGGTAAGAATGGTATTATCCTTGCGGCAGAGTTACTTACCAACGTATTGACCATTTCAAAGACCAGTCACCGTTTGATGTCTCTCAAACTGGTGATTCAAGGCGAGGTGTGGAATATTGAAAAAACATGCATTCTGGGTTGATTTTCACAGCCTCATCAAGAATATCCCAAAGGATGAGCTTTTGTTTGTTGGCGGAGACTTGAATGGACATGTATTTGTATTTGTATTTTGAAGAATGTCGGGCAGTCTATGAAGACTGTCTGATCGTTTTAAATACAATGTTCATCAAACAGAGACGGCACTTGGTCACTTATACCAGTCGCGGAAATGAAACCCTGATTGACTACCATTTGGTGGCAAGTTTGATGAAACCTAGAGTTAAATATTGCAAATTGATCTTGGGAGAGGCAATCACCCGGCAACACCGTCTCCTCCTGAAAGAAATATTCATGGATAAGAAGTACAAAAATAAACAAACAGGGGTTTCTGCGACAATCAATTGGTACAACCTGGAAAAAGAAAAAGGCTAGTCATTTATTATCAGCATGAAAAATTTCCTCCGTAATAACACCAAAGAAGTTGAGGATGAATAGAACACCGCACAAGATATGTGCAACGAGCCTGCTTAGATAAAACTTAAGTACTGCTTGGAAGTGTCACCACCAGCACGGAAAGGAAATTTGGTGGTGGACAGAGCAAATTCAAGCACCAATAAAGGAAAGAAATTGTCTTTCAAAGCTTGGTCAAAGTGTCCCTCTAATAATATAGTTGAAAAAGCTCGCCTTGAAGTGGAATACAGACGTTGCAAAAGTATCGCGAAGAAAAAGTGTGCCCAAATTGAAGCTAAGTGTGTGAAGAGTCTGTATCAGGAGTTGGAGGAGATATCTTCTTCGCCCCCTGATAAGAACCAGGTAACCCACGAGCTTCGACAAAACACGAACAAAGGAACAACAATTTTCAAGATTGCCGAAGTTCATTAACTGTGCTCAAGGGCAACTACTTGTACACAGGTGGCGTGAGTATTGGGCGCAACTTTTAAACGAACAGTTTCAACGGCTATATTTTCCAGGAGCCGCCCCCAACAATGAAGTTGAAGTAAGAAAAGCGGTGAAGAACTCCAAGAAGAGAAAAGCGGTTGGGCCGATTGAGATATCCAGTGAGTTTTGGAAAACGATGGGAAACTTCGGGCTCAGATGGCTTAAAATTCTTATCTCCAAAATCATGAGAGGTGATCCAATGCCCAATCAGAGGAGCGAAAGTTATCTTCTTCCTTTGCACAAACTGTGATAATTACCGTTCAATTAAGTTGATGTCACACACTATGAAGATCGTTGAGTGGGTATGAGATGATCGCCCAAGACAAATAATACGGCTGTCTGACGACCAGTGCTTGTCGCTGGTAAACCAACCACAGATGCAATCTAAAGGATAAGGATCATAATGGAAAAGCATAGTGATTCCTTCAAGGATCTTCATAAGATTCTGGTTGATTTTGAAAAATCATTCGATAGACAACCAAGAGATCTGATATGGGTAGCGCTAAGACAACGAGGAGTTCCTGAAACCTATGATCATGGACATGTACGCGGGAGCGAAGACAAAAGTCCCTCAGGGGTCACCAATGAATTCCCAAATAAAGTAGGTGTTCACCAGTAGGTATCTTAAGTTCTTTGCTCTTTATTACAGTCCTAGATGATCTGCTTGAGGGAAAAGTGACGGACCCTAAAGTGCATCAGTTATTCTTTGCTGACGATGAAGCCATCATAAGTGATAATCAGACTTCCCTGCAACGAGCACTTGATGTTTGGGTAAATGTTTAGAAGGGAATTGGCATCGTATTAGCCAAAAAAAAAAAGACAGAGTATCTATACTGCCCATTCTCTGACCCAAGCCAACCCATTCCAGACATTATTGGTATGTAGCGCCGTCTGTTGGAACCACATCACATCCATATTCATGCCATCTAATTCGGCAACAAAATAGTCGGTTATCACGGTCAGTTTTTGTGGATGTAATGGCGTTTCAAGGGTCTTATGTGGATTCTCTTCACTCCAAATGCGGCAATTTTGCTTGTTGACATAGCCATTCAACCCAAAATGAGCCGCATCACTAAACAAAATTTTGCGATGAAAATCAGCACCGATATCAATCTCATTTTCGGCTCATACACCAAAATCACGACGCATTGCATGGTCTCGTGGCTTTAATTCTTCCACTAGCTGGATCTTGTAAGGTCGTAAGGAGAGATCTTTGCGCAAAATCTTCCATAAAGTGGATGGACAAAGCTCCAATTGCTGTGCACGGTGGCGAATCGATTCATTCGATCGATCGATTCGGTGCGCACTGTTCGACGTCTCTGCGGATGCGTATTATCACATAGAGTAAACGTAGTGCGAAAACGATCCAATTAACCGAATTAATTGCTCTGATGGACGATTATGTCGACCATAAAATGAACGGAGCTTGCGGTTAACTTCACGAACTGAACCATTATTTTCAAAATAAATTTGCACGATTTGCAAGCGTTGTTCATATGTCAACCTGTTCATGATGAAATGGCAAATTTTATTATTATTATTATTTATTAATAGATAAATTAAATATTAAACATTAACATATTTGCTTGAACACTAGCTGCAGCGGCTTACGGCTATAAGATGTTAGTCTATTTAAATAAAAATGTTTGAGTTGCAAAGTTTTCTGTCGTTCAGTAATTCATATTTGGTTGCTGGCTTAGGGTTTAGGGAAAAGGAAATCGGGCATAGTTTTTGGCCGAGGATATGGAGGATGTCTATGATGCAGTTACAAGCAGTGCAAGTTGGCGGATGTTCTTTTCCTTGGTTAGAGCGTTGTGGCATAGCCGATGGCGTGTGTAATCTATGCACACTTGTTTGCAGCTGGTGGATGAGTATGTTACAGGTGTTCGATCCTTATTGATGTTGGTGTAATGATGTTTGTGATTTTGCCAGTTGCGAACGATGTTTCTTTCGGTAAAGGTATTTATTAAACGTCGGAAATCGAGTTTTGTGAACGTGTTGAAAAGGAAGAGAGGCACACGTACGCCTCCTGTTGCTGTGGTATGGGCAAGTTCATTTCCAGAACTTCCGGTATGGGTTGGGACCCAAATGAGTTTGATTTTTGTTTTATGTTTGATAAGCAAGGGGCTTATAAGGTTTACTAATAGGTGGTTATGATTTGGGTTTGAAACTGCTTGTATTGTGAATAGGGTGTCAGAACATATGACGTATTTACCACGTTAGTTGGTAATTATTTTAGCTGCTTGCTATACTGCAAGTGCCTCGACTGTAAAATTGGATGCAAAGTCCGGTAAGAGTCCATATTTAATGATTGGGCCGTGTTCGTAGACGACGGAAAAAGATGTCGCTTCCTGTGTTTTTGAGCCATCAGAGAAAATGAAGTGCCCTCCTTGTGTTTCTAGGTTATTATGATGATGAGACAAGATGTCTTCAATGACTTTATCAAATAAAACTTGTATTTTGTTGGTGTCATTTTGCTTTCACATTATATGTACATCGGCCGCATATAGGCAGTGCGAATCCATCGCAGCAACAGACAAGACTTTGAGGTTATGCAAAATAATCTCAAAAGAAGCGAGCGTTTCTAGCTACCTCAAAAAAAAACGTCAGAAACTGGGCTGAAAGCAGTCAAGAGGTTCTGGTAACCATAGTGGAAACCGACTTCCCTGGATTCACTTTATCAGACGACTCTGAAGCGCTACGGAACAACGGGATCATCAACTTCTCTCTTCCCCAAGATAAGGTACAGTCTAAAAATTGCGTATATATCGTAAGCTTAGAGAGAAGTTAAAGTGGCCTTTATACCTAACGCTGGCAAACGTGGACATATTACAACAAAAGATTTCAGACCAATAAGTTTATCATCATTCATGCTGAAAACCCTTGAGCGTTTATTGGATATTCATATTAGGGCAAAATGTAGCAATGGTTTTTTGACCGAGTCGCAACACGCATTCCTGAAGGAAAGATCTGTTAAAATCGCCCTGCATGAGGTGGTGGGAAAAATAGAGAAGTTCGGTTAGTTTGCGATGGCGGCCTTTCTTTACATAACGGGTGATCCAAGTAGAGGTACTTTTTTCAATAGCCTTTTTTGACAGATCACGTGTGAGTCGTGTCATGCTGTCATGTTATTTTTATTTAGTATTGTTTGGCATTTCATAATGGAAAGACTTACGCGTGAACAACGTTTACAAATTGTTCAACTTTATTATGAAAATTCACGTTCTGTGAGGAATGTGTTTCGTGCACTTCGCTCAACTTATGGTCAACATAATCGGCCTACTGAGCGTACTATTCGCAACACCATCACCCATTTTAAGACCCAGCATTCATTATTGGATAATATTCGACCGAATAGACCACGTCCAGCACGCTGTGAAGAAAATATAGCGGCCGTAGCTGAGAGTGTACACGAAGACCGTAGAGAGTCGATTCGGCGCCGTTCGCAGCAACTCGGACTGACGTATGGAACGACTTGGCGCATTTTACGTCAAAATCTTAAATTGAAAGCGTACAAAATACAGCTTGTGCAACAACTGAAGCCGCTCGACCTTCCCAAGCGACATCGCTTCGCTCTATGGGCTCTTGGGCGATGAGGCCCATTTCTGGCTCAATGGGTATGTAAACAAACAAAATTGCCGCATTTGGGACGAAGAGCAACCTGAAGAGATTGAAGAACTGCCACTTGATCCAGAAAAAACAACGGTTTGGTGTGGTTTGTGGGCCGGTGGAATCATCGGAAAATAAACTGTGCCATTGGACAAAGACCAGTCAGAATGTCTGTAACCAGAGGAACCCCTCTGAGGTGAGTTCTGGTTATTACTAACATCCTCAGAGTGAGACCGGGTGCCAGGACACTGCGGTCTTCATGGCAATGAGCAGGCGGATGAGCTTGCAAGAATAGGAGGGCTTCTCAATAGTGCTGAACATAAAACCTTCCCTCTGCATAATAAGGGGTTCTATTGAGGAAATAACCCTTAGGACTGCCAACTTAAGGTGGTCTAGTCTTGGGGGACACACGGTGTCAAAAACTCTAGAAGATATTAAAGGTATTGAAAAGCCAAACTCGTAAGCACCTCCTACCAGGAAAAATAATGGCGATTGGGCGAAAGGAGACAAAGCAAAAGCTGAAATTTTTGCCGAGCACTTAGAAGAAACGTTTAAGCCTTTTGACAATCAAGAACTAATCGAAGATACGGTCTTAACCGGTATACCTGCCAATTTTAAAATTAAAAATATATCACTGGCTGAACTGGAAATATAAAAATTTAAATTAAACTCCCCTGAATACGATTTAACTGCGGGGCAGCTCCTAAAAGAGTTGCCTAGATGCCTGACAATTTTAAAATTAAAAGCATATCACTGGCTGAACTGTGGAAGGAAATACTTACTTACTTAGGAAATACGATTTGATTACGATGCAGGTTCTAAAAGAGTTGCGTTAGAAAGCAATAATCATGCTTATTTATCGCATAAATGCGTTTAAGTTATTTTACGTTCCACGACATTGGAAGGTAGCTGAGGTAATAATGGTCCAAAGGTCGGGAAAATGTCCATATAACAACATATCTTATAGACTAATATATTTTTCACAAATTATGTCAAAAGTATTTGAAATCATTTTACTAAACCAATTTGCACCTGATAACCAATTCGGATTGAGAATTAAACACTCTACAATCGGCCAGGTTTTTCGAATAACCAATGAAATAAAAAAAGCCCTCGATGGGAAAAAAATATGTTCTACCGTTTTTCTCGACGTCTCCCAGCCTTTTGATAAAGTATGGCATATGGGATTGAAACATAAGCTAAAAACATAAGGAATGGCTATAGTCCGCTTGGGGCGAACAGTATGGTACCCTATCCTTATCCCTATGTACCCCAACGAAAAAAGCATTAGGAAGATGATGGATAGCATTTTATTTCATTCTATGAAATTTATAGAAAAAAAAAATATTTTTTTAAAAAAAAAAAACGCCCCAAAAAAATGGGCGTGGCCAAAAACTTTGAATGGGCAATATATTGAGAAAAATATTGGCTTAATATATTGTTAAACATTTTTTTTCGATTTCTATGAACAGCATTAGAACAGAAAACAGCATTATAGTGAAAAACGCTACAAAAAGTAGGCGTGGCAAAAAACTTTATATGACAAATTAATAAAGATGGGCAGTACCTATATATCTTGTGAAGGTTGTACAACTTTATCTCTCTAACTTAAGCCTTAAAACGGTTTTTTCAGCTTCCTAGCATAACTTTAAAAGCCTCAAAAGTTGTTAAGGACGGACGCACGGACGGACATTGGTAAATAGTCTTAGATTTTGGTCCTGATCATAAATATATATACTTTTAGGGGTCTGCGACGAATATTAAGAGGTGTTACAAACTATGTGTCAAAATTAATATACCCTTAGGATAGGGTATAATTAGTCTTTTAAAAGCAAATATATACGATATAAAGTAATTAAAATGAACATCCTAAATGATTAATTAATTATTGGGAATGACATTAGATGAGAAATTAAAACGGAAATTGCACGTAAAAAAGAAACGGAAAGAGCTCGATATTAAATATATTCAAATGTATTGGCTGCTTGATCGATTTCCCAAACTCAGCATGCAAAAAAAGCTGCTTTTATACAAAGCGAGTTCTGAAACCGGTTTTGACGTATGGTATACATTTTTATATATCAATGTCAATATATATCACTCACCATAGAGATTTGGAGGTGGCAACCGTCGAAGATAAAATTTTAATGGATAAAACCATTTGAATAAGCGCAATAACATTTTACCGCGTGCTTTTAGCAGTACAACTATCATATTATTTAATCTAAACTACTAAATAGGCAATAACCTAGTTGTAGTATTAACTAATTTGAAGCGAGGTGTTCATATCCTAAGGGTATATTAATTTTTATATTTAACCCATACAACCAAATTGTTTGGCCACGCCCACCTTTTGGGGGCGTTTTTAAAAATTTTAGTTTTTTTGTAAATTTTATGCGAAACGAAATAATATGTCCTTTTTATTTTGGAGACATGTAGGGATATGGATAGGGTATCGTACTGTTCACCCCAAGCGAGAGTGATATCAGAGATCAAACATTCGGCTGCTACGACGCATATTAACATTTCCGACCAAAATACGTGTCCCGTATTTTTGCATTTTTGGTAGTGTTGTCCCTTCCTTGCAGTAGACTTTTTAGTATTGTGGATCCCACTTATCCTGCGTGGTAAACATTTGCGGCCATGTAACCCAGCCATAAATCATCATCGTAGAATACTTTCGAGGTGAAACGTTCACCTCTCGGGAAAGTGAATGCGTTTCACACCATCGTAGAAAACGTACGAGGGAACACTCGCCATACAATCTTTGACATTTCAGATACGCAGTTAATCCATTGCGTATTTGGAATATTGGTAATTTTTAGAGGATGAAATATCTCTTACGATTATTGTGTAAATGTCTATTTTGTGTTGGAGTTTTGATGGCAATATGATTTCCATAAACGCACACTACCACTTCTGGGATTCGACATTTGTCATAAAAATATCTCTTGGCTTGTGATTTGTTAACATCACTCAATTGTAACGAAAGCCATTTGTGGCACTTCTGAAAACGTGGACTGCAAAAGATTCTCCGCTTAAGAATCGTAAACAAGCTGCTAATTTCACTTTCGGAGACAGTGAAGATGAATACGAGAACGAGTTAGTATTAAGCACCGTTTTCAAAACATATTAAAATTATGCGTTATTAACGAAAGCTCTTAACAAATTAAGAAGAATAATTAAAGCTATTAGTAGATTATGATTGTGTTACAAAACTCACGTTAAATGTAGAACATCCAATTTGTCTTCTGCAGTTCCTCCTAAAAATGCGCGTTTTTCCTGTCGAGGGATGCTTTATCCTGATTGTTAGCCATATTTAAATATGCCTACACTATCCATTTTGCCACTGATTTTACAATTTTAATTTTAATTTAAAATTATTTTCCAACGTTTACTCCTGTCATTTACTACAAAACCGCTGTTTACCGATCAACCTGAAATTCGAAATTTACATCGATAAGGAAGTTTCCACGGCAAATTCAACGATGCATACGACAAGTGAAAGTGAATCGATTAAGTGAGGCGAATCTCAGATACGGCGTTTCCACGATATGGGTGCACATATATTAGGCCCAGTTCAGTTAAGAAGTAAAATAATTGGTTGGTTGGTGTAATTTTTAGGAAAATTAAAAATATATCCTTAGACGACAAGGAAACCTCAGTTGCAAACACCAAGGCCATCTCAGACGCCAGAACGCGGGTAGGGAGCTCTTTAAGTAAGTAAGTAAAATAGCGCAAAAGTCATCACCCTATCGGACGATGCTAAATTTTTGCAAATGGCGGCAAATGAACGTCAACAAGACATAAATCGCTACACTCCTAAAGAACGCAAGGGAAACAACTTTTCATACGACATCATCGTGAGCGACGCGGCCCAATCTCTCGTTTTAGCGATTCTCACTCTCTGATTTAAAAGTTCCAGGCTTCATTTTTGTGGGGCTTTTTGAAGTCACGAGTCTATGTCAACTAGCCTCAGACTCTTGAAGCCCTCAAAGAGAATATCTGTGGAAAGTTCTGGCAAGAGTGATGGAAAATGCAATAAATCGGGCCGGAATCGTCATCAATTCTCGGTGCCGTGAAAGAAAGTTGAAGGAAATATGGTCGAATCGACTTTTCCAATATAAAACTCATTCAAAATTAACTTTCAAACAAAATTCGATTATATTTTCAAGAATTTATAAATGTCTTTATCTATAACACAATAAGAAAAATTGAAAGTAATATTACAAATTTTTTCTACCGCTGATTTAGATTCAAAAAATGTAAACCCAATGTACATTCCTGGACGGAAAGCAAGGGTTAGGAGCCCCTAAGGTAAGTAGATAAGTAAGTATATTCCTAGTGTTTAAAAGTGACGGTAGTCAAATTTTTTTATAAACACTATTATTTTCCTTATTTTTTTTTATTTCGAGAAAAAAATGTATATCTTACTTACCTTACTACTCCGATTAAAATTTCTCTTCTTGGTGCTATAGTTCAATTTTCGACATAATTTTTTTTATTACCGTATTGCTTTGGAAATAAAGTCAACCATGAAGAAAGGGTCAATTTGACAAAATTTCCAATCTGAAATGGAAATAAAATTGAGTCGATATTATTTCTCGGCACCCATTTTCTCGACTTAATGAAACAACATTTAAGACATCAAATATGTATAATTCAAAAGCAGAACAAAAGTTTTTCATTAAAAAGTTTTTAAGTAAAAAAAAAAAAAACTTTTTATACCCTATAATATTTGGCAATATAGAGACGACGCAGTCCGTAATTATTTGCAGAGCTTTCAAACATTTTCTTACTTGGGTTGGAGAACGCTATACTTTCCTAAATCTTGCTCAAATCTCGAGATTTACCATACAAATTTAAATCTTGCTAAAACAAAACAAAAATTAAAAAACAATCTAGAAATAAACTAGGTTTGCATATAAGAATTGACCTGTAAACTGCATCCGCATAGTCAAATGTAGTAGAATTCTATGTTTAGTTTAGTAAAAACACAGAGGAAAATCGTTTATAAATCAGAATTTCAGAAAAGTTACGTAAAGGTTGCGTAAATACTTACGCAATGTTTAACTAAGCAACCTGCAACATGTGTTTTAAGAAAATCTAATAAATACGGCTGGTAGCCTTTAGCTACGGTTAGATTATATGTGCGGTGATGTTCATTGAATTATTTCTCATTAAATACATAAAAATGCTTTTTGCCCACATTCTTGAAAACAACAACATAAGCGAATCGAATGATTGAAAACATGTTTTAATATGGTTTCATACCATAAAGCACAACCATTCGATTCGCTCGAACGATAATAATACTTTATTGAATAATATTCATGTACCCGTACTCAATTCAGAAAATATAAAGTGATAATGCGATTGATTGAAATGGGTTTGAATTTTGAGTTTATTTCCATTATTTGGCACTCAAAGATATGTTCAACGTTATTATATGCATAGCAGTGAATTTAGCCATATATATAATAGGAATGTTTTACAAAGTGACTCATTGCATTTTGTGACAATATCGAATTGGCAGGACACGGTGCCATGAATTTCTCGTATGAAATTTCGAATTTACACTGTGACTGGGGCGGCGTTACCGATGGGCGACTTTTTTATCTATTCAACATATTGTACAACCCATTCCCATTTTTTTATAAAAGAAATATTCTCTGTATCTGTTTTTCTAATATAATTCCATTGTCAAATTAAGTATATCTTCGCCTACCCTAGCCTTAATAAATACCACTCACTGAAAGGCCATATTGAAGCAAGTATATTGGAATGGAACCCTGCCAATGTGCATGCACTAACAAAGTGGAAGTAAGTATAGTATCTAAGTAAATTAGCTTCTTTCAAATGCACATTACTCCGTTGCTTTCGATATTCGATCTAGGACTGAAATATTGGACATGACTTAAAAATAGTTTACAAATTTTGATAATATTAGCTTAAAATAATATGCCTGGGCTCTTAAAAAATATATACATATACATATATATATGTTATGATTGTTATTGTTTAAAGGGTTAATTGTCCTCGGGTTGTTCACTCCCGGGTGTAGATGGTTTTAAGGTAGAGGATGAGAAAGTAAGTCACCTGAGTTTACTCCCGGTGGCAACTGGAGTCGTCGATGTCGAAGAAAGGATAACTGGTTCTGTCGCCGTCTCTTCTTGGGAACTTTACCTCGTTAAGAAGTGCCATCACTTCAAGGTATCGATGCTCTGGGATGATCTGGTCTTCAGAAATCCGTCTTACTAGTGGGTTTGGGTAGGTGGAAGTGTTTCCTCTCTTCCTCTCTTCTCTTGATACAGCACTACCATATATCTTTCCAATGGCTTGATTTTGGCTTCATCAAATAGTCGGCTGCTTCTGACATGCCTGCTTTGGATTAGGTCGTAGCGGAATCCTGTGCAAGACTGTGCAAGACTCCTCTCGAAGACGGCAAGTTTTTTTAGGGATGTCTTTGAAATGGGAATTAATATTGGAATTATTGGTTATTCCTTTCATTATGATCTGTAGTTTGGTTTGTTCCTGCTACAGTTACTAGTAACAAACAACAAAAACAAAATAACAAAAACAATGGATAAGTAATACATTTGTCCAATATTAACAAATTTAAGATTATAACAAAACATATGGAAAGGCTACAGTCAGCTTGGGGCGAACAGTACGATATCCTATCCATATCCCAATATGCACCAAAGAAAAAAGCATAAGCATGTTTTGATTTATCATTATTTAATTTCATTCTATGAAATTTATAAAAATAAATTTTTTTGAAAATACGCCCCCAAAAAGTGGGCGTGGTCAAAAACTTTGTATGGGCGATATATTGGAAAAAATATTTGCTAAATATCTTGTTAAACATTTTTTTTTCAGTTTCTATGAAAATGTTCGCTGAAAACAGCATTTTAGTGGAAAAAGCCCACAAAAAGTGGACGTGGCAAAACATTTAAGTTAGACAGACTTATAAAGGAGGGCAGTGCCTACATATCATGTGAAGGTTCTATCACTCTATCTCTCTTTTTTTTAGCCTTACAACGTTTTTTTTAATTGTGGGCGTGGCAGTGGGCGTGGCAGTGGGCGCATTTAAGAACTTTTACCACTTTACCATTTCGGGACCCTAGGGAGTATATGCCCTAAATTTCAGCTTCCTAGCATAAATTTAAAGGCCTCAAAAGTTGATACGGACGGACGGACGGACATTGCTAAATAGTCTTAAAATTTGGTCCTGATCATAAATATATGGTAAATGTTAAAGTGTTATAATTTTCAAAATGCGGCCACTGCCACGCCCACAATTTAGAAAAAACAGTTTTAAGGCTTAAGTTAGAGAGATAAAAATGTACAACCAACAAAAGATATGTAGGTACTGCCCACCTTTATAAATTTATGGTATTAAGTTTTTTGCCACGCCTACTTTTTGTGGGCGTTTTTGACTAAAATGCTGTTTTCTTCGAAAATGTTCATAGAAATCGAAAAAAAATGTTTAACAATATATTTAGCCAATATATTTTCAAATATATCGCCCATACAAAGTTTTTGGCCATGCCCACGTTATGAGCGCGTTTTTTAAGAAAAATAATTAATTTTCTATAAATTTCATAAAAAGAAATAATATGCTATCCATCATCTTCCTAATGCTTTTTTTCTTTGGGGTACATATGGATAAGGATAGTATGATAATACTGTTCGCCCCAAGCGAACTGTAGCCTTTCCTTATGTTTTTTGTTTTGATTTATCATTTTAAATAACGGGTCCTGCCATACAAATAGTTTTAAAAAAATACATTTGTAAGGTCAATCGATCGATACCATTTCAGTTTCTTGTAGGCGGTAAAAATTTCAGGATTCCTACAGAGAATAATCCACAAAATCTGTAAATAACGGGTGATCCAAGAAGAAATACTTCTTGGCCTTCCCAAGCGACATCGCTTCGCTCTATGGGCTCTTGAAAAGTTCCAAGAAGATCCGACGTTTTCGAGGCAAATTTTGTTTAGCGATGAGGCCCATTTCTGGCTCAATGGGTATGTAAACAAACAAAATTGCAGCATTTGGGACGAAGAGCAACCTGAAGAGATTGAAGAACTGCCACTTCATCCAGAAAAAACAACGGTTTGGTGTGGTTTGTGGGCCGGTGGAATCATCGGTCCATATTTCTTTAAAAATTATTCCGGTGCGAACGTAACCATCAATGGCGACCGTTATCGTGCCATGATAACCGACTAATTGATGCCTGAAATTGAAGCTCGTGATCTCGGCGACATTTGGTTTCAGCAAGACGGCGCCATTTCCCACACATCGCATCAATCAATGGACTTATTGAGAGAACATTTCGGTGAGCACATAATTTCACGTTTTGGGCCGGTCGATTGGCCACCAAGATCGTGTGATATCACACCGTTAGACTCTTTCCTGTGGGGATATGTAAAGTCAAAAGCTTATGCCGACAAACCCGCTTCGATTCAGGCCTTGGAGGAAAACATCACGAGTGTCATTCGCCAGTTACCAGTCGAAATGCTCGAATGAGTGATCGAAAATTGGACTCAACGGATAGACCATCTGCGACGTAGCAACGGCCAACATTTGATAGACATAATCTTCAAAAAATAAATGCCAAAGAATGTTCTTTCAAATGATAATAAACATTCTCCATTAAATTTGAATTTTCTGTGTTTTTTTTCTTTAAAAAGTAGGGAACCTCGAAATGGATCACCCTTTATTAAAAATGCAATTTAATGTACATTGAACAAAAATAACAACACAATGTATTTACCTATTACTTTTTTGCAATCACTTGGAGGAACTCGTATCAGCTACAGAGAAAATTTCACAAAAACTATAAATTAAAATGCAATATAATACGAAAATTTAACAACAATAAAGGAAAAAAAATTACCTATTATGTTTCTTGTAGTCTCTTGGAAAATCAATAATATTCATTTAATAATTTCAATAATTTTTCATTTATTTCAATTTATAAATTGATGCCACTGAAGAGAAACTTTGAAATGATTTAAAAAAAATCCACGCTGAAAAAGAAACAAAACTGACACGAGAGAAATGTCAAAACGGGTTGTTGGCAGTGGTGGAAGTGTCATTCTGGTTGGAACTACTCCAAGTGGGTGAATGAAAACCGACATAAGACTCTTCAGCAATGCCCATCCGTCCGTGTGCAATTTTTAGACCTTTGAATTTAAGCTGGGAAGCTGGACGACATGTGAAAGTTTTTTTAATACGCCCACAAAAAAAAACCGTTATAAATCTAAAGTTAGAGAGATAGAGTTCACAACATATGTAGGCACCGCCCTCCTTCATAAGTTTGTCATTTAAATTTGTTTGTCCAAAATTTTCATAGAATATGAATAACAAAATATTTAGCCAATATTTTTTTTAAAATATCATCCATACCAAGTTTTTGGCCACGCCGACGTTTTGGGGGCCTTTTTCAATTATTGACATTTTTTTATAAATATACTTACTTACTTACTTAACAGGCTCCCAACCCGTGACACAGCAGCCTCCCATCCTCTTAGCTGAAGCATTATTGTCTATTCGCTCGATGTGGCCGAGCTAATGTAGTCGACGAATTTTGGATTTTTGGACTACATCCACATCTTGGTACAGTTCATAGAATTCGCGGTTGTATTTCCTCCTGCATTCGCCTTCCTCGCACACAGGACCAAATATCCGCCGAAGAATTATTCTTTTCGAAGGAGCCAAGTATTAACTCTCGTTTTCTGCTTACCATCCAGCACTTGGTACCGTACAGCGGAACTGGCAGAATAAGGGTTCAATAGAGCAGACAGTTTATCCTTCGAGTTAGGAGTTTTAAACCCATTTGTTTCGCCAAACCGAATTAGTAGCGGTTTCCTAGGAAAATTCTTCGTCGGATATCCACCAAGTTGTCATTCGCGAACTTGATATTCACACCGAGGTAGATAAACTATTTAACTATCTGGAAGTTGCTGCTCTCAACAGTGAAATTTTGTCCCAGTCAATTGTTTGTTGATACTACTTTACTTACTTAACGGGCTCCCGAAGAGTCCCTGCCTGAGATACGGCAGCCTTCCACTCTCTTCGATCCCGAGCACGCTGCTTCCAGTTTCCCAGACCAAGCGCTCTGGCATCCGCGATAGCTTGGTCTTTAAAACGGAGGTTCGGTCTTCCTTGTCGTCTCGAACCTGAGGGCTGGGATTCGAAGATCCTCTTGGCTGGAGCGTTGTTGTCCATTCGCTCGATGTGGCCGAGCCAATGTAGTCGACGAGCTTTAGCTTTTCGGACTACATCCACATCTTGGTACAGCTCATAGAGTTCGCGGTTGTATCTTCTCCTCCATTCGCTCTCCTCGCACACAGGACTAAATATCCGTCGAAGGATTTTTCTTTCAAAGGATCCCAGTATTAGCTCTCATTTCCTGCTTATCGTCCAGCAATCGGCGCCGTATAGCAGAACTGGCAGGATAAGGGTTCTGTAGATCATGCACTTGGTCCTTCGAGTTAGGAGTTTTGAACCCATTTGTTTTGTCAAACCTGTTTCATAGGTTAATTCTTCGAAGGATCTCCACTAAGATGTCATTTGTGGAGTTAATGTTTACCCCGAGGTAGATGAACTCCTTAACTACATCGAAGTTGCTGCTTTCAACAGTGACATTTTGTCCTAGTCGGTGGACAGATGATTGTTTGATTGTTGATAGCATATATTTAGTCTTGTCCTCATTCACTTCAAGGCCAACTAGTGTCGCCTGTTCTTCAATAGCCGTGAAAGGCTCTATCACGGCACGCTGGGATCGACCGATGATATCTATATCGTCCGCATACCCCAGCATTTGGACTGATCTGTTCAAGATAGTGCCTTCCGTGTTGACACCTGCCCTGCGCACTATCTGCTCAAGAACAAGATTGAAGAAATCACACGAAAGCGCATCTCCTTGCCGAAATCCGGCGCATGTTTGAAAGAGTTCAGATGAGCTGCTGCCAAACTGCTCGTTGCATCGCGTGTTATTTAGTGTCATGCGGCACATCTGGATCAGTTTTGACGGGATCCCGAATTCGGCCATCGCCACAAAAAGCTGCTGACGATGAATGCTGTCATATGCGGGTTTAAAGTCGATGAAGAGATGGTGTGTCCCGACTTGAAACTCGTTGGTCTTTTCCAGGATTTGCCTTAGTGTGAAGATTTGGTTTACAGTTGATCTGCCGTGCCGGAAGCCACACTGCTACGTGCCGATTAGTGTGTTGCAGAAAGGTTTGAGACGTTCACACCGTACGTTGGATAGGATCTTATATGCGACATTAAGCAGGGATAATGTTCTCGTTCTTACAAGACATAGGATCGCCATACCATACCATCACCTCCGTATTAGAAAAGCTCTGCAGGTAGACCATGAGAGCCGGCGGCTTTGTTGTTCTTAAGCTTTTTAACAGCTAAGCCACCCTCTTCTATACTGGGCGGAGGGGCTGGTTCTTCATTGGCTGGACGTGGGTTCTCTTCTTGCCCCATCACTCTCTCTACATTTTGTCCGTTTTGCAGCTGCTGGAAATGCTGCTTAAATACATCTACTATTCCCTGCGCGTCGGTGACTAGGTTTTCATCGCTGTTACGAAGAGCCTGCGTTCCGGTCTTAAAGCCAGCAGCCAGTTGCCTGGCTTTCTTATAGAACTTCCGGATGTTGTTTCGGTCGCAGGACTCTTCGATCTCCTTGAGCTGGGAGGCTGCGTTCTCTTTTTTCTTTCTACGCAGGATCTTCTTCTCCTGGCTCGATACTTATCCCTTGCTACTTTTTCTGGTATGATGATGTATTTTTCTGGGGTGACTGGTATCCTAGGGTGGTTTCGGCTACCTCCTTGATGATGTCGCGATACTGAGACCACTGGTTGTTGGCGTCTATGGTAGGTGAATGCACGGTGGGGAGTTTCTCACTCAGGCGCTCTTTGTAGGCTCTGGCGACTCCAGGTGTGCTAAGGCGTCCAACGTCGAATTTCTTCTTTTGGGCAGTTCGCAGCTTCTTCTCGTTGGACAGTCGAGCTCTGAATCTAGCTGCAACAAGAAAGTGGTCAGAGTCGACGTTTGCCCCTCGGTAAGTGTGCACCTTCAAGATGTTGGATGCGTGCCTCGCATTGATTAGCACATGGTCGATTTGGTTGGCAGTTGGACCGTCTGGAGAGCGCCAGGTTGCTGTGTGGATCCTTAGTCGCGGAAACCTAGTGCTACTTATCACCGTATTACAAGCTGCTGCAAAGTCAATTAGTCGGTAGCCGTTATCTGTTGTCGTTTCGTGGAGGCTGTGCTTACCAACTAATCCGCCGAAGATGTTTTCCTTGCCGACTTAACATTGAAGTCCCCGAGTACAATTTTGACATCGTACTCCGGACAGGCTCCGTAGGTCCATCCAAGAGATCATAGAATTCCTCCTTGATAGTGTCTTCAGCCTCGTCGGTAGGGGAGTGTGCACATATTACGCTAATTTTTTGGAATGTAGCTCTGATGCGGATGACAGCCAGGCGATCACTTATCAGCGTAAAGTCCATTACTTTGGATCTAAGCCGATTTCCCACAACGAATCCGCATCCTAACATGTGCAATCTTTTGTTACAACTGTAATATACCTATGTCGCAATTTTGTCTTTTTATAGTACCTGATCCTATCCATCGTATCTCCTGGATCGCGGTAATGTCGGCCTTGTACCGCGAGAGGACAGACTCCAGTTTTTGAGTAGCACCTGGAGTGTAGAATGTCCACACATTCCAGGGACCCACTCGCATATCCGTTAACGTTCCGGGTCTAGTTTGCCTTTAAGGTACATTTATATCCGAGACTGCCATAGTCTCTCCCATAACTAGATGTTTTTGACGTGGTCGGGAAGTTACCCCGACGGCACAACCCCCAACCTGGAGGGCCAGGCCCTGTTCTTGACCCTAGGACAATAGGCCGGTAATTCCGTTGCCAGTAACCCACTTCGGGGATGTGAGAGCTGCCGTTGACCCATTAAGGGCTCATCCGCCACCAGCTCTTTTCCAACACCCTGGCGACACCGTAGTGTTGGATATCCCTATAGACCTGGGCTTCAAATAAGTCGAAGCAGCTCATATAGTTAGAATACTTGTTCCACCTAACTGGAACTGTGGACGCCGCCGTTGATCCATTCGTAGAATACATCCGCCGTCCGGAAACAGGAGAAGTGCCTTAGTGAGCTGGCACTCCTCCCCCCCTCTCTCGTCAGCTGCCACCAACGACCTTCCACAGGGGTTGGTTACCCCATCTCCAGTCGATGTACTAGGCACCCAGCAGCGACCACGGGGAGGTGAGAAGTAGTAGTTGATGGTGTTATGATAAAGTGAGAACGCTTGTGTTCTCATATAATCGCAATCACCATCCTTTTGTTTGTTGATAGTAAGTATTTAATCTTGTCCTCATTTACTTCAAGACCAACTAACATCGCCTGTTTGATAGCCTATCACATTGCCAAAATCCGGTGCATATTTGTAAGAGCCAAACTTCACATTACACCGAGTGTTCTCCAGCGTCACATTCGGCCATTGCCATGTAGAGCTCCTGACGATGAATACTTTTATATGCGGCTTTAAAGTCGATAAAAAGGTGGTGTGTCTCGACTTGAGACTTGTATAAATATCCAAACATGAATTACATACAAAATGAAATAAAATGTCACCCACCATATTCCTAACACATTTGTTGGAGGCATATAGGGATATTCCAATCGACCAAATTCAACAGATTGTAAATGACGCAAATAAACATATCGCTATTACACTATTTGGCAAATTGCCATATAGTGTTTGATTCCAGTACTCTGCCATATGCAAGATGGCCAACCTTTGTCAATTATTAGTTAGTCTGTCACTAAATTGTCAAAAATTTAGATTTCAATCATTAATTCTTTAGTTCTGAGAAATTAAAATTGTTGCCACTCATTTTATTTTTCGCACCACTAAACCACTTTTTAAAAAGGTTGACGACCGCTGTCCACAATGAGTTTCGGCATTTATATTTCCAAACTATCAGATAAATCTGTACCATACAATAACCATGCCCAAAATAAATTCACAGCACATGTATGCGTTGCGGCGGAGATATATACAGTACAATTTTTTTTGTGACAATTAATGTAACTTTGTGGACTTCTTTGATGTTGTACAATTTTCACAAAATAAAAAAAATAGATAGAATATAGCCAAATTATGACAAGGGTGAATAGTGCTTAAAAGGGAAAAACGTACGAAACAAAAATCAACTGATAAAAGAAATGAAAATAAAAACAACTATCTATCGCTGCTTCTCTTTCTTTAACCACTGCAAAACATGATCGATTTAATTCTCCTGTGGCACTGGCAAGCAGTATTCAAAACCCATCGCTGGCGTGTGGTTTGTAGTTAAATATAAAAATTTCGCTCAGTTCTGTATAAATATCTATGTACGATTATTATAACTTTTTTATTTAAGAAGTGTTTTTCTTTTTGTAATGCATATTATGTACATTTTTATTTAATCAACCGCGCGATATAGAATTATTTTGTTGTAAAATTTTTGAAGACACCGGCCCACTGTTTCATTCATTTTCTAAGTTGTTATACCAATACTAAGAAATCCGAGTAATATTCAATAAGGAGCAGGAATACTGCGTGTAGTGTAATCAATTTTATAAACTGTAAAAAACACCGCCATGCTAGCGAATTTAACGTAGTACCTACAATTTTTTTTTTATGCTGTATATAAAAATAATAAAATACCAATTTTTCTGTGTTGCAGTCTTTCGTAATAATTTTGACAGATTTTAGAATTTAATTATATGTTCTTTAGAACATAAACCTAATTTTTACATACAGTTTGTCCTGTCAAAGTTGTTGAAAAAAAACCAGTTTACTCAGAAAAAATTAAAGAAAATATGTGTCGAGTTTGAGTTTGAGAAAAAAATAACAAATGGGTACAAGATGTACATTTTTCTATTTAGTCGCCATTGAATTGTGGAACTGATAACTACAAGTATGCCTTTTAGGATACCTGCATATTTTGAAATCCCCTCTGAAGATTGATGGTTATAATTTTTATTAGTTTTTATTAATCGTGTGGTTGGTGTTTGTTAACAAAATTTTTTAGAGGCATAATCAATAATAATTAACTGTTTAAAAATAATGACAATTTTATCTAACGTAAACAAATTCGTCAGAGACAATTATTTGTATTGCCTTTCTACAACGCGTTGTCTTGTCTCTAGTGCGATTACAGTGAACTTTGTTTGATTACATACTTAGCTAGTTGTATTTTTATGATTATTACCTACTTATTTTACTCGTTTAGAATCGGATTTTGATGAATATGAATAATGTCAGTGATATACCCGTTCCTGACCCAGGATCTGTGGAGAAGGTTAGTAGCCGAATAAAAATACTTGCTAATGCTTTATATTTTTATTATTAAAATTTTTACTAAGCTAGCGCCCTGTATTATGTTATGTGTAATCTTTCTTTAAAGTTATATATTTTATTCTTGTGCTAGTATTTCATTACAAGCAGTATAATACTGCCCTAGTTACCACCCTACTACCTTCACAAATTATTTCTAGGTATTAGTTATGCATTTAACATTTGAAAATGAGAACAAAAATACAATATCAAAGAGTTCATTACAACATAAATTCATCAAGCTTACCCTTTTTTGATTTTGTTTCGATTCCCTCGTTACTTTTTTTTGTATTTGGGAAGTTATGTTAGTAGTGATACTATATCGTTTTGCTCAAATGTCCCATAGTTCGGTCAAAAAGTCCCATATGAATTCGAAATGTAGATAAATCGCTTTTGGCTTTTTAATTCAGTTTCTTGAGATTGGTGCTGCTTAGGTTGTAATTATTTCGTAAAGAGGTATGTATGGAAACCAATTTTAAGGCAACAATCGAAAACTATTTGACAACTTGAAAATCGAGAGAGAAAAAAGTGAGTTCAATATTGGATAATAAACCCCTATGCAAGAAATGAAGTGGTTAAAGTTATTCATGCATTGAACTCCCAAGCGAGGGATTCCAGTTTCAAATCCTACACAGTACCTACCACTTAAGGCTTGATTCGCTACCCAACATCTTGCCAAAGTCTGACAGACAACTGTCATAAGAAGCTTTTCAAATTTACCATTCGTGCCAAAATAATTTGTGGCGACAAGTAAAAACATCTAAGTCAGCTTTTGTCTTTTCCCAGTGGACACATATTAAGTTTTGAATTATGTGGCGTTTCTTTAAGGTATTCACACGGCTATAACTTTTGAACCACTTTAAAATAGAAAAATAAAATTGATACAGGAGAATCGACAATACAGGATCATTTACTCAATTTCGACATAAGTCGACTAGTCATCGATAGTCATTTTTTAAGGTCTTATATCCCATCATCTGATACCACTACACATGTTCGGCATGCTATTGTAGGGTATTATAAATGTCCGTAATTAGTTTTGATCAACGTTATCAATTAGAACATCACTTAAAACAATTATGAATACTTAAAGAATGGGGCCGCTTTGGAAATAATTAAGAAGCGTGTCGACTAGAATCCAAAAGCCATTATATCTAATTTAGAAGTTTTGAGTAAATAGAGAAAAACGTTGGGGCCACTTTGAAAAGAGGTAGCAAACTTTGAAAGTTAATTTTTTTTTCAGAGATAGGTAGTGGCTGCAGTAGAACATATTCTAAATGTGAAAGTGAGGAGACCTCCCTAAGACGGTAAAAAAAATTTTAAATTTTTTGTTTTAACCCCACTTTTAACCAAAAAAATTGTTCTTTTTTGTAGTAAAAAACCTAAATTTTCAATCAGATGGAATAAATATTGATGAATACAATATGGCAACTGTACCTGGGTGGTCCGCTTCGCAGGTTTAAGGGATTTCAACCCTCTTTCCGAACAGTGTGTGTGGCAACACGTAAAATTTATTTAAAAAGGATTTTAAAACTTCCTCGGGTTTAATCAAAAAATTCCCCAAAATTCAACAAAAAAAGAAAAATTCCCTACAAAAATCAAAAAATTAACTTCGATATTTAATCACTGAAACAAAGAGAAGTGTAAAAAATCCCAAAACAAACCGAAGAAAAGGTAGCTGCATTTCGATGAACGCAACCATAGATCCATATTTTCCTGTCATTTCAGTGCAAAAAGTGTAAATTTTAAACCAATAATTTTATTATAAATATCCATCTCCTCACATTCAGATTTTGGATTTATTATTTTGACCAGTTTTTCTATCGAATAAATGTATTCGTATGTGCAAATTCGTGCTACCTCTTTGGAAAGTTGAGCCAAAACTTTTTTACAGGGTCATTCGTATTGGTATTCTGTCAGCCGTTTTTTACCTTTTTAATGGGTTTTGAAGTTTACACCAGAATTTAAAAAAATGATATTTATGAATTCATTTTAATTTTAGCTTTTGACCCTTTTAACAGATTGTGATTGATAAAATGTTGAATATGAAATATTTTTTTAAAAAAAGTTAAGGCAAACATTTTTAGATGCGCTCTTCTTGAAAATCATATTGAGGTTCATATAGGGTATCGGTTAACGACCCTGAATGGTTTTTTTTACAATATCCTTACAGAACTCAAGTTCTTCAAATTAGCTCCGCAGTGTTTGTTTAAAAGATTTAGAACCTCCCTCAGCTTTGCTTCAGCTGGACTCCTATTTTTAATGTGTACTGGCTACATCCTCGAAAACTGTTTATGTTTTTTTAGTACGGATCTTGGTGATCCAATGTCAGATAAATAATATGGCTCATATACATTGGTTGTTTCATTGTTCTTGTTGTTGTATTGTTCTTTGTTAAAATGAACCTCTTTCAGTCATCAAACGTATTATTGGCTTCGCAGATGTGGCATAACGGTGGTGCCTCCTTGGTGAACTGATGTTTATGTGTGTAGTTATGGTGTGACCGATCCCTAGTCGCATGTAGTTTAAGTAGTTTATCATTATGTGGGGTACATATATTGTTGCTATATATGTATGTATATTCATTTTTCAGCTGATGGATTAAATTTATCATATGAATAGTCGCATGTATTCCAGTGCGTTTTCCTCTTATATATCCATTTCATGATTATATATCTTTTAATGTATTTTTTGTTGTAGACTGCCTTTGCAGCAGTATATGCGTCTTCATTCTTTTTTATGAGTTTGGTTTTGCTTTATTGGAAATACATTATGATAGTTTTCCCATTATCTACTAATTGAATGTATGGCAAAAGCCTCATCTGTAAATATTAATGAGAAATTAGAGAGAAGTTCCTTAGTCTTCTCTTTAGTCTTCATGCCACGTTCGTTCATTACGGCATAAAGAATTCCATTGACCGTTTTTTGAACCGTGCGTCGGTGAAAAAAATCGCCAACATAGGATCTTATATTTGGTCGTCATTTCTAAAAACTCCGCCTTGATCACTTAGTGACTGGTTGCTGATTTGGAGTGACATGTAACCATTTTACATTTGGAGTTGGTAGGCAGGTTCCTGAGTGGATAGGAGCAGTGCTGAATTCCAAAACGTCAAAAAATTCGCATGGTGAATGCACACTGCTTTTTTGATGCCAGGTTATAAACGCTTTTATTTGCTTTTACGAAGCTCTGTTTGCTTTTGTTTGCGCAGTTGATGCGTTCACAATGCGTCACAAGTATGCATTGCACCCTAGTAAGCAGTTTGCATTTTGGAACGCTTGATTAAGCAGTAATGCAGGAGTACTGTGTTTTGGAATTCAGCCGGGCATTTTTTCATGTTAGTGGTGATTGAGACGCTATGGTCTTTCGCCCATGATACTGGCTTTAATATTGCTGGCGGGTATTTTCTGTCTTTTTTGTGTTTTAGAAACTTTTTGACATCACCATGAATTGTTTCGTACTACGAGTAACGTAAAGTATTCAGCTCTTTCACCAAGTATCGGTCGACCAGCTTCTTTAAGTAAATTAGCTATAGCAATTTTTCAAAATCTTCTATTGGCCTTTCCATTCCAATGGTATGGCTTTGTTAAAAGCTGGATAAATTATTTGGACCATTTACCTTAGATTGAAAGACCGTAGTCAAGTTTTTATAGTGTTTTACAAAGAATTACCTAAATAAAAGTGCTAAGATTACATTGATTTTGTTTTGGACGAAAGATATTTGCCCTGGAAGTCAGATTTTTAAAGTTAAATTTTGAATCAAATATTATTTCAAGAATTTTTGTTGACGTTTTTTCTGCATGATATTTACTACTTCACTATTTTTTTCGGGGACATTTTCACTCCTAAGTACTTGCAGGTGTTTTATAAAATGTTTTTGCAAATCAATTTATTGCAATTGTAAACGTTCTTAGCGGCGATAGGTGTTTACATTCGGCATTTGGTGCCGAATTTCTTCTTAACTTCAATTAATTAGCACAATTTTTGCCTTTTAAAATTATCAGTTACCCCAGGTTATTCATGTTTATCTTACTTTTCCGCAAACGTAGCACAACATTGGAATATTTCAGCTTTGCCTAATATTTTATTTAAAATTGATTTTAATTTTACCACGTTTTTCATTAAAAAGAAATTGTCGTTCGGAATGTGCTTTCAAATAAGACGAGTGAAATTTTTCCCGAACGGCAATATAGACTTTTATTTATTAATTCATTTATCTGTATTTCTATCTGGGCCGCCCATAACCATCAGTTATATTTTAATAAAAGTATTTTATAGCCAAAAGGCAAAGAGTTAAAGTATTACAAATGGTTGTATCTACGCAGGGTGTGAACCTCAGTAGTAAATTTTCTGGGCACAATTTGTAAAAAAACAGTCGAGTAAATCGAAAATTTCCTGAATAGATTGGAAAATTGAATAACACAGTGCTGTCATTTACTTTCGGAGTAGTTTTTTTTTTTCTTGCTTAAAATTAGAGTACATTTACTCCGATTGGAATAAGGTACAAACGCTTATTTAACGTTAAAAATGTAGGTAGACGGGAAGATAAAGAAGTTAGTAATGAGTGTCGTTAAACTCGTAGAAAATCGGTTCATAACAAAAATGAACCTTTCCACAAAAAAGATATTGCAAATTTTATCAATTTGAAGTTTCGTCAGAATATATGATGGTCCATTGTTAACACACTATTATACGTGTAAAATATTCATGTGACTAACAAAACCAAAGGGTAGCTAAGGGAAGACATTTTTCAGGTATCCTAGAATTAGGTAGAATTATTATGGGACACTTTGACACTATGAAATCCCATCGATATCTCTCTTCATTAATTTCATGAACAAAATAGCACTTTTGAAAAAACACACCAAAAAAGTTGTAATGGCCAAAAATGTTGCATAGGTTAAATATTAAATGGGAATATATTCTAAACATTATGTTAAATAATTTAAATTTTTTTTTTCAATTAAATTCAAAAGTATTCTTTGAATTTTTTTTTAATTGAAAAACCAAGCCCTCAAAAAGTGGACGCAGATACAAACTATGTGTCAAAATTTAGCATAAATTTATGATAAAAAAAAATTGTATCGCAAATCTTTATCTTTTTGGGACTCTAGGGATATATTATCTAAATTTCACCGTCCGAGCTCAACATTAAAGGCCTCTAATATCCAGTGAAGAATTTTAATATTGCTTGGTGTTTTCGTATAAATTCGTTGTTTTTTAAAGAGAAAATCTTCTGCGGAGAATTCTGTGAAAAAACACATTTGTGCCTGTTGTGAGAGGTGTCCTGTCTGCTTATGACAGATGTCCGTTAAAAGAGTACACTGTATCAAGATTCATAATTTCTTGATTTTTCAAGAGCACCACAATGGATCTAAATACATAAATCAGAGTTTGAATGGTGCAAGTTTTCCCTCATCCTGTCGACCTATCTCAAACTTAACATATTCTTACTCTTGAAAGATGAGGTAGATGTTCCTGTATATTATAAAACAGACATGTTTTTTTTGTAAGCGAATATAAGATGTGCAAAAGAACGTTCATTGCCGCTAAGGAAATTTATTAAAAAGGCTTGAGTATATTGTTTATTTTTTTTTTATTTTCAGTCATAGTTCCTTGCATTAAACCTGGATAAAATTCGAAACCCAAAATAATAACTACATGGAAAATCTAAATATGCTATCATGTAGGGCCATAAATGCATAAACACCGACCGATATGCATACACATCCATAGGTATGCAGGTAGATATGCCTAATTACATATTTTTGGGTTAAATTTAGGTTGCTTTATGACGTCTTATCTTTACGATTAGAAAAAAATTGTCTCTTGCAAAAAAAATTTGCACAAATGTTATTTCTGCTGTTTTCCGGTAGCCTATATGTTATTTCGGTGTAGGTCTGCATGTACATAATGTAGCTAGACGTATACCAAAAAAAAATTATATATATTCTTTTCCTTTGCTGATTTTGTATCCATTGCTGTTAAAGCTGTTAAGGAAGAAAAAGTGTAAAAGTCAAGCGGGGTGAATGTTTTACAAGAACACGTGGTAAAATGATTTCTCCAGAAAGAAAAATGTAAAATGCGTATTTGTTTTAAAATAATCAATTGTTGTTTGTGTGACAAATCTGTATATATGGAATTGTTTCACTAAAAATCAATTTCTCAATTCTCTAACTACCTAAGTGTTATTGAGTTCCATTTAAATACATCACGAGTAGGAGAAATATGCTAGGTACAGGTGCACGTCGTTTCTAAACAAATGCGGATTATAAATGATTACAAGGGGGAAACTAGTGTACCAAAACGCACGATAACGAACAGCTGCTCTGCTTATATCTATAAAAAACATATTAAATATACATACCATGCCGCAACAATCAAAATGCAAGCTCTAAAAGTACTTTTTTCTTCTGCCAATCCAATTGCTAATGGTCATCCGTCTTGTTATCATCCGGATGACATCCTGACGCCACTATGACGTAGAATTTGTACTAAAGTGGTACAGTTACACTCGGATCATCCAACGGTTGACACTGTATGATCGGGTCTCATCAGCAGATGACAGCTCGCAGATGAAAACCGAATTACACAAGTTATCTGACGTTTGATATTTAATTCGGATGACATAAAAGGACAAAAATATTCTGGTTTTGCCAAGCATGTCAACCGGTTATAAAATAACTAACTATCAAACCCTCAACTCGCCCTCGAGAGTAATTTCTACAGGGAAATCTACCATAGAATCTTCAATTCTAGAGTATATTGTAAAAAATGTTGAAGAGAAAAAAGAGTCAATAAAACAGAGAAACGAAGTGCAACGACGATCTTGAAGTCAGTTCCAATTTTCAGCTTATTTTTTTCTCCAAAGCCATTGTATATTGTGGCCAGATCAGAAGAGATACAGAATTTCTTTTGTCGGTAAAGACAAACAATTAAACTTAAACAATTTACTTAAAATACTGCAATTCAACTAGTGTTGCCATACGAAACAGACGTAATTGAGGGACATTATATTTAAAAAAACGGGACATGTAAGACACCAACAAATTATGTTAAATAAAAATTCAAAACATTTCTCAGAATACATATATAAGCAGCGCTTTTATAATTTAAAAGTTCAATTCAAGAACTACGGTAAGAGCAATGCAAACAGCTTGAAGATACATTTGAATCAGACAATGCAACATTAAATGGCCGAGAATTGAAAGACTAAGGCTAGAAACATACTGGAGCTGCGAAGATAGCGGCGATGTGAGCGTTGAGGACAGCAGTGAATAAAGATACAGGCTTTATTATGACAACCAATGTTTTCGCCGCTCACCTCGTCGCTAGCCTCACTGCCATCCTCGGAACTCCCGTATGTTTTCAGCCTAAGGTTTTCCTTTATTTAAAACTTATGGCTTTTGGCCAAGGTAAGGTTGATTCAGGAATCAAGAAATACTGTACCGCCTTTCCCGACATTCAGTGTTTTCAAAGCTTAAAACTTTCTAACTTAAAAAAAATTTTGGGGTTTATTCTATCACCATACTGACACTGACCTGACATTTGATACAGGTCATATTGTTAAAATTGTAAATAAGTACTGAGCAGAGTATACTTCAGTTGATTAGTTTAATAATGCGACATTGTAACCGTCTTTTTATCATTTTTATCATATCCATATATAAAGATGGGAATTATTTAAAGTTGTTGATCCTAAAGCCGCTCTCTTTTTTGTATTTGTATATATTTAATTTCGTTGTTTCACATTTGTTGATTCCATAAAAAGGTTGCACACTTTGACACCCTTTTACTAATTTAGGCTAGGCTTAATCGTTTCTACCTATTTTAGATCGATATTATTGGGTGATTTTTTAAGAGGTTTAGAACTTTTTTTTAAAAAAAAACACAAAAAATTCGAAAAAATTAATGAAATATTTATTTGAATCGATAGTTTGAACCTTGCAATTTAATGTTTAAAGATAATTTCATGCAAATGTTGACCGCGGCTGCGTCTCAGGTAGCCCATCCGCTGAGTCCAATTTTGGCATACTCTTTCACACATATCGGCCGGTATCTCACGAATGAATGCATGGATGTTGGCTTCCAGTGCGTCAATCGAAGCGGGCTTGTCCCTATACACATTAGCCTTGGCATACCCCCACAAAAAATAATCTAATGGTGTCAAATCGCACGATCTAGGCGGCCAATTGACCGGCCTGAAACGTGAAATTAACTGTTCACCAAACTCGCCTCGCAATTGCGCCATTGTTTCGCGTGCTGTGTGGCATGTGGCACCGTCTTGTTGAAACCACATATCATGCAAGTCAAGAACTTCCACTTCGGGCAAAAAAAAGTTTGTTATCATCGCTCGGTAGCGTTCACCATTGACAGTAACGCTGCGATTCGCATCATCTTTGAAGAAATATGGCCCAATAAACCGCACCAAACAGTGGCTTTTTCGGGATGCATTGGTAGCTGTTGCAATGCTTCTGGCTGTTCTTCACTCCAAATGCGGCAATTTTGCTTATTTACGTACCCATTCAACCAAAAATGAGCCAGCTTTCCAAGAGCCCATTCACCAAAAATTCGGCGTTGTGGTAGGTCGGCTGGCTTTAGTTCTTGCACCAGCTGTATCTTAAAAGGCTTTACGCCCAAATCCTTCCGCAAAATTTTCCACGTAGTGCTGTAACAAAGGCCTAACTGCTGGGAACGGCGCCGAATCGACATTTCGCGGTCTTCTGTCACACTAGCTGATACGGCCGCAATATTTTCTTCAATACGCACAGTACGTAAACGTGTTGGTGGTTTAATGTCCAACAAAGTAAATTTGGTGCGAAATTTGGTCACAATCTTCCGAATAGACTGCTCAGAAGGTCGAGAATGCCGATCATAAAATGGAAGCAGCGCGCGATGAACATTTCGAATCGAGCACGAATTTTGATAGTAAAATTCAATAATTTGCAAGCGTTGTTCATTTGTAAGACGATTGCAAACCAAACTGAAGCTGTTTGACAGTGACACAAGGTACTAAACACACGTCAGCTGTCAAAACCAGTGTTGCCAAAACCAAACCAGCTAAAAAATCACCCTTTATAACAAAAAATATTGCTATTGACAGAGAATTATAAATTTCTGGTGTCAGTAGATGACCGATAAAAGAAAGTAGCATAACTACTCTAACTATCTTCACTGAAGGGTTCAAAGTCCATCTGTGGAGTGGAAGCCGACGTCTTTTTAGAAGAACTGCACACGTTCTTATACATCCGCCTCGCGAACTCATCCAGCGTCTTCCAAGCGGAGATCCTGGCAATTAGGGAAGCTGGCAGAAAAGATACATTAGAAGTTGCTAGTGGGTTAAAACGACCACATTTTTCTGCACATAAGAATGTAAGAAGGAAAGACGGATATAACGACCGCCGGTTATAATGACTCATTTGCTCGGTCCCTTCCACTGTTCTTTCAAATAGTACGTCAATCAAAAATCGTCAGTTAGGCTGCGACCAAGGTTTTCATCTCAACCAAAACAACGACCAAGCTAGTGATGGAGTGTAGAGATGAACAGGCCCGGACACTTGAAAGAACAGTAGAAGCGGACATAGGAACATAGATGGAATAGGGATGGGAAAGCCAACGAGCTGACCAGAAGCTCCTCTCTTCAAGAATTCTGTGCGGAGGTTTATCTACCCCTCATAAGTTTTTGTGAAGAGACTGGCGAATTGCGTCCAACCCAAAACCCATAAACTAATATACAGAACGCGTGCGAACGTCGCTAGGCTGGTGACCGTAAGCAAGAACCACACTCTGTCAAGATTGGAATACCCATTGCCCCATTGTGATGAGGCCTATGAGACAGAAATTGTATTTTACCTCCTATGCGGGTGCCTGACTATGGCTAGGGCCAGACATCTTGGGAATTAATTCTTTGACATCGTTTCGGACATCTCAGATATCGGTCTCAACATCATAACTATTCTCAACTCTACTGGGTGGATTTGAGTTGTATGTCTAATTTCCTTTTATGTATATCCTCTTCCCTTTTATACATAGTTCCCATAAGTGGTAGTATCAAAACGGCACTGTAGCGCTACTGTCCTGACATGGCTAGGCATCCATAATTTTACCTGCTAACCAATCAGTGTACACACGAAACTTTTTTTCATTTACTAGCATGCATTTATCGTTTATATGTTGGTTCTAAATACAAATCTGCTCAGAATAAAACAAAAAAATTGAATTTAAAATGCCATAAGGTGAAAAAAATGTCTCAACATCATTTAAGAAAATGCAACTTCTAATATATTCGTATTTCCCTTTAAATCGGCCTAACTCTGCACTGCTACTGTGAGGTAGGAGTTTGCCGTATTGTTTTTAAGTTTTATGAGGTTTTCTTATATTCATCATTTACGGCGCAGGCTTGTTTTTTTGTTTAGTAGCCCTTTTCACCGGCTTACATCTAAATATTTTATAAACCGCAACACACTGTTCCCCATAAGCAAGTTTAAGCCCGAAATCCACTGATCAATTATTCTTTATCATAAAATAAAATTAAACGAAATTGGTACTCAATTAGTCAGGTGTCAGCAAATGTTGTAATTATTTTAGGTCATGGTTGTATTCATTTATCAAGTGGATTTAAGAAAATTGCTTACTCTATAAACCTTGTCGCTCGCGCTCTCTCTCTCGCTCTCTCTCTCCCCCTCTTTTAAATCCCCTTGAGACTTAACGCAAATAATAATAATTTTGTATCAGCATTGTTTTTGTACCAAAATGTACTGGGTATATGAATGTGTTAACGACAATCTCTTTCGACTATTATAGCATAGCGCAGCGCATATATAGATATTGATATTGGTTTGATCAGAAGGCAACAGTTTGTTGCAATCAAAACAACAATTATAAGTTTATTAATTTTCAATCCCAAAACAAACAATTGAAGTCAGGCTCTTGTTCGGGTTGGTTAAACTTTAAGAACAACTACAAAGTATTTAATTGTCTCTACTTTGCTGTTTATGGCCGGCATGGGGTATGCTGATCTTTCATTGTTAATATCGTTATCTACTCTTGTTTTTTTTGTTTTTTTGAATTCGATTAAGAAAATATTTTTTTTGGTTGTGTGAGATGGCGATTAATTGGTACGCCTGCTCTCTGTTGCAATGTTTGGGAATTTATTTTCTATAATCATAAGTCAAAACACGCCGCATACCCACACAATCACTCAAGGAAATTATTTCAATCAATCATAATTTGTGGATTTTTTTTTTAATACAGAACTAATCATAAAACCATTACATGAGTTTTAAATGTTTTCTCTATTTAACTAAAATTAAAAATTCTCTTTGTTTATTCCTATTTGTTGTTGTTTTAATAATCAAAATTGTGTATTAATGTCAAATACTAGTGGTGTGAATTCCATGTGGTAAACGTCCCAGTTTCTTAGTTTGCAGAGTAAAAGTTGGAATTCCTTCTGTAAGATATATATATAGATAAAACAACCGAAAATATTTTGATACCTGCATATTCGAGTTTGTGGAATTTCGTTGTTTCCATAAAATTCGAAATGGCACTTGAAGGGTGCGGTCATAGTATAGTAGTAGGTACCTGAAGGTGGCTATTTTTTCAGAAATTACAGACATATATGTGCTCAGCGACACGCAAATTTTTTTTTATTATTATTTTAAAAACAATAATTTGCGTTCAGTCATTAGTTCAAACAGGTTTAAGAAGCAAATCACGCTCACCAAGTTATTTGCAATTAATTGCCGTTCAACTGCAGAACGTGCAGAAGCTATTGCAACCTCAACAAGTAATAATCCAAGTAACGTGAGAGCAAAACTAAGGCAACAAAATGAATAGAAAGAGAATAGGATATCTTCAAACAATTCAGGTAGTTTTTCTATATTACAATATTCAATTTTATATATGGCACAGTTATTCTGAGTACAGAGCGCAATAAAACAAATGCTTACAAGGTATTCGTTTGTTCAGTTTATTAATCTTTAATTCAGTAATTTGTTTTTTCTTTGTTTAAAAATGTCGTATAACAGGTGTCAGTGTTTTTGTTTTGTTTAATATTTTTGTTTTGTATATTAAAGATATGCATGAATGCATTCATTTGCCTATTCGTAACATGTATAATACCTCAGTGTTCTCTATTCATTGTAATTATTCAAACTAGTGTACATTAGACAAATACTTGTAATTAAATGAATACACTGTTTGATTGCTATCTAACGCGTGGGTCGTTTACTAAAAAAAAAACATCACGTCTATGTCCTCAAAACACACCGAGTGAACCGAGTACACCAAATGCCAAACAAATGTTGTGTCTGTCTCTTCCCGACCAAGTTTTGGTAAGCCACATAATTGAAAAAAAAAATTGTTGGTTCACTCTTACTGTTTGGGTGCTTCCCTCCCCTAATGTTTCGATAATGACATAAAAAGTGGTAAAATAATTTTAGTTGCACTCTTAAAGTGTAGTAATTGTTAAAAAAAAAGTTCCTGCTGTTAGTAGCAGCGGCTTTGGAGGCCGTGCGCGGGCAGACACAAGAGCTTCACTTCTTGCTTTTCGGTTCAGCAAATGTCAAGTTTGCTTCAGTTGGTGAGACTTGCTGTAATACCATTCATTTGTTTATTTTAGTAACTACTGTTAGTGGTTAGAGTTGTTTTACTGATAATGGGTTAAAAATCATTGCATAAGTTCAAAACTCTCCACAGCAAAATTAAATAAAAGTAAAGACATGAATTCCTTATAAAATCTGTACATGGCGCTTATTCATTATGACACCAATATTTATGTCACATTTGTGTTAACTTTTTTAACCTAAACATTATAGGTATAAGATCCTTTTAACTTGAAGTAACGTAAATTTTTAGTAGAAATTTAGGCGATTCCACTACAGTTAAAAACATATTGGCCAACATGAGAAAATCCTCGAGAATGTCGAATATACATTCAGAGGTGGAGATCTAATTAGAAAAATTGAAAAAAAAATTGATTTGTGATTGAGGCTTTGCTTAAACAAGTTTAATGCTTATGACAATTTGCCAGTGTCTTATATTTTACAACGGGATCACTTCTCGACTAGTGCAGAGAAGGTTTAAAGAGGAAAAAATAGACGTTTTGCACTGGCCAGCCCAAAATCCCAAAGCATACCAAAATATTTTATCCTTTATGGGGATTTTTTTGGTATATACTACACAAAACTGTACTATGTGCACTTAGCATGTTTTTGCACATAGAGTGTTCTACTTGTAACTAAATAGTATAGAGTTATAATTTTATATAATATTACAAGTATGAGCTTTAGAAGCTATAATCTGCAGCTATAATTCATATTTAAGCGATCAAAGCAGTTCCTATAAATGCTTGTAAAAGTTTCTGTTGGACTGACAATTCAAAATTGTTCATAAGACTGTTTGGTACGCACTTTAATTTAATTAATTCGTTGATCTAATATGTCTTCGCAGACACTATCGTCATTGTATGAAACCAACGTTGCTTAAATACAAAATTCTAACCGCAAATAAGCCAAATTTTCTTACTTAATTGTTTTTCTTTATGTTAAAACTTCACCTTCGTTACTCATACTTTTATGAAACAGAAAATTTATTAATAATTATATATTCCTTATGAAAAATTCAATTAAAGAAAATTAAGAAGTTGCAAACGTGTTTTTAAAAACTAAATCAAGTTAGTCAAAAGAGACTATAAGTGTTGAAGTGATAATGCCCTATATTTTTGACTGATGAAATATGACGGTTTTGCACCAAGAGACCATGAAGGCCCATTGGGATAAGCAAAGGTCGTGTAGGGACATGTGTGGAATAAAACCACTTCGATCTGTTGATAAATCGCTGTATGTCGGATAAGAGGACAACAAACACTGTCCGGTTAATACCCCGAGCACCCGGATTTGGTTTCTATTAAGAGAGACTAAGGACTTTGACTAAGTCGGTAGTCCCTTTCAGTCCACTGGTAGAGGATTGAGATCAGAACTGTATCTGGTCAGTTCATCCGCTTTTTGATTCCCTTCCACTCCAACACGTCCCGGAGCCTGAGTTCATGTCATGAATGATGACATAAGTGTGTAAAGCATTTTACAAGTTTGGAACCGATGCCTTACGTAATGTTTGACGTCCTCACAGATGATTATTTTCAATGACTTTGAAGGGATAATTTCTCTCGATATCGAGTTGAGAGTCGTCCACCATAAAGGACTCGAACCATAGAAACCTTCGCGTCGAGTAAACTCTTGTTTTCGACAGAAGGAGTTGACCCATAGAATACATCAAGATTCAATCATTCTTTTTGGATTTTCTATCCTGCTCTCATGTGTACGGTTATACTTCAATAAACCACGAAAACACAATCAATGATGATTGTACTACTTTAGTCTCGCGGAATATAAAAGGGTTCTACGACATAGTTCCAACCAATCAAAGTGCCTTCAATTCATAGCTCTCAATTCTTCCACCAATAAATATGATTACCTCAGATAGGAAAAGTAGAATGTTGGTCTACTTTGGTCGTCGACTCAGTCATATCCTTCATTCATGTATTTAGTGAGTATACTCGGTGAAAAATGACGAAACGAACCTTACGCTGTGCTTCAAAACAAATTTGCAAGTTCTAAGTTTTAACTACATCAAGTCGCCACAGTTTATTCTAAGGCAATTAAGACAAAATAAAATAAATACAGAAATATGTCGTGGACACCCATGGATATCTTAAAATAAATTAAAGAAATCATCTAAAAAGCATCAATCAAACAAACCCCAGTTAAAATACAAAAAACTGACCATTTCTACTTTCAAAGAAGAGAAACTGCGCCGTTTACTAATATTTTAGATTGTAAATAGATTTATATTTTCTGTGCTCAAAATCTGAATCAGTGTGCTGTGCAAAGATCTTTGTGTGCTAAATGTTATTAAAAATTAAAAATAATTTTATATTTGAAAATGAAAAAAAAAACAAACAAACAAAACAAAATTTGAATCGAAATTATTATAGGAGATGGACGCTACTACTACTAGTTCTTTTATGGGACAACGTATGAAAATGGTAAGCGTTCGTTATGAAAAAAAGAAACAAATTAAAAATATCCATCCATTGTATGTCATATTCATTTATAGTATTTTTTAGTTTGTCCTACAGTTTGCTTTCCATTGTAATTATTCTTTTAAATGGTAGCTCATTTCCCTATAACAAAACAGCCCAATTAAAATAAATGTGTTACCTTCATAACATTTCATTAAAAATTAATTACATACTCTTTCAAACGTTCAAATGATTATAATTTCTCATTTTAATTCTTAAGTGTATAGTTTTCGCATGAATTTTCTCAGTGATTCCTTTAAAAGCATTTAAATATTTATTATTGTTCAGTTTAGCACACAGGTTATACTTATTTACTTACTTAGGCACCCTACAGTCCGGGGTGGACCTGAGCCTCAACCAATAATTCTCTTCAATCACGCACTCCAAGTTGGTTGAGGTCCCCTTATACTTGTGCGAGACCTTCCTCTCCGCCTTGTCTCTCCGGATTAGAGTCGAAGACTGGTGTAATAAAGAGGGTCTCTCTATCAACCCCAATAAGGCCGTCATAGTTTCGTTCACGAAGAGAAATAGTTTAAAACTTAACCAAATTTCTATTGATGATACAATCATTGAGTATTCATTGACACGAAGTCAAATAACTTGGAGTGATCTTATATAAAAGACTAAGTTGGAACTCCTTCTTAAACAAAAAAATAAAAAAATTCGTCTAATGCTTTTTAGGCCTGCCGCAGCGTGTATATTAGAACTTGAGCACATGAAATGTGAGTGCTTAACGCTCATTAATAAGATTCGTTGCGTGCTATTTTCACCACAGGAAAGTCTAGTTCGTTTTTTTTTTAATTAGACACACAGTCATGCATTCTTCTGCTTGGGTTACCCGTCTTTTGTCCGACAATGATTCGATCCAACTCCCGATTGCCGGCGAGCGTATGAGCGTATTTAGGAATGAGGGATCATAACTTTCACACTTTTACTACATCCCTACATTTCCGGTTCAATTTCGTAGCACAAAGCGGGTATTTAGATTGTCGGAAATTAATGTCTCCCTAACGGCGAAATAGTATAACCCGTGTTATAATCACAAATAGTGATCTTCTGGGACTTAAATGCATTATCTCTTCAGAATTTATTTAGATTTGCATAGTAAAATACGGCTTATATGATTTTTTTTTTCATTTGGGAACGGAACAATACTTGTTGCTGATAAGCCACGCATCAACCACATTCATTAAGTTCATACCAAAAGTATTATATAAATCAACCTAATTCATCTTCTATTTAATTTTGCTTGTTTTTGCGCACCCGTTATTTAGTTTGAAAGTTTTTAGATAAATTCAATTCAACGGCAGTTTTCAAAATATACCTAGCAACACTTTGATTTGTTTTAAAAAGATACCTACATACATACATATCTATCTACCTAAAAAAACACACAAGAATCGTTTTTGTGTTTTGGAATGTTGTTTTTTTTTATTTTCTTAAATGAATGTATGAAATTCAAACTCGTGATTTCAAATTTACTTTTTACATATCTTGAAAAGAAGAATGCGACAAATGGAAAATTAGCTCATAATACGTTGACTGTGGGATTCAAGTCTGGTGATTTGGCAGGTATCGGCAAGGTAGGTAAAGATGTACCCGAATCAGAAGTAATAAAAGAAATAAAAAATTTACCAGTAAACGGCGATTTAAATACATAGTATTATCGCCACCACTTCCAGTTAATCTGATTTTTCATTGGTCACTTTAGTTTTTGATAAATATTTTGGTTTTACATTTTACAGTCCGCGTTTTTATGAAAGAACTTGAAGGGCGGATATTCTGATGAAAAATATAATATTCACAAAAAACTTTTATCTGTAATAAATATTACATTGCAAAGTTCAAAATGCAAGCTCTATCTTATACTCGCGCCACCTTATGTCGGTATCAGTGCTACCATTGCCGTTTTAATCGATAAGCCTGTTTAGAACATTAGTACTTAGTATCATATGCATTTTTTATTATTTATATTAAACTCATTCATAAAATCATAAAATCTCGTCGTAGTGTGAGGTTTTGATGGACCTCTTCAATTGATGGTTGCAAATGCACATTTTAAAACATTCTACAAGTTTCACAAAACAGTTGACATTTCGCCCATATTATACGTTCCAACTTGATCGCATTAATTAATTAATTGTTAATTTACTTTCATTTTTTGACGGCTGACGCAAACGTCAAACAAAACTGGGATTGTATTCAGTTTCAATGCTTCAACGAAGTTTCGAAATCTTTTTGTGGAAATTTTTGTTTAAAAAGGCTATAAAAAAACTGTTCAATATCAAATAGAAAACCTTCAAAATAATTATAGAATATTGTTGTGTTCAAATGAGTACTTCGTATGGGAGCAGATCAAACGGCCAAGATCGTTTTGACCTTTTAGTCTCTCAATATTTCTTTAGATATGCTTGTGACCAAAGCACTGTTTATGCAACACACCATCCACTTTCGAATCAAAAATTAAACCATTTCGTACCGCGGTGATATACATAGCTAATACTGAGTTTCTGTATATTCTCTGTGAACGCATAATAACTGTCAATGCCAAAACAACATACGATTGAAAAAACTTTAGGGGCGTTACAAGAGAGAAGGGATTGAGTAAAAAAATACTTTCTTATAAAGTACTTACGATTAAACAAAACAAAAATTAATATTTTATAGGAGCAAGGAGTATAAGGCCGCAATAATTTTGTTACGACGTTTCTTAAAACTAATATTTCTTGTGTCCTTCATTCTTATTAAGCTCGAGAAAAAACTTTTTTTAATTTGAGGGGGAATTCAATATTTTAAATTTGACTTCTTAATCCGTTAGTTTTGCAACTACTAAAAAAATCGTTTTATATATAGAAGAAGTTTGCTTCACTAAAATGCTAAAATACACTCGCAACTACCCTTTTTATGTAATGTTAAGCAGTTATCTTGTTCTCAACACCACCAAAACATTGTCAACTTTATGACAAAAGCTTGTCGAAACCGAACTTCCTTGATAACGTTTTTGCAACCCGTATCATTCTCACAATTTTATTCTCTTGCTTCATTGCAAATAGCCAATTTAAATTTAATATTTGTTAACATACAATTCTTAATAAGCTTTATTTATTTTTCTATGCAAGCAAGAGACTAAACAATCCGGTGCTTTAAAAAAAACCAGCCGCTATCGTAGCAGATCCTTGTCAGCTTCATCAACGGATTCGTACAGTTCGGGTGAGTTTATATATTTTCTTATTTATATATATTGTATTCTGTCCTGTTGCTCTTATTCAGTTTATTATTGAGAACTAGCATTTAGCATATCTGGGATGAGATTCTGTTAAGTGAGAAAGGATCAGATGGGCACGGCTTCACTTCCTGTTTTTATTATACGAATAGATTTTTAGTGCACGCAGCTGTGGTCTTATACCATATTCACACGGCACTGAAATCTGCGGTTTCGCGAAAACTCTTGAAATCTCCAGCAATATCTGGAGGTTCCCAAATATTTTTCAGATTTCAACACCTCGTTTTGCTTGTTTCAATGATGAGGTTGTCAAAACAAACGCACCTTTTAACACATTCATCAAGTTTCACAAAGCAGTTGACAACCGGTTGACAGATCCTCCGGTTGTTACAAGTCAACTGCAAGTCACCTAAGAGTCAGCTTACCTATTTCTTGAACGATGCCCACGCGAATTATAGGACCATATAGGCATTGTTAGCTTATAGTGGATTTGCAGTGCACTTGCAATAACTTACTAAAACGTCAAAGAAAATCCAGGCAGTGTTTGGTGTTAACGTTTTAACAAGATTTCAAAATCTTTTTTGTGGAAACCTCAGATTTCAGTGCGGTATGAATAGGGTATAAAGTTCTCGAAGCGCACATATTTTAATGCTCCGTTTTCACCGAGCACTGAACCGAGAAAGATTCTTGAAAGATACTAGGTTTGGATGTAAGAATCAGCTTGTGAAAACAACAATACCAATTTACCAAACCTGGAGTAACTTTGGTTGCTGAAAATTGAGTGCGAGAAAGTAATTTGACTGGTTAAGCTGGTTGAGAGAAAACCGCTGTGTTAATCTCCTTTTTGTTCGGTGGAAACATGTAAAGATTTTTTGTTAACCATTTGCCTTCAATCTTTTGGTGGAAATGCAGCATAATGCCCAAAACACATGTGCAGAATTTTCCTTTAAATATGAGGGATCATATGTAAATTCAGCATGCGTTGCGTTGCAGTACTGCAGGTTGTCTAGATTTCTAAATCCACTGCAACCTACAATAGTACCAGAATACAAAAATAAATATAGCAAAATTTTGTAAGTCAATGTGTTTTGACGTTTATTTGATATATTTTTGTTTCATCACAACAAAAAACATCAGCTGGCACAATGGAGGAGAAATTAATTCAATTTGGAAAATCAGAAAAAGGATATATTTATTAGTATATGAATGGAAAATAGCAACGGGATAATTTTGCGGATTTTTTAATATTTTAAATTATTAATCTTATAAACAAAATTTAAAATCAAAATAAATGCAAATCACAACACTTATTAAAAGAATGACGTTTATCCCCCATTCACACCGCACTTAAGTTCGAGGTTTCCACAAACAGATTTCGAAATCGCGTCAAAGCATTCACACTACCTGGGTTTTGTTTGTCGTTTCAGTCAGCCATCGAAAAATAAACCCGAATAAAGAATTATGGCGTTAAAATTGCAAGTGCACTGTAAGTCCACTATAAGCTAACAACGCCTATGTCTTCTTATAATTCGCGTGATCGTGATCTGTCAACCGCTTGTCAACTGCTTTCTTGTGGAATGTGTTAAAAGGTGCGTTTGCTTCGACAACCTCACCATTGAAATCGGATTCTGAGGAGGTTTCATCGAAACCTCATACAATAACAAGGTTTGGAAATCTCGGAAATGTATGCGAAACCTCCTGATTTCGATGGAGGTTTCAGGAGTTTTTGCGAAATCTCAGATTTCGATGCGGTGTGAAAAGGGTATTAGGTATTTTTACAGACTCCACTGCAATTATGTCAAACAAAAGTTCTGGTCATAAGTCTTGATTGCTGTACTGCAAGCGTCACTGAATCTGCACTGGATGTTTCTTGGCTATAACACATTCTCACGCCTCAGTATACGAGCTAAAGCTGTGCCAAAAAGGACTTGTGATTGCCATCACACAATTCTAAATTTATCGATCCCACTTTCTATCCATCCAAAATGTGCTTTGAATAAATAAGACCGAAATGAAAAAAACAAAGAAATTAAACCAAATAATGATCTAAACTTTGACAGAAACGGAATGGAAGCGATCACAACATATTCCCATTCAATATTTCGTTTCTTTCAATATTTGCATGCATATGTTCCATTTAGAGTTGCAGCTGTTTAATTAGTAGCAAATTATGTAATATTTCATGACAATCGACTGAAATCAGTAGAAAAAAAATATTTTTTTGGACTGGATTGATCGACAATTAAACGACTTACGAACGATTCCGTCTTTTTTTTATATTATTTTTATTTTATATATTAATGAATTTATCAAAAGACGAAATAACCAAAATAGACAGGTTATAAATATATAAGAATTAACACAGTTTTCTAGACAATAAACGCTTTTTTTCTTTAAATCGTCGTGTGGTGTTTGTTGGAAGTATAGTAAAGCAATGGCATTTCTTTTGACACCTCGGCGAATAATTGATAATTTTGTAGATAGGCAGATAAACTATTCATTTATTTTCTTAAGTTATTGTTTCTTATTATGCTTATTTTAGAAAAAAAGTTAAAATACACCAGCCTCAAAGGTTTAAAAAATTTGTTTCTTTGTTATACTGTCAAATTGGCCGAGACCAATCAAACAAGCTATTTGCTGGTCTGCATCTTTATAAATAAATTTAGGAAGTATTTTAATTCGTGAAGAAACAAGGTGAATCTGTAAATCAACAATCATGCCGGGAAAATTAATTAATAGGGAGGAAATACTTTTTTAAATGTGCGATCATTAAACACATAGAAATGAAATGTTTAAAAATTAACAAAGGTATTCAAAAAAATTTTACACTTAACCATTTCGGAGCCCTAGGGAGTATGTGGTCCAAATTTCAGCTTTCTAGCTTGAATTTAAAGGCCTAAAAATTGCGTACGGACGGACGGACGGACATTGCTAAATAGTCTTAGGATTTGGTCCTGATCATAAATATATATACTTTTATGGGTCTACGACGAATATTAAGGGGTGTTACAAACTATGTGTCAAAATTAATATACCCTTAGGATAGGGTATAAAAATGCCTATGAAAACGGACTTCGCTTAGATTTGGCATCACTGTTTCCCTGAAATTCAATTAGAAACAAACTGACAGTTTCCAAGCCTTGGAAAAATCGAGATTGCCAAATTTGATCAGTACAACAATATATATATGTTGTGACAAATTTAAATCAAAGAATCGAATTAGTTTATCACACCATAACATCATTCCTGGTTTATCGGATAACATCGCCTTATTGTATTCAATAGAATAATAATAAATAAAACAAAATATTTCTTCCAGCCTCATACACAGGAAGCAGTTCTGATGAGGATGATGTTCCTCCGCGTGAAAAGGTACAAAAGAACAGCAAAGGTAGCTCCGACTTCTGTGTTCGCAACATTCAAGCCCAACATTCATTCGGACGTCGTGAGATTGAAATTGCAGAACAAGAAATGCCAGGCATTATGGCTCTGCGAAAGCGTGCAAGCGAGGACAAACCATTAAAAAATGCGAAGATTGTCGGTTGTACACATATTAACGCACAAACAGCGGTCCTCATTGAGACGCTTGTGGAATTGGGTGCATCTGTTCGCTGGGCTGCTTGCAACATCTATTCCACTCAAGTAAGTTTGCCTATTTTTTTTTATAATTCAGCTTTTATACATTTATTTTTAAGAATGAAGTTGCAGCGGCTCTTGCTGAAGCTGGATATCCAATTTTTGCCTGGCGTGGTGAAACTGAAGAAGACTTTTGGTGGTGCATCGATAAGTGTGTGAACGCCGAAAATTGGCAACCAAATATGATTCTAGATGATGGCGGTGATGCCACACATTTAATGCTGAAAAAATATCCTGCCATGTTCAAGATGGTCAAGGGTATCGTTGAAGAGAGTGTGACTGGTGTGCATCGTTTGTATCAATTGTCCAAGTCGAGTAAATTGACTGTACCAGCTATGAATGTCAACGACTCTGTGACGAAGACCAAGTTTGATAATTTATATAGTTGCAAGGAATCAATTTTGGATAGGTTTGTATTAAAACATTGATCTCGTAGAAACTAATTTTATAAATTCATTTTCACCAGTTTAAAACGCTCGACTGATGTAATGTTTGGTGGAAAACAAGTTGTAATTTGCGGCTATGGAGAAGTTGGAAAAGGATGTGCACAAGCTTTGAAAGGTCACGGTTGTATTGTGTACATAACTGAAATCGATCCAATTTGTGCTCTGCAAGCTAGGTAAGTGAAGAGATATGAATTGTTCTTTGTTGGGCCATCTGATCAGTATGATTGTAATAAAACGACTTGTTTTATATGAACATCTCGATATTTTGGCATTCTGTTGATAAGTGTGTTTGCTATTATTAAAATGGCATAAGAAAACCAGAGTGTTTTTCTCAGTGAGAATGTGACGGCTGTTTGTGGCCGATTTGAAGTTTAATTAGCTTTGTTCAATGAGAAAAAAGGCAAGGCAGAGCAGAACAAATTTGTGAAAAATGTCAGTTCAAAGGTGGAACAGAAAAATACAGCCATATGTTAGTTTTAAAAAAATTACAACTTTATTTTCAATTGTTGGATAATTATTTGAGTTTACACTTTTCGCATAAATCGTAAATTAATGAAAATTAATCATGTAATTACTACTTTCCAAATTATGGCATGTATTGAGGGAGCATTTGACAACAACCGATTGTCCTTTATCAGAAGATATTAAGCTTTAATTTAATTAATCAACAAACAACTTTTTACTTCGACGACAAAACAATTGATTTGGAATCACAGCTGATGTTGACGTTTTTCGCAAATATGTTCTACCTTCAAAATTAAGTGTGCAGAAATTCTTTTAAATTTAAATTAAATAAGTATATATATATACTTAAGTATATATGCATTTAACAATCAGGAGAAAGTATCCTCCGACAGGAAAAACACACATTATTAGGAGGAACTGCGGAAGACATTACGGATCTTACAGATTCGACTTGACTTTTGAAACACAATCATAACCTATTAATAGCTTTGATTAACCTTCTAAGTTTGTTAAGAGCTTGCGTCAATAACGCATAATTTTTTTAACTCGTTCTCGTAGTCTAAATGTGAGACGCATTAGTGAATGCCGACAATCGAGCGTTTCACCTCGAAAGTATTCTACGATGACGATATATGAATTTGAGTGAAACATTCCCCCCGTCGGATTCCACGATAGGGCTGATAGTCCGCTTTTGTAAGTTGGTAAAAGGTGATGTTTATTCCCAAGGATGTGAATGTAGCTACACTATTAGCTTGGCCTTTGCCCTTTATAGTGAAATTGTTACAGATTTTGTTTATGAAAGCAGGGCGCATAGCATACAGAGTTAATGGATGGCTTTAAGAATGGCTAATGCTTCCGTGGAAAGTATGTTAAAGTAAGCCGGTACCTTTTGGTGCAGGCCTTGGACTACGGCAAATACTGTACCCTCATAACCCATTTGGAGCCATCCAAAGTTGTTATGATTATGAATGGGCTGATTTTCGATATAGATTGAGATATGTTACTCTCTATCTTTTTATAATTTAAAAGGTTAATGTCAGGCTGAATTTTATATGCAAACTTACAGAAAAGCGAATAAATAACCCCATTTTTTCAACATATATACGTTCAAGATTTACATTGGAAAAAAAAAAATTAAAACATATTTTCTCTATTTTCTAGTATGGATGGCTTCCGTGTGGTTAAATTGAACGAAGTCATCCGCAATGTGGATATCGTAGTAACTGCTACAGGAAATAAAAATGTTGTCAATCGAGAGCATATGGATAAAATGAAGAGCGGCTGCATTGTATGCAACATGGGACACTCGAACACAGAAATCGATGTTGTAAGTCGCTTTTATCAGTAAAATTGGATGATTGATTTTAACCCTTTCGTTTGTTTATTTTGTGCCAATTTTACAGAATAGTTTGCGCACACCAGACTTAACATGGGAAAAAGTACGCTCTCAAGTCGACCATATTATTTGGCCCGATGGAAAATGGATTATTCTTTTGGCTGAGGGTCGTTTAGTTAACTTGTCATGTTCGAGCATACCCTCTTTTGTTGTTTCTATAACATCTGCAACTCAAGCCTTAGCATTGATTGAGTTGTTCAATGCTCCACCTGGACGATACAAGTCTGATGTCTATCTTTTGCCCAAAAAAATGGGTAAGTTTAATCTTATTATGGAATTTAACCCAGTTGTATTAAACATAAGATATATTATTTTTTTATAAAGATGAATATGTAGCTAGCTTGCATTTGCCCACATTTGACGCACATTTAACTGAGCTTACTGATGAGCAAGCGAAATATATGGGACTTAATAAGGCTGGGCCATTTAAGCCCAATTACTATAGGTGAGTCGAAGGTATATTATGCAACATTTTAAATCAATTGTGTCTCCTAAATGTCGTGGTTTTATAATTGTCTATTTTATTTTGGAAATGTTTCAATTAAATTGTAAAAGAAACATTTATAAAAAAAATTGTGCATTTTGCATTATCACCAGTCCTTAGGTTTTTAACATTAAGAAATTGAATTAGCGCTGTGTTCAAATTATATAACATGCATAACTATGTGCACATACATAAAATAAAATTTAAACTATCAAATATCCAATACAATAGGGAATTCTCTTGCTTCATGTTGTGTCACAAAGATCTAGAAACCACCAATACTTTTCAGCCTCCTGCTCGTGCTTAGCAGAGATTTATTCCCTCTTCCAGAGCCACTAGCGTTATAGATCTACCAGGAATTACTTTTCAGAGTCTATTACCCCTTTATTCAAGTCCCATTTATTCTATCTGAGGCATTTCCGCACAAGCCTATTCACCGTGGTGGTGAAAGTGGTTGAGCGCTTGATATTTCAAACGCATTTGACAGAGTTTGGCTTCATGATCTTTTGTCGAAAATTCGTGCATTTGGAATCGATAATACCTTTCTTCAATGAATTAGAAATTATCTTTTGGGACTGTTCAATTCAAGTTGTTTTGGGTGGTTTCAAGTCTGCAACTCACCAAATAAACCCTGGTGTCACCCACGGCTCTGTTTTGTTTCCCACACTCTTTCTTATTTTTATCAATGATCTCCTGTCTGTCACTTCGAATCCAATCCATTCCATCGCTGATGACAATACCATCAGCTTCTCATATTATCCAGGTTCACGTCCCTCATCTTCGGGCGTGGAACTGGAACGGCAAAGTATGTTTAGCTCATTAAATTCTTAGAGTAGAAGTAAATTCTTAGAGTAGAATTTAATGCTTTCAAAACACAATGCTCTCTTCTGTCATTGAAGCGAAACCCCAATACTCGCCAATATCCATGAATGGCACATGCATCGCTGAAACCAGAAAGAGTTTTCATCTTCGGTTTGGGCGTTAATGACAAACTTCGTTGGAATGGACATATTTTCGACGTCGCCAAGAACGCTGCAAAATGTCTAGGCTTCCTTAAGCAATAGAAAAAATATTTACTTGACAAAATTGAAAAACGTGCGATAAAACTTATTGGCGATCAATTTATTGCGAAATCGCTTGATCCCCTTAGTTATCGTCGTTATGTCTCCCGCCTGTCGTTGTTTAATCGATACGTCCTTCGTAAGTGCTCGAACGAAATATCCAGTTGCATTTCACCCCTACAGTAATTCAACAGCAATACTCTCCATGCTAGGAATGCACATCAGTTTACTCCTAAGCCTATATTCGGACGTGCGGTGAAATACAAGAATTCATTTCTTAACCGTACATTGCAAATGTGGAAAGCTTTATCAAGTTCTGTTTTTCCTGCACTTTACAGTTTACCGACATTTAAAACCAACCTGCATCGATATCTCACTTTCTCTTATCCTCCACTTCATTTAAAATACCGTTTTTGCGCGTAAATTATATAAAAACAAAAAAAAATGTACTTGATGGTTCAGTCTGCTTGGCTATTTAGACATTATTTCTATATTGCAGTTTTTGTCGAATGCATCTCCTTTCAATGACGCATATTTAAGTCTGCGACGCTACTACATTTCTATGCCACTTTATTGTTATGTTGCTCATTCTTTAGTTTGAACATTCATTGTTCCAATCCATCGTTATTGCTGAAATTTGTTATGCTGATTTTGCCGAGTAATAATCATTTTCTTTCGAATTAATACACTTCTCCCTTCCTCTTGTCCTGTCGACTTTAAAGTAGCCCTGTTTGGTATTATTTTGTACAACATGTAAAAGCAGAGCAAATCTTTCAGAGTAAAATATACTTCCAACGCACTGTCACTTTGTGAATATCTGGATGTTCGGTAAAGTTTGGCCTGGCCTGTTCGTGTAAAGTTTAGGCTTCCAACACTCTGCATCTTCGAGACTAAGATCGATTCCACAACCACTAGCCAGCTTCAATCACTTTTTGTAAAATCTTTTTTTTTTTTGTATACGATAGTCCGGCATGTCTAGAGCTTTAAGTACGAAATCTATCTGTAATTTTAGGCTTTTTAAAAAGAGGGGTGATAGACCCCTCACCAACATGAGAATGTAGTTTGCACTTTTAGATGATAGATAGAATACTCGTTTTAAGTGATTAATTTGAAGTTTCTATACTGTCTCGTACCTTCTGCATCTCAATAATTGTGCGTCATAGAAGACGGTCGATTTCAAAACCGCTTCAAAGACCTTAAACTTGCTGCTATGTACGACATATCTACATGGCTCTATTCTTCAGTCAAGTCATGTTTCGACTTAGATTAACAAGCCTTTTCCTGGTGAAAGGCACCAGAACAGTTTTGGAAGGGTTGATGGATAGTCCTTCAATGTCGCACCATTCTATAACTTGAAGTAAAACACTCTGCATGGCATTTGTAATTCTCATGCCGTGTTTGCCAGGTCATCGACGTATCCAATGGCTATGTAGCCAAATCTGTGTAGATTGATAAAGAAACTGTCGATTACCAGCGACCACAAAAGGGGAGATAGAACTCCTACTTGGGGCAGCCTTTAACTGCCGTAACCGACACCGATACTCCTCCAGAGGAGCAAGTAATAATTCGTCTTTCCAACATGGCTCGAGTCCAGTGATTGCTCGAATCTTCTATACCTCTATTACTGATTGCTCTCGCTATCGAGTCATATCCGGTATTATCGAATTGTCTAGAAATACACAGACTATTTCTTTGGAAGATAGTGTACCTTCAATCTTTTTGACGTGATAGTGAAGAGCACGTTTCGTGGATTTAGCCTCTTGTACTCAAACTGACATTAGTGCAGACGTGTAGATATGTCTAATCCTCTTATATGGACATCAATGAGTCGTTCCATGGTTTTGAGAACATCTAATGTTAGACTTATAGGTCTGTGAGATTTAGGTAGTTCACTAAGTCTATTAACTTGCTTGGGGATAACTATTACATATACCTGACTCCAAGTCGGCGGATCAGATCAATTACCTTTTGTATGACAGCAGAGAAAAGAACATCCCCCCTGGGGGCATTAAACGGTTTAAATGACCCAATTACACACTTAACCTTATCGGGGTTAAAAATTTCACCTGATGAACTATTTATTCTGTTAGCGTTAAAACTCGAGGCACAGGGTATCGTAGCTGGGAAATGAACCTGATTTTTTTTAGCAGTCCCACAGTTTAAGTGATCTTTACCAATCGCTTTGTGAATTTGGGCCGCTACTGGCATGTCAGCTATGTTTTCGCAGCATTTCTTCCATAAACCGAGTTTATGAAATAAATGGACTAGCAAGTGTGAGGTCAAGATCCTCTTCACGAACAGCATTGATGAAGGTAGATTTAGAGCCTCTATTAAATCACCTATATTGCTAATTATTAGTTATTCAAAAAGTGACTCACCTCTTCTGCTGATGTTACTACTTCCCAATTTTGTTTGATGCGCGTTTGCAACGCAACTAATGATGTAGTGCAGGTTGCTTTCCAGGCAGTGATGGATTAAACCTTGCACTTTTTTACGAGGGACTTTGTTGTTGTCTCCAGGAAAATAAGCCGACACGGTGACGGCTTTGGCTACCCCAAGAGCGCTGTCGCGGCCTTCGCCTTTACGCGTTTCCTTCCTAAAACGTATTCTTTCAAAAAAAATGAGTTTAACAAATCCGCCTTACCAGGATTTCTCTGGTATTACGCTGCAGTTGTCTACCAAGGTGGACGTGTCAGAGTTGGGAGCAGTTGAGTCTACTTCTTCAGTACGGACCCGGAAAAAGGGTTTTAATGGGGCCCATATGGCATCAGTTTTCGTTACCTTGTAGCTTTGTTTGCTCACCAGCAGACCTAGATACATCAACCAAAGTTTGCTCAACAGCACTGGTGGCAATGGACATCGAGAGCTCAGTACCTTCACGACTGATATTTTCAACTGGTTACTCAACAGCATTGCCAGAGGTTGATGCGATTGCAGAGGCATCTGTCTCTAATTTATTACTAATTTGCTAAATGTTGGATCCCACGAGTATCCGGGAAAGTGAGTCACACATACCAGAGCCCGGTACGGTACGGGAAGGCTGGACTTAAACCGAAGGTCGCCTGGTATACGGAGTCATTAGGATTGTTCAAATTTACCTCGAAACTCCTGTAGGGATTCCGGTGAGTTCGCCATCAGAACTCACCCGCGTACTCCACGCCTCCAGGCAAAAAATCCACAATGTCAACAACATACTATAATGGCAATGGACTTGTTTCCTACTCCTTAGCATGCTTGAATCCAATCCGATAAACCTTCACGATTCCATACCGCTGCTCTGGTATCTACATAATATAACCATACTTTAAGGAAATGTCCACTTCGTAAAGCTTATAAAATAACGCCATTCGATCCACTGAGTCGAATGCTGCTAGTAAAGATTTTGCAATGCTCCATTAGTTTTCTTTCATACACTACGGCTTTTGCTTTGCTCCACTTTAACTTGGGAAGGATATTTATGAGCTTCGTACACAAACTAACAGTTACAACAATTGGCAGAATTATTTTAGTTTAGTCACACAGAGCAGGACTTACGACGACTGTAATTTTTTATTATAAAACTTTATTAATAACAAAAGTTCACAATTTGCTTTTGTTTTTTAGTCTGCACAAAGCAAGATCACCTTTCAGGTTCTCCTATGTCGATACCCTTATATCTCGCCTTCCTTCTTCTTGATCAGTGCAGCGTGTTCTAGGTCAAAATAATGTCGATTAAAGGAGTTTTATCTTAACTAAAGGCAAATACAATAACAATCAAGTCGTTGTAATCAGTTTCCGTAAACTCTTTAGTAGCCCTGACTGCCAATCGTCTTATAGAAGATGTCAAAAGAGTTTACTATTCACTTTGTTAGGTGCCGGGGCTCAGAGACATTCCTGGGAATTGCAAGACTGATAAAGTCGCTAAACTAGGAACCGCCATGCGTCTCTCAACTGAAAAGGGAGAGTAATTTATACCCTGCCCATCGTTACTTGTAAACTGTCGCTCAAGCTAGCAGCAAAAAAACACCATAGGCAAACATGCAACAAGACTTGGCCCTCAAACGACTTTTGCAGAAGCTGCATGGACGAAAAGGAGAAAGAAAAGATCATACATGCCCTGTTCTCTCCAAACAAAAATAGTTTCATCTCGGAGCCTCTTCCACCAAAATATTTACAAGTAATCTTTCAAATATTGACAGTCTCTGAAGGAGCTTTATCCTAAATCCCTGTGGTATCACAACGGACCAATGCTGGTTCCAGTGTGTCCTGTTATGCCGACAACCACCTCAACCTAACCTGACCTATGTCTTATTCAGACCTTGCAAAGTTGCTGGTTGCTTGACTATCACAAGTTCAACGTCTATTCGGGCACATTTCGTTGAAATGGTAGGAGTCCCTATCGATTTTCGGAGATTTAACAGTACTAAAGGCTAACAAATAGAATAATAAAAAAATTACGAATTCGTAAAGAAAATATCTAAGTTGTCAGGTCTACTGACAGTGTGATTGGTGACATTGGATAATGTAGCAATTTCTTATCTTATTTTTTACTACATTGAAAAAAAAATAAAAAAAAGCATGTAGTCAGAGCACGATACTTAAAATGTTTTAATACATAAATATAATATTTACTGTCTATCCTTTTCTATTATTATTAATTCATGTATGTTAATCGCATTTTTAGTTTTTCTTGTTTTATAGATGCAAGTAACCTATTTCCCTATTTTTCTTATACTTTTTTTCCACAGATATTAAAGATTGTTTTCCTTTGCCCAAGAAATACTTTTGTTGGTAATAGTGAAAACCATCCATCTGATATAAACGTAAATGAAAGATCACTGGTTAAGAACTAAATTCAATAAAATACATACATACATACATACATAAAAAATTATTAAATATATATGTGTCCCTTTATATCACTGAAACGCATGTTATTATTGAAAACGTATACAATAGTATATATATAAATGTTTAAAACTTAAATTTATTTTAATGGTACTTAAAAAATTTTAAAACATGTTTTTTTCTTTTAATTTTTAATTTTTTGTATTTGTTTTGATTTTAATTGTTTTTATAAATATATACATGTATATTTATGTACTTAGATATGATGTATTGTCAAATAGTGCGTACTACGAAAATATGAATAATGAAAAATTATTTCATGTGAATTGGCGTAAATGTATTTTGCTATAGGTTATTGTTTCTGTACATTATGCTTAGTCGCGCTTACACAATATTGCTTCCATAACTTTGAAAGCCCAGAGCTAGCTTAAGCTGATGTAAATTTTGTACACTCTCGACAAATACGAATTCATTCTAATTTGTTTAATTTACGAAAACAGTATTAACAATTTTTCGCATTTTATTTGTTGGCCTTACTAAAAACCAAATAATAATAAAAAAAAATAATGTCGTTTTTACAAGCAAAAAAAAACAAACACAAAAAAAGAAACTAAATAACCATTAAAAAATATAGTATAGTTATCTCCCATATATAGAAAATAAAAATTACAATGAAAATAAATAAAAAAAAAAGTAAAAACTGACAAAAAAAGTGTGCTTTCATTGGCGATTCCTAAATTCAATTATAAATGTAATTTCAACACAAAACAAATAAAAAACTGATTTGTACTTTTTTATATGTATATGTGGAGTTTATATATTTTACGCGTATCTTCCCGTCAACACACATGATATACATTAAGAAAATTAAAATAACAATGAAATGGTTACATACAACAGTAAATGCACATACTAATAAACAATAAATAAAAAAACAAAACGAATAGGTATATGTATTAAAAATAAATTTATATATAAAGAGCCAACAAGTATTGGATTGTAAATATTAAAAAAAAAGATGAAACATATTTTGAAATAAAAATGAATATACATACTTATAAAAAATTTAATACAAATGTGTTTTTATTTCGAAAATGACCACAACTCGTCTTATTTCATCTCGCATATATGTAGAATCGTATTTTGTGAATAAACGCAGGATGTAATGCAAATAATGAGTTCAATGATGTATTAGTCAGCGTTTGAATCACACAAATGCGAAAACCGATTTACCACGATGGCTCAAAATGCCGGAAAACTTAGAGAACTAGAATTCATATTTAATTTGGAAACAAAAAACAAAATCAGAATGGCCCTCTGCAATACTCTTTCCGCCCCTTCGTATAAAGTAAGTATTGCTTTTGGCGGTGCTCCACTATGAGCCCAACTCATTTAACCAACTTTGTCCAATTCGTTGCTAGCGTTGAGCAACGCAATTCGGTTTAAATTCCAGCGTGTTTCGTTTTCAATGCATGACGAACCCCGTACACATAGTTACACAACTCAAACAATTTTTATATAACCTCGTATAATTTGGCGAGTTGCGCACCGAGTCGATGCACTCACGTAACATCATCGCTAGTTGATGGGAATATAACTCTTTCCGCAGGCGGAATGTCCAAGGATATTATGGGATCCCGCATTTAAATAATGACCTCCGTAGAAAAGAAAAGAAATGTGTCATTTTGGGTCAGCAATTTTTATTAACTAGTAGGAAGCCATTGATGAACTCAGATTTCCTTCTTCCAGTTATTTACCCCAAGCTCTGTCACATCCGTGATGTCTCGGGCCTTGAAACGGCCTTCGATTTTAGGGCTTAGGATTCGAAGATTGAAGCACTATCATCCTTCGCTGTTGGTGTCGTTGTGGCTAGTGGACAGATGTTTGCTGGTTTGTCCTCCTTTATTACCAGATCAAATGATCCAATGGCGCAATGAGAGCGATATCATCGGCATACCCCAGTCGCTGTACGAATCTATTATTCTTAATTTTTCATAAGCAGACAATGCTGCAACAGTTACAATGACTGCAAATATGCTCACATGAAATGGTTTAGTTAACCAGTCCACAAGCATTTCATCGGTAGTGCAATAGCTGCATTTTATCAGCGTCCTCAATATCCATTGGTTGATTGGCTGGTTCGTCGAAATCTAATAACAGCAGCTTCAAACTCCTTTGCAATGAACTCTGCTTCAGTTGAGGACAAAGCTACACAGTTGTTACTTGCAACTAAATAATACAAGAGGCCCGAACACCTTAACACGCTTGACTTTCGGTTGTTTCTGTTTTCACCCCCGCTGGCAACGAAGTACTCGGCCAGTATTGTTCGAAATCTTTCATCTTTGTGCAGTTTTATATCGTTTTAGATAATATTCCTGAAGACTTCCGAACTATTCTAAAAAAGTTAGTTTGGTTCTTAAAGACAGTTCCTCTCCTAGATTAAGTTAAAGTTAAAGTGGCTGTTGGCATAAGAACCAACACACTTAGACCAGTATTGCTCCGTTTTGATACCACAGGGATGTGGAATAAAACTCCCCCTTACTCGTTGAACCAATTGGAGTTTCTGACGAAGTGAAGTAGACCTTTGATGTCAATGTTTGTGAGATAACATCTGTCTTCAAGATGAGGGATCGTTTGCTCGTCCTCTTCGTCCATACAACTTCTGCAAAAGTCGTTGGAGAATGCACCAAGTCTTGTTGCATGTCTACCTATAAGACAGTGTCTATGTTTAGTGATGACTCGTAGTGCTAGTAGTGCTAATATTCCGAGATCACTTTTTTATCACATTTTACAGTGTTTTTAGATCCAGCTTAGCCCAGGTCCATTTTGTCGCTAGACATGTGATACCACTTGTCCACACAAAGTTTGTTTCCTCTGTAGCAGCCAGACTTGGCGATAATTTACAAATAGCGAATGGTATACCTATCTCTCCTTTACAAGGTGAAAGAAGTAACGTGGTTCCTAGTTTAACGAGTTCATCGGCCTTACAGTTCCCAGGAATGTCCCTGTACCCCGCCACCCAGCCAAATTGAATGTTGAACTGCTCCGACATCTCCTGAAGAGACAATCTGCAGTCTAGGGCTACTATAGAGTTTACAGAGACTGACTCCAAGGACTTTATTGCCTGCTTGACTGTCCAAGAAAATGCTGATATCATTCGAGGATATCACGTTCCTCTTTAGCCAAGATAAGACTTCTTTAATCAGTATTATTTTCGCCTGGAATACGCTACAATGATTAGGAAGACTGAAGATTTAGTCCGTCAGACCCCACCCCATCATTGGTTTTTAACCCCTCGGCATAAACTGGATCGCTGTGTCCTCTAAGAATGCATCCACTTTCCAGACTGATTTCCTCTCCTAGAAAGAAGAGGAATTTCCTTCTGGATTTAAATTCAGAATCAAAACCAGAAGAACGTACACATTCAAATGCCACAAACGTCATAACTGATAAATTTCATTTTTGTTGCCGATGCATTTGATTATTCTTCAATTCGCTGCTTCGTTATCAGGCTGGCAGTGAGGCAGTTGGAAATACATGCAGAAATACAACATGTATACTTAAAATTCCAAAAAATATGCAAGTTCTATAGCATTAAAAATTACTTATTTATTTATTTATAAAATACTTTTAACATACATATATATTCATAGAAAAAATAAAACATCTTGTTTTCAAGCCATCGTTGGCGGAAGATATTGCCCGCCTCCAGTACCTTCCTGCTTGGATTGATCCATTGTCTGCGTCGGCGTTTCCGACCTAGATTCCCTCTTTAGAGAACATTTTTTTTATGTTGGTCTTTATCATAATCATTATTTAACTTCTTACCTGGTCTTTGTATTTTATAAAGAAAACTTCTGGCTTATTAGGTGGAGCGCTTGTGGCTATTGGTGCATCTTCGTCAACTTGTTCATCCGGCTTTTTAACTAAAACATACACAATAGTCTTTTCTTCATTTTTGGCAGCTAGCGATTGTTGTTGCTGGCGAGAAGGCGTCGAAAATCTGGAAGTATCGATGAATATGATTGTATAATGTTTTTGACGAGCTCCAGGGCTCGTTGGTCGCCGCTGTTGCTCTGGCTCGGGCTCTGGTGGCGCTGCATGGAAATAAACGTGCTTTTGAATTTGAGTTATTGGTTCTTGTTGTAGACCAGGACCAGGACCAGGAACAGTATCAACTGACGGGTAGCCTTCATTAGCTGGAATTTTAATCGCTTTCATTTTTCCAGGTGAGGGATAACCAGAGAATTCGTCTCTACCTGAGGTTAAGACTTGCATTTGTTCTCTGCGCGCGGGGTAGCCACCGAATTGAGTGTCAGCTAAAGGTTTATTCTGCTCCGGTTCTCGACGCATTGGATATCCATCAGTTGGAGCCTTCTTTGGTTTCTTTTCAGGATAACCACCACCACCACCGCCACATGATACCGGACCCTTCGAAGAATCGCTATTACATTCAGATGACAATTGAGAAGATCCGCCGTCTGATGGGCTATAATTATACCCAGACGATGACTGAGGATACGAATGCAGAGCTGCTATCCATGATGCTATCTATACAAACAGTTGAATTAAGTTTAATTCTGCGTTTTGCTTGAGTAACACACGTACCAAGAGAAATTTCATGATGTTAACTCCACCGAATGACTACAATCAATTAAGTGAAGAATTAATCAAAGATGTTAACTTAAATATACACTTTGTGCATAAGCAATTGTCATTCATTCCCCACCATTCTACAGACTTTTTGTTAACACTGATTTCTTTCAGTGATTCACGTGTAGTGACAGTGCAGATTTTCATCCGCGCATAAAGAAAGTGTAAGAGTTATATTTGTTTGCAGATTTTTTCAATGTAAGCAAATAAAAGGTACAGCAGTTCTATGAAAATTGAATTTATAGATCACAGTCTATTTTGTACCTTTTCCGAATATCGCACATTATATTGTGCAAAAATATAATTCATATACACAACGCGGGGTACACCACTTGGGCCTCTTCAGCTTGTTGTCTCCAATTTTATATACCAAGTCGGCGTATGTCTCCCTCAACTTGGTCACACCACCGGAGATATGGTCTTCCACGGTTTCTAGTTCCCTCTGGCTCTACGGTAGGGGCAGGAACGTTGATGTTCATTCGCTCCAGTTGCCCTTGCCATCGCCGCATATTTCTGATGTTATTTTGCTAATTGACATAAGTCATGCGTAGTACTTTAGACACCAGCAAGGAAGGTTTCATACGCCTGGAACGATGAGAGTTTCGTGCAGCGTTCCTTGGTATTTCTTGATTGTGATATATTTCTTAATTGCTTACTAAGCCCAAAGAAACAACGAGTAACAAGAGTTATTCTACATGTGATATCCGGGTTGATGTCATTTGCAGAGCTCACAGAGAACTGCCATTTAAATATCAATCGAACACTTTTAGAAGAGTTATGAATACTTCTGGATTACCAATCGAAAACGACATTAAAACATAGTGCCAGTTGTGTAGGTGCTACTCTCCCAAGAACAATTTTAAAGCAGCTTGATGAAAGCCTTTCGCTTAGTCAAAGTCCCTTTTGATTTCAAATAGGCATATCAGCTTAGCACGAATACCAAAACTCAAAACTTATCCGTTCACTTGTGGTATCACAAAAAACGGCGGATGAACTACTCACTCTACAAAATCACTTTATCGATTGCATTGTAGTTTCAATTGGTCTTTAATAATGTTAACAAAAAAAATGCATATACCTAGTTGGTTTTATTTTGTCGAATTGGATGAAGAAAAATAGTACCAATGAATAACAGAATTTATACGACTATTTATCGGGAAACGATCCCAAATGCCGATCTTGGAATATCCCTAAATTAAAAAAAACATATTGCTGTACATATTTATATACGTAGTGGTAACTTCATTATGTTTACATTGAAAATACATTCACAAATACATTACAAAATTACAGCCAAATATGTCACTAATATCTCATTCGTTAACTTTTGGTAAGATTACCTAAAAAAAAATGTTTTTTTTTAATACCTTTTGCTAGATTCAATTTTAGCTAAATCTTTATTGCTTCTTATGATTTTAACACCAATAAATTGAAAACACTTTGAATCCGCACCAATTTAGTGGCGGATTGAAAACATAAAACATTTGTATGGACTGCAGATGATCTGCGTTTTCAAGTTTTTGCAATACCAACAAAATTGTCTGCAAACTGCTCTGAAATATAAGCAAACTTCTAGAAATATGGATTTTAAACAAAAGCTACTCGGTCTGCACCGAACTAGAAATAGCGCAAAATAACCAACTTGGATTAAAATCCAATCACTCGAAATTTCAACCAGTGCTGAAGCTACGCGCTGATCGAACAGAAACTCAGCTACGTAGTAGTAGTAGGAAATCACTACGGCACTTTTCGCAACAACACTAGCGAAAAGTTAAAAGCTTACTCTTACCCTGCCTGACAACGTAATATAATATCGCCAAAACACCATGCCAAATATTTATTTACTTTTCAGCACGTTTCAAGTTCAACCGTCACATAACCCTTACTCTGCAAAAGGGAAATTATGCCTTATCATTACTCCTGCCACTTATGCGAATAAGAGGTAAATTTGAAACAAGAACCCAACTTCTTCTCTACAAGCAGTTGATACATCAAATTTTAACCTACTACTCTCCTATCTGGTACACTATCAGTCCCACTTATATGAAAAAGATTCAAATTTTCGACCGAAAAGTACTTCGTCACTGTATATACTTCGATCTACCGAAACCCTCACACCAACCACTATCATATACTCACGATTAAAAGTCCTATATAAAGACGCCAATCTTATCCCTATTGACTAATATATGTTCTGACTTTCCACGAAAATGAAGCGCAATATCCTACCCCATCCCAACCCTTTCATTCATATCATTTCAGAGACTCCATCAGTATTACTATCCCCACGAACTTGTATATAGGTAAAAAAGTTTTCAATACCTCTTGGTGTTATATTAAACAACAGGGTAAAATTAAAAAAAAAACTGTTGATTATGTATGTAAAAAAGTGTCTAAGAAGATCAGTGTTTGAAGAAAAAGTGCAATAAATATATGTATATAACGTAGTTATTAAGCCCCATTTCGAATACTATCCCATTGTGTTATTATTTTGTGAATTTAATTATATTGTACACTAAAGATAATATAGCTTAACACTTACTTAGCGGGCTCCCGACCGGTGATGAGTCCCTGTTTGAGATACGGCTGATTCCATCCTCTTTGCGATCTCGGACCCGCTGCTTCCAGTTGACCAGACTAAGGTCTCTGGCATCCGCGATGGCTTGGGCTTTAAAACAGAGGTTCGGTCTTCCTTGCTGTCTCCAACATGGGGGCTGGGGATTCGAAGATCCTGTTGGCCGGAGCATTGTTAGCCATTTTCAGGATGTGGCCGAGCCAGTGTAGTCGACGGTTTTTAGCTTTTCGGACTACATCCACATCTTCAAACACCTCATAGAGTTCGTGGTTATATCTTCACCTCCATTCGCCCACCTCGCACACAGGTCCAAATATCCGTCAAAGAATTTTTCTTTCGAAGGAGCCCAGTATTAGCTCTCCTAAAATTATTTTTTATTGGCTTTTAAGCTAAATCACAAAAAACAAACGACATCCGACGGTTTGTTTGATAGGGAGAAAGTAAAACTCAGTGCCTCCCTCCGCAGTCAATCTGCCGGAGTTAATGATTAGGGTGACTGACATAATGTGGTGCGTATGTTGGTCGGATTTAAATTTTGGTATTTAAGCATTTTTTACCTTATGACTAAATTTTACATTGCTGTCAGACAAACAAAACTTGTGCTTCCATACATTCCAGACTCAAAGCACACACACAAAATTTTGCTACTTTAGATTCGCATGAAAAGCCGCACAACGTTTATCAAAAAGTTCAACACCTTTCAACAGTTTGGCTTCCATCTATTGCATATTTTTGGAATGCTTCATTTCATTGTTTCCAACTCGAACGAAGTTGTTTACCTTGGTTTGATCACCATCTCCCACTTGCGCATATCCGTATTTCGAGTGTATCCAATGTGGCTTCAAAACTTCTTGATAATGTTCAGGCGTTCACCACTACAACGTCTAGCATTCAAATATATAAAAGTAGGACAATACTACTTCTTTACGCGAGTGGAAATTACCATAAAAATAAGAAATGTTCATCACCGTTATAATCGTTACCAAGCTTAGCACGACATTTTTGCCATTGCATTTTCTTCCAAAATAAGGAATCATACCTTCGTCAGCGGGCAATTGCATGTCGATTGTACATACTTATTTCACAAACATTTTATTTACTTACCAAATATTTTTTTTCTTTGCATTGGAACGTAGCCCGAACAAAGAAGTCCATTTGCCTTCTAACGATCATCCAAACAAAAACTAAGTAAATAAAACTCGCTCGTTTGGTTACTCAGCTACATTTTGTAAGCTTAGATAGACTTATTTGTCTGGCAGGCGAGTTTAAACGATTCTTATACACAAAGTTTAGAGATAAGTCTGACTTTAATATTTACGCACTCCTAAGAGATATTTTTTTAGGCAGCCCTAGACTGCCGGTCGTCTTTAAAGGAGATGGCGGAGCAGTTCAATATTAACCTCTTCTGAGTATCGGGACAAATTGACTTACCAGGAAACTGCAAGGCTGACGAACTTTCCAAACTTGGAACTACTCTCTCAATCTTTCCTAAAAAAGGCTATTTTGGCATAAGGCAGTTTCCACATCCAAGCTCATGTTAAAAGTTAAAACTGGAAATGGGTGGCACTACTATTCTGAAAACGCACATTAGTGCTACATTTGGTACCAAACTACACTGTCTGATAGGCAGGCCTGCAACTAGGCTTGGCGCTAACTTAATAACTTTAGTAAGAGCAGCTTCATGCACATGTCCCGGTCTCGTATCAGAAATGAAATTTTCATCTAGGATCTTTGTTCTACAATGATCTAAATTGAACGCAAATGTCTCTCACATGAAGTCAGTTCAGAATTGAATTGAGTAATTCCACATTTACGTGGTATCAAAATGGACCCTACGTAGGTATAAGTGTCGTTCCTTTTATCAAACTACCGCGTCAACCTATCTTAGAAACCTTTTAAGAGTACATAATTACTTATTTTCGAGGCGTGGCACTCATATTCTTTAATGGTGTCTTCTATACTTCTTCTTAACTAAATTTAGAACCAACATAAATGTGTACTTAGATGCTGAACAAAACAACGACCAGCACATCCGACCTATAATACTGCTCGCATAATACGTACAATTAAACTTCAAATGCATTTCAATTAAGACTTCTTTTTCTAGCATAGTATCCATAATGACTACGTATTTAACATTAAATTGCTCTTCTCCGATCATTAGACGCGCAGTAGAATGACAAACAATTATTCAGCTTTTTCCATCCATTTAGACGTGAAAGTTTTACCTATAAAATAAATAAAAACAATTGCGTAATATTTTTCTTTCCATTTCATTTCACATACATAACATAAAAAAAAATTCATTTCTGGTCTTGTGACTCTCATGCGTTAACGCTAAATAAAATAACATAAAAAAAGTGTACTTTATAAGTCTCTTGATTAGTTAAGGAGGATTTTTTTAACGTCCACATTCGGATAGACCGCCTGAAGGACGACGTGTGTGTTAAGTTCCGTATTGACAGGATTTTCCATCAAAATTGTATACTTCTTGTTGTCGTAATTAGTGTTGAAGAATTTTGAGAACGGCTTATTGCTGACCTCTATGAGTTCAGAACTTGAACTAAATCCCCCAGCTCGGGACACAACTAAAGTACTGCCGCTGGGTAATCCGTACAAGGTGCTCAAAAGACTTCCGTTGTAGAAGAGGAGAAACCGAATGCCATACAAACCAAATATGGCCTCAATTTCCGCTTGCAATTCCTGGTAGGTTATATTTTTGCCATTTGGCTTCTGGGTGAGGATGGTTGCTTTGCGACTTTCATTGTAACGTGGCGTTAATGTCTCGGCCAAGAAAATGTTAAGCCAGGGGACTACGGGCAGTTTAATAGGTTCCGTGGAGCAAATGTCAATCCTCAGGTTAACCCCCTTTAGTTCAAACGTTTCGGATATAATGTGCGGCTTGTCACCGGCGTCCTCAGCTGTGTATGGCAGGAATCTGGACTTGACGATTCCTTGAATAGTTTCTCCGAATTTTACAGCTATTTTTGCAATCTGATGATCAGGTTGGTTGAAGTTGTAGAAAATCAGAACTGGATCAGTCGGAATTAGTTGTGCCTTCTTTTTTAGCTTCTGAATGCGATTGATGATTTCTCGGGATAAACCTTCTTCCATCAATTCCTCGTTCGGGTTCATATCCATCAAAACTAGGACGTCGTTATCACTGTGCGCCTCGAAGTTAGTTCCAGCTTGCGACGCAATGCAGAAAATGATGCGCACTTCGGACAGCTCAATGTCATGATTCATTATGTTGAAACGGCCAGCAGCCAGTCCCGTTTGAATTTCCTTATCGGTGAGTTTTTTAATGGCAGCCAGGACGGCCTTAAAGTCACCTTTTAATCGCTGACCCAACGACTTGTGATCCGGCTCCGCACGAAGTGTAATGCCATATTTCTCCTTGTCTGAACTTAGCGTTAGCCGACGAACGTTCAACTCAGTCTTAATGTAGTCCTGCAGACTATCGATGTCTTTTAAATATTCGTCGTTTTTGTGAATAACAACGATGTCGGCGACAGGATACTTGACTGGCAAGGTGCGTCTATCGCGCATAACTCGTCCTAACTCGATGACAGTTTGCATTCGGGTAACCGCCACTTCAATGTCGTTTTGAAGACGCTCCGGATTAACTTTCGGAATCATTTGGAAGTGCACAGAACCGTCGGATTTTTTCGATTGCAATAGGTTCAGACGCTGGAATATGTACTCGGAGAGGAAGGGCGTGAATGGCGCCATCATTATTACCATGGAGAAGAGCACTTCGTAAAGAGTATCCAAAGATTGAATACATAGATCGGAACCCTGCTCTCCCTTGATGCGACGACGATTTAAGCGAACATACCAATTGGTTAGCTGATCAATGAACTTTGTGAGACGCGGAACAACGGTATACAAGCGATAGGCTTTCATTTCTTTGGTAAAGAACTCGACAAGCGATTCTTTGAAGGACAAAATCCAAACGTCCAAAACGTCTTTATCTTGAGGATCATCGGACAATCGCTGTGGATCGAATACATATGTAGTATGATCCTCCTTCTCCAAGCGAGCGACGTTTTGTAGAAAGAACCTGTACGCGTTGTACCATGGCAAAAACACGTCCTTGATGACATCACGCACGCCTTCTTCTTTAAAGCGAAGATTCTCCGCTCGGACTACAGGAGAATTAATTAAATACAATCGAAGTGCATCAGCCCCGTACTTGCGAACAACTTCCATAGGATCGGGATAGTTCTTCTTGCGCTTGGACATCTTTTGCCCGTCGGCGGCCAACACCAAGCCATTTGCAATCAGATTCTTAAACGGTGGCTTGTTGAAAAGCGCCGTCGAAATGACAAGTAATGTGTAGAACCAGCCACGAGTCTGATCAATACCCTCAGCAATAAAGTCGGCTGGAAAATTCTGCATAAAATCTTTTTCGTTCTCGAAGGGAAAATGCTGCTGAGCGAATGGCATGGAGCCTGATTCAAACCAGCAATCGAATACGGGCTTTATGCGACGTAGTGGAGGATTTCCCGGAACTGCCGATGGAATTTCGATGTCATCTATACTCTCCCTATGCAAATCGGTAATCTTCTGGCCCGACAGCTCCTCCAATTGCTTTATGCTGCCAATGCAGATGACTTCTTCCCCATTTGGTGACGTCCAAATAGGGATGGGGGTCCCCCAGTATCGGTTGCGACTCACCTGCAAGAAAAGGTAAACATTTAACTCTTCGAAATTATACGGGAATTATTCAATTCGACTTACAGCCCAATCACGAGCATCCTTCAGCCAATTACCGAAGCGCTTCTCCTTCACAAAGTCAGGAACCCAATATGTTTGTGAACTGCAAGACAACAGATTAGTCATCATGTGTTCCACACGAATAAACCAAGATGGAACCGCCTTATAAATCAGAGGTGTATCCGACCGCCAACAGAACGGGTAACTATGCTTAACCTGCCCAGCTGCCACCAGATGCCCCGTCTCCCTGAGCCTGGCAATGATCTGCTTATCAGCGTCCTTGACGTATTGACCAGAAAAGTCCGTCACGACGTTCGTAAAGCAACCAGTATCGTCCAAGGGACAAATCACAGAACTAGTTTTAGTAATTAAACCAGCGACCAAGCAAACACGATAATCGTCTTCTCCAAAATAGGGTGCATTGTGAACTATTCCAGTACCAGAGTCTTCTGTTACATAGTCGTCGTTCAGCACCCTGAAGGCATTGACCTGTGCACCGATTTCTGCGAAATACGGAAAGAGGGGTTTGTAGTTTTGTCCCAGAAACTTATCACCTTTGAATTTCTCCACGATTTTGTACTCTTCTGCGGTTTTGTATACCGCATTAAGTCTCGACTCGGCCAAGATGTAAAGACGTCCGGTTTTATTGTCTTCGACCTTCACATAATCCATGCTGGCATTCATGCATATGGCGTAGTTTGATGGCAGCGTCCACGGTGTCGTTGTCCAAATGAGAAAATATGTGTTTGCATGACCGACAGCCTCCAGTGCAACCGTGACGCATGGATCTACTACATCTTTGTAGTTTTGACCCGATTCAAAGTTGGACAGCGGAGTCGTACAAGCAGTAGAGTAAGGCATTACCTTAACCCCTTGATATACCAAACCCTTTTGATAAATTTCATTGAATACCCACCAAATTGTTTCCATGTACCATGGGTATAGTGTTTTATAGTCATTTTTGAAGTCAATCCATCGTCCCATACGCGATACAACCTCTTCCCAGTTCGAAGCGTAGCGCATTACAATTTTGCGACACTCGCCGTTGTACGCAGCAATTCCAATCTTTTCCACATCTTCTGGACCTCGGATGCCCAAGTCTTTGTCGATCTCGAATTCAACTGGCAGTCCATGACAATCCCATCCAAATCTTCGATCTACATGGTAGCCCTGTTGGTATGCATATCGCGTCACAACGTCTTTGATAGTTCCGGCCAGAATGTGTCCGTAGTGGGGTAGGCCTGTGGCAAATGGCGGGCCATCATAAAAGGTGTATCTTAAACACAAATAAGCCAAATCACACATCACATCAAATAGAAATTGAAATAAAATTTAAAGATACCTTGGTTTCCCTGCCGAGAGTTTCATACATGTTTCGAAGATTTTATTTTCACACCAATACTGCAAGACACGTTCCTCCTCCAAGGGGAAATCTATTGATTCTGGTACCCGATAAATGTCTTGTTTTGTAAGGTTTTGCATTTTGTTTTAAATTTATTTCTTTATTATAATTAATAAATGAAATGCATGAAACTATTATCACCAAGATGATGAAACTTTTATTTCTTCTAGAAAAAAATTGTTTCCACTTTGTACACGAGGCAAAATGATTCCCTCTCACTCACTGACATACGCACTTACCTTGTCGCTTAGCGTTTGCTTTAATACTCATTTGTAACGAATATTTCAATTTTAAAATTTATGTTTTTCTTGGAAATACAAAAGGTGCGTTCAGTGTGACTGAGCCAATTTGTAGCGAAAATGTAATAGAACATATAATGTTTTAATAATTTTTTTTATGTGTATCCAGTTTAGGTTAATAAATACAAAAACTTTTTGCAATCAAATCAAATGCATAAAACGTTTTTATTAGGGCAAATGAGCTGATTTTTCGGAAATCCAATTTAAATCACTAAATACATAGATTAATATTTTAGAAATGTAATCATTTGGTGGAAAACATGGACAAAATTAAGTAATTTGTAAATCATAGACAAAAATATTATGCACATTATTTCTATTTTCTGATTTGGGGTACATTTTTGTATACTCTTTTATGCAGGTACTTATTTATATGTTTTAATTTCAATGTTATTGGACATTTCTTCTTTTTTGATATGCAGATTAAGCATACAAATTGCAAAAATGAATCTTTTAGCGTCTCCACACAAAAAAAAGGAGATTAAAGTGACGTTGGTTGCTGAGAATTGAGAGCGAGTAGCAATTTGGCAACTAGATATTGCACATTTTGTGCTCAAATTTGAGAGCCAGAGAGCGGGTTGAGGGAAAACCCCGATGTTAATCCCCCTTTTGTTGGGTGAAAACGTGTAGAGATTTATTATTGGTCTTTTGCCTTTAATCTGAGCTTATCTTTTGGTGGAAATGCAGCATAAAGAAAAAAAATTTATATAACTTACTAGACTTATATTATTATTCAATTTATGTCAATACACTGATAAATACCTATAAATATTTTGAAAGCATTGAATTTATTAAAAATTTGCTTAAAATACGGCAAAACTATTGTTTTTTTGGTTTAGTTTTGTTTTTCTCTTGTAAAATTCTTTTTTAGGAGATAGAGGGAAAAAAGTCGAAAAGATGCCGTCCGATCCTTTAAAAGTTAAGCGATCTGTGAAAAAAAGTCCTTATATATATTTTAAATGAATGTTTTTATTAAATTCAATTAACTGGTTGTTTCACACATAATATACTATTCTACTACATAGAGTATATTCTACTACATTTTGTTTCGATTAATTCTCGCTGAATGATTTCTTCTGACGTACTTCAGCTAAATTAAAAAAAACATAATCGTGTTAAGTGACGCCATTTAGCATACAACATGACGCAATGCGGCTAATGTGTGCAATGCAGGAAAGAGAGGTCGATAATACTTTTAATTTTGATCATCGATAGTTGGAGTTTTCGCTCTGGGGGAAAATTAAGTAACTTAAATTGATGGCAGTTATTTTTGAAGCTGCTTCAATCTATAAAATTTTAAGATTCAATGTCGATTATTATTGTTTTTCAAAGCAATTTTCGATATGCATTTTATTTGTTTATGGTATAAAGCGTATTGTTTATAAACAATATTTATTTTTGGTAATGATTGCAAAAAGTAAAAAAAAAGCGATAAGTTTGGTTATCGTTTGTGTTAGTTATCTGCGTTTTGTTAGCATTCGGTTTGTACTAACTTACTTTGAGTGTTGGCATTTATAAATTTGTAATCAGTGCGAATGCATATTTGACAATCAATGTCACTTATGTCGTTTTCGTTTAGTATTATGGTTGTATTTATGTATATGTATTTTCAGCCGCCTCGCTGACAATCTGATGACGATAAAGGGTTTGGTAGACAAAAAGTATTAGTCATGTATAAATAGTATAATATGTTTATATTTATTAAGGCGCGATCAGACGGTCATCCAAACTTGTGATCCGGATGACATGCTGACGTCAGAAAACTTGTTTTTTCAGATGGGATAACCACTTTAAGATAAATTCTATGTCATTATGATGTCAGGGTGTCATCCGGATGACAAGTTTGGATGACCGTCTGATCGCACCTTTACACCTAATATTATTTTATTATTTGTTTAGTTAAATTTGGTAATAACTTTCAGCTAATCTCGTCAAAATTAAAGAATTATTAGCTCTGTTCAATGCTGCTGTCCAGCTCAGTCAAAAGCATGTAAATTACAGGTTTTCGTGTTCAATGATGAAAATTTCTTTTTAGCTCATGTTCGCTTTTGGTTCAATGACTATCTGGACTCTGCCCTATGCAGAATTCTTGCACTTACTTTTGAGGTAGAACAGATTTGTGAGAAACGTCAAAATCAGTTCTGATTGCAAATTAATTGTTTTGTCGTGACGTCGAAGTGAAAAGTTGTTTGCTGACTAATTAAATGGAACAAATCGAAATATCTTCTGATAAAGGGCAATCGGTTGCAGTAACAGTAAGTGATAATTAATGTTCATTAATTCACGATTTATACTAAACTCGTAAATTCAAATAATTATTCAACAATGCAAGATGAAGTTGTTATTTTTGGCATGTTTGTTGCCATCTATATTTTTCTATTCTACATTTGATCTGACATTTTTCACATATTCGTGCTGCTCTGCCTTGTCTTTTTTCTCATTGAACAAAGCTATTAAATACATCAGCAAAACAATTACATTTATCGATTATGACGTTTTTGGTGTTTAAATGTGTCAGTGCTTCTGGTTTTGAACGAACACTTTCAGAAAGTCCGGAAGTCGAAAAATTACGAAAACGAAACGAAAACTACATTAAATTGTCTTAAAAAAAATTAACTTTTCTTAGGCGAGTGAATAGTAATTTTTTATTAAACTAAATAAAGTAAACATTACGGTGTTATTTTTCCACTATCGCATGGTTGTTTCTCGGTCAATACAAAAGTTTTTTATATATATGAAGACTGGATCTATAACAGCACTTGCTTGGTTAATAAGCAACTTTAGTAAAATTGTTCTATTTATTAAATTAATAGGAATATTTGTAATGTATCTGTAATAAATGGATATTAAATTAACAATTTCTTTGTGTTTATTGGTTTTATTCACCAGTCAAAACTGCAATACATAAAATAAACGGCTGTCATATTTAACATTTTACTATTTCTTAATACAAAAACGTTCTCTAACTTTTTCGAAAGTTTCTCTATTCGTTACAGAATTTACAATTCTAACATATTACATATTTTTACCATCCCTCTATTCTATTTAGATGCTTTACAACTCAACTCAATCGAACTTATTTAAAGGCGGTAAGAGTAGAAGTCAGTCAGAAGTAACTCGTCAGACTCCATTCACAACCTCACTGAAATGGAAACAAAAGACTACTTAAAAGGAAAGTCACGGTCTGGCTGGTTTCCGCATATCTTGCACACGGCCAAGTGGGATCTCTACCTTATTTAAACCTAGAGAGATTGATCGAGGAAGCGGATAGACAAAACGCTGGACTTATAATTGGATGCGATGTAAACGCTCATCATTCAGTGCGGGGCAGTTCTGATAAATATCAACGATAGAGGTGAGTCATTTGAATTTATTCAACCTCATTGCTTGTAACTTGGGAAACAAACCTACATTTATTACCAAAAGTTGATAGGAAGTCTTAGACATCACTCTTGTCTCTATTTCTTGTCAATCTATTTATAAAAAGATTACATCTGGAAAGTATCGACTGAACACTCCTTTTCAAACCATCGTTACATCCAATTCAATCTAGCTGATAGCTAGCACTTAGAAAACCAGCCTTTAGAAATCACAGGAAAACAGATTGGCTTAAGTACAGGGTTATACTGCAACAAGCAGTAAGCTTTGAGTTGACTAGTCCTCCATACAATACAGACGAGCTTGGTCGTTAAGTTAAGAACTAACCCTGGCTTTCAATAGAAAAAAGGAACCCACATTGGTGAACTTCGAAATTGGGACCACTAAGAAACAGCTGCAAGAAACTGTCAGGAAAGCATCTCAATACCTTAAAAGAAATCCTTCAGAATGCTCTTAACAAGCTGGACAGACCCTTGCGGGCTGGGGGTTATCTCCCACAAAACCGAACTTGTACTTTTCAATAGGACGTAAAAAATCCCTATTATTGCCCTCCCTCTATTAAAGGTACCAGCCTTGTCTTGGATAAAAAGCTAATCTGAATACTAATATACAAACAAAAGTTAGGAAAGCAACAGTTGCTCCTTTTTCTTCCAAGTAAGCAATTGGTTATATATGGGGTCTTAAACCCCGCATTACTCATTGGCTATATATTTTGGTTGTAAGGCATATACTCATATATGGTGCGGTGGTCTGGTGGACTGTTTTAGACATTACGACAAATGACGACAAACTCAGCAAAGTTCAGCGATCAGCTTGTCTATGCATGAGTTGTGCACTTCGTACTAGTCCCTCGGCAGCACTCGACGTCCTGTTTCATTTAAAACCACCCTTCGTAAAACCATAGATTACACCACACCTCAGTCTCAGTTTGAAATAAACTTTCTAGTCGCCATTCCATCCAGATTATTCTGGGAGGAAAGTGATTTCGCGTAAGATAAATGGATCCAATTCTACACCGATGGATCAAAAACTGATGAAAGGGTTGGTGGTGGCGTTTGCTCTGATAGACTAAATATAAGTCTCTCGTTTCGTCTGACCAATCTTTGCAGTGTGTTTCAGGCGGAAGTCATGGCGATTAAAGAAACCTTATTTTGGTCGAAATCCTTGATATCCGCTAGAAATATCGGAATCTTCCCTGACAGCTAAGTGGCCTTAAAACCACTAAACTCAGTTTCTCTAAACTCTAATGTCGTTTTCGTTTGGTAATCCAGAAGACTTCCGGACTCTTCTGAAACTGTTCGTTTAGTACTAAAATCGCTTCTGACTTTGAATTCAGAATCAAAACCAGGAGCACTAACACATTCAAACACCACAAACGTCACCAAACACTAACCTTAGGTGGAGCGTGCATGTTATTGTAGAGAGTTGTTGCAGAAGTCAGTGCAGTGCGAGCTCGTTCAATAGTGGCCGTGGGTGTAGGTAGTACCTAATTGCTTATTTTTATTTGTGTGTACTTAAAAAATAAAAAGTAAAATACTTGAAGCAACACCTCATTTGGGGTGGAGCATTGTACAATCTCACATTTTAAAATGAGTACCTCATACAAACTCATAAAAAAACATAAGGAAAGGCTACAGTCCGCTTGAGGCGAACAGTATGATACCCTATCCATATCCCTATATGCCCCAAAGAAAAAATCATTAAGAAGATGATGGATAGCATTTTATTTAGTTCAATTAATTAAAAAAAAAAGTGGGCGTGGCTTGGGCGATATGTTGGAAAAAATATTGGGTAAATATTTTGTTAAACAGTTTTTTTCGCTTTCTGTGAAAATTTTCGAAGAAAAAAGCATTTTAGTCAAAAACGCCCACAAAAAGTAGGCGTGGCAAAAAACTTTATATAACAAACTTATAAAGGAGGGCAGTGCCTACATATCTTGTGAAGGTTGTAACACTCTATCTCTCTAACTTTAGCTTTAAAACGGTTTTTTCTAAATTGTGGGCGTATTCAAAAAATGTTTACACTTAACCAATTCGGAGCCCTAGGGAATATGTGGTCCAAATTTCAGCTTCCTAGCTTAATTTTAAAGGCCTAAAAATTGCGTACGGACGGGCGGACGGACATTGCTAGATAGTCGTAGGATTTGGTCCTGATCATAAATATATATACTTTTATGGCTCTACGGCGAATATCAAGGGGTGTTACAAACTATGTGTCAAAATTAATATACCATTAGGATAGGGTATAATGAGTGTCCTATCCATCTCTAATCTAGGTAGATTTTCATTCTACTCGAATAAATTGTAGCTACTATTTACATTGTTTCCTTCGCTTCCTTATCCATTCCACACAGCTTCTACAAAAATCGTTTGAGTATATACATAACAGTGATGTGATGACACCTATTATATATTTGTATCTTCAATTTGTAATCTATTAAGAGAGCTCAAAAACGTAGAGTATTTTAGATCCAGCTTGGGCCAAAATGTTTTGTCGCCAGAAATGCTGCAACACTTGTCTACTTAAGGTTGTTCTTTTCAATAATAATAACAGATTATAGCATCTTAGCACAAAACATTTTTACAGATGGTATGGGGTCTAGGAACAAAACTGATTCCAGTGCCGCTTGGTTGTCTAAGAAGATACGGATATCTCTGATTAATTTTAGTTTTCTACTTGGCTACGTCAAAACTTATACATATTACATCACCATAAACAACAGACGAAAAGTGAGACTAATGGCCGTTCCCTTACTCTAAAAATTCGTAAAACAAAATGGCGCCGAGAGTGCAAGATGATAATTATTTTTACCCAACAAATTTGTTTGTAGTAAGAATGAAAAAAGTTAGATTGACATATTTTAAATTGAAATTTTCCTACGCGGATAATTGGAATTATTTTAGTGACTTAATTTATTGTTTTCTTAGACAAAAAAAAACCCAAGACCTTGAAACTTTAATAATTTACTTACTTTACGGATCGATTCCTTTTATAAATCCTTTAGCCAAAACAATGGTTTTCCATGTGGTCCAGAAATAATGTACTCTGCAAAAATATTGCTGCCTCTATACTGTCTTTTAATTACTCTAACTTAAAACTGTCATTATGCATATTTTTAATTACGTCTGCGTGTTCACAGACATTATTTCACTTTGACTGTAAACGATCGAATTAAAAATCACGGAAGTTTAACTTGGCTTAAACTTTGGAATCGATATTGATAAAAGTTAATGCAGAGCACTAATTTTTAATTTAAATCGATTCAGAACCTAGCTGTATCACTGTTTTTTTTTTGGATCTGCAATAAGAACTCACGATATTTGTCGTACGTGACGTGAGTTCGACAGTAAAGGCGATCAAAAGTGTGGGGATAGCCATTTTTTGCCATTTTTCGTAAAATTCTGCATTTGCTTTCCGCTTCATACAAAATCAATCAGTCAACAATAAAGAAATGTACGAAGACGAAGAACAAAACAAAATAAATTTTAAAATTAGGACACGTAAGGCACGTAACGTGAAAGCTCTGAACGTATAAAAGCGCAATACATGCCCAAAAGAGAAGCATCGTACCGATAGTAAGTAGTAAGTAGTAAAAAAAGACAAAATAATATAATTTTTCCACCTATAGTAGTGAAAGGGTAGTTATGCTGATCCGTGGGAATACTTCTTCACTTGAATACAAAGTTCTCCTAACTAAAGCTACAACATATATCTTAATTTATGTATAATTGAGTGTTTTCTTTAACGAAAATCATACTTACGCTGCTGTGTCAAATTTTTAAGGCAGATTTTTTTAAAGAGGCCTTGTAGTTACATAATAATTCAATGCTGATGACGGCGCGGTGTTACACCTGATCGATGGAAAAGAGCAAAGAACATAATATAATTTTAAGCTTATATTTTTTTTAATATATTTCTTCGTATGTATGTATATACTATATGTATATACATATGTTTGTTTTTTTTTTTAAAATACATTTACCAATGTATTTACGATATAAATCTTATTAATTGTTCGAACGAAAAAACAACCCCGAAACGACGCTTTATTTTGTTTTTCTTAATAAATTTCGTCAAATTTTTTTTAAAGTGAATAAGTACTTATGTAAGTAGATAGAGCCAGCTCACCTTTTTCATTAAAATCGTGTCATAAAATATACCACGAGAGGATTGCCTTTTTTTATAGTTAATTATTAATGCCTTTATTTCTTTTTCGTGTTTATTATGTGGTTGTTTATTTACTCTTGCTTCAAAAATGTATACATATAATGCATATATACATATGTGGATGTGTTGATTATCAATTCAATATTTTTTTTTTGTCTTTTGTTTCTTATTTGTTTAGTATTAGAAAAACAAAATTAATAATGTTTTGTTTGCCTGTTTATTAAGTTTTAATTTATGATTCTATGTTTGCTATTGATAATTAATTTGTGATATTTCTTGTTTGTTTTGTTTAACAAAGAAATAAATAAAATAAATAAAATAACAAACAAATTAATTGAATAGAAGCATAACGAATGAGAGTAAGATACTAAACAACAGATACAAGGGGAGCAGACCAAAAATTAACCATGCAAAAGTGAAAATAAAAAAAAGAGATATATTTTATTTTTTTACATTTTTACTTTTATTGTAATATATATAAATTTATATATATATATATATATATATATGTTTATATATATATATATATATTCTTTTCGATCAGGCTTTCATTTTATACACATTATTATATTTTAATTAATTTTTAAGAAAATATTTTGTATAGAAATCCTAAGATGTAAAAAAAAGGAAAATAAAAAATAATTTACACAAGTAAAAAACAAAGCTATGTATGTATCTTTACGCTGAAACTGACAATATAATTTTTTTTTCAAATAAAATTATTAAGTTAAAAAAAATACACAAACAATTTATATATACTTGATTTTCAAATTTAGTGCTTTCTAGTTTCAGCAAGAATATTAACTTAGTTTTGTTGGATCTTTTTATATGCCTTTTGCTTCTAATCGAATATTATTGCCATAATATGAATAATGTAAGTTTTGATTTTTTTATCGTTCATATCACTATTATAAATAAATTTAAAAAATCCTTTCTTTTAAACCAAACTTAACAAACTAATGACAAAATAATATATGCATTATATAAAACTAAAACAAACAAAAAAATATTAAATAAAAATGGAAGATCGTGTTTCTTAAAAAGAAAAATAAAACCAAAAAATGGAAACTGATCACGTTTAAGTGTAATCAAGGAAAGAAAAATCAGAGAATTCAGCCACAAAATTTTATTTGTTCTGTTTTTTTTAATTAGTTTGCATATTATTTATCTATCCAAAGTAGCTAATAACGTCTTAACAATCAGATATGTATTCAATTTAAAGAGGTAGATACTACGTATTGGGTAAATAAAAAATAAAAAATAAAATTTTGCTCTTTCCCCACTTTCCAATATTTGCTCTTGTATATATAAAGAAAAATAAACTTGTTTCCTTGCAATTTAAATTTAACACAAAAAATAAAAATAAAAAATAATATATATATATATATATTTATGTATATCCAAATATAATGATTTTTTTGTTGTATTTTAAAAATATGGAAGAATTCATTTAAGGCGAAAATAATATTTAAGAAATAAAATAAAAATATAAAACAAAAAGTTCAAGTTTACTTAAAAAAAAACTCTTTCTTACGCACTAGTTTGGCATTTAAGTGTTTTTTTGTGTACTACTATTATAAATGAGGGATTTTCTTCTGCTTTATGTTGTGTTTTTCATTTGATTTTACCATTTAAACTTATTCTCATAGTAAAAAAAATCATCTCTCACACTCATTTTTATTTTTTTTTCTTATCATGACTTTAACTCAAATAAAACTTATTCATTTTGTTTTCTGCTTTTTGTTTCGCTTTCCTGCTAACTTTAACAACACTTAGAAATATCTAAAGACCATAAGGGTTAGGGATTATTTTTTTTTTGTTTTTTTTTTAATTTACCTTTTGATATATTTATATATATATAGATTTACATTCTTTTATTTAATTAAATATTTTATCAGTATATAGCAGTATTTCATTTATATATAAATCTTAAATTTAAAATATTTGTTTCTTGTTGTATTTACATATGTGTGATATCTCATTTTATGTTATGTTTGCACCATTTTTGTTTTATTTTCTTAGTTTTCATAATATATATAATTTTTTTTTAAAAAACTTTTTGTTTAGTGCGCACAAAATTATAAAATATAAATTTTCATTATTATTTATATATATATATATATATAAGTGATTAATTAGAGTGCAACATGCTCTCGTTTATATATCCGTTCACTTTATGTAAAACTGTATTTCGGTATGTATTTGCACTTATCGCTGCTTTTTCACTCTTTGAGTTGGGATGCAAGTATCTGTCTGTGAGTGGATTTATTAAAAATTATAAGCTACGATTTAACACTTTATTACGCTTGGTAAATACATCTATATTTATATTCATATATTCCTATTATCTACTTACGGTGAGAGAAAGAAATTTAGTTCTAAATATTAAAATTAAAATATTCTTTTCTTTTGTTTTTAATTTTCCAAAAAATTATTTTTTTTTTCAATATATATGTACATCAACGTGGCACTCGTTCAGTCCCGATTTTCTCTTAGATACATACATACACATTAACAAATTTTGTTAATATATATAAAGAAATATGTTTGCAAATCGCATACATACGATTTGTTTATTTTGTTTTCTTTTTACAATTTTTTTTTATTATTAAACTATCATTCTTATATGCTTTGTTTTATTTGTTCAATGCACACACACATACACACACACTCTTAACCATAATGTAAAATGAAATTCGGTTTTGGTCGCGAACACTTCTTTTCTCTCTCTCCCTTAGAAAAAGTTTTAAATTGAATTGGGTTTAATAACTTTCTTTTTCGTTTTCGTGAAAAGATCAATGATTATATATAAATATACACATTTACATCTATACGTATATACATATATGTATTTATATAAAAATATACACATATATATATACATGTATAAATTCATACATACATATATAAATATACAGGGTACACAAAGAAAATTAATTTTGTTTTTTTTATATTTTTGTTTAAAGATACAGTCTTATATAAATTGGCATTTTCATTGTTTCTTTCCGTAAATTTTTCAATTTGTTTATCCTTATATGTCGGGTGAAATAATTTCCGTTCCGATTTAGGATTTGAAAATAAAAAAAAACTGAAAATATATAAAGCAATTCAAAAATATATATTATTATAATTATGGCAGATCATATGTGGCACACGTTTTATATATATATTTTATTATATTGTTTTTTCGCTTTTTACGATGTTATTTAAATTCGTATTTTTTTAATTTTTTTTTGTAATAAAAATTATGTGTCTAACGCTGGGGTAGGCTTAAAAATAAAAGATGTACATATATTTAAATGTTTTCCCCTTATGTTATTTTTTTGAAACTAAGTCGAGCTTAGAGCGAACGAGTGGGAATTCCTTTTAAAAAAATGCTGACAGATCACATGTGCGTTTTTGACAGATGTCAAATTTCATCAACGATGGTACTCACTATGGACCAAATATGGGCTGCTACTTGTGCCCACAAGAGTTTTTATGGTTATAAAACGATGGTTGAGAGTTAACGGAGACACTAACCATTACAGATGATGTCAACTTTTTAAGAACGCTCAGATACTGAATTATGCAGATAGTCAACTCGACATTCCCCTGGCTCCCTAAAAAAGGCTACGCAATCCTCTTTCTTAGTTTTTATCTGAGAAGAAGTAGCCATTGTAATAAATAATAAACGAATACTTTCAGAAGAGTGGAGAAGTCTTCCGGATTATATTATTGACTATTTGACTATGTGGTTACTCATCTGTGGATGAGATAATCGTACAAAGCAGTCATCCTGTATGCCGCTTTGCAAGGAAGTTTTTGTTTTTTTTGCAGAAACCAAAAGCAATATTAAATAAATAAAGAAACACTCTTTACAGTGCTCTAATCGCGTAATTTTTCAGACAAGTCGATGGGCGATTGATCGTTATATGAAGAAGAAGCATCGCCGAGACGATGTGGTTCGATCGTTTTTGCTTTACGCGAAGACAGCCCAAGTCAATAAATGCATGTGAAAAGCGAGATCTTTGGTTTCCAAATTAATTTTATTGAATAATTTTGGGTGCAGAGAAATTCTTGTGATTTACTACAAGCCTAGTCGTAGAAAATGATCGGCAATCTGTAATGCAAACTCTACTTCTTCCCTAATTGCAAAAAAAGAACGTTCCCTCCATCATAACATTGTTAACAAACAAATTCAAATTGAAAAAAAAACAAAAGTACAATTCAATGGTACTCTCGAAATTTATCGCTATCACCAAAAGAAGAAATAATGACTCTCGCCTCGTAAGGGTAGAGTACTTTCTGGTGCACATTTTCAATTTTGCATATGAAATTGCACTCTCTCCAGAGTTCCATAAAGTTGTTTTTAGACATTGTTTTTTCTTTTGTACATTAAAATAGATTGTAATATAACTTTTAACACGTTGACTGCAATAGCTGTTTGTATGTTTTTTTTGTATAAAGGAGATTTTAAGTGAGTTTAGATTTTTGCGTACATTTCATCAACTATTTAATCTTCACAGTCAACGTGTTAAAATTGACTAGTCTTAAAATAGTTCTGAAGCATCCAACTTTTATCTTTCAGCTCGCAAAGCATTCAACTCAAAGCATCGACTTCGAAAAAAAAATATCTGATTCAAATTAAAATAAAATTTCCATAAAACTGAAAGAAAAAAAAATTCAGTTCAATCTTACACTGTGTGACTCTATTTCTTACTATTTCTGATGTATCTAGAGCTGCCATTGCAGCTATGGCTTTTTTGTTGACGGCGTACTGTTATGTTACACTGATTGCTCCGCTATCGCCGCCATCTGTGGTCCGATGATGTGTTGCGGGTCCAGTCGCTCCAACATTGGTCTGCTTATTAACTAGACTGTTAGCAACAGCTCCCGCACTAGAGCTTATTGTTGAGTTGTTGGTTGTAACTGAAATCGGAAAATGATGGCTAAAGTGCTGAAGGTGTTGGCTTAAGGCAAATGCGTGATGTGGATGTGGTTGCTGTTGCAGCTGTTGATGGCTGTGTTGATGTTGAACAGAGGATGCCGCTGATGTTGCAACTGTTGTAAGTTGATATTGCTGATTGGGTTGCACCGACGACGACGAAGCGGTGACAGATGGCGATTGTGCTGCAGAACTGCCTGTACAATCAACCGATGAAGGAGAGCGATGATTCGGTATTATATTCTGGCCAGCAGATTTAGTTACAGCAGGTGACAGAGTTCTTGACGCATTTGTCATATTTAACATATGCATGTTGGAATGTTGCGGCGGCAATGCGTTCAGCTGTTGCTGCTGTAGTAGTAATATAGGCGGCGAATTATTGTTATGGATGTTATAGTCACGTTTCGTTAATTGATTAATGCTGAGTGGATTGTTTACATCTCGAGGATTAGCGCCGACCGGATTTCTGATTGCTTTCTCAAAAAATATCTCTGAGGGCGATGATGATGCTGATGTGACGTTGCTTCCTTGGCAAGACGAAGATGAGGATGATGAGGAAGATGACGAGGACGAAGACGAAAGCGATGATGATAATGAAGAAGTTGATCCGGATCCAGATCCGGATAATGATTGCACATTTTTATTACCTGTCTGCGGAGGAAGCAGTTTACCACACAGCTTCGCTTTGTCATCTTCTTGGGGAGCATTTGCAGTATTTGCAACAACACCATCAGCAGATTCATGTTGCTGTTGCTGATGCTGTTGGGGCATCATAAGAGGTGGCTTCTCATCAATCCCACCAGCTGTACCAGACTGAAGATGAATATGACTATGGGGAGGAGTCATCGACGTATTGTTGGTAGGTACAACATTCGTTACTGCAGAACCGGTTTGATCGCTCAGACCCAGCCCCATTGCTGTCAAATGTCCTATTCGGCCAATGCTAACATTATTCAAAAGCGACTGCATCATACGATCTGTGATAGATTTAGTTGAAGACGTCGTCGGAGGCATGGACACTATCGAAGAAGAAGTGACACTTCCCGGATTTGGATACGAATTACTACTGCAATTGCTGTCTGCTGCACTGCAGCTTTTATCAATAAACATCGGATTGTGATGCTGGTGATGCTGCGGCTTTGGAGGTGGGGGTGCTATTGGTTGCTGTTGTGATACAGGAGATGACTGATTAGGATGCTGACTTAGAGAATGATGCTGCTGCTGTGAATGGTGTTGCTGATTATTTGACTGATGCTGCTGCTGTTGTTGTGGTTCAGTGGATGTTGTCGAATTGGAGCCACCGCTACTGTTACCCCCACAAATGCTGCTTGGATTTTGTACTGCATTCGGTGTCGACGGACTAGTTAACAAATTAAGTGGACTGGCCAAGCTTGTCGACGGACTTTGCAAACTTGATAAACCACTTAAACATCCCGGACTGGACAGCGATTGATTAAGAGATTCACTGTCATCCTCTGGGGTTTTTGCATCATCTACACTCCCACAACTCCCGAGGTTATCATCGCTCATATGATTGTCTATATCATTGTTATCATCCCCATCCACTTCCATGTATCGTATACATTTTTTCTTGCGCCTGTTAAATAATAAAGAAAAAAAATAAATTTAAAAACATATTAGTTATGATCGCATAAACACTAATATAAAAATGCATGCAGAGGGACAAATCTGGAAATGATTATAACTCCAATTATAAATGTATATAATTAGTAGTATATAAAAATATACACAAAAATTCGTAGCCACTCTTTAAAGCAAAGAATACGAAAAAAATATTATCAAACTAATTGCAGTGCAGTATTTATAAAAAAAACAAAATCTCTTAGCAGGCAATTTTCACGGAATAGGAATAAACGACGAAAAATAATGACACTTACGACTTGAAAGTCATTTAAGTGAAATCGGGAAGTGAAACTCATAGTCATACAAAAGTACTAAATTAAAATTATGCTTAAATTCTGGACAGAAAAAAATATATCACACATTACTAGGAACCGTGCTAAAGAAAAGGTAAAAACGTCTGAAAGAAGCGCTTGTTTTTTTTTTAAATTAATTGGACACACACAGAACATTTACGTAAAAATTAATACAATAAAATAATAAAAAAATATTGTAAACAAAAATTTGATATATTCAAAACGAAAAAAAAACATCAATCAGAAACATCGAAAATAATAAAACGGTTATATAGCAAAATTTGAAGGATGCATGATTTTAGAATTAAATGTTAAATGGCATAGACGTTTGATTTGATTTTTGAATTAAATTTTATGTTTTTGTATTTGTTTAGCTATGCTTTTTTTTAACATCGACAACATTCTAACATCTAACACCATTCTCTTAAAAAAATATTTCTTTCAGTAAAACGCATAATTAATTATCAAGTTAATTAATATTTTAATTTCAACAAAATTCAAAGAGTTAAAAAAATTTATGTAACAACAATAAAACTTTTTTTAATTAAAAAAAAAATCATAATTAAAACAATATTTAAACATCAAAAAACTTGTTTCATACGAGAAATCCAAAGATCAGGTTCAGGTACAAAACTTTTTTTCTTAATTAACTGTGTCACTCGCTTCCTTTTCATATGTTTATCTCACAGCTGCTGCAGTCCTCCGTTATGACATGTTTAGATTTGTTTTCTTTTATTAAATATGACTTTGTAAAAATAATTCAATTTGATGCCCGCTGTTGTAAACTATAACTGGGTTGGCCTATTTAGACTTCTGATTAATTTATTCCTTAGATGCTACTGGTATTTAGTACTAAATGTTGACTTAGATTCCTTCGGTTTCGTTTTTGTTTTTGATTTTAATTTTACAAGTACATTTGTTTGCCTTATAAATTGACATATGTCGGCGCCTGCGGTGACGGCTGTTGAGGTCCGTTGGGCCCTTGACTCAACCCCGATTGTGATCCAATGTGACCCGCAGACGATCCGATCAACTGAAGATGATTTGACGATGACGTTGAAGATGACGACGACGAGGATGAGTTGGGAAGCAGTACTGTACCCACCCCAGACACAGGTACTCCTGATGATAGGACCGGCAAACCGGGACTATTTTTTTTTTTTGTTCACATATTTTTTATTTTAAATATATATAGATTTTTATTTTATTTTTGTTGTAGTGAGATGAATTCGTCGCAGCAAGCACAAGTGTGGTAGTATAAAGTATAAAGAGGGGGAGAATTTAATTTTACACTTTTTTTTGTTGAAATTTTGTTTTTATTTAATAATTTTGTTTCTTATATTGCCCAAAAAGAAAATATTAAGGAATAAAAAAAAAAAAAAAAAAACATAGGGCAATGTTTTCTTATTTTTTAAAAAGACGTATATAAATTGACGATCGCATGTACATTTTTAAATATAGATAAATCCTACACCAGGACCAGGATATAAATAGTATACCCATAACCATAATAAAATTTAAATTGTGTTAAAATATATTCATGTATATAAAATAAAAAAGTTACATAACTTAATAAATAAATCACTGTTTGCGTTTAGTAGTAGTAAACAAAATTAATGATGCTTCTGATTAATATGTTTTTTTCGTTTCGTTTACAAAAAGGAATAGAAATAAGAAATATTAAACTTATTAAATGTAGAATATTTATGTGAAATCAGTCTCTGTTGGAAAAGTTTCATTAAAAAAACAAAAACAAAAAAAAATAAAAATTATACAAATTTCCAATTTTGTGTATGTGTCTTTTATATTAAAAGAGAATTTCAAATGTAATTGGCTTAGTTGGATTTTGGAAAGGTTGCAGTAATTGTTTTCAGTACTGGGTGCATCGGATATAAATTAAAAAATAAAATTATTAAAAAATAGGAAAACAAATCTATGTAAATGTAGTTTATCCTTTCACTAAAGATAATATATATTTTTAATTTTTTCATCGTAGCCACCATATATATTTAAGGATTAGATAATTTAAACAAAAATAAAGAAATGTGCAAAAATATTTTGTGTAATTGTTTGTAATTTTAATTTATGTTGCTTTCTTTCTTTGTGGAATGACACATTCCCTGTTTTAATATAAAAAAAAATAAAAATGCAAAATTTTGTTTTAAGTATTTAAATGATAATGAAACGTTCCAACAATGGAAAAGACATTTTTTTCGGCTTTATAGTGTATGTATCTCGTATTATTTGTGTGATTTTTTTAAACAGGGTTTTCCCGGTTCTGGTCTTGACTAAACGCGAGGGAATCACATACAGAAATAAAATAAAAAAAAACTAAAAAAGTTTGTCTAACAAAAATTGGATTGTCAAAAAGGGCATGTAGATATGGACAATAATAATATTGTAATAAATGCTTAACTTATATACGTCTTTCCACAGAGAAATTCTTTTTAAAAATAATACAATTTTTTTTAACAAAAGATACATTTTAACAAAATTTGTTTTTTTTTTATTTTTGTCTATTGTTTCCTTATGTAAGTGCACGAAACAAAATACATATTAAAATTTGGGAAACTAATTCGAATTGAAGTGAACTATTGCGCATGTTTCTTCGATTCTTGTTTTTTTTGCAGTCGACAGTATTTGAAGTTAAGAACTTTTGATAAAAAAAAAAACAACCAGTCGTCTCTAGACACATGCAGGCAACCCTGATTAATGTATACATAAAAGTGTGCTTTTCAAATTAAAATCAAGAAATAAAAAATATATATAGTTTGTTGTTGTTTTTTTTAAACATTGCTCAAGTTCGTATCTTTAGTTAATTTTAAGCATCTCATGACAATTTTTTTTGAACAAGAATCGACAACAACGCATTATCTCTTCAGTGATATTTGTAAGGAAAAATAATAGTTTTGAAAAAAATCTGTATTTTAAAGTAAAGGAAAGAAAAAAACCTTATCGAAACATACCTGCAAGGTTTGCACCATTGATTTTGTTGATCCAGTCCAAATCTTGCGCGGCACTTCTTCATATTGTTACCTTTTGTGTAGTTGAAACAAAATTTGAATAAAATGAAAAAAAAAAACACAAATTAGTAAACAAAATCAAAAAAAACAAAAAAAGAGTATTAAAAAGAGTGGTATATATTTAGATATAAATATGTATATAGGTATATAGCAAGTGAAGGAGTGTAAGGGGAAAATAATTAAATTTTTGTCAAAAACTATTGTATGTGCGAAGATATATTTTCAAATTATCAAGATCTGACTGTGAAAAAAAAAAATAAAAATCAGTACGGATATTTGCGAGTGGCAAAAATCATTATTTAGTTTAGACATCGAGGTAACCGACGAGGAACGATTTTTTTTATTTTTATTAATTTTTTACGAAAACACAATAAACAGTAGTGCTAGAATTTTTTTTTTCGAATTCATCGCATGGCGACAATTTAAATTTAGATGTCGAAATTGTATCCTGTGAGCGTTAATGGGTTAAACCAGACTGGATATACAGAGCGTGGCAAGGTAAGCATTCGGCCACGCAGTGAGCGCTTGACGCTTGCAAGCAAAAACTGTCACAAATGACAATTATATGACCACATACCTTTACTATACTTATAGTTCCGAAGAAACAGCATTTAGGTGGTGAAAGAACGAATAAAACATGGTCCATTTGTTGTCCCATACTTAAAATCCTATAACTTTTCAATTATGGCGACATGACGATTATGACAGAGTTTTAAAAAAGACGGACATGTGAATGCGTTCACTGCCGACAAATGAGGAGGAAATTACGACTTAGGCGCCGTACGAAGTTTTTTGACTTGTTAAACAACAAAGCTTTCTTACGTATTAGGAAACAGAGGGAAGGTATATGGAGAAATGTCAAAAAAAAAAAATGTCTATCCATGATATTTAGGTTAGGCTTGGGTCCCGTGGATGCGCCCAGTCTTAAATAAAGTGGCAGTATTTAAATGGGATCTATAATTTCAAAATATATCCAAGAGTTAAGTTTTGACTTGTTTGTATTTAATTTAAAAATTTAATTTAATTATTTTCCTTATTTCTAGCCCCTTGCCTAAAATTATACGTAAAAGTACTACAATAATAAACAGAATTTATGTATACATAAAGCTTTCGCAACGATACTTCAGAAAAGCTAAGATTAAATGGCAAAAAAGCTTTCTTAATGATATAACAAGAGTCCACTTGGATATTAGAAATGATAATAATAGAAAACTAGCCTACAAGCAAGCACATTTAGGAGTAACTTTTAAATGTTTAATAACTAACAAAAATTTTTCTACATTAACATTAAGCAGATGACTTTATAAAATACTTAATAAAGCAAAAATATTGAATTTTCACATTTGACCAATAAGCCAGGAGTGGTAGGTTAAACATTTAAATTAGATGGTGACCAATTTATACACAAAAGGAGCTCGACTGGCCGTTGTATACTGATGTAGACGATTCTATGCAAGTTAATAAACAATGGCCCTTAATTATAAGCGAAAATAAACTCTATTTTAACCAAATGCTTAGATGTGGCTCACCTGCATATAATTCGAATTTAAAAGTGACAGTTAAGCATTTGAAAATGAATGTTGAACAAATTTTACATGGTATTATTAATAATTATTGATGATGCGCAAAGCAATAGAGCTCGGAAAAAATACAAAGATCGATAACTACAATGATACAGAATTTCGATCTGGAAGTGTAATTCTTAAATAATTTTAACACATTTGAAAATGAACGTTTGTTTCGCTGTCAAAGTCTGGTGTGCTATATAGTTCACAATAACACAAAATGTAAAATTGAGTCACAAAGATTACATTACATTCGACTTTTCTATGATTTGGTTTATTGCTAAGAAACAATAAAAGTGTATTATTTACACCTTATTACATTTAGGCCAATACGTTTACCCTTCTTTTTTCATTGGTAAAACTCAATATAGCATTTATCATCATCGATCATTCGAACAAAATCTAGCCACTCCTTTGAAATTGTATTGACTTGATTGAAAGTAGTATACATAGCGAAATGTTGGCCAAAAATTCAAATTTAAATATTTAATATTTTCGGGGGTTTATAAAATATTATTCGTAAATGTTACGTCAATTAATTAATATAATATAATAAAAAAAACTGGGGAAAGTTTGCAAAAGACTCCATGAAAAGAAATGGAATATTTAACATTTATTAAAACGTTATCTATTTTATTACTAAAGAAGAAGCGAATCATGCACGCTACAAAAAGGCTCAATATAATTAATAAAGAATAGATGATTTTTGTTTGTTGGATTTTGTTGTTATTTAAAAATTTTGGTTAACCGAAACAAAATAGTTTTTTTTTCTTTTTTTTAATAAAATCAAATTTAAGCCCAATTTTTACTCAAATCTCGTGTGTATTGTTTAATTGTTAAACTTATCGAAGGATAAAGAATTATAGAAAACTAAATATAGTCGTAAATTAAATATTTTTATATTTTGTGATTTTTTCTTCATTTGATTTGTGTTTATTTTTATACATGTATAAATCATAACACCAAATATTATATTAATTTAAGGAATATGTATATATACATGAAAAAATGAAAAAGTATGTATGTTAAGTAAAATAGAAAATTTAATTAATTAATATTCTATTTTCAAAGTAAAATAAATAGAATGAAAATAGAAATATTTTTTTTTGTAAATATATACGTTGCTGATTTTTTTGTATATGAATGGCCCTTTGTACTTAGATTGTACGAGTATATATTTACTTTACAGAAATACGTAATTAGATAATTTTTTATGATACTTTTTTTTTCTTAAAAAAATATATTGTATCATTGTATGATCTTTTGCTTTGTAAAAAAAAAACTTTTTTATATATAAATATATATATATGTATATATAAAAAAAGTTTTGCAATATATTTCTAACCTCCATCGTTGGTATCTTGTTTTCTTTTCCTCTTCTTGCCCCGTGATGCATTTGTCCGCGAACTCCAATCGGGATACATTTGCATATGTAATTGCCGTTCACGTCTAGCTAATTCATAATACTTAGCCTGTTCTTCACGGCCAAGTGCATGCCACTATTTTGCATATATTTAAATATATTGTATTTTTGTTTTTTTTTTATTTTCATTTCAAAATTAAATGTTGATTGTTGAGCAGACAAAGGCGTTGATGATATAAATTGGATTGGAAAATTATTCAAATGAAATACACGTTAGTTTTAATAAATATTGAAAAGAATACATAAATATACATAAACTTTTATAATTTTTCTTTTTTGTTTTCGCGCCAATTCATCACCAATTTATTAATTATGTTACTTTTTGTAGTTGTTTAAAAATGTGTTTTTTTTTTATTTATTTTTATCTTTACAATTTTTGGTCATTTTTTGTATTTTTTCTACGTGAATTAAGGAGAACATACGTTTTTCTTCTTTATTTAGCTTTTTTTTTACTTTTTTTAGATTTATTTAATGTATTTTTAGATAAGGGAGGAATTCCCAAGACTGATATACGTTATTTATAAAAAAAAATCGATATAGTTGGTATACCAATATAGAATGTTTTTTTTTAAATTTAAACTCAGATTTATGTATTGCAATCGATTTAAATATAAAGGTATCGATGGGACTCAAGTAAGAGTTTTTTTTAAGTAAAGGCCTTCCTGTAATGCAGACAGAAGATTTCCGCATCCTGAGCATAAGCATAAGTTTAGAAGGATACAGTGGATGACTTATAACCGGTGATGAGGCTTATCTTCATTTTGGATTTCATGATTAAAGCAATGTATCTACACTCCATTGCCAGTAAATTTGGTTGCGATATTCGGAAATCAGTCCTATGTAAGTAAATGTGTGTCCCAGAGTCGTGATTAAAAGAACGACGACGGCATTTGTTTTTGGTTTGACTTATAGCACGGAATGTTATACATGTTAAATGTATTACATTTCTTACTTGACAACTTTCAATTTTCACTGTGAACGTACCCTTAAACCAATGATCAAACTGTCAATGTCACAGTAAAGATCACGAATAAAGAACGTTTACAAATAATTAAAAATGTATTACCGAGTTGGTGAGGACAACCTTAAGAGCGTTTATTTACACTTTTGGTCGTATTTCTCAAGCAAGACTATGACTAGTGAATAAATTTAAGTCTGTCGACATGCCTTTCTACCGCTTTCGTTTAAATTGGTTCGAATAAATAATAAAAAATAAACATAAATTCACTCAATCTTGAATTGATATTTAAATTAAGCACGCTTCAGATGTTTATTTGGTTTCTACAATTTTGGCCAATTTTTATTTTTAATTATTTAACTCCCAAATCCGGTTAAAGGTTGCACCATTGCGGGCTAGGTTAGGTTAGATTGAGGTGGCAGTCGGATAGAGATCCGACACAAAGAATTTCCCAACGTACATTGTGATACCACTTGGATCCGAAGTTCCTGCCTCCTCTTTGACCCATTTTGAGCTGTTTATAAAGCGTGAGAGACATTTTGCATCGTAGGAATTTAGATCGTTAAGATCATTGTAGAACCGCTGGCTAAGAAACACATAATCATTTTAAGACTGCCGTCCCAGAAGTTTCTGAATATCCTGTTGCTTTGTTTTTTCCTTTATGTTGAGACTCCGGTTTGGTTTCCTATCTCAAATCAATCCCCCATATCATGACAGCCTTAAATCTGGTTTGGTTCTTTTATTTTGCGGCTCACGCTTAAGAGCGCAGCCTTTCATCTCAGCATAGTTTACATTCTAGGTCGCTAATTGTTGATAGGAATTTTCCTACATCATCTGCATATACTACTAATTTGTCTAATTTTTATTCCTACAGGGGATATGTCCCGGGATTTCAATTTCTAGGCAATTTCAAAATCAAAGTGGGAGAAGACAGATGGGATATAACGACAGAGATAGTCAAACCTTGGGCGATTCTCTTAAATTGCCATCACTTTGAATATGCGACTCTTGCAATAGACATACACACATTAACAGCATCTAAAAAGTGTGCGTTCGAGGTTTACCACGACTGAAGGGAAAAGAAAATCTGACAATTGACCCCAATTTTCATCGTAAAGCTTAGTGGCTTGAATCTCCAAATTCGAGTTAGGAATATGGATGAATAAAAATATTATTAGTGATCATGTTGTTTATATCAAAAGATTGGTGTTTTGTCTTTGTTGATGTCTTTCGAGTAGTCTTTAGCTTCTATCTGAACTACAAGCATCTACAGGCTTTTATAATAATAAGTCACTCCAGACCCATCGTTACACTTATATTTGCAAATAAATCAATAAAAACAATATATTATTTGAAGACCGATACGAGCATGAACGTGAACTTTTACAGTGGCTAACGTGTATATGTATTTGTTACAATTTACTTCAATCTTCATTGCATTTATTTTCCACACACACACTTATTACTTACCCCGCAGATTTTTTTGTTTTTATTATATTTCAGAACGAACAAAATAGTGCATAATATTTTTGTTACCCCAAAAAGCCCCTAACGTCTACAGATATAAAATAATAAAACACCTTAAAAAGGCGGAAGAAATAATAGAAAGAATCAAATTATTAAAAAAATCACAATTTTGTGTTATATCATATTTAAAAAAAAAGAATTTTTGTTTTCTCTTTTCTTTTCTTTTGTTTTTTTTCTGTCGTAATTGCAATGATACATTTTAGAACTAAAAATTGGGCCGATTGATTTGACTTAAATATTTTTTTTGTTAAATATTGTTAAATAACTCAACAAAATAGAGATAGATGAGTACAAATTACTTTATATCTTAAGTTATGTTAAGTACACATTTCGAACATAAAAAAATAAACTAAGGCAAACAAACTATTTTATAATACTTGAATTTAATGAAGGAGTGTGGTATTATTTCTGTTTAAACTCAAATAAACAAAAAAAAAAATTAATTGAGTTTTTTTATAAAGTGAGTTGTGTTAAATAAACCAATTATTGCTATTTCTTTTCGTGTGTCTTATTAATTGGAAGAGAAAAATTGCTTTTTTATTCAATGATAAAAATGTTAGACATAATTATTGATGATATCTAGATTCTTTACCAACAAACAATCAAACAATTTCCTCTAAATAAGAGTAGAAACACAATTTTAAAATATATTGTGAGTCTGTGTGATCTGATCGTTTTTAAAAGAAAATATTGTTTCCTTAGGCATCATCTCTCTCTTTGTGTTTCTTTTTGCTAAATGGAATTTATTATTCAATTTGTAATTTCACACACTCATGAGAGAAAAGATGTAAACAATTTTTTCTGCTTTTATTTTCTGATATGTAACAGAAAATTAAAAAAAGTTTTTAATAAAATTAAATAAATAAACTAAATTTAATTCGAATAATAATAAATTAAAATATATCAAAAAATAAAATAAAGTAAAATAAAATAAAATAATCATTTGCAATACCTCCCGAATCAGCGGGCGAACGATCTTTTTTGCGTTTCTTCTTTTTTGAAACATAACCGTAGTTGTCCCGTGCACTCCACCCTGGATATAATTCCATGTGCAATTGACGTTCTTGTCTCGCTTTTTCATAATATTTACTTTGTTCATCTCGGGTCAGTTCATGCCACTATAAAAGTTTTTTTTATGAGGTTTTTTTGTTTTGTTTTTTTATTTTTAAATGCAAATTGTTGTTTGCGTAAAATAAAATTATGTTCCTTAGTTAAATAATTTTTTGTTTCATTAAAATTGGTTGGTGATCAAAGTAACAAAAAAAAACTTGTTAAGAAGCTTTTTTATTTTTTTTATATATTTTTTTTTAGATGTTGTGCAATTTACCAGTATGTTTGAAAATTCCTTCTCTTTTATATATTTTTGTATTGTTATAAAAATAGACGCGAATTTGTTTTTTATTTAAAACTTAAAGAAAATTATAATTGATAAAAAATACATTTTTTTTTTCAAACTGCCCAAAAGTTGCATTGTAATTTTTTGTTGTTGTTTGTAAAGTGTAAAGTTAAACGCACAAAATTGGTACAAAAAATTCATAAAAAAATTTGTTTGTATTTATTTTTTTATGAGTTTTCAGTGTTTGATTATTTTGCCAAAACAAAAATGATAAAAATAAAAGTTTTTTTTGTTGATAAGATTTTTTTTTTATAAATCGTATTTTAAAGAGAAAACTTACCCTTCGCCCCAGAATTTGGTTGATGGCTGCTGATTCTTTAAGCGTACATTCGGCAACAACCTTAGCCCTCATCTCCTTCATGTATAACATAAATGCATTTAATGGCTTTTTGATATGCGGTTTCTTTTTGTCGTTTGAATTGTCTTTACAATCATTTCCCTGTATACTAGGTGAATTCTTTTGGTCTAGGCCCCTGGGAAGATAAGCAGAATGAAAAGCAAAATGAATTTTAAGTTTTATAATAGTTTTACAATAAATTTATTTTAAAAATAAAGAAAAATTCAATAAAAATTCTAATTTCTTTTATGAAATATTCAAATGCCTGCGAAATATGCTTACGATATCTCTTAAGTATTCCAGGACATGAACTTCTTATTCTTCTTCTTCTAGCTTTATATACATTACAGCAGGCTACGCCTGAAGAATTTGTCAGTGCGGCCCAATTGCAGAAACAAATAATCACGAACTAGCAATGCAGAACCACTTCCACCCTGCCGCAGGTCGGGGTAATTAAAATTTTCCGCAATCGGCCTTGTAAAAGGTATCCTCCATAGGTTTACAAATTAAGTATCAAATGGTACCCCTAACAAAGTGACAATTGCAACGTAATATTTGGGGTTAAAAGGAACCGTCTCAAGAAGCATATGCGGTCGAGAGCCTAACTTTTCCAACTGTACATCTAAGATTACCACTGCAGTCCATTCAAGCAAGTTGAAGACAATTTCGTGATCGTTATCTAAAGTTTTAAGGTATATTATTCTTAAATTTTGTTTATTTATAGATAAATCGAAAGTGATGGATTTAATAGCCATCAAATGAGGAATGCCTACTAGAAAACTAATTTTTTGTATAGAATTAGAAACGCAAGCAAAACAAATCAGAGCCCACTTATCAACTATCAACTTATCAACATACTGATAACTCTGTTTGTGATATGTTATAAGAGGCCACATTTTACCTTCTTCTTTATTCAGGCTAAGGGGTTCATTTCAGATTATAAATAACAAACAGAAAAGGTTAAAATTCAAGTCAAAATTGAAAACTTAATCCACCTTTGACTTAAGTCGAATGGTTCAATTCCGCTGGATGCTGCCACAGCGGCCAGTGCTTTAAATCTAGCCTTAATTAGTGTGCTGAGGTTCTTTGAAGCGGTTCCACCGCTTGCACTATTTGCCGCTGCTACGGCGGCAGCAGCTGCCGCTTGTTGCTGGTGTTGTTGTTTTTGATTAGATGTATTCTGCGATGAATCGGGATTATTATTAAATTGATTTAATTTTTCATTCAGTTGCAAGTTTGTATTACTACTGGTGGTAGTGTTATAACCACTACTACTACTACTGCAACTACTGCTGCTGTGTATGGTTGAATGGTTGCTTTTCATGTTCGCGTCGAACGCCGCTGCCGAAGACGATGATGTAGACACTGAGGAAGAGCAAGACGTTGTGGATATTGATGCAACCGAGGAAAGATGCAATTGCTGCTGTTGTTGTTGCTGATGCTGCTGTTGAGAAGCCAGGGATGGCGGTGGGGGTGGAGGTGAGAGCAGCGAATTTGTAAGTGTCAAGCCCACAACCGATGAGTTAAGCGATTTGGCCAGATTCTGATCCTGTAGGCTGATGCCACGCTTGAAGTAATACTCTGACATGATGTTTTGCTCTAGCAACTTGTTGATAATTGCGATTAGATTGTTGGTGGCAATTTTGTTTGTCAAAATGTTCGTGTGTATGATAGAGTTGATGGCATCTGCTGAACTGGGCGAATTCGAAGAGGCTGACCGTGCAGCTGCGGTCGCTATGGCGGTGTGATGTAGGAATTGATTGGTTAGTTTTAAGTAACGTTCCAAATGCATCTTGGCTATGTCTAGCGATTGATGTTGATCGAGAAAATTCGCCAATGGGTTAATATATGTTGGAGTTTCACGTCCGGTTGGGGATGGTGGCGCAACAGTTGTTGGATTTTTGAAAAGAAGTGAGGAAGTTGACCCGGATGTCGAAGACTCTAGGTCGGTTTGGGGAAATGGATGTCCAAGACTGAACGATAACGAATCGGTGAATGTGTTTATTAGATTTGTTGGTGGGCACTCTAATGGCAGTTGAAATGGGAATGGCGGAGCAGGATGCTGTTGTTGCTGGGTAGTCGTCGCAGTTGATGTACTTGTTGAGGTACTACTAGTCGCTGTTAAATTACTTTTCTGTCGCTGATGGTACAGGCATTCGTTTTGCTGTTGCTGCTGCTGTTGTTGTTGGTGTTGTTGCTGCTGCTGCTGCAAATGTGAGTGATGGTGACGCAGAAGAAGTAAATCAGTAAGAGTTGTGTCTGCGCTATTCACTCCACCGAAGTTTGTTAGCTCCGCGATGTTGTTCAAATTGTTTAGGTTCACTGTGGGTGGTGTTATTGCGGGCGAAGGATCGTTGTTATTTAGCTTTTCATCGGTGGAAACGGTCCGGCAATTCGGCGATGGCGTACGATCGTTGGAACTGAACTCACTATCCTCGAGCTTTTGTTGCAGGTGATGTTGCAATTGTTGGCTTAGCTGCTGATGTTGCAGTTGTTGCTGCTGCTGTTGTTGTTGTTGTTGTTGGTGTTGCTGCTGCTGCTGGTGATGGTGGTGGTTTGGCTGAGTTGAGGACAGTGACTGTGTTGACTGCTGTTGATATTGCTGCTGTGGCTGCTGTTGTTGTTGTTGTTGTGATTGTATTTGGGAATTAAACTCAGAAGATTGAATTTGAATGTTATTGTTTGCACTATTAGAGTTTGTCGAACTAGAAGTATTGTAATGCGCGGAAATTGCTTGTGACGAAGAAGGGGGAACTACAGCAACAGGACGCTTTTTAATCGAAAGGTTTAAGGGTTCATTACAATTTTCCATTTGTTCGTCCGTTATAAATGTTGAGTTTATATTAATTTTTTACAAGTTTTTGTTATTAACTTTTTTGCAATTAATTGCAACTTTTATGTTCGCTCGTCTTTTTCGCGTTAGGTAACATGATCTTGGTACACTTTTTGATATTAAACTAGTTCATAAAAAATATGTGTGTAATTGTTTAGACTTCTGATTTAACACTAGATACTTTAAAGATAATACATATATCAAATGAACAAGGGAAAACATTTATCTCATCGAATCAAAAACAAAAATATCTACGATGGACTTACTTAATGTAGGTAAGGGAGGAGCATAGCACAAAAGAGTAGGTAATTGGTTAGAGGGAAATGAGCGAAATAATTGCATATGGATGGATAGGATTGAAACATAAACATACAAAGAACAGTTTTCGCATCTTATGTGACATAAAAAATCCTTTTTGAATACCTATTATTTTGTATTCATTTTATTTTCCCTGTTCCACAAATAGGAAGATAGGTACAACATACTAATAAGTGGCTAATTTCGAAATGGTCAGTTTTCTTTAGAGAGCAGCAATACAAACACACACACACACTCACATCCGCATACACACCCTTTATACTCTGGCGTATACACACATCCACGAACACACACCGAAAACACACATTAAATTCAGAAGAATATTCTCTTGTGCAAACTTCCTGGTCACAGGAAAACTTAACAGATGTAGATAAACACAACGCAAACCAAAAAAAAAAAAGAAAAAATGTGAAAAAACACGAGTGTGGGGACACAATCCACAGGTCCGAGAGTAGAATACCACGAAACCACAGGGCAAGAGGAGGCTATTACACTTGCTCACTCAGTTTTTCCTTGTATTTCTTGACGGGTATTCTTTTTTCTTGTGTTATTTGCTTCTTTTTTTGTAGATTGTTTAATGTTTCACAGTGACATATAAGTGTTGTTAATGTGGGATATTATAATAATTTTATTCGCGGATATATAATTTGTTTGAGGGATAAAGAAGCATAAAACTTCATCTGCCCGATGGATGTGATCAACTGTTACGATAAATGCACACAGTACATTAAATATCGGTGGATTAGGGTTGTGTGTGTGGTGTTTTTTTTTTGCAAAAGAGAACAGAATATAACAACAGCAATGAAACAAGCACCCGAAATTAATCAGCAACAACCGTACACGAAAATTTTCCCAAACCGACAGTTTAAAGATGTTATATACAAATACACGAAATCATAGAGCCATCAAAATTATCATTCTCATCATCAACCATTGCTGGTGCTGCTGCTGCTCCTACCCCAAACACAACACAATCCCATCATCATCTTTCTCATCACCACCACCACTACGATATAATCATCATCATTATCAACAATAACATCATCATCTTCCACAATTCACATTGCAGTCATCAAACTCATGTTCGTTTCATTCATTCACATGGGGCTTATGCTGTCCTTTCTCACGTGCGCGAACATATCTATCCAAACACACCCCCATTACGCATACAAATGTACGAGGTCGTGTCGACGGTTTATAGTAAATTTCCTGTCACCCTTAAAATCCCAACTCTCAAGTGCTTGAGAGAGTGAAAGCTTTTCAAACACAGCAGCATAAACAAATTCCACTCTCAAGCTTCCTCCTTGGTAAAAGCTATTGTATGTTATGGTATGGTATTGCTGCTGCTGTCGAAATTCGCTCATCACTTACTCTTCTAGAGGACTTATCCTGCCTGCTGCATTTTTCTCTCAGTTTAAGAATATTTTAAATAAGCGGGGGGATTGCAGGAAGTAATGGGGGTAAACAACGAAGGGGGTAGCGCTCTCGAGATTATGTACGCGAATAACATTAATCCTTATAAGAACTATTTTTGTTTAGTTTCAGAGCACATAACTCTTTCCGTTGGAGAAGTAAACAACATAGCAATAGCAAACCACCCACTCAATCCCCCCATTAAAGAACGCAAGCAACCAGTTTTGCATTTTATCTATCGCAGCAGTATAAAAGACTTATGCATATGGGGAACAAACAAGATAAAAAAAAATATAAAAAGCATCATCTACCAAATCTCGAGTGTAATTTAGAACATAACCTAGAAAAGACAAGTTATTACTGTAAATAAGTGCATGGTGGTGGGGTGGTTGGGGGATGAATGATGAACACAACATAAATACTTGGAAGGATTTTGACGTGAGTTTCAGAACAGGACGACAGGACATGGGCTTGGGCTTGGGGCCGTTTTTACATTGCATAGTGGAAAAATACTAACGATGCTTGGCGTTTTTTTTATTTTTATTGTTGAGTGGAACACAGAACAACACAATACGGATACGGTGAATAGAGCTGCAGTCATAACAGTTGAATATGTTGTTGTTAACTTTGGAAGAATGAGTAATTATTTAGGAATACTTATTCAGATGTATATGTCAAGATAATCATTTAAATTCGTACTCAGATTCATGCGGATACATACTCAACTTAACGACGACGGATAGATTGCACCATGAACGATGAACACGAGAAATGGAAAGAATGTTTGATTGGATTGGGTGCGCGAGTGAGGGTGAGGCTGACGGTGGATTGCTGCTGATTGCAGCATCCTCCTGATGGACTGCTGTCACAAATGTGCCGTCAGAAATATCGAATGCAACTTTTCAAATGAGAGCGTTAGTGTTAGGTTCTAAAGGTTCATAAGTATTATCAAAAATGGAGTTTCTGATGCAATGGGAGATGACATGGGAGAAGGATGCAAGAGCAGGGTGAAGCAAAAAAAAAAGGGAATTTAAAAAGAACAATTGTTTTTTTAAAGTGTTCAAATGGTTTTCCTGTAAATTATGTTTTATCATGGAGATTTGGAGATTCCCGTGGCATAATTAATTTTATCGTCCAACCAATTACCCATGATCTCTTGTGAAAATGTGATATATGAGCTAAGATAACAACATTGACAAGCATCTAAAATTCGCAGTCGAAATCAGAAGTTTGAATTTAGTTTCGAATTCAAAATGGTTTTTAAGCACACAGCGATTGATAATAAATAGATATATTTACGACTTCATTTCACGTTACAAAAAAAAACCCAAAATAAATCCTCACATCAGTCTGACAGACCATATAGCTATAGGACGGGTAAAATCGTTATTGCAATCTTATAACTTTTACATTTATAAAGCGATTTGGGTGGATCGAAAATAAATAAAGCTTTCCTACAATGAGAGTAGAATTTGATGTACAACACTAAAGTAAGTTAAGTAGTAGAAATTTGTTACAAACATGGAAATCGGAAATCGGATAAAATCAACCCAGATGCTACTTTGGATTACTTTGTTAATATTTTCGATTTGCTTAGTGAAAATTAAAAAAAAAACAGCAAATTAAGGTTGCTCTGATAAGCGGAAAAGCTAACACATGTAAATCGGTTAGGTATGGTGTTATTGCGCTATGTTGACCGTAAACTTCTAAAACAAATAATAAAGCGTAAGAAACATCTGATGTCTAATTAACTCATTTAGATGTCCACATTGGAAGGGTATCTGGACACGTTAATAAAAAAGAAATAGGACAATAGTGTCCTGTTTTTTATCGTGAGATAGTGCAAAGTGACGACATCCTTTCATATGACTAGAGTTTCAGAGCAGCTCGTCGCTGTTGCATTTTAAAAAAAAAAAAAAAAATAAATAAATAAATATAAGGCGTAAACGGCCCATACAGGACCTAAAGCCTAGCTTCTCCAACCATTGTGTGTGCGAAGTTATATTTTTGACACGGATGGCGGGACCTACAGTTTAATGCCGATTCCGAACGGCAATCTATTTTTGAGAAGCGTCTCATTACATTTCTTACTCTTGGATGTTTGTCAGTTTGCCGGCGATGCCGAAAATTCTTCATGTCTTAGCTATCAGCTCGTCCCTATGTACGCTATCATAGGCGATTTGTATCCATCTGAAATACCCGTGCGAAATTCCTGGCGAAAGGTTTCAGGCGTTTATAGTGTAATTTGTTCATGGCTTAGTATAGCTCGTCCCTATATACGCTATCATGGCGATTTGTATCGATCTGAAATTCCCGTGTGAAATTCCTGGCCTGAAACCATACTAATATAGGCCGATCAGTTTGTTGGCGAAAGGTTTCAGGCGTTTATAGTATAATTTTAGTGCAGTTCACAGCATCTCTGTTTTGTAGATGGGGCACACAATACTGAGATTCAATTTGCGTTCGATCTTGCAGATGAACTAGTGCATGCTTCGTACCAATCTTCTTCTACCGCTGCTTTAAAAAGTTCGGCGGGTAGGTTTGCCCCGAAACCCCAACTTTGTTGAAATTTAGTTTCGATATCGTTATGCTTACTTCGTGTAGGTGGGGAGGACTAAATTGTTGGCTATAACACCTTCATTTAAGTCTTTTACTCTCAATTTATAATTAAAATTTGCTTTCCATTAATCCTCGGTAACTAGGGTTAAACTTAGAGATATACTCTTACTTTAGAACTATTTTTTTTAATAGAATATTTCCACAAATCATATCCCGAAATATAAATATCCCGACCTGTACCACCTGAAAATTTTTATTCGCTGTCCCACCTCGGAGCTTTCAATGACGCATTTGAATGTATTGAAACGGAGGCGGTGAAGATGTCATCACATGGTCACGATGGACATATATAACTTCGAAGTAGTTTCAAGACGTTGTCTACCTGCGCTCTACTATCACTTCGCAAAATTACATCGCCGCAGAGATCAAGGGAAGACTTACTCTTGTAAATCGCGGTTTCCTCGGGCTAAGAAGACATCTAAGAAGTAAAGCAATCTCCTATCCCGATCCTGCTGTATGGTGCTGAAGCATTTGTCAGCACTGTCAAAATCGGGTGAAATGGGATAGTTTGAGAGATTCTTCGGGAGATATTCGATCCAACGAACTTTATATAGCGACGATGACCTGGTAAAAAAGCTGATGATACAACATTGTTGGGGCACGTGGAGTATGGCGGAATTCCAAAACGCAGTTTTTTTGCATTACTGCTTAATCAAACGTTCTAAAATGCAAAGTGGTTACTTTGATGCAATGCATACTTTGTAAAGCACATTGTGAACGCATCAACTGCGCAAACAAAAGCAAACAGAGCATGATTATGATGCATAACAAACGCAGTGCAAATGTATTCATAACCTGGCATCAGAAAAGCAGTGTGCTTTCACAATGCGCATTTAATTGACGTTTTGGAATTCAGCCCATATGAACAGAAACGCACCAGCCCAAAGAGTCTTTGAGGCCACCCCTAAGGAACAATATAGCAGATGAAGACCCCACTTAGATGACCCGGACAGTTGGAAGTAGATCTAAAACAACTTGATATGCGTAACTGGAGGCAGCTATCTAGGGCCAAATCTAGCTTGAGGTTCTTGTTGGGTGAGGCCGTGGTCCACTCGGGAGCGCGTCGGGAGCATATTGAACATATATTTTTCTAAAATCAACCTAAATTAATTTTTCTTTTAAGCTTTTACATCTAAACTAAATTCTTTAAAAAGGAATCATTAACTAATTTTCGACGAAATTCAAACTATGCTATTTTGCAGTATTTTTTTTTTCACTACAGAAGTTCGCGGGCCTCAATTTAGTCATAATAATCGTAATAAATATATATTTAGCGTTAAGGACCCATAGTTCGCATTGAGCCTAGCTTTCCTTGTGACATTGTGTGAGAACATATATATATTTTTGGTACGAATGGAATAGGGAATCTTAAATTCTATTGGATGCTTGCTGGAGCTGAAACTGGTAAAAGACCTTAAGGTGGTTTTAGATTAATAATAAAATAACCACCCCCACAAACTGCCGCCAATATATTTGATTATATTCCAATTTGTATGTAAAAATGAGAAGAATCGAACAAAAATATTTTATATTTATCCCAATACAATAGGAAATACAATTTCATTTCCAGCATCCGTAAAACCCCCCCTCCCCATATCATCACGAAATACATGTATATAACATATATGAGAGCATACCTACATTAGATGATGCAAAATAATATGTGAATTTAAAAAAAAGGTCAGAGGGGGAGCAGAAACAGGAGCCTCGAATCTGTATTATATTAACTATCCAAACAGAAAGTGTTGAAATGAAAACAAGGACATTTTGATATATGAAATTAATCGTGGGTAGGAGTGCATATGAGTGATGGAATATAGGATTCCTTCCATAGATAAAGAGAGTAACATAGAGAAAACGAGAGAGAGAGAGGGCGTGAGTGTGTATGTGTGTGTGAAAGAGACAGACAGACATATAGAGAGAGATAGAGAGATTTGATTTCTGATAGGTAAGCTTAAAGCTCAGGATCGAAAACGAGGTTAGGCCTTTTCCATTCCATATATTGTTACTTTTGCGTCGTATAGAATATGTATTTAGATATATTTCTTTCTTTATTTTGTTTTTGTTTTTTTTTTATATTACATTAAACCATAACTCTTGAAAAACAATGAGACTGAAGAACGAACTCGATTCAATTCTTCCTGTTCACTTATACTTCAGCCTTCTATATGTGTATCATTTATACTTAAAAAAACAGCAATCATGCAAACTGTCTTGCCATGGATTTGTACACATTTTTAAACAATTTTAGGGACCACTTTAAAGTTAAACTATAACTTTTCCACATTGGAAAAAAAGGACTAAGATTGTTTTTTTTTTCTTTAACTTCCTCTTAACATGGGCTGTATTTTTTTTTGTAATTATTACTTGACTTTGGTTTTCAGAGCACACAAACACAGATTTTTCTACAAGTAATGGAATAAATAATTTATTTTATGTACGCGCACAAACATACACACATACAATCATGCAGTAAGATTTGTATGGAGGAATACACCGGTTAGAAAGGATAATGATTGACTGAAATTTATTAACTTGATGGTGTAGTCTTATTCGCTCAGCTTTATGAAATATGACTCCAATAATATGTATCTATATATATGAAATAATGTATCTCTTTATCTCTACATAAAATTTAATAAGAAACATATATATTTATATGTAGAATATTTGAACGTATGTAGAGATAGGTTGTCAGAAAAAACCAGCGAAACAGCAGCATTACCAGCAGCAGCAGCAAATAATAGTAAGAACAGCGGCTGCCAGGCAATTTGCGAACATGACCTACAAATTCATGTTTTATTAAAAAGAACATGCAAACCTAGATGGAAGAAGTAGTATGGGAAATGTAGGGGGGATAGGACTATGAATATACCCCTAAGTCCACCCCAACATGAAAATGTATTGAGTCAGGACATTGCATTCATTTTGTTTAATTTCTATGTCAAAATAAATACAGCAAAAACATGTTTATAGCTCAAATAGAGAAAATGCAGTTTCAGGAGAGGGTATACCCTTAAAAGTTCACGTACTTCGTTGCTAAACGTAAGCCAAGCTATATAGGACACAAGTATGAATGATGATGTGTGTATCATAATGTAATAGTGGTGCTTATTGTCTGTGTTTCTCTTAATGGTATCTATTATAGCAGAGAAGTAACTCAACTTGGTTACAGGAGAAGCAGGTTTGGTGGAAAAAAGATGGGTTAAAAACTCGTCAGCCAACATCGGTTATTGCCCTCGGGAGTTTGCAAGAGGACTAAAAGCTTTATTCAACTTGTTTGTTTTTTTTTCTGTTACATTTTTCGTATCTCCATCTGTTTCTCTCAAAGAAGATATTAAAAAAGTTGTGTAGAGAATCCTGCGCAGAGGACAGTAACCCTCTGTTTATAGGTATATTTCCGTTTAATAATTAAACTTTCATGACTTCTTAATAGAGAAACATTAATTGTCGAATATAATGTCTATATGCAGTATCCGGAATGAAAGTGGTTAAAAGTTTTTTTTTTCTTGAATGGTTGGTTACAGATATATTTATATCTTGCATCTTCCCGGGAAAGATCAACTGAAGTTGATTTAAAAAAAAATAAGCTTTAATGGTACTTATTTGGTTTTATTTTTTAGAGTAGGTATGTCTATTTAAAATTTGCAGAAAATCATATAATTTTTTGAATGACTTATTAAACGTGAAAGAAACTCATATCCAGATAAAAGATGTGCAATGAAAAGATAGATAGACTAGTATAAAGTTTATACTAGTAATTGTTCCATAAGCTATTTCGAATGCGTTTCATTTTTATACGTGTCTTTGGGTAAGCTATCGAGTTTTTATTGATGAACTTAATTATACATCCACGTGACCTACAAATTTACCAATCATACACTTACATAAGTGGGCGCTTATTTCGTATATTTCATGAGTTTCAGTTTTTTTTAATTGATGGAAACATTTATGCAGTCTTTGTATTGTATTCGCATAGTGGCGTTTAGCAGGGGATTTTTTGCCATCTGAAGTCAACCAAATGATGCCCACGTTTTCGTAATATGATGATATTTTCTTTTGAAGGACAATTTATAATATATAGATTTTTTGATTGTGTTAGTGAGAACAGGGAATGTGCATGAATTGCATCCATGTAGCTCCTGCAAATCATTTTAGCGAATTAGCGCCTATCCTGGTTGCACACCTGCCTATCAGACAGTATCCAGTAATGACAAAAATAAATGTTGAACTCCTCCGCCATCTCCTTTAGATCAGCAGTCTATTTTAAGGCTGGGGGAACAATAAAAAGAGCTATCTCAACAAAACAGCCACAGCTTCAAAAGTGAAGAGTCTAATAGTACCGTTTTCATTTGATTCGAAACTTAAACTAAGTTATTTTATTAAGGCCCTATGAAAGTAATCGCGCATTAAAATTTGGTACAAAAATCTCTTGATAACTAAAAAAAACGCTTTCTGCACTTAAACCAAGAACGTAGGCAGCCTTGAAGGAAGGAAATGTGGAAATGTGGAAGCAGCATTTTTTTTTTCAAAAGTTCCTAAATGGGTTCCTAAAGGTATCATGCAGAGAATTCGCAAACAGTCAATGAATAACCAGTATGGAAAGCTTAAAAGCAACAAGGTTGCCAGTGGAGCTCTTTGAAGCGAAGTTAATGGGGAACATCAAATCAAGTGGATTGGAAATTCAGAAAAGAATAAACAAATTGAAGTTCCGTTTCAACCTTTCATTGATAATCATCATCAATGTTGTCCCGACAAAACTGAAAACAAACCAAAAAAGAAATTTCAACCGAACCATACCCAATAATTATTTTAATTTTTGCAAATTCACTAGAATCACTCGTATTTTATGCCACATCAACCACCTGTTGTCGTTGTTAAGGAAATTATGGGCATGGGGTTTCTTTGGGTTGTTTCATGCGAACGTCTTTTTGTTAGTTTTTTTTTCTTTATATCCATCATATGCACGCGTTGCAATAGAAGAAAAAGGTTCAGACATTCTAAAAGCGAACTTTAACTCAAAAGCTAAGGACATAACTAGCGTGTACTTTAACCTCTTACTTCTTAACTAAAAGTTTTAATGCTTTTTTTTAACGCTTGGTTGATGAAGAGCATAACAATGTCGTTCCTATATTTCCACAAATGGCATGCTGTAAGTTTCCACTATTTCCCTCCAGATCATTCACTGTCCTTAGCAAATATAAGAACCATTCATACGTATTAATTTTTTAGTACAAAATTGCGGAATGCCATGCGGCGAATACAAGGTATTCAAAAAAATTCAAGGGGATGGGTTCATTAAGGGGGATGTTTTTATAAACAATCCCTTGCCACATTCTCAAGAGTGAGTGCACGCACTACACACATAAACCTCCCTAAACCTCTTACTTACCACTGCAAGCATTTAATTATGGTATAAACAATGATACGATTTATATACGAATGGAAGGCCATGAATTGGAAAAGTTTTTGAATTGCAACCACCCACCATTCTACTTCCTGGACTGAAGCACAAACAAATATGGCGCTTTGTCGAGTTAGCACGCATGCTGATAATTTTGTTGCCTTTCCGTTATTATGGTATTAGAAGCAGGCAAGAAGATGTACCAACCAACCAACCAAACTAAGATGCCACAAATAAATGTAATGTATTTTCTGAGGGGTAGTGCTTACACTTGTTTTTATTTGCTTGTGTATGTTTTGTTTTTATTTTATTTCCGCATATACTAACCTTCCGTAGCGGTGATTTGATGAGTCCTGTCCAATTTCTTGTTTTGGTCCAGGTGTCACAATTGCAGGATGCGAATTTAGTACATGATGTGGTGAAGTATGGACCGAAGGCAACAGACTTGGTGAAAAGCGGAATGAAAAATCACTAAAAAAATGTAAACAATTGTTAATCAGAAGTTTGTTGTGATTTTTTTGGGAAGAAGAGAAAATAGGGTCAAAGTTGAATTGGAAATCTTACCTTGATAACGTTGTGTTGATGGGTAACGATGAGGGGTATGGACTTCTAAAACTAGACGCTGCAGAATACACTGAAGGCGTATGCCTTTAAAGAAAAAAAAAATATTTAAAATAAATAAATAGAGCGATTTGAATTGAACAAATATAACAAAAAGAAGAAGCGGAAAATGTCACATACGATGAAAGCTTATTGTGCTATAATGGCGGGAATTTTATCAAAATATAAGAATAATTTTTTATCAAAACATAACATAAGAATAAGAATTCAGGAAACTGAAGGTAAGAAAAAAAAAACACTGAAACTACCTATTCGGAAGCTAACAATTATACTTCCTTCCAAATCTATGTGCCTACGTGACATGCTTACTTGGACCAATTTAAAGTTCGGTGCCTATACAGAAGCAGCAGGTGAACATTTGCTTTGATATATGACATATGGTAGACCTGAACGGAGTTTTCAGGGCGAAGACATTGGAAGGGAAGGGACATTTTATTTAGTGGGTTATATCGGGTTTTCCACTAAGTGCTGGACAACTTTTTTTAAATAAATTCGACGTCGTTCATATGTCTACCAAGGGCACGTTTGCAGCAGTCGTTTCGTTGAACTCAATTTTGGGTTCCGCTATTATCTTTCGTTCAATATTGTCTCTGAGCTTCTCTAACGACGCCGGTTTGTCGGCATAGACCAATGAAATAACGTAGCTCCATACAAAAAGTATATAAATGTTAAATCACACGATCAAGGCAGCCAATCGACAGAACTATTTCTAAGTATAACGCGTTCATCGATTTGGGCTTATAGTCTGAGCAATAAGTCTATTCTTACAGCCGCTGTATGGCTTGTGGCAACATCTCGTTCCACATATCATTGTTGCCTAGTCCATGAAAGCGTCCAACGAAATAATGTAGCGAAATAGTGTGGTCTTAGCGATGCCCAATTCTCGAGAATGCTGTGGACTCAACTGTGATTCGATTGCGACGGGCGCTTATCTATTGGGATGAGAATTGCGACCAATTAAAGTTTCCATTAAAGACTTGAAATTTCGCGGGTAAACTTCCCTATTTAAGGGTGCGTTCACAGTGACAGTTCAAAGTTGTCCCAATTGGAAAACCCTTTAGATATGAGAATTTTATTAATTCACTCTCACCTGGTATAGTATTATTTATCCCTTTTTTATTAATCAAATCACACAGCCAACTTCTTTCAAATAATGGAACAAACTCGAACTGCTACTTTTCCTACAATTTTAACCCTACATTCTGAAACCGATACCAATGTTTGAAATCACAACTCATAACTTCAATATTAAGAAACTTATCTCTGATATTTAAATACGAAATAATTGCCATTTGTTCCTAATTACTAGCTAAATAGCGGACTATAATAATATATAATGCGGACTGTTAAGGTTCCTTAAAGGTTTTACTGCTAGGTAAGGCTGGTGCGGACAATAATTTAAGTTAACTTATAACCTAAGAAAATAGAAGGCTGCAGCTCAGCAAGACATTTTGTTTAATTAACAATAAAGAATTAAAAAAAAAATTGCTCTCAAATTCGTAATCCGTGTGGGTATATGATGTTGGTTGACTTTGAAAGAGTATTTGGTAGATAATGTAAAGATCGGATATGGATCGTTTAGATGATTATGGAGGCTGTGCAAATAACCCAATTAAAAGTTGGGCGATTGTTCATGTTTTGCACGCTGCAATTTTGGGCAATTGTTCATAATGAAATATTACCCAAAAGGTAATAAATGAATATTTGCCCAAAATTGAGTTTTTGGCTATTATTCATATTTATAAAACTTTCAGTTTCGACCGAAGTTTGCAGCTTTTTAATTACATTAATGCATAAACAATGGCATATTTGCAACCACTCTGCTTAGTTTCAATGTAAGATTTAGAATAGGTGCGAGTTTGGGTATATAAGAAAAAATGTTTGGGTGTAAACAAAGGAGCATTCCCCACACTCCATACCTATGCATTGTCGATTAACAAGTATAAAACTAATTACAAAATTACTGTTTGTTTCCAAAGGCCCCTCAAAATTTGCCAGCCGCTTGCAGAAAGAAAGTTGATTTCGGGGGATCCCGTCTTGACAGCAGATCAAAATGTTTGGGCGATTGTTCATTTCAACTTTCGCGTAAACTTTCATAATTTTTTGGGCGATCCTTTATAATGAATAACTCTCCCACATTCTTGGGCAATTATTAATTTTTTGGTTTTGGGCGATTGTAACTTGGGCGATTATTCGCACACTGGATTGTGGTCATGTACGAGGGAGCAAAGACAAAAGTAAGAGTTGTGCCGGCGTTCTAGTGCTTTTGCTGTCCTCGATAATCTGCTTAAAGTAAAAGTGTAAAGTACAATCCTATCCTGATTAATTTTAATAACATCCTAGAACTTTTACCTTCGAATAGTGGCCAAAGAGCTTTAGAGACTGTGTCCTCTTGAGACTTGACCGCCTTAGGTTGGCAGTTTTTTCTTAAATAGTGCCCCTACTATGCAGAGGGGAGGTTTGACGTCAGCAGCTAATCAAGCTCATCCGCCTGTTAATTTCCCTCAATATCGCAGTGTCCTGGCACCCAACATGTTCTCCATTGATTCTGACTGCAGAATGCTCCGAGCATTGTGCGATAGCACCTGACTATATCCAAATAGATGTTGATTGATTCCATTGTCTTAAGCGCGGCCTGGTTATCGATGTAGATAGCGACATCGCTTTCAGATACCAATCTCATCTGCATTAGCTCAGACGCCCTGAGGACAGCCAGAACCTCTGATTATAAGACACCGCTTGTGTCCTGTAGTCTTATAGATTCTTAGTACTGGATCTTCTAAGAAGATACCAGAACCTGTTCCTTTCACTGTTTTCCAAGAACCATTGTGAAAATCACAATTTCGTCCAATCTGATAATTTCAGAACTAACGAAACTTGATCGAATTCAAAGTTTAAAGGTACGAAGAAGCTTTTACTTATAATAACCCTCCTTCCGGACTTTCTTTTTTAACTCGGACGCCCTGATGTCTTATATTCAGGGCTATTAAATTTGCTGTCACTGTGGTATGATGGGAATCATCAATATCTAGTAAAAGCTAGACATCACTGTTAAAAAATAAAACGCTTAGAATACCAACATTTTAGCAATCCAACAATCTGTCTCCATAAAAAGAACGAACGAACAAAAAATGGAAAATTACAACCATTTACATGCCTTTTAAACAAGCACTACCAAAATTGGAAGCATTAATATCTATTCGTAATACAAGTACGTTCTGCAGTTAAATGTTTTAATTGTACGTTATTTACCTGTCGCAGCTGTCGTTTAATTTTCACTTTCAATTACTTCATAATTGCACCCCAATTTAGCCTCGAAGACGACGACAATGACGACGACGACGTGGCAGAATGAGTGAATAAGTCGTCGCATTGTCGGTATAAGCGTGATCTGTGAGTGTTTCTATGCACAGCTCACGAGTAAAATTTATTATGAAACTCTTCCGTGCCAAATTTGGTTGCAAAGAGGCCTCCGCGACAACTAATAGAAAACAATTAAGTTCCCAGCTGAGTACTTGTTGCTCGATTTGGTCATGCACATGAGTTTGTGGGTACCTATACTCTACTGTTCTGTTTTTTATTATTATTTTAATTTTCATTTCATATAATTTATTATAATTATTTGCTTTTTCTTTTGTTTTTATAAATGTATTGGAAGTATTAAATTTTCTAATATACAAATGAACGTTAAGTTTTTTTGTATGCAACTAGGATAAGGTCTTTATAAATTTCCGTTTCCTTTTGAGTTTTTACCGCCTTCATAGTTTATTGGTCATTTATTCAAACTATTAAATAAGCAATTAGCATATTTCTAGGCACACATACTTTATTCGCGGCCAAGTGTGATCTAATGTAGTGTCACGTCATGTGTGCTGTGTGTGCACTCATCATTGCGTTAGTGTAATAAAATTAATAACAATAATCATTATCGAAATAATTTAAAAGAAGAAAGAAGAACATTCATTTAAGAATGTAAAGAAGAATGTGTGTTACACTGTGCATATGTATAAGAGCCGTACAGCACGTTTGTGTAACATTTATTAGCAATAAAAGTTAAACTTAATAATGAGTATGACAATTTTTATTCCTTGGGAATCGAAGTTGATGAGCATACGATTTACGATCTGCCGGAGATTGATTTGTTGAATTTTAATTGATATTTAATGCGTAGGGGGAATTATGGGTTGTATGCGCATACCACCATAACACGCAATGCTAGTTAAATGGCTGTTTAAGTTTTGTTGTTCTTGTTGCTGTTGTTTTCTTGTCCTTCTTTTCATTTCCTTTGGTTTGTTTTGTTAGATCGTAAACAGCGTCATATATACCTAAGCGCTTTCGATTTAAAAAGTAATTCACGTAAACACACTTTTCCCAGGGCATGTTGAACGCATCGTAGATATAGATATACAAACAATAGTTATTCAGTGCAATAAATCAGTGCTGTATTTACACGTGAGTAGATAACTAATGTAAGGTTATCTTTATGCAATCATTAGGTGTCCCATTCTATTTATTGACTGAAATAGGGAACAGTCCATCTGGAAAACATTTTCTCATTTCTCTTGTATCAATTTTGTATTTTTTTTTTTTTAATTTTAGCAAAGCAAGCGAATTTAAGAATGTTGTCACGTCGTCGCCTTCTTTAATGGATAAATAAAAATATATATTTTTATTTGTTTCCTTCATTAATGTTAAGGTATCTTTTTGTGCAAACCGTATACATACATGCATTACGCATAGTTAACGTATTGCCATATCAATTAGTTAGCTAAAGAATATTCTTTTATTTTTGATTAGATTTAGCTAACATGAGGTTTTTTTTATCTTAATTGAGCTTACTTTGCATTTGACAACTCCTATATTTTGAGCTCACTTATACTTTTGACATCAATATAGGAACAATTAATGCTTTTGGGAATATTTTGTTGACTAACATATTCATACATATTTGTAATCGGAGAGCTAGCCTCTAAACATTCCGGTTAGCTTAAAATCTTTTAATCCAATTCACTAATATTGCAACTATAACATCTCAATAAGTCTGAATGAAAATAAAATATAAGTAACTAGTTTCAACTAATTGTACGTAGACAAGTAATTTTTGCTTTAGGGTATCCAGTCCAGGGTATTGAAAGAGCTGATGTTCTCATTCTCATTTATCAGCCCGCAAAAGTGACACGACTGAGCTTTTACGTCTACAACATATCTGACAATCTTGCATCATGCAGACATTTAAAGCCGTTGATCGACGGCCCAAAATTTAGCAGATCTAAATATCTGCTAGGACTAAAGGAAAGATTTAGAACCGGCCTCACTGGTTTCAGTCCTCTAAGCAAGTATCTCAAAAGTATAAGGGTTAGAAAGTCGGGCCTTTGTCACCGCTGCCGGAATGGCACCTTTATAGGCTCCCAAAAAATTTGGTTCCCCAAATTTTTTAAATGTTAGATTTGCAAATAACAAAAGTCATCAGTTAATTTGTATTCCATTATAACTATATAATGAATATTCGTTGCATACATAATTTGCACTTCACTATTTCGAGTATGAATGCACTTCTTGAACCCATTGTCAGTTACAAACATTGTTTATGACTTTTAAATTTCAAATGGGCTGTTATAAATGTATTGCAGTTTTCCTAAGAACAATATTTTTTGCTTCGAGGAAATATAAATATATATAGATAAGTAAGTTGCTTAACGAGTTTTATTTTTTCGTAGAGAGTTGGCTGTGCCATTAATCCATACATGAAATATTTGATACCTTTAAGGTGCCTCCCCAAAATCTTCAAATAGGCTCCTTTTTGAAATTGAATTACGACAGCATTGGTCTTTGTGGGTGCTGCCTAGAAAATGACGAAACGGGATCGCACTTTATTTGTGAATGGACAGCTCTAACAAGAACCAGACGGACTATCCAAGATTATTGACTTATTTTTAAAAAATATGTTTTATTTTGTTCAGTCTTTTAACAAAAATTTATTTATAGGTTCGGATTCACTTAATTACAGCAATTAAAACATTCCATCATAGTACAAAAAAATAAAACCTTAAATATAGACTTACCAAGATGCTACTTGGGACATATCCGGACTCAGCATAGGATATGCATATTGACTGGCGGGAAACGGATAGATCGCAGGCCTCGTTAAACCTTAAAATAAACAGAAAAACAGAACGTTACAAATATTTTATTTACAAATCTACTTGTATAATTTGAAGTCAAATTACATTTATGCTAGAATGACGGTTAACCGAAAAAAGGGACCACGATTGAGCGTGCTATAACTATTATTTCAGAAACAAAAAAAAAAACGTAAAACTTAAATCAAAATATGTATAGGTAGGTATATATTTTTTTTGGTATCCTTTACATTCCAATTGAGCAGCCCTACCAAAACGAGGAGAGTATTCATTGTGAATGTTTGAAGTTCAGCTACCTATTAGGGTTGAGTTTTTATATTTTTTTTTTTATTCTGAAGAATAACACATCGCTCGACTTAACCGAATTACACTCGAAATCCCACAAATGCAGAAAATGAATAATAGCAATTATAATAAAAATAATAACACCGCAGGAGAGAAAAACTTGAAAACTTGGTTGAATATGGTATGGACGGTTAGTGAAAAGGAAAATTAATTTTTTGTTTTAATTTCTCTGGTCAGTGAATGCCTTTCATAGTTGTCTGAAATTACTGCAAAATAGTTTATAAGTATGTTATGTATGAACGTTACTTAAAATATAATCCTACATGATTAAATGTCCCTCACAGTTATAGGATTGCCGCCTGGAGGCATCTTTTAACTAAATAGAAAAGAGATATCATTGTTTTTAGCCGGAAGGCAACTATTAGTTCTACCCTTGCTAAAGAAGACAAAACAGCAGCACACATTAGCTACGTGACATTTGTCGAAAAGCACTTGCACAATTTTGTTTCTGATGAAGCGGAAAATGGTCTATGTCGTACGAATCGTTTGAAAATAAGGATTGTATGATCCGTTATCATTCTATCCCTCACTCTACCTCACTCTTTCCGGCTTAAACATTTTTATTTATGTGTGTGGTTGTTTGATGCGGAATTGAAGAGTACGCGTGTGGTGGCCAACCGGCAGGAAACACGTGCCTTAAAAATCTTTACCGTTACACATATGCATACACAATGTGGCTGAAGAACTTCTATCTTCATTATCCTGGCGGCTGCTGTTGTTATTTAAAAACATAATTATGAGCTACAAAATTGGTGTATTATTATTAACCGTGAGCATTTCAAGACCAAAATCGATATAACCTGCCAAATTGCCGGAAGATATGAATTAAGCTGGTATGGCGAACTCAGATTTTTAATAAGCGTTCCAAAACTGCGCGGGTGTAGAGAGAAGTGAAACGGAAAGCAAAAGATAGAGACTTAAAAGATCACCTTTGAAATGTGAATGTCAGAGGTTAAGCCCATGAAATATAAATGAAAAAAGGAGATTGATGAGAATTGACTACAGAGAGGGTTAATGAGCATTCGATGAAGGACGAGTACTGCGGGAAATATTGAACTAAGCATTGATGTGGAAAAAAAATTATTAGAAAAGGAGGGAAGGGAAGTATTACGACTATGTTAACGTGAGTCAGGCGTTTTTATTACGCTCCTATGAACTAACGGGTGATCCAAGTAGAGATACTTTTTTCAATAGCCTTTTTTGACAGATCACGTGTGAGTCGTGTCATGCTGTCATGTTATTTTTGTTTAGTATTGTTTAGCATTTCATAATGGAAAGACTTACGCGTGAACAACGTTTACAAATTGTTCAACTTTATTATGAAAATTCACGTTCTGTGAGGAATGTGTTTCGTGCACTTTGCTCAACTTATGGTCAACATAATCGGCCTACTGAGCGTACTATTCGCAACACCATCACCCATTTTGAGACCCAGCATTCATTATTGGATAATATTCGACCGAAAAGACCACGTCCAGCACGCTGTGAAGAAAATATAGCGGCCGTAGCTGAGAGTGTACACGAAGACCGTAGAGAGTCGATTCGGCGCCGTTCGCAGCAATTCGGACTGACGTATGGAACGACTTGGCGCATTTTACGTCAAGATCTTAAATTGAAAATGTACAAAATGCAGCTTGTGCAACAACTGAAGCCGCTCGACCTTCCAAGCGACATCGCTTCGCTCTATGGGCTCTTGAAAAGTTCCAAGAAGATCCGACGTTTTCGAGGCAAATTTTGTTTAGCGATGAGGCCCATTTCTGGCTCAATGGGTATGTAAACAAACAAAATTGCCGCATTTGGGACGAAGAGCAACCTGAAGAGATTGAAGAACTGCCACGGTTTGGTGTGGTTTGTGGGCCGGTGGAATCATCGGTCCATATTTCTTTAAAAATTATGCCGGTGCGAACGTAACCGTCATAGGCGACCGTTATCGTGCCATGATAACCGACTATTTGATGCCTGAAATTGAAGCTCGTGATCTCGGCGACATTTGGTTTCAGCAAGACGGCGCCACTTCCCACACATCGCATCAGTCAATGGACTTCTTGAGAGAACATTTCGGTGAGCACATAATTTCACGTTTTGGGCCGGTCGATTGGCCACCAAGATCGTGTGATGTGATATCACTTAGACGTTAGACTTTTTCCTGTGGGGATATGTAAAGTCAAAAGCTTATGCCGACAAACCCGCTTCGATTCAGGCTTTGGAGGAAAACATCACGCGTGTCATTCGCCAGTTACCAGTCGAAATGCTCGAACGAGTGATCGAAAATTGGACTCAACGGATGGACCATCTGCGACGTAGGAACGGCCAACATTTGATAGACATAATCTTCAAAAAATAAATGCCAAAGAATGTTCTTTCAAATGATAATAAACATTCTCCATTAAATTTGAATTTTCTGTGTTTTTTTCTTTAAAAAAGTAGGGAACCTCGAAATGGATCATCCTTTATTACCTATCACATATAAGTTCCATTGCTCATTTTTACAACTGCAAATTAATTTTGGGCGCACGCGACTAAATATGACTAGGTATTATACTCAAGTTTAGGGGACAATACGTCTTGTAAATTATAGCCAGATCACCATAACACATTGTGAAATATGCAATGATACTCTTTCGATGATTTTTCCTTCCAGCGACACCCCAAAACAAAACAAAAAAACAGATTTGAGGGGGTGAAAAATTGCCGGCACCGGTAGAGGAGACCTTGGCATTTTGCAATGGCATTCGTGGATAATTACAAATTAATTAGAATTGACCTTAAAGGGTTACATGGGTTTCACAGCTTAAAAAATCGAATTTCGTTTTATTGTTTTATTATTTTGACTTTGTCATTAAATACATAAGAAACAAAGAGTATCCGTCTGCGGGATAGGAGGCCACGTGGTATCTCTGGCGAGACAAGGGGCAGCAGAACACTTCATAGGACCAGAACCGTAGTGCGGAATACACGAAGAATTCAAGAAATTGAAAAAGGAAAAAAGAGCCAGAACCTTTCAAAATCTCCAAGGTCTGGGACAAACCCAAAAATGTTTAGGAGACATGTACTTAGCAAAAATAACATATGAGTAGGAAATGGTTTCCTAGCGGGGCATTGCAGACTCAGGAAACACCCAGGTATATTAGAAAATGGCCTCCGCAGATTCTGCAATGAAACCACTGGGGACTGACACAAAAAAGGATTAAATATTTGGGAAAATATCAAATTCAAAACAAGGCTTTACCAACCACGGATCGAATACATGAACAACTGGTTACATTTACTTCTTAAAAAAACCAAAGGTTTATATATGTATGTCTGGCTTAAATTATATATTTGTAATAAAAGGCTTTCATCTGCTTAATCATAGAATTAAAAGAAGTTATTTATTTTGTTGTTTTGTTTTTCTCGCAAGCTTTAAAAAAAAAATTAAAGGGAATTTAAACGTGGATACTAAGGTTCACAACGCAAAGGTAAGAGATTTACTTTCATCAAGCGCCACTGAGGGTGGACACTCAAACAGAAATAAGACAGACATCGATCGCAAAAGGACGCATTTTTGACATTACTCTAACTGTGTGGTTGGTGTACAAAAAGTCGCTATATGATACAAAATGTAAGAGTAAGAGTGTATTTATCTGGGTAAAAGATAAGAAGCAAATCCAAAGTGTTGGGGCATTTTTACTGCTATCGCGGCTCATTCACAAGCTATTGGCATACCTTTCTTCGGCTGTTTTCTGTGCACATTGCAGTCGGAGAAGAATGCGCTTCTAATTCTTCTTTCTTTTTATATCATACTTTCATTTTATTTATACTTTTAATTTTCGCGAAATGTACTATAGGTAGGCATGTACGTACAATGTAAAGTCAAGAACTTAGTTCTAGGTCTATCATTGTATGCTGTCTGTGACGACTTCCACACTCTTAAGAGATAATGCGTCTAACGTACAGCAATAAAAACGCAGTCCTTCCAAAAATAAATAAATAGAAAAGGATATCATATTATCGCTGCCTTAAGAAGCTTAGGTACACCCTTTCGCTTGAAACTTTATTTAACACTTGACTTCATCAAACACCTCTGTCCATGTCATGTGGTATTTGCGTAGAATATCGCATTTATCCTGCCACTAAAAAAATAGAAAGGATAAATGCATTCACCTCTCAGTACTTGTAAGTTCCCTAAGCTGTCGCCTTCTCCCTAAACATACCTTCCCACCATTGCAATGATTTTGCTATTCGTTTGTTTTGTATTGTTACCAAACAAATATCTTGAAATTTTTCACTTTTGGAGCCAATTTCCTTAATTAATATTTTCCCTTACACAAAACAAAAATGTCACGTCATCCAAACAAGTGAACGCATCTGTTTTAAATTTGTTTTCTTTCTCTTTGTTATGTCACTAGCTCCGCACTTCATCTAATAATGTGCAAAACTCTATAATACGCCTATTATTCGTTTTATTACGTGATTGTAAGGAGATCCGTGCAATCGATATGCTTTAGATGAGAGGTTTAGTTTGTCGTTCATATTCGTACAGGGATGTGTTTCATTGTTGGCCGTGATTACAGCATAAGATACAATGGTGAAAAGCAGCGCACATAAAAACTACAAAGACACACCACCGCATGTGTATGTCGTAGGAATGCATCCCTGTCGTTTTTTTTGCAGCCAAATAACCACCACGTCGACGCTGAGGCCAGTAGGAATTAGACTATTTAACATTCTATTAGAAAGCTTGTCAAAATATTTCCCTCTTTAGGCGAATTTATTACGATTTTATCGGAACGGAATATACATCCTCGATTACTCGAGGATAATGATGGAAAAGAGAGATTAATTCGAGTGCATTTTTATATGGCTAAAAGAAAAAAGATTTCAAAGATATGTGGGGCGGCTTTTGTGTAATATTTGTTGTTAGGGGATAATCGCTTGTTTAATAATAAAGTACGATTGACCTGATTGAAAGCTGTGGATTATGGTTTTTGGCGAATGCGTGAAATTAAAAAAAAAACTGCACCCAGTATCGCGACATCTTTAAAGAGGTTACCGAACCACTCTCCTTGTGGAAGATTATCAGAAAAGCAGAGTAAAACTGGGTTCTTTCGAGAGAAAAAATCTTTGACTGAAGAGAAGAAACCGTCGTGAACTCTATGAGCTCCTATCGTCCTATCGTCCTATCGACCGATTGGTAGTGCTCCAGCCGAAATAATCTTCGATTCCCGACCCCAGGTTCGTGGAAACGATAAGCAACACCGAAGCACTGCAGTTTTAAAGCTCAAAATAGGCGGATGCCAAAGCGCTTGGTCCGGATCCTGTCCGGAAGCCTGTTAAGTAAATTAAGCAAGATTTAAGTTAGATACAACCTCATAAATCCGTTAAAATAACAAATCAAATATTTCTTCTTCTCCATTTCCAATTCTTACAACAACAGAACGTACGCTGTTAATACTCAAAGTTATTTCAATCTCTTCAAGTGTAAACTTTTTTTTTTCGGTGTATAGAAAGACTGTAGACACTTTTCCTCAGATGAATCAAGTTCAATTTCATTCAGTCAAATGGAATGCGAACAGTATCTGGCGACAAAAAAGGATTTTACCCTAAAAAAAAAAAAACCTACACACATACACACCATTGTCAAGTACCAAAAGGGTAAAGCAGCGTTGGATTACTTTTTTTTACGTCAAGAGATTTAGATTAATTTACGAAATAAGATGCTATTGCTGGCTGAATGGAAATGTATCTACAGATTAAAAAAAGAATAAAACATACTATCGCATGATAACTCTTTGAATTTATTGTGAAGCATGTCTCAAGATGTACATTTTGTTATTACGCTTTACACGAACAGAGGGACATTGTAAAGCAAGCGGCGGAAATTAAATTATTAAAGAGCTACTTTAAAATGGTTGTTTTATTTTTATTCCTGGGAACTGTTTCGAAACAACCTTTCTTCATTCAACAAGTGTAAATCATAAATCCTTACACAGTCCTTTTCAAGCAATATTTAATGACCAATAAAATTTACTCAATCAATTCTCTACCTTTGTCCTTTTCATAATTCACTTTTATAAACTGCATTCAATTTACGCTAATACCTAACTGAGCTAAGTGCCCTCCTGCGGACAACCATCAATTATATATACTGTTCATATATCGAAAAGTAAATAGAAATAACAATCATAATCATAATTATGATATTACATCATTATCACTTTAAAGCCGACAATCAGCGTCACCGTGCGTCGCTCGTGGTCCTGGTCGTTTGCGTTGTCTAGTACACAAAGGTATAATAGTTCTCCCTCTTGTTTGATCTGTGTTTGCTATGCTTCTCACCCCTCATCGTGTTCCAATATGATTCGCCTATTAGTGTGCCCATTTGTAGGTAATTTTTTTCTTCCAAACCCTGGCGAATTATGATTATTAATACTCATTTTTCTATTGTTGTTTTGTATTTGCACACCCAGCAACAACCCAACATATTACCATTTTTGTGGGGAGGGGTGAGAAAGTCAAGAGAAATGCACACCGCATACAAACATCATCACCACCACCACCGGTAAGGCACCAATATCAGCGCTCAGTAATAAAAACCCCTTAAGCGCAGGACCAAGCCAAGCATGTTGTTTTTAGGCCAGAGACGACGAGTGAATCAAATTCTTAACCACACGATTTATGGTTTCATTGAGTGATGATTATGAATGTGATGAAAAAAAAATTATACAACAATATAATCCAGCTTGTGTGTTTGATGAGCTCGTTGTGTATTTGGAGAGTGTAATTGACTTATGACAGAGTTTCTCTTTCAGGGATGTTGTTTAAATACGCAGGGGATGGCGAGGCTAGGCGAGGCGATATGGTGTATAGTATATTCATCACACCCTACTTACCCCTTTTGTAGAGCAAAGTGACGAGCGTTAATTGTCACAAAATATGTCATAAACAGTGACACGCCTACACCAAACTGTTCTAATCTCTGCTTTACATTTAACCCGCAAGCAAGGCAACTAATTAATTGCAAGGATTCGCCTATTCTCTGTTGTGGACGCCCGGAAAAGGATTGTGATTTGCGGCTAATTAGACGTGAAATATTTGTCATTTCCATGCATACAAATTTTATTTTGCATAAAGTTGGTGTGTACGTAACGTACAAAAGCGTAAATTTAAGAGAAAATAAATATCCAAAACAGAAAAGTGTAAAAAGAAGAAGCAACTAAAAGCTATTGAAAAAAATCCAAATGTAATTTTATAGAAAAAGAGTTCTTATTGTTGTTTAAAGGGGGGGGGGGGGTTACCGCTGTTTATTGTCGCAGTAATCTTAAAGGAAGGCAAATTTTCGAATATGACTTGAAGCTGCTTATAACCGTACAAAGAAGAAACCTTAAACCTTTTATTATGAATTTTAGAATATAACCTGATTAGAGAACCTTTAATGCATTATTGCTGTTATCATTTTAAAATAAACATTGCCGCCAGAGACATTGTTCTACCTGAATTTGATGAAAAAGTGGAAGGTCTAATCTGTAAAAGTGACTTTCTTAGCTTAGAAATATTTGTTTTGTGTACCAATCGACGACAGTGCTGGGGCTTTTGGAAAAACTTTGTCTTTACCGAATGAAAAAGTCGCCTTCTGCCACATGATAACCTGAATAAGGTGTCCGCAAGAAGCGTCTTATCGTTCATTCTAGATCTATAGAAGTAAAATGCTACTATTTTAACTGCTTTGATACCTTCTGTCAGATTGGCTTATATACCTACTATTATATTATATTTTATTTGTTTTGTGTACCAATCGACGACAGTGCTGGGGCTTTTGGAAAAACTTCTTCTTTACCGAATGAAAAAGTCGCCTTCTGCCACATGATAACCTGAATAAGGTGTCCGCAAGAAGCGTCTTATCGTTCATTCAAGATCTATAGAAGTAAAATGCTACTATTTTAACTGCTTTGATACCTTCTGTCAGATTGGCTTATATACCTACTATTCAAGCAACCTAAAATTTATTTATAATTGTAGAGCAATATGAATTTCTATAAAAAACGAAAACGCCACAAAAAAAACTCTAACTGATATTATAAATTTTTCAAACCTACCGTTTTCACATAATATGAGTGTTCATTTACTTTTTGAAGTAACTTTCTAAATTTTTAGGAGTGGAGATAAATTCGCTCAGGAACGCTATTGTATTAAGTAAGTTAAAGTTACCATACTCCTTGACAGAAATAATAATAATAAATAAGCGATTGACAAATTAATGGTTTGCAGGGTACGATGTGCATGAGGGACTTGTAAGAAGATGTAAGAAGGTGTTGCACCATCATCCATTACTAATGCACGGGCAACACTATCAATTGTTGCGCTTCCTGGGCTCATACTCGTGGGTGAGTCCACGGCTTCCAATTTCTGTGCTTCAGTACTACTATCCTTGCTCGTAAAACACCGCCTTAATTTGAAGACATGACGTGGACAGATACAATAGTAGGGTTATATCTCTTAACAAGCTTGGATCGCTTCTTGCTTTTCGGATCAGAAGAAGAGGAGGGTCAGGCTTGCTATCGTTGATGAGACTTCCACCGACCTATCCCGTTTTATAGACACTACCGAAGAGTCGACCGGAGTGCATGAGCCTTCAGCCTTCCTTTCTTCCTTTTCCTCCTTCGCTGCCCCTTAGTAAGGTTAAGCACAGAACCAGCCGCTTCAGGGGCCCTAGAGATATCTTGGGTCGTACCGTCAAGTAGTATCCGGATGTAGACGAAAAAAACACGGATGGATTTTGGAAAAACTTTCTCATTCATCGCTTTGTGTTTGACTATATGATGGATAAATATTTTGTGATGGATCAGGAAGTTGAAGTCATAGAAAAAACTATTAAACCTACATGTATTGTGCGAATAATTGTGGCATATCACCATCTTTTTGGTGTGACAAAGGGAAATAATTTTCCGATGCAAGAATCCCTGCATGTGAAAATTCCATTTCAAATTGGACTAACAATAAATGTGAAATGTCTTAGCAGAATATTAGATATTTGAATGAGTCTCTTCCTTCCTGTTCCATTTTGATTTTTTATTATTTTTATTTAAAAAAAAAAAATATAAATGACTTTTAATTTATTTTTGATATTGACGTCAAAAAGCTGTTTAAAAACATAAGGAAAGGCTACAGTCCGCTTGGGGCGAACAGTATGATACCCTATCCTTATCCCTATGTACCCCAAAGAGAAAAAGCATTAGGAAGATGATGGATAGCATTTTATTTCATTCTATGAAATTTATAGAAAAAAAATTATTTTTTTTCAAAAAACGCCCCCAAAAAGTGGGCGTGGCCAAAAACTTTGTATGGGCGATTTATTGAGAAAAATATTGGCATAATATATTGTTAAACATTTTTTTTCGATTTCTATGAAAATTTTCGAAGAAAACAGCATTTTAGTGAAAAACGCCCACAAAAACTAGGCGTGGCAAAAAACTTTATATGACAAATTAATAAAGGTGGGCAGTACCTACATATCTTGTGAAGGTTGTACAACTTTATCTCTCTAACTTAAGCCTTAAAACGGTTTTTTCTAAATTGTGGGCGTGGCAGTGGGCGTATTTTGAAAATTTTAACACTTTACCATTTCGGAACCCTAGGGAGTATATGTTCCAAATTTCAGCTTCCTAGCATAATTTTAAAGGCCTCAAAAGTTGATACGGACGGACGGATGGACGGACATTGGTATATAGTCTTAGATTTTGGTCCTGATCATAAATATATATACTTTTATGGGTCTACGGCGAATATTAAGGGGTGTTACAAACTATGTGTCAAAATTAATATACCCTTAGGATAGGGTATAAAAAGTGCCCGAAGAAATTTCTTGGGCAGAATTTAGTATGTTTCTTATTTGAGGAAAAGTTATAAACAGCTTCAAGCAGTGTTTAGTAACTTTGAGTAGCTTAAAGTAGTAAACGAACAGAATTATTAATTATGTCTGATTGTGACTTACATTTTATCGGCACAATAAGTGATAACGTTATTTTTTGTTATATTCTAATTGTTTCACTTGTTTTATAAAATCGTATGGATGTGTATTTATGGAAGAGAAGGACCCCGTTGTTTCTTTACTGTGAATTCACTGATGAAGGGAAAGTATTGGAAAAGAAAATTTTACTACATTGCCTAAATTGCTACCTTCTTCAAAATTACATCGTTTTGCAATTTAATATATACATTTTAAGGCAAAAATTCGGTTAAACTTTACGGCAAAACGATCTGTTTCCGGCTGCGTTTTACGTTTGTTTTATCGGTGAATGCAAAATCTCTGCGACGTTTAAATTCGCTAAGTTCACTTTAAGAATAATTGATTGTTTATAAGTCTTGCGATAACATTCAGAGAATATCCGTTATAGATTGATGCCATCTTAAGAAAATTATTTATTATCTTATAAATACAAACAAAATGTTCATTGCTTAAAAATTTTACTTTCGCTTGCAGCAAGGACATTAACAAAAGAGGTGAGTCTATACTTGATTTTATATTACTCTCCAACCTTCATATTTGTAACTTTCCATAACAAAATTAGGGAAGAGGTAATTGATCTCACTCTAGCACTTCCAATAGATAGATTCAGAGTCAATGACTGGATGGTATCCCCGAAGTGCTCTTTCTCTGATCACTTCAGGATAACATTCACAATTAGCATTATCCTACCCAAAGAACCCCCCTTTTGGATACCTGTCAAAACTGACTGGAGTAAATTTTCTGAGTTAGTCGGACGTCGACTTCCACCTAACCCCATTGGTACATTGTCGAATGCGGCTCTCGTTGACGAAACAGTCAATCTTCTCACAAAGAACCTAACCGACTCCTTTAAAAAACCTGCCCTATTAGTCGTCCTCCTAAAAGAATATACGCGGCTTGGTGGACTATGGAACTACGACTTCTTAGGACCAAAAGCAGGAAATTTTTTAATTGAGCCAAACTGACAAAAACTGATGAAGACTGGGGTGAATATCGCAACAGCTTCAACGACTTAAAAAAAAAAACTAGAGCAGCAAAACGAACATCCTGGGCAAACTACTGCTCTGGCATCGAATCCACCACAGAAGCGGCTAGACTCTGGAAGGTTTAAGCTAAAAACCCCTCCTCTGTAGGATTTCTGTGTAAGAAAGATGGCAGCTGGACAGTTGATAATAAGGAAACTCTCGAGCTGGTCCTCGGTACACACTTTCCGGAATGTACAACCCCAGGAAGCCTGCTGTGCAGTACTGATGACGGACCCTCCTCATTCTCGGATGAGGTCATCATCCGATGCTCGTACAGTCATCAGTGACTTAAGGACTTAATGCCTTCTATGCTTGTAGAAAAACCTTTGGATAAAAATGGGGCTTACAACCGAACATTGTGCACTGGCTGAACATCGCGATTGTAAGACCCTTTCTGACCTACGGTTCAAGTGTCTGGTGGGAAGCGGTTAAAACCAAATCTTACCTCAATAACTTGAACAAGGTGCAGAGAATTGCTTGTCTGGGCATAACAGGCGCATTTAAATCCACACCACAACTAGGTCTGGAGACTTTATTGCACTTGCAACCCATTGAGCTATTCACTAAGAACGTGGCAGCCAAAGCCGCTCTCAGAATAAGAGACAATAAACTTTGGAGGCCTGACGATTGCGGACACTCGAGCATATTTGAAACCTTTGATAGTGAGGGTCTCATGTCACGTACTGATAACAAGAAACCTAAGTATGTCTTCGAGGAAGATTTCAGAATCACTATACCCAAAAGACAGAACTGGGACTCACATAGTACCCTTTTTAAAGGTATACCCGTCTACACGGATGGTTCTAAAACAGATAAAGGTACAGGAGCCGGGGTCTTCTCGGAAGCACTTGCGAGCACTAGAGCGATCACTGCAGTGTCTTTCAAGCTGATATCTTTGCGCTTAAAAAGGCAGCACAGACTATCCTATCAATGAGACTACCAGCAATGGAAATAACCATCTGCGTGGACAGTCAAGCAGCACTTAAAGCAATCGGCTCTAACCTTGTAAACGCGAAGTGCATAACAGATTGCCTCTTGGCACTAAGGGTTATATGTCATCACTCGGCTCTACTCTGCTGGGTCCCAGGACACGTTGGTGTTGAAGGGAATGAAAAAGCGGATGAACTGGCCAGATACGGCTCTGATCTGAACCCACTACTAGCGGACGGAGAGGTGCTTCCACCTTTTCACACCGCTAAGACTTTTATCGACGACATCATCCTACAGCTGGCTAAGGAACAATAGAGCAACACCAGCGGTTGCGTCATAACCCGACGCCTGCGGCCTGTTGTCGACATCAAAAGATCAAAATCCCTAGTCTCTCTTAATAGAAGCCAAATCCGGATGCTCGTCGGGGTATTAACCGGACACTGCGTCATTGAAAACATGGCTAAAAAGCTAGGGCTTTTTGCAAATGACTTCTGCAGAAGCTGCAGAGACGAGGAGGAAATAGAGTCCATGGAACATCTCCTATGCCACTTCCCAGCTCTACAAGAACGCCGCTTATCCTGCATGGGAGCATGGTTCTTCGAAAGCTTGGACGACGTGGCTAGGGTATCTCTATCAGACCTAAAACTTTTCCTCAACAGATCTAAGTGGTTTTGTTAGTTGCATTTCCTTGCATGTACAAACTGGGTACTCACAATGGGCCTTTACGGCCTCCAAGTGAAATTTGCTTCTGGTGCAAAACGGCCCTCCTTACCTAACCTTACCTTACTATTTTTGGAGCAGCATGCAACATCGCTTTGATTTTAAGTGGCAACTCTACTTATAAGCAAAACCATTTTTGGTACACGAATGCTATGTACTTCGAACGTCTAGTTTGAAAAGCTCCTTAAATTAGTGTTTGCCTCTAAGTGTAAAGACTTACTATAGGATTTGCGGATAATATCGCCATCGCATTCCCATTTACGAAATAGAACGAGACTATTTCTGCTAACCAAAGTAATTGATCGACATTAGGTAATAGCCTCACCTAGATAACGTTGGAGAATTATAAAGTGTGCAAGTTTTCAAAAATATTATATTTACATAATAAAAAAGTATTATTAATTAAGGCCGAAAGGCAATAGTATTAGGTGATATAGTTAAGTTTAGAGCGTCCGTATAAGGACCAGTAACCTAGAACAAGGATCCTGTTAATTTTAAGTTAGATTTAATCATTTTTATCTAGTTTGTAAGTTTTTTTTTATTGAAAAGAATAATGAAATGAATTTAACGTTGGAGAAAAATCATCGATTCTATAATCCTCGCTGACGAAAATCATAACAAAAAATCGGGGACCAAGACCAAGACTACATCTTGGTCGCAGAGCTCTGTTTTCTGAATGCAAACCCCCTGCTCAGTAGTGACAAACTCAACACTACTGTATACGTCTCTAGTATGGGCTGATGCTTTTGTTTCAACGAAAACAAGAACAAAGATGTATAGGAAGCGGCATACGTCTTTGCTGAAATACTCCCAATCGAAGTCCTATCTGTTATACTCCTGAAGCGAGTGTATAGGAGGAAGCTTACTTATCGACCACATGAAGTTAACATCAAAACAACAAGTTAAACAGTTCTGACCTGTGCCCTAATAAAATTTATTTGTATTGACCAACTAAGAAAGCAGAATGTACGACGAAAAGTTTTACGGGAGAGTGATTGATGGAGGTTTAGATGTTGATAGGCGGAGTCCTGGCATCTATTCTCCAGGTTTCGTGTAACTTGCATGTTTGTAGCATGGGCTACTGCAAAAGTTCCACACTCAGGCTGTCAATTTTATCCACCTTTTTAGATGTACACTGTCGTAGTAAGTCCCATTCCCATAATTTCTGAGTCGCTGATATGGTGGCCTGTCCTATTCGATAATATCACCAAATTGACCAGAGTACCGAGAATAGATGGAATTTGAACCACAACTCTTAGGTAGAACTTTTCTGTTAGCTTTTCATGTAAGTTTAAATTCAATTTCAACAAGAATACAAAAAATCTAACTGCGAAATTGATGCTGGCGTTTTCTCAACTCAACTATATAATAACTACGTCTTCCGGGCAGAATTCCTTTTAATTCATCGAAATCCAAGACAATAAGGCCGCGATCAAAGCTCTCCGATTATCAACATCACTCATTTAACAGGCCATAGAAATATAGGGGAACATTAGAAAGCTGATCTGCCCATAGCAATGGTCGGAAGGACCTACACGGCCGATAGGTACACATGACACCAAGCATTTCAGTTTTGGCCTGTCACCTCGACTGCTATCGGGAGCCGACATCGTAAAGTCGCTGTAAAGCGTAAAAAAGTTTGTAAAAGCGGGACCGCCACAACCCGACATTGTAAATTGGGCATTAAGTATGCCTTTATATGTTTTATGGCTGATCGAAGACACTCAATAATTGAATCCTCTAAGAGACAAACACATGAGTTCCTCACAATTAAATTATTTAAGAAAGTAATGGGAACATTCATTTCATTTTCAGTTCCTTCGTGTTTTGGTACCTCTTCATTTTGTTTGTTTAATTTTAAAAGACCTCCAGATTCACAGATGGATACATAATTAAGGCTATTGCTTACATCAGTCAGTAAATATTTTCTATAAATTTTAGTAGTGGATCATGAAGGAATTTCATATGAAAAGTTGAAGGGCTAAATAAAGGCACGAGTACGATAACTTTGGCGCAGACAAGCATTTTTTTGTATGTCAAAAAAAATGGATTAAAATGGAAAACAGTGTATTTAAACACAATGACAGCACTTACAAAAAAGTGCAATAGCAGTTTTGAAAGCCAGGAATTTGTTCTTTTATATTTGTATGTTTTAAATTCAGTTATTTCCATAAATAGTTTTGGAAAAAACTCAAAATTTGGAAAAAAATAAATTAAAAATAAATATTGAAGGCTGGTTTTTCCAGAATTGGAAAACCAGGCACTATGTTACTACCCATATTTATTCCTAATCGAACACAGAATACCATATAGTTGTAGGTCATTTAGTATTTGAGAAAATTAAAATTTAGGAAAACTACTTTTTTATTAAGTTATAGAATTTTTTTGCTATCTAAATGATATTAGGCACTTTCTATATCAACATTTTAATTGACAACAGTATCATGTGTGGCACGCTTCGCAGGTTCAAGGGAATTTTCGAAATTTGGCCTTATTTCATATTTAAGAACTAAAATAAGTCAAATTTTTGAAGGTTGGCCTTATTTACTTCCGCAAAGTGAAATAACACCAAACTGGCTTAGTTTTGCTTTAAGACAGTGGAATTAGTTCTACATATGTACGTTAGTCCACATGCGTAAAAAGTTCAATATATGCAAACCCCCTTCTCAGTTAGATTTGGAGTAGACGCTATGTAGGGTACATTCAAACTTTGTTTATATTCCAAGATGCTCAAATTGGCTAAGTGTGTTCTTGTTTAGAAGTTTTACTTACGCGTCATAGGTTTGTGTGCTATTAAAAACTAAATATTTCAAATTCAGTCTGTCTCCTGGACTGCTATCGAGCGGCCTCCGGCCTCACTTGAAGGTGCTCAGGCAGCCGCTGCATGTCATATAGGCCAACAAATAAGATCAAATTGGATTTGTTTACCAACATAATTTGATATTATTTCACTTTACCAAAGCCAAAAAAATACAAATTTAATAAAAAGGTAGTTTCGTAAAGTATAAATTTCTCAAAAACTAGTAGACATAGAACAATATGTATTTCTGTGTTCGATTAGGCCTACATCAGCCTACACTATGTAACTTTATTTTTTTTCAAAATTTTTAGTTTGATGGTAATTTTTCAAAAACTATTGATCGAAATAACTGAATTTAAAAACAAATATGAGAGAACGAATTCCTGGCTTTCAAAACTGCTATTGCACTTTTTTGTAAGTGTTGCCATTGTGTTTTAATACAGTGTTTTCCATTTTAAGCCATTTTTTTACCTTGCCCCTCCCGCCGAAACGGGGCAAGATAGAAAATACAAAATAATTGTTGTATTAACCCCTCTACCAAAAACAGTTTTAAATTTTTGGCGCCAAAGTTGTCGTACTCTTCCCGAAATAAATAATTGAGTTCGGTAAAACAGTTCGATGTATCAATTATAAAATGAACATGTTCATTGGCGGTTTGTTCTAACGGTTTATGAGGGTTTATAAAAAAAATCATGTAAACATTTGTATTAACATCAATATTCGTACAGTATCGGTAGGTTTACAAAAAAACTAATAAAAATACATTTCCTGGTACTTTTTCCAAATTAATCAACTGGAGAAGAAGTTAACAAAAAAATATTTGCTAATCAAAGGGCTTTGAATTCATTTAATAAAGTTTTCAAAACTGTTTTTGGAATTACGGTGTTTGTTCAGATATCATATAGGAGTATTTCTTTATTCATAGTATCCTTCAAAGTATTTCTGAATACAGAAAAAAACGATATTCTACAATTTTTAAATTAAATTGGTTAATTTGGTTAATACTCATATAGAAAATATATAAATATGGACATTGTTGCAAAATTATTTAAGATATTTCTCGCGCTTTTTGAACAATTAAAGTATATTGATTTATAATTTTAGGCTCTGTTGTCCAATGTTCAAAAATAGATAGTTTTGCACGTAGAAAAACGCATGGTTTTTAATTTGTCAAAATAATGTGTATGATAGAAATATTTAATTTTGGTAAAAAGTTGCAATCTAGTGACTATTTCGAACAAACAAAAATGTAATAAGTCTATTGGGTGTTTTTGTGAAAGAAAAAATTCAAATAGTCCTACGGATTGTGCACAAAATAAAGGTCATTATGACACTGACATTTTTGGTGAGTTTCATTCTAAACGAAAATGGATTAAAAGTGCTATCAATTGCTTAAATTTCCCAAAACTACGATTGAGCTACGCAATAATTAAAAAGATACGAAATCGTGTTTTGCAGACTCGTCAAACAAAAGTGACGCGTTGAGTATCGAAGATTTTTAACACAAAATATATTTTGATTAATTCTGAAGAAAAATTTTTATAATAAAATATAACCAATAAATCGAATTCAATAACTAGTATTTCAATAATTTAAATATATTTTAACCAATCTGAAAAAGCTATTAATTTATATTCGGAATTAAAAAATGTGTACTTACAAACACAGCCATTTGGAGTACCAACATAACAAATTCCTCAAAAAATAAGCAGATTTCAGCGGCGATTGGAGATTAGAGTGATGACTATTTTACCGAATGTAACCCAGTTTACATACTATATTTATTTTACAAAGTTTTTGGAATTAATTGTGTAATATGGGTAAAATAAAGGAAACTGTATAGCTACTGTGAAGAACACGCCTAGTGATTAAAAAAAAGTTGCAATTTTCATTTACGGCCGGATATCGCCACAGGCAATTGAAAGTCTATAGCATATAAAATCGCAGCTGAATAACCAAGTTTAGTGATGACTGTAATAATTTACCTGAAAAAAAAATTACCCTTTTCCGTAACCCTCTAAGGAAAAATAAAAATTATTATGCGCAATTTTAATGCGCAGTAACCATTGCTTTTGCTAGAGGATCTCCAAACTAGAAACATGTAGCTTTCAAATAATTTTTATTTAGGCGACCAATCTTGACAAAAATCATTAAAAAATAACTTGCAAATATGTATGCTGATTATATATTTAGAGAAATTGTAACCCCCACAAAAAATGGTATTCAATATTTTTCAAGCAATAGTTAAATTCCCAACTTTTTTTTAAATAACAAGGTGAACTCAACTACAGTGAACTCTCTCATAAGTGGACTTCACCATTTTAGTTTACCACTTCAGGACTCTAGGAAGTTCCAGATTTCAGCTTCCTAGGCCTCTAATCTATAACCAGTGAATGATTTGCGTATTGGTTAAAGTTTTAATTAATTTTTTTTGCTTTAAAAGTGCTCCAGAGAACGAAAATCCTCTACGGTTATAAAATTTTGTGTTAGCGTCCGGTTATAAGAGAATTATTCCAACGGAAAATAAAAAATGTTTGCCCGTTATTTGAAATCTGCTATACGGCTATGAGGGAGAGATGTCCTCAGACTTCTAAAGAGAGAACACTGATAATTTTTTTTAATTCGAAATATTAATTCAATGTTTTTAAAAAAAATAAAGAAATTCAGAATAACAGCGCCAGACAGCTGTGATTTTACAATGAAGCATTCAAGTGGCGTATCAATAGAGGAAAACTACTTTTTCACTCAAAATTTTACTTCGCAAACATAACTTTATTGCACATTCTTCATTAACATCTCATCTTAAGAAAAAAAAAAACATTTACAACATTTTCATTTACATTGACTTTGTCAACTACCATCTACCGCTACTCCCTTCGATTGTATATCCTATTCTCCGTGGCCAGCTTTACCACAGTCCTTTTGCATCATCATATCGTTTCCCCCATTATATCACTTTTTTTCCAATAAGCTTCAAGCATGATCCGTTTTTTTTAAATCTATTTTGAATTTTCGAATGTGGTTTGATTGGCATTGTCGCCAATGCCGTCGTCGTTGTCGTCGTCATCGTCGTTGTCAACGACGCTCGCCTATTGTTATTAGAAATAAGGACAAAAACAAAAATTCATTCCGTACGCAATTTGGAAAATTCTTTCTATCGAATTGATTTTCTTATTTACTTAGTGTACACGCATATACATTAATATGTACATGCATAACTCCTCTTTAGCCAAGATACAAATTGAAAATTTTAAAAAAAAAATGTAAAGCCCGCCACCCCTTTTAAAGAATGAGCAGAAAGCAGCACCCTCCTATCGATTAATTCTCTTTCACTACTTAAGGATAATGAAGGCACAGGCTCACTGCTCACCAATACAAATGTTCGGGAATTATGTGAGAATGAGAACCCCTTTTAATTTATATTTCAAAATTACATACATACGAATGAACGGTTTTTTTTAATCCTCTACTACTACTACTCTTCGCTATATTCTACTTCATGCATTTCATAATTTGTATACTTTATTTCTGCTCGGAACTTAAGTGGATTTTTATCAGCAGTATCATCGCATCTCTTGCAAAACGAGAGCAAAAAAAGGGTTCGAAGTATCAATTTCGTTGATCCTTCAACTACATGCATAGAATCTATTCAGGGTACATGGGCTGCACACACAGGGATTACACAATATAATTACTCATTCATTATGTCAAATAAAGCATGCGACAAATGACTATGACGATGACTATGACGACAGCGACGACCGACGAGGACGATGATAATAATCATAGCATATCGTTTATAGGTCGGGGTGGTGGTAATGGACGAAATGTAATTGTCTTTTTTCCTCTGTTTATATTATATTCTTTGTTTGCAGATGGATTTTGTTGGATTTGATGAACCGAGGATAGAAAACGAAAACAACTTTGTTTAAATATATATACATTTTGTTTTGTATAAAATTCAAGCAAACTAAGAGCTGCCTTAGATTTCCATGGAATCTGCAAACAAGAAAATAAGAGCGGAGTTGAGAATTTTTCTATTTGAAATACCCCGACCCCATCATCTATAATTCAAAGTGAACCTCCCATGATCTCTCTCCACTGGGAATGGCCAAAATTATATGCACTCAACCACATTGTGGTATCCATTAAATTAAGCAAGATATTTGCATTAATCCTCTCTTAAAATTAAATAAAAAATGCCAGAATATTAATAATCAAAAAGTGTATTGTATTAGTGGCGACGACACGGCGAGACAGTATGGTGCAAGGTATAAGCGATTAAATATAAAATGTATTAAAATGCTGCATAATTCACCGTTGACTGCAGTGAAACACCTATATAATCGCTTCCTTCATATCAAGCTGGTTTCACTGGTTTCAAAGGATAACTATTCTTCTTCTGTGACAAAAAAAAATCAAACAAAACAAACAAAGGACGAATGGAACGCAAGAGCGATTACTTTAATGCTGATTTCCCAAACCAAATGAATATTTTTTTATTTTTTTTTTATTTGTCTACTTTTGTTTTGTCAGTCAAAAATTCACTATACACTTCGCTGTCTTTATCGTCCTTTAGGATTACAATGTTTTAATAATGCCGAAAAAGGGAACATCATTTGAAAACGACCCACCATGAATATAAATCGAATCGAAATATCGTGAAGTGGGGATGAGATTTTAATTTGGCCAGGACTCGATTCCAAGCAAATTTTGGTTTTTTAAAAGAATCTCAATCCGGACAAATTTGGGAATTTCAGTTTAATTTCGAACCGTGCCCTGATAGTATAAACCCATATGATTCGAAGATATGTTATTAAATATTTGTCATCTAACGCACGTACATTGGCAAACATTTGAAATAGGTAGTAGTTATTTTTTCGTTTCCATAAATAAAACCCGGAAGTGTTTCGGTAACGGTCTGGATCTTATTGAAAATGGAAAATTTGTCTTGTATTTGAAAAATATACTATATTTTATAGAAATATATTATATTATACAATATATTTTAGGCGTGAACGGGCTATACACGTGTACACGAAGATATATATTTTTACACAAATAAATTTTTAAGAAGCTTGTAATCTCAGTTTTAAATCTTGGATGTTTTTCAGACTTTCGCAAGCGGTGGGGCAGCGAATTATAAACTTTTTAGGTGGTACGGGTCATAGTCCAACGCAGAAACCACTAAGTCACTCCACCCCTACGAAGTTACAAATATTCCGTTATATGTTTTAAGTGATTGGAATATAAATGCCGCTGTAACGAAGCCTTCGGCAATTGACTGGCGGTTAGTTAGCCACAGGAAAATACTTCAATGAAGTATAAGCGGCTCGAAGTGCCCAAATGAAGGCCTAAGGTACAAGCAAACAAATAAAAATGTTAGGCTTAAATGGCCCATACAGGACCCAAAGCTTAGCATCTCCAATCATTGTGTGTGCAAAGATATATTTTTTGACATAAATGGAAGGGACCTACAGTTTAATGCCGATTCCGAACGGCAATTTATATATTTGAGAAGCTTCTGATGACTGTTATTACCCTTGGATTTTTATCAGACGTTCGCAGTAGGCGGGGTAACGGGTCGGGATTTGAACAAGCGGCCCCTCGCTTGGTTCTTCACCTACATGGTAAAAGAAGGACTTAAATTATGCAGTTCGTTAAAGATTAGTCAAGGCAACTGCTTCATTTCTCAATACAAGTAACGGTTGCACCATCTTCAATAACATTGAATATTTATCAACGCTTTGCATCGAAACAACGCACTTGTGGATCGCAGAATCCACACGATATCTATGGCAAACAAAATTGCTACATTGACTGGCCAGCCAGTTCTCCAGTTTGATCACTTCGGGCTTCTTTTTGTGGCGGGGTTATTTGAAAAACAAAGTGTAGCCAGCAAGCTTCAGACCATTGAGCAGCTTAAGGCAAACGTCCGAGATACTCGAAAACGTAATGGAAAACGCTGCAGTACCGATATAAAAGATGGCGCAGTTTGTATACTCGTGCATAACATAAAGTTTAATAGACTAACAAAGTACGTTTGGAATTATGAAGCTGTTGAAAATGATGCTGCGCTTATGGTGCATTACCCATTTAAGGTAATTCAACTGGTTAAAGAGTTTGTTAATTACATTTAAGGAACGGGTTGCAGCGTAACCACCAATATATGGTGCTTGTCGTTAAAGGTGACTAAATGTTTGCAGTCGAACCGGAGAACCCAACATGATATAATCACTACAATTCATTGTGGGAACGCTACTTCCTTAAATTTAAGATAAAAGTTCGCGTTTAGTCAAAGAATAGTTTATAAAAAGCCCATACTGATAAACCGAATTGGATTGAGTAAATTAAAGGTTTCTTTGTTGTTTCAGTGTCGTCAAGCTAAGGCTTGTAAAGGCGCTTGGGTATTGTAAACGACATTGGAAGTAATTTCGTAGTACCTTAGTAAAACTATTAACAACAATGAACCAACGCAACATCTTCTCAGCTGCATAAACGTTTAAAAAAAATTATTAAGGGGTCATAATATTTATTGTTCACACCTTATTTTACTAGAGACACGCAAAAATTGCTTCACGATCAGAAAAGTAATAAAAGCAATTTTGAATGTTCATTTTTTGACAGCAACACAAGGACGACGTACCATTATTCTCTACTCAATGCAAAAGCATGTGACAATGATTATTGCCTTCCACCTGAAATAATGCAAAAAAAACGACAACAGGATAACAACAATGACAGCACACTAAAAGTCCTGACATTATGCCCAACAATAGCTGCAGACAATCAACAAATACTCATAACTCAATGGTGCATGGAGTATTAATAATATAATAATGATAACAATAATAATACCCATCAGATGAGTACTAGAGTATCAGACCCTTGTGATACAATCGAGGAAATGTGAGGATTTTGAATTCTTTGCAGGAAACTCTAAGGGTGGCTTTTTGCACACAACATTTCCATGTAGGACTATCTTCTGCGGTATACAATTACACATTGCTTTGATTTTTCGTAAACGATAGTTTTACCCGTTGCATCGACGGGTGGGTTATGGTTATGGTTATGGTAATAGGTACTACGATTATTACAAGATAATGAAAGCAATATCATCATTATTTTGAAGTTCTTTTATGTACGTACATATCTTTGCTCTTTTAATTATTGAGTCATGTTTTTAGAGATAATGTATGAGGGTGATGGAATTGTCTGGAGCCAGTAAACTGTATAATTTGAAGAGCAATTGCAAATAGGTACTTAAAGAGAAATTCAACAAAATTATTGAAATAAAGTTTAAAAGTGTCAAAAAACTTTGAAGGTAAAAGAACCACATTACAATTTCGTGAGAAGTGTTAAAATGGATATGAATGTAGTCCCGATCAGGATCATATTTAAATAATAACAGATTTGTGAAACCGAATTATAAAGTCGAAAAACAAAATTGTTTTTAAAAATTATAGTCGTATCCCTTTAAGTTTAATTTTCAAGCGAATTAAATTTATAAAATTTAGAGGTTTTCCACTGTATTACATTGTTCCGACAGCGTTAGACATACATATACATATACATATACATATAGGTTTTTTTTCAATAAGGACTTACCAACTTTGTATTTAAATAAAACACAGAAAAAATAAAGGATCAGGCTAAAAATTATTCCTGTTGCAGTCGATCTCGTTCATATGAACATAGCAGGCACGTTTGCAGCGGTGATCGATTTTTCGCGCCGCACTTCGGACACATAGGCCGCAAAGTTGGCAGTTTCATGCCAACATGGCAGGATGACATGATAACCGAATTTCAGTAGTTTGACCAGGTGTGTTGCATGTGGCACCATATTGCTGGAACTCCATGTCACTGATGTAAAGTCCCCCTAATTGTGGCCAGAAATAGTCGTCCAACATGGCACAATAGCAACTCTAACGACGCTCATATGGTGATCTTTTATCAACGAAAAAATACCGTCCAATCTCATGTCGGACATAAAATCCACAACACACGGTTTCTTGCAGATGCATTCGAATCTACGAGCAGAATGCCTAAGGATGCAGAGAACTCAGCTATGAGTCAGAGGCAGAGGTGCTAAACATTACGAAGTACTGGGAAAGCAGTTTAAGAGAAATAGTATGGAACTGCGAAAGCTCATACAAAAAAGAGTCAAATGAAATCTTTAACCTATGGCGAGGCGCCTGCCAAATCGTTATGAAAATATTTAAGAAAGAGACTGGTATTTCTCAGAGCGCACTCTTCCCGAGACAAAATGGGTATATCCCACCACGAAGAATAAAAGTAGAGACAGAACCACCAGCCACAATTGAAGAAACCCTATATGCAACAATAAACAGAAACAAGTTACCAGGAATTGACTTCGTGCTTAAAGAAGCAATCAAAGCAAGGGGAAACATACCGCCTGACACTGAGGAAAGTGTTCAAACAAATAATTCGAATACGGCTAGATGCATATACGAAAAGAAGCCCAGGACTTTCTTGTCGACAATTTGGTTTTAGAAAGAAGCTAAGCACTATATAGCAGGACAAATATGTCTAGAAGAGAGTGAACAGTACTGCGCCATCGTAACGCTCGACGTCAGAAACGCATTTATCTCAGCCAACCGGAGTTGCAGAGTGAGCCTGCACATTCGAAATTACCTCATGAAAATTAACGGGTGATCCAAGTAGAGGTACTTTTTTCAATAGCCTTTTTTGACAGATCACGTGTGAGTCGTGTCATGCTGTCATGTTATTTTTGTTTAGTATTGTTTGGCATTTCATAATGGAAAGACTTACGCGTGAACAACGTTTACAAATTGTTCAACTTTATTATGAAAATTCACGTTCTGTGAGGAATGTGTTTCGTGCACTTCGCTTAACTTATGGTCAACATAATCGGCCTACTGAGCATACTATTCGCAACACCATCACCCATTTTGAGACCCAGCATTCATTATTTGATAATATTCGACCGAATAGACCACGGCCAGCACGCTGTGAAGAAAATATAGCGGCCGTAGCTGAGAGTGTACACGAAGACCGTAGAGAGTCGATTCGGCGCCGTTCGCAGCAACTCGGACTGACGTATGGAACGACTTGGCGCATTTTACGTCAAGATCTTAAATTGAAAGCGTACAAAATACAGCTTGTGCAACAACTGAAGCCGCTCGACCTCCCAAGCGACATCGCTTCGCTCTATGGGCTCTTGAAAAGTTCCAAGAAGATCCGACGTTTTCGAGGCAAATTTTGTTTAGCGATGAGGCCCATTCCTGGCTCAATGGGTATGTAAACAAACAAAATTGCCGCATTTGGGACGAAGAGCAACCTGAAGAGATTGAAGAACTGCCACGGTTTGGTATGGTTTGTGGGCCGGTGGAATCATCGGTCCATATTTCTTTAAAAATTATGCCGGTGCGAACGTAACCGTCAATGGCGACCGTTATCGTGCCATGATAACCGACTATTTGATGCCTGAAATTGAAGCTCGTGATCTCGGCGACATTTGGTTTCAGCAAGACGGCGCCACTTCCCACACATCGCATCAATCAATGGACTTCTTGAGAGAACATTTCGGTGAGCACATAATTTCACGTTTTGGGCCGGTCGATTGGCCACCAAGATCGTGTGATATCACACCGTTAGACTTTTTCCTGTGGGGATATGTAAAGTCAAAAGCTTATGCCGACAAACCCGCTTCGATTCAGGCTTTGGAGGAAAACATCACGCGTGTCATTCGCCAGTTACCAGTCGAAATGCTCGAACGAGTGATCGAAAATTGGACTCAACGGATGGACCAACATTTGATAGACATAATCTTCAAAAAATAAATGCCAAAGAATGTTCTTTCAAATGATAATAAACATTCTCCATTAAATTTGAATTTTCTGTGTTTTTTTCTTTAAAAAAGTAGGGAACCTCGCAATGGATCACCCTTTATATGTCTATACCTTAGTAAAAGAAACATACACTATAATACCGACAAGAGGCCTAGGAAATACAAAAATCATTGTAGGGGTCCCACAAAGCCCAGTTCTATAGTAGATCATAATAGGATACGCTGATGACAGTACCGTCATCGTAGTAGCTAAAACGATAGAAGAAGTATCTAAAAACTACAGTCAGACTATTCGAAATGTAAGGAAGGTCCCTTGAAGCTGGCCTAGGACTGGTAGACCAAAATGCTGGAGCAGGACTTATAAGCTGCAGGACAAAGAAGGAGCATATGACTAGTGTCCGACCGAAGTTAAATTTTTTGGCTTTTTTATCACCTTTGGCCGAAACCGAATGTAGTCCGACCTGATATACCAAGAAACCTTAAATAAACCATCCGTTAAATTAATTTGACCTGTATGCATTTTATTAGATATAAAAACAAAATAACTCATAATCATAACAAAATGTATTTTACAAAGAAACAAAAGTCAAACAGAGCCGGTGAATTAATCCATTTGATTGCCTGTGAATAACTACAAATGCAAACAAACATTAATTATGATGCAACTTACTCTATAGAAACGAAACAAACAAGAAATGATTTGCTGAAATCGCTCATGCGAAAAATTCTCGGAAAAACGGTTGAAAAATGCAATAGTCCTTTTTTCGCTGAAGCCGAATGTTTTGCCGAAGGTGGAAAATTTGGCTGAATGTAGCCGAAGCCGAAGCCGAATGTTCGGTCGGACTCTACATATCACCATACAAGAAGTGTAGCCATAGCCAATCATAAAATCCAGCCCACACATCAAGCATGAAAATATTGCTAGATCATGATCACAGTGCTCAATTTTAGATCACATGCAGGTAAGAAAGCCTCTCGTGCACTGTCTATACTAATGCCAAATGTTTAATATCCCAGGCCGCATATTAGAAACTTTTTTGGGAACAGTGAGCAAGTTGATCATTACGTACGCATCAGCATGGTCACCTTCGACGGAACGGGAATGGGAAATTTAATTTATGAAATTAACTTTTCGCTATCGGCATAAGATTGCAGATTCCATATTGCCAAGCAAATTAATTGTGCAAAAAACACTGGCCACTCTAACGAGGATAACACCGAGTCCGAGTGACACTTTCCAACAACAGCAAAAAAATCATCCGCGCCGCTTTATGGTATCTAAATTTGAAAAAAACAAATATAGAACAATAGGTGTTAGAAATAGGAAATAAGATATATTAAAATTGTTTAATTTGAAGCACCCGGAAATACAGAATAACATACTTGATAGATTTTTTCCTGCAACCTCAATCAACATCAAGAAATGTGACAATTTCCAAACGACAAATAAATAAAGTTTAAAATAGTTTCACATAATTTATGTGGAAATCTGATATACGAGATATAAAAACGATTTCCATCCCAAATTATATGTCCAACAAATACCTTTTAGATGGCTTTGTACATTCAGAGACAAATACCATAAGAATGGGCTAATGGACTAATTTCTTTCAGTTTATTCGCTTACTCTTTTATTCGTTATGATTAGAAATTAGTTACTATGCAATTACAATGACAATGAATTGTAATTGTAAAATTATTTTCAATTATAATAACCTGCTCTATAATTGGCATGTAATTGAAGTGTTTACCAAGGAAAGTCAGCCTGGTTCTTGCAAAGGCCGGACAATCATACATAAAGAGTGATTCCGTTTTGTTGTCTTCCAGACAGGAACTGACATTGCAATTATTTGTTATTGACAATTGTTAATTAAGTAATTTAATTACAAACGTAATCATAACAACCCAATTCTCTGACAAAACAAACGAAAACGAAACGCTGAGCTAAGAAGCAAGGTGGAAAAAATAAGATTAGAAAAAGTCCAGTTTTAGGTAAATAACAGTTTGATTCAGAACAAATATATTTCAGTTAAGTAGTATTAAATGATGTGGGCCAAATTTGTTATTGTTCAGGTGGGTGTATAGATTAGACGTGTTTTGTGGTAGGTAATCCACTGATGATGCGAAACGACCCCTTCTGAGTTGCTACTATAGGTTGCTTAGTCATTTTTTGGAGATTGTTTTATCAACACCGGCATAACAAATCTATAAATAAAAACACTACCACGTCTAGGACTTGATAATCGCTCAAGCCACTACGATTTAACCTAAGGAGTTTCCAAGCCACACTCACAACTGTCACAACTACATATTTAATTTGTAATAACTTTTACCATTTTCATTTCGATTTCCTATAGCAACAAATGCACATTCTTCACATTATGGAGAGTAAGGCATACAAAATTACACATTTCACTGATTAATAAAAGAAACATCTGTTCTTCGTCTTAGAACAAAAGAATCCATTGACACACCAAGTAGAAGTATAAAGCACAACAATTATGAATATCAATCCATATTCACAATTATCAATTTCTGTGATCGACATGTGTGTGTGTTTGTGTGTGTTTGAAATAGAAAATGTAAGAACACCCACATATGTTCCCCAGTTCAATATTAAACAATTGTAATGATTTACTCTCAAATTAAGTAAAGGGTGATGGCAGTAGCGAAATAAAGCAGATTGTAACCTGAATATTGTAACTGATATTCTTACAATAAGATGTAACGTAATCGGGCAATAGGGTGAGGTGATGTCATCAGAAATGCACGTATGCCTGTTTCATTATTATAGTTATCGTTCGAATTGGCGGAAGGAAGACGAAGGAATGCAGTCAGCACAAATCACAGTAGGACTTAAAAGACCATATCATGCACTTTATTTTAGAACGCAGGAAGTGAAAGTTTCCAAAAGAATAAATAGTTGGATATATGTACGTATAGTATACACGTCAGTAAGAACACAACAAATACTTGTAAATGACTTCTTCGACGGAGCACCCCACACACAGTAGGGTATGGCGCACTAAATTCAAAAATAACGTCAAAGGCAAACTGCTCCTTTTTGCATATAAATTAATGAAAACACAAACAGGAATCAAGGGGAAGAACCGCAAATGCAAACATTGCTTGGATAAACCAATGGAAAAATTATGCTTTTAGTAAAGCCGCCGACTACTGCTGCAGAGTGAAAAGGGAAGATTTGTTGCCTTTAATTATTGAAAACTTGCTTTGAGGTGCTTTGTAAAAAAGGACGTATGCTCGCTCTACCAAATCCCTTTTGTTTGTTTATATGCGAGCTTCATCAAACAAAGGTAATCTATAGGAACCTCGGCGTAGTAGTAGTATAGTTGGAGGAAGTTTCCTTTTAATTTTTATTTCTTTGTAAAATTATCGCAGCAAGTTGATTCAATTGAATTAAAAAGAAGTGATACAAAATGGTATAAATCCTGTCATAACTGCAAACAGTATCTGTCAAATTTACCGATTACAAACGCCGCCCAGCTAAAGATATATTTCTGTTTTACCAAAGAACAACCAGATGTTAATTAAATTCGACTCAGTTTATTGAAGCCAATAGGGGGTCGTCCTTACGGTTGCATCTACTCGAACTAAAAAAAAACACCGTTCGCCGCCCTTATTGCATGACTAAGGATAAGGGACACACTCAAGAGGAAAAAAATATATATAAAAACATAAGGAAAGGCTACAGTCCGCTTGGGGCGAACAGTATGATACCCTATCCTTATCCCTATGTACCCGAAAGAAAAAAAGCATTAGGAAGATGATGGATAGAATTTTATTTTATTCTATGAAATTTAAAGAAAAAAATTTTTTTTTTGAAAAAATGCCCCCAAAAAGTGGGCGTGGCCAAAAACTTTGTATGGGCAATATATTGGAAAAAATATTGGCTAAATATATTGTTAAACATTTTTTTTCGATTTCTATGAAAATTTTCAAAGAAAACAGCATTTTAGTGGAAAACGCCCACAAAAAGTAGGCGTGGCAAAAAACTTTATATGACAAATTTATAAAGGTAGGCAGTACCTACATATCTTGTGAAGGTTTTACAACTTTATCTCTCTAAATTAAGCCTTAAAACGGTTTTTTCTAAATTGTGGGCGTGGCAGTGGGCGGATTTAAAAACTTTTAACACTTTACCATTTCGGGACCCTAGGGAGTATATGCTCCAAATTTCAGCCTCCTAGCATAACTTTAAAGGCCTCAAAAGTTGATACGGACGGACGGACGGACGGACGGACGGACGGACGGACATTGCTAAATAGTCTTAGGATTTGGTCCTGATCATAAATATATATACTTTTATGGGTCTACGACGAATATTAAGGGGTGTTACAAACTATGTGTCAAAATTAATATACCCTTAGGATAGGGTATAAAAATAAATCAAAACCAAAGAAACAACGATATACACATTATTGCAGCAGTAATGAAATAAATTGAATGGCGATGCAAATCGAAAGATAATAAGAAAAGTAAGCTCAAATATATATATATAAAAAAATGACGTAAAAATATTCACATTCAAGATCCCCAAAATGTTTCCCCTTGACAATTTATAAAGAATTGAATAAAAAGACATGCAGTTGGGGGTGTGAGCAAAGGAAAAACTGAGCAAATATTGGCATCATTAGTTTCCAATCGAATTTTCACGTGAACTCTTCAATTCTGCATTTGAAATGGGGAACCAGGAGTGTCGTCAATGAAGCGAACAACAAAGTACACCAGAGGCAATGGTTTTTCAATTCAAAAGACTTGGAACACAGAAGCCAAGCCAATGGGGATGGTGGAATAGGTATAGGTAGTAAATATTTTACAAAACATCTTTTCGCTGAAGGAGAATTTATCCCAAGCCTATTAAGGGATCTGGGATATGGACGTCTATTTATAAGAAAAGAGAAAGTTCGGATAAAGAAAATAAACTCAATTAGCTCTGCTGGGTGCCTCTACTACCACACTTCAACTTGAGTGTCTGAAGCATTCTCGAGGAGAACAGACAGTTTTTTTTGTTTTTTACCTGTGGTAATGGTTTCGTTTTTATACCCTATCCCAAGGGTATATTAATTTTGACACATAGTTTGTAACACCCCTTAATATTCGCCGTAGACCCATAAAAGTATATATATTTATGATCAGGACCTAGACTAAGACTATCTAGCAATGTCCGTCTGTCCGTCCGCCCGTACGCAATTTTTAGACCTTTAAAATTAAGCTAGGAAGCTGAAATTTGGACCACATATTCCCTAGGGCTCCGAAATGGTTAAGTGTACAAAATTTTTGAATATGCCCACTGCCACGCCCACAATTTAGAAAAAACCGTTTTAAAGCTAAGGTTAGAGAGATAGAGTGTTACAACCTTCACAAGATATGTAGGCATTGCCCTCCTTTATAAGTTTGTCATAAAAAGTTTTTTGCCACGCCTACTTTTTGTGGGTGTTTTTTATTAAAATGCTGTTTTCTTTAGCAAATATTTTTTCCAACATATCGCCCATACAAAGTTTTTGGCCACGCCCACTTTTTGGGGGGCGTTTTTTCGAAAATTTTTTTTTTTTTTTAATTAATAGAACTAAATTAAATGCTATCCATCACTTCTTAATGCTTTTTCCTTTGGGGCATATAGGGATATGGATAGGGTATCATACTGTTCGGCTCAAGCGGACTGTAGCCTTTCCTTATGTTTTAATTATAATATGTAATTGTATCTACCAGGATATGATGATATACATGTTTATATTAGGGTGTGTCATGTTAGGTTTTTTTTTTTTAATTTAGTTGAATCGGTGCTGAGTTACTTGATTGGAGAAATATGAGTGTTCTGCCTTTAAGCGCACAGATATCTAAGCAACCAATAATCGCACAGTAAATCTGAGGATAGTTTTGAAAAAGTATAAATTACAACTTTTTATATGCGAGCTTTCTATTTTGGCAGTATTTTAGATTTTACGCTGTGGCAATAATGGCACATGTTTGAAGCACCAAATCTTAGTTCTAAACTCCTCATTTTCGAAATGGTTCGGTTAACCACAACTGGACATCAGAAAATTTACGCAGTTCCGATGTTAGAGCAACAAGAATTTGATGTTAATCTGACAAAGAAAATTTTCTTCTTTGATAAGGCACATTTCAAACTTTCTGGATATTCCACCAAATGGGGTGAGAAAAATCCTCATGTTATGCAGTAACTGTGTTGTGTGCATTGCGCTCAGGCGGCCTTACGTTTTTGAAAACGATGAAGGTAAGGCAGTCAACGGCAGCGCCCTTCATGATTTTGTTTACAACGTAATTGTTTGCAATTCGCCAAACAATAGATGTTTTGAGTGAAATGTCTAGAGGTCGATCTATTCACATGATTTGAAGTGCTCGCCAAGATCATTTTATTTAACGCTGTTGCTACTTTTTTGGTGGCATTTAAGTGTCGTGTCTACAACAACAAACATGAAACTTTAGAGCAGTTAAAAATTAACATCAGCAAATATGTATATCCACCGAAACTTGGGAAAAAGACATCAAAATGACTTCGAAAAAATTAACTGCTCCTGAAAGTTTAGGGGCAGCCATTGGTTGTCAGATCTTCTTATAGTCTAATTTACACCTAATAACCATGTCATCAATGTTTATATATGTTAAGAACTATTAAATTCATAAAAAGTTAACACATTATAGCGCTTTATAGAAATCTTAAAAGCCCATAGATAAACTGAGCGATCATTGATTCTTAGATATCAATAATAACTGAAACAATACAAATATTTCATTAAGCGTCGGATATCTCAGCAACGAATTTAAGTGGATAGACCAAAAATATAGCACAAATATAAAGCTGAATGCACTAGTTAACTGAACTGCATTAGTGTCTCTGAAAAAATATTCACCTTTATCAGTTAATCCCTACGAAAAGAAAAACAAAAGGTAGAAATTTATGTTCCCCCCTTTTTGTTCTACGACTTCAAACTTGGAGCTTTACTGGAGCGATCATTTTTCACAAAGATATAGTTTTTTTTTAAGAAAAAGACTTTGCAGGTTAAAAAACCCTCTTGTAAATATTATTATTATTTTTTTCCAATTTAATTTTTCAATTACATGACACGATTTCTAGGCTAAAGATATATATTACCAAGAATGTATTCCCATACAAATATGGCATACCCTAATGTTTACTTAATAACAATTCAATTCAACTTACCCATAGCCTTTGGATCCAACTGATACGGAGGTATACCACAGTGCGCAGGAGGAGGCGTCGTTAGAGGATCACCATTATGACAGAAAAAAGGCGGTAAACCGATTTTATTGGCCTAAAAAAAATAAATTAAAAACAATATAATTTAGTTAACTGCGTTTTGTTATTCATAGGAAAATGTATACAACTTACAAAAAATGAGGACAGTGATTTAATTGCACAAAAGCATAAAAGGGGTTTCGCACGCTTAATTTTGCAAGTATAAAGTTTCCCTATTTGCCATTCTCAATACGAAAACAGTTTTTCATTGCAGTTGCAGAAACTGAACTTGCCTTGATTTTCTCTGAGGGCCAGAATACGCCCACCACACAAGAAAAAAAAACATCCTGGAAACGCAGCTAAAGGCAAAGTGATGTACCAAACTCCTTGGAGTATCTCGTTTAGATGGTAACAAGAAACCGTCAGGAAGTTTAATAACACGGAGGAGTCTCAAGGGAAGAACCATACGGAATTCACAGACCCTACCTACGAACTATTTAATTATAGAATTTTGGAATGAAGATGCCCGAAAAGTCATTTGGTTGCCTTCGCGTCTTGGGCTTGGTGCATGACAACAAGTTAAAAAAATGGATGAATTTTAGTTAAAACAACATCTTAATAATAAATATGACCCAATTAGGAATACATATTTAGAGACGCTTACATCACAATTCGATATGTGTAAAAGGAAATGGTAGGTCCTCTCTATATAACTTGTAAAAACTCCTCATCCTATTATACCAATAAAATTCAACTACGTCTACTTCGCAATAGACAGAGAACTTGGTCTGGGAAATTCGAAGAAGCGTGCTGGGGATCGCAGAGGAGTAAAGTAACGTCAGTGAGTTAAAATTCTTCCTGCTGATCAACACGGTTTTTGGAAAAGCATACTAAATTCATCGCCAGGTGCCTTTCATTTTGCTCTTGAAGATGAAAAGGAAGTTGATGCTGTTGCCACAATGTTAAACTGAACCCATTTTTTTATCATCTGGATAAAAATCATACCTGGAAGATCAGTATCTAAAGCAATTATCTTTACATGGTCTTAAAGGATTCATATGTATTTGTTTATTTGATGTTTTGCGAATTTATAAATCATTTTCTTCTTATTGCCTTTGCTCTCAAAATGACATTGCGCGGAAATCACTTTTTGAACCTTAACATCAGCAAATGCCGCAATCAATAACGTATTCCCGTAAACGGCTCCCACAATATATTCTAGAACATACTTTTTTGGAAATCTTGTTCGGTAAAAGTAAAAGCATTAAAGTAGAAGGATTTGGTCACACAATCTTCCCATGAAGAGCATGAAAAGAAGCAACTCCATATTCAACTCCACATTTTCTATCATCTGAACGAAGCAACTCCTTCAACTATCCAAATCGCAATTACCTACAGTTACCGTATTCTTGACGTGACATACTGTGCCTACTTAGCAAAAACACTTACCAAGTTCCTTTGTAATACTATAGTAAGACCTCTCTTCCAATATGTTCGTCAGCTTATCGGTCTCCTATCATCGTATTCACATTCAAAGAATTGAAGCAGTAATACGTAGAAAACTACGATGGAATATTGCGGACATCCTCCTTACCTATTAACTTTTGACTGGAAAAATTGAGAGCGCGCAACTACTATGCTGCGTTTTGAGGGTAAACCAACTTCTAGGATGCTTCGCACCACCAATGACCACGCCGAAGTCTTTGATCTCAAAAAATACCTATTTAACTCTTCTTGCTTTTAAACTTCCTGATTCCAATTAGCCTATTATGTTTATATTTTTATTTCCATGTTAGCCTTAAGTTTTGTGATGATGAAATGTCAGTCTTTTTGTTAGCAAGACGTCTACAGTTTTTTTTACACCCATCCACCGTCAGGTATTGGAAGAAAATTTAACTATATATATACATATATAAAAAAATAAATCAATACCACCGTCATTTTTGTTAGCAATTACATATTTTATGTGCACTTGTCAATGTTCGCCAACAAGAGGGTTCAAGTGCATAAATACATTTACATAATGTTGGCTGCTGGGTGGTTTGGTTAGGTTAGGTACATATGCTGATAATATTACTTCTTCTGTTGGGGACACATTTTTATTTCAAAAGATGTGTACTTGCATCTTTTCAAGTAATAAGTAGACTTGCTGCTGACATTGCTCCTATCCGTTCAATGCATGGTGCTAGGGGATATTTACATTACACAAATTGCTTCTTCTTTTTTTTTTCCCATTCAAAATCATTCAAGGACATTTACAAAATAAAAATTGTTCTTCTCAATTTATTTTTGCCTTTTTTTTTTATTAAGTTTTCTCAAGAAATTGTGATTGTGAATCGGGAAGAGTACGAGAACGAGCACAAGCAAGTGAGAAAGTGTAGGTGCATACTTGTGTAACATTTCTATTAAAAAAAATTGCCACATGTAAGAATAATATTTGAAAAAATAGAAATAGTGTTCCATGGACAACCCTAGAAGTCTGCCATTTAAAAAAAAAAAAAAACAACCCAAAATTCGTACACCCCTTTTGCTACATCCCAGCATTTGAAACTCAAATTAAGGTTGAAACGAGAGACGGTAGTGCTACAGTGCGAACGAGAATACCAAGGGGAGCAATGGAGGAGAGAGTACAAATAAAGGCGATCCTGATGTGCGTGGTGCTTTAAAAAGCGACGACAAGAGAGGGAGAAATTGTATTTTCCTTAACAGAAAATTTCAAGATTCCTTTTTTTTTTTGCGCTCTCCAATCTATCCGCCCACAAATCTATGCAGGATACACCAATACACATAGACCAATACCAACCGCCGCCGCCGCCGACCGACCCACTCACTCGTTTGCTCGATGACGGCGGCCATCAAGGAGCAGCCCACCATGGCTGTCTTTTGCGTTTGCTTGTAGTGGGGTTTTGCATTATCACCCTCTCTGAATAACTACCCTTACTTTTCATTTGTATTTCTTTCTTTTAATGCACAGGAAACAGTTAGACAGAAAAGGAAAGAAAATCCCGTCTAATAGACATTTAAAAAAAATGTTTATCCTTAAAAAGTTCTCTGTTGTTGTAATGACATTTTTTTTTGTCAGAGTTACCATGTGAATCTATGACGCGCATGTTCTTTTGCTGTGCCAGTGTGAGTGGCGATGAAGTGAATTGTTGTAGGTACTTCAATTATTTCTTCTTATCCTTCAGAATTTTACTCTAAAAAATGTAACATATTTTTTTTGTTTTCTTATGAGAATCTGGCTGCATCAAAAGTAAAGAAGATATAATTAAGTCTTGCATTGCGTCAGGAGTGAAAGAGGACTTAGTCGGCTAAGTCATTAGAATGTATTAGTTGAAGCGGTTTTCTTTTTTTTCCTTCCTCCATCTCTGTTAAGGCTTAAAAATTACACCATCAACCCACCATGCCAAACTCAATCGCGAATTAATGGCGAAAAGTTCGAATTGCATTAGTGCTAGTACAACTACAACACATGCATAAGTAACTCGCTAAATTATTTTTTTACTTTTATCGGGTAGTTTACGCTATAAGTCTAGGCTTATAGTGAGAGGGTTGGCTTACTCCTTGTTATTTAATAGCATGTTTTGGATTGATTTGGTTTTGGTTGGTTGGCGATTGCTTACTTTTACATTCTTATCTTTCCGTAATATATTTGTGTGTGCGAGTGTGCGTGAGTGTGCTAAAGATTTATTTGTGGGTGTTTGTGTGAAAGAAACCGCACCAACACCTACACACCGCCGCCCACTATTGCTATTGCTAGTGTCCTAGCAGCAGAAGCATCCAGCATCCTACTTGATAAGATACCTATATATTGATCTGACTAGACCACTTCTTAATACATATTATAATCCGCGATATATTTAGATAAAAAATATAGTTTTTTTTTTAATTTTACAGGTACCAATTGGTACATTGGCATACGGATATGGGTGTCTCTTGCAATGTTCTTTGCAGATAATATGACTTCTTCTGCTATGCTTAATAAATTAAGATACCAATCAATTAAGAAATAAGAACTGTTAAAAGGCCTTTCCGGATATAACTTTGAACGTATACCGACGACGCCAACAAATTATTCAATGTGCTTGCAGTGGATCATTGGTGAGTGTGTTTAACTAATAAGCAATATTCAAATCCGCCACAGTTATACTTAAAAAGTGTTTATTCGCTGCCCAAGACTGTCATGATGAGTTTCCCGAATTTTGTAGAATAAAATTGCAGGTACATTCTATACGTTTCAAAAATACATCTTTGCAAAAACACAATGGTTGAAAAAGTTACACATTACGCTCTGTGTGGGCCCGTTAAGGCCTAATCATAAAGAACAAACATATCTCTCTACATATATATCAAGAATAAATGTGTCGCAATCCGTTCGACGAATTTTAATTAAATTTACTATGTTTGAAGTAAATAGTGTTAAAAAGGCGCTGCTTAAAATTTACGAAATGTGTAAATACTTTTAATAATCACATTGTATGCTCAAGGATTCAGTGTATGCTCAATCTACATTCTAAGGGATGGAAAATCGGATACAAAGTTTATTGTATCTTTAATTATATTCAGAAAATGAGCTACATCAAATTTAAAACATATTTAATATTCAAAGTGGACTTTCATTCCAACAACTGATGATGCTAAACTACCACATGTGGGTGAAACGCATTTGAAACTATAGGCCGCTAAGTCATTCTACTAATTTGTGTTACATTTCGGTGTCTGCTTTTGGGTAATGGTAGGCGCACAAGTTACCTACAAATTTTAAAAGAAAACATAATGTTTAATCATGTGCAATAGCTCTTCATTATTGGTGGTCCCAAATAATTTAATGCGCTCCTTATGATTTGTTAATTTTAATTATGTGGGTTCCAGTGGCGCCTGCTGATTTAAAATTGGGAAAAAGCGATTGGCCTGGCCGAGAACCCCCTAATATCTAAATATTCCAAAACTCTTTAGGTTATTTCTCATCTAGTAGTTTTATACGCGTTTGGCAGGCAACCTTCCAGTGGAAGCAACTGTTTATACCGCCAATTACTTGCGTTTAAAGGTCAAAAAGGCAATGGCAATCAACGTTCCCTTACAATTGCGTAAGAGAGGCAGGCCTAAAAACTCCTGGATCACACAAATGCAGAAACGTCAGCATTTGATTGGCCTCAATGATCAAGTGATCCAAAATCGGGAAGCCTGCAGATATTTTTTGAGGTCGAACCGGGAAACCCCACAGGCGGACCAGTAGGATTGCAGTGAAGTGGGAGGGTTATGATCCCTATGATCCTGATCATAATCTCGTCGTTTAATAGAGAGAAGAAACATCTTTAACATCTAACTTCTCGGAGCTTAACATGAATGGCGGAAATTCGCGCTTTGAGCTGGTCTAACTCCTTTTTGAGCTCAGTATAGAGCAGTTGGATTTTATTAAGCTTTGTGTGAAGTTCATTATTTTATTTTTTGAAGATGTTATTTCTAGTTTTTACTTGGTGGTTATCTAAATGCCCTTTTACTACAATTCAAAGGTTCAAATTGTTCCAATAAATGGCTTTCCCCAGAATTCCCAAATTCTCAAGTCGTGTTATCAGCCGTCTTGGTAATGTCTATTGGCCGCCCCGGAGCTGCGATTTGACTCCTTAGAACTTTTTTTGTATTGAACCGTGAAGGAGCCATATCACGTCAAATATCCGGAAACGATTCAAGCACTTTAGGCCAATATCTTCGAAGGAATTCGTCAGCTTTAGCCCGAAACTATCAACAAGGTCTTGGAAAATTTGAGTGACAGATTCAACGACGTTGCGTTACATAATAAATGGGAATGTTTGCTCTTACTGGGTGCAGTAGCTTTGTTATTAAGTGCTTTGTACCACGAAGCGAGAGGGAAAATATAAATCCCGACCTGTACCATCTGAAAGTTTATATTCGCTGCGCTACCTTTTGCGAACGCCTGACAAACATTCAAGAATAAGAACTGTCTGAGAAGGTTCTCAAAAATTGATTGCCTTTTGTTATCGCCATTTAACTGTAGGTCGCTTTCATTCGTGTCAAAAAATATATCTTCGCACAAACAGTGGTTGGAGAACCTTGACATTGGGTCCTGTATGGGCCGTCCACGCCTAATATGTATTTATTTCTTTTTATTGCTTTTACTAATAATATTTTATTGCGTTTTTAAAAGAAACTTATATTTGGCCCGCCCTGGAAACATACGCTTTTTCACTAGGTATACAGAGCATTTTAGTCACTTTTTACGACAGGCATGCTTACGTCGGGTATATTCGAAACCCTTTCCGAAAAAGGGAAAGTATCAAGGCAAATTTGCATGCAGAGTGATGATACTTGATCGCATTAAAAGTTCAAAGAGCCTATGAACTTAGCAACCAAATTGGAGGCCAACCGGCTTAACACCGTTGCTTAACCGGCATGAACACTACCCCGTCAAAAGGCAGTGTTAATCAACAGGGAGGCCTGCAATTATTTTTTTGAGGTCAAACTAGCGATTTTACAATTATCGCATGCACACATATCAATATGTTTCAAATAATACGGCATGATACATTTAATCATGGCTATAGAAAAACCTGAATATGAAATATATCAGTACGTCCACTTGACATACTACACCTCAGAGTCAGAACATTTCTATTTAAATGAGTGGGACATTTCGATATGTGTGACAAATTACTCACATTTTATCAGCTAAACAAAGTTGAATATTATATTTTTGATTATTCATTTTAAATCTAGGTGCACGTCAGCGGAAAGACCTATGAACCTAAAGTCGGGAGAAACACTGACTCCTTGACTGACTCGTTTTAGTGGAACAAACTCAATATACAACTTAAATGAATAAGATTGCTTATCAAACTTCAAACTTACTAAATGGATAAAGTATGATAAGAAAGCAAGTACAAATTTTACCTCCAGGAAACTTACTATACATAAATTTCTTCGTCTGCTACATACATACATATATCTGCTATTCCATATATATAGATACTTAATGATAATCACAGGTGCAAATTATGGTTTTGATACTCTAAATTCTACATAATTTTAAAGACAAATTGAGATTTCGTAAAGGTCTTTTCTTCATTTATTTCCTAATGCTACGCCAAAACACATGTGCCTCTACATACATACATCGCACGTAGTTATAATGCAAACACATGCAATTGACTAAAAAACAGAAACAACAATATTGAGGACGAAATTACTGATAATACGACTACATAACATACGTAAGCGTAAAGTAAATAGTACAATTTGCCTATGAATATATCGAATGGCGGCAAAGATGAAAGCGTTTCATTGCGCCTATGGAAAAGCGAATATGCATATACATTCATAGCTACAAAATAAAGTAAAAAAAAATAAGAAAAAATAAATAAATAAATTCAGCGCTTGTGTTGTTGATAGATATGCAAACCTCGTCGTATATGGGCTTGGGTAGGATGTATGAAAACTTGCTGTGCAGTGTATGATTACAGCCTGCACACATAATGTCACATACTTTTATAAGTTACCATAAGGTTTTAGCATATAGATATATAAAAACGAATATTATAATGCTGCTGTTTCTGCTTTTGTCGCTACTGTTGCTGTAACTGATGTGTTGTTACTCTCCACTCAATGAGTATTATATGTAATTGCGACATTGTTTTGCTTTGCTTTTGCTGTTTTTTTTTTGTTACTCATTTATGATTGTGACGCATAAGAAATCATACCATGGAATCTACAATCTACACCCCCCTTCTTCTCCTGCTAAAGAAGGGGGGTGTTCTAAAATTGAGACAAAGAAAGTCAAAACAAAAGTTAGTTAAAAAAACGGCGATAGAAAGAAATAAGAGCAAATTATGAACGTACGAGAGTGTCCATTATAAAAGCATTCTTAAAGTATCTATGTTCTAGTGGGGCTGATTTATGAAAACTGTCAAAATCTCTTATGAGTTAGTAGATAATACATTAAAGGTACACCCCAAGGAGGGGTGATCGAAGTATCTTTCTGAGCCTGACGTGGATCTGTTCTGAATGTATCACTGGTGGATTGATGATTCCTGTATTTTTCCTCATTAGCTGAGTCTAGGTGCTCGAGCTTGACAAACTGTATCATATCACGGAGGATTTGGCCCACTTGCAACAAATTAAGAACACAGAACCATATTCGTAGAGCGCCCGTGTTACCTGCCGGACTTGTGGCAATATGTACATGTCACGGGCCAATAGGTACGCATGCGGCCAAACTTGGAATCCCATATAATATCTTATGTCGCAGTTGTCTGGATGTTAATGAGAGTGAAACAGTGTCTCATCTTCTTCGTAAATGTCCGGCTTTAGCGAAAACCAGATATCGTTAACTGGGTAAGCATTTCTTTGATGACCTCGCAGACATCTCGAATGTAAACTTTAACAACATAATTTCTTTCCTTAATACCACAGATTGGTTTTAAGTTATGCTTTACAATCTACATTCCTTTCTCACAGGTCCCGTAAGTGGTGGCAACAAAACGGCGCCTAAACGCTCCTCTTTTATTGGACATTAGGGATCAACCACTTTACCTACCTACCTTTTAGATGATTTTTGTTTGTATTTCTGCCCCACGTATATTTTTTTTCTTTTCTCTGTGGGCACCCACTATTCCAGTAATTTTTGGCAAATTTTATTTTTCTGATTCTGAATTTTACCCCCACCCTTTTTAATATGACAATAAACAAATTTGTGTGCTAAAAGTACACAAAAAGCCCTATTGTTTCTAACAACAAAAGGTCATCGGGTTGTTCTGTTCTCTTAACAGACGAAAAAATTATATTTGTCAAAAAAATAAGTAAAATTAAATAAATTTTCATTGAAAATTAAAGAAAGGTTTCATGCTCAAGGTTTTAACGTTGAAACTAGATTGAAGAGGTTATCTATGGTAATTTTTTAATTATATTTTAACATTTACAAATTTGTCCGACAGTTAACCCCGAATTTCTTATAAGACAAATTATACCTTGTTGTGGCATTCATGATAAATATCTTTCTCTTTAAACTTCGAGAATGATAGTCAAAAAGTGAAAGGCGTCTTGCGAAACTATAAATGTATATCAATCAGACTCTGAATATAATTTTTTAAAAGAAATGCTTAATGTTCATTTCATGCAGTTGCACATGAACTACAATAATTGCGTCAGCGGAGGTGGTACGTTACGGCTTTTCTGATAATGTACAAAATAACAATACATTTGTTTTCAAAATATTGGTGTATTTCAATAATCATAGAACAGCAAATCAAAATTAAGCAATGTTATATTATATGGCTCCAATGTCTAGTAGAAGAACACTATTAATTTCTGAAAACGAAGTCTTTAAATTAATTCACAAACTATCTTGGTCCTTTTTCACTCAAACAAATTGCACACAAAACTTTTAATATGATATTGGATGACAGATCACTTGTTGCCATTTAGAATTGTTTGATCAATCGTCATGGAAAAACTATCACCTCAATAACGTCTCCAAATTATTCAGCAACAGCTCAATGACGATCCGTAGTCTTTGCATCGAGTTTTGTTCAGTGATTACGACTATTTATGTGAATAAATAAAATTGCCTTATTTGGGCAGATAGGCAACCTAAAATATGTCTTGAACTCCACACAAAAATGCACAGTGGAAATCTTCGAACCGTATTTCTTTAAAAATGACGCCAGACGGAACATAACCGTTAATGACGAGTGTTACTGCACCAATAATATTAACTTTTTGCTGTTTTAAATTGAAACTCGTGATGTTCATATGTCGGCGACATTTCATGGTTAATGGCTAGTTTCGCGTTTCGGATCTTTCAACCTCTACCACGTATATCGTATAATATCACACCTTTAGACATTTTCCTTTGGAGTGCTATATGAAGTCAAAAGTCTTGAAGCCAACATTACTCACGTTATTGGGCAAATACTGGGCGCAAATGCTTCTACCAAATAATAATCAATTTTCATGTGATTTCAAATTTAAAGAAAAGGTCTGAACGACATCCTGTATTTTTCTTACTGTGATATTCTAGTATTTATTTATTTGTTTTAAAGCCAACAATAAAATTATTAATTAAAGATTTGAAACAAACGCTCCACTGCTATTTCTATGTTTCTATAAAACTTTTTTATGAAAATTTTTCTTCAATTTTAAAATAAAGTTTTAAAAGATATGTAAATAGCAGGTAGTCAGTCCCAGTCAGTATGAAATGGACCCACTTAGAAATAACTTTAGAATACAGTTTAACAAATCCAAGACCACACAAACAGATTTCGATAGATAGAACATCCGAAGCTTCTAGACTATAATGAAAACATCTTAACAAATCCAACGATGGACTAGGTGTAGCGAAGAATCACTGATTCTGCTACTGGACACCCAGTTACAAGGTAGCTCCCATGTTATTAGAACTAAACAGCAGGGCATAATATCAGCTACAAAAGAAATCTGATATTATTCTGCCTGTGATGGAATTAATTCTGAAAAGTTTCGTAGGTCCACATTCTGCTGTTATTGAGAGAAACTCCAACGTAACTCCAAAAGATCTCAAATCCATTTGCCCATTATCATTCCTTCTTAAAACTTTAGAAAGATTGATCGGTACCCATTTACGTAATAAGAATTGTCTGGCAACGAAGCAGATTTAGCCTAAGCTGGATCTGAAGCGCTCTGAGAGTTTGATGCCCCTTAATAGATCGCACATTAGTGCTACAATTGGTGTCCTCACTAGACACTGTTTGATGGCGTTTATTCAAATGAATCCAGTAAATTGTTGAGTAATAAAGTCTCTAAGAAAATAACCCATTAATATTTCATACTTAATGAAACTAAATGAATATTGTGTACAATAAGATTGGAAGACATATTAGATACTATTTTCTTTAAAATTGTAGTAAATTCATGTGCATGTAAACACTTTTCTCCCACACATTAATAGCTGACTTGTATTAAAAACCATAAAGACCATACAAAACTGAAAAGACTCTCGTCAAAATTTCTAACGCACAATACATTTTCTTCGTGAAAGTAAAAATAAGATTCGTTTATAAATAAAACATTGTCTTCTAAGCTGTGAGCAAAAAAAAAAAAGCAAAAACTAACAAAAAAAGATATTTTAAATTCGTTCCGCCGCATTCAGAGATGTTTAGGGTATCTAATTTTCAATTAAAAATTTACAATAATGAGTAATTTCTAATTTCGAAGTGGATGTACATAATTCTGTGGAAAAAAAAGTTTATAAAAAAATCTGATTCTATTCCGGGAAAAAAAAAATTGCATGCATATAGTTTTTTTTAACGAATAAACTTACTATCATAACTGCTGATTGGTGATTTGTGTATATCGGTGGACATAAGTTCTAAAATTAATAGAAGAATTTTTTTTTCGTATGTTTATATGGAAGGAGCTTATTAATGTAAAAAAAACCTAGATACTACTAAGACAAGCATTCAACACCGATTTTTCATACGCGCTAAATTCTTATCAAAAAATAAAATATATTTAAAATGAAGAAAATTGTTTATAGGTGGAGATTTAGGGAAACAATACACATGTGTGTGTAAAAAAAAAACCTCTCTCTGATTTTTCCCCATCATCACCGACATCGTCTAACAATGTTTATTTATATTTTGGAAGATCCGGAACAAAAACATTATCCAAAATACACCAACCTGCTTTACTCCCGACAAATCTCTCCTCTCTCGGGGGTACTAGATAGTGAGAGAATTTAATGTGTCTGTCAGGGCAGCCAGTGCCTAGCTAGCTTGTGGTTTAGCTCTCGCGCATAGAATCTGACATAAATATATGATACAAAACAAAAGTCTGCTCGTTTTTGTGTTTGTTTTTTTCCACTACAACATATTGTGCGTGCCTATATCTATATACATATCTACATTATTTAGGTAGGAACAAGTACATGAACATCTTTCGGAGAAGCTGCGATGGTTTGTTTAAGTAAGACTAGGAAACAGTACTAGGTAATTTTCGTGTACGAACAATTAATTAGTTTATTTTATGGAATATGGAATATTATGCACGATGCTGCATGATGTAGATATTTTTGCGCGAACTAAAAACATAATACGACCCGGCAGTGTATTTTTAGGCAATTTATTCTCATATCCTCCAGTTATTTGGTTTATTCGATATATTGAGTACGGAAACAGAAGTGTCTAGGTATCCATACCATAACCATATGGGGAATAGATGAGTGAATTTTACGGCACTGCAAATGGAAAGCAATAAAAGATGTAGATAAGGTTATAATGAGATTGTTGGTCAATTTACGCCTTGACAAATGTAATAGGGCCTACACTACACTACAAATGTAGTAATCATTCGGCACCATTTCATTGTTGTGATTCCACAGAAAAGGCGGGTTCTGCTTTTATTTTCCCTGTTCACGATCTGAATTCATTCATGCTTTGTGCAACACAAGGAAATATAAAAAAACGTTTGAAATAACGTATGCATCATGCACAACCACACAATCAATCATTTGATTGCACACGCATGCAGGATGAGTAGTGTATTGGCCCTATAAGTGGTCTGCGCCAGGGAGGAAAGTCTCTGCATGTTGGTATTATTTTTAATAGATGATTAATGAATTGGGAAATGATTTTTGCACACATCTATCTTTCTTCGTTGCATCTTGGGAGCGATGTAAGATTCATTTATACTGTGCGTAAAACAGGCAGAGGAACTTTCTTTCTTGCGGATGTTATTGCATGTGCAACAATGCCTAATCGTTGGCATCCAAACAGGTACACATGCTAAATTGGGTGAAGAGTTGATGTAAAGAATTGTTATATTTAATTCGTATACAACGAACATAATTTCTAAGTCATCAAATATTCGTATATAAGGCATTGATATCAAAATAGTAGACTAGATACGAATTATTTGGTCCATAATTATAGATTTTTTTTTAATAATTGACTGAGGATATTGAATCAATCAAAATCTTGACCTAATACCAAAGATTGCCAAAAAATTTGAAAATTTGTTTAATCAGTTCGGTAGTTTTGAGACCTTATTTAATGTGTATAAACAAAACGAATGTATATTGATTTACAGTGACTCCCAAATTAAACGTACACATATTTTACCTTGAAGTATTCAATGTTTTATCACATATTCCTTATATAAAATATTATAATATCACGGTTCAGAAAATTTATGGAGATCCGAAAAATAAAATAAAAATAAAAATAAAAATAAAAAAATAAAATAAAAAAAAGGCAGGCGGATATTTCAGCACTCCCATTCAACTTAAAAATTTCCGATTTTGAGGTATAACTTCGATATTGGTATTGTAGACCTATTTTAATATCACAAGAAATGTTAACAATGTCGTGTCATTTTATAAACTCACGAAAAAGTTATGACAACTAAAGTACAAATTCAAAAAAAAAACGTTTTCCAGCTATTTATTGATAATTCATTTTTCTTAAAACATATACTCTAAATAAATTTGGTTTTTTCGAAAAATGTAAAGAGAATTTATTTTACAAAGCCAATGAATATAGAGATTAAATTCTGCTAGAACACGCAAGGAAACAGACGAGAAAAAGAGAAACTAGCCAAAAAACTTAACTCACAAACTTTATCAGCTCGGCCACATCGATCGAAGGGACAACAAAAATGCTCTAGACAAGAGAATTTTCAAATTCCATCTGGCAAGGGTCAAGACGATAAAGAACGGACCAAGAACGCAAGCCATCGTGAATTCTAAAATAAGCAAACAAATTTAACTTCTACGGTTGAAAATACTAACAAACCTTTTTTAATGTCAATACAAAATATTGGGTTTGTGGATTTTGAAAATGCTTAGTTTGGTAAGGATGGGTTAGACGGCTGTCGTAGCAAAGAGGCACATTATAAAATGAGGGAGGGTTGGGCGGAAAGTTAGCTGAGTTTTCGTCATACTGGATCGACACAAGCGGTGGGGCGACAGACGTGAATAACGCAAATTGCCGGGGTTAGTGTTGTAGAAAATCGAGTTAAATATAGACGCGAAAGATAGTAGATAGATAGTCGAAGAATGAATAGGATATCAGCTACATCCCTGCGTTTTTGAAGGGTATTCAATTTCAGGCGGATAAGGAGGCAAATGTATCGAAGAAATTAAACGATTGATATAGGTTGGCCGAGGAGAAAATAAATTCTTTGAGCGAAGTGGATGCACTTACGCGATAGTTTTATAGCTTGGCCCTTGGCTATGTTCTTAATAATTATTCTAAGGCCAAATAGAAAAACTATCAAGATTTTGTTAAAAAAGATTAGAGTCTTCTTGTAAGTAATTTGTATCGAATTCAAGTGCTTAAGGACACTTTCTACATCGTTTATAGTAAGGACGAAGAGAAGCGGGCGAAGTGGCTACAGAGAGGGCCGACATGACGAACCTAAAGTGAATACTTCATATAATCGAATTTAATAAAATGAGTTCAAACCCGAGGTTAGATAATTTATTTACTTAAATCAGTCGCAATAACATCGATTTCAATGCCATTTTCCAGAACTGCAAGGGCGAACAATAGGAATTTCATATAATTCCTGGTAGTTGATCTACATTTAAGAAAGCCATGTTGTCTATGAGAAACAATAGACATATGTACAAGCCTAATAAACAACGCTTTCTAAGACTTTAGGAATATGAGAGAGTTTAGCAATGGGCCGATAATTGGTAACGTCATTCTTAAATAACTTCTTATGAAATAAATCGCCGACATAGAAGAGGTCTTTTACATTTCTGGAAATTCACCTTTTGCAAGGGACAGGAAAAAGAGAAAGAGGTAAGAAAGTATGAGGTGAAGGTAAGGGTAAAAGGTAAAAATTAAATTTCAAACTTTTAAAACCTTAAGGAAACAGTACATGGTTGTTAATACTTCCAAATGTGTATACGTTTTATTTGTGAACTAAATCAAATGTTCACTTTATAAAAGGTTAAAGCATCCTACATAGTACTTATTAATTTAACTTCCCCACCATAACAATTGCTTAAAAAAACTTAACGGATGGCAATCAAAACAAAAACATGATAACGAAATGAATGTTAAAACTCTCTGCAAGAACGATATAACTTTAGGTACATATGTATATGAAAATCTATTAACATGAACTACATACCGTGGGTAAAAAAATTAAAATCCATTCATACACACATTATGCTTCATGAAAACAAAAAATAAAAATTATATAAAAGTTTTCCATTCCATAAAAATGAATGTTTGTTCAAAAACTTTTTGTTTTTTCAGTCAGCTTTTGAATTAATTTTTTATTTACATCACTGTAGTAAGGATATATATACAAATATACGTATGAATGAAAATATTTTCTGTAGATTTCTGAATCATACAACGAGCAAAGCATAAAGAAAAGCGCCTCGAAGCAAAATTAAAAGGATAAGTAAACACACTAGTTCGACTCGTGATAAGAAATTCAGATGACCGTCATTAGTGCAAAGCAGAATATAAATAGAGAAATACCAACAAAACTGCAGGATTTTAAATTCAAATTTAAACTACAGCTCGCCTGAACAAGCCTTCAGTAGAAATAAATAAAACAAATCAAAACAAATTTTCATCATCTTTCCATTGCCGACGGAGATTCATAAAATTTCCACTTTTAAATCATTGCTGGTCCGCTTGTGGAGTAGTTGGGATAAATTATTGAGATTCGGGTTTTTAGACCCTGAATCTGAATCTGAAGCTTACTATAAAGTAATATAAAATACCAACAAGACTTGCGATATCAATATACATGACGCAGTGCGCCATCTGAGTCGCATTGTTCCTCCACTGCAGTCCCTCGGAGGTGGACTCGAAGATCTTTCTTGCTGGAGTATTCTTGTCCATGTTGGCAGACAGAGTTCACCGAAAATCCAATGAAGAATTTGTTTCTCCAAGTAGCCAAGAGCACCTCATCCACCTTAGACCAAATCCATGCCTCTGAGCCATAAATCAGGGCTTAAGGGCTTAAGGGATTAAGGTCTTATAAATGGTAAGTCACTTTACTTGTTCGCGAGAAAAATATCTTTGCTAATTACTTGCCTTTTTAGTCCAAAGAAGCAGCAACTCAGATTCGCCAGTGTCGTTATCTAAGTTAATAGCGGTGCTAATATAGACGAAGTCCTTAACTACCTCGAAGTTTTATGTGTCTGTGGTGACGTTTTATCCGAGACTACGATGTTGAGTGTTGGTTCTTGTTAACACCACAAATAAACTCTTTTTTTTTTGTTTCCCTTGCCCACTTGGCTGACACTGCGACCAGAAAGGTCTATTGTATTTAAAAGGGATATCACCCAATAAGACGTGTGATTTCCCTGATGAAAGTCACCACGTCCTTAGTTGCAGAGCTCTGCTGCTCAAAGGATCTCTTTATGGAAGATTCTTCGTCTTAACCAAAGAAGGGCCGGGCATTCACATAGAATGTGTTCAGAGGTTTTATCGTCCTCTAGACAGAATCTACACTCGATTTCTTGGCACAGGTTCATTTTGTTAAGGTGGTACCTCACGCTGCAATGTCCTGTGCGGAAGTCCACCAGCTTCCTAATATTCTCCTTACTCAAGAGTAGGATTCTTTATAGGAGTAAGGCCTAATTAATCTTTTAGATTGTCTCAAACCCGGAACACTTTCCCAGTGGGTGAGGCAAAGTTTTGTTTCCCAAACGTTAACTAGCCTTAGAGCAGTAGCCCAGTTGACACTGCAATAGGGTTCTGTTCCGGAGGACAGATTCCGATTCTGCTCTAGCTAGCTCGTCTGCCTCAATACCTTGTTGGCTCGGTACCCATCCAAGTTTGACTTTATTTTGCTTCGCTAGGTTCAGGAGCTTCGAACGCCGCCTACGTTTTAATACTCACGTAAGCCCAATTGACACTGCGCTGCATTCCTCCAATATCGTTGGTGTATGCGAGATTTTGAAAGACTGCGTCTCTGTTGTTGCCGCTTGAGTTTCAGACTATATTTTCATGAACTGTGTGAAAGAAGTAGCATGACAACGCGACGCCTTGCGCTTTACCGATCTTGATGAAGCAGCGTGCAGAGATGCAAGGCTATAACATTTCTCTATTCAGCTCATTCCTTAAAATGCTGCCATACGCGGCATTAAAATCGATGAATAGGTAGATGGTGGGTATCGATTTGAACGGGCCTTCTCCAAGATCTTCCGTAGTGTGAATATTTGATCGATGGTTGACCTTCCTGGGCACAAATATAAACCAATGGGGTTGTTGATAAACGGTTTCAGGTGTTCACACAAAATAGCAGATACGATCATATTTACACGATGTTAAGGGGACTGATAACTCACTCTGTAGTTGGTTGGAGAGGGCAAACAATGCTGAGGTTCCTCGGGTGCAGGTGAATTGGACTTGCCAAGTCATCGCCCGTCCTTTTCGGATGGTCTTAGATATGGTTCTCTTCACTTCGTTCAGGTCGGGTGGACGAAATTGTTCGCCTTCTTCGTCCAAGTAGAATGGGTGTTGGTGTCTCAAAAAGTCTGGTCTGAAACTCTGACCTCCAGACTCAAGTCACCATGTTAGTTTTCGCCAGGTTTAAGAAATCTCAAGGGAATAAAAACTCATTTGGTACTGCGGGGTATTTGAAGCTGTAGCCCCTTGCCATTTTAACAACATTTATACTCATACCGAATACCAAGTACTTTTTTATTTTTGGCAAGTGCTACGACTTCAATATTAATAATAATCAGTTCAAAACAAATGCCGCAAACAATCACACTAGAGTGCAGTGCCTTTATCCTATTTATCACACAAGGATAATTCACATAAATCTTTGTTAAGCCTCTCAGCCGCAGCTATTATCCTTATATTCTACTTATTTAGAACTAAATCGCATCACCAGGAATTTAAGAACTTATACATGCCTTTCCTTTTTTTGCTGCTACTGCAGAGAGTAGGAAACATAATAAAATTCCATTGTTTTTTTATATACATATGTATATATTTTATTTTGAATACATAGAAACGCTTGACAATTATTTCAGCACAAATATAAAGAAAAAGAAAAACCAGTAACTAAAGCACAAAAGTCCCCCCAGCAAAGCAACTACAATTGTTCCAATTGTAAGAAGCACCTTTCTATTTATTATTTCTGTCGTCTTTAAAATATGTCCTTAGGCGTTGTCATAGTCATAGTCACAGTCTACTGTGCATTTCGTCATGACAAAGGCGTTATTATCTTTCTACAGTTGTTACAATATTTAGTTTTTTTTTTGTTTAACTTAAAAGTGGTGAGGAGATTTTTTTTCTTTGCTTGGGTGTGAGCTAAAGAAATTATTTAATGGAAACTGTTCTTCGTATTCCATTATTTTCTATAGTAGCTCCCATTCATCTATCTGCATTATTTATTTTTTTTATTTACATATTAGTTGCTGTACTCAATGTATATAAATAGTTTTATGCGATGAAGGAGACTAGTATTGTTTTCTTAAGGAGATCTATAGAACATGCACTTTATTTTTTCTTAGGTTTTGGCATTCATATTTCTGATATCATCCATCCATCCATCTGGTTGTAAAAAGTGTGTTCTTGTCTTAATCTAAATGCTAAGGTGTATTCCACTCTCTCCATTCAAACATGGAGTGAAGTTACATTACGCACTGATTTTCACTTGCACTGTCGTTCGTGCATATTACTTGGAACAAAAGTGAACGATTTTTATATGCATTTTTTTATATGTACATATGTACATATATCGAAGTATCAATTTTCTGCTCACACAGGTAAACTAGTTGTCATTTGCAGCAGGGTGAATCTTTTCTTTGATCCAGCATTTGGTATACAAAGCTTACAGTTAGATATGTAAATCCAAAGACGGATAAGTCGTCGTTGTGGTGTTGGTCTCCTATCAACGTCTTTCGCCAACTAACAGCTTACCTAAAGGCAGAAACTTTGATTCTTAAGTTCTTAGTGCTGGAAATAAATATATGTTAGTTTTATTTCAACGCGAAAAAGTTATCATGACACATTGTGTTTTATATATTAAGGGGTTGGAGAAAGCCAAATGAACAGTGGTGGGCAATTCATAAATATACGACCACCTGTACGTCAGGGATTCCAAGACGAGAAAAACCTGGGTCTACCATCACCCCAACTCAAGTTATATCAAATTATAGTGAAAAATATTGATTTTGAGGTATCTACTCTAAATGATATAACTTTAGACCGATTAGACGTAGCTACACCAGCCGCTCAATACATTTTGTAGACCGAATTTAATTGTGTAGAACATTTTAATAGTTCAAATGTTAATGGCTCTTAAATAATAAAACAAATTGATGTCTTGTTGGAACTTTTATATATAAATATTTCTCAAAACCTTTACCCTACATGATTTTTGATTAGAGAATATAATAGTTATATTACTTTTTTCATATTTTGTCTTGGGCGAACCGCAATTCTGATGCCAGGGCGTTGTCTACCCCGATACCGCTCTAATAACGATAACAACTAGGAAATCAAACACAAAATTCAATCGTTATACCTTCTAAATTAGTACTAGGGAGGCTCTATATTGTTGAACTCACGCTTGCCCAACAATTTTAAAATATATCTGTAGCAAATTACTTGAACTTCCTCCCAAGCAGGAACATATTTTATTAGGCGTGAACGACCTATACAGGACTTAAGGGCTAGGTTTTGCACCCATTTCTGGTGCAGATTTATCTATGATTGGAATAGAAAAGACCTACTAATGCCTACTTGGATGTTTGTCAGACTTAAGCAGAATGTTGGGCAGCAAAAAACAAAATTCCATCTCTTAAGGACTATACATATGAGAGCGAAATTGCAAACTGCGAACAAAGAAATGTTCGTAAATTCTGACATTTCATTCACACAACAACTTTTTTTGGTCGCATATACCTGCGAATCTGAGTTTTTTTGTTTAATACCATCACAGAGCAAAACACAAAACACTACGTTCTCTAAGTGTAAGCTCTAAGTATCGCTTTACGCAACGGTTGTTTGTTGCGCGACTAAGCTTCATCTACCGATTTTCATCTTGTAGACTATTTCAAGTAATTACAAATATTATTACTTTAAAGTTAATGAATAAATGCACTATTTAAAATCTGCTCGCGACAAGCAAAAAGCAATTTCGTTTCAAAATTCATTAAATGCACCTTGTAATAGGCTCATTATTACCAGTATTGGTTCTATGCCTATCTGTATAAAATAAGCTTCTAACCCGCAGTGACCTTTGGGGAGCATATATATTTAAAAGAAAGATCAATTACGGTGAATTAATATGATAATTAAGAATATCGCCAATAAACATGACGGAAGTTGCATCGAGTCTGAAACTTAAGGTTTGCAGACCAACTTAATTGCACCTTGTGCCATAATTAGGAAGCTCATCAAACATATTTAATTTACGAACCGCGTACCTCGTGCAGTTTTTTTTGGACTCTTTCGAATCTAAGTTCGTGAACTTCATATGGCGAATCCCAAATTACTGAACAATATTCTAAATAAGGTCTGACTAATGAGCAATTAATAATTTTAAGTCTTTACTATTATGTTTAAGGAAGCCTTACAATGAGTTAGACTTGGCAATGACATTATCATAATGAAAAAAGAGACTTATTGTCAAATATGACACCAAGATTTTTCACTTCATCAAAACGCTGAGTTTAATAAGATCTTTTATAAAATAATCATTCAAAATTGTAGTACTAATGCGATATGCTGAAAAAAACTTACATTTAGAAATGTTAAGTTCCAAAGCATTACGATTGCTGCACTCCGAAATCTATTAATATCTGATTCGAAACGAATGCAATCAGATACATTTTTTATCCGGGAACATAATTTCAATTCTTCGGCGAAAGTCAAAACCATACAAAATTGAAATATTTCATGGCCATCATTTATAAATAATATAAATAGCAACGGGCCCAAATGACTGCCCTGTGGAACACCCGAAGTAACTTCTATAACGCGTGAAGTCAAACCATCGACTTTAACCATTTGCCTTCTATTAGTCAGGTAATTACTAAACCATTTAAGCATTGAAGAATGATAACGCAAAGACTTTAGCTTAGCCAAAAGAAATGTGTGATTCACCCTGCTTTTGTAAAGTCAGTATAAAGTACATCAACTTGTAATCGTTCATCAAAACTATTAAATATATATTAGTCAACAAAGCTAAATTAGTAGCACATGATCAACCACGAAGAAAGCCATACTGACTATTTAAAATAATTTCTTTTACCGCGGAAAAGAGTTTGTTCTTAACAATACTTTGAAAAAAGCTTTGATATAGGCCGATGGTTTACTACTTTTTGCCTTAAACAGCTTTTATAAATAGGAATCTTGAAAAAATATTTCCATTCATTTAAGAAGTTTCCAGTTACCAGAGACTGGTTAAAAATAATTTTATGTGGATGAAAAACGGAGGATAAACATTTTTTTAATAATGTTAGTTGTAAATGTTAGCAGCAAGATTCGCCAATTTTAAGGTTATATTCGAACGAATTTTTCATTCGTGGATTTGTGGATCGCATTTGCATGTGGATTTGTGAATAAAGTGTCTTATTGTTGTAATTGTAAATTTTTTTAATCAATTTAGACTCCGTTTTTTTTGATAAGATATTATATCAATTAAATATAACTATGTTATTAAAAACTCCCACATATCAAAAAATCAAAAATCAAATAAAGTCTTTAAGCTTCTCATGACAGTTTTTACTCTTGAATGTTTGTCGAACAGCGAATAAATCACTAGGCCAGGGTGCAGTGGAAATTTAATTTAAGTACTTTGCAATGTAATGTCATAAAAACTATTTAGAGCTCAAGCTGTCACATTTTCTTGTATGTGGCTTACTCCCTCCCCTTAAAATATTTTACATTCACTACAGTTACGTTGTCAATTTTATTTTTGCGCGTTTTGGCTGGTTCCTGCTACAGACAGCTTAATTGTTGCTCTCACATAGCTTAAATTATTAACTACAAGGTAAATTCTTTGGTTGGGTTTGTAAAACCCGGGTCTAAGAAAATCTTTGTCACAAAATGGCTTTCCAAGTTTAATCCAATTCCGATGCCATGAACAAATCAATTTAACTGATTAACGTACAGGCTTCTTTCGAAAAAGCGCCTACCTATAGACTAGATATAGACTAGACTAATCTGTCCTGAAAGTTTTGCATTTTTGAAGAACATTTGAAACGCAGTGAAGTGGAAAGGTTATGATATAACTTCGTCGGCAAAGTTCAAACGAATATTACTCTATGAAAAACAGTAAATGAAAGGGTCTGCAGAACTATGTTGTAAATGCATCTGTTTCTTTTTTTTTCAACAATTTTTTTTGATTGCAATCTATGTAGCTCGATGACGTTCTCACAACGGTTCTTTGAACTTCTATAATTATTTATATCTTAAATAGCTACAGATCTGCGATATCGTAGAATTAGAATTGAATTCAATACTATCAGGGGTGAAATAAAACTAGACTCAGTGGGTGTTGATTTCAACAAGCTCCTCCCCTTCGAATTATATTTTATCAGAAAAAAATCAAAAAATCACCCCTAAAAACAAAACCTGTTGAGCTCGGAAAAAACACAAATTATATACCCAATGCCGTATGTGTAGTGTCGAAACATATACGCAGTAGGGATTTCTCGTCGGAACCCCATTATAGGTTTATTTGAAATTAATATTTCCTAAATAAAAAATCTAAATTAATAAATCTTGCTGCTTAAAACTCTTTGTGATCTTTAGAATGATAGAAATGAGGTCGTTAGAATTTAATAATAATAGTTGTGCAGACCTACAATCGATGCGTTTCGCGTGAACTATGAAAAAGGTTGTTGTTGATTTCTTTTCTTTTCTAGCAAATGTTGTGTACACATATGTGAACCCACAAGATAACCGCAGTGAAAGTTTTTGTTCGGAAAATAAAAAAAAACACACCGATACTGGATAAAATATAGACGAATCTTGCGGTGGACTTATAGTATTATGGGAGGTCGATGAAGAAGTAATGTAAATAAATACAAACGGAATGTTTACAAAAGGGTGAAGAAAAAAAGGTAAGGTAAACACAAAATCTTTCAGTGGCATCATAGTAGACCTCCATGTTGGTGTGTTTTTTTTTTGCCCAACACATAAATAAATAAATTGAAAAAGAAAAGCATCTTTTTTTTTGTTATATATAGAATGGAATCCTTCGTGGACCCAGATTACACGCATTGTTGAGATAGACATTATCCTTGCTTTCATTTTCTTCACTTTTCAACGAGAGGAAAAGTAACATATCCTCTAGAGAAATACAATTAAAGTAAAGAAAACACATTCCCGACGAAAATATACAAGAATTGTTATTTTGAGGTGCACATTACGTATTTGTCCAGTCTTTCAGTTTTATTTTCTTGTTAAATGTTTGTATTTAACAAAAGTATTATAGAGGAAAATCTACAGTGTCAATGTTTGTTTGTGAATTTATCTCAAACACACAGACAGACAACGAATAGATAGGTATAAAATAGGCATAGGTATTACAGGTACGGTACGTACCTACTTATTCAATAATAAAATAGTCAATAAACTGGCTAGCATCAGAGTAAATCAATGAATCAATTATCACCTGAAAACATTATTTCCTTCCGTTCATCACATCCCAATAATTGATTGGACGATGGTCCATATCGTCCTCGATGAATGATTAAGTGCGGATAGAGAAAATAGACCAAACCAAACCATACAATAAATTAACCAACAAACCGAACAACCGACTAACCGCATTTGTAATGAATCAATTGAGTTTCCTTTGGCTGTGCAATAAATTGGGTGGGCGCCGCACTAGTGGATGTGATCCTTTCCTAAACTTATCATTGAAACCGAATCAAAGCAAATCAACTAAAGAGATACATAGACACATAGAGTACCTACAGTAAGGTAAATGTGGTGTACGTACATCGTTCTCGAATACAAAAGAATGTTAACTTTTCTTTGACTTTTTCGTCATATCTATTCTCCCTCTTCTCTGGCGTGGTGAACAAAATAAAAAAAAAAGACTAACATCCGGCTCCTTCAAAACGACCCTCCGTATATTAATATCATCATTTAGAGTACCTGTTACACTCGGATACAGGTTGTGTTGTGTATGGCGGCGGCGGCAGCAGTACAACACATTTCCATGACCATCGTCATCATTGCCGCCTCATTGGTTTCTTATTTGTTCTCGCAGTCTTCCTCCCTTCCATCCGACCGACCGAACGGCCCCCCCTCTCCTGTTGTTAAGAGGCCAAAAACAGACAAGTGAGCACAAAATAACCATTTGTATTATTATAAGGGATGTAATGGAGTTACCCTTCTCTGCGATCTTGCACATTTGTATTCCCATTATTAGTACCACTATGCTGCTATTGATGTTGTTGACGATTATAATAAAAATATTTTTGGGTGAATATGATTTGTGCACCCCAACTAGAGAACACATTTTTTGTATACACAAGCGTGAACATGAGTGAATGGATGAATTACTTATATAGATTTATTTTTAGTATTAAGAACCTCTTCAATTTATCATCGTAAATTAATGTGCTTGTTGATTATCTCTGGTGGTCCTTTGTGGCTTATGTTGAGATTGGTAGTAATGACCATCCTGGATCACTGTAATTATGTAAGTGGACAAGTATGTTGTTGTTGTTTGTTTTTGTTTTGTTTTTTTTTTTCATTTTCTCTGCAACAAACTCACAAACACACCACACAACGCGAAGAAGGGGATAGCATATATAAAATTAGAGCAACGTCTTAATTTATCAATCGGAATATTAAAAATGTCAAAAGGTCAATTCAATCGATATTATTGAGTGTGATGGTGTGATACTGAGCTCTAAATGTCTACATCATCGCTGTGATCATCACTTAACTACACTTTTTCTTTTTTTACAAATTAATGGGCGCACACATCGCATCGCAGTTGTGACAGCTCACGAAGAGGTGTGCTACACGATAACATTTACATTATATTATGATGACTATGGAGGCGAATGTGTGTATCATTTGGGTGAGTATCTAAAAGATAAAGGGCACTTTGCGCGAGTTCAAGTAATTTTCATAATTTACATATATGGGTTCGCGTTCATGTGCTACCAAGCTAATATTAAATAATTTGTTTTTGATATTAAATAGCTGCAAATAAAAGATACATATGTGTTTCGGCAATCAAAATTAATGGACTGAGGTTACCCTCAATGAACTCATTTTTATAAAACGAAAGTGAAATTCTATAGCTCTCCCACGAATTTGATTATCTTGCACACATTCTTTATATCAACCAACCCGTTTCATCCAAATGTGGTCGTTAAGGATCATCAGTGGATTGCCACAGAGCATACGCTCTTTTCTTCTCTTTTTTGTCGAGTATATAAAAAATCATTGGTATTGGTTGGACGTGGCCAAAAAAGGAGCTACACTATTTTTCATAATTTTCAGTTTCAAATAAATTTGAAACAGTGCTCGAGTGGTTTACATAAACAATGACCTATAAGGAGTGAGCCTCAAATATGAATATGTTTTCCCAATTGTGTGTAGTGGCTTAGTGATTAGTGCTTTAGTAAGAGGTCTCAGAATAAAACTCATCTCCTGCCAATCGCTCTTACTTCGGGTTAAGAAGGTATCTTAGAAGTAAAGGGCGTTTTTTAGAACCAAGGAGATAATACGTAAGGTCCTAATCATATCGGTCCTGCTGTATAGTGCGGAAACATGGACTTTGTCAAAATTGAATGAAAACCTCCTGGGATGTTTGAGAGAAAAATTCTTCGGGCGATATTCGGTACAGATTGTATCTATGGAGTGTGGGGGAGAAGATTAAACGACGAAATTTCTCGACTATACATCGACGCTGACCTGGTCAAAAAGCTGTGTTTGGAGGTAGCTAGCAAAGACAACTGTAAGGGCCACCAAAAGTAAAGTATGAAAGTAAGAATATAAGTGTAGGTCTTTGCATTCGTGGTGAAAATATATCTTCGCACACACAGTATAAATAATGTTCTGTTCTATCGGTTGTTAAAGTCTAATATTTTCTATTTCCTAAGTGCAGACAAAAAATTACGCTCCTTAACCTATACAAGCACCCAAAAATCATTTTGGACTGTTAGTTTTAGAAAACTGGACATTTAAAAAATCACAGTCTTTAGCTCCCCAAGAAATTCAATTTCTATTGACTATTCATTTGTAAGACTAAGTTGGCTGTGAGAGCAGTAAAAACTGCCTACAGAAAAATAAAATAGACTCGTGTACCCGTGAAACAAATTTCCGATCTGATATCTAACAAATTGCAATTCTCTCGCCTTTAATTAAGAAGATACATATAATGACATAGCCAGTGAGAATTTTTTTTTTTTCAAAGAAAACCATTTCCTTGTACACTCTGACTCGATAATTTGTACAAGGCACCAGGCGGAATTCCTTTTTGGCGAAGATTTTAAAATGTATTGTTCATATCTCTTTATCAATGGGTGTCGTATATTGTTCTTCCCTGTAGCGATGGAATTAACCACGCGCCGCACCGATTGCAAGCTAGCACAATCTTTACCACGACAGTGCCACTCACAGGCCTAACCATGCAAAATGCAAAATGTTGGCGCTCTTCAATTCAATTAAGCTCGCTTTGTTAATATGTTATACAAAATAACATTTTGTTTGGCGCCAGCTCTTAATTAAAGATGTCAATGTCAACTTTAAGAATTTTAATCGAAAATAGGAGGAAATTCTTGTTGTAAAAAAGGGAACATTTTTTAAGAACCTATAAAAATGTCGTAGATACATACATAAATAGTCAATGGATGTGGCCCTTGAATGTAGTTGGCGCTATATGTCAAACGAAACTAAACAGGCATACGAAAACTCATTTCAATTTGTCGTTAGCTACTCCATTATAATTAAAAGCTTTCATTATCAATACCTATCAACACCCATCCATATACGATTACACTAACTATAGTGTAACGAATATTAAAACCATCCGTCTCTAAAGCTACCTAAATGGAACCTATAAAGCTTTTCATCAATTCTCGCACCTTCATTTTTTTTAAGTAAAACGAAAACAAAAACAACCAGAAAATAATGCCTTTACACTATATCTCGCCGCACGACAATAAAAATTGACAATTTAAATTGGAGTTGCTGATACTAAAATACAACACAACACTCACTGCACACACATATCTAATGTTTGCACACACATTCGTATGTTAATTTTATTCTGTTTTTTTTTTTGGAAATACGACAACGTTATTCAAGAAAAAGAACATGAACGAAAACCACCAGACAAGATCAAGAGGAAAAGAACACGAAGAAGAACAAGAAATTAGAGAAGAAAAAAATAAAAGATAAACAAGGAAGGAGAAAAAAATTACATACAAGAACAAAACTGGTATCCATAAATAATTGGGATGATGGCGCGCAATTCCACCGAATTTCCACCTGAATTACAATCGGATTTCAGAGACGATACAAACATACAACGTGTCATTGTGCGCCGCGACGAATACAACAATAAAACAGCAGTAGTATCCATCCGTACCAAGTTTAATACTCTACAAAAAAAAAAAAATAACACAACGCTTCACTATACCTACTACCACCACCCCCGCCCCGTTCCCGTAAATAAATAAATAAATAAATTCAACGAGGCACATATTTCATCATGTTCGCTTATGTGCCGTACGCATGTAGATATAAGATGTTGTTTGTGAGCAGGGCTAAGTGGATAAAGGATAAGGGAGAAATTGATTTAAACATGCCAGAGTAGTATATACTGTGTTCTTTGAACCCTATTCCGGGAAAATAAGGTAAATCAGTTTAAATGTACACCAAACTCCACATAGAAGTATGTTAGCACTTGCACCACCTATAGCTACATAGAATCTCAAATTTGTTAATTAGTTTTTTAATTTTTCCCGAATGTCATATTTTTATGAGAAGTGTGATACATACCTTTCAAACGCAGAGCTGTTGTTAAACGAGCGTCGCCCATTGTGGTAACGAAAGATATAAAAAGTGGCAAAAATATAGTTATCGATATTTATTTTTCCAAGAAAAACGATCTAATTGGAATAAATATTATCTCAATTGATTTTTAGAGCTCTTTAACGTTGGATTCAAGTGATTTGGAATTTATAAAGTCCTACGTTTTCGGAACATTTGTCACTTTTTCTTAATCATTTAGTCATTCGACTAATCCTTCACTGAAGGGGTGCTAAGTGTTCTTCATCAACGCCTAAACTTTATTACGATTTATAGGGTGGGATACCCGTATGTTGAGATCTGATTCATTGGTTCATGTTATAATACTGACTAAATTAAATTTTTGTTTTCAAAACTGCTTTACTCAAGTTTAACCAAGTTCCATTAGAATAATTGTTACCTATAAATTTTTATCGTTGAGAAAATCATCCGTTTGTGCAAGGTGACGAATGGAGAATACCCCATCGAGGCCTTTGATGTCAAAAAAAAGTTTCAGGCAAGGCAATGCGCTGTCATGCGACTTCTTAAACATAATTCTTGAATCGCTATGAACTCAGACAAGGACACCTGATAAAGGTTGTGACAACGTCCGAAACTTAGTTAAAATGCAATGGACCCCACTCAAAACAAGAATCATATCTATATATGCATACTATAGAATCTATAGTCTAAAGGTGACTTAAAACTATCATCAAGCAGCACTTAAGGCAATCGAATCCAACCTTGTAAGCGTGAAATGTGTAGCTGATTGCCTCATGGCAAATCAGTCGGTACAATGCGACACGTTGTTGGAGTGCAAGAACACACGAAAAAGCGAATTAACTAGCCACATACGGTTCTGATCTGAACTCACTACTAGCAGAAGCTAAAAGTTTTATCGACGGTGTCCCTACACATTTGACTAACGAACAATGGAGGTTGATAACAAAACAAAGACCCTAGTACTTATTAATAGAAGAAAAATCCGGATACTCGTCGAAGTATTACCTGGATACTGTATCATTGGAAACATGGCTAACATACTAGTCTATTATCTATACATATAAACGGCTACTACAGAAGCTGGAGAGATAAGTTGGTAGAACATGTCTTATGTAACATTCGGTTTTTTGATAGCTTTGGCATCCAAGTCTCAAAAAAGTTCAACAGATCTAATTGGTTTTGCTAGGTACATGACCTTAAAAGTACAATCAGGGTGTATTTACAATGGCCTCCTGGGTGAAATTGCACTTGAAGCAAACAGCCCTCCATTGCAAAGCTAAGCTAACTTTTTGGTCGTATTTGCCAATTTATTGCCAAAGTTCCTGTTGTGCCCTGTTTTTTTTAAGTCTCCGAGAAGCCTTCAGTCTATGTATATTTTTGGGAGCGTTTTTTTAACAAAATATGTTTATTTTCTTCACTGGCTTTAACATGTCAGTTGAGTTAAATTCAAAATAAATTGGGTATTTTAAGCTACGATCAAAACTGCCCATCGGCAATTAAATTTGTAATTAAAAAACTTATGTCTGAAATTATGTTGAGAATCAAAAATAAATATCCTTAAAAAAAGCCAACCAATTTTAAGAGAAAAACAAAACCAAAAACCTAGGATGTAGCTAAGTATACATATGTACTTCACGTGAAGAGTAAATATTTCTTTCTCAACCAACCATCAATGTCAAATATATCTAATGCAAATAATCTATTCCATTCCACACACGCATACGATATACAATGGCTGACAAGTTAAAGGCATACCCGTCCGTCGTCGTCGTCGTTTCATAAGCGTGTTTATATACGAACATCTACTTAGCTAGAGCCGATGATTTTCTGCATTTTCTTTTATTGCAGATGAATTAAAATTCCAAGTGAATTTTTTCCCCCTTTGATATATTTCCGTTTGCAATATAGCACCAACAGCGCACTATAAAGTGCCAAGAAGTACTAACACTTTAAAAACTTTTCACATAGCAATACGTTTGAATGACATGGATTAAAGAGCAGAGCAGTTCAAAGCACAAGGCACAAAACACCAGCAACAGCAGCAGTAGCAGTAGCCACGGTAAGAAGAATTCCATCAACACACACGAAACGCACAAGCGAAATTTCCAAATAAATATATCCATATAAAGAGTTTGGCGACTGGATAGATAGATAGATAAATAGATGGATGGATGGATGGGTGGATAGACGGATGACGGTTAGTTGCTGGTCGGATTTCGTATATCTGAGATCTGCACTTGTCTCCACCGATGACTACCATTGTTGCAGCAGAAAAAAAATGATTCAATTCATTTGCCTAGCATCAGAAGCTTCAGAAGGAGTAGCCGTAGGTCATTCATTCAACCAACCAACAAATCAACCAAGCCGACCAACAAAAACATTGTGCATATCGCCTCACTGCCTTGGCCATTCATTCCCGATTGCACCTAACTACTAATGTGTGCTCTCAATTTTTATCTTGGTTTTTTATTTTTATTCCTTGTTAGGTGTAATGAATGTTTATTAAAAAGAGATATAGAATATGCGCCGTACAGAAACAAAGAATTAAAGGAAGCCCGCGCAGTTTATTCATTCATGCAAATAGTACCTAGCGAACGAACATAAAAGGTGGAATAGAAAGACTTGCGAAGAACGCCATAGCCTATGCATTCACGAAGTCAGAGCAAAGCGTGGTTCATTGCTTGGCTATGCAATGTTTTCAGTAAGCATAATGTAATGAAAGATACATGTATACATAGGTTCAACCTATAGATACGTAAATGTTTCAGGATAGGTAGGTATTATATATGACTCGTTATACTCGTAGAAGGGGAAATTGATGCGAGAGGACAAATTTTATGCATGCATATAGAAAAGTTTGAAAATCATCACATCCAATGAGAAGGAAAGTGAAATATTTCATATTTTTGCAGATACGAAAGTTCGGTTTGATGCCAAATCAGATTAGAAATGAGGTGATTCCCGATGAGATGTAGATATATACAAAGGACTGTCCTTAGGCTATGTGCAAAATAATTCTACCATATGAATGTTATTAGATACAGTAAGATAATATCAACGAGAGGGAGTTTCTCTCCACTCCGCATGTAGAAGCCATACAAGATAAAAGATTATGGGAAACGTCGCCATTCTCTGTCTTACTCTTTGTCAGTAGAGATGTAGGGAAATAATTACATATTATCTACCTATTGACACTTTGAACACGTGGGTAGTTGGCTAGCTAAGCAATTTCAAGAATCGTTTTATTAATAATTGTTGGAGAAAATACATTTTGAATGAAATTCTGAAAGTTTTTTGTTTATTAATTTTTTACTTTTGCTGGACTTATAAATTCACACGAAGTTTTTAACATTTCTTGCGTTATTAAATTGGGTCTACAAAATGTATTAAGTGATTTTTGAAGCTATATCTAACATTTCTGAAAATATATCATGTAGAGTAATAATAACTCAAAATTGAAAATTTTTTACTATCACGGCTTATAATTTGAATGGAAATATGCTAATAGACCCACATACCACATATGTGGTCATTCTTGAGAAGGTTGTCATTCACGCACATTTTGACGATGGAAAGCCTTTCAGTTAAGCGTGGAAGGACAAACGGTACCCTATCCAAGAGTTGTTACTACCCATAGGACTTTGTCGTATTTTTTGCCATCAACTTTTGGTTGTAGCGCTTTTTATGGGCATTGCGGTAATTTCTGCCGAAACCTCACCTTTTTTCCCTTGGTTTGATACTTTTTATCCTGATGAGCATTCCATATCCAGGTGAATTATAATTGTAACCGAGGTTAAAACTCCTTAAACTTGAGGTCGAACTACCGAATCCCATATGCCGAGACCAGTAGTGTTGCAGAAAAGTACATGAAACTAGTTTAAAGATAATAAAGCTAAAGATTTAAAAAAAAAAATGCCTATAGGAAATCGCTGGATTGACAAAAATAAAAATAAAATCATTTTGCTTCCTTTACGATCGCGTCCATATCTTAAAATAGCTAAACATTGAAATGTATATATTTATCATACCCACTCACTTGAGTACCTATCATAAATCTTGCAAGAAGTGATTACATGCGTCTAATAATTCTAAACAATCTCAAGTTTAATTAATTATATACAAAATGAAACATCATTGAGACAAAAAAAAAAAAAAAAACAACAACAACAAAACACATCTTCACAATTAATTATTACAGCTGCTCGACACTAACAATGTCGCGTGCGGAAGTCCATGATCATCGCACATTACGATCAGTATCATTATCCACAGTCCGTTCCGTATATAACATGAGAATACGAAAACCCGTATACATCAAGCTCATACAGAAAAACACAAAAAAATGGCATAGGAAATGTTATGCCCTTCACCAATTTATCTACTAAAAAATTCGATAATATGTTGTAAATTTTAAAGAAGAACTAAAACAAGACGAAGAGTAAGCGTAACAAAAACAGGAGATTACAATGAAAGGATTGCTTGTAAAAAGAATGGAGCTGCTGCTGCCCACAGGCGCCATTTTAAATAAAATTACCCATACTATATTATATGTATATGTATGTAGGTTGCTTTTTTTTCTGTATTTCTCTCTTGCGGGAAGACATGAATATCACACCTGAAAATAACCATTATCGATAAATCATTATTGATAATTTTTGTGCGCGAGTTTTTTCTTACCGATTTTATTCGTTTATCGTGTTTTTTTGTTGTTGTTATGTATTTATAATTGGTGGATATGATTTGGCAATGTTTTTTTGGGTCTAATTTAGTATATTTGAATGGATATGGAATCCTGCGTCCTAATTTACGTTGGTACAATCTTTGTGGTACTGCAGAGTAGTACTTAGCTATCCTAATGATTTTGCGTGTAGACAATATGTGAACGTTTTGTGGAGATAAGACCGAGTATTAAGGGTTTTTAAGGTGTCATCGTTATTCACTTATATCAGGCCTGCGATAAAGACCATTCAACGTGACCGACTATCAAAGTTAAGCCTTTGACCACAATTTTATTAGAAGAAGCAGCATGGGATTCACTAGAAGAAGAAGCATGGGATTCACATGTGGAGTAACCGTCGCACAGCGGGCTTTTTGATTGTGAATCATGATATTCATCTCCAGTTTCAACTAAAGGGTTTTTTCGATTGGGACTTGACAACTTTGAACTGTCACTGTAAACGTAGGCAAAACCATTGCCATTGGCATCCTTTCGTCGAATTCTTTATTTCCTTAACGGCCGTGCTGTGTAAATTTTAATTATAAGAGTGCTAACTTAATTATAGAAAAACAATTATAATTACAAAAAAACAAAACCAAACTGTCAATGTCAAAACATTTACCAACATTTTCATCATGAAGAAAGTTCACCGAGTCTGACGAGGTGACGGCAACTTTATCGCAAATTAAGGCTAAAATGGCTTCGTCAACAAATAAAATATGGGTTATAAGTCAGAGGAAAACACTCATGTGGTTCAAAAATTACAACAACACAACACAACTCGCCTCAAACTTGAATGCGACGCTCATGTAATTATCGCTCCAATTACACATTTGCCGCTTCTTGACAGCATTCAAAAACGTGCGGTAGAAGTTATTGGCAATCGAGACATTACAAAATTATTTGACTCTCTTAGACATCGTCGTAATGTATCTTGCCAGCTATGGTTTTGTCCGTATTTTCACCACAAGTTCTCAAAAGAAATAGCCTGTGTCATTTCACCCCTTCAACATGATCATCAGTTCACCCTTAAGCCAATATAATAATGCTCTACCACGCTCCGTTTTTCCTACACATTACAGTGTACAGAGATTCAAAACCAATGTTCATTGGCATCTTCTCGTTTCGTCTTATTTTTAAATTTCCTTACTACCCGCACTGAAACACTTTAAACGATTTTTATCCACTGTCCCACCTCTTACGAAAGTCTGGCAAACATCAATGAGTAAAACAAATTTAATTCTCAAAAAAATAAAATTGCCGTTCGGAATCAGCTTTAAACTGAAAATCCCTCCAATCGCGTCAAAAAGTAACTCTTCGCACACACAACGGTTGGCTTTAGGTCCTGTGTGGACCGTTTAAGCCTAATATTCATTTTTAAACTATGCGAAAATTTCCTTTTTCTATATATTTATAGTTTAAAATTTACAATAAATCTTCATTTTATAAGAAAATTTAAAAATAAAAATCACTTTGGGGTAGTTTTAAGTGATATGTTATGAAATGTTAATTTAAAATTTATAAGCATCCCAACCTGAATACCTTCCCTACCAAATGCAGTGGGATAAGTCTGGGCTTTTTTGTTAGCCTGAATTGCAAACCACCACTATTTTTTTTTTTCTAATCGAGGGTGCGCAATTCGTTAATGCTAAGAGAAATTCGATTTCTAGTGACAACTTATTTAGATTGAAAACAGCAGGCAAAATAAAAAAACCCTGAAATTATCCGACACCGTAGGTCGTACAGAAGAAGAAGATAGAGTGTGATTATGCACTTCTCCTGAAGTGCACCCCCTTTATTAAGATCGGTTGGGTGTGAGAGCTGCAAAAACGATCTGTACTCCAGAATCAACATAAACATAATATAAAAAAATCCTTGGTACCTATGTGTGTTAAATAAAATAAATGCAGAACTGCTGCGATTTACTTTAAAAATATATTCTGCTTAACTTTATGGGTCGATAAAACTCATACAATATGCGAGGTATTTTTAGTGAAAGCCTTATATGTAGGTCTGTGGCCTTCCGGTAAGAAAGGTATAAGTGTATCCTCAATTTAGGGAGTCACTGTATCTACATATTCCAATGAACCATATAAATAATTTATGGTTGGCAAGAAAATTAAAAAACGTTGCTCTCAATGCGAAAACTTGGGAGGGTTCAATAAAATCTGCTCCGTTCTACACTTTGACAATCTTAGGATTTTAAACGCACAGAAAAAGGACTTCAAGTGGACGTAAAATTAATTGATTCTGACATCCTTTGGCATTGAATTTAGTCAAAACCATCGGAAACTTCTGAAAATTTATATCTAGTTAGTCTTCATTTTGACATCTCTGTCACACACCATTCCAAACAGTTCGTCTGCAGTGTGTCCCAAGTAAATAGAGGAAGATGCTGGATTCACAGCCGCAGCCACTATATCAAGATTTTACAAAATATTCCTTAAATTTTTAACATATACATTTATTATGCCTGAAATTTTAACAATAGTAAATAATATAACTTTTGACATAAATCGGAACTCAATGCTTACTTATTTATACCATGCGATGCGTGAGGCTTCTGTCGAAACTAAATATGTTGTTTAAACAGCATATTCATGAAAGCAAAAGCAAAAGCATTGGCAAAAGGAATGGAAGCTTGTAAAATAACAAAAAGCAGAACAAAATGCGAAACGAAATATAAAACATTTTTGTGCGCCAAAAAACAAAAAAAAATTAAGTCATTTCTTTTTTGGATCGTTCAGAGAACTCGCGCGAAAACAAGATCCATACAATAAATCCAAAGCAAACTAACCAGCCGCCAGACATCCTACCGAGGTACCCTATACTCGTGACACAAGAATACGAAACGAATTCAGCCCCAACCTACCCAATCAGCGCCATCGTTATCATCATTGCGGTCGTCCACAGTCAGTTAGTCGTTTTATCCATTACTTCAGCTGCTACGACGCTGAACAGGTAATACAAAACAAAAAAAAAATTAAGCAAGTCCTTACAAATAAAAGTAAATACAACCCGTGCATACAAAATTAAGAAAAAAAAGGAAAGGAAAATTCGTGTAAGAGGTAACTAACAAAAAAAGGAAAAATAAAAATAAAAATAAAAATAATGTTGGAGAGATTCGCGCTTCATCACAACCACTGCTTTATTCGGTAGAGCGAAGAAGCTGCACAGAATACAAGGAGTCAATGATCAGTTAGCACCATGGTTAGTTCTCTTGTCCATTCCCATAACAAGGTGAGAAGACCAAATTATTGGGCACCCCTCGGCACTCTCCTTTCGTGGAGGATTTCTCTCTGCGGCTTTTTTTGTTTTGTTTTGTTTTTTTTTTTTGTTTTTTTCTTACTCTTTGTTGAAGACTCTGTTTTAAGAATAATGGTCCAAAGAGGAATCAGTAACTTTTCACAATCGTGATCAAATAGGAAAGACTGAAAATAATCGACCTTTGTTTGCAGCATCAGCAGCAGCAACGTTTTAGCCTGAACAAATACTGGACCATCCTCTCTTGTTAGCTATTTTACATATATTACACATTTTGTTTTGGCTTGTGAGGCCTTTCGCCTTAGACCATTCATAGGGTATATCTGTCATGGGCAGTCATCCGTTCTTTTGTGTGTGACACAAACTTTGGGACGCCAATGATTTTTTGGTTTAAAAAAAAAAAATTGGCAACAGAATAAAATTTTGATATCCGATGATGTCAGAGATGAAGTTGGGGCGGACATATTTTTTCGAGAAAAGAGAATATATTGAATACTTCTCCTCATTCATGAAGTAGTTGACACAAAGATATACGAAGGCTTGTTTTGTAACGTGTTACTAGTACAAAAGTTCAATTGTTATTATTGTTATCAATTCATAGCTTAGAGGAGAGTCAGACATTGTGTAATAACACTAGGGCAGACACTAGGAAGGGGTTAATATTAGGAAGGAAGGAAGGATTAATATTTTTCATCATCAACCTTTTCAGGGCATTACTAAAAAACTAAATTTATAGACCTTAGTTAAATAATCTAAGCAAAAACAGACTACGGGGATATCTAAGCTTAAAAATATACCATAGTTTAAAAGTGGGTGCAGGGGCTAATTGCTTTGGACTACTAAGGGAGGGATTCCAGGTTCAAATCCCCCCGTACAAGCTAAACATTTTTATTCACCTCCCCACCTCTTGCGAAAGTCTGCCAAACATCCAAGAGTTAGAATTGCAATGAGAAATGTCTCAAAAATAGTTTGCCGTTGGAAATCGCCACAAAACTCTATTTGTAACAAAAAAGCACACACAATGTTTGGGAAAGCTAAGCTATGAGTCCTGTACGGGCCGCTTACGACTTTTATTTTTTATTTAAGGCACCACCAGACATCAGCAAAAAAGATTCCGAAAAATAGTGACAGAACGTGCATATTCACAAGCGCTGCAGCGAAAAACTACCTAGAAGTAAACAATAACAAATTTCACAGAATTTCCACCTTGGCAAAATCGAGCGAATTAATAATACTTCTCCAATTAAAAGAATTTTCGAACAGGTTCGAGACGACAAGGAAGACCGAACCTCCGTTTTAAAAACCGCGGATGAAAGGGTGCTTTGTGCAGGGATCGTAAACGATTAAAAGCTACTGTGTCTCGGGAAGGGATTCTCCAGGGGTCAGGAGCCCTTAAAAACCTCTGTAAATAGAAGAACTATGTGAAGTCCCAGGAAAAACCTTATATATTTTGTCTTCTTCGGTAATTCGAATCTAATTTTGGGCAAAATAACTCAAAATATCTATTTTCATTCACCCATACACAATGTCAGGAGAAACAAGAGCAGCACAGAAAGCAGTTGGAGTAAGATCTGAAAGTTGAGGATGGCAAATAAATGACTAAAGATATGAGTTTTAAAAGTGCTTGACTATCTCTTAAAAGAAGAAAATGTAAAGGCTATAGTATAAGAATAGAAGAAAAAAGACGTAGCGGTACCATTTTTCATTCTCCATCGTCTCAATAAAAAAACATGACTGAACTACTAAAGGAGTGGTTAACTAGTCTCGATGTGGAAATAAAAAGCAGAAGCAAAAAATTATATTTGTTTCTATTGATAACTGCACTGCTTATAATAACATATTATCTTTAACCAACATCAAAATAAGGTTTTTCTCGCTGTACTGTATTAAGTAGTCACAACAATGCTAGATTGCATAGAAGAAGAGAATAAGACTAGTATTTATAACATTCCTGCATGCAATGAAAATGGCTGATAAAGGTTACAAGAATGTAACCAAAAGAACAAAGAACTTGTGGCTTGTGGGAATCACATAAAGCTTAAGAGCAGAAAGGATATCGATTTTATACCAGAACAAATCTCAGTTTCATTCCATAATTAGTGACTACTGCCGCTCTATTCTATGCAGACATACTACCACTCTGATCATGATGAAAATGAGAACAGAACTGTTTCTTTAAAGGATGCAAAATTATCACTTAGGAAACTACGTCAAATTTTATTTTATTTATTTCCAGCATTAAACACCCGCTTTTTTTATTCCAAATGTATAAAATTCTTACTTAGAAATGCAAACATGTGCAAAATTATGCTTAACGTGTTTATTCTTTGAAACCGCTGTTTTTAATTTTTTTACGGTAAGAATTCGAATTATCTAGAGTTCAGTGTAATACTTTCCCATTTTTAAATATGATCCTTAAGTTTATAACATGTGAGTGATATTTGCATAATATGGGTTTTATTTAATCTCTAAGAATAAAGGTTTTGCAAAATGTTCATAGAGGCCCCCAATCATCGACACCCGGAAGTGAACAACCCGAGGACAAATAACCATTTTAACTTAACTTTTAACAATAACAATCATAACATATAACGCATATAATTTTAAGCTAATATTATCAAACATTGTAAACTATTTTTAAGACAATTGTATATATCTAAAGGTTCAATAAAGAAAATAATGTAATGTAAAAAAATGAGGCCCCCAATCTACAGTCCCAAAATTGTACGAATCGTTGTCGGGAGCAAGCTTTTGAAGACCGGTCGCAAGTTTCGCTTTTTACAATTACCGATTCCCCACCATGAATTTAATAAGAATTCCACAGTATTCTTCTTCCATCGCCAGCCGCTCTATTTGGTAAATTAAAACCGCCTCGCCTCAACCACCTTTATACCAATTGACCTCTGTTTTACTGTGGGATACGAGTGTTTTTTCCTTCACCCTTAAATATCAGCAAACATTACTAATTCTTTTTGTTGCTGCTACTGCCTTTGACTTCTTTATGTATAGTATTTCTAAGCTTTAGTATACATATACTGAGCAACTGACGATGCATACTGTATTTTACCCGTTTAATACGACTAAGTTTTACGTACATGCCTACACATTATCGATATGCAACGAGAAATATGTAGCTACATCTCACTTTTACTATAGTATTACTATTTTGTCTGTTGAGTTGGTGCCGGTACAAAGTTAATTCATATCGTTTTACATATTAAAAGAAATAAAATGAGCAACGCAACGAAACTAAGGAATTATCTAAACAATGAAGCCTTTGATGTTTAAAAGAAAAAATTAACTAAAACAAAAAAAAACAATAAAAAAATGCGACGAAGAAAATTAAAGACTAAAGATTTCCTTTTATTTCTGCCTTATTCGTTGAATTTTCTGCGAAACAGAGCGGGTGCGGTTAGTGTCGCTGTCGACAACGATGCCACTGTGTTTCTTCCTTTGCTTTCCTTCACCGTCAACGTCACCAACACCACGACCACACCAGTATTTCATGATGACGCCGACGATAGTGGCGATACGACGAAATGCGGGCCTATTTATGTGCAGCTTTTTTTTATAACTTATTATAATTTTCTTTTTAATGTGTTCCCCTTTTTTAAGCGCTCAATTCTCGCATATGGTTCGGTTCTTTGCACATTTACACATACCATTTGCACTCCAGTATTTATAGAAACAACAAGATTGATATGATTTACAAAAATATTAAAACACAGAAGTGATATTAATTAAATTGAATCGAATCGTTTGTTTGAAAACACACAATCGTCCTTAGCTTAGAATTTGTGTCATCTATTTTTTGTACTATGAACTAGGATTGCGCTTTGAAACTACGTTATCCATTAATCACAAGTGAGTACGACAGCCAAAAATATTGTTTATTTGGACAATGCTTTTCTAGAGACTGTAAAAGATTGTAAGCAAGTATTCATGCATATGTACCCATTTAAGATGATGAATATGTTCTAGGTCAAATACCCTTATGGTACTTTGTTAAAAAAAATGAAATCAAATGCCGATCCAGCAACAATGTCGAGTCTTTCGTTGTTCTTTATAGGAATATACCCACATATTTTTTTTTATTTTCTATTTTATAGAATATACTCAGGAAAGAATATCCGTGTTTAGCTGTTAAGTAACTCGTTCTTAACCTGATAGTGGGCAGGCAAGCCAGCAACAGGATACACCCAATTCGGCAAGAATAGTCGTTGAGGCTGTCAGATACGACCCTACAAGTCGCGTCGCTAGATGTGCTATCTACTGCCGGCAAGACTGTAAGCGATGCGAGGTAAGATAAAAAACAAACTGTCCGGATTGCCGAAGAATTCCTCAGATGCTGCCTTCGTGAAGCGGTCAGCTCACCTGATATGAATCGTCTTATAAATGTACCACTACTTACAAATTCTTTTCTTTTAAGAACCGAATATACACTACTTCACTCTTTTGCTACTTCTAAACTCTCCTAATGATAATGACATTCCATTTTTAAGTCCAAAAATAATTCCTACGTTAAGTAAGGTTGAAGTGGCTGTCGGCATAAGAACCGACACACTTAGACCAGTATTGGCCCGTTCTGATGCCACAGGGGTAAAGCTTCACCTTACTCATTGAACCAATTGGAGCTTCTGACGAAGCGAAGTAGACTTTTGATGTCAATGTTTCTGTGTAATATTACCTAAATATGTTTATTTTTCAATTCAGTATACATTTGGCTTAACTGTTTCAATCTCCACAACTCTACAGTTGCAATGGATGGCTTTTAAGTTAACAACTGATTGAGAAGTTGAACTGCGAACTTCGTTTGCATCAGCAATGCAAAGGTAAAAATCTACGGATCATAAGATCAGTACGATGTCTTAAGGATCGGTGCTGAAAGCACTCGAACAATGCTACAGATAACCTGACATTAGTAATAACCAAGAACCTTGAGTTGCACGGCCCATTAGAGAGGATCCAGATGAAAACCACTATAGCATCATCAAAGCCGTAATAACAACAACCAGGGTAGGCAAATAACCTGCATTTTAGATTTAAAAAAAAAAACACCTTAAAGGGTTAATGTGTCCTTATTTTAACTCTTGTTAAAGTAGCGAATACGATATGCAAAAGAGTAGCATCCCAACCTTTATCATTCCTAGTACGGGCGGTTTTCAAGTTTGGGAAGATGTATATACAGAAAAAAACACGTTTATATAAAACCCTCAGAAAGTAGGTGAAGCAAGATGACAAACAGGAGTTTAATTCAACTTCTTAGAATAAAAATTGGTGACAGACAGACGGATATTGCTAAACAATCATAACTTTTGATGCTGATCATGGATTGTAAATATATTTAGGGGTCTACTACGAATATTAAAGTGTTTTAGAAACTATACTAGGAGGAAATCTCGTATATAAGCTATATCATTATTCAGGTGCAACAACAAGCTATACTAGCAGTAATACGCAAGTGTGCTGTGACACACACGCACAAGTGGAAGGGAAGCTCAACCAACTTGGAGTAACAACTGGAGGCAGTTACCACAAGAGTACGTTAATTGGAGAGGATTATTATAGCACCATCTGAGAAAGTAAGTGATAAGTTGTATTCTACGCGTTTGCCTTCCCACTTCTAATAAAAACTCCTGAACATCTGTCACTAATTCATCTAGTCAAAATTGATTTAATTGCTATGTTTTTTTGGTTCTCAATAATTGTATACCCCTAGGTCAGCCCGCCGTTGATCTCTTTTCTGTCATCAATTACTATTTTCCAACAAATTATTGTCACTGTTCGTTGTTTGTTAACAGCCAACAAATAATAAAACATATATATGTATACATTTTCTGTTAAAAAATTATACAACCATTAATAAGTATTAATAGAAAAAAGAAAAAATTCTTCTATCCTATATCTTGTTCCTCTTCTTCTTCCCTTCAGCATACTCGTACATTTTCAAGACGAACGCCCACAAAAAAAAAAAAAAAACAAAAAAAAAAAAAATCCAACAATGAGCTTAATTGAAATTATTCAGCGTTGATCTTAAGCTAGACTTAAGTGAGACCGTCAAATGTGGTCCGATCTTAATTAACTAAGGTCAAGTTGACACGAAACTGTGTCTCTTGCATATTAGACTAATAATTAAATCTACATTGTACATATGCGTATGTACGTGTAATCGGTTTACTTATTTTATGGCAACCAACCATCTAAATGCTTGTCGTCGTCGGTAACAAATTAATTGCGATCTTGTGGGTGTGTGTTTGTGTTCAGCAACGACCAAATATCCAAAATATCCCTGGCAAATACTGCGAGTATCTACACTACTCCCCAAAAATAGATTACAAAACTCTATATACCGTTTTGTGTGCGCCGCTCCTCATCGTAGGTACCTTTCAGAAGAAAAAATAGCTACAGCTTTATATATGTTCTGTACCACTAGTGTGTATATGTCGATCTTAATGTTATTGTTTTGTTAGTGCTACAACCAGTATGGAGATGGAATAAATTATGACAGGAAGCGGGTGGTAGCTCTACTTGGTGGCAACATATGGTTTGGAGGTTTTGTGTTGGGTTACCCCAAGTTGGCGATGGATATGTGTTGAGAAATCGAGAAACACAAAATGAATTGTAACAAAAAAGGGACAATACGAAAGAACGAAAATTATTTATTTAGTTAGGAGACGATACTTGAACTTTTCGACAACTTTACGAAACAAAATAAAAAACAAAGTTGTTTGCATTACTGGGTAGGATGTGGAGTAGATGGATGGATACATAATCGAATGCGTTTGACATACAACGGGAGGAAAATGTTCTCCTTTTGAATGTTTACTTCATGCACGAAGCCACTGGGCGAGAGCGATACCCGTTTATTGTATATTATTTTAAGTTTTCGAAATCTAAACAGTGTATTTAGGTAGGTAGTTCTATACTTTTATTCTTTATTTAGTGCCTAACATATTGCGAAAGTCTGTCAAACATTCAAGACTATAAACTGTAATGCGAAGCTTTACAGCACAATGTTTGTTGCAAAGTATACGTTTAAGGCCCTGAAAGACGGCAGTGTCTTTGAAGCTGAGATTTATGCGGATAAGAAAGCGGTATAGATTATGTTATCGACGAACTACTACCAGCAATAGAAATCACCATATGCGTGGTTTTCACTTAAAGCAACGTCACAGATTGCCTCTTGCCACTCATGGATATACGTACATCATCAATCAATTCTACTCTGCTGAGTTCTTGGACCCAATGGAGTGGAAATGAACGAAAAATCAGATAAACTATTATATGTTTAAGGCATGTATAAGCATTTCATAGCCTTTATTTTGTACTATGACCTGTTAAATTGTAATTTTTTTTTGCCACCTGTAAAGACGTTTTAATTTCTCAGCTGAAGATCCTCCCAATCGATTAGATGAAACGAACGAAAGGGTGACATGCCATTCCTCAAAGTTCACAGGACAATGTGATACATTAGTCTCGTCAACAACAACTCAATAACACATGTAATTATAATCGCAGCGGTATAACCCCCTCAATTATCACCCGTTTAAATTTTCATCACTAACAAAAATACCGAGGGGTCTCGCCTCGAATAGGGTTTATTTATAATGCCTAGTTCATTTTTTTTTGTTCAATGAGAATAAGGACCTTCCATGCAATGAAATGAAACATATAAATTACATGGTTTTTACTTAAGGGCGGTAAAGCAGGCATTTAAAAGAACGACCGGAACATGATTGCGTACCATAATTTCAAGTGGAAGCTCATAAATCCCTTGCATGAATATATGTGATTCCCCAGTGAATTCTAAATTGCACCAACCAACCACCATGACATTACGCACTCGTGTCGATTTCTATAACATGCAGCACCACTTACCTACCCCTGGTTTAAAAACGAAAAAAAGGTTACCAAATTGTAACCAAATCATGTAGATGGATAGGACGTATAACTATTTCGTCGCTCATCTGTCATTACAAAAGTGGTTATTTAAAAAATGTCGTAGATCTTTTGCGACATGCATAAGCCTTAATTTTTTTTATGTACGATATAAGGGTAGTTTGGGTGATTATTAATATGAAATTCTGCTTAACAAAATATGCACACAATAAGCCAACTAAATTGAAATAATGAAGGAACCAAATAGAACCAAGGGTCAAAGGATCTCAGATATAATGTTTAAGATAATTTCTTTTTCGAAATATGTTAACTTATCAGTGAGGTTTTTTTTTCAAGTGCCACCAAGCTCAAGTAGTGTAAACAAATATTAAACACTGGGTCCATATGGCTGTCAAAATTGACATATTTTATTACGTACCAATATATTTATAGAATTTTTACTTTCAAAGTGATAAAACAATGATACAATCCAAAAATATTGTGTCGTAAGTGAATTAGTAAACAAATCCGAAGAGAAAAAGGACGCACTTCGGGAGTTGGTTTTTGTAGATTTGGCAGTTTTAGGAATTAGAGAGCTGGAATGTGCTTGTCGTAAAATGACACTTTATGAATTCAAAGTGCACAACCTTTATAATTGCATATATTGTTTGTGGTAAGATGACCTACGATCTTTTTTATAATACCATGGTTTCGATTTCAAGGATTCGTCATGAAAAGATAATTTCGCTTGCATTTTTTTTTGCTGACACTACAAAACCTGAAAGATCATTTGTTTCATATGGTAAATTACCATAAATTACCTAATAAGTTGGACGACAATGGTTGAAGAGCATTTGAATATAGAACAAGATATATATTATGGTACATCAATGGCATGGTTTAAAAACGAAAAAGAGGTTACCAAATTGTAACCAAATCATGTAGATGGATAGGACGTATAACTATTTCTTCGCTCATCTGTCATCACAAAAGTGGTAATTTAAAAAATGTCGTAGATATTTTACGACATGCATAAGCCTTAATTTTTTTTATGTAGGATATGAAGGTAGTTTAGGTGATTTCGCTTAACAAAATATGCACACAATAAGCCAACTAAATTGAAATAACGGAGTAACCAAATAGAACCAAGGGTCAAAGGATCTCTGATATAATGTTTAAGATAATTTCTTTTTCGAAATTTGTTAACTTATCAGTGAGGTTTTTTTTCAAGTGACACCAAGCTCAAGTAGTGTAAAAAAATATCAAACACTGGGTCCATATGGCTGTCAAAATTGACATATTTTACTACGTACCAATATATTTATGGATTTTTGGAATTTTAACTTTCAAAGTGATAATACAATGATACAATCCAAAAATATTGTGTCGTAAGTGAATGAGTAAACAAATCCGAAGAGAAAAAGGACGCACTTCGGGAGATGGTTTTTGTAGATTTGGCAGTTTAAGGAATTAGAGAGCTGGAAATGTGCTCTCTGACTTCAAAGTGTACAACCTTTTTAATTGCATATATTGTTTGTGGTAAAATGACCTGCGATATTTGAAAATACCATGGCTTCGATTTCAAGGATTCGTCATGAAAAGATAAGTTTCTACTTGGGTGGTCTCCTTATAAATTCGCTTGCATTTTTTTTTGCTGACACTACAAAACCTGAAAGATCTTTTGTTTCATAGGGTAATTTATCCTAATATGTTGGAAGACAATGGTTGAAGAGCATTTGAATATCAAAGAAGATATATATTTTGGTACCTCAATGGCATGGATTGCAGCTTGAAACACAGCGGAAGACATTGCTATTAGCATAGAAACCTTGGTATTGGATCCTAAGAAAATTAATTTGTATAGTGCGGGCACTAACAAACAATTAACAATGCTGTTATGAGTAATTGAAATATTTATTAGACACTGTCTTCTCAGAAAGCATGCCAGGAGATTGGGTCTCACAGAGAAAGACGAGTGTAGGATTTGCGATGATTTATGGGTCGTAAGTTAAGTTTAATAATTAAATATTGGTTATGCCGTGTTGATCTGTGATCATCAGTTTACTAAACCTAAACATAGGTTAGGTTGGGTTTACGGGTTGGTTGACCAGGGAGTACTTAGGTTCTCGTGGATCCATTGTGATTCCCTTTTGTGGGAGCTAACCGTTGGTGTTAGAGAGAGATGGATTGGCTTCATACACCTTGATACGGCGCCATTCAGCTATCCTCAAAAACCTCTAATGATTAGAAAGTTTTTGTAAGTCGTGAAAATAATACTGCTTTTGTCACCCTACGGTCACTTCCGCGATTGCCACAAACTCCGCTGGGAAGACACAGTTCACCTTCGATCGATCTGTGTAGATGGATATTTATTTTCTGTACTTCTGACATATAGTCAACGTACCGAACGTATTTACCTAAAATCTGTGCATGGCCGAAATTGCATGGGTTCCAAGTTTTAGTTTGGGTAATCCATTAGGCACTATTGGTTTCATATTCCTCCATGTATAGGTCCAGAGGTATCAGTTTAAGATTTGCCTCCAATCCAGCTGTTTATGCTAGTCTTTGTATTTTGTTATTGACTTGATATTGATCGCCTTCTCTCGTCTTGCCAACAGACTACGCTACCATTATGTGAGAACTTATTGGCCGAAGAATTGCTGTGTACAGTACATTCACAGGGCCATTTTGGCGTTTGGTCCCACTTTCTTGCAAAGCATTAGCTGCTTTCTTCACTTTCATTGACGTTCGGCTGCCAGTTAGGTTTCCTATAGAGAGTCATTCCCAGTTATCTCCGCTCTCTGCCACTCGTATGGGTCTTCCCCAAAAGTTGGTGCCTTGAATTGTGGTATCGTTTTTTTGGTGAACAGGACCAGCTCAGTTTTCAAGGCAAGCGCATGGTTTTGTCCACATATTGAGAACATTTTTCACAGTGAATTGTATAATTTTAGAACCAAATGCCCAAGGACCGGATGGTTCGACGACAATAATACCTGTACTTTTAATTTAATTTTTCCAATCGTCTTCAAATCAATAGGTTCTACAACAATGCCGTTTACCAATGGGATTTTTTTGTACAAACATGCCAGCTTAACAAAATAAGAATAAAGTATTAAAAAAAATAAACAGGGTTTCCCTTTATTCTGGTATCCACAACAAGAAATACTTTACAAATACAAATAAAAAAACAGGAAAATCGGATTTTCTTCATCCCCATTTTTTTTTTTTTTTGTTCTCACTCACAATATCTCTATATATTATATTCCATTACATTTTGTGGTCCTTCGTATTAAACTTTTTTCTCACTTCTTTTATTCCATTGAAGAAAAAAAACACCGTACAGGGGAGTAGGGATCAAATACTTAAAAGATAAGCTTTGTATAGATTAACAAGGGATAACAATAAAAGTTGAGAATAAAGAAAAAATTTATCCTTTTTTATAAAAAAAAAAATTGATACGCATATTTGTCTAAATATTGTTGTTAAAAAGAAAAACATATATATATATTTCGCTTTGTGTCGAAATGTTGTGAATATTTATTTTAAAAACGTTACTTATTTGCAGTACAAAATCTTCGACTTGGGCTCAACAAAAAAGGGTTCTGCTGAATGAAAGGGAAAAATATATAGCATAAATTTAAAAGATAATGAATTTTCTCTTGATTTGTTGTAAATTTATTACTTCGTTTGTTTCAATTAAATGATCAAATGTAACCTGTCTTCTCTGTGGAGGAAACACAATTTTTTAAAACATATCCCAGTTGTAATGTAGTATCTAAAATACTGCCGTTAGGAACGAGGTAGTGTAATTAGCGCTTTGTTACCACATATACAGATAGATCGAAGATACATTGTAAAACAGGTGTCGGAATTTAAATCCACACAACTCAATCAGACTTTCTGATCATATGCGTGTTTTTCAATCTGAAGTTCTAGTAATCTCAGTGTCCGCAAAACTACGGAATAATATCACCATATTCATTGACAGCCGAGCAGTTAATGTTATTGAAATAAAATCAAAGCTGTCGCATAGAGATTAAGGCTCTTGGATCACAGCACAAGGTATGTCTATGCTGGGTTCTTGGGCCCTTCAGTCGATGAAACCGCCACTCTGCAATATCAAACATATCAAGAACAAGTGAATACAAGATCAAAATTAAAGCCAATTACAGGTAAATATCTTTAACCACTTGTGATATATCACGGCAAAGTTTTTACAGAACGACAGAACATCGCTGTGTAAGCCCGTAACTCGCCATAATTTTCAAAAAAACCGCACGATGAAATTAAATCTCAAAGATGCCGACATTTTTAGAGAAACACTTAAGGACCAGAACACTTGGAAGCTTTTTCTTCCAAGACATTGAAGAATTGTCAGATGTCCCACTCTCTGGTCTTTTGAAGTTTCTCGAAACGCCGGGATGGCTTACCGGCATTAACCTAAACAGACATTAAAATAGGTTTTGATTTGTTACAGTAATGGCTTGTAACACATACTCTTTGTGGGTTTGCTATGTAAAATATTCCCTAACTACCTAAATACTCTTATTAATAAATTAGTGTTGTCGGAATCATATTTAGCATCACAAGCTCGTCTCTCAACAGTTTTCATGCATTCACAACAAAGCTGAATATTATGCCTCAAGTGCTACATATGTATGAATTTACAATATGTACATATATATTTATATGAAATAATTTAAACTTTTAAATTCAGACTCACCATAGAAACAGGTAATCCTCCCGCTCCACCATTCGTATACGAATACGGTGATACTAAGTAGCCCATATTAAAGCTCGACGCATGCGGTTCCACTTTACCTAAAATAAAAAAAAAGGTACATAAATATATATGTATTTAAATAATTAATGAATTTCCTTTCAAGCAGCATCATTTATATTTATTAACATAATTAGTCTTAAACATCAATTAATTATATCCAAAATTACCTAATCCAGAGTTTATTGCAATAATTAATGCCTTAAGCATCTACATTTCAAAATAGAAACAAACCGATACAATCGTATTTTGATTCTGAACAGATATATATTCACCCAATTGTACATATATATGGTTTTTGTTCATTAATAAAAAAAACAGCATTATTTCCAGCGAAAAACCCCAAAACCTTAAAGGCAATCATAAACAAGAAGAAGGCGACGAGACGACGACGACGACGACGAAGACGATGATGATGATGATGATGATGATGATGATGAAAAAAAATAATACTACAAGTTTCATTAGTAATTATCCTGTTACGGTACGTCGTTAACATATTTAGCAAGATAAGGTAACAATCTACAACAAGAATTCTTCCACACAGTCAAAAAATAAATAAATGCCAACGAGGCAATATAAATAAATAAAACGAAAAAGAAAATAATAATATATTAAAAAAAAACAAGAAATTCAGAGATTTTCGATGTTCCTCTTTTTTTATTTCTTTTGTGTTTATCTACCTTAGGTTTGTTAACGACCTAACAGGCAGACAACCTGCCCGTGCTTGCCTGCTGCATGACGGGGCTCAAGAAATTCACTCACGTACAAAGAAACCATCTGCAATTTACACACATACACAAAATGTGGTGAATAAATACAAATGGGTACAAAGATATCCTTCACCAGACACAGGTAGGTTTTTATTTAATCTTCTGGTCTACCTCCCCAAGTCCGGCTCAACTCAGCATATTTTCTTAGTTCGTACACATATCTGTTGCTTTCAAAGTTTATGTTAACAATTTTTACATTTTCTTTATGGTTCTTTCCTTTCCTTTCCTTTACGTTGTTGCTTCACTGCAGAACCTGCAACACCCCTCCCTTAGGAGTCACTCTTTTTCTTTTCTTGTCAACTTTATTTGTCTTTCAAGAAGGCAAAATTAAAAATGCTTATTAACATTATGTTTAATTATAATGTAATTTAACTGACCGATTAAAACCTATATATATTTTTTATACATAATCACTATACGTCTAGGCTAAAACTTGATACACTCCTCCCATTTCATTTCACACTTGCGTTCTAAAGTAAAATTGCACCCATGCTTCCCCGATTTATTTCTTGCTTTTGCTCTGCAAAAAATAATATAAATTTTTTTTCTTATTGTAACAAACATTTTGCCCTCGCATTTTCCACAAACATCCCCCAGCTGAACGAAGTTGAGCAATTTTCGTTGTATTTTTATGGTTTTTCCTTGAATTAAGCAAGCAGCCCACAAAACTGACTCTCTGTGCAAAGTAAGGACTACATGATTTATGCACATGTACAATTCCTTTGGTGGTTGATTGGACCCGATTTGCGCCTTTTCGACAAACACAGACGACAATCTCGGCCGATGGTTTTCTGGAACGAATTACTTTGTGTGCTGCGAAAGGAAGTGGTTGTTATTGGCTTTTAGCGAGCTATCACTTCGAAAGATTTGGTGGACAGCACAGTACAGCCCAGCCCTGTGGTGGTCGTTTCTAGTGGAGTAGACTGCGAATAAGCACGTAGACCTAATTTAACGATGCGTCGTTAACGTGCGTCATCGACGCCCGCGTTTCCTTTGGTGAATATTTCGCGCGATCAACCAAAGAACTAATTGCATGCGAGAAGACATCTGGAAATTTGTAAAAATTAATTGTCTACTGATATTTGTTCAAAGACACGTACGACGAGCTTCGTGACATATAGAAAGCGTAGCGATTTTCATAAAATCTTAACAAAAGCACATTTTTATGGCACTGTGTCTCTTGGTACATCATTTAACTAAGTTTCAACATTCATATTATAATGCAAAATGATAACTAAATAGATTTAAATATGGCGACGCGCGTAAACCCGTGTCAAATTATCTTCCGGGATATAATGAATACTCAATGCAATGCTCATCCATAATGGGTTATTTTTTATTATATGTTTGAATATTATCTTTGAGGTATCCCATGCAGGGGCGGCATATATAAGAATATCGCTGCAATGCCATCCAGAATAAATTGCGATTCTCGTAAAATGTGAGTAAAGTAGGGAGATATTATGTAAAGGTCATGTGAATCTGTGGGTTGATACGACTGGAGATCATTGGTGTCGTAAAGGAATAAAAAAAACATAAATATCAGGAGCCTGTACGAGATGAATTAAAGTCACGAAAGAGTAACGGGAAAAATACCTCCTCGTTAACAACACCCATTTGAAGCCTGCTTTAACTGATTGTTACCTTGTTGGTAATGGGAAAAAGAAAATTATCTTCGAAGTACGATAAGTAATGGTTTTTGGCGGGACAGATCATAATACCCTGCCACAAGTAAGATCCCGCACTTGTCACGGCTTTCGAACTTTCTATAGAAATGATAGTTAATACATAAAATGGATTGTCACATTGACAAGCAGCCCACAAAACTGACTCTCTGTGCAAAGTAAGGACTAAATGATTTATGCACATGTACAATTCCTTTGGTGGTTGATTGGACCCGATTTGCGCCTTTTCGACAAACACAGACGACAATCTCGGCCGATGGTTTTCTGGAACGAATTACTTTGTGTGCTGCAAAAGGCAGTGGTTGTTATTGGCTTTTAGCTAGCTATCACTTCGAAAGATTTGGTGGACAGCACAGTACAGCCCAGCCCTGTGGTGGTCGTTTCTAGTGGAGTAGACTGCGAATAAGCACGTAGACCTAATTTAACGATGCGTCGTTAACGTGCGTCATCGACGCCCGCGTTTCCTTTGGTGAATATTTCGCGCGATCAACCAAAGAACTAATTGCATGCGAGAAGACATCTGGAAATTTGTAAAAATTAATTGTCTACTGATTTTTGTTCAAAGACACGTACGACGAGCTTCGTGACATATAGAAAGCGTAGCGATTTTCACAAAATCTTAACAAAAGCACATTTTTATGGCACTGTGTCTCTTGGTACATCATTTAACTAAGTTTCAACATTCATATTATAATGCAAAATGATAACTAAATAGATTTAAATATGGCGACGCGCGTAAACCCGTGTCAAATTATCTCCCGGGATATAATGAATACTCAATGCAATGCTCATCCATAATGGGTTATTTTTTATTATATGTTTGAATATTATCTTTGAGGTATCCCATGCAGGGGCGGCATATATAAGAATATCGCTGCAATGCCATCCAGAATAAATTGCGATTCTCGTAAAATGTGAGTAAAGTAGGGAGATATTATGTAAAGGTCATGTGAATCTGTGGGTTGATACGACTGGAGATCATTGGTGTCGTAAAGGAATAAAAAAAACATAAATATCAGGAGCCTGTACGAGATGAATTAAAGTCACGAAAGAGTAACGGGAAAAATACCTCCTCGTTAACAACACCCATTTGAAGCCTGCTTTAACTGATTGTTACCTTGTTGGTAATGGGAAAAAGAAAATTATCTTCGAAGTACGATAAGTAATGGTTTTTGGCGGGACAGATCATAATACCCTGCCACAAGTAAGATCCCGCACTTGTCACGGCTTTCGAACTTTCTATAGAAATGATAGTTAATACATAAAATGGATTGTCACATTGAACTGTCAGCTCAACTATGGGCTCTGGAAAAATACAAAATATTGACAGTTTGATTATAAAGGTTAAAAAATAAAACAGAGATAAAGTGAGCATTCCGGCTAAACTGTAATATGTCTATCTCGCGAGCATGTTTGTACCGATTAATTCTTTGGAGGCAAATTCGCGCACAATACTCATCGGTCTATATCCACTACATCCAACGCATACGAGACATTCAGTGTACAGTTTGATATAGGGACCGCAGAGCACCATTCACCTTTCCTACAGTCGCAGTAATGTGATCGTCCCAACATAAATTTTTCTTTAAGTGTAGTCCTCAATTTTTAATCATAGACGCATAGTCGACAATTGCTCCACCTCATTGAAATAGGGGGTTGTAGGATGTATCTACAATATTTTTTTTGTTTTAGTATAGTTTGAGCTTGTTAAGTTCAACTAACTCAAGCGGATAGCTGAGGTACAACATCGTTGGCATATAGTTGAACTTTAAAATAAAACAAATATTAGGCGTAAACGGCCCACACAGGACCTAAAGTCTAGCTTCTCCTAGTGTTAAAAAGGTGAATAGTGTGATATGCTAGATTAGATAGCTACTAAGTAGTTTTAGTGCGGTTTCATTAAACCCAAAGTAGAATGTCAGTTTATGAATGAGAATTTCATGGGGAAATTTTTAAATGTGTCAAAAGCTTTCGAGAAGATGTTTAGATGAGCCGTGATAAAACTATTTTGTTGTCGGAACTCTGATTGGAATGGGGAAAGATGATTAAATTTGTTAAAGTGTAAATGGACTTTTCAAATACTTTTGAAATAACTGGAAGAATAGTAATCGGACGATATTTCTTAATAGCTCCTGCCGATTTATTTTGGAAGTTTTCCAGAATGTCGGAAAGGTTGAATAGGTTAAGATGTTATTAAAAATTTATTTAAAGAAGACAGTACTTCCTGGATATTTTTTTTTTTTTTTTAATTTTGGGTGTAAATTGTCCAACTGCAACGGATTTAATTGAAGTGATAGCTTTCAGAACATACAGTTAGTTAACTCAAAAGGGATATTGGTTGAGACTCGATGGTAGTGAGTTATCAGAGAATTTGAAGGCAAAGTCATCATCATCGGTTTCATTAGAAATTTAGTCGCAAATAATCTAGACTTCCAAAGTCCTATTTCTCGTTCCACATAATTTCGAAGAATCATCACTGAACTGTACAATTATTTTACTGAAACATTTGACAATCGATTAATTACACCAACTGATCGATATTGCCTGCAAAAATCTAACAAGCTCTATTCAAACTTGCCCAGGAACATAAAAACAATTATAACACCATTACCTTTCCAGAGACAAGGTTCCTTGTATTAAACGAGGATATACTTTCGCACCTGCACTGAGGCACATTTCTTTTGAATCATAATCTATATCAACTTGAAATTTGTTTCTCTCGCAAGGTTCAGTCGTATGCTATGTTGTATAATTCCCAAAAAATATTATCAAGAAAACCTAATAAAATTCCAAAAAATAAAACCATCAATCTTTACAGCCATAAAGTATATGTAGAAGAGCTGTTTTTTTTTTTCATTTAAGATTCTTAATTTCTAATATGTTCTTAAAATTCAAAAAACAAAATGTGTGGGAATAACTTGTATGATTGACTTACGTCAAAACATAAATTACAAGAAAATGTTCACTTTAGCTCACTTTTGAGCGAAATCAAGGGATTGTAAACAGAAATTAAGATTGTGTTCAATGGCACATATTGCACAGCCGCAGGAGCTGGTAAAGGAAATGATAATATGTACATATCCCCTTTCTGGTACAGTGAATTGAATTTGGGGCAGTTATGACCGATCATCACCAGTTTGCCATTCTTAATGTCAACGTGTGCTGTGTCTCAGTCGTCAGACATCAATAATAGCTTTAATTTTGATGTTTTGTTTTCACATACATCCGAAAAATATGCTTCTTCGAAATTTGTTCTTGTTTTGTGTGTGTGCGTTTTTTTTAAATATATCTTCTTTGTTAGTTTGACAGTAGTTGTTATACCTTTGACGCCATTTTTTATTCGTTCGTCATTTCCTAATAAATTGATGACCGATTCTGGTCTGGTGTTGGCGCACCTCCTTCACACAAAATAGGTAAGGCACAAATAACAAAATACAAAACACAAGACAACACAGAGAGAAAGGTAACAGAACAATAATGATGTAGGAAAATATATTATAAAATTGAAATGCAAACAAAAATATTCAGTGTTTCGGTGAGAAGAAGCTAATAACAAAACAAATCTAAAACACTTATTTTTGTTGTTGTTTTATTTTACCTACCACTTTTTTTAACTCAAATAAAAATCCTACACTAAGAAAAATCACATGGAGTATTTAAGTCGATTTCCTAATTGAATCAAATCTGTTATTCAATATATTTTTTAACTGAATAAGTTCTAACAGCTGAATGATGATTTTGAATTCTTTTTTGGAATCGAATTATATACTAATTAATCTGTCTGTAGGCTATTAAATTGAAACCTAAACTTTCCTTCTTAAAGGGTGGTCTTTGCTATTTTATGTTAATGACATACTTCCTCTTCTTCTCTTCTTTTTATTTAAGACGAGGTTATGATCGGGATTATAGGGTTCATAACAGTCCCACTTTACTGCATCCCTACTGGTTCGCCGGTTTTACCCAGTTCGTCACTAAGGCCAATCAAAGTGGTGTTTTTGCATTTTTGTGATCCAGAAGATTTTAGACCTGCTTAACATTGCCATTTTTGAGGGGGATGGTATGATCCATTTGTTGAACATGGCAATACCAACTGAGACGGTGGTGTTTTCTAATGAGAATAATTATAATAATAAGAAAATAGGATAGTGGTGAAGTAAATCCAAATTTATCGATTCAATGTCGTTATATTAGTCTTTTTCCATCCACTTTATTGACAATTTTACGCAAAAGGCTTACAAGTCATCACTGGTACTTTTGCCAGTATATATTATGGCAAAACAGAATGTCAATGGAATGTGATCAATGGCATATGTCATCAGATTCAAACTAGTTTTAAACTTCTGCTCAATGTTCAGGAACGGAACCTGGTAAAACTGTGTTCGCTACCCGGACACAAGTTAATGAATTAGCAGATTAGCTAACAAGAAAATGTCGGGGGAATTAAAACAACAAAACACATATAGTAAAGGAAAGTTACTGGAAAGGGATAGACTAGCATGGTCGTTCACAGGGTATCCAAAGCCTTATGGCCCAGCTTGGATCTTAAACGATTATGAATCTATGTATATAGAATTCCTTTTCAGACACTTTCTTCTCAGAAAGAATTATGCCAGGATACTGACATGACTCGTGTAGATTTTATGACGATTTATATAATCATTGTAGAAATAAACACTTGGGAAATTACTTCTTCAAAGCAACATACAACATGTAGCAACAGCTGTAGGTGACAGTAAACATAATATTAGTCATTCCGTCGACGTCGTCTTCTTCCAAACACGCGGTTTTTATAAATTAACGCAACATCAACACATACAAAAGAGAAAAATAAAGTGTACTTACTGAAAACAGGACTGTGATCCGGCCGCGTTGTTATCTTTCCACCTTTCTCCTGAGTAGGCAATGAAAATAAATAAAGCAAAAAATATAAAGAAAACATTAGTGAATCATTTATTCATACTTTGTGGTCAAATGTAGGCATGTATGACGAAATAAAAATAAGTCAAAATATCTGTATTTAGCATTATTTTTAAAAACATTCAATGAAATACTTTGACTTATAATTATTTGCCCTAATACCTTAGAATATCGTTGGTATGCAAAAGCAAATCTTGTTTAAGTTCAAGTATATTTTCAACAAATTTTAGCAGAATTTATAATATGTAAAGTAGACTTAATTTTTTTTTTTGAACTAAATCAGTTTGTACTTTTATACCAGTGACATGTATTTGTTATGCATTTTTGTATTTACTTTAGATGGCTTGAGTAGGTTCCAACTCACCTCACTCTCTGTCAGATCAATTAGGCTAGACTTCTCTTCGACTAATAAGTTTTCGGATGAGATTTTCTCATCCTCTCTATCGCCTTCATCTTTAAAGATTTTCACTTCATCCGTACTGCCCAAATCGTCGCCGGATGAGCCAGCATGACGAGAATGCGAACTATGACTATTATGTGGCATATCTTTGTTTGTTTTACTTATTAAGTTACTTTTTTGCCTATCGATTTTTTTAATAAAGTTTTCGGCGACACAACATTCGTAGTATATATCTTTTCTCTGATTTTAGGCAAATAAATTTCTACGCTTTCTTCTTGTATACAATTTACTAGCTTATGATTAGAGATTTTGTAATAGTTGCATTTTGTTTTGCTGGAAACTTTGTAATTTTTGTTTACTTTTTGATGTTGTTGTTGTTGTTGTTGTTGTTGTTGCTGTTGGTGGTGAGTTTGTTGAAATTTACGTATAACGGCGAAATGTATACGTTGATAGATTCTTGTAAGATTTTATTTTCAAGTTTGAAAGGAGCAAAACATTTGGTGAGTCGTTCTTCTTGGCGTTCAACATTTTAGTTTGTAAATGGATTAATTTTTTTTTGAAGTCAGTTGAAGTGCGTAACATATATTTGGCGTAGCATGGGGCTATTGAAAAAGAAAAAAGAAAAAACATTTAAATCGTGAATATTATAAATGGAAAATTTGTGAAAATATCGCAAACGCAAAAGATTTAAATCAGAGGGAGACACATTCTAATACTTAACTCTATTTTACTTAGGTTAATAATATCTCACATATTTTCGTTATATAAATTCTTTCAGTCGCTAATATTTTTAAATTAAAGTGATAGCAAGTAGTCAGTGAAAACGACGACATTCTCTTCATTTGATTAGTTCTTTACATAGGAACCTGTAAGAAGTAAAGGCGGATATAACGACTTATTTCCTCGGTCCCTTGACCGTCGTGATAAGCGACTTTTACTGCATTAGAACCATTTATATCAGGCCCATCTCCGTTAAGAAGTAGAATAACCGGTTGGTTGGTTTAATTTTAAGGGCAATTCAAATTATATCCTGAGACCACAAAGATACCTCCAATGCAAAAACCAACGCCATCCCTGGGACCGTAGAGAATGAACTGACCGCGGGTGGGAAGCTCTACATTTTTGAGAGACAACTTTTCATAACAAGGCGTCGAATAGTTATCACACGACGTTAAGTGATAGTTGTGTATAGTTTGGGGATGTTTTGAAATAATAACTTAAATCTTCTCTCCATTTAACGACGAGATTATGATCAGGATTATAGGGATCATAACCCTCCCACTTCACTGCATTCCTACTGGTCGGGCTCGCCGGTTCGACATCAAAAAATATATGCCTCCCGATTTTGGATCACTTCATCATTGAGGCTAATCAAATGCTGATAATAAAATGACATCTGAATTTTGTCTTCGCTCCATGTCCATGATCATCTGTACGTAGGTTTTAAGAACTCCTCGTTGTCTTAGCGCTACCCATATCAGATCTCTTGGTTGTCTATCGAATGCTTTTTCAAAATCAACCAGAATCCTATGCAAATCCTTTAAGGAATCACCATGCTTTTCCATTATGATCCTTATACTTTGTATTGCATCTGTGGTTGATTTACCCGCGACAAACCCGTACTCGTCGTCAAACAGCCGTATTATTTGTCTTAGGCGACCATCTAATACTCGCTCAACGATCTTTATGGTAATCAACTTAATTGAACGGTAATTATCACAGTTTCGAGTATCTCCCTTTCCATTGTGCATAACTTAAATACTAAGATCTTATAACTAAGATCGAATTAAAGGCGGGAAATACTGAAATTAAAATAAAACATAAGGAAAGGCTACATTCCGCTTGGGGCGAACAGTACGATACCCTATCCATATGAATATATGCCCCAAAGAAAAAAGCATTAAGAAGGTGATGGATATCATTTCATTCTATGAAATTTATAAAAAAAAAATATTTTTTTGAAAAAACGCCCCCAAAAAGTGGGCGTGGCCAAAAACTTTGTATGGGCGATATATTGGAAAAAATATTTTCTAAATATCTTGTTAAACATTTTTTTCCAGTTTCTATGAAAATTTTCGCTAAAAACAGCATTTTAGTGAAAAAAACCCACAAAAAGTAGGCGTGGCAAAAAATCTTATATGACAGACTTTTAAAGGAGGGCAGTATATCTTGTAAAGGTTCCAATACTCTATCTCTCTAACTTTAGCCTTAAAATGTTTTTTATAAATTGTGGGCGTGGCAGTGGGCGGATTTAAAAACTTTTAACACTTTACCATTTCGGGACTCTAAGGAGTATATGCTCTAAATTTCAGCTTCCTAGCATAAATTTAAGGGCCTCAAAAGTTGATACGGACGGACATTGCTAAATAGTCTTAGGATTTGGTCCTGATCATAAATATATTTACTTTTATGGGTCTACGACGAATATTAAGGGGTGTTACAAACTATTATACCCTTAGGATAGGGTATAAACACCGTACGCTTAAAATTAACGTTCCGCAGCATATCCTATATGCCGTTAACATATTGATTCGTTACAGCCGTCAGAAATGCAATGTGGACAATGAATATTTACGTTGATAAGAAATGTGCAATCGACAGAACCCTAAAGAAGTCGATGAAGGACTTGAGAATGTCAATGAACTAGGTCTAAACGTCAATACACCCTTGTTTAAGATCGTTTATAGTATTGACGATTGGGATTTCCAGGTAACAAGTGTTAGTTGGATTGCAATTAGAGACTTGAACTGAAAGACTCATGCCTCAAATATAATGCTTTCACTGAGTTTTGCAATATGAAAAATCTAGCAATAGTTTTTCCAATTTGATCTAAAAATTCGACTTGTGATAGGGAAAGACGAAAGGTGTAAGATAGATCGACGGACAAAGAGAATTTTACACTCTTTTTTTAATTACAAATAAGAGCCGTGGTAAAGCAGAACTTGTTTCAAGACTTGTTTCAAGAGCAGCGAAGTTTTCGATTATACCAAAGAGGTGATGTATATAGTATGTTGTACAGGATAAGATTGTTGAAGGATAGTTTTTTCAATAGAACGACTTAACGACTTATAGCTTCAAGATGTGGTGGTTTAGGTTTTATCAGTGGATTGCCACAAATCACATCTAATCTTAGCACTTTTTTCCGAGTATATTAAAATTCACACTTAAGTAAGTGTTAAGCTTTCTCTCTCTGTCTCTCTTTTAGATATTTACACTTTTCGATATCTTTTTTTTTTCTCTTCCGTTGAAGCGGAGCAGTTTTTTTTATATAAACAATTGAAACTATGGGAAAAGCGGTAGTTAAAAAAGTATTATAATAAGCGATAAAAACGTTATCCGTCCGAACAAGCAGAAAACGTGTCAAGTCTTATCTTAGTTAAGAAAATAAATTTAACACAAAGTTCCTGAAATAAAAGGACAAATATGAATAATAGAAAACAAGACCAGATTGAAAAATCTATTATAAGAGTTTTTAACCCACTTACATCTAAATGCGCTCAAATTATGACAAAAATTGAAGTTCAAAGACCTTTGCTCCTTATAACCCAAACTCAAACCCACGCTACGCACCTACTTCACTTTCATCAAGAATACAAGCAAAACCATTTTAGAAAACCTCCCCACTTCGATATATTTATACCATATATTTATACCACATGAACAAAAAAATATTCTGTAACCATTAACACATTGTTAAGATAAGAAAAAACCCTTTATTTATTTATTTATACAATGTACATATTTATTTGAAATTCCAATTGACAAGTGAAACAAAATGGACAACACGTCGTACGTGTAACTACATATTGCAACGAACTAAGGTGGGCACTTGTAGTTTTAATTATAACGCTTGTCTACCATTTAAGTGGGTTTAGTTTTTCATCGCTTCGCCTGCCTCTTCCCATAACTCCGTTCTAAGTGCATCTTGTAATTTACTTTCATATGAAAACCATAACATTGTTATCGCGTCGTGTTTTTTTTGTTTAATAAATATTTATTAGATAAACATATGAATGCATTTTTGATTAAAGAAATCAAAGACATGAATCAGACATGAAGTTCGGTTAAAACAAAAAATAAAAACACAAGCCAAAGGTATATTTTCATTTCCATAAAAGTTAGTTTATATTTTTATTATTGTTGTTGTTGCTATTGTTGTGTGATAAGATAACCAGTACCTAACTAACGCAACTGTTTGACATAGAACAAAAAAAAAAACATAAGGTATGTAGGGTACCTGCTTGAAAATAGCGAAGAATAGTTGAAATCGAAATAGAAAAAAATTAATTTATATAGTTTTTTCCTCTTCGTCCTTTCGCCCTGTTTTTTTTTACTGCTGCGTTACTGTGTTAATGTAATATGTCTTTCTTCGTTTTGGGAAAATTAAAAAATTAGACTTCTTTAATGCTGGTGTTGGCGACATTTAAAATAGGACTCGGTGAATTGACCTTTTTTTACTTGCTGTCGAATGCGACTATATGTATATGCATTTTGTTTTATCTAGAGGAAAGTAGAGTGAGTGATGAAGAGAGGAAATTTTGAGAAAAAATCATCGCAGAATTGTGGCCCTGTGTGTGAGGACGTCGAACGCCTTACATTTTTGATAAGAGACAGTATCTTAAGATCTTTTAAGGTAAATCAAACACTCAATTTTTGTTGATTTTGTTTATACATTGTTTTTTCGTAAATAATTTACATTCTGTTTAAGCACCAATGAAATATGCTATGTTTTTGTTACAACTATGTTCTTAAATTGTATTTTCTGGAAGGAGAGTGTGGCTCTATCCACCACTGTATGGATTATGCGGGTCCGAAGACTGAACTCTTGCTCTGCGAAAACTTTCTTGTATATTATGTTTTCCAACAGAATTAGACCCAAATATTTAGCTTCTTATGAGAAGACAAAACTGGTACCTTTAATAGACGGAGGACCAATAATAGGAATTTTGTACTTCGGGCTAAGGGCATTAACCCCCGACCCACTACGCATCTGTCTAGCTTGAAAGCTTGGTAAGTGCATTCATTTAAGGTATTGATATACTTTCCTGAGATGTCTTTCAGACATCCCCCTCCAGCTAGAAAATGGGTGAACTGGTGGCAGATCTTCTGACAGATGCACACAGTATTGAGTTTATTATTCTGCTTATGGGCAAAAGCTTTATCAAATGATCAAGTGCGGCATCTATATTCAAACCCGAAAGTGCAGTTGTGATCGCGAATATGTTCACATTATTAGGAGCGCCTTCTATATCCAGGAATGCTACTATTGTATACACCTTGTGAAGAAGGGAATTTTGATGGAGCCTACTAGCATGTCCAGACATGTATCCACCGATTTTCCTTTGCGGTAGAAAAATTGTTTGGAACCAATGTAAAAGTAGAAAAAGCCAAATACTAGGCGTAAACGGCCAGGCCCATACGGGACCTAAAGCTTAGCTACTTCAATTATTGTGTGTGCGAAAATATATAACATTTTTATTTCATTGAAAAAACCAAGGAGTATCGTCCTATTAGAGATAGCTTTTTTGTAGGGGCACCCACCCTGAAGTACCTGTTGCCTTCATCTAGGGCGACATAACATTCTGCAAGTCAACGTATATTTTCCTACAATAAAACATAAGTACGCCAGGTATTTGACCCTTGGAAGAAATTAAACAAACAAACAAAAAAAAAAAAACTGCTTTGAAACCCCCAGAAAAGGTTTACTCAACTCTATACTGCAAACATTTATGCCAACTGAGTCAAGTATCTCATGTAAAAATTATTTGATGTTTAACTAACAAGGCTAATTAAAATGTTAAAAAAAACTACATACAAAGGAATAAGCCTAAACACATTATTATGTGACATTTATAAATAGTTGATGTATGATGTTGTGTCCTCAAATGAATGGCCCAAAAGAAGAAGAAGAATAAAAACATACAAACTAAATTAATAACAAAACAAAACAGTGGAGAATAAATAAATAAAATAAAATAAAATAAATTAAAAGAAGATGAAATGAGAACAAAACATAATGGAAACAATAACACAAAAAAGTCCACAGAAGCAGCAGAAGCTGAAGGAGTAGCAACAGACACTGTAAAAGTGAAGCAATAGACGGCAGCAACACTCGTTATTCGTCCGTTCAACAGGAACCATATTTTAAACTTGCATTTCCACACAGAGCCTATAAACATATATACAAAAAAATATTATTATGGACAAGTGGTATGGCACTAAACAAAGGATTGCTGCAATCGAAAAATCAACGCATAATATTGGAGTTAAACGAGTCCAACGAAAGCAAAAAAAAATATATAGATGTACCACACCAAATAAATAAATATGTTACATGTATATAGAAAATACATAATGTACGTAAAAAGTAAGAACAACAAACGAACGAACATCATCGTCTACGTATGTAAGAAGTGCACACGTATATTTATGGTCATTATGGATGCGGTCATTATGATGATCATCAGCATTATCGTTATCGTCGTGCGCTAGTGTTGTCCAATGAGAGACAGTAGGATGGAAATAAGTGGCACCTTGTTAAGGTCCAGCCCCAAAACTATTGTGGACCACGAAGGAATCATTTTTACTGTTTTCTCCAGCAGCAGCAGCACATCTCCTCTTGGTTTTCTTTTCTTGTTGCGTTCGCGAGATTTTGCCATTTTCGTCGTATCTTGGTAAATGCATTTATTTGCGGTTGTTATTCGTTTTTTTTAATGCAGAAGAGCAAACAATGAAGGCGACGATCTTCATGCATTATCATACGTCTTCAACACTATAGAGTAGCAGAGGGACCAGAACATGCAACAGAAGAAGAATACGACAAAGACGAAGAAGAAGAAGCGACCAAGAAAATTCAAACTAGTGTATTTGGTACTACTTGCTTGATTTAGGATGAGCCACCAAAAGACTATTTGCATATTCCCCTCTATATGAGATGAGGCGGCACAAAGTATATCTATACTATAGCTACTATCTGAATCGGCACATATGTTGTACATCTTGAAAGTCAGGCAAACACAAGAAATTTTATCTCAGAGAGCAAACTCTAGTTATGCTTAGCTACTATGCGGGGCTAGAAGTATTGTTCTATAATTAGTATATGAACTCTTTACAGATTTAAATAAGAAACACACACAAAAAATGAACAATTAAATTGGGGATACAGAAACACGCATATTTTGATTACACTATGAGCTTCCAAGTCACACAGTCAACTGCTGAGGAGGCTGGCTGCAAGGGGTGATGGATTAGCTATACAAAACGCAAAATAATTTTGAATTAATTTATAGTTATAGTTGACGACGACCGCCGACGATGAGGTGTAAGGGGATTATTGGTACATTAACATGAGAAACTTGTAGTTCCGCTTGAAGGGGGAAGTGGTTTGAGTGGGTGGGCAGATTTTATGTGCCTGTTTCGGATGTGTGTGCGTGTAAAACTTTGGCCTTGACCTTATTTTGTATACTTTTTTTGATGATCTTCAAAAAGGTGCCTTATGCTTTGTTTCAAACATCAAAAGCTTTCCGAGTCTTGAGAATATCTTAAACATCTACCATTTCTGGAGAACTGCGACGTTCTAATAAAATGCATGACATCATGTAACAAAGCCAGATATAGATGCATGCCACATTTTTTCTTGTGAGCACTGAAACGTCATTAAAATTGTGTTTAGAAAATAATTAGTTTGGTTTTTTTATTTAACCAAAGAGAAGTACTCAAACTCCCAATGATATAATAAATTTCAATCCGAATTGCCATGAGGGTGTTCAATCTCGAATATGACACGTTTTTTAATAAACATTTTAAACGATGTTGAGTAATTGCATATAAAATTATTTTAGTCTCGCAGGCCTTTGCGCACATTTTTTGTGGCATGGATTATATCATCTGATAAAAGAATTGCTCAGCTTAGAAATTGTTCTGGCCATGATCTGCGATTAGTGAAATTTTCACTAATGATTTCAAAAGCTATAAGGGTAAAGATTTTGGTGTAACCATTGAGTGTGACAACGCCAGAATTAAATAAACCTCGTTCGGTGGCGAATGTTTTAGTACGAAAGAGTAGAAACTGGACCCATGGCGAGATGCGGCTGACTCAAGTCTTGCGTAGGTCACAACCGAGAAAATCTGGTACCATCCCAGCTACCACTGAAAAACGACCTTCGGCTCCATATATCACTGCTTTCGGCGAACCTTAACGGATGTAGATAAGGAAAATCTCGATAAACCCTGTAATTTCGTGCGCTATGACCCTGTATTTTAACGAAAATGTTACCTAAGGACCAATAGTTCCAATAAAATTCCTCTTTTCATTATACAGGGGGAGAGTACATAAAGACGTCTTCTTCCCCCAAATAAGAATAAACAAAACCAGCGAAGGGACTCGTGCAAATAAATTGGGCAACGAGGACTAAGAAAAAACCGCAAAAATGGACAGCATCTGTACGGTTGTTGTGCAGCCTAGGTAGGATGGTAAATCTAGGTAAATCAACCGAGGTCTGTTACTGTCTGAGCTGTTACTGCTTTCGTTACTGAGCCGAATCTGGTGGACGACACGAACAATTCAGGCTTGGTATCTGAATTTTATTTTTAAACTGCGCGTCGACTGCTAGGCAGGCTTAGGACCCGCGAACCGTTTACCTTAACGGGAGAAAAAACGGCTCGGCTAAAAGGCTGTGAATGCAATTAAAGACACTGAGATTGCGTGGCGCAGCGGCCAAAGAGATAGGAAGCATAACCAAAAAAAGAATGCGAAGTTTGAGCAGTTCAGGGGAGGGGTACCGATTACCATCCAATGGCAACTTCTGAAACTAAGAATGTTGGATAATTGAAATAGCTAATGCATTATATGCATGCAACCGCGTCTTTGGAAGAATGTGGGAAAAAAAACATAAAATTTTTCTGTAAATGTACGCGAAAATTGTACTACCGATACTCACATATAGCAGTAAAATCTGGTGGCAAGCCACAGACAAATCAACCAATCTTAAGATATTGACGAGAATATAGGAACTTATAGTATGCATATCACCCGCTGGTTTGGAATCTATACTTGCTTGAAGTAGCTGCCAAGAACGCGTTCAGAATTAGCAGAACAGGCAACTGGAACCAAAACCTCTTAGGGCACGCAGATATGCAGCAAATCAAATCGGCGCTGCACAATAGGACGAGAGGTGCTCTTCCAACTAATTATTTTCGGAAAGGTCACCAAAAGGAAAAGGAAAAAAACCAACAGAAATGAATTAAAAAATTTTGTAGTAAAGTCACATTGGATGGCACAAATTCCGATATGAGACACAGAAAACCATTCAACATTGACGAACAAATTTCAGGCATTCCGTCCACCCGACCAAAATGAAGTGAGAATGATAATATCTAAACTTGAGATGCCTTAGTAGAGAGCATTCACAAACTCATGACCTGATGAATGAAATCTTAGCATCGTTTGCTAAACTACACCAACAGTAGAGTTATCAGTATCCATACATCGCCGTATTGTGCAAGCGCTGTTTACCTCGGTACTGCTATCACATTTTAAAACGTCATCTCTTTAGAAATGCATGGACTCTTTCTAAAGCGCGATGAAGATATCCTTGGTCGTTTCGAGAGAATATTATTCGTAAGATATTTGGTCCCGTTTGCGATGACGGGTTTTAGATGACTGCACGCAGAATTCTCGACTCCAATCTTAGGTGGCGCGCACAAATGGCACGAAATCTCAAACAACTTATTTATTGATGCCCAGGTCCACTCCATTCTGTAGCGGCTGCCTTAGGTGACAGTGCTAGCCATGCCGTATTTAATTTCTAAGATCAAATATAGTACAACTAAAGAAAATTAAACTGAGTTTAATAAACTGTAACGCACTTGCTGGGCAGGCTCTGAGGAAGTTTTCTTATGATCTGATCCTCTTTAAAAAGAATCCACTTAAGTCTAAGTCTTCTCTCTATACAACTTTCGATATGAAATGAAAATTCTGACTGGCCTGCAGATAGACTACAAAAAGTTCGACTGAGAACAAGAACAAAATATATAGCCAAATAATTGTTCATTTAGTTTGTAATTGCAATCAAAAAATCTAAGAAAATACGAATAAACTTGTAATTTTATTTGGCCTATACGCTATTCAGTATTTTCCACTATCACTCTGTGGTTAAGTAAGGTCAAATTGCCGAACCTAACAGGCTGGCCAGTAAGTGGAAGGAGGATATCACTGATGCCTGGCAAAAAAGTAGTTTCCTAATATGGCACGATAGGGATTATTTTCAGTGACGAAGGATTAGGAAAAAGGAAATACCGATGCACGTTGGTTTTAAATGTCTGTAAACTATAATGTGTGGGAAAAAACAGAGCGTGGTAGAGTATTCCACATTCGTATTGTAGGAAATATTCACATTATATTGATATAACTTTTAGAATTAGAGAATTATCCTTTGACCCCTGCCTAATGGATATCCGTCTGACGCAATGACACCAGAAATCCTTCTGCGACAAAAGTACCACGTCAACTTTCCTCAGGTAACGGAATGGCTTCGGTCAGACTCTGAACCATGGAATGAATGCCATAGTATTTTCACAATTGACTCCAAAACCGGACAGGGGTCTGGTACTGGAGTCTTTGTGGAATGCGATAATATTAGACTTCACTACCGCTTGGGTAAACATGCGTCTGCTTTCCAAGCGGAGGTTTTTGGCATCCTAATGGCTATGAGCTGTATTGTGAAGAATAGGTGGAAGGCTAGAGGCATTTGCATTTGCAGTGACAGCCGAGCTGCATTACAAGCGCTGGTAAACCCTCTTAATTCGTCCAAGTTAGTACTCGAACTTGAGCTTTCTTCGAATTTTGTCTGAAGGCTGAACACAGTGAATCTTGTCTGGGTCTCAGATCACACTGGCATCCAGGGAAATTCGAACTCCATGAGATTGCTAGGCAATGTTCAGTAGAAGTTATCTCAGGACCCGAACCTGTGTTGGGTCTGCCTACATCTTTATTCATGTCCTGTATTGATGCTTGTGTTTATCGTAAACACAAGATTCAGTGTTTGTATGGTAGCACAATGGACCAGTAGTTTTTTCTGGGCGCTCCATCGGATAGTAGCAACCTCCGGAAAAAAAACAATAAAATGTTGGTTACGTTGATGGGGATCCCAATACTGTACTGTTTTTCGTCTAAAGAATAGCGTATTTAAATAAATATTCAAGTTTTTCATATTTTTTTATGTAGCTGGGAAGCCCCGACGTACAGGAGGTATTAAATATATTTATGAATATTAATTACTGAAATTAGTGTTGCTTCTTTTTATATTGGCCCCCATTTTGAGTTTGTAATGTTCCGGAGGTCAATTAAATTCAGCTCATAGTGCATTTTAAATTCGCTCAAAAAAAAAATAAAACAATCCAGCCCCTGAAATGCATTTTAAGATTTTAAGAACGTCGTATGTGCCTATCCTAAGGGTATATTAATTTTGACACATAGTTTGTAACACCCCTTAATATTCGTCGCAGACCCCTAAAAGTATATATATTTATGATCAGGACCAAAATCTAAGACTATTTAGCAATGTCCGTCCGTCCGTCCGTCCGTATCAACTTTTGAGGCCTTTAAAATTATGCTAGGAAGCTGAAATTTGGGTTCCGAAATGGTAAAGTGTTAAAATTTGCACAATACGCCCACTGCCACGCCCACAATTTAGAAAAAACCGTTTTAAGGCTTAAGAGAGATAAAGTTGTACAACCTTCACAAGATATGTAGATACTGCCCACCTTTATTAATTTGTCATATGAAGTTTTTTGCCACGCCTACTTTTTGTCGGCGTTTATCACTAAAATGCTGTTTTCTTCGAAAATTTTCATAGAAATCGAAAAAAAATGTTTAACAATATATTATGCCAATATTTTTCTCAATATATCGCCCATACAAAGTTTTTGGCCACGCCCACTTTTTGGGGGCGATCATAGAATGAAATAAAATGCTATCCATCATCTTCCTAATGCTTTTGTTCTTTGGGGTACATAGGGATAAGGATACTGTAGCCTTTCCTTATGTTTGGTTTATAAATTCGTCTTATTTTAAAAAGAAAGATTGTAGAACGACGTTCATATGTACGTCTATTTGCGTAAATACTCGAATATGTATCTTCTTGAGCGCAAGTTACACCATTTATTGGATGCCTGATCACTTGTTTGAAGCCCCACGTGTACACAATCTGATAAATGTTTGCTATTGACACTTGAAAATCGGCAATTCTAATGGGGTTTAGATATAGACACTATATATTTCACCCATAGGATAATATAATAAACTAATCCTTGCAATGTAACCACTGAACGCATTCGCTGATTTTGGAAACCAAAATATGTTCTTTAATTTAGAAACACTTTAGAAAAATAAGGCAAAAACAAAAAGCCATACATATGCTTTCTACAAATAAACGTATAGTCTAGCATTGTGTCACAAGACAAATAGTTAATATCAAAGCGGCATGATTGAGCTACGTGTGTTGTTAACCTACCTCTACCTTATTTGTACCTACTTCTTTTATATTCCATTTTGTAGATAATATTTTTTTTCAGCAGTGCTCCTCTCCCCTGGTTTTATTCTATTTCATTAGTCGTTTCATTTTTTTTTTTGTTCGTTCGTTCGTTTCCCAGAGATAAGATTATTTGTAATTGATAATGTTGATAAGATGAAAACTCTAGGTGTATGTTATAAGGTATTTTTCTATGTCGTAATTCTCTATGCCAATATAAATGTAGGCCTAATACATTCAAAGTTCTACTGATTGTGTATACATATATTTTTTTTTGTGGAGTTCTATCTATAAACAATACAAAATGTTCGTTGTCTATGCAACAACAATGCAAATTAAAACGTTGTTATGAAGCGCGGCGAGGAGCTCCACTTTATGGTAAAATATTTTAAAACTAAATAAAGTAAGTTAGTTTACAGATTTGGTAGTCATTAACAACAATTTGGCTTTAAACATTCCATTTATTGATTGTATTTTAATTCAGTTTGTATTTATTTTTTTAAATCAATTAAGTTTGGCGGCTGATTGCAAAAAAGCGATCAGATAAAAACCGCATTTTATTAGTCTGCCTTTAGTATAGTTACGTAGATGTATACATATGTACATATGTCAAGTGTTCATTGTTACATTGCAATTATATGGCAATTTTTTTCTCTAGTAGATTTTCTGGGGAATCAGTATTTATTGCATGGGGTGATGTTTTTTTTTTTACAAATATAAAGGATTACGAGTCGTGGTTGCTTAAAACTAAGGCAAAAGTTTCCAAAAATCTATTGATAGAGGCTTGGTTCTCTATTTCGTTTGAGTTTAGCTAAAATATGAAATCGCATGTAGGGATTGGGTGATGAGTGTTAAGTTGCCCGAAAAAAAGTAGGATAAAAGATCCGACACACTAAGACATTTTTAGGGCATTCTGTATTGCTAATGAAGCGTAAGAGACAGTTAAGATTGGTCTTGTTTAGATCATTTAGAGCACTGTCAAAGAAAGATGAAGCATTTTGTTTCTTAGACAGAGAGCAGGGTATGAGTAAAGACGGTGGAGAATAGCCTCTTTTTCCCCCTCTTCAATGAAGATCCTACATAAATTAAAAGTCCATCAGACAATGCCCAAACTTATTAAAGGCGATCAAACTCGTAGAGCGCTTTAGATCTAGTTAACGCTATGTAAGCTTGCATATGGAAACTGAGACGCCTAAGGATGTAGTGACCATACGTACTGGATTTCACAAAATCGTGTGTCCCGGAAAATGTCCAGCATTAACAGATTTGTCTCGCAAAGTCTCAAAAAACAATTAAAATACAAAACATTAAATCTGACAAACATCAGCTTATCAGCTTAAGTTGAAGTATTAACAAATTTTGAAATTTCATTCGCCTCAAACATCAATTAGTGGAAAACAATAATATTTAGTGAAACAACAGGCGAATACAATTTATAAGCAACTATAAAAAAAAAATTGATTGGCGCCGAGTGCTGTACGGTAAGCACGAAAGGAGAGTTAATACTTGGCTCCTTTGAAAGAATTCTTCGGCGGATATTTGGTCCTGTGTGCGAGGAGGGCGAATGGAGAAGAAGATACAACCCCGAAACCTATGAGTTGTACCCAGATGTGAATGTAGTCCAAATAGCCAAAATTCGTCCACAATAATTCTCCAGCTAAGAGAATCTTCGAATCCCAGCCCCCAATTTCGAGACGACAAGGAAGACCAAGCCATCGCGAATGCCAGAGTGCTTGGTCTGGATAACTAGAAGCAGCGTGCCCGAGATCGCAAAGGATGGAAGGCTGCTGTGTCTCAGGCAGAGACTCTTCACGGGTCGGATGCCCGTTAAGTAAGTAAGTATCAAGAGAAATAGAAATAGTTGGGACCAACTTCAACTGTCATTGCCTTCAACCGAACAAGCAGTGGATGCTTTACTAAACATTCAACAAAATGTTAGCGGTTCAAATGCTTTAGGCGACCATTGAGGCGTCGAATTGGAATGCAGTTTCTCTTAAATTTAAACTTGTGGAGCAAATACCGTTAAATCGACGACACCAAGACGACTAAAAGAATCAATCTATTTCGGATGTTTTTGAATTCCGTGCAGCCAACCCCAAATTTGTTATAGGTGAACACCGGACCGGTAATGAGCGCTGTACTTAAGTTTGCGGCTATTTCGGCAGGGGTGACATACATATGTATATTTTGCATCGCTTATGAAGCTTAGACATTACATAGCATGGGGATGTAAAACATATGGTCATTCTAACGAAGTTTTTCATTAACGCACATTCCGAGGATCGATGGATCGGTTAAGCGATGCAAGTGGTATTTGTTGGATAATGACAGAGTATTTGGGTTAGTATTTTTTTTGCTGTCAGAATATAATGAGCCTACATACCATTCCGTTCCAGCTTCACGCCCGAAGATGAGGGACTTTAACCCGGAAATGCATATGAGAAGCATTGTCATTAGCAAATGAATGGATGGACTAAAGGTATGAGACAGGAGATCAAATGAGAAAGACACTTGGAGACAAAACTGAGCCTTGTGGGACACCAGCATTTATTAAGTGACTTGCAGACATGTTATTTTAAATACATTAAATCTTCAATTCCAAATGCACGCATTTTCGACAAATCAGCTTAATGTCAAACTGTTAAATTCACTTGAAATATCGTGCGCAAATATCTTACTTTCAATACCTTGACGAATAGATTGTTTTCACATTTCGGTTATATGTGTCTTGAAATCAATAGGTCCACTGTGCTGCGAAAACCAAAATGTGGTCATAAGGAAGTGTTCGGGATTCAGTATAAGGAAGTGTTCGGGATTCAGTATATTACATTATCAAGCAATCAGCTTCATTGGTTTAGCTGATAGCATGACAACGTTGCTAATAAGCGTCATTATAAACGACGACGAGGCCTAATTCTGAATGTTTTGCCAAATGACTATCTATTAGGCCTAGTAGTATTGTTTTTGCCTCACAGTATTGTTTTAGTCTTAGGAAAATTTTACGATGATTGATTATGGATTAAAAAACCTTAAACATATACCCAAAAATTCGCCCATCACATAATTAAGAATCAAGTAATAAATTCAGAACTAAGATGCAAAATTTGAGTTGCACACATAGAACTTATCGTACGTATCCTGCTAACAATAAATATGATTGCTTTGTGTTGAATGGAAGAGTATCGACTAAAACATGGAGTGGAGCATGCATTAAGTATAAACTGCTTTCCTTCTCCAAAGCCAAATCTGCCCAAAAATGTTCCTTCGTCAATGCTACTTCTGCTTAGTGTAAACACACTCTAGGTCTACAAACAGACCTACAGCAAATAGGAATAAAGAGCAACAGCAACATATTATATCCAAACTTTGGATATTATTGGCAAACTTCTACAACGACAACAGTCATAAAACCCTCAACTCAGGAAAGAGTTAACACAAAAAAACTTTCAAGAACAATGCAATTTAAAAAAGATTATTTTTGTTGTAACCTTGGACTAATTGATGGTTTTCAATATGGACGGGCACAAAAACATTTAAATAAATTTTAACAAAAGACTTGGCCTTGGGTATCGGTATGCATGTACTAACGTTCACCTCCATTCATTTTAAAAAGGCATTCGACTAATGTTTGTTTTTATTTTCATACATGACACACAATCATAGCACGAGAAGAACATTGAAAAGGATGTATTGGATTACCATAGGAAAAGTTGAAGTAATAACTTTCTTAGAAGATTTTGACCTTTTTCTTTAAAATATAACGTCCTTTTAGAACATGTAATTTGGAATCGAAATTATTTACCCAAAGAACAAAAAAATCACTATCTACAATCTTTGGGTTGACATTAACCGAAAATAATAGAAATAAAATGTAATTTATTTCACAAAACTACCCAAAAACGCTTTAAAAAAAACCATCCATAGGAGGTTTAATACCCAGACGTGGACAGGTAGAAAAAGAACTCCGTGTCAACATATTTATCCCGGTGACTTTTCTATTGAATGTGTGATAGTTTTTCGATCACAAAAAATCCTAACGAGTTTTGACAGATTAATTTGAGACGGTTGCAGTGAACAAGTTATTTACAGTTATTCTAAACCGTAATAAATTTATCATTTTGGGAACGTCTACGCAAGGAAAAGTGATTTTAACAAAACAGCCAAGACAGTGTAGTCTTTCTCTAATGACAGAGTAGCAAATCAAATATCTTTTAAATGAGAAGTTTTTGGTAATTAACTTAAGTGTGGAAAATGGAAACTAAAATTCAAATTGATTCCCTGAAATTTGTGAGTCTAAAACTGTTCTTTACAAACGAAAAATTGACACAAGTGGACAACATTATTGTTTCGTAATTCACTCGACAAGAACTTCAAGAACGTTTGGATCGGTACTGTTCTCAATCAGAAGTCCTTAGACTAACTAACTAGGCAGCTAACATACTAAGATGTAAAGGCGGTTGTCCAAAGAAAGCCTATATATCTTATCACCGCAGTCTTCGATGCTTGTATCGACGTTATCTTCACAGCTTCAGTATGTTTTGGGGCCTAAGTCTTATCGAGGAGTTTCACTCGTTAATGCATACAACAAAATCAAGGCATGAGATTTGGCATAATGTTTAGAATCACTCTCTGGGATTCCTAAAGAGTGGAGGTCTTCTCTCACTTCGCAGAGTCTATATGGACAAGTTTGACGAATTTTGGCCAATCTAATTAAAGATTAGGCATTGGGTTCAACGATATCATCTAAAGTTTTCCTAAAGTGCTTAACATCTCTTATGAGAAATGGTGTAAAAAGTAGAAAAAATTGCTAAAATGTTGGATTGCTAAATGACGTTTCGCGACGAGGTTTCTGTATCAAGACAATATAAATATAATCAAAAATTAACGCAATACAGTAAAAGCTCTTTAAGTTCTCCTTAACTAGCTGCTATTTTCTAGCTTTGTGTCTCTAAAACGAAACAAACAAAAATTCCTCGAAATCTGCCGTGAAATGCGTCCCATTGTGATATTTTGTTCTGCAGTTTGTATTTGTTTAGTAGACCTAACGACGTCCATATCACATCATGGTTGAACTTGTAAATTCCAGAGTGTTCCTCTGCGTATTCTTCATGCGAACTAAACATTTGTTAGAATGTAACAACTGAAGATGTCCATAGATATGATAGAAATATCGTAATGTGATTTGTGGCAATCCACTGATGATCCTAAACCAGCAAATTGAAGCAATTTGCTAAGTCATTCTATTGAAAAATGTTTCATTTTGAAAAATTATTTTCAGAAATCGAGATAAACGTGAGCAGAACGAGAATGCATAGTCTTCTGGTCAAAGAGCTTATCAATTTTACACTTAAAAACTTCATATAATCACTTACAATTGTTTCACTGGCCAATAAGTATGCCAAAAGTCTATAAATTTAACTAGATCATGAAGAAGATGAAGGTACATTCATGCAAAACCATTGAAAAATGGGATCGTCAAGATATATATAGGTTTTAAGAAAAATCTATTTTAAAAATGAAGCTACAAAAAACAGTTGGGGTTATGGTAGCCTTACCATCACTACCACGTTTTTATCGTCTAAACTATAGCAATATCGTTTGACTCAAGTATTGATAGAACTGTTGCTCTTATATTTATGAATACTATGTATTTGTCTTATTACATTAGCCACCACTGTAGAAACCAAAATTATTATAGCAAATGACACATTTTCTATGCATCATTTAACAAATTTTAACTATCATAAAATATGTCTCTCATCTTTGGCCAAGTGAGATCCACTTAGCATTCTGTGCTCAGTGGGATTTGAGTTTTTCGTAAGCCACCCACCGTTGAAATAAAAAAAACACTTAAAAACAACCAAAGTAGGTGATTGTCGTAGCTGTACAAAGTGTGATATTCAAGAGCACAGGAATGTCAAACATCATAAAAAAATTAATTCCAGCTCCTAATTCAGATCTAAGCACACAATATTCATATTTCACAATAAAAATAATAGAATAACCAACCACTACCTATTACAATTTAACTTCAGCAATTAGGTGAAGATTTAAGACAAGTCATATTTAATTTAATTCTATAACAACTAGTCAATGCTTCGGACAGCGCCAAGAATTATATTAACCATACAGAAAAACGTAGGTACCTATTTTTGACGTGTCTGTCAATTGGCGACGACGACGGTCGTCACGCATAATTTATACAATAGAGAACGATGCGACGAAACGTACACACAGGTTTAGCCGGTGGACGACAATAAAAGTTCGTTTGCCTATTATTATCCACGTAGCAGCTAGCAGCATTGGGCTCTTGGAAGTGAATTTCCACCAGCTTTGAACTTATTGTTAGTGAAAGAGATATATACTTGACTCTCTATTTCATTCTTTGGTGCTGGTGTCTTGTGCGTGCGTGGGTGGATGAACATTTGTATTTTTTAATTTTTTCTTTATAACTTTGATAATTCAGACACATTTTTAATCACCATTCTATGTTTGTTTAGTAATTTTGATCAGGTAAAAGTATTCTGATTCTGAATATGGAATTTTTATTTTTTAATAACCTTTGGGTAGGTAGGCAGGTAGCTATAGCCTTTTTTTGGGACTCTCTGAGCGCGAATAAAAACAAAGGACTATTCAACAAGGATTTATACAGTGTGATGTAAGTAAAAAGATATAAGGGTATGGTCTGTTAGACACATGGAAATGGAAGTTGAAATGGGAATGAAATGAACGTCCATCACAACTTCTAAGCGTATCATGATACAAGTACGAGTGTACGACAAACGTTTCTGGTATAACCAGGTACCTACCTATTTTGTGTTGTGTCTTTTTAGTTTGATTATTATCTCAACATCTCTCAGTAATCATAAATTAGAAGAAGCCTTTGAAGGCTGTTTTTATTTTATTTTCTTCGTCGTCTTCGTCTTGCCCTTCTCTCATCCCTTATAATGATTTCTCACTACAGTTAAGAGGGTCCCTACAAGTATGTTTTTAAATGCGAAGGATACGCGGATTCTAAAACAATAGAGTGTAAGTTATTTCTTATATATATACATATATATATATATATATATATATATATATATAGGAAAAGAAACTCCAGACGCGTTTTATTTTATTTTTATTTCTCAGTTTCTTTGTGTGTCCTACACAACAACAACAACTGCGCAACATTTTGTTTTCTATTTTAAAACTAACAGCTTAACAAGAAATAAGAAATCTACCTGTGTCATGAAATGAAAAAGATATGTACGTACCTACATGTTTTACCTTTTCTCTCTATTTAACGTAACGAAAAAAAAAACAGTTCAAGAGAAAACAATCTTTTTGTTTTGTTAAAAGATATAATAACAAGACAAGATATCTAAGCTTGGTTCTGTAGTATGTCAGTCAGCCTCATTACTCAAATTCCCTTACGTGTGTGACTCAATATTGATTTTTCCCTTAATTTTGTCTTCGATTTTTTCCATCGACCATTATCATACGAGAGGATTTGTTTTTTTTTTTTTGTTGATCTTGTTTTATTCAGTTTTCTTCCTCATGAGATACGATGATGATGATTCTTTCGTTCTATGTGTGCTCATAGTCTGTCTAAGCTATTGAAGGTGCTTGCTGTGATGAGTCTTATCTAAGCTGGGTGCGGTGAAGAAACCAGCAATAAAAACAAGTCAAATAAAATCACAGTCACACGCAATCACGACGATGAATGGAGTTTTGACACTTTTTTGAGAGCAAATCAATGCTTCAATTTCCTGTTTGGTAATTACGTATACAGCTGTAGTGTATGTATGGGTGAGGATGCCTTATATTTATTTTGTCTGCTTTTAGTTTGAAAAAAAAAAAAAATCAAAACCAGCATTGGTGGTTCTGAACTGATCTGGTTATTGCAGCAATTTAGGAAGCAAATCAGCCAAATTTACCGGAACTAGATTTGTAAAATAAGAGAATTCAAGCGCGAATATACAGCAAATATACGAGATACTAAGAAATGTATGTATTTTGATCATTAGTGGTTGTCCACGATTTCGTAATTAGGTACGAAGGAGAAATCATAAAATAAAACTAAATGCCAAATTAAAGTGTGCAAAATATCTTATATTTGAAGTAGGGCCCTTCCATTCGTAACATATTGGACTGTTCTAGTACCAATACATGTTATCCTTACCTCATCGTTACAAAGGAAGTTCTTGTCTTGGATATCCGATTTACCTCGAGTTCAAAATCAGGAAATTTCAAGATAAAAAGATGTTGTTTCGTCAGCATGAAGACGACCCTAATAAGCTAGATGTTTGTGCTGGCAAGAGTGTAAGCTATTTCATCAGTGAATATTTTGCTCTTCTACAGCAGTGCCAATTACAAGGATCTACGTCTAAAAACCAGTATAACTAAAAACCTTCGTATAACTGAGTGACTTTCTGAAGAACAATCGGTGTCACCCGGTCTAAATCCAACAATTAAGCTTTACACACGAAAATGGTTGGAAGTTTGGCGTGCTCTGTTGCTGTTATTGAAAAAACCTTGATTGGACCTAAGAGAAAATATCGCCTATCTAATATCTTATAAAAATTCAACTCAAACTGCAATTGTCTTCAAGTTATTTTGTTTTGGCTACCACAAAGAATCTCCATCTGACCCAATATACCATAGAAGTATGATGCCACAGATCCCAGATATCTATTTTTAAGGCCTACCGTTCTCCGCCGAAATTTGTTTTTTATGATTTCTTCATATAAATGATTGCCTGGAAAAGGTTGGAGTAGTGTTGGGTTTGGTTGGGCGCATGGACCAAATCATCAACCAATTATAAGTGGAGGAAAGCATGCCTTATGACTGGACTGGTAGAACGATATCAAGAGGCAAGCGGCATGTCCCTTTTAAATGTCGCATATAATATTCTATCCAAAGTACTGCGTGAACGTCTAATGCTCTTCTCTGGATTCTGTTTAGACATTCGCTGACTGATTAAATCCTGTTCTTGAGTAGATAACACCTGCTACATGGGTTTGGCGAAGCAAATAGTTTCAAAACGCATGGACTTAAAGGCTGGAAAAGGCAGTGGAATTGAATGCACAAAAGTGCTCAATCATTTTTTGTCTAGACGACAAAGAAGATCTAGCCATCGCTGACGTCAGAGCCTTTTTAAAGAACATACGTCACAGAATCTCCCTTTTTTTGGGACTAATGATACTAATTCCACAGAATAATATCTAGTCATATATTGAGAGTTCATTTATGACAGCCCCATCACTTATACACTTCGGAGGGAGTCTAAGTAGATATTGAAACATTACAATAAATAGCAAGGGACTTGTAATACAATCCCTTTAGCTCCACATGAACATAAAACAATAATGAAGGACCTTTAATCGACATCATTAATGAAAGTGAAAAATCTCTTGTGCAACTACTATCCATTAATAAATCTCGTAATTGGCAAACATATTTTTTAAGGGATGCGTAGAGCAGTTAGCGCACAAGCCATGAGAAAATAATCTCAGCCATGTTGACCTCCGAAATGCGACACGTGTCACAAGAACTGCACAAGTATATAAACATATTTTCTAGTGATTACTAAGCACGTAAAAAATGCATACAGACAGCTGAAATATCAAGAAATCTGTTTTAAAATGTGAAAAAAACGTATTAGTTTTGTCGTTCTAAACACGGATGGGAAATTAATTAAATATCATCACATTTGTTGCAACAGTTTGTGGTCTGATGAATCATCGCAAATTAGTGTGAATCTTTAGTATTTTTTTTTTCAATTTTAACGGGTTTTACGGATTAGTCACCTAACATCATTGAAAAAATAAATTAGGTCTTTCTTAAAACAATAAAATCGTATAATATTTGCGTTTCTATTTTTGAAAGTAGTTTTTTGGCGCAATAGAGTACATCATTGGGATGATAAATTGAATGATAACGAACTATCAACGGAAACTGCAGAAAAAATGTACGCATACTTACATCATACTTCAAATTACATTAAAATCCACTAAAATATTAAGAATACCAGACCCAAAGGTTTTCAGACGACAAGATAAGCCAAACTTCTGTTTTAAAAACCAAGCCATCCAGCATCGAATTTTGAAATTCAAATTCAATTTTAAATTAAACATATTTTGGGAAAACGGGAAATGATTTTTGTACGGTCCAAAATTTTGTGAACCTTTAGTCTGTGCTTGTATTTAAGTTTATACAGACTTTTAGGCTAGTCAAAATTTAGAAATAAATATATATTTTATATGAATAATGTTTAAAAAGCTTACTACACTTAAATAAATTATGATGAATGTGATCCATTTTCAAAAATTATGAAGCGGTAAATTAAAAAAAATGCTATGCTGGCAAGCTTATGTAAAAAGGTTTTAACTACCTACCTACTGACACCTTAGTGGGGAGATTATGAATGAAGAATAAACTCTAGGAAAGCGGTGTTACTTAAGCAAAAAACAAATAGGTTTCAGTTCAAAATCCGAAAGAAGAAGTGCGATTTGAGTGCTTAATAATACATAATCCTTCCAGTTCTGCTGCTAAGTGATGGACAATAAGCAAGATAGGGAGCATATACCAACTTCTTTAAAGACAAAAAAATTTCTTAAAATATACGGCTCCGTGTGCGAGGAAGGCGAATGAAAAAAGATACTACGGCGAACTCCATGAGCAGCACCAATACCAAGATGTGAAAAAAATATTAGGCGTAGTGACCAATAGTTTAATGCCGATGCCGAACGGCAATTTATTTTTTAGAAGCTTCTCATGACAGTTCTTTTTCTTAGATGTTTGTTAGACTTTCTCAAGAGATGGGGCACCGACCAAAAAACTTGACATGGATGTGGGAAGTGAGAGTAACACCTTCATGTTATGTTTAAAACTTAGTCAGTCTTTAAAATTGTATAAAGTGACAGTTAAGCCGAATCTGCTTTATGTGGTTTTAAGAAAACTCAAAAAAGTGACAAACGACAGATCGTTTTTTTGTTAAGACGATTCCTAAAAGGTGTAAAATGTAGAATCTAGCAATTCTATAGTCAAACAAGGAAGTTAAAAATGACACACCAAATTCATTTAAATTGACATTTCTCTTCATAGGTACCATTATTGAGCTTTGAGAGTTTTTTTGCCGATATAAAAAGAACGAAGTTTCAGTAGAGAAGAAGACCAATTATTAGGCGAAGAACTAGGCAATCTTATTTTCTTAAAATCGAACTGACAAACCGTTTTAGGTCCAGGAGGGAAGAGATACAGAAATGTCGGTGGACAGCCGATCTGACATGCAATGAAATGGAAGGAATGAGGGATAAATGGCAACTGAAGATTCTTCCATAGAGATTTCTCTTGTGTTAAGACTTTCTTTAAAACATTGCAATCTCTGTACAAATAACAATCCTAATATAGAGCTTTAATTGGTCGTCCCTTGCGCAAAAAAAAAAAATTCGAAAGAACAGGACCACACATTTAATCTTTACATTTAATTTGTTATTGTTTACATAGGCAACGTTTGATTATATTGCGGTCTGTTAATCAATCTCTGCTGTCAAGAAACTATGGTGATGGGCAGTAGCATAAGATATGTTTTTCCTGTTCAACAAGGGTATTTGAATTTTTACTATCGAAAGCGGGCCACAAGCTACGGGTTAGTGCTGCTTCAATGTTCTTTAGCCAAACTTACCATGAAGCCGTCGTCAATGAAGGTTTAGCAGTGTTGAAGGCAGGTATGCCATCTCGTTTCGCTCCACTCTACGACCCGCAACAGAGTTGTAATAAGTAGTAGACTACTTAAATGTGTGCCAGAAGGCATTCCTTGATGCACTTAGCGTTTATCAGATGAGAGTTGATTGCTTTGAGTGCTGCCTGAAGGTTCACACAGATGGTCAATTCAATTGCTGGTTGTTTCATCTCTAGAAGTGACTGATCTCAGTTTGGAAGTTACGTGCCCTTCATCTTCGAATCAGCTTAACCATTAAAAGAGAGAGATCCTGTGGTTTTGGGAGAGTTTAGGTTAAGTGCTATGCGGATCATGAATGAGTTCAAAATTCCTAACCTGAAGAGTAACGGTCAATCATACGAGCCCATATTGGTTGCTTTAGATTTCAAAAACTAAAATTTATTACTACTTCTTCATACGTTGAAAGCTTCACATCCAATAAGATAACGAATACCTTGCTTCAAAAAGATATGAAGGCATTAAAAATATTATTTAAACCCTTAGACGGTCTTAATACTTTTTTAAAGGGATACTTAATAGTAACAATATAGAAACTGTATTAAATTAAGTTCCAGGGTGTGAGTACGGTGCAGATGTTAGTGTTTCCTCTTGTGCCACGGAAAATGTAGGTTCAATACCCAATGTGCAAAAACGATGCTATCTATACTTAAGATAACCGCGAGCTATTGCAGACATTGAGCGGGTGCTCCTGCTGGGAAGTTGCATGCCAATCACGTGGATAAGAAACGAAAACGGAAATTAAGACTCAGCTAGACAGCGAATAACTTAGTTGTAGTATAAATTAATTTGAAGTGAGGTGTACTTATGTAAAAATATAACAAGAGAAATAAATTTAAGCCAAAATTTAAACACGATTTTTTTTTTAAGTTAAAACTTTAAACTAAGTTCAATGTATATCAATTTCGTCATTACGAATTTAAGGTTTAAAATATATTTGTCAACTGATCGTTGTGTAGCGATGATAGATGCCAAAAATAATGCAGAGAAGGATTATGTGGCAACAAAATTTACTTCTTGTACTCGACTCGACGTTTATAAATACTTTTAGAACTTTTGCAACAAGTTTAAGTTAGAACATAAGGAAAGGCTACAGTCCGCTTGGGGCGAACAGTATGATACCCTATCCTTATCCCTATGTACCCCAAAGAAAAAAAGCATTAGGAAGATGATGGATAGCATTTTTTTCATTCTATGAAATTTATAGAAAAAAAATAATTTTTTAAAAAAAAAACGCCCTTAAAAAGTGGGCGTGGCCAAAAACTTTGTATGGGCGATATATTGAGAAAAATATTGGTATAATATATTGTTAAACATTTTTTTTCGATTTCTATGAAAATTTTCGAAGAAAACAGCATTTTAGTGAAAAACTCCCACAAAAAGTAGGCGTGGCAAAAAACTTCATATGACAAATTAATAAAGGTGGGCAGTACCTACATATCTTGTGAAGGTTGTACAACTTTATCTCTCTAACTTAAGCCTTAAAACGGTTTTTTCTAAATTGTGGGCGTGGCAGTGGGCGTATTTTGAAAATTTTAACACTTTACCATTTCGGAACCCTAGGGAGTATATGTTCCAAATTTCAGCTTCTTAGCATAATTTTAAAGGCCTCAAAAGTTGATACGGACGGACGGACGGACGGACGGACATTGCTAAATAGTCTTAGATTTTGGTCCTGATCATAAATATATATACTTTTAGGGGTCTGCGACGAATATTAAGGGGTGTTACAAACTATGTGTCAAAATTAATATACCCTTAGGATAGGGTATAATAAGAGCCACACATTTTCACATTTTAGCAATCACAACCATTCCATAACGAACAATTTATAATAAACTGTTGAAAGCAGAGTGAAAACGAAAATGATATTTAGTGGCGGCAAAATTAAAAAACAATTTAAAATATTTACAGAAAATTCTATGAGCTAATTTATTAAAGTTATACGACATCTCCTCTCTCTCTTATTCCAAGTTCCTCAATGACCACGCTGACTCATTATACAACATAGGTATATTTCCATCTACAGTAGCACTCCGCTGTTTTTATCAAAAATTTTAAATTTGTCCCTGAAAGATATCAGAGTTGTATCGCAGGTTTTACTTCAATATTTAAAAATATAATATCAGATAGTGTGGCGACAATGGCTTAGTCGTTTAAGGAGTGAAGAATGTTTTTAGTCGATGTCCCACCTCTTGCGAAAGTTAGACAAACATCCAAGAGTAAAAATAAAAACTCGGAATCGGTATTAAACTGTGGGACCTATAGTGCATTTGTGTCAAAAAAGATTACTTCGCAAACACACAAAGTTTCGATAAGCTGGGCCGATTACACCTAAAATTTATTTTTTAATATCAGATAAATTTTAGAAGTGTTTTGCTTGATTTACAGGAAAGGCTGCTCTGGAGCATTCCTAACCTTTTTAAACTATATATAAAGAAATCTAATTTTCACCGAATTTTGTGTTAAGCTTAGTTCGAGAAATTCTACTTTGACTGGCACATCTGATATCACTGAATTTTTAAACGTGGTTTCGTCAGGTAAATCAAATCAGAGTTTTGTTAACTTCGACACATTGCCAACTTAAAGGGTACGTGAAAAATCTCCCATGAGCCAGTATCACTGACAACTCAAAATATTTAACATTACAAGTAGTTCAGATTTAGTAGTTTAACATCACACCTGCTTAGACGCTCTAATTCAAATGTTTTATCTATTTGTGTCGGTGCACTTAATTTGTCTCGTTCCAAATTTTTAGCATAAGTCGACCACTTGATGGCACTTGTCTCTGTGGATATCACTTTGAAAAGTTTGTAAAATATTGATGCCACATATGTACTTGTTTTCAACCTCCAACCTTATATACCGTACTGTGCTGCAAGCTGGTGTCAGACATACCAAGCAGCAAATGGGCTCTTCCCGTTTTTTGTTACGTGCCTTTTCCCTAGATGAACTTGGTATCTCATATAGTGTCTTGGAAAGGCTAATTTTAGCCTAACTTTAGCTAATTTTAGCCTGTTTTAGTTCCTTATGGCACTTTTTATCAGCATGTGAGGCGTCAAACGTTAGAAAATATTTTTTCTCTTCTAGGGCTCTTTCTGGAGTGCTTGATTCTGCACCAGATTTTTCCGAATTTTTAAAATACATATTATGACTCTAGCTTCTTTCCTCATGATTAGCGCTTAGAATTTGCCAAATCTTTAATCAAGCCATAACCTCCAACCTCGTTAGATTAATGTTTATGTATTTCATAGTGCAGTTAAGACAGACAAACTTTCAATTTTGAAATTATCTGGTACCAATCCCGGTTAAGATATAGTTATTTTCAATTAACTCTTGACCGTCAAAGTATTCGGCAAATATGGGCCTAATTTTTATTTACTAATATGAGAAACTTGCGTTTTTTCCTTTCATATCTTTCCAGAGGGATTATTTCCAATTTATATCCGCAGCGAGACCTTCATTATATGATGAATCTTCGTGATTTTCTCTCATAATTTTACGCGACATGAGGATTTCAAGAGTTAGCAAACTTTATTTAGCATAAACGCTATTACCATTAGATTAGGAATCATATTCTCTAGAGTCTCCTACATCTACCTATTCCTTAAATCTTGAATGCCTATAGTTCGGTCAAGCCGTTTTCAAGCTATAAAGGATTCACGAAAAATTAACCAGACGATATATATGCAACGTTATGTTCTTAAAATAGAACAGTATACCATTACAAAACAACATAGTAATGTATGAATAAGAATAAGAAAAGTGCACAAGTTCCATTTGGTTCCAGCTTGCAGTTTATGTTAGCAGCTCCATCTCCATCAAAAGTCTGACACAAATAACCAAAAATAAGAACTCCTAACTTCGCAATCGGAATTAACCTGTCAAAAATATATCTTCGCACACACTTTGGTTGGAGAAGCTAGGTTTTAAGGTATGTTTGGGCCGCTATCGCATAATATTTTTTTATTTATGAAAGCTAAAAACATCTAGGAAGTGATTCGATTTCGAATTGAAAGTTGTTTTGATGAATTTGTAATATAAACGGGTACAAGGATGCATGTAGGAAACAAAATGAATAGGTAAGATTCTTAAATGACTGATTTACAAAAGCACTTCACGGATTGTCATGACTTGTGAGTAGGTAACATCAGCACAAACAATTCTTTATAGAAGAAGTTACGAAAAGTGTACGACCACTCGAACTGTTCAGACAGAAACATCAATTACTCAATATAAATTACTCATAGAACGTTGTAATTTTCGGTTTATTTATACAATCAGCAAATTAACTATTTAACAGAACAGCATTTACGAGAAATAAAGGTAGGTTAAACGAATTTCTAAACAGAACTGACTGCCCCTACATTTTACGCATTTTTACAATTCCCGTCGGCAAACCATCAACCCGTGATAAGTAGAGAAATGAAGAGAAAAACATGTGTAAACAGTTTCACGACAAATAATAGACTCTTACTTAACGCAATGTGTAGTAGCTTTGACTTTACAATAAAAATAATAATAAAACAAAAACATATAACACCCACCGACGGCTTTCCACTATTCAAGAAAATAACTAACAATAATTTACTGGGAATGATGTACTATAAAGTGGTATAGATAAATTAAGTAGGATAAAAAAAAACTTACGTTTTGGAAATATGAAATTGCTTTTTAGAATATTAAATATACTAGGTAGGTACTCTGTATGTGTTCACAGGAATTAAGCCAAAAAAAATTTTTAAAATCTCTATATATAGGTACATACTATAATGTATAAAACTACTTTTTAACTATGTTAGTATTTGTAGGTAACAACTCGATAATTTGAACTCGCTTTGCGATAAAATTTGACGACTAAATTTTAACAGTTTTGAAAACACCCACGCGGGGCTTACGTTAAATTGTATTATGTGAATAATTATATGAGTTTTCGCAATTAAACAATGTTGATTGTTGTTTGTTTGTTGTAGTTGTTGCTGTTGCTGTTGACTTGTTGATAGATGATGTCTCCAGCTGTAGTTGGATCTTGCATTCCTTGATATTTTCTGTTTAGCTTTGTGTTTTTGATCATGCATTATAGAATAATCCATTGCCCAGTGATAATACGGCGGCGGCGGCAAACACCTTAAAAAAAGAATTTTGGTACTTTGTGGTCAAGCATAAAGTAATCCAGTTACAGTAGCACGGAGAAAGCATAGAATGTTGATAGTTTGTTGAATGTTGATTGATGTTAAAAGGTAGGTGTACATACGTAGGGGTTGGATGGTTGGTTGATATTCCGGGGGATACGACGTTTTCATATAACAATTGCAACTATACGAGATTGTGATAAGAGAGATAGAAAGAGTGAGAGACTACCAAAATTTTTAGATTTGTAATCAATTTTTTTTTTGTTTTTATACGATATCACGTACGTTTGTATTAAATTTAAACATATTTAGTGTGAGAGAGAGAGGGCGCCATACATAGAGAAAGAGAGAGATAAAGACAGGATTAACAAAAAAAAAATAACAAAAATATAATATTACTTGTTTGGTTTGTGTAAAAAAAAAAATTTATAAATGTGTTCCCTTTTGACACTTTGACGTGCGATTGAAATTCAATTACATTTTACAGAATATAAATAAATATTTACATTAAATTAAGTTGTATGTGTTGTTGATTTTCGGCTTAGAAACTGACAAACAGGTTTTTATTATTTTTTTACAGATTTTATTTTGAAACTGAATTTACACTTTTACATTTCTTGTTGCATTATTTTTGACACTCGTTCGATTTATATTTTTTTTGTAACCACCCGCCGACGAACGATACAAGAACACGCTTCATTTGAAACTCGAAACTATAAACCAAAACCAAAAATTGTTGTGTTAATTTCGGGCAATATCAGAACTTGGAAGACGATGAATCGAAAACAATTACAATCAACCGTTTATGAATGACATTTAATTATTTGCATTTAATTAAAATACCGCACAGGCACACACACGGATTTTTTGTAAACATACGGTTATGGTTACGATCTCAGCTTTTCGAAAAGCTTCTTCTTGTCGTAGCATATTTGCACGCAATTTTTTCAAACGCACACTTTTTCTTAAGTTGTGCGTTTAAGATTGTATATTTGTTGTTAGATTTTAGGCCTGTTGCCCATTAGCCGCATCAAGTAGCGGGCAGCGCAAAAACACAAAGTTGGAATTATGATAAATTAATCCACGCGAGATGACAACAAAAATAAAAAAAATAACATAACTATTTACGCACAAAAAACACACCGCCGCGTTTGGTTTCAAGTTTTAACCACCAAATTCACCGCGCACCGTTTCTCTTTCAAAATTGAATCGAAAAAATCAGAAAGAACTTTAAGTAAAAACACTAAGTATTACTATTTTTGTCGTGCAATTTGTTGCTTATTTAATTGTTTATGATTTTAATATCTTCTGGCAACAAATTCTGTTTTTTTAAGAGCAAAGAACAAAAGTATGCACAATAAAACAACACACAAAACGAATAACGTAAGATATGATGTGCACGAGAAACGAAATAACCGCACATTCGGGGCCGCAGAGGAGACGCACGCGATTATTATTGTTAAATATCCATTTAGTTTTAGTAGTTGGTTGTTGTCGTCGTCATCGTCAATACCGTCGCTGTCGTCTCTCAGTTGTTAGACTGTTCTGCGTCTTCGGCCAGTTGAATGCTCTAGTGTACAATTGTGGTGAGATACACTTAGTCCATTGTATGTGGGTGCGAAAGAGTTCGCGAGTGAGGAGAGCACCAATACAGTGAGGGAAATTTTTACTAAATGTTCTAAACTTGAGTGTACATGTATGGACGATATAGCGTTATTCGGTATGGAATTGCCGCACCGCAGCCCATGTTCGCACATAAGAACGTATCTATTCACGTTCACACATGCACACAAACACACATGCGCGCAATGTATGTATATACCACAACGACACGACGCACTCAATCAAGTAGCCCTCCCATTTCGCGTCTCGCTCGTTGTTGTTGTCAATGTGTTGCTGTTGCTGTCAGCACAAGCACATCGGCGTACAACAAATACACAGAGTCGCTGAGAATTCTATGGAATCGGTTCCACAACCGGTTCGTTGGAGAAGTGGAAGTGTATTACCGCACTTTTGGTTGTTTGAGTGTGGGTTGGAAATATTTTATTATTATTTTTCGGTTTGATTTTTGCTCGTGGTGGTGGTGATGTTTGCCTTTGCGTTTGCTTGCATGTTTGAAAGTGCAGGTGGGAACGGCACAAACAAAAAATAAAGCAAAGTGTAGTCGAACATCGCGCCGTTTCATTTTGTAACCATATGATGATGGCAAAGTGCTTACTGGATTCAGTGATTCCAAATTTAAGTAATTTTTCAGTTTACGAAATTTGTATTAATTTATGACAGTTTGTTCACTAATAGGCAACTGTTATAAGTAATATTGACGCAATTTTTGCACAAGCTATGGATAAAAAAATGTATATCAAGTTCACATTTGATTTAGGGACTCTAAGATTAGACTACATGTAAAGTTGTCCAATAATGACAATCTCGCTGTCAAATAGTCATATTTAAATAACGAAAACTGACAGAAATTGTCATTATTGGACCACTTGGCATGCAGTCTCATCTGACCTTATCCCAGTTAGTGTATGTGCTTGTAAAGATAAGATTATACTGGATGCCAAGTGGTAATTGACATTTTTGACAGTTTCTCTTGCAATATATGGGCATTTGGCAGTGAAATGGTAATTATTTGACTGCTGCAATGGCAGATTTCAACAAATTAAACCACCATCTGGTAATTCAGAGTAAAAGCCTTAAGGTTAAATTGGATTACATGGCAACTGTTTGTTATATTGTTATAATGGCCACTTTGCAAGCAAAAACTGTTAGTAATGGCAATTATATGACACTTGGCATGCAGCCTCGTCTAACATTAAAATTAGATTGTACGCCAGTTGTCATTTGATATTAATATACGACCTGTTCATTTGTGATCATAAGCATCACTCGGTTATTTGAATTGTGGCACTGATGCCGACAAAAATATTATATAGGCAATTTTAGCAGTTTTCTGTTCAATTAGTGTGGACACATTTTAAATTGCATCCTTGTCCCCAACTTTATCTAATAACATTTCTATGCCCATAAAATCGTTTGTCCTGTTTGAGTGACATTTCCGTTGCTGAAATCCATCACACAGTCAAAAGCGCTTATGGGAGAAGGTATTTTTTGATTTAACCTTCGCGTAATTTTTAAAACATAACATTACACGATAAGCTAGTCAAATTTAATTGAAAGCAGGTTGATATAGAAGAAAATATTATTTGATAGGTGGGCTTATTAGTTACTGTCTTTGGTTGCTAGTGCTGTAAATATATTATTTATTGATAAGCTCGAAAGATATTTTCAATAAATTATCCGTTGAAGATTTCGAAACCGATCCAAACATTTAATATTTATTTAACAGATATGTAGTTTGTATAGGAAAGATAGAAGCCATATTCTTAAGTGGCTGACCCCTTGAATTTCAAATCCAACGTCGGTCATGAGATCGACGATTCCAAATAATTTAAATATCTCAATATGTTAAGAAGGGCCACAGTTAGGACACTCGTTTGCAGTTTTCGACAAGGCGAGCTAAAAAACGCGTTTTTTAAATTTTCCCTTGTCCAATTGAATACTGAGGCATTCAAGGTCTATTGCATTCAAATAAGGGGAGTTACACAAAGCGACGGTGATTTCCTAGTTGCAGAGTTTCTTAACTTTAACGGCATTCACAAAGGATATGTTCCGAGCTTTCATCATCCTCCAGGTAGAACCTTCATTCAGTTTTGTATTTCATGCAGTGGCCTTTGAGACAGCCCACCAGCTTCCTGATTTTATTCTTACTAAGCAACGGGATTTTTTTGTAATACTTTTGGATTGTCTTAAACACTTTCCCAGGGGCTTAGACAAAGTCGTTTTTCCCAATAGTGAATTAGCCTTAAAGAAGAAGCCCTGTTGACTCTGCAATATGGTTTTATTTCTAAGAAGGAAGATATGCCACATATATATATGGTAGCCAGTTACGAATCCAAGTTTAAACTTGTTGGGGCTTGGCTAGGTCTTGCAAGGCATCGAAGATGACAGAGCTTGTAGCGCGCCGTGACTATCCGAAAAGATATGTTTTCTGGTGCTTCTAATTCCCTTTTAGAAATTATATTTGCGTAGATCTCACACATTCCCATAGGTAGTGGGACTTTGGTATTGGGTCCAAAGATACCAGCTCCAACTCCTAATACCATTTCATCCATTGGTGTACCAGTTCAGAATTTTCGGATTTGGGGCCGTATCATCATTGACCACAATTTCTACCTCTTATAGTTTCACAAAACTATAAAACAGTAAGACCCTTCCATGTTTAGTATTGCAACGTAATAAAGAATCTAGCAGCCATCTTCTAAATAAAGACCTGTAGAGGTGAAAGCCCAACAATGGCCTCAAGTGCTGTTGTTGAGCAGGTGCGCATCGCCCCTGTAATGCGGAGAGACGCAATCCAGCTTTTGTAGCTTATTTGCCGTTGCCCATTCCAAGATGATGGGCTTAATCATCATTGTATGCAATCAGTAGGCGCACACTGGCCCACATACCCAAGTTGCACGTTCAGTGGCCGACCTAATGCTAGAGTTCCAGTTAAGTTGTTTGTCTATTTTAATCCGGAAATATTTGAATTCATTTTAGTAACTCATTGTGATGCATTCTATAGTGATAGGTTTAAAATTAACCATTCTCTTTCACTAGTAAACGACATTGGAATAGTTTTGCTAGGATTGATAGATATCATTATTTTCTATTTCCTTTCTATTGACTTTCTAGCCTGGCCCTGATCCATTGGTTTGTAGATACCCTTACTGCATTGTTACGCAATCACATCCTTTTTTACGGCAAACCCACTTTGCGCTTAGTGGGTAGACGACAGTAAACACTCCAATCCCTTAAAAACTTCTACCAACACCTACTATCGGAACTCAACACACTTATGTATACATATTTTAAATGGGTGAAGTGAACTTCAGAAGAAGTTTGTGCTAAGTACGTCAAGTTGATTCCATTCAAAGCGAACAACAACAACAAAAAACCAAACGGAAATAACCGATTCACTATCTCTACATTTGAATGTCCTTGTTGAAAACATTCGGATACACAATCCTTCTCGCCCAACATGTTCTAAAAAAAACGACAAAACAACTACGCCATCTGTTGTACCGTAGCGTTGACAACATTTGCTACCATATCTTATCATTCCAACCAGCTCAGTATTTCAAGAATGCAACACAAATCCGCTGATTTCCGACATGCAATCAATAAAATTTTAGAAAAGGCAAAGTTGCAGTAAATAAAGCAAGGAAGAGTAAGAATTTGGCAACATTGTGATTGGTGGTCGCTGAAAACAACAAATACAATTGCACTATTTTGGTATCCTATCAGTGAATAAGGGTGGATTTTTTTGTCGTTTTTCCCGTTCTCTACTATTGAGGATAATTTCTATTTTTTTCGCTCTGTGCGCGTGTCTCAATTTTACACGGTGTCGGGAGGAAAATGTTTACCCATTGCGCGATTGAACTCCGACTTGAAATAGAAACGAAATTGTAGTGCAAAACTCATAAGCGATGGAATAGGTGGACATGAAAAGGAGTTTTATTATTTTTTCGCTTAAAAATCAAATGTTTTGAAAGGAGAATTCACTTTAGGGCGGGCGCAATGAATGCGTATTAGTGTGGTGGTGTGGGCATATGATATTGAACGGCTATGACCGTTGTCAGCGTCGACTACACTGCAGTTCTGAACTTTACAATTTCGCAGAACCAAGAACATGAATCTGTGAGATCTGTCCTTTCATATGTTTCAAACTGAAGAGTTTATGAATTAACGAGGAATACTGAATAAAAATTCAACTAAGCGAATAATTGAGCCAGAGTCAGGTAACGCAGGTATGAAATCGGCTGGGTGAGCATTTTTGTATGCTCTGTGTAAAGCGATACCCAATGTTCCGGGGTTCCCTCTGCGACTAACGTGGTGTATGACAGACACCACAAAATCGAAAATAAACTTGTGCTTCGTCGTTATTTAAAATAAATAAATGTTGTTCATCTTTATATATCTTTTTAAATTTAAATATAACTAATTTTAGATAATAAAGCACATTCTTAACTTAAAAACATAAAATCTAAAAGTAAAGGAATTTTGAAAATATAATCTGTAATGAAAAAACCCACAAAAATATTTATATGCCTGCCTGACGAAAGGCACAAAGGTCACCTGAGCGGAGCAACGATGCGTGGGCGGAAAATCAAGATTTATGCATAAGAATATTAGACATGAACAGCATACTGCAACCACCGCAAAATTCAAAGCGACTTTCACGGATCGACCGCACCACAAGTGCAAGAGGCAACCTCATCAAGAGAAAAAATCACTAGTTCCAACAGGGGGAACTCAGCTAACGATCCAGCCAGCGATGAAATCTGAATCAACTATCCATTTACCAATGGCCATCCGACACATGAAGGTCATCTTCAACAACTGTATCAACAACAGCTATTTTGCGAAAACATGTAAAACAGCCAAAAAATGTTACAGTGCACAAGTAGACAGACAGGACAAATGTCAGTGGATATCTAATAGCTTTCCTGTGTTATTTGAGCAAGATTATGGAAACATTGAAGCTGCAAGAAATCAGGGTCCTAGGGCTTCTGAAAAGCCTACGCACCATTGTGTGCGGTTTCTGGCAACATTGAAGCTGCAAGAAATCAGGGTCCTAGGGCTTACGTGCTTCCTTCTCGACAGTTCTTCGTCATTTACTCCCAGGACCGTCACGTATTCTGCCATCTTGAGTTAGCGGGTTCCATTGCATCGCGTGGTTAGCTATGGACCTGCCACATTTTTCGAATGTGTAACCAATCCATTGCCACTTTCGTCGCTGTATAGTTGTGCCTATAGGTTCCCGTTCTCTGGTAAAGCTGTTCGTTTGAAATACGGTGCGGCCAGAAAATTCTTATGACAGAATGCAGCCTTGCCGAACCCCACTTTATATATCGAATTCTTCAGACAGCTGTCCTCTATGCAAAGCGTGACATGTTGATCCCTCGTCCGTAGCTTTGATAATTGCTATTAACTTATAGGGAATGCCTCTCCTGTGCAAGACACGCCAAATAAATAATGAGACGCGGTGGGAGGCATATTCCTGTCCAATATTTTTTTTTGACAATGACGCTCTTCTATTAGTAGAGGAGTGGCGGGTTACTTTCGGACCACAAGTAGCAAGGTATATCCGTTGGTACCAAGGCGCACTGAATGACATCATTGTTATGTACCGCGCAGCTACTGCATGGTTTATAATATTATATATTATAATATATATAATATTAGTTGTCGGATCCAAATTGATGAAGTGCACGCACTGCGTTATCAGGACTGCAAGCATTGCCATAGGTGACAGTTGTCAAACGTTGCACGCCAGAGAATGTGCTGTAGGATTCTGTCTTCCGGTGCTACTAGTATCTGCCGGAACATCTTCTTAATGTCAGCTGTAATTGCCATACGAAAACGTCGGAAGCGATTGATAATGTTAATAAGCGAGTCCTGGATCGTTCGACCAACCAGCTGAACGTCATTTAGTGAGACACCCACACTTTACTTTACTTTACTTTACTTTACTTTACTTTACTTTACTTTACTTTACTTTACTTTACTTTACTTTACTTTACTTTACTTTACTTTACTTTACTTTACTTTACTTTACTTTACTTTACTTTACTTTACTTTACTTTACTTTACTTTACTTTACTTTACTTTACTTTACTTTACTTTACTTTACTTTACTTTACTTTACTTTACTTTACTTTACTTTACTTTACTTTACTTTACTTTACTTTACTTTACTTTACTTTACTTTACTTTACTTTACTTTACTTTACTTTACTTTACTTTACTTTACTTTACTTTACTTTACTTTACTTTACTTTACTTTACTTTACTTTACTTTACTTTACTTTACTTTACTTTACTTTACTTTACTTTACTTTACTTTACTTTACTTTACTTTACTTTACTTTACTTTACTTTACTTTACTTTACTTTACTTTACTTTACTTTACTTTACTTTACTTTACTTTACTTTACTTTACTTTACTTTACTTTACTTTACTTTACTTTACTTTACTTTACTTTACTTTACTTTACTTTACTTTACTTTACTTTACTTTACTTTACTTTACTTTACTTTACTTTACTTTACTTTACTTTACTTTACTTTACTTTACTTTACTTTACTTTACTTTACTTTACTTTACTTTACTTTACTTTACTTTACTTTACTTTACTTTACTTTACTTTACTTTACTTTACTTTACTTTACTTTACTTTACTTTACTTTACTTTACTTTACTTTACTTTACTTTACTTTACTTTACTTTACTTTACTTTACTTTACTTTACTTTACTTTACTTTACTTTACTTTACTTTACTTTACTTTACTTTACTTTACTTTACTTTACTTTACTTTACTTTACTTTACTTTACTTTACTTTACTTTACTTTACTTTACTTTACTTTACTTTACTTTACTTTACTTTACTTTACTTTACTTTACTTTACTTTACTTTACTTTACTTTACTTTACTTTACTTTACTTTACTTTACTTTACTTTACTTTACTTTACTTTACTTTACTTTACTTTACTTTACTTTACTTTACTTTACTTTACTTTACTTTACTTTACTTTACTTTACTTTACTTTACTTTACTTTACTTTACTTTACTTTACTTTACTTTACTTTACTTTACTTTACTTTACTTTACTTTACTTTACTTTACTTTACTTTACTTTACTTTACTTTACTTTACTTTACTTTACTTTACTTTACTTTACTTTACTTTACTTTACTTTACTTTACTTTACTTTACTTTACTTTACTTTACTTTACTTTACTTTACTTTACTTTACTTTACTTTACTTTACTTTACTTTACTTTACTTTACTTTACTTTACTTTACTTTACTTTACTTTACTTTACTTTACTTTACTTTACTTTACTTTACTTTACTTTACTTTACTTTACTTTACTTTACTTTACTTTACTTTACTTTACTTTACTTTACTTTACTTTACTTTACTTTACTTTACTTTACTTTACTTTACTTTACTTTACTTTACTTTACTTTACTTTACTTTACTTTACTTTACTTTACTTTACTTTACTTTACTTTACTTTACTTTACTTTACTTTACTTTACTTTACTTTACTTTACTTTACTTTACTTTACTTTACTTTACTTTACTTTACTTTACTTTACTTTACTTTACTTTACTTTACTTTACTTTACTTTACTTTACTTTACTTTACTTTACTTTACTTTACTTTACTTTACTTTACTTTACTTTACTTTACTTTACTTTACTTTACTTTACTTTACTTTACTTTACTTTACTTTACTTTACTTTACTTTACTTTACTTTACTTTACTTTACTTTACTTTACTTTACTTTACTTTACTTTACTTTACTTTACTTTACTTTACTTTACTTTACTTTACTTTACTTTACTTTACTTTACTTTACTTTACTTTACTTTACTTTACTTTACTTTACTTTACTTTACTTTACTTTACTTTACTTTACTTTACTTTACTTTACTTTACTTTACTTTACTTTACTTTACTTTACTTTACTTTACTTTACTTTACTTTACTTTACTTTACTTTACTTTACTTTACTTTACTTTACTTTACTTTACTTTACTTTACTTTACTTTACTTTACTTTACTTTACTTTACTTTACTTTACTTTACTTTACTTTACTTTACTTTACTTTACTTTACTTTACTTTACTTTACTTTACTTTACTTTACTTTACTTTACTTTACTTTACTTTACTTTACTTTACTTTACTTTACTTTACTTTACTTTACTTTACTTTACTTTACTTTACTTTACTTTACTTTACTTTACTTTACTTTACTTTACTTTACTTTACTTTACTTTACTTTACTTTACTTTACTTTACTTTACTTTACTTTACTTTACTTTACTTTACTTTACTTTACTTTACTTTACTTTACTTTACTTTACTTTACTTTACTTTACTTTACTTTACTTTACTTTACTTTACTTTACTTTACTTTACTTTACTTTACTTTACTTTACTTTACTTTACTTTACTTTACTTTACTTTACTTTACTTTACTTTACTTTACTTTACTTTACTTTACTTTACTTTACTTTACTTTACTTTACTTTACTTTACTTTACTTTACTTTACTTTACTTTACTTTACTTTACTTTACTTTACTTTACTTTACTTTACTTTACTTTACTTTACTTTACTTTACTTTACTTTACTTTACTTTACTTTACTTTACTTTACTTTACTTTACTTTACTTTACTTTACTTTACTTTACTTTACTTTATTTTGCTTTCCTTCATTTTATTTTACTTTACTTTACTTTACTTTATTTTGCTTTCCTTCATTTTATTTGAATTGAATTGACATAATCGAAGTAATTGACGGTAGATTAGAATATATTGGGTGTTGGAGGTGGTGTATTGTATCCCAGATCACTGCGGACTCACAAGGGCCTATTGTGATATCCTCTAATTTAGAGCTCATTTATGATGCCGCAGTTAGTTAAAAGCTACTAGGTTTTTGGGTGAGCTGGCAGCTATATCCGTTGCTTCAATGTAAAATTTTTCCAGATAACGTTGAGATAACGTCTGTTCCGCTGTTTCTTCGTCCTCGTTGCAAAATCTACAGATATTGTCTTGTGCTATTCCCGTTTTTTTGTGGGAACTGTTTGGCATGAAGTTTTTTGTCTGTCTGTTTCCTTCGGTCTCCCTCCAGAAACGTATCTTTTTCTCTTTTAGCCATGTTTCAATACAACTTTTTGTAGGGTTTATAGATAGCCCGCAGACTGGTCTTGGCATCATGATTTGGGACGCGGGTCCTGTTCTGGCTAGTTCGTCTGCTTTCTTATTGCCTTTATGTCCACTGTTACCTGGCACCCAGATCAAATATACTTTGTTGGTGGTGGGCCTTATTAAGAAGAGTTGAAGACAATCCCAGACTAGTTTTGATGCGTTAATTGCAAGTCAGAGAGAATGTAAGTGATTTTATTCGTTGTTCAAATTCTCTCGAATGCAGAGTCCTATTGCATGGATTTCCGCCTAAAATACGGAGGTACTTATATCCATACTAGCATATAGTTTCGGAACGTATACCTACTCCCGTTCCAACTCCGTCATTTGTTACCACATGTAGGAATCCTTGGCAAATGTTGATTTGTTCAGTTTCCAGTTTAAGCGTTCTGGGAATTTATCCTTGAAGTTGTGTTGGATATTGTAACCTGGCAAGCATTTGTCCGTTAGATGTATTCCAAGTAGTCCGTATTTTTTGAGTTCATGTAAGATTACAGGATGGACTAGATTGGAATTTGTTTCATCCTCTGTGATGAGCGCGTAGGCATTTACCATAGATTCTTTCATGAGTTTTAGATGAAGTGGTGGGATGTTTAGGATAATCTCAAGTGCAGCAGTTGGTGTGGTTTTCATCGCACCAGTTGCACAAACACTGGGCTGCCAAAGTGCGGCCGCATACGTGATAATGAGTCTAGTTATTGCCGTATACATCCATAGTGTCATTTTGGGGTTGAGTCCCCAGTTTTTACCAAGTACACTTTTGCTGGTCCACAGCTAGATTCTGGTCTTGTCCAAGCGTTACCTCTTTGTATCTGAGAGATTTCTTTATTCTCGTATTGAGATTTTGCAAAGCGTTAGTGGTTGATTTAACGGGTTGATAGGCATAATGATATTTATGATGATGATTCGTTTAAAGTACATCATCTCTTATATGTCATGGTAAGGCAGGTAAGGCTGATCAGTCTATATGACTACGGTAGTTCAGACAGTCTGCGTCCTACCTTTGGTATATATCTAAAAATGACCTCCTTCCATCTTTTTGGTATGTATCCCCATGCATAACTTGCCGTAAATTAGTTAATTAGTACAGGTAGCAATAATTGCGGGATAACATTTTGTAGTAAGGCTGGAAATATTTCATCTTCTCCGGGGGGTTTGAAGGGTTGATTTTCCAAATTATTTTGCCTTTATTGATTTCCTTCGACCTTTTCCTGTCCTCTCTGAGGGGTCTAGTCATTCTTCTCTGGAGAGGGATTTCATGGGATACTGGAATGATTACGGAGTCTCGGAAATGCATTTAGGCTGCTTGGAGAGTAAGGTGTGTAATTGACGGTAATATTAACGAATCGATCATCAAGAAGGTAAAATTGGAATGCATAGCAGAGTGTAAGCGAAGCGGTGCCATTTGCTCTGCTGTGGGAAAGCCCACGATTCCCTCCGCTTAGCGTTTGTCATCCGTCCGTGTTTGTCCAGGTTTTCCATTATTCATCAATTAAATATACGTCTTATTAACTTTCTCGTATACATTAGTATACAAAAGAGAAAGTTATTGCGATCGTGCGGAAATTTCGAACTCAAACTGAGAATGAGGGATGATATTAAGATGGAAGAGAAGTCCAAAAAAGTGGGTCCGCCAATGCCGTACGTCGGTCTGTCTGTCTGTATGTCCGGGCGCCGTATGGAGAAACGGTTCGACGGATTTGCTTCAAAGTTCGTTCTCGAAAGTGGTTCCAAGGATTTCGGGATGTTTTTGTACTAAGGATGTTTAGGATGGGGTCAAAAATTGTGCATACTCAGTTTTTGGAAAAAATAATCGATTAACAGCAATGAGAATGGTTACAGTGGTTATCGCCAATAAAATTGCCCAATTTTATGTAGTATTGCTTTATTTTAAAACAATTGCTCACCTAATTGTTTAAATAGATGGAAGTAATCATGTAGTCTAAAACCAAATAAAGTAATAGTTTCCATGGAATTATATAGATAGAAAAATATGCTTATTGTAGCTAGCATAATACATTTCTTACAGACTTAAATGTACAAATTGTAGAGGTTTGGTTAATTTCAAACTTGCTGCTGAAAATTTACAATTGATCATAGATTTTTTTAAAAATATTTTGAAAGGAAAAGCTTCATTGAAAGATAAATAAAAACAATAGGTACTACATAACAAATAGAAAAAGTAATAAATAATAAATTATTAATCTTCTTCTCTCCATTTAACGACGAAATTATGATCAGGATTACAGGGATCATAATCCTCCCACTTCACTGCATTTCTACTGGTCCGCCTGTGGGGTTCGCTGGTTCGACCTCAAAAGATATCTGCAGGCATCCCGATTTTGGATCACTTTATCATTGAGGCCAATCAAATGTTGGTGTTTCTGCATTTGTGTGATCCAGGAGACTTAAGGCCTGCCTCTCTTACGCGATTGTAAGAAAACGTTGATTGGCATTGACGGGGTTCATAGGATCCCTCCTTTGAACATGACTATACCAACTGAATCGGTCGTACTCCAATGTTTTCGAGATGGGTTCTTTGACGAGAAGGCTTCCTCGGATTCTTGAACTTCTAATTCGATCAAGCTTTGTAATTCCTGCTGTCATGCGAAGCATCTTCATCTCAGCTGCTGTCAACTTGCCCTCATACATACATATTGTGAACTGTATGTGAGCGCCGGACGCACAACTGCGGTGTAGAGCCTTCCTTTCAGCTTAGGGGACATTTTTCGGTCACAGAAGATGGCAGAGTTTTCCTGCCACTTTATCCACCATACGCTTACACGATGATTGATGTCGTCATCAACTGTTTCTTCGCTGTTGATCATTGATCCCAGTTATTTGAACTTTTTACACTTGGGAACCACCACCCCATTCAAATAAATGTCTGGAATGGGTTGACTTGGGTCAGAGTATGGCCAGTATAGATACTCTTTTTTTGTTGGCTAATACGATACCCATTCCCTTCTAAAACATCTACCCAAACATCAAGTGCTCCTTGCAGGGAGGTCTGATCATTACAGTCTGATTCAGCAAAGAATAACTGATGCACTTTAGGGTCCGCCACTTTTCCCTCAAGCAGATAATCTAGAACTGTAATAAAGAGCAAAGGACTTAAGACACTACCCTGGTGAACACCGACTTTAATTGGTAATTCATCGGTGACCCCGCGGGACATCTGAATTTTGTCTCCGCTCCCGCGTACATGTCCATGATCATCTGTACGTAGGTTTCAGGAACTCCTAGTTGCCTTAGCGTTACCCATATCAGATCTCTTGGTTGTCTATCAAATGCTTTTTCAAAATCAACCGTAATCATATGCAGATCCTTTAAGGAATCACGATGCTTTTCCATTATGATCCTTATACTTTGGATTGCATCTGTGGTTGATTTACCCGCGACAAACCCGCACTGGTCGTCAGACAGCCGTATTATTTGTCTTAGGCGACCATCTAATACCCGCTCAACGATCTTCATGGTGTGTGACATCAACAACAGTTTCGCGTATCTCCCTTTCCTTTTTTCAAAGGATAACTTTCCCTCCACTGCACTGGTTGGGCATTGGATCACCTCTCATGAGTTTGGAGATAAGAATCAGGAGCCATCTGAGAGCGATGTCTCCCATCTAATAATAAATAATAAATAATAAATAATAAATAATAAATAATAAATAATAAATAATAAATAATAAATAATAAATAATAAATAATAAATAATAAATAATAAATAATAAATAATAAATAATAAATAATAAATAATAAATAATAAATAATAAATAATAAATAATAAATAATAAATAATAAATAATAAATAATAAATAATAAATAATAAATAATAAATAATAAATAATAAATAATAAATAATAAATAATAAATAATAAATAATAAATAATAAATAATAAATAATAAATAATAAATAATAAATAATAAATAATAAATAATAAATAATAAATAATAAATAATAAATAATAAATAATAAATAATAAATAATAAATAATAAATAATAAATAATAAATAATAAATAATAAATAATAAATAATAAATAATAAATAATAAATAATAAATAATAAATAATAAATAATAAATAATAAATAATAAATAATAAATAATAAATAATAAATAATAAATAATAAATAATAAATAATAAATAATAAATAATAAATAATAAATAATAAATAATAAATAATAAATAATAAATAATAAATAATAAATAATAAATAATAAATAATAAATAATAAATAATAAATAATAAATAATAAATAATAAATAATAAATAATAAATAATAAATAATAAATAATAAATAATAAATAATAAATAATAAATAATAAATAATAAATAATAAATAATAAATAATAAATAATAATAATAAAAAATAATAATAAATAATAAATAATAATAATAAATAATAATAATAAATAATAATAATAAATAATAAATAATAAATAATAAATAATAAATAATAAATAATAAATAATAAATAATAAATAATAAATAATAAATAATAAATAATAAATAATAAATAATAAATAATAAATAATAAATAATAAATAATAAATAATAAATAATAAATAATAAATAATAAATAATAAATAATAAATAATAAATAATAAATAATAAATAATAAATAATAAATAATAAATAATAAATAATAAATAATAAATAATAAATAATAAATAATAAATAATAAATAATAAATAATAAATAATAAATAATAAATAATAAATAATAAATAATAAATAATAAATAATAAATAATAAATAATAAATAATAAATAATAAATAATAAATAATAAATAATAAATAATAAATAATAAATAATAAATAATAAATAATAAATAATAAATAATAAATAATAAATAATAAATAATAAATAATAAATAATAAATAATAAATAATAAATAATAAATAATAAATAATAAATAATAAATAATAAATAATAAATAATAAATAATAAATAATAAATAATAAATAATAAATAATAAATAATAAATAATAAATAATAAATAATAAATAATAAATAATAAATAATAAATAATAAATAATAAATAAATCAACGAACCCGTCAAAAAACCCAGCTCGAAAAAATTGGAGCACGACCGACTCAGTTGGTATTGTCATGTTCAAAGGAGGGATCCTACGAACCCCGTCAAAAAGGCAATGCCCATCAACGTTTTCTTACAATCGCGTAAGAGAGGCAGGCCTTAAGTCTCCTGGATCACACAAATGCAGAAACACCAGCATTTGATTGGCCTCAATGATGAAGTGATCCAAAATCGGGATGCCTGCAGATATTTTTGTCGAACCGTCGAACCCCACAGGCGCACCAGTAGGAATACAGTGAATTGGGAGGGTTATGATCCCTGTAATCCTGATCATAATCTCGTCGATAAATGGAGAGAAGAAGCTTGTTGCTTGGAAGAAAACAAGTCTTTCCTTTTCTGCTGAAAAATAAAAGCGATGTAGTAAGTGCATTACAATTGTATATAAAATCATAAAAAATTCTCAAACATTCCGCCGCTCCTGGAACATAGATTCAGTATATAGGTAGCACCGCCAATTTGTGTACTGTTCTGAACTAAGTTTCCTTGGCCGTTTTTAAGGTTACGACTTGAACGTGCTTGCCTTTACCCGGATGTCGTTGATTTTGATGTTCGGTTGGGATTGTTGCCAGCGAGGTCGGTGTTGAAGTGACGTCAAATATTCAATGACCCGGCGTTTTCAGTAGCTCTACTGAATAGATCTCTTTTAATCTATTGAAACAAAGACTTGGATTGATTTGTGACAAGTGGTTTTATTTACAAATTTCAAGAGCTTAAAAACTATTTTTCTTACACCTAGATCGTGGGAATATAATTTTAGAGTCGGGAAAATTGGGAATTTGCTTATTAGTGCCAGACGAAATTCGATGCAAGGTCTGGACTTGAGCAGGTATCTGGTTTATTGTGTACAATGTTGGAAACTTAATGTGCTTAATGTCGAAATATTAAATCGAGCATTTGCGAGTGACTGTGTTGGGAAAATCGGTCGCATTGCGTAGACTAAAGTTCCATCATTCTTCCCAGCGTTGAGATCACAGATGAGTAATTATACAGATAGTCGACAGAGAGGAATTTTGGCTCTCCCGCCTATCGCTTTTTATTTGTTTCAAAAAGGCGTAGTACTGTGCTCGTATATGTTTTCACATGAAAATTAAATAAAGCAAGCTCACGCACACAATAGTAGTTATGCGCCTAAGAATCCATTTTGGAAAAAATCGCATGTTGACATATTAAATGTCAAACTGGGCTGTGTTTTAGCAGTTTTAAATTGTCAGTAATAATAAAATAATTTTGTTGGTTGATTTATTGAATATCGAGTAAAATAATTAAAATTAAATAATTTTAAAACGGAAGGCGTAATAAATATTTGACAGGAGATAAATTGGAATACTAAAGTTTACATTTTTTGTCTAAAAAGGCATTAAAGTCATATCTTTGCAGTTTGTCAAGTCGCTCACTAGCTCTCATATGAACGTTCCGAATATGTAGATACATTCTACTGTCTAATGCTCAATAAAGACATAATAAAACAACAAAAGAATTTAATACGCATATATAAAAAGCTAATCCAAAACTATTTACTATAAATATTTTACACCCAAACATTAATAATTTAGTGATATTCATGCAATTATACAATAATATATACATTTTATTTCAATTTATTAAACAAAATAGAAAAAATATAACAAAACGAGTATGTTTATTTAAAGGCAGATAAAAAATTGAGAAATATTTCTTATAAACACAAAAAATATTCGCATGTAATTGCAACAATTTCATATTTATTATATCTATTTTTTTTCATAAACATTTCAATATAAAATATATCAAAACTGCCAGTGCTATGACATTTTTTTAACACATCAACGCCTCCGTACGCTGAGTCGACTATCTGCAGATATATTTCCGATCATCGATTTGTAGACATCCTTGGTATTCGACTTGTGAAACTGGAAAGTAATGGTCTCTTTATGGGGTTATGGCCAGAAACGATGTCGATGATTGTATGAATACGAAGGAGCCGTTGTGTGGAACAGGTATCGGTATCAGTTTGAACAGCTGGAAGACTTGGTTGCCTAACAGTGGTAGTTTGGGGAGAAACAGTATTGCGATCAGTGTTGCATGGACATTCACTCTTAAGAGTTCGTATAACTTTGGTAGATTGTGCTCATCGTATTCAGGAGCAGTTAAGTTGGGTGGTATATCTTTTCGGATTTTGGTTTTTGCACAATTCCAGCAGGTGTTTCTCTTTCTGGTTAGCCTTTTCGATGGCATCTTCAACGACATGTGCATAATCTTGATCCTGAATACCGAACTATTTATTTGCGACCGTGCCAATAAAATCGAGATCGTTTTGCCATATAGCCACAACGTTTCTATGTTTCAAGATATCTTTCAAGGCTTTTGATTCTTGGAGCTATTGTTCTAGTTGCATATTTTTTTTTTCGGAGTTTTTGAGGATCAGTTTGATCTGACCGAACCTGTAAGAGACCTTCCCCTTGAGTTTGAGGAGCTTTGCCATGGATGTGTCGTCAATTGCTAAAACGAGATGAAGAAGCACACCATCTTTACCTCTATGCACAACCCTCCAGTCGATAGCATTGAGTCCGGCGTTTTGCGCCGTGAGGATGCAAAGCTAATTTAAAGCGTCTATTGTGGAAACCGCTTAGCTTTACATATCCACCTTGTTTGATCAGCAGCGCCCCCCCACCCCGCAGTTCCCAATGGAAGTGCATCCCGACTTTTCGGATGCTACACTGCAGTTATCAATTATTGTGGATGTGTCAGAGTCGGAAGTAGACAGATTCACTTCTCCTTCTCTACCACGTGCGCGCACTAAAGGGACTTTGGATACCCTTATAATGAAGTGACACAGTGCGGGCATTAGGGAAATGAAGGATTAGAGAAAGGGAGAAACCGATGCACGTTGGTTTTAAATGTTTGTAAATTATAATGCAAACGGGGGGTCCACATGACATCTCCTTCCGTATTTTGATTGGGGTTCGGTAGCCCAATAGCTGACCGAGACGTGCTCTGGAGCATATATAGTGACGGCGGTCGGGAGCCCAACAGCTTCCTGACTGGAGATACCCTCTGATTGCCCAACAGCAGTATCGGAGGTTGATGTGATTACAGAGGCATCTGTCTGTTTGTGCCGGGGCCCGGTACAGCACGGGAAGGCTAAGATTTAAACCGAATTTCGCCCGGTATTCGGAAGTTCGCATATTAACGACTAAGCACTCTCTTGATCACGCATCCCTTTTGTTAATGAAGTTTGCTTGGGTGGTTCTTAGTTAGTTGCTCGTCAATAGCCTGTTTGCTATGGGTGACCCTTCTGAAGACAAAAATCCTCGACACAATAGCCCATTGAGTCATTGCAACATTAAGCCTCCGCACGGACGCCTTTAAAAAGACGCACATATCAAGGTGCTCAGCCCTAGCGGTAGGTAGTTGCATCATAAATGGGCTACAAATGACAGTTGGGTGTTGTTGAAAAGTTTCTCATTTTTGTTTCAATCTTTTGACTCCATCTATTAGTCCATGATACTCCTGCCAAAAGTTGGAAATGTTGATATAAACGAAAAGATCCCAAGCATCAGTGATTAAATTACTATCACCCAGTTCTTCAAATTATATCCCAGGGTTGTCATCGAACGTTTTAACTTCCACTGCGCCTTGTGGTGCTGTTTTTCCTGAAGCTGTTCCAATTATTAATAAGCCCATTAAAAGTATTTTTACCTGTTGATTTGTAGAAAATTTCGAATGTTTTCGTTTAAGAGTTGAATTCTCAGCTCTAGTGTTTATTGGAAGGAATCTGCCTTTGAGAGGATGATTTACGCCCAAAGTTATTGATGTTACTGTAGGAGTGTAGGAGTAGTTTTTGCTGTATTTCTGATGCCAGTGGACCGACTTTAGCTATGGATCTTCGTACTTCTCCATTAGATGTCTTGATACCGACTATCCGTGCCCTTTCGTCGTGACCTGGAAGTGTCCTGATAACTCTGCCCATTAGCCATTTTAGAGGACGTAGGTTATGTTCCTTTATTAATACAAGGGTTTGTGGTTGAATATCTTCTTGAAGATGCTTCCACTCATACCTCTGCTGGATATCTGGCAGTTATTCGCTGCTCCATCTACGCAGAACTCTCGGTGTATTGATGTAACCAGATTATAACGTGCTACGTGGGTGATGGAAGATGTCTTGTAATCTGGATCGATGATAATTGTCCGTGGTGCACCAAATAAAAAATGTCCTGGTGTGAGAACCTCTACATCATTTGGATCTGAAAACATCGGACTCAATGGTCTTAAATTGAGAACAGCTTCTATTTACGCAAGACCAGTGGTGAATTCTTTTTATGTTTTTTTGTGGTGTTTAGCCGACTTGACCGCGGCTTTTCACAAACCTTCGAAATGGGGTGATCTTGGAGGAATCGGTGTCCACTCGATACATTTTTCGGGGCAGTGGTTTCTAATAGCTGCTGTTCCTTCATTCTCAAAATTTTTCCAGTAAACTTTGTTTTATTCATTTCGGGCTCCCGTGAAGTTTGTTGCGTTGTCCAAAAATATTTTAGCTGGACATCCTAGTCACTGCACCAATATTTTTAGTGCTTCAATAAATGCTTGTGTTGTGAGCTCCGTTACTGATTCCGGATGCACCGCCTTGGTAGAAAAGCATATGAAAACGGACGCATATGCTTTTATTGGTTGTTTCCCACGTATTTTATAATGTAAGTATGTAGACTGGGCCAATACGACCACTGCCATGCTAAAAGATAAAGTTAGAGAGATAGAGCATTACAACCCTTACACGATATGAAAGTTTTCATAGAAACCGAAAAATATGTTTTACAAAATATTTAGCCAATATTTTTTCCAATACATCCCCCATACAAAGTTTTTATCCACGCCCTCTTTTTGGGGGCGTTTTTTAAAAAAAATATTTTTTTATAAATAAATTTCATAGAATGAAATAAAATGCTATCCATAATGTTCTTAACGCTTTTTTCTTTGGGGCTTATGGGGATATAAATAGGCTATTATACTGTTCGCCCCAAGCGGACTGTAGGCTTTCCTTACGTTTTTTTTTTGTAGTGTTGAGAAGGAATTTCAATAGTTGATGTGCTCAAGAAAGTGGATTCCTGTGCTTGCTGCTGCTAAGACTGTTTTAATTTTCTTGCTTTTTGGCACCTCTTCTTCTTTTATCAGCTGCGGCTGTGCGGGCCAGTCGTCTCGAGATTGTTGTAAGAATAGGGGTCTGATGAACCACATGGAGGACCCTATTAGTTGCTCTGGAAATAGGTCCCGAGATAATAGATCCGCATGAGCTTAGCGGCACATAGCTCCAGAGTAAGTATGGTCTGTTGTTTGACTGGTGCTATACGGGATTTTGAGCATACCAATTGTACATTAACTTCTCCTCGATTATTTGTTAACTTCAGATAGACCACGGCTCCGTATTCCCGCTGAGAAGCATCAGAGAAGGCATGTAGCTTCGCAGAAGTTGAATCTGCTAACATTATGTACCGTGGTATCTTTAGGGAGTTGGAGCAGGCTCTTCCTAAAGGCAGTCCATTTAGTGTGTATCGACATTGGTAATGCAGCGTCCCAATCTAATTTTGAGATCCATAACTCTTGTATGAATACTTTAGCGAGTATATTAACTGGACCCATAATTCCCATTGGATCGAAAATTTGAGCAACAAAATAAAGCCATACGTATGGATTCTGAAGTGTAGAAGGTGACTGAAGGTACAAATTTACTTTCTTACTGACCTGGATAGGGTAATCTCCCATTCCAGAAACTAGGCGAAGTTGATTTGCTAGTTTTTCGGTGATGAAACTTATTTGCGATCCCGAGCCAGCAATGCTCTTACCTTGGTAGTACTGTTATTCCGTGAAAGAACATTGATCACAGCTGTTCCAAAGAAATCGTATTTCGATGCCATATTGTCTAAATTAGTTGCTGCCAAGCTAGTTCTATTGTCGATTGATGGGATTTGAGAGTTAATTTGTTTCCTTAAACCTCTGCTGATTGGATGTGGAGCAGTGTGTAGTGAAATTTCTTGTACTTGGTGCAATATCCCGAAGTACAAAATAAGGTTTGATGACCGAATCTTAAGCAATTGAAGCATCTGCTCAACACCTTCACTTGCTTGAGTCTTTCCACTGGCGCGAGTTGCAGAAATTTGGAACATTTGAAGATGGGATGATTCTTTTCATCGCAAATGGCACATCTACTACCTGCCTCTTTCTTCGCTGCCAGAGATACACGTGGCAATCGTCCGCATTTATTTTGTTGGTTTTACTACCCAGTGCCTCCGATGATTGGAATCTAGTCTCCAAAAATGAAAGGAACTCATGAAAACTGGATAGCGCCTTGGGTTTCTTCAGGGATTGTTCCCAAATGGTCAGTGTGTTTCGATCCAACTTCCTAAGAAGTATATTCACTAAAAGTGGATCCCAATTTGAGGTCTCGATTCCTAGGTTTTGCAGTCTATAGGCATACCAATGTAGGATCGTGCAATGATTTGATTTGACTCGCTCCTTCGTGGTGAATGACGGGCTGGGCCATAAGCTTATTTATTAAAGCGTTGATAACATCTGTGTATTTTCATACCGCTCTGTGATTACCTTCCACAGCGTAATATAGCTGTCGTCAGATGTTGTGAAGTGCCGAATTAATTTCTCGGCTTGCCCAGTAAGCGTTGTCTTAAAAAAGAACAACTTGTTGCAGTTAGCGATTGACTGATTGTGCACTAATTCAGTGAAAAAGTCACTATACTGTCGCCAGTTTAGGTAGTCCTCATCGAAATTCGGTATGGTGGTTTTAATGTCGGTGTCGATGTAGCTTCGATGAGTTGTTAACTCTTCGAGTCGTGTGGATAACGCAATCAAACTGCTGTTTACTTTATCCTCCAACGCAGGATATCCGTCTAATTGGTATTCTTCTGCATGAGGGTCTTTTAATAGTTCAGCGATTTGTTGATGTATTTCCTCGATTTTGCCCCAATATTTATTTATAGTATTTAACTGCACCTGACAGAACGTAGTAGTCCATGCTTCCATCGAGCTTTCTTCAAGCTTGTTCGACCCGTTGCAATATTTGTGCAATCGACTTCTGCCGTAGGTGCTGCATTGCATATGCACTGTATATGCTAACTAACAGGGTATGTTAGCCTTGACAAAATCTTTCACTCGTTCATGATTCTCGTTGAACTCCATCCATATACCTTCGATGGGACTCAATCTCTTGTCCCGGTATGAGCTTGTTTTCCTCCCGGGACCATCTTTTCCAATGTTGATTTGCAACTTCTGCAGCTCGTCTGATAACGAATTCTGCCTGGCAGAGATGCAAAATACTTCAATCTCATTCATGACTATAGTTATCCGTTGATAAATGTTGTTGTATTGATACCAGTGTTGTAGCCCGCGTTGATTAACTCTGAGAGTACGATACAAAAATAAACAGAAGAAAAGAAACCAATGTTTGAAGCCCTGGTTACGCTTATTTCGATTAGAATAATTTGCCACTTACCATTGGTAGGGGAAGCAAAATCACGTGGGGGTCACCGAAAATGAATAGATCTGTTTTGATCTATTGAAACAATGACTTGGACTGATTTGTGGCAAGTGATTTTATTTATAAATTTCAAGAGCTTAAATACTATTTGTCTTACACCTAGTCGTGAGAATACAATTTCAGAGTGGGGAAAATTGGTAATATTATTATTAGCGGCAGACGAAATTTGAAGCAACGTCTGGGCTTGGGCAGGTGTTTGGTTCATTGTGTGCAATGTGGGAAGCTTAATGTGCTGAATGTGGAAATATTGAATCGTGCATTTGGGAACGAATGTGTTGGGAAAATCTAATAGGAAGGTCACATTGCGTAGACTTAAGTTTCAACACATGGATCTTAGACTGCAAGGTCAAGCGATTTGTGGGTATGTCTAGCGTTGGTTCCGGAATTGCTGCATAGCATTCGCTTAAAATGAAATGGGCAGGAGTTAAAGGGTCAAGTTCATTATCAGAAATTTGGCAAAGGGGTCGTGATTTGAGTCAAGACAGTATATAATTTTCAAATGTCAGACCATCTGTGCTAATTACGCGCGGAAGATGCTGTTTAACCGATTTAATTCCTGCTTCCCACAAATTGCCAAAAGTGGGGTGCTGAAGGAGAAATAAAATGACAGGAGATACCATCTCGGGCTAATGATTCGGCAACCGCTAAGTTATGCTGCTCAGAGAGTACGAGTTCGTGCATTTCAGATAAAAATCTGGCAGAGCCGCAGCAGTTTGTGTCATTATTAAAATCGACGAAGCGCGGCAAGAAAAGCGTCTGTCGTTAAATCACTCACGAGCTCAAGGTGAATCGCCTTTGTCACTAGTCACACAAAGAGCGAAATGTAGCCTTTAGACACCATCGATTTTCGACTGGTTTCAACTTTTAGTACTATTGGACCGGCATAACCACATCCACATTGAGCGAAAGGTCGAATTGGTTGAATACGTAGAGACGGAAAATTTCCCGAAACTTTTTGCTGGCGAAAACCGGTGACACAATCATGACTGATTTTGCATATTGAATTTCGACTGCAGATGATCCAATATTCTTGACGAATAAGGGCGAAAAGCGTTGATATCCCTAGATGTAGGTAGCGTGCATGTACGTCGAGAATGATGCGCTTCGTAATGGCATACCAATAGGGTATAATTATAGGTTGTTGACATTGTGCGCCTGTATAATTCTTCCTCCGACTTTAAGAATTTTGTTGCTATTTAGAAATGAGGAGAGATTAATGATTGGACAGGTATAGTGTTCGACATAGTCACCAAAGTACCGATCCTGGAACCATGTTATTATCAGAATTTTGGCGTCGAGAATTTGTTGATGTAAGGCTGTTTTTGGGTTGTTTTTGAGATAGAGCGATGAAGCGATACATCCGTGAACTGTTCGGAACAAAATATACCAAGATGAAATGCGAGTGGAGAGTAATTCGAATGAATGTACGGCGTAGTCGTTGACATCCAGGTATGACTCTGGTTTAGTCTTTCTTTCCTTATTTATGCAGGTAGGATCCTCTTCTGGGCTACCAATAATAGGCCAGTGGTCGTCATTTTGCCTCAGCCAATGCGGGCCGGTCCACCAAATAGGTTGAAGAGTTGCGATGGTGGTATGCCCCTAGAAGCACAATAAGCCCGGTTGCATTCCGATCGATCGTGGAACCACCTATTTCTTGGGATAGTTTTTAGTATTTCAGCAGTACGATTAGCTATAAACACATTCCAACGGGGGAGGGGAGGCGATAACCGCGAAAAAACTATCTTTAAATCAGACCATGCGTACACGTTGCTAAAGGTAATATTGAGTCAGCGTTGCACGCAAACGAGTAATCTAGCTAGCAAAACGGCTGCGCATAGTTCTAAGCGAGGAATGCTGAGTTGTTAATTAGAGCTTCGCGAGACTGTTTGTTTTGACAGCACAATTACAAAGCTCGAAGTGCGGCATGTGCGGATGCCGATGCATCGGAAAATCCATGCAGCTGAAATGACGCGTTTTCGAGACCGATCATTTTGGAGATTTCAATTTGAGTGAGCATTGAGAATTCTTTGCGATATCTGCTCTATTGACTAGCGAGGGGATTAGGAATTTTGTCATCCCAACCCAGTTTCTGATGCCAGAATTCCTGGAAAATTATTTTTAGCTAAACGACAGAAGGGGCAAGAAAACCGAGCGCTTCAAAGATACGCGCCACGTCGCTTAGGATTTGACGTTTTGTGATGGGTTCATTAGAAGTGTAGTTTAACCGAAAACTGAATACATCGCACTTCGAATTCCAATATAAACCTAATCCACGAATCCGCCTCAGATTCTAAAGAGATAATTTCCCGGGAAATGCTATCTCCTTACTGAAGAAGCAAAGCAGTTGCTTTGCCAATTCCTATTGTCAAATATTCGTCGATAAACCGAGAATAACTTTCGAGTAAGTCCTTATTCTTGGAAGACTTAGTTTCCATCCATCGTAGATGCGATATAGTCCCGTGCAAGGTATTGTCGAAGAGCGGAGGCGACGTGAACGGGAGATCGACAGTATATTTTCGTCGATTATCCTATCGTCGTTAGAAGTAATTGATTTCGGATCCACTACTTCTGTGGTCCAAAATGACTGTAGAATTGAATCGATATCTAACCAACAGTGGTTAGAAACAATATGGGCATCTTCATTGGATGGTAATCTTCCATCCAGAACCCAACCGAATATTTTTGTGCTATAGGATAGACGAGTTTACTATGGACTACCTGCCCTTGACGAATTTCTCAGGCCTTATCTGCTCCTAGCATATGTCTGCAGTGTTCGGTTTATTAAAATCAAGGTTCACTAAATCTAAACGCTGCACGTGATCCCAGCCTTCAAAAGAGAACGAGACGGTTGGCAAATTTGTGGTCAGGCTGGATAAAATGTGTGAGATACTAAATAAATCACAGCGTGAACTTATATCGAGCGAAATTATGCCTCCTGATTTATCAGCATTGGTAGATCCAATACCGCTTATGGGTTTTCGAGCGTTTCGTCGTTTGAGTCGAAGTTTTTGCATACATGCTTCAGTAACGAAGGACACTTGTGAGCCTGAATCAATGATGATTCTGACTTGCTGGTATTTACAGTTAAAATCTTTAACATTGCCCATCGCAGTGGGGAGCAAAAGAAAGAAAAGATTGTTTACGAAGGTTGTCGTTCAGGTTGAGGGAAGACTAGAAGAGCTAGCGGTGGTTCGAGGAATTGGTTGTAAATTCGTTGGCTGACTGATTGGTGTTTGTATTTTGCGCATTGTCGTGAACTAGACTATGGTGACGTGGGTTGCACGATTTGCACCGAAATTTGGACTGACAACGAGCTGAGGAATGTCCACTTCGCGAGCAATTAAAGCAGAGTTTATAATTTTTTGTCATTGCCAAAAAGTCTGGACAGTGAGAAATTCCATGAGAAGCATTGCACTTAGAACATGCTGCTGATGGTGAAGCATGCATACTCTTTATCCCTGGCTTCTTGAATCCACATATTTCACGGACGTTGATCTTGCAGCATTTTAACGCCTCACATCGACGTTCCAAAATGTTTAAAAACTGGTTAATTGTTGGATAGTCCTCAACAATGCTATTTTCTGATCACGCTTGACGAGTTTCAGGGTATAGTTTATTTAAAAAAATATAAATCAGCCACGTGAATTGATACACGTTGAGCCTCTCACGATTTCATTAGCTCTGTCTGATATTCTGCGCAGCGTATTAACGTTCGACGAGTGGGACGGTGGTAGTTCCATAAATTCCTCAACGTGACTATTAATAACTTTTCGCGGCCTATCATAACGCTTTTCAAGCCGAGTCCATGCATGCTCGCATGTTGCATCACGTACAGGCAAATCATTGAGCAGACTAATAGCTTCATTTTACACGACTTTAAAAAAATGCAATTTTTGACTTGGCGTCAAATTGGTTTTATTACGGTCTGCTCCCTCGAACATGTCATTGTCATTGTGGACGAAAGAAATCAATATTATTACCCGACGCGCTTGATTTGTTCAACGTTTTATTCAAAATCTTTTGCTGAACAGCTAGCTGACCTACAGCATCCTGATTTTTCTCCGATCTCTCGCGATCTATAATTGCAGATAAAAGCGTAGATTTAACACCTAACAATTTTGCCTCAAACTCTGCGAATTCGTTAAAATAAAAAATTCGTTTATCAAAGCGAACTTTAAGGTCTGGTAAAGAGATCGTTTCATCGAGATTCTCCACGTTGCTAGCCAATTTGTGTCAAGGAATCCTTGATATGAGCGCATGTGGAACGAAGACCAGCAATAGAGAAGGTCATTATGACAATATGTAAATGTATTTGATCGCAAAAATCGCAAAAATAATACTGAACTGTTTAACGACACGTGGATAAATGTACATTAGTTAATTTTGACTGGGAATAATTGCCTATCCATTGTTGCCAAAAGCGCGGGAAACGAATGTATTAAAACTGAACTGTATTTCACTAAATATACAAAGCAGCACGATGTTTTAATTAATTGTTTCCAATGAAAAGTGCCTTGTATTGTCTATTGAATAATTTCAAATTTCACGAATAAAATCCGGCTCGAATTTGGACCAAAAAATGTAGAAGAATCGAACAAGAAAAAAGATAAAAAAGCGAGGCTAACACAAACTCAAACCTCTTTCCGAAAATATCACAAAAAAAATGAGTGTCTCAACGAATATGCGGGTTTAGTAGTTGTTACCAGTTGTGCGTCTGAGATCTAAGTGAACGAGCTAAGTCAAAACAATTTCCTAAGTGCTAAGTGTTATTCTCTACAAAATTTTATATTTTATGTAATCTAGAAAAGAGCAAGCGTAAACATAATTGTAGAAGAGAGCAAAACGTTAATTTAATACAGAAGTGATGATGCCAACAAAAAACATAAGAAAAGGCTACAGTCCGCTTGGGGCGAAAAGTATGATACCCTATCTATATCCCTATATGCCCCAAAGAAAAAAGCATTAAGAAGATGATGGCTAGCATTTTATTAAGTTCTATTAATTAAAAAAAAAAAGTTTTTTTTGGAAAAACGCCCCCAAAAAGTGGGCGTGGCCAAAAGCTTTGTATGGGCGATATGTTGGAAAAAATATTGGGTAAATATATTGTTTCTTTTCGCTTTCTATGAAAATTTTTAGAAGAAAACAGCATTTGAGTAAAAAAAAAAAACTTTATATGACAAACTTATAAAGGGGGGGCTGTGCCTACATATCTTGTGAAAAATGTAACACTCTATCTCTCTAACTTTAGCTTTAAAACGGCTTTTTTCTAAATTGTGGGCGTGGCAGTGGGCGTATTCAAAAAAATTTTACACTTAACCATTTCGTAGCCCTAGGGAATATGTGGTCCAAATTTCAGCTTCCTATCTTAATTTTAAAGGCCTTAAAATTGCATACGGACGGACGGACGGACATTGCTAGATAGTCTTAGGATTTGGTCCTGTCTCCGTACAGTGATGAAAAAAGTTCAAAGTAACATTATATGATATGGTTACCAGTTAGTGTTGCCATCCTTTTCTCTAAGGACCTCAATTAAACAATTTTTTATACTTAAGTGGAAGCTTGCAAAAGTGACTCCGACATTAAAAGCGGGTAAGCTCTCAGATGATCCAAATAATTACTGACCAATCAGTCTACTTAGTAATTTGAGCAAAATTGATTCTTCCCGATGAACAATTTGGGTTTAGGCGCTTCCATAGCACTTCCCATCAAGTAATGAGGAATTGCAATCATGTAATAAGTAATCGGTCAGAAGGAAAATGACTGGCATGATCATAGTCGATATAGAAAAGGCTTCCGACTCATTTTGGCATAATGGTTTGATTTTCAAAATGACCAACCTTAATTTCCCACCTTATCTGTGCAATATAGTTCTAAGTTTTCTGTCTGATCGATGTTTTGAAGTGCATGTCAACAGTGGTGTGTCTAATTTAATACAATATAAGTCAGGGGTACCTCAGGGCTCAGTCTCGGGGCCCATACTTTACAACCCTGACCTCCTTAACAAATTTTCCATAGAACATTTTTTTGCCATACCTACATTTTTTAACAAAATGTTGTTTTCTTTAAAAATGTCCTTAGAAAAAAAAAAAAAAATATTAACAAAATATTTAAAAAATAAATATTAGGCGTAAACAGCCCATACATGTCCTAAAACCTAGCTTCTCCAACCATTGTGTGCTTCCATTGTAAGCTTTTCATGACATTTCTTACTCTTGGATGGTTGTCAGACGTTCGCAAGAGGTGGGGAAGCGAATAAAAACTTTTAGGTGGTATAGGTCGGGATTTGAACCGGCGACCTCCCGCTTATTGGCCCAACGTACTTAACCACTAAGTCACTGCACCCACAAACAAAATATCAAGACAAACAATTCGCTGCATTCTATCCATATAACATTTTTAGCCACGCCCACTTTTTAGAGGCTATTTTGTTAAATGAAAAAATTTGTTAAACATAATATGTAGAGAATATTCTCCTCAAAATTTAACCCTTACAACGTTTTTGGCCATGCCTACTTTTTGAGGGCGTTGTTTCAAAAAACCTGTTTTAATGATTTTATATAAAAAAACAAAAAATGTCATCCATCGTATTTGCTATGCCTTTTTCATTGGGATTGATATGGATAGGGTATCAACTGCTCGCCCCAACTGTTTGCCTGTAGCCTTTCTATATGTTATTTAATGGTTTACGCGACCTTGCAATTCTTTTTGGAAAACAATTTAATGACATATAAACTCCTTAACACATGTTAAGTTGATCCTGACGGCCTGACGAAATTTTTTAACTGTGATTGCACTGTCCTCTGAAATATAAAGAACAAGCTGAAAATAATCAAAATCCCCGAAAAAATCCGTATTCTTGAAAACCATAGCGATAGTGCAACCTTATTATCCAACCAAACTTTAAAGAAAATACTTTATAAAAAATAGTTAGGTATATAATAAAAAATGAAGTTATTGCAATTAAATGCGAATATTTTTTGTGTTTTACTTGGGTTGTTATATTTTTTCCATTTTGGTTAATGAAGTGAGATAAAATGTATATATTATTTTATTATTGCATGAATATTACTAAATTAGTAATGTTTGGGTACAAAATATTTATAGTTAATAGTAATAGGATTAGTTTTTTGATATATATTAAATTCATTGCTTGTTATATTATGTTTTTATTGAACATATGAAAGTTTAATATATTTACATACCTATATATTCGGAACATTCATATGAGAGCGAGCGAATTGACAAACTGCTACAAAATAACTTTAAATGCATTTTTAAACACAAAATGTAGACTTGGTTATTCCAATTCCAAGATAACAAAGTTATTAAATTTATTATTTAACAAATTTAATAACGTTATTATCTTTGAATTGGAATAGTGAATAGTGGTGAATAAAATAGCAGTGAATTTATGAAATACTATGTTAAATTAGTGAAATGGTCAGTTAACTAACCACGCGTTACTCATTAATTTCATTCATTGAGCTTTTATTTATTTTACCTGCAATTTTAGTAATTTTACAGAATATTCCATTAATTCACTGCTGAAATATTTATTAAACCTTTCGTTTAAAAATTGTTTCGTTTTAATTATTTTACTCGATATTCGATAAGTCAACCACAAAAATTATTTTATTATTACTGACAATTTAAAACTGCTTAATTAGTTTAACTACTGGCAAGCAAATTATGATAATCGTTATTTTATGTTTAACTTGCGCAACTGCCAAAATGTTTACGAAACTGCTTAAAAATGTTTACCCAAAAAATATGCTTGTTAGGTTATTTTAGTCTCCACAATAATTAAAAACATTCAACAAAATTTTATTCTGTTGCAAATGTTGTGACACAGCCCAGTTTTGACTTTTAATATGTCAACATGAGATCTTTTCCAAAAAGGATTCTTAGGCGCAGAACTGCTATTGTGTGCGTTAGCTGGCTCAATTTGATTTGCATGTAAAAACATATACGAACACAGTACTGCGCCTTTTTGAAGGCGGAAGTTGGGAACAGTTGATGAATTTCAGCAGATTACACCTCATAATTTGGGTGTGTAAAATAAAAATGCGCAATATGCGGTGAATATGGGTTTATAAAAACATACTTACCACACAAATTTTTTTTTTTTTTTGTCGGAGGTTGCCTGCTATCCGATGGAGCGCTCAGACACAACTACAGGTCCATTGTACTACCATTTAGACACCTTACATTAATGTACTTAGTTTTCCCGTCTTTCGAAGAAAAACGAGAAGGAGCTTCAGTGATAAAGAGCTTAGATGTTTGGCACTCACCACGTCAGCCCCGAAGATCCGCCACCTGATGCGAGCATAGGCCGGACAACTACAGAGAAAGTGTTCTGCTGTGTCATCCTCCTCACCGCAAGCAGGACAGGTAGTGGTGTCGCTTAAGCCCAACACATTTAAGTGTTTAGCAAAAGCTTGGTGGCCCGAAAGAACGCCTACAAGCAGCCTACAGTCGATTCTCCTCAGAGATAGAAGAAAAGATGCTGACCTTTTGCAAATGTCCGGGCGCAGTAGTTTGGTCTGTCTACATCCACCGCAATCGAGCCACCAAATCTAGTGTTCACTAGAAACCCAAGAATCGATAGACGACATGACTAAAGATGCAGGCAGACCCAACACAGGTTCGGGTCCTGAGAAAACTTCTTCTGAACCTTGCCTAGCAAGCTCATCCGAGATCTCATTTCCCTGGATGCCAGTGTGACCTGGTACCCAGACAAGATTCACTGTGTTCACTCTTCCGACCAAATTCAGAGAAAGCTTGAGTTCTAGCACTAACTTCGACGAGGTAAGAGGGCTTAGAAGCGCTTTTAATGCAGCTTGGCTATCACTGCAGATGCAAATGCCTCTAGCCCTCCACCTGTTGTTCACAATATAGCGCATTGCCATTAGGATGGCAAAAGTCTCCGCTTGGAAAACAGATGCATGTTTACCCAAGGGGTAGTAAAGTCGTATATCATCGCATTCCACAAAGACACCAGCACCAGACCCCTGCCCGGTTTTGGAGCCATCCGTGAAAATACGATGGCATTTAATCCATGGTTCAGAGTCTGACCGAAGCCATTCCGTTACCTGTGGAAAGTTGACGTGGTAGTTTTTTCGCAGAAGGATTTTTGGTGTCATTGCATCAGACGGCATATCCATAAGACAGGGGTCAAATGATAATTCTCGAGCAAGTTCTTCAAAATTCCATTGCGCATGGTACCAAAAACCACCTCTCCTTAAGCGAAAGATGGTTTTTAGCGTACATCCCATGATATATAAGTCAAGGGGAGGAAGATTCATCAAAGCATCTAGAGCAGAGCCCGGGGTGATAGGGAAGGCCCCTGTGCAGCCGAGACAAGCCGTTCTTTGGAGTTTGGCAAAAGAAGCAGTAACACGTTTCCGCGAAAGCCTGTTCCACCAAACAACTGATGCGTATGAGAGTAGCGGTCTAATCATGGCCGTATAGATCCAAAGGATCCGTTTTGGAGACAAGCCCCATGTCTAAAAGCGCCTTTGCACTGCCAGAAGGTCGACAGCGCTTTATCGGTTTTCGATTCGACATGTTTGGACCATAGAAGTTTTTTATCAAGGATTACACCCAGATATTTGACTTCATCGGATATAGGGATGGTGACACCTTTAAGCACGAGATGGGACAGGCCAGTGATGATTCTCCTTCTCGTAAAGAGAACAATCGTGGTTTTAAGAGGATTCACTGAAAGCCCATTACTAGTGCACCAGACATCGATCAAATCCAGGGATCTCTGCGCTTGAGAGCAGACAGCCCCTAGATTTGAACCGACAGAAAGAACGGCGACATCATCCGCATGAGCTTGAGTGTAGTTTCCAGGAAAGTTGAGAGCCGTAAGCAGAGAGTCTACCACCATACACCATAGGATGGGAGACAGAACACAACCTTGAGGGCAGCCCCTATTTACCCCTGTTATGACGCACTTGCCACAATCTGCATCCGCTACCAACGTCCTGTACATTAGCATTGCTTTAATCCACAACACCAAAGTTTCATCTACACCATGCTGTCTGGCTGAGTTACACATACTGTCAAAGGTCGCATTATCAAAAGCACCCTCAATATCGAAGAAAATGCCCAACGCGTACTCCTTCCGGTCAAGGGCAATATCAATCCTACCAACAGGGTTTTGAAGCGCAGTCTCGCAGGATTTTCCGCGCTGATAGGCATGTTGCATCTCAGAGAGAGAGTGTGATCGAAGAGCAACTTTGCGCACATGCAGCTCAACCAGACAACTAATAACATAATAAAATATTATAATATTGAGAATGTTTTAACAAATTTATTCTAATTTTTAATGAAAAATAATCAAAATAATATTGATTAACGTGACTAATATATAATAAGTAAGTTGATCATACATTTTCAGTTTACAATAAATTTAAGTAGAACTTTAATACACGGATTTTGTTATGGATGGTTATGTTGAACCATTTAAGTACTTTTATGCTACGTTTCCATCAACAAATAAAACGAGATTAAGCACAAAAATTAAAAATTAATCTTTCAGTGTTTCCACCTAAGAAAATAGATTAATCTGACGTTTGGCTCTCTTTATCCCATTTTTGTTTTGAAATTGAGGACGTAATTGACATTTAAACATAAGGAAAGGCTACAGTCCGCTTGGGTCGAACAGTATGATACCCTATCCATATCCCTATATGCCCCAAAGAAATAAGCATTAAGAAGATGATGGCTAGCATTTTATTTCATTCTATTAATTACAAAAAAAAAAAGTTTTTTTGATAAAACGCCCCCCAAAAAGTGGGCGTGGCCAAAAACTTTGTATGGGCGAAATGTTGGAAAAAATATTGGGTAAATATATTGTTAAACATTTTTTTTGGCTTTCGATGAAAATTTTCGAAGAAAACAGCATTTTAGTAAAAAAAACGCCCACAAAAAGTAGGCGTGGCAAAAACTTTATATGACAATATTATAAAGCAGGGCAGTGCCTACACATCTTGTGAAGGTTGTAACACTCTATGTCTCTAACTTTAGCTTTAAAACGATTTTTTCTAAATTGTGGGCGTGGCAGTGGGCGTATTCAAAAAAATTTTACACTTAACCATTTCGGAGCCCTCGGAAATATGTGGTCCAAATTTCAGCTTCCTTGCTTAATTTTCAAGGCCTAAAAATTGCGTACGGACGGACGGACATTGCTAGATAGTCTTAGGATTTGGTCCTGATAATAAATATATACACTTTTATGGGTCTACAACGAATATTAAGGGGTGTTACAAACTATGTGTCAAAATTAATATACCCTTAGGATAGGGTATAAAAAGAGAACAGATGGTGTATTCAACTACCAAGCATTTTCGATAGAAAAATGCACCAACAATATATTTATGCAGTGCATTCCGCTACCTTTTGTTCTCTTTCTGCTGTATAAAACTTACTATAAATTTTAAAATAAACCATTTTAACTTATATAAAAAATTTCAAAAACCGCATAAGAAAAGTAACAGCTAAGAAAATTGATTGACTAAAAGTACAAACTTTAGCTTCCTAGCTAAAGGGCTAAAAATTGCGTACGGACGGACGGACATTGCTAGATAGTCTTAGGATTTGGTCCTGATCATAAATATATATACTTTTATGGGTCTACGACGAATATTAAGGGATGTTACAAACTATGTGTCAAAATTAATATACCCTTAGGATAGGGTATAAAAAAGGATTAAAAATACTTCTTTTCCACTTTTTTTATCGATGCACGGTACACGAATATGTACATATATTCATTAAACTTTCATATGTTGAATAAAAACAATCAAATAATAAATAAATAATAACCCAATCAAAGAATTTAATATATATATATAAAAAACCACTTATTACAAATATTTTACACCCAAATATTACTAATTTAGTAATATTTATGCAATAATACAATAAAATATACATTTTATCTCATTTTATTAACCAAAATGGAAAAAGTATAACAACCCAAGAATGTTTTGTTTAAGGCAGATAAAAAATATAGAACTATTTCCAATCCAATCCAATAGTATCCAATTAAATTATAACAACTTTATTGGATAACTATTTTTTTTTTATAAACATTTACATTAAAATAGCTATAAAAGTTGATTTGGATATGTTGCAAAACTCCCCCCAATTATTTTTGGTGGGTAATCTAGTAAATTAGATCTAACTTCATGTGTCTGGCTCACACGTATTCACAGATGGGAAAGTTGAGAGTTGCGGCCGTTATTAAATATTTTTTGCGGGTTGAAGGTGATAGGGGATTGCAGAGTTGACTATCTGTTTAATTCCTCATCTGTGATATATGTGGTTGTCTTATTATTATCGGTAGATTAGATTATTATCGTTCTTTTAAATGTTAAAAACAAAATCTCAATGCTGCCATTCTACTGTCAGATGACTATTCTCTCTGTTAAAACATGTTAAGGACTCAAAGGCAATTGATTTTAAACGTCTTTTTCGGGAAGAAGAAAGCGCCAAATATCACTCAACGGGAAAACCTAACTACTGGCCACAGATAAGAATAAAACCCCATATCATGTTGACTTATTTATATCTAAAAATATATCTTCAAATAAAATGAAAGTAGAAGAAGGGCCTGATCTTCAATCAGACCATTCCTCGATACTTCTTACACTTACGGTAAGATTATAATCAATAAGCATAGCCCGAAACTAGTTAATAGACTAACTGATTGGAATTACTTTAGACAGGAGTTGAAAGAAAGTATTCAACTATCATCAGCTATAAAAAAAGAAGACCAACTTGTAAAAGCAGTGGAAAGTTTTACACTGAATATACAGAAAGCTGCGTGGGCTGCAAAACCCACAAGAACAAAGAAGATTAAACAAAACTCTTATCCTAGCGAAATATGTGAAATCATTACAGAAAAGAGAAAAGCTAGAAAACGTTGGCAATAGGCAAGGGCGCCAAGCGACAAAACCACATTGAACAACTTAAATAATAAGCTCAGAATTTCTATAAGAGAATTTAGTAATTCGTCCTTAAAAACCCACCTTACTAGTCTTAGAAATGATGCTAGTACAGACTACTCACTCTGGAGTCAACAAAGAAAATGAATAAGCAAATTTTTTACATTCCGTCAGCAAAACCAGGGAAGGTAACTGGGCCAAGCAGCCAAGAAAAAACGAATACTTTAGCAGAATATCTTTAACCTTATGGATGGAGAAATCGTGCGAAGAAGACAGACCTATTCGGGCGGTAACAGTTAAAGAACTTGCCGAAGAAATTAAGGAAGGCATAAACATAAAAAAGTCGCAAGAGTCTGATTTAATTACAGAGAAACAGTTCCACGAAAAGTTAAAAAAAACCTAGCGCAGAACGTATGTGCCAAGCATGTGGAAGATCGCGGATGTTATATTGACACCAAACCCAAACCACCTAGCAAAGTAACCTTATATCGCCCCATATCGATACTACCAATGTTGTCAAAGTTATTTGAAAAATGCCGGTAAAACATCTGCAAAAAATAATTGATGAAAATCTAGGGACTAGTGTCCCAAATCACCAATTTGGATTTAGATATAAGCACTCTACAATTGATCGAGTGCATAGAATCACAAATAAGATCGAAAAGGCATTTGAAGAAAAAAATGTGTGCTCTACAATATTTCTTGATATAGCACAGGCTTTCGTTAAAGTCTGGTACAAAGGACTGATACACAAATTACGAAGGCAACTACCGAATCAGTGCTCAACAATTCTGGAGTCATATAGATCAGATCGATTCTTAAGAATTAAACAAGAGACATTGTACTCAACATTAATAGAAATTGAAGCTGGTGTACCACAAGGCAGTGTGCAATACCTATTATTCACTAGCGACCTGCCTCAAAGCGGAGAAATCACTATTGCAACTTTTGCAGATGACACTGCTGTAGGAGCAAATGTTGAAATAGCAACAAAAAAGCTGCAAATAGCAATAGACGGTATCTCAGAATGGACTAAAAAGTGGCATTGGCAGATTAGATCAAATGATTTAATGTCAGTCGATATTAATTTTACGTATAAACAATATAGAATTTTACGTACCACATTACAGTATAAATAAACAACAATGTTGTGAAATACTCAAATGCAGAAAAATATCTAGGCATGACTCTAAACGCTAAACTGCGTTGGAAAGCGCATGTAAAGAAAAAGAGCGATGAGTTAAACATGCGATACAGTAAACTGCATTGGCTTATTTGGAGATACTCATCTCTGTCCAACTACAATGAGCTATTGCTATACAAGCACGTTCTGAAACCAGTATGGATGGACCTACGGGCTCCAGTATGCCCAACAAATTTACAAAAAAGCCAAGTCTTCAACAATAAAGTACTAAGGAACATTCTCTTAAATTTAAACAAAACAATTTGGAAAAAATGCTCCCAAAAAGTGGGCGTGGCCAAAAACTTTGTATGCGCGATATATTGGAAAAAATATTGCCTATATATCTTGTTAAACCTTTTTTTTTTGGTTTCTATGAAAATTTTCGAAGAAAACAGCATTTGAGTGAAAAACGCCCAAAAGAGTAGGCGTGGCAAAAAACTTTATACGACAATCTTATAAAGGAGGGCAGTGGCTACATTTCTTGTCAAGGTTGTGACACTCTTTATTTTTAACTTTACCTTTAAGACGGTTTTTTCTAAATTGTAGGCGTGGCAGTGGGCGTATACCAACAAATTTTACACTTAACCATTTCGGAACCATAGGAAATATGTGGTCCAAATTTCAGCTTCCTTTAAATTTCGTACGGACGGACATTGCTAGGATTTGGTCCTGATCATAAATATATATACTTTTATGGGTCTACAACGAATATTAATGGGTATTACAAACTATGTGTCAAAATTAATATGCCCTTAGGATAGGGTATAAAAAACGAAAAAAAAAAGTCGAGAGAAAAATTAAAAAACTATGCATTTCAGGTTTTAATTTCAAATGCACTATTTTTAAAACAATAATAAAACATTGAATTTGGTAAAAACAATTGACAACCGCCAATTCTTCACATTGACTATTTCGCTTGTTAGACGGCGTTAATGTTTTCAAAATATGTTTATCATACCGACAACTTTGTTCATCAATATGACAATTTCCAGTTAAAAACGGACGATTGTCAATATGATAAGTAATATTTTTTTCAGTGTATGTTTAAGGGTTCCATAAGAATGTAGTTTTTATGCAATTACTTTAATCGGTACTGTTTGTTTATTTTCAAAGGAGTACAATTGTATTTTTTTTTGTGGTTAAGTAAGTTTTTCAAATTCTACATCTATTTTTACATCATTACTACTTATAGGAGCTGTATCAGCTCTTATTTCATATTCCCCTGGCATATTAAGTAGCCATTCGTAGTTTGTAATAAATAGTACTATAATTGGGGGAGGCTTGATTGAATTAAATGGTTTAAGCACCTTTTTTTGAATCATGATAGGGCTTTCTTGATTCGTTCTGAGTGTTTTTGTTTAACTTTCTCGTATACATTAATATACTAAAGAGAAAGTTATTACAATCGCGCGGAAATTTCGAACACAAACTGAGTATGAGGGATAGTTATATGACTATAGAGAAGTCCAAAAAAGTGGGTCCGAGAATGCCGTCCGTCGCTATTTTTTTGGAAAATTATTCCAAGGATTTGGTCTTATTTTGTACCAAGGACACTCGGGCCAAAAATTCTGCATACTTAGTTTTTGGGGAAAAAATCGATTAACGGTATTTATAAAACTGCCAATATTACGAAAAATAATAGAGGGAACTCCAAAACCGTTTTTTTTATACTATAAAGTTGAACAAATTTGCATAGTTCGATTTTTAAAATAATTTTGTTTTAATATTTTTTCATATAAAGATTTCCTTAAATTTTAATTAAATTCGTTTTCTTGAAATCGCCTCTAACGATTTTGATGAATTTTTGTATCTTGAACAATTATGTTAAATGTGTCCAATTTGCGAAATAACATCAATATCGTATTTGCGGTTTTTAAGAAAAATTTTTTTTTTCAAAACCTGAAAAGTGATTTATATATATTTGGTATATGATCAAATGTTTTCATTTTGTTTGAGGCAATTCAGATATGTATTTCATGAAGCGAGAAAGTTTTGTATGACGCAAAAGTGTACTTTATTTTTTGTAATACCATCACAGAGCAATACACGAAACACTAAGTTATCTAAATGTGAGCTCTCAATATCGCTTGACGCAACGGCTTGCGCGCCTAAGATTCATCTACCGCTCTTCACCTTATAAACTATTTCAAATAAATATTTATTTAATTAATTTGAAGTTAATGAATAAATGGACTTTTTAAAATCTGCTCGCGACAAGCAAAAATCAATTTCGTTGCAAAATTAATTAAATGCGCGTCTGCATGTCGTAATTGGTTCATTATTACTATAAGTCGTTCTGTAGCTATCTGTATAAAATAAGCTTCTAACCCGCAGTGTACTTTGGGAGCATATATATTTAAAAGAAATGTCAATTCTGGTGAATTAATATGAGAACTAAGAATATCGTGAATAAACATGGCGGAAGTTGTATCGCGTCTAAAACTTAAGGTTGGCCGACTAATTAATTTGCACCTTCTGCCATAATTAGGAAGCTCATCAAACATGTTTAATTTACGAACCGCGTACCGTGAAGTTTTTTTTGGACTCTTTCTAATCTAAAGATGCGATCACACGGTCATCCAAACTTGTCATCCGGATGACATGCTGACATTACTATGACGTAGAATTTGTCCTAAAGTAGTCATTCCGGCTACATGCAAAAAATCCACAGTTTCAGCAAAAAAGGGAACAGACAAGTAATATTTTCGTGGGACCGTGGAACAGAGCAGCTTTGATTGCTTTGGTGCAGGTAAATCCAGTTCTTTCGGATAATGGGAGAAGGATTATAAAAATCCGACATGCAAAATCGATTCCTGGGAACAGGTGGCGGTCAATTTGAATATTGAGGGTGTTGACGACGCCGAAGCGCGTCTTAAGTGGGAGTCACTCCGAATCCATTTTAAACCCTATTTAGACAATTTCGAGACACAAAATCAGGCCAAGAGACAGGCGAAATTTCAAAACCATCATGGCCTCATCTCAGTGAAATGATGATGCTTGAGTCAACCGGAGGGACAAAATCGTGCGCAGCGACGTCAAAATTAAAATTGGTTGATACTCGTACTTTAATTAATCTACTTTCATACCTACATATATGTATACATTCACACATTACTCAATTCATTTGTTGTACTTCAGGGAATGCGTACGATGATGTCTCGATTTTCATCTTCAATTTATTTTTATTGGCAATTACGTATTATGTTAATATTTAATGTATATTCTTTTTTTATTACAACAATATAAAAATTAAATTCCGCCACAATCCTCCCGTGCTTCTTGCCAATTTATATCCATTAATTTTTTTGGGACAAAAAGGTACTCGCATAACCTAACGGATGACACTGTGTGATCGGGTTTCATTTAGGAGATGACATGCAAATGAAAACCTTAATACACAAGTTCTCTGACTTCATCATGTCATCCGGATAACAAGTTTGGATGACCGTCTGATCGCACCTTAAGATCGTGAAAAACCACCAAAAAGATAACCACTTAAATTCATGTAAATTAAGTTTTTATGTTTTTTCTGGATATACGTGGCTTATTACGTTATCCACACAATTTTATTTTTTTAGATTTAAAGAAAACGGATTTATGAGTATTTCTGTCGTGTTCTTATTGATACACATTGATTTGTATGCAAAGTGGCTGAAGATAAGTTCCGGGAGTTGGGTTAACTCCGCCAAAACGGAACCAATTTCCATGAATGTTTTACATAGTATATTTTAAAAATATGTGTAATTATTATACGATCATAAGGCTATATTTATGCTTGTGTTAAATTACTTATCATGGAGTCCCAAGTTCACCGCCATAAATTTGAAGGACATTGACGTCAATAAATATTACCTCAGCTTAAATTATAACATAGCAGACAGGACATACGTTTCGTATATATATATATATATATATTTTATTGAAAGGGTTTGCATTATTTATTAACACAGTAAAGTATATAACTTTCTCAAGAGTGTCTAACTAGCTTTTGTTAGTAATTTGTTTACTGATTTTAACTGCAAATATGTAAAGCTTCCATTAGTGTATTAGTGTGCGATAAACTTTTGCACGAGGTTGGATAGTGAGAACTACACACACTTTTTATTTTAAAAAAATTATAATTTAAGCCCCGCGGTCCTAATTCTTTTAAACTTTTTTTTCTAAATTTTGCCACTATCTTAACAAAATCGTTGTTTTTCTTAATCCCCTTTAATCACTAGGGATTAAAAGTAACAGGCAGGGATAATGACCAGAAGTTGTCGATCATCTCTGCCTGCTGGCTGAGCAGTTCAACGTTTACCTGTGCTGTGTGCTGGGCGAACTCGCCAAACTTGGAACTACCCTCTTAATCTTGCCCGAAAAAGGCTACTTAGATATACCAGTTTCCATATGCAAACTCTTGTTAAAACCGGATGCAATAGAGAAAACGAACCACATATGCATAGGTAGTACTATTTGTCTGACAACGAACCAGATTTGGCCTAATTCGGATCTAAGATGCTCTAACAGTTGGAAACGAAGTCTTACATCTACAATATCCCTAAATGTTTCTTACGTTTTATAAGCAGCTCAAAATGGCTCAACGAGTAGGCAGGAGCTTCAGATCCACATGGTATTACGATGGACCTAAGTGAGTCGGGCCTCCGACTGCCACTTCAACCTTACATAACCTAACTGCTAACTAACTTCGGTGAGCACTGTTCGACGTTTCTGCAGATGCGTATTATCACATAGGGTAAACGTAGTGCGAAAACGATCCACGGTTAACCGAATTAATTGCGATTATGTCGACCATAAAATGAACGGAGCTTGCGGTAAGCTTTGCGAACTAAACCATTATTTTCGAAATAAATTTGCACGACTTGCAAGCGTTGTTCATTTGTCAACCTGTTCATGATAAAATGTTAAGTTCCAAACATTGTGATTGCACCACTCCGACAATCTTTTAATATCTGATTGAAAATGAATGCAATCCGTAACATTATTTTTTCAAGAAAATAATTTCAAATCATCCGCGAACGTCAAAACCTTACAAAATTGAAAGATTTCATGAACATCATTAATAAACAATATAAATAGCAACGAACCCTAAGGTGGTAATTAAAAAACCATTTAAGCATTGAAGAATGAAAATGCAAAGACTTTAGCTTAGCCAAAAGAAGGGTTTGATGCACCCTGTCAAATAGTTTTGTAAAGTCAGTGTAAAGTACACCAACTTGTAAGACAAAGCCATGCTGACTATATTGCCGCGTTTCCATTTGCAAGTAAACTCATGGAAATCTTGCAGAAGTTTCTTGTAGTAGCGTTTACATTATCATATAAATTCTTGCAATTTCTTCTACAAGAAGAAGCTCAAGCATCATATTGTCGCAATTTATTACGGAGGTATTTACACAGCAGAGCCATTTACATATGTCGCAATAAATGGTGTTATTTACTTTAAATTGCAGTATGACAGTATAGTCTGGTGGCAAGCCGCACACAAATCAACCAATCTTAAGTTATTGACGACAATACAAAGACTAGCATGCATAGGGACAACTGGTGCAATAAGAATGATACCACCGCTAGTTTGGTAGTGATTCTAAATTTCCTACCCTTGGATCTATACTTTCACGAATCAGCTGTAAAGAACGCTTTGAGGATCAGCCAAATAGACAGCTGGAACCCAGATCTCGTAAGGCACGCACAGATTCTAAAAATGTATGTACGAGACAACATCAGCTCAAACTACATGTTACCCCACTTGGAGTTTGATAAACCTTCTCCTGCTGCTTTCCGAGCGGCGAACAATGAAAAATGAATGAACCCACGAAAATGAAATTATATTAAAATTAAATATGCATTACTCTATCAGACTCCCTGATCAAAGTAGTGTTTTCCAGGCTGAAGTTCTGGCAATCGCGGAAGCGGCCCATACTGTATCAATGTCGGCAATACCACGGAATTATATTGTCATTTGCTCTGTCAGTCAAGCGGCCATTAAGGCAGTTAATACTGTTGAAATTAAACGGAAGCTTCTTCACCGCTGTAGCATTGACCTTTAGGATCTTGGCTCACGGCACAAGGTATGTCTTTGCTGGGTGCCTGGACACTGGGATGTGACCGGCAATGAGATAGCCGACGAGCTAGCATAAGAAGGATCCGAAATGGGTCATGACCGCGCATTTTAATTAACGACAGTATGCATGCAGCAGGTTGACTCTTTGATAATTCACGAACTATTTTTTGACTCATGTGATATTAAAAACAAAGAAGTCAACCAGCAGCGAGCGCAAAATACACGAAACAATTTCGATAAGGAGCAAGGACTGTCCCGAATCAATGCAAACCTGTTTAAATATGCAATTAATTGCACTCGCAAGCAGCAAGACCTGTCGCGATCGAACTTGATTCGCAGTTTCGCAAAAGTATTCTCGCAAATGGAAACGCGGCCTTTGAAAGTTTTCTACTTTTTGCCTCTAAACCTCTTTTAAAAACATAAGGAAAGGCTACAGTCCGCTTGGGGCGAACAGTATGATATAACTATGTGTCAAAATTAATATACCCTTAGGATAGTGTATAAATAGGTGTTATTACAAGAGACTGGTTAAAAATAATTTTAAGCTGGTTTTTTTTTATATTACCTGAACCTGATACCTAGAACCGATGTCTAAAACTTCAGGAATCATGATATAATTTTCCGTTAACTGCACATGCGACTTATGAAATTGAGTACACTGACTCAACGAAATCAGCGAACAAATTAAACACGTACTTTTGAAATCTGATGAACTTACATCTTCGAATTCCATTACCTGAGCTATTTTTTTCGAATTCAAGTAATGTGGTGAAAATCGTTTTAAGGCTTAAGTTAGAGTGATAGAGTATTGGAACCTTTACATGATATGTAGGCACTGCCCTCCTTTATAAGTCTGTCATATAGGATTTTTGCCACGCCTACTTTTTGTGGACTTTTTTCACTAAAATGCTGTTTTCAGCGAAAATTTTCATAGAAATTCAAAAAAAATGTTTAACAAGATATTTAGCAAATATTTTTTCCAATATATCGCCCATACAAAGTTTTAGCCACGTTTTTTTTTTCAAAAAATTTTTTTTTTATATAAATTTCATAGAATGAAATGATATCCATCACCTTCTTAATGCTTTTTTCATTGGGGCATATAGGGATATTGATAGGGTATCGTAATGTTCGCCCCAAGCGGACTGAAGCCTTTCCTTATGTTTTATGTTATTTTTTAATCTTCAAAAGATAATTTTAAGTGAATTATTTTTTTAAGTTTGTTTTTTTTAATCATATTAAACGCGCTGTGTTGAAATCTACTGCGGTTTTTCATAAATATATTGCGGTTAATCATTCGAAGGGTGGCACCACTGTCTGTGAATACGTGTGAACGAGAGACATGAAGTTGGGAGGTGTTGGTGACTCGAAAATAAATATGACATTAGCCCGGTGAGTTTTGCAACATTTCCAAATGCAACAAAAACAGCTGGCAACGGCGGATGTGTTGGGAAGTGCTGCAAAGTGTTGAGTTTACGTAATTCAACTTTTATAGATATATTAATATAAATTTTTTGCAATTGAATGCGACTATTTTTGTTTTTATAAGACATAGGGCCTTACCAATAATAAATAAAATGTTGAGATTAAATTCGTGGTCCCATTCTTTCGAATTTTCTTTTGCATTAGTACGTAAGAGACGACAAATTTAAGCTATACATCAAATTTGTTATATTTCTATTTAGTTCTATTTTAGTTCTTACCTATTTATCTGCATTTAAAATAAAAAGTAGGCATACTTGGACGTATGAAAACGTATATAAAAACGAGAGGGATTAGTATATTTCATTGTTTTATTTCATAAATATTACTAAATTAGTCATATTTGGGTTAAAATATTGAAAATATACATTTTTGGATTGATATAATGTATTTATATTCAATTTATTATATTTTTTTTAACATATGAAAGTTTACTATATATATGTGTATTTTCCCAATTTCGCACATTGGACACTTTTGACATAAAACGCGATATGTGACCCCAAAAACCTTATATACGAACTTTGAGGCAAATCCGTCAAAACGTTTCGCCGTACGGCGCCCGGACAGACAGACTGCTTTGGCAGGCTCACTTTTTTGGACTTCTCTATAGTTCTTATGTCATCCCGAATACTCAGTTTGAGTTCGAAATTTCCACACGAAAGCACAGCCTATAAGACAACACCTCCGGGAATGGACACAGGCTCATCATATTTTGCGGCGGTGCGAAATGTCATCATTGCCTGCCACACCTCAACATACACAAGGGGACTTGGCGGTTTCCAGATCAACAAACCGTCAACCAGTATCTTGGCTGCCCGAACATTCCCAGCGGCCAACATAGACTCGGGCCATTACTTGGTAGTAGGCAAAGTACGGATGCAGATATCCAATTCTCCAAAACACCGAGAGGACGGGCAAGAAACCGACAAAACCATTGCCGACCACGTCTCCCTAATCCTTTCACCAAGCCCACCCACAGCTTCACCAGCATTAAGTACAGAGGACCAGTGGTAACACTGCCAGCGTGCTATCAGGAGTGCCGCTACCGAAGTGGGTTCACTAGGGGACCAAAACTAAACCCTTGGTTCGATGAGGAATGCTCCCAGGCACATGGAACACCCACTTCTCAGAAGGAAAAAGAAATAGCAGGAGAAATGCCGGCGAATCTGCGAAATCTGTAGAGACAATGTTCGAAAGTTCTACCAAAGAAGAAAACCATCCACCCAAGGATACAAGGCCAGAACAGAGGCCTGCAGAGATGATCATGGGAATAAATTAATGGATTCACAGTCGGTGCTTAGGATTTGGACAGAACAATTCCGCAAACTGTTAAACAGCGGATACAGCCAATAACGCTGTCATGCAGAAAGAACGTCCACCGACCTACACGAAGTGAGGATAGCGATATCCAAACTAAAGTCCAAAAAAGAGGCTGGAGCAGATGGCTGATGATATTGATGATATTGACATTATTGGGAGAATACGGCGAGCTGCCAGTGGCGCACTTGCTATCATCGAATCGGAGGCGGCGAAAATGGGTTGTTATTGAAGACAAAACGAAGAATATGCTGTCAAGGAGAAGGGAGTCTCAACATCAGCGACTCGGACAAAACGTCACGATGGACAGATACAACTTCGTACATGATGACAAGTAGATGCTGGAAAGTGAGCGATAATTTGGGATATCCTGTTATATACAAAGGCTTTTCGAGGACGGGGATACCTCTGGACTTTTATGGAGTCTGTGTAGGCAAAGCTTTCGAGTTCGTAAAAGGCAAGGGCTCTTTCACTTTAATTCGCTGATTTTCTTAGTGGTTTCCTATTCCAAATAAAACTGCTTCCTTTAATATCTGCAGCATTCTTTCTGATGACTCTTAATTCGCTTTAAATACTCTGTATATTTAGTGTGCAAAGCCTCCTTCACTTGTGTTTGTCTCTATCTAATATTTTTTCGAAAGGGTTTGAGGGTTTTGACTTTTTTTTAACATTAACTGGTTTTCTTCGTTGAAGCATCAGTTTTTTCTCTTGCAACGGTATTTGTTACGTTTGCAGTTGGTGCGCAAGTATGCGATGTGCCTGAAAATGTGATTCTCATGGGTTGTGGATGTTTTATTTAGTTCTTTTCATAAGACCAACTAAGGCAGAAATGAGCCAATCGCCCGCGTGAGTAGAATTTATAATTTAAATAATCATGTGATTGATTTGCATTTTAGTAAAATTAAAGTTAACATCGTTTTACGTAATTATGCTTTGGTGCCTTTTGTCTTTGTGTTACCATGTATGTTTTCTTATAGTCATATTTTGTTTTTATATAATATGTGTGTCCTAATACTTGCACTATGTGATGAGCCTTTGGGAGCACTTTTTGTGCCGGCAAATTTCAGTTCGTTGTTGTTGCTTGAAATACGTACTCCACGGCACAGATCTTATAGTATATTAACTACAATATTAAAACAAATAGAAAGGCTACAGTCCGCTTCGGGCGAATGTATGATATCCTGGCCATATCAATTCCGATGAAAAAGGCATAGAAAACACGTTGGATGACATTTTATTTGGTTTCTGATAATACAATCATAAGACCAGGGTTTTTGAAGAAACTCCCTTAAAAAGTGGGCATGTCCAAAAACGTTGTAAAGGAGAATAGCCTCTAAATAATATCTTAAACAAATTTTTTCATTACAAAAAAAAAAAAAAAGTGGGCGTGGCTAAATACTTTATATGGGTAGAATGTTCCAATTTGTATTTTTTTGTAATACATTTCTTTCTATACTTTAAAACGCCCCCAAAAAGGAGGCGTGGCAAACAACTTTGTGCGGCTAATTTGTTAAGGAGGTTAGGGTTTTAATACTTTATTCCATAAGCTTTAGGCGTAAAAAAATGTTCTCTTAAATGTTGGCGGGGCAGTGGGCGTATCCAAAATGTTATACTCCACCATTTCGGGACCCTAGGGAGAATATGTTCTAAATTTCAGCTTCATAGTTTTAATTTGAAGACCAAAATATAGCTTAATAGTCTAAAATTTTGATACTGATCAAAAATATATATACTATACGACGAATATTAAGGGGTGTTTTAAACTATATGGCAATATTAATATAATATGATAGAATAGGGTATAAATAATAAATAGCCGAACCCGGGGGTAATCCCTCCCTTCTGAAATATAATTATTTATATTTTTTGTTTAATTGAGTTTAATACTTTTATATTAACTTTAGCTCTTTAAATTGTATTTACAAACCATATAAGTATGTATTTTAAAAAAATATTTTAATATAAAATATTACACCCCTGGTCACCACTGCAATACAAAAAGAAAAAAACCGCTCTCATATTTGAAATTTTACTACTTTTGTAGTAAAACAAAAGCGCTCCTGAACTTTTTCTAAAGTGTGTCTCTCGCGAAAGAATTTACTTCCTCTACAGCAATATTTTGACAGTCATCACAATTCATACGAAAAAGTAAACGAAAAGACTTATTTACTGGGTAATAAGTAGCAAGTTTCTCAGTGGAGGGGTAACATCTTGCGCTCTCGATGCCGCTCTCTTTTACGTATTTTTGGAGTAAGGGGACGGCATTGAGTAATAAATAGATAGTTACTAGGAGTTCGTATAAAATATAACGAATTTGTAAGTTCGTGCCACAATACTAAAGCCCGAAAAACATACATTCATCGATACAATTGAATACTAATCGCATAGTCGTAGTACGAACGAACTGAAATGCATCTGCATTCATGTAACTTTATCTATACCTTTGTCTCGTAGAGTTTTCATGATTCTTTTAAAAGTACGGCCATTAAATTGTATGTGTGCCAAAAACGGTTTTATTAACCTCTCCCTTTTTGCTATCTGCCTGCATTCGTTATTGATTTTCTTTTTGCAAGTTATTCCTTGCGCCCCAAAACGTTCATTATCATCATCTTCTCTCTGAGGTTGACTTAATAATCGGACGCAAATAAAATTCTATCACTCCCATTTCACTTGTTTTTAAAAGTCAGTCGCACAGGTCGTAGAATGGTCGTCCATATAATCGATGATAATATTTTAAACGTTCCAAGGTGTTAATAAAATTCAGTCATAATAGTTTTTTTTTTTGACAACAAAATGGGTGGGCTACTGTCATCTGGTCATAACCATCATCAAGTAGTCTTTAAGAAGAACCAAGAATTTATATCAGAAATGAATCGCATAAAAGTAAGTGTTAAGTGTTAACAAAAAGAAAAAAAAACGTGCGTAGAATATGATGAACTAAAATTATCGTTTTGTTTATGTTTTGTTTTCTCATTCCCTTATGCAGATGGAAAGATGGATACAGATGCATTATCAAATAAAGGAGCGTGAGCTTGCCATTAATTTGGCGAGAAATCGTGAGCTGTTTTTCTGGATAACCGGCTTCTGGGTAACTGCGATTTTCGCTTGTGCATCACACTACCAGCGTGTGAAACGGGTGACAACATTAGCACCCATTTTACCAATGACATTTCTAACAGCCTATTACGCTGATTTGGCATATGGCAGCAAGCTGCATCGCATTCGAGGTAAGGGTTTGTTTTTATTTATTTATTATATTTTTTTTTCTCAAAACAGATTGAGTAACGATTTATAGATTTCAGCTGAAGCAGATATTATCATGCAACACGAGCAGGACCACTTGCAGTGGCCTGGAGGCTTGCCAACAGTTTCGAGCATCGACGAAGCTCGAGTCGAAGTAGAGATGGAGAAAAAAATGCATCCTCATCCCTCATAAGGCTACGTGTAATTCGACGGATCCTAACATATTCTATATAAATACATATAACTTTTATCATTCTGTCTCTATGTGTGTATACTTTTTCGTAAAAAAGGCAATAATTAATTTTAATAATTCGGGAACATACATATTTAAAACGAAGTTTAACAATATAAACAATTTAACAAAAAGGTTAAACAGCGTGGTTTCAACCTATCCCTTACCTTTGAATTACATAGTTAAAAATAAAAAAAAACAAATCGAAAAAGAGTTGTAGTTATTTAATTGTGAAATAAATAAAAAAAAAATGTTTGCGATATTTCGATGAATAAATGCTAAAAAACATACATATGAGTACTAATAAATGAAGTATTTGTAATTTTCGCTTAATCTGCTCGAACAAAATTAATGATAGTGCTGGCTGAGTATGTTTTTATGTTGAATTAAGTATAGAAAGCTGGTAAGGAATGCACGCTTAATAGTTTAAACTACGGGCGGTTAGTCATTTTATAGTCATCAATGGCATAAGCACGTAGTTGAACCCAGTCCCGTTCATTCAAAGGTGCGCAGGTGTTCTTCGCACACCCTACCAATTTCTTTAATTTTAATGTATAAACAAAATATTACTATTATCCAACAAATCACCGGAATTTTAAAAATTTCATATATAAACCCAATTAGTTATAGAAACTAAACCGGACAAAACTCGTTGATATTGGCACGCGATTTAAACCGAGGCTTTTCTCTACTTCGTTTTCCCTGCGGCTGGAGCATTGGTGTTCATTCGCTCTACATATTAAATTAAAGGGACAGTTTTTTTCTTAACAAGGCACATGACACTTTTCATACGACTTTTTTATTAAATCATTTCATTTTATTTAGCTCGTTGCGGCTGTGAAAAAATCAGATGAGTTTTTGCCGAATTCTTAAAATATCATTTGATAGATTACGATTTTTCGTTGTGTTATATATTGAAAGTAAATTTTAAAAAAACTTAATTAAATATATATAAGCATTTATGCAACCTACATAAGCCTAGGTTACATAAATGCTGAAACCTACGTACAGATGATCATGGACATGTATGCGGGAGCGAAGACAAAAGTCAGATGTCCCGCAGAGGTCACCGATGAATTCCCAATTAAAGTCGGTGTTCGCCAGGGTAGTGTCTTAAGTCCTTTGCTCTTTATTACAGTTGTAGATTATCTGCTTGATGGAAAAGTGGCGGCCCTAAATTGCATCAGTTATTCTTTGCTGACGATGGAGCCATCATAAGTGATCATACTTCCCTGCAACGAGCACTTGATGTTTGGGTAGATGTTTTAGAAGGGAATGGGTATCGTATTAGCGAAAAAGAGACAGAGTATCTGTACTGCCCATTCTCTGACTCAAGTCAACCCATTCCGGACATTTATTTGAATGGGGTGGTGGTTCCCAAGTGTGAAAAGTTCAAATATCTGGGATCAATGATCAACAGCGAAGAAACAGTTGATGACGACATCAATCATCGTGTAAGCGTATGGTGGATAAAGTGGCAGGAAAACTCTGCCATCTTCTGTGACCGAAAAATGTCCCCTAAGCTGAAAGGAAGGCTCTACACCGCAGTTGTGCGTCCGGCGCTCACATACGGTTCACAATATGTATGTATAAGGGCAAGTTCACAGCAGCTGAGATGAAGATGCTTCGCATGACAGCAGGAGTAACAAAGCTTGATCGAATTAGAAGTTCCAGAATCCGAGGAAGTCTTCACGTCAAAGAACCCATCTCGAAAAAATTGGAGCACGACCGACTTAGTTGGTATTGTCATGTTCAAAGGAGGGATCCTACGAACCCCGCCAAAAAGGCAATGTCAATCAACGTTCCTTTACAATCGCGTAAGAAAGGCAGGCCTAAAAACTCCTGGATCACCCAAATGCAGAAACACCAGCATTTGATTGGCCTCAGTGATGAAGTGATCCAAAATCGGGATGCCTAAAGATATCTTTTGAGGTCGAACCGGCAAACCCCACAGGCGGACCAGTGGGAGTGCAGTGAAGTGGGTGGGTTATGATCCCTATAATCCTGATCATAATCTCGCCGTTAAATGGAAAGAAGAAGAAGAAGACTTGAGGCGGAGTTGCAGTTTTCGTTTCTTCTTGTAGTGAATTTTGCGGCATTTGTTCTCTAAATATACGATATCCCAATACGTACAAATTCTTGGCTAAGTCTTGAAAAAACATTTTTCTTGTAAACAATTATGTAAAGTACGCAAACCCCAAATAAGTCACTTGGAAAACCCAATTCCCTGTTCCTTCCGCATTATTATTCTCCGGTTTATACATAAATATTTCACCCCAACTATTCTAAAATATGTAGGTACTTACCTATGCAAATGTGTATGGTTTTCTAAAAAATGTTTTATGTTCTTCATCTTTCCTCAAATTATTTTATTGTTTTGCATCTTTTCTACTTCCTACTCATCGTTATCACCGCCAAATTTGACAGAAGATTTCACGTTTACGCTAAACCAGAAATCCAAAATTGTATTTATCATTGTACAGCACCTCCAGAACCCGTCAACGCATTCTTGACCAAATATCTTACGGAAAGGGTAAATAATGTTTTCATCCGCTTTAAAAAAGGTATATACATCCGATCCATAGAGCAGGATTAGGATTATAAGAGTCATATATAAAATTTCCTTATATGTTCGAGAGACTATATATATAGTCCGGCCCTTTTTCGGTTTACTTCAGGATCACTTGGTGAGAATATTTGGTCAATTGTGGACTTACCGGGCCTAAAAACGCACTGATAGGGTCCACTCAAATCGTCGACAAATGGTTTCAGGCGCTCGCACAATACGTCGGAACACATACATTTAAAAATCAGAATTATCAAAGCAGCTTTTTTTGTTGAAATTCACATCGGCTTGGTCTCTTGCTTTAGAGCACCGAGTCGAGGTAAATATCTTCTTAAATGTGTTTATTCGAGCTGGGCTTGACAAAAATTGTAAGCGCGAGTGTTAAACGGAAAAAAATGCTCTGTCGAAAATGACTGACTATATACATATATATAGATTAAACCAGATACCTTACGTGAGTTACTGTGCGAAGATATATTTTTTTGACACGAATGGAGCAACCGTTTCAGAAAGGAAATTTTATTTTTGAGAAGATTCTCATGACATTTCTTGCTGTTGGATGGTTGTCAGATTTTTGCAAGAGGTGCGGGAGCTATTAAACACATTAAAGTGGTACGGAGCGGAATTTGAAACAGCGAACCCTCACTGCACCCACGTAACAGTAACATCAGAGTACCAAGCTGTTATCTTGCCCACTTCGAATGGTTTTCAAAAAATGGTATTCAAATAACAGCAGAATTTTGCAACTCTGGTTTGGAGGTAGTTGGTTGCTCTCATAATATACACACGTAAATGCGTATAACCGTCTGTCAAAGCGGAGCGCAAATGAGTTTTGGTGAATTGCTATGTTTTCATTTGAATACGCTGGTTTTTTCGCACTCCTCCCTGAGGAGGTGCTGCATAATGCTTTATTCGTTTAGCAACCAAATAATCACTACTTGTAGTGTTAATTGGTGGTAATTTATTTTTCTAAATAACATTCTGTCGTAAAATTCCGTAATTCGGCCAAAGTAGCGGTCATTCACGAGCATATATTTATGTAGAAACTGTCAGGTAAAATTCTCTTGTCCATGTTTCCTACTGGTCTATTCCTTTATGGCGTGGATTAGCGTCCGTCTTCCTTAAGATGTAGTTTTTTATAAAAAAAAATAGGTTTGCATATGTTAATCTCCTTTTTGTTCGGTGGAAACGTGTCGAGATTTATTGTTAATCTATTGCCTTTAATCTCGGTTTATCTTTTGTTGGAAATGCAGCATAACATAATACGGTAGGCAATTGGTCTTTTGGGCTTCATTTCATTGTCTAATATTACAATCAACAATGTTGTTCATCGACGCTTTCCCACAGGAGACAATATGAATTGGAATGTATCGTCATATTGCACATATTAGATCAAGGATACGTCGAATTCAAATCCACTGTGAAGCTTCGCGTTCATAGGAGAGGATAAGTTAGGTTAGGTTGATAGGGCAGTTTTGCATCAGATGCAAATCTCACCTGGAAGCCGTGAAGGCCCATTGTGAGTACCCTATTTGTACATGTAAGGACATGTGGCTAACGAAACCACTTCGATCTGTTGAGGAATAGTTTTATGTCTGATAGAGGTACCCCAGCCAATAGAGGTCCAAACTTTCGAAAAATCTTGGTCCAATACAGGATGAGCGGCATTCTTGTAAGGCTGGGCAGTGGCAAAGGAAATGTTCCAATTACTCTATTTCCCCTTTGTCTCTGCAGCTTCTTCAGAAGTCGTTTGCTAAAAGTCCTAGCCTTTTAGCCATGCTTCCTAGCCATTAAGGCGGTAGCACCTCTTCGTCCGCTAGTTGAGTTTTCATATCAGAGCCGTACCTGGCCAATTCGTCCGCTTTTTCGTTTCCTTCCACCCTAACGTGTCCAGGAACCCAGCAGAGTAGAACTGAGTGATGACGTATAGCCCTGAATGGCAAGAGGCAATCTGTAACACATTTCGCATTAACAAGGTTGGAGTCGATTGTTTTGAGTGCTGCTTGGCTGTCCAAACAGATGGTTATTTCCATTGCTGGTAGTTCCATCGATAAGATAGTCTGTGCTGCATTCATAACCGCATAAATCTCAGCTTGGAAGACACTGCAGTGATCGGTCAGTCGAAACGACTGGTTGATAGCAAGTCTTTCTGAGAATACGCCAGCTCCTGTACCTTTTTCTGTTGAACCATTTCGAAGCAATACCTGGGTTTCTCGTAATCGTAAGTGACATGAGTCCCTTCCGATCAAAGATGTCAAGTATGCTGGAGTGTCCGAAATAATCAGGCTTCCAAGTTTTGTTCTCTCTTAATCTGAGAGCGGCTTTGGCTGCCGTGTTCTTAGTGAATAGCTCAATAGGTTGCAGGTTCAATAGCGTTTCCAGAACTAGTTGCGGTGTGGATTTACTCGCACCTGTTATACCCAAACAAGCGATTTTCTGCACCTTGTTCAGGTTCTTAAGAAAGAATTTGGATTTAACCGCTTCCCACCAGACAACTGAACTGTAAGTAAGAATGGGTCTCACATTCGCGGTGTACAGCCAGTGTACAATGTTCGATTGTAAGCCCCAGTTTTTCCTAATGGTTTTTCTACATGCATAAAATCCATTAAGTCCTTTCTTCATTCTTTCTTCAGTATTCCAGTTGAATTTTGAGGTGAATACCACACCCAGGTACTTGACCTCGGTTGAAAGATTGAGTCTTACACTTTTAAGCTTCTACACAGAGCACCGGTTGTTTCGAGAACGTTCCTTAAATGCAGGTCCAATAACCTTTCTAGTGTTTTCAAAAGTAAAGATGAAAGGCTAATTGGCCTGTAATCCTTGGGTATGGAGTGACTGGGTTTCCCAGCTTTGGGAATGAAGACCATCCTCACCTCTTTCCAGCAATCAGGCATAAATCCAAGTGTCAGGCAACCACGAAAATTTGCCTGGAGCCATGGGACATTCCTTTTACTGCTCTTTTGTAGCACGGCAGGTGTAATACCGTCCGGTGCCGTTGACGTGTACGGTTGGAAGGATTGAAGAGCCCATGTTTTTGTGTTAGTGCAATCTCTGATGACAGCCAGTTCTTTATCCGGAAATAAGGAGGGGCTGTCGTCAGAACTGTGTAGCAGACTTCCTGGGATTGTGCATCCTGGAAATTGTGTTTCGAGGAGCAGAACAAGAGGCTACTGGTTACTAGCTGTCAAGCTATTATCTTTCTTACACAGGGTGGAATTTTGGCAAGGACTTTCCGGAGCCTTGGCGATTCTGTGGTGGATTCAATGCCGGAGCAGTAGTTTGCCCAGGATATTCGCTTGGCTGCTCTAGTTTTATTTTTAAACTCGCTGAAGCTGTTGCGATATTCACTTTAGTCTTTATCGGTTTTTGTCAATTTGGCTCTATTTATAAGTTACCTGGTTTTGGTCCTAAGAATTCGAAGTTCCCTAGTCCACCAAGCCATGTGTGTTCTTTTGGGAGGACGACTAATAGGGCAGACTTTTTTAAAGGAGTCCTGGTGAGAAGATTGACGGTTTCGTTGACGAGTGTCACCTTCGACAATGTACCTATGGGGTTATGTGGAAGTCGACATTCGAATAACTCAGAGAATTTACTCCAGTCCGTCGTGACAGGATTCCTAAAGGGGAGTTTTTTGGGTAATTCAAAGACAATTGTTAGCCTGAAATGATCAGAGAAGGAGGATTTCGGCGTTACCATCCAGTCATTAACACTGAATCTGTCTATTAGGAGCGCTAAAGTGAGATTTTTTACCTATTCCCTAATTTAATTGTGAAAAGTAGGATGAATACCTTTGTAACAAATATGTAGGTTGGAGAGTAATATAAAATCAAGTATGGACTCACCACTTTTATTTATGTCCTTACTGCCCTACTGTGTGTGGTGGCCATTCGCGTCCATACTTACTACCAAGTTGGCTCTAGTTGTGCTGGCATGCTGTACTAGGTCCCTAAGTAGTGGGGATGGGGGGTCTTCTATCGATCGAAACAAAAAGCGAACGTATTCGCTATTCGAAAAATGAATCTTATAAAAAAATTTGTGCAGAAGGCTTGTTAAAGTCCTCCAAAAGAATAGACCAAGTAAACTTGATACAATCTGGACCAGGTGACTTGAGTCGTATTTTTACAGATGTCTGCAAAACTGGACTGCGCATATTTTGGAATGAGAGAATATTGGATCCCACTACCCCTTTGGGCAGAGTTGTAAAATAGTGAAATCATTTGAGCACTTCATTCAATTGAATAAAAAGAACACAGTGTTCAATATGTCGTCGAGATGAAGAAGAACTAATTGTAAGACAAGAAACAGCAGGCTGCCGTCAAATGGGGAATACAAATGAAAAAACCTAAAATGGCGCAATATTTATTTTATGAGAGCAAGCAAACCAGGCCAATAAAGGTCGTTATGAAAAAATTGCATTACAGCTTTTCACATTAAAGCATTGAAAATGATTTAAACTTTAAGAAATTGAATAAAGTAGAGGTGGTGCACATGCCTCAATTCAAAAGCAAAGTTCCGCCCCAAAATTTGTATGCTCACTTTTGAGCGCGACGAAAACATTAAAAGGATATACGAATTAAAAAAACATACGAGTAATAAAGGTTGCAATCCATACATTACGGAAGTCTATGCCAGTTCCACAATGTAAAAATTGTCCAAAGTATGATCATACGAAAAAATACTCTTGTGCAAATCCAAGATGCGTTAAGTGTGCGGAAAATCCCCACTCTAAGGAATGCGTGATAAAAAAGATGAAGAGCTAACAGGTTCCAATTGCAAGGAAAATCATCTCTTTAGCTATAGAGGATGTTTGACTGCAAAAGAGATTCAACTAGCAAAAGACGAATAACTAAAAAAGTTAAGAAGATCCCAAAACTGACTACAACTGAGTATGCATTATTTTTGGCATATTCATCCCAACTATCCTTAGTATAAAAAAAAACCAAAATCCTTGGAACCATTTTCTAAAAAAATAGTGAAAAGTGATTTTCAACAAAAAAAATGTAAAAAAAAATTCAAACAATAAAGCAAAACATAAGAAAAAGCTACAGTCCGCTTGGGGCGAACAGTATGATACCCTATTCATATCCCTATATGCCGCAAAAAAAGCATTCAGAAGATGATGGATAGCATTTTATTTCATTCTATTAAATTTACAAAAACAAAAATTTTTTTTCGAAAGACGGACGGACGGACGGACATTGCTAAATAGTCTTAGGTTTTGGTCCTGATCATAAATATATATACTTTTGTGGGTCTATGACGAATATTAAGGGGTGTTACAAACTATGAGTCAAAATTAATATACCCTTAGGATAGGGTATAAAAATAAAAAAAAACCCGAGATGTAGGTAACCCCAAAAATCTTATATACGAAATATGAGGCAAATACGGCCAACCGTTTTGCCGTATGGCGCCAGGACAGACAGACCGACGGACGGCATTAGCGGACCCACTTTTTTTGACTTCTCTATAATCGTAATATCATCTTACCCGCACGATCGCAATAACTTTCTCTTTAGTATACTAATGTATGTAAGCGAGAGTTAAAAACCAGCAGACAGATTTGAAAAAAATATAACCCATTCACTGGAAAAGCTAATGCATCAATGGATTTCATAGAAAAATGTTGGAAAGAATAAAAGGAATGAAGAACTCCAAGTAACGCGCTACTAACACCATATAGATATATGTCTTATCTTAGAGATGCTTTTCAAACTGAAAACAGATTTTGAGTTCCAGGGATATAAATTATATCAATCCTACATCCACATAATAGTGCAAAAGGAGGAGAGCACGAATACAATTGATCACCACATAGTGAATTATCAACCATGTGCGATTCCAGCAATCGCCATAGGTATTAACACGTCCAGTGAACAAATGACAGTTGCTTCAGTATACTCTTCTTCAAGCTACAGGATAAACAAATGGTTTCGAAAGCCTTTTCCGCATATTAAACAACAGATTGATGTCTGATAAGAATTTAATGCTAAGAATAATTACTGTGGATCCCGATTAACAAATACCAGGGGAAGGGCACTATATGAAACAATTAAAACAGCTTGCGGCAAATTCCACTCAACGGGAAAACATACCTATTGGGCAACAGACAGGAATAAAACTCCCGATCTTGTCGACTTCTTTTTAACAAAAAATATCCCTTCAAATAAAATAACTGTAGAAGGGCCAGATCTAGAATCGGATCAATTACTTTTAACACTTCGCAATCAAATAATAATTAAAGAACAGAGTCCAAAGCTTGTTATTAGGCTGACTGATGGGAACTTTTTCAGATAGAAATATCAGCAGCTAATCTAACAGAATTAGAAGAAGCTGCATTAGCTGCAACTCCAAACCTAACTCAAAAGAGTAAACAAAAATCTGAACCATACGAAATATGTGTAATTATTGATAGAAAATGTTGGCAACAGAAAAAAGGCACCAAATGATAAAATCAAATTTAATATCTTATAAATAAGCTCAGAAAATCTAAAAAAGAATTTATAGAATAAATTCCACCAAACAAACGATGCTAGTAGAGAATACTCTCAAATTCCTCCACTAAAAACTAGAGAAAGTAACTGGTTAAAAAATAGCCAAGAAAGAGTAGGCCGAAGACGTATTCCAACCATTTGAAGATAAAGATTATCAAAAAACGGAAGAAACGTCTGAAGGCGAAAGACCAGTTACCAGGGAAAAATATAAAAATAAGCTTCCAGATTCGACGAGGGATATTCTAAAATAATGCCCAATAAAAGTATGCCTTATTCAGATTAAGGTTCAGGGGTTTTCCATATTATAAAGACCTCAGTAAAATATCCTGAGAAGCATAAATGTTCACTGGCTTCTAATAACATTTCCGAAGTGTTTTTTTTTAAGTCGACAGTTTCAAAATATTTAATTTTATAAGGATTCGAAGACATTTTTCAATGTTCCAAGGAGCTCCTGAAAAAATTCAATGAAAATTTCCTTTTTTTGGGGCTTCAAGGACATTTTGCAAGTTCTAAAGACCTCCGGGTAATTAATCCTCAAAGGCATTACTGCCCAAATTTCCAATGACATTTTCGAAGGATGTTTATTTTAATTTTTAATTTTTGAGTGTTTAAGGATTTCCATGTAAAATGTCCTTAAAAACAACAATACTCAATTTCCAATCCGGAATTTAATTTTGTTTGGTTAAAATTTAAAGTCCGCACACTACACTTCTGTTTTATTTATAGAAGTCCAATCTTGGATTGCAATCTTACTTTTAACGAGTTTGATGTGCGAATTGTAACCATTCATCCTCACAGTGAAATCGTTGTTGCGGGCGATTTGAATGTACAAAATTCGAGTTGACTTCGACATTCTGGACAGACAACACTCGAAGGCAGATATGCTGAGATCTTTGCTGAGCTAAACAACTTGAATCAGCTCGTAAATGAGCCGATACGAATTCCGGACATTAGCAGTCAAGCCGCCAACACACTGGACTTGTCTCTCACCTCTCACCCAGATAAGTACACTACAAACGTATTATTCCCTCTAGGTTCGTCAGACCATTGTGTCATATCGTCGATTTTCTCGTACACCAAACAAAAAGTTAAAGAACAAACTCCAACAAAAACCGAATGGCAATACGGGAAAGCCAATCGGGAAAATTTAAACGGTTTCTTAAGGAGTCTTAACTGGTCGCTGTGCTTCCTCGACAATGACGTGGATGCTGCTGCCGATATGATAACAAATATAATTCACCTGGGTATGATACACTTATCCCTAACAGGATAAAGAGTATAAAACCCAAGGTAAACGCGTGGTATGACATGAGTTGTAAAGAGGCTAGTTTTCGGTCTTATAAGACCAACCTACCTGAGGGAAACTGAAAAAAATTCAAACGATCCAGAAATTACTGCAATGCCCATACTTACCGTGACAAAGGTTGAGTCAAAAAATACAACAAAGTCCCACAATTTGGTAGTTTGTTAAAAACATTAAGAATTCGGCTTCATTATTTGTTCCAAGGTCATGGAAATGCTGAAAAATCGACAGCTTAGGAAATATTTTGAATCACGAAAACATCTTAATGACCGTCAGTACGGTTTCGCGGCAACAGGTCAGCTACTGGTGATTTGATGACATATCTTACCGAAAAGTAGAACCAATCTATTCACCACGGTAGGAAAACAAGGTCGTTGCGCTTGATATTTCAAGGATCGATGATACTCTTCTTTAATGGATTAGAAATTTCCTTTCGGAACGTTCAATTCAAGTTGGTTTGGACGGTTTCAAGTCTGCAACTTACCAAATAAATTCTGGTGTACCCCAAGGATCTATTGTCTGTAACTTCCAACCCTATTCATTCCTACGCCGTTGACAGTACCCTTAGCTTCGTATATTCGTTTTCGGATTTACGCCCCTCATATTCGGGCGTAGAGCTGGAATGGCAACGTAAGCTCATTTAATTCTGACCTTGACAGCATACTTAACGTACAACATCCGGCTATTGACTACTAATGAACGCATGCACCAGTAAACAATTTGCATGTTGATTCTGTATAACTCCAACAGCATGTCGGCAAGATCTACTCCTCCCATATGCTTGTTACAGCATTCAACAATACCTGGAATTATCCCAATCGAAAATGCATTTTTTTTGTTGGAATTTATTGCTGGGTCAAGCAATAAGTACCTCGAAAGTACCTCTAATATATAAAAGAGCATTATATTATTTATAAACATTATGGACAAATGTTGCCCATAGACAACATTCTGTTTGAAAAATTACACATCACAAACCAAATGTTTTTTTTTTGATTTCTTACTTTCTTCATTATTTTCTTATCTTTGTTTAAGTGCTTCACATTCTTGGTTTTATAAATTTAAATTTCTTTATAAATTTTTTTTAAATTTTGTATAAACTCACTTTTGCCCTTAAAAAAAATATTGCAAAAATATCAACTGCAAAGCGATCACTAGTAATAGTTATAATAAAATATTTGCCAATAAAATTGCACAATATACCAAGCTACTCTGAGAAAAAACCCGTTAGCGAAAAACTTAAAAGTAAGGGACTTACAAACTAAAACGAACAATGGTGCCTGTAGGCAACATCGGGCATGAAAGGGTTAATTTACCATGAGAGTACTATGGCTTGTGCTCAACGGGCCAGAGGGTTCGGTTACTGTTTCCTAACGGGAGGTTTGCGAAAAACATCCATTTAATCACTTCCGGACCATGCAGCCCTCGGAATGGGTATTTTAATACCTGGGCTGAAGAGTTGGCTTTTATTTTGCGGGCTTACTACCCTGAAGTACTCTTAATAAGAGTTTTGGATTTAGTATGTACTTCAAATTAACATTCTAGACAAACTTGATACAGCCTTGGGAAAGTGCGCACTCAATCCAAACTTTAAACTCGTTTTTCTCGAAACTGTGTTTCCTAAGTCGGTTGTCAAAAGTTCTCGAAAACCACTCAACCGATCTTGATGAAATTTTACACAGGTCTGCGAGATACAATTCACGAGGACTTGGACGAAGGATTTTTTTTTCACTTCTGATGATCCTGTCAACGCGGACGTACCTTTTTTCCGAGGGGTCACCGGAAATGATGTCACAATGGCGGAGTTTTGAATATTTTCCTTTGAAAATTTCAGAAATTCTTTTTTAAATGTATATGTTTAGGAAAGTAAAAAGTTTGAATAAAATATTTTATTGTTTATATAAAGAAAATTGTTGAAAATAAACCTTTTTTCCCCCGAATAAACCTATGTAACCCATTAATTTAACCTTTTGTTTGGTTTTCATGTTTATTTTATCTGTTAATAAATTGTAATAATAAATAAAATTAACTATGAGGCTTAAGAATATTTAAGCTTTTCTTTCAAAATAAATCAAAATCGGAACCCTGTTTCTAGAGCTAATACAGATTATTAATGTTTCAAAGTCTGTTAAACGTTCGAAAATAGGACACTCTACATGTTGTTAACTTTGCCCTTTGAGTCTGTACACAGTCTTTAAGAAATTCCCTTTGTGCCAAATGTATATATATATCGTAGGGTATATGAGCTTTATTTCAAGTCTTATTTGGGCTAGTAATTCCCAGAATTTTAAGTTGAATATGCCATCGGCTTACCCCCTTTTTTATTATTATTAATCAGGCACCTATTTTTAAATTTGACTTAACTCAAAAAAATCTATGAATCGTGCCTGCAGTAACTGACCTATAAAAATACCATATTTTCAATGGTGAGACCATAAAACATATGCAGTCAGATTATAATCTTCTTTTTTAATTAACGTGCAAAATCCAATCGCCATTAAAAATCAATAAAGTTTATCTCATTGCTGTATGTATCCAAATGCCTACATTTTTTTAAGAAAGGACGAAAGAAAAATATTAAGTATGTAACGTGGGTTCAGGAGATAATAATGACACCACAAAATCTCATTCAGTTTCAGTTTTAGTTTTAGTTCAGTTCGTCCGAAAATGGAACTCCATGTCCCTTTCTTCCTAACGAAACGACTGTAAACTTTTAATGGAAAGCTTCGTTCATAATTTTAAGGTTAAACAGTGCTTGATATTTTTATTGCTCATTGTTGACACAAAGAAAGAGAGAGCGAGATTCTTTTTCGTTTGGTACTGCGCATAATACCGTGTACTCTCTGTAATACTGACAAAAACACAAAAATTCAAAGAGAATTTATTGTTATTTCTGTAGGTATGCATTAGCAGGATATTTGAATATTTTCGTTCTCTGCTGCGCAGGCAGAGAGTTGAACTTGTGTGTTTTTTTTTTTTTTTTTTATGTGTCGAAAATATAAATAAACATGTAAAATATGTGTATTTTGAAAAACGCTTCTCTCCAACCGAGGACAGATATGGAGAGCGTATTTTCGGATCACTAACTGTAGGTTGTTGTGCTCTCTTGGAGTAGTTTTTTTTTGTTCTTGGATATTTAGTATTTAGTTGTGTTATTTGGTGGTTGGATTAAAGTATGTGAAAGGTATTCCCCGCCACGGTATAAAATACAAATAAATATAATAAAAATATACTTAGAATGGCGAATAGCACCCAAACGGGAGGCAAACTTTTTCTTGTTTAATTTGTTCTCTAAATATTTTGAGTTGTAAAAAAAGGCTTTTACAGAAAAAATGTGAAAAAAGCAATAATCAACGAAGATACCTCATACAATTAAAATAAAATAAAAAGTGCAAATAATGATTTAGTTTCCACTTTGGAGGAAATTAAACGGTAAACTGTTTTAAGTGCGTTGGTTTCTTTGAATAATTGTCGCAAAATGAACAACAACTAAAACCAGGCAAGGGTGTGTCTTAAATATATCAACATATTTCGGGAGTTGCGTTGGGATTATATAGAATAGTTTTGTTCACCAAATCGAACAGACTAACATGATAGTCAGTATACAATTAGTTTGGTTGGCATACATTTTCTATATTAGTAATGGCGGCAAAGAGTTTCTCTGTTTAACAATTATTAAACGCGACACTTTCGATTCAAAAAATGCATTTTGCTATGTAGTTTGCATTCGAGAACCGCCTTCGAACACATGTAAATTCTGTGAGAATAAGTTTGTTATGAACTTTTCCAAACCATTCGACATATAGCATTAGAGAGACCTTTGCTATTTACCGTTTGCAGTTTTATCCCAACGCCCCCAACCCCTCCAAAACGCAAACAGCAAAAACCTCAGACATCCCCCTTGCCATATTTAAAACAAAAAAAAAACCCAGTGAAATATTATTATTTTCTCTTGTGTATCTTCCGCTATAATATAATATTTTTTCATAGAAAATGTGTAGTACAATATAAAATTAAGATTAAGTTATGTGCAAATAAAAAAAAAATTAACAAGTAATGAAATTCGAATGCCAAGGCTGGTGGTGAGTGTGAAGTTAAAGTACGAATGCTTATTTGATTATGATATTTTGCTTATACGCACAGATTATGTATGATGTACATATGGACATATGTGTATAACAACATAATGTAGATAAGCGTATTGCACGCAACAATTTATCAGTTGCGATACCTTCTATTTTAATTTTCTTAAACAATAATCAATAATTTATTGTGTGTGACAGATTCATTTTCGCTAATGTGGCATGGCGATAACGTTAGATTCGTCGTCCTTAAACGAAAGGGGCGTTCGAGACGTATACACCCCGCTTCCGCATAGGTAAATAATGTTGTTTTCCTTTGATCTATTGCGGAATCAACACATCTTTTATTGCCCTACCGTACCGTCCGTCAGCACGTCAGCCTCTCACATTTTCAAAAAAAACACACTGTGTAAATACATGTAATTATTTGCAAGCGGATGACTATACTTTTAAGCAAATTCTCCATAAACTATTTTAGTTTTAGAATACATCAGCGTTTTCCTGTTTTTATTTTTGTATTTTCTATTCCTCTGTCGATAGACAGCTCTTCCATACCCAAGAAATGGATTTTACAAACCGTTTTGGAATTGTTTTTATATCAATCAAATGGATTGCTCAAGTTCGCTGGATACAGAAACTATGTAAATATTTTGTTGTTTGTGTATATTTGCGCATTCATTTGCCAGCCAGATGTGGTGTACGCTTTCTATTTTTATAAGGATACTTTCAGAATGACTAACTATATTTAAGTTCTATAAGCGGGCCAATCTGCATGATTTGCGATGTTCGATAAAAGTCTTGATTCACTTTTTTTGTTCCGAAAAAGCTGTTACATTATCCATGTGTGTGGCAGATGAGCTAAAGGATGTGGCTAAGAAAAGTAGATCATAATTTGTTGCTTCCGTTTCGTGTAGCCTAGAATTAACTTCAAATAATGGGGCACTTTGAACTTTGAACAAGCTTCTTAATAGCTAGCTTAGCACTGCAAGTAAACCATTTTTTGATTGATCTCACATGACTAATAAGAGAGCGTTGCAGTAGACCTGCACAACATGAACTTACCAATTTATAGAAAAACAAAACCAATGGCTTAAAATGAAAACGATCGGACTACATCGTTTCTACGATTTTCTCTCTATCAACTTCAAAATGATCTCGTGCGATCGCTTTCATTGTACATGACCTGTGCCCGTGTTCTATAAAGGTGCGATCAAACGGTCATCCAAACTTGTCATCCGGATGACATCCTGACGTAGATTTTATGACGTAGAACTTATTCCAAAGTTGGTATCCCGTCTGAATAAAACAATTTTTTTGACGTCAGCATGTCACCCGGATGACAAGTTTGGATGACCGTCTGATCGCACTTTAACTCCTTCGAGAACTTCTCGCATCCAGAAAATAATGTAAGGCACAGGAGCAGGTCATATGACTTGGTTCTTACACCGCATTAATAGTTTAAAAATGTCACGCATTCCAAGTTAGTTTAAAATTTTGAGACACTAAACGCTAAATAAACCCATTAAGGCTCACAGGACGCAATTTCGAAGAAAAAAAAATCTTGAAGTCTGAACTACAAATCTATGTTTGGTTATCATGTGGGTGCAGCGGCTTAGTGTTAAAGTGGTTAAGGTTCAAATCAGACCCGTTCCACCCAAAAGTTTTAAATTCGCTGTCCCACCTCTGGAGAAAGTCTGACAAACATCCAAGAGTAAAGTAGCGCGCACAGTCAAGCGAGAAAGCAATGCGATCCGAGAAGCGATAATGTCTTCTTATGTAAGCGCTTTCTTGCTTTAATTTGAGCACGTGCATAAGAAGATATTATCGTTTCTCGCATCGCATCGCTTTCTCGCTTTACTGTGCGCGCAACCTACGAGCAATCACAATCACTTATCACTAATTTTTTTAAAAATGGTTCCAATAATTTTGGTCTTTCATTTTACTTTAGATACTTGAGCTTAGACCAAAAATACTGTTTACTTAGTTTTAAGAGAAAAAATCGAATAACGTTCATTTTTAAAACTTAAACATTAACCGTTAAGAGAATGCCTATAAATGTTACTATTTTTTTATGATGTTAAATATTTGAAATAATTTTTTTTTATATAATGATATTCTTAAATTTAAATTTGATTGGTTTTCTCAAAAACGGCTCTAACGATTTTGATAATATTTTGTATTTTTAAGAATTATGTTAAATGTGTTCAATGATTACATCAAAATCGTATGCGCCGTTTTTGAGAAAATCTAATTTTTCAAAACTTAAAAAGTGATTTAAATAAATTTGCCACCATTAATTTTCGATTCATTTTGCGGTTCAAAAAAGCATCTCATGTATAGAGAAAGTTTCGGATGACGCAGTCGGATTACTACGGAATCCACAAACATTGTTTCTTCCCAGTTTTTACAGGGCTCTTATCGAATAAAATGTAAAACGGTCCGTCGCTATTGTTTTTGTGCTTTTTTATTTCTATCATATCTGAAGAAATAGAAAGGGGTAAGAACGTCAAAACGATCTCGTTCCATCGTTTCAATTTTATGTAATCTGGCCCCAATATTATCTTTTGAGGGAAGATTCCTGAAGTTCCGGTGAACAAATACCACAAACACCACAAGGGTGTGGTGGGGGGGGGGGTCTGTAATAGATTACACCGGTACACGATATACTATAAGGAGTTACGCAAAGAAGAGTGGAATTTTATCAATGGCAAGAAGACAATTACTTCTTCAAGAACATTCTGTAGACTGACAAAGCGCAATCACCATCATTTTCACCATTTCTCAGACATTCAATTTTAAGAATTTAATTATTATAAGCAACTTCCTCAAAATATGTTCGGTTTTTAATGGAGATAATGGATAAATGTTTGGGCTGGTTTATGGTTTGGGCAAAGAGTTAGTTTCCATTACTACATGAAATTTCTTATAGAACGATTGCCGGAGCTCCTTGAAGATGTTCCTCTTATTCAGAGAAAGGCGATGTTCTGTTAACAAGATGGAGCAACTTGTCGCAGTAGCAGCAGTGTAATTTCGTCCATCGCCAACCGTTGGGCACTCATATATCCTGACCGAATATCCATAAATTTTTTCTTCCGGGGTGCTATGAAAGATAAACTTTATTTTAAAGAAATATAGAGTTTAGAAGAGCTCCAAGACAAAATAATTTCCGTTTCAGAGGAGATGAGAAGAAGTTAGCTTTACCCTAGTTTGTTATCTTCAATGCCATAACGCGCCCAGCTGTCCTGGTTTTCGAAGACACGAATGATCACATTCGTTTTTCAATTTATTCGAAATTTTAAAATAATTAATATTTTCCAAAGCGTTTAATTGCAAATTGCTTCTATGAGAAAGCGAAGAAGACATTTTTATACTGAATTCTCAGAAATAAACGGACAGTAGCTTAAACTCTTTTGGCCACTATGCAACGTGTTATATGTAAATCGATATAAAAACAAACGTTAATAGAGTGCCAAGAAAGGGATTTATAAGAGACAATGTAAATGCATAAGTACCTGTCTAGTAGGTATAATCTCTTTATGAATAAAGAAAACTAGATTTGAGGGCCATTTCCAGTTGGCCCGGAGCCAAGAGTCAACATACAAAACTAACTAATTTTTTGGCCCTATCGGATACTTTTTTGCAACGCTGATACACATTTCTCATTTTCTTTACTAATTTTATTCATTTCCATACTAAATACGATCTTAGTTCTTAACTAATTTGAACGACTTGGTTCCTATAACGTGCGACTTTTTTTTACCTTTCTCGTATACATTAGTATACTTCAGAGAAAGTTATTGCGATCGTGCGGAAATTTCGAACTAAAACTGAGTATGAGGGATGATATTACGACTATAAAGAAGTCCAAAAAAGTGGGTCTGTCTGTCTGTGTATCCGTTCGAAATAAAGGTACCTGGCATACAATTTTTTTTGGTGAAAATCAGTTATCACTATTTTTCTAGAAAATGGTTCCAAAGATTTTGGTCTTTTCTTGTACTAAGTATACTTGGGATGGGGACAAAAATACTGCATACTCAGGTTTTGGCAAAAAATTCGAATAACGGTAATTTATAAATCTCGAAAACTAAAAAAGGGAATTCCAAAAAATTTTATAATTTTTTATTATGTTTAACAAATTAGCGTACTTTGATTTTTGAAATATGTTTTTTTTTTCATGTGTCGATATTCTTAAATTTAAATTAAATTTGCTTTCTTAAAAACGGATTTGATCTTTTTTTGTATTTTGTACAACAATTATGTAAAAAGTGTTCAGTGTACATCAAAATCGTAGGTGCCGTTTTTTCAGTAAATGCAATTTTTCAAAACAAAAAAAGTGATTTAAATAAATTTGGTATGTGATTAAATGTTACCATTCTTTTTGAGGCGATTTCAAATTGCGCGAGAAAGTTTCGTATGACGCTGTCCTGCACTTATTTTTTTTTTTTTCTGTATGCTATCATTGGTTAGATACATACATTGGTTGAGTAAGAAAAATGGCCTGACAGGTACAGTGTTTCTCGATAAAAGCAACACCTTAAATCTTACCATTGTTGACTCAGTAATTGCAACTCCTCAAAAAGGGTGGCTCGATAGAAGCAACTATTGTTTCATGAACTCTTATTTCGTTCGCTATTTGTATATTTTTATTCTTTTTTATTTTGTTTATGCCTTCAGTGGCCCGAAGAAAATTATGCTTTACTGAGTTACATTTTGCTCTGCAAAACTTACGAGAGTCAGTTATGGAAAAGAATTCTGCGTCCAAAAAGACAGTCAAAATTAATTTTATTAAATTTACGGAAGAAATAACCAGTTCTAAGAACCAACGGTTTTCAGTTGCATTCGATGCATATTGGTAAACCGGCCTATGTTTTAGAAATTTTGTTTTACCAATAACTTAAAAAAGGGTTTAAAAAGTTTTATTTTTTTTTCAAGTGGTTTTAACCCATCATTGAATATGAATTAATTATCAGTTTTAGTCTTTATATATTTAACTTTCTATTTCATTTTCGAAAACAAAAGCGTTTATTGATGACGCACAGTAAATTGTTTTTGTTGTGGTAAAGTGGTGCATAAAAGGAATTCACGAGTTGGAAAATTGGAAATAGGTAGAAGGAGTGACTGAAATAGAGTGTGATTATTTTGGGTTTGGTTTAGTGGACGCGAAAATTGAAATAATATCATCTGAAAGCAATGCGTTCATGCACGAAATGAACAATATGGTGCCTCGCCACTAGTCATACACAATATTGGTCTTGGAGACTCTGTTAATAGTTTTTAGCATAAAATACGTAGGTATTTTAAGTATCTATTTCGAATATCTCTACAACAGACTTTTTAAACAGAAAGAGTTGCATAAGAAATATATGTTAATTTTTCATAAATAGGTTAAATATATTTGCTTTGTTATTTATAGTTATATTTTCTTAAAAACTTGTTCTCCTTTCATTAATTGGTTTAAAAAATTCGCGACGTCAAGAAAGAGCGAACCACAGCGCATTTTTTAGGCAACCGCTAGATTCAGTAAGAAATGTTAGATTAATAAAGAGATCTGTGCAAATACTTATATAGACTATTTCGGTCCGGGTGGTCTGGGTGTTGATTGAGAAATCTAGGGTTTTATTGCATAAGCCCCCTTGCAACCCCCCTTATTCGAATCATTTTTTTTCGAACTGGCTGAGATTGATTGCTGTCATCTCATCCAACTCCGCACCAAACCGAGTGTTTGGGGTTTGATTGTATCAGTCACTACACTTTTTCCCCTCAAAAGTTTGGGTTCAGTTGCTCTAAGATACGGAAGCGCCTTAGATTGTAACAGTCACCCCAGGGTTGCAGGGTTATATCTAAATCCACGACTAGCAGACAACTTGTTTCGCGATTTTTTTTAACACATATGTAAGTGCATGCTTCTGTTATTTTGTTCTTCCTTTAAGACGCCTTTAGCCTTAGGCTGAAAAAATACAGAAGCTGTGAGGATATCGTAGATAAGAGCAGTGATAAAAGGTTCATACCTTCTTATGACTACCACTTTAAGCTTTAGTATGTGCATCGTCGCTATAATCGCAGCTCCAGTATGTTTAGCTCTTAAAACATTAGTACAGCTATTGTATGCTATAAAAGTTGTTTGTCTATTATTTGTTAAAGTCTAAGGCAATCTATTGCAAGTCCTAATTTATGGGACCTTACTAATAAACAGACACAAATGTCGAACATTAGTTATTTTCAATGTACACTGTAGCACAAAGCAAAGCTCTGATAGAATCTTACCAATAGACAAGAAAAAACAGTATCTGTCAAACATTTCTCATACTCAGTGTTGGTATAAGTTGGATAATCATATCTGATATTTGCAAAACGTCTTTTTTGGGTTTTTCTTTTGTATGGATCGCGTGGACTTAACTTTTAACATCGAAAGAATATACATGGTAATTCTTTTTGTGAGTACTTACGTCTTACAATCTGTCAAATATTTATAAATAAAATACGAGCCAGAAAAATGTAATATAAATATATTCGATTTATTCGTGGTCAAAACTCCCATCACACGCATAAGCGGTTGTGGTCAATACAAAATCCTTATCTCCACAAAAAAAGAAATGCAAAAAATAAAAATTACCTCATAAAATGGCACAAATGCAGTTATTCTATTTAATGGCCACAGAGAAGAAAACAATCTTGGGTGATATTAACATTGCACGAACCTAATGCTATCAAAAGCATAATCCTGCAGAAAATCCGTCACCAACAAACTGAACGATTGGACGCTGCCGATTGACAACGACGCAGGACATACAGACGCAAAAATATTTTAAACGCATCAAATACCAAGTAATGCAAATAATTCGCCTACAGTAACCCTCAACTCTTACACCAACCAACAACGGCAGCAGCATAAAACAAATAGGTAAGTTTTGTTCATATTGTTCAAAAAGACCAAATATTGTCATTAAATTTTCAAATCAAACCCTGCACTAGGAGAAGGCAAAGCTTTGTCTACATGAAAAGGGGTCTACCGGAAGATTACGTATTGTATTTTATTTGGAAAGGGGCTAACCGAAGACTAAAATCTCTTCGTATTCATTGTATTTCAGCAAGCCTGCCCAAGTAAGCAACACATGTTAGTTCGCATTAGAAATACATTGCTAACTGCCACTTCAATTTGATTGAGACCATGCCTTCATGGAGGAAGTATTTGCCAATGATAACCAGCCTGGTTCCAAGTTTCTAACTTGAGATACTTGTTGAGAAGAGATCTTAAATCACTTGTCTTTAGACCCTTCATAATTTTCGGACCGTCAATCAACAGCTCTGAATGGCTTCATAATGCAAGACCATGCCAATATTCGGTAGGAAGTAGATGCAAAAACTCAGTCGTTTCACTTTTGTGAATCGATGATAATAATGATAATAATCTTTCAGAACAGATAATCTGATAATTTGATCCGTTAGAGTAAAAAGATGTTGTATATAGCTTACTTAGATGTGCCCTGAGAGTGTTAGCTATTGGCCACCTAACAACCTCACCATATGTTAGGTAAAGTCTAACAATATACGTATATATAGTGTATTAGTGTATATTAGTGTATAGTGTATGTATGCTGCTTTTTGTGTTACGCAGATTTTATTCGCTCCCATGTCGCTGGTAAGTTACTTCCGCAAAGTTACTTCTGCGTTGGTGGCCCTTCCATAAGATACTCCCCCTAACACACCTGCGGACTAAATTATATTTTATTATATTTATTTGCAAAAGTATGTCACAAATACTGGGTGACCCAAGTAGAGATACTTTTTTCAATAGCCTTTTTTGACAGATCACGTGTGAGTAGTGTCATGCTGTCATGTTATTTTTGTTTAGTATTGTTTGGCATTTCATAATGGAAAGACTTACGCGTGAACAACGTTTACAAATTGTTCAACTTTATTATGAAAATACACGTTCTGTGAGGAATGTGTTTCGTGCACTTCGCTCAACTTATGGTCAACATAATCGGCCTACTGAGCGTATTATTCGCACCACCATCACCCATTTTGAGACACAGCATTCATTATTGGATAATATTCGACCGAATAGACCACGTCCAGCACGCTGTGAAGAAAATATAGCGGCCGTAGCTGAGAGTGTACACGAAGACCGTAGAGAGTCGATTCGGCGCCGTTCGCAGCAACTCGGACTGACGTATGGAACGACCTGGCGCATTTTACGTTAAGATCTTAAATTTAAAGGGGGAAAAAATGCAGCTTGTGCAACAACTGAAGCTGCTCGACCTTCCCAAGCGACATCGCTTCGCTCTATGGGCTCTTGAAAAGTTCCAAGAAGATCCGACGTTTTCGAGGCAAATTTTGTTTAGCGATGAGGCCCAATGGGTATGTAAACAAACAAAATTTCCGCATTTGGGACGAAGAGCAACCTGAAGAGATTGAAGAACTGCCACTTCATCCAGAAAAAACAGAAAGAAATTAAGGAATTAAGTAATTTCTCAGAAAAATAGGCGACGCGAAAGTCAAACATGGCGCCCATATAACATCTTAGACGTGCATACATTCCGAGGGCAAAAGTACACCCCGACCACTTTCTTGTAGGGGCTAAATTCAGAGCTCCAAAAAGAAATTGAACGCTGGCCGCCTCAACACGGTAGGAGTAGCCAGAGTCTACAGAAAGCAATTGAACGAGAAACTATTCACTGTGCACTCACCATCCACGAACACCTATACCATATGAAACTATTATTGTATTATTGCATTAAACATGGCGGTGATGTTTTGGTAAAAAAGTAGCAAACAATTACAAGAAAGGTGATCATATGTCTTGCACGAACTATCAATGTATGTATATAAAAGTTGTGTGAACAACTCAAGCCATTTTACAAGACACTAATCGCCACGTATCAGTGTGGCTTCCTGTCCGACAATAGAAAAAATTTTCACACTAACAATAAGACAAATTCTGGAAAAGACCAACGAATTTCAAGTCAAAAACACCATCTCTTCATCGACTTCAAAGTCGCATATGATAGGAATCATCGTCAGGAGTTCATGGCGATGGCCTAATTCGGGATCCCCTCAAAATTGCGTAAAAAATATCCAGCTATGTCTAGTGACGTTGGAGAATACGCGAAAACTGCAATATTCAATTTGGGAGCAGCTCATCAAAACACTTTGAAACATGGCCCGGATTTTTGCGAAGAGGTGCGCTGTCGTGTAATTGCTTCAATCTTGTTGCTAATCAGATAGTGCGCTGGGCACCATCTTCAAAAGGTCAGTCAAGATACTAGGGTATGCGGAAGATATCGACATAATCTATCGACAATTTGAATGTAGTCCAAAAATCCAAGACACGTCGACTACATTGGCTCGGTCACATCAAATCAGCAATAGGGCTCCAGCCGAGATTATTTTCGAATCCCAGCCCGCATGATGAAAACGATAAGGCAGACCGAATATAGCATCCGCGATTCCTCCGCACTTGGTCTGGAAAATTAGAAGCATTATGCCCGGGATCGCAGATGATGAAAGGGTGCCTTGTCTCGGGCAGAGAGCCCGTTAAGTAAATAGGTAAACTTCAAAATAAATTTTTGGAGTTAAGATAGATAGATAGATACTTTATTTTGTAGGGAAAATATTACAATAGGTTTGTTACACACTTTTAACAACACAGAGATGTGGTATATTTGTTTACATTTCAACAGAGAATGATATGATATGCAAAGAATATAAGTAGATAATAATTACGTGAAATATATTTTATTTTTTATAACTTTGAACCATGTTGGGTATATAAATCATTTTAGAATTGTCAATATTTTCGACGCAGTTAAATTTGGTCTACGAAATGTACTAACCGGTTTTTGTAGCTATGTCTAATAGTTCTGAAGTTATATCATTTAGAGTAGTTATATCTCAAAATCGGACACTTTCACTTTTATTTGATATCACGTGAGATTTGGTGATGGAAGAATGCGCTACTGTACCTGTATTATCTAAACTATTAAAAAATATAATATCTCTTAAGAATTTCTTTAGTAACTGGGAAGCCCTATATTAGATACCACTGTAAGTAGGGGTTAGAAGCCCATACACTGTTCATGTTTACTCTGTTCACACTTAACAAAATGTATACTTCAATAGCTGAAATATGAAGAATTTCGAAGTATAATTCAGGTGACGGTTTTTTTATGTTATTGTTATTTTGCAATTTTTATTTTATTTCGCACTAGCACTAAACTCAAAGCGATCAGATTTCAACATAATTGTAATAAAGATTTTAATTTTTTTTTCCAGGAAAAGTTTTTTGGGGGAAGCAGAACACACTTAAGAAATATAATCAATCCTTAGCTATGGGAAAGAAGCTTACAACTGGCATAGAAATCACTTTACCAGAAAAACCAACAAAAAACACAAATTGTGAATAAATTATCAAAACAAATAATAAGAGAAAATTATTATAATCAAACTTATAATAAATTCATTTGCATATTATTGAAATCATCACCACAACTCAGGATTCAAAAACAGAAAAAAAACCAACCGCAACAACTACATATGTAAATAAATAATACTCCTCAACCGCAAGTGAAATCGTAACATAAAAACATATTCTAAAATAGCTTAACAATACTACAATTCGTGTAGGAAATTTTACACGTATATCAAAAATAAGCGTTCATATCGGTTAACGCTTTTGAGATTCTAAAATTATATAATGTACATACGTATGTGTGCATATGTATATTTAATTCAAAACACAAGCGGCAATAATGTATGAAAATTTTGTCGATTTATAAGTATTACCATATAGAGTAGGATCTAATATTCATTAGATATGATATTCAATTAAATTTACTAGTAAATAAATATAATATATTCGACAGAATGAAACTTTAAGCTCGACGGGAAAAGACGAGAAAAGTTTTTAAAACAAAATAATTACTCATCTCAGAATAAATAAAAATAAAACGAAGAAGAACAGGCTTAGCTTGTTGGGCGCGACCGAATTGTCTATTCCCCTTGGTCAATTTGAAACATTCCACCACACAGTATGGCCTCGGTCGCCGCTTGGCTGCCATTTGCACGGGCGGCGGCCATTGGTTGGGTGCCTATAGCAACACATCCATTACCCCCACCGCCTATACCGAAAGATCGGCGAAAAACCGACGATGAAAAGCTCCTCATAAACGTGTCCGGACGTCGATTTGAAACATGGCGCAATACCCTCGAAAAATACCCGGATACATTGCTTGGTTCGAATGAACGTGAATTTTTCTACGACGAAGACTGTAAAGAATATTTTTTCGATCGGGATCCCGACATATTTCGTCACATTCTAAACTACTATCGAACGGGGAAGTTACATTACCCCAAACATGAGTGCTTGACCAGCTATGATGAGGAATTGGCCTTTTTTGGCATTATGCCAGATGTAATTGGCGATTGTTGCTACGAGGACTACAGGGATCGAAAGCGTGAAAACGCCGAACGCTTAATGGACGACAAGCTATCGGAGAATGGCGATCAAAATCTTCAGCAGCTAACCAACATCCGGCAGAAGATGTGGCGAGCATTTGAAAATCCACATACATCGACAGCGGCACTTGTGTTTTATTATGTGACAGGATTCTTTATTGCAGTTTCGGTTATGGCCAATGTCGTAGAGACTGTTCCGTGTGGTCATCGACCGGGTCGCGCAGGTACACTACCCTGTGGTGAACGTTACAAAATCGTATTTTTCTGCTTGGATACAGCGTGCGTCATGATATTTACCGCTGAATACTTGTTGCGATTATTTGCCGCACCTGATCGCTGCAAGTTCGTGCGGAGTGTTATGAGTATTATTGATGTGGTTGCTATTTTGCCATACTATATCGGTTTGGGTATAACCGATAACGATGATGTATCGGGTGCGTTTGTGACACTTAGAGTTTTTCGAGTTTTTCGTATTTTTAAATTTTCGCGACATTCGCAAGGGTTGCGTATCCTTGGATATACCCTTAAATCATGTGCTTCCGAGTTGGGTTTCCTCGTCTTCTCACTGGCGATGGCTATAATCATATTCGCAACTGTTATGTTTTATGCTGAGAAAAACGTCAATGGAACGAACTTTACATCTATACCGGCTGCTTTTTGGTATACAATTGTGACGATGACAACTTTGGGGTGAGTTAAATTTTTTCCCATTTTACTTCTTTTTTCAATAAAAATGAACTTTAATTTAAATTGTTTGAGCAAAAATGACCCGGGTAGTGTCCACCGTATGCAAAATATGACATTTTTATTTTCTATTTATTTATATTTTGAGATATTACCTGAAATTATTTCATACATTCTCATATTCAACTAATATTGCTTGGTTTTGACAAGCACTAATTAAAAAATTCCGTTATTATAGGTAAATCTTTTTTTTAAGTGACAGACTAAGACCTGGGAAAACACAATATTAAAATATAAATTAGAAAATTCAGGAAATTAGTGTAGATAAAAAACACCTCCGACAAATCCCGCGCAAAATATAGGCTTATTTTAACCCACCTATTCAAAGTTTTGGAGCAAGCTATTTAACGACAAGAAAGTGTGTATATGGTTAGTTGTATTATTGATTGAACGATAAGTTACACCAGCTTAAATTTTCAATTGCACGGACAAAGCCCAGAAAAGTTCTCTAGCAACTTTGAAACTACATTCCTATTTACAGAAACCAACTCATTTCATCCTCCTCCCCAACTTTATTTACTACTAAGCAATGCAGTCAGTGGTGATACATAAAAAACCACAAAAAACGTGCAACACATATAAAATGGAGAGAGATTTTTATTTCGTTTTTATAATTACAAAAGTAGGCCACCATACAAAACAGAGATATGATATATAGGATATCTTACAACTGAAATATTCTAATCAATAAATTATACAAAAACAGTAATATATTAATTAATTAGCAAATAAATAAATAAATAAAAAATAAATAAATAATTTAACCAATAAGTCAATCAATCAATTAATAAACAAATAGACAAATAAAATAATTAAATTAAAAAATAAATAAGGAAATTAACAAAAACAAATAAGTATATTAACATATAAACACATCGATAGATAAATAAATTAATAAATAAACAAATCAATAAATTAAATAAATTACAATTAAAAAAAAAATTGGAAATCGTATCACATAAGTAAACTGTTAATGAGAGATATTACATTTAATAGGAAAAGACTCAAGAATCATTTTTAATATTTTATTTTGCTGTATTTCTAGTTTTTCAATATGACAGTCTGCACATTTACCCCATACTTGACAGCCGTATAGTAAAATTGCCTGAAGGATTACTTTGTGTATTAATATTTTATTATCAATTGATAACAATAAGTTCCTATTGATAAAAGGATAGAGCATCTTAATTGCGATACCAATTTTATTTAATGAACGGGCCAGTGGTTCTTTAAATGTTAGTTTATTTTCTTCATAAACGCCTAAATATTTAACCACTGGCTCCCGGTGTATGTTATTGTCATTAATTACCAACTGATGAGGCGGTACGGAGCCTATTTTTCGACTATTTTACTATTTTTTAAATAAATATTTTTATTACCGTCCAGACCACTAGTTTTCCTAATTACAAAATTGTCTGTTATATTTTGGATATCGGCTTCGCTCACATATTTATACGCCGGTGTTTTAACTTCAGACTAAATTAATGTCTATACCGAGCTTAATACAAGTAAATCTGTATTTAAATCTCCTAGATGTTGAGCAGCATTAAGCATATATCTCTAAGTCTTATGAGGTCCAACACATGACCTGGAAAGCACATAAAAAAAATCTGTACCCTTTCCCTACGCCGTCGAAAAATGTTATATATAATTTCCCTATATATAATTTTTTTAAACATATACACGAATAAAATAACCAAGCAAAATCAATTGATTTTTTTTTAGTAAAAAATCCCTACGTAATATCTATTTCTCCATTTTTTCCTAAGCGTTTAATTTCAAATCTACTGGTAGGAATTTTTCCCTTGATGTACTATCACTGACCGTAGCATAAAACATATATTTCAATTGTTCAACATGAGTAGTTCCTTAAATAAGCAAAATTGGTCAGATCCTTATAATACTTTTCAAAACTATTACCAAGTTTTATTATACAAGTGAAAAAAAAATATTACGTATCATAAAAATAACTACATATTAAATACAATTTTTCCAGCCTGTCCAAGTATCCAAAATAAAAGGTGAATACTCCTCTCCCTTCTCCGACAGTAAATCTCTTGAATCTCGAAAACTTCTTAAAAAAGGGCGGGCAGGTTTACTGGTGAATATGTATCGAATATCTTTGAAGTAATCTGTAACCATTCGTCACTGTCTGAAACTGAAAATTGATTGCGATCAAGTTGCTAGTTTACTGCAGGCTAACAATTTCTATTATGTTCGAATAATTCACGTGATCATCGTTCAGATAATAAATGCTCAAGCGAAATAGCTAGTTGAATTTCGACCATAGAAAAATTTAAACGCAACATCAAGCCTATATTCGTACGTACAGTAAAAAACAAAGATTCTTTAATTCGCCCAACACGCACTATTTATCTTTTGCATTCTATTTTACAGACATTTTAAATCAACGTCCATTGTTTATTCATCACAAGAGTATCTGAAATCCCTTTAGTTGCGTGTAAGGTTTTTCGGGAAATATCGACTTTTGATGCAGTATTAGGTTTTGTAATGTTATGATGTTTACTGTTTACTGATACTCAGACCTGGTGGTTAATGCTCCGTGTCCACCAAAAGATAAACCGATATTATAGGTGAAAGATTAACAGCAAATTTTAAAGCCTTTCCACCAACAATAAATTACATTAATAAAAAGTGTTTTCTCTTAAACCGCTCTTTGGCTCTCGAATTTGCGCACCAAATAACCAAAAAATTTGCTTCCTTTCTCTCAATAGGGTTGTTTGGGAAACATGGAAACGTCAGTGAGAAAAAAAACACCAAAAAAAGTGCCAGCTAAAACGACGGAGGGAAAATAAAAGTGGCAAGATTATTCCGGCAGGTAGAATTCGTAGAATTAAATCTATCCAAAACTTGAAATGGATTGGTAATAATTATTGTTAAAGATAAATATAATGTTAATTTGTTTTATGCTGATTCTCATTAAATATGTAAATATACCACCGTGTAGATGAAGATTGGAACCTAAGAGTGAAGTTCCATGAGTTTTAGTTCAAGGCTGAATAGCCTATTCCTATTTCCTATACTCGGTTCAATGTACACTACTTTCATCCAACATTAGAAAATAAAAAAACATGAATATAAAAATTCTTTTGTTACAGTGCAATTGAAGCATTTAATTAATATTATATTATTTCTTTGGCAAAAATTAATACCACTCTATTTAAACTTTTAGTTAGTTTATCGAATACTGCCACACAATCTTGCAAAGTTTTATTTTCCCTCCAATGATTTTGTTGACACTTCTTTTTCTTCTCAGTTGACACTGACGTTGTCGCAAATAACCCTATTCTCTGCAACCGTCGGTCGTCTGTTGTATATGCATACCTATCCAAGCTTGTTGGGTTTGTGCTGAGCCGACTCTTACTTGCAAACGTAGTTCCTTTGTAAAGGGTGATTTTTTAGCTGGTTTGGTTTTGGCAACACTGGTTTTGACAGCTGACGTGTGTTTAGTACCTTGTGTCACTGTCAAACAGCTTCAGTTTGGTTTGCAATTTAACCATGGATCGTCTTACAAATGAACAACGCTTGCAAATTATTGAATTTTACTATCAAAATTCGTGCTCGGTTCGAAATGTTCATCGCGCGCTGCTTCCATTTTATGATCGGCATTCTCGACCTTCTGAGCAGTCTTCGGAAGATTGTGACCAAATTTCGTACCAAATTTACTTTGTTGGACATTAAACCACCAACACGTTTACGTACTGTGCGTATTGAAGAAAATATTGCGGCCGTATCAGCTAGTGTGACAGAAGACCGCGAAATGTCGATTCGGCGGCGTTCCCAGCAGTTAGGCCTTTGTTACAGCACTACGTGGAAAATTTTGCGGAAGGATTTGGGCGTAAAGCCTTTTAAGATACAGCTGGTGCAAGAACTAAAGCCAGCCGACCTACCACAACGCCGAATTTTTGGTGAATGGGCTCTTGGAAAGCTGGCCGAGGATCCGCTTTTTTATCGAAAAATTGTGTTCAGCGATGAGGCTCATTTTTGGTTGAATGGGTACGTAAATAAGCAAAATTGCCGCATTTGGAGTGAAGATCAGCCAAAAGCATTGCAACAGCTACCAATGCATCCCGAAAAAGCCACTGTTTGGTGCGGTTTATGGGCCGGCGGCATTATTGGGCCATATTTCTTCAAAGATGATGCGAATCGCAGCGTTACTGTCAATGGTGAACGCTACCGAGCGATGATAACAAACTTTTGTTTGCCCGAAATGGAAGTTCTTGACTTGCATGATATGTGGTTTCAACAAGACGGTGCCACATGCCACACAGCACGCGAAACAATGGCGCAATTGCGAGGCGAGTTTGGTGAACAGTTAATTTCACGTTTCGGGCCGGTCAATTGGCCGCCTAGATCGTGCGATTTGACACCATTAGATTATTTTTTGTGGGGGTATGCCAAGGCTAATGTGTATAGGGACAAGCCCGCTTCGATTGACGCACTGGAAGCCAACATCCATGCATTCATTCGTGAGATACCGGCCGATATGTGTGAAAGAGTATGCCAAAATTGGACTCAGCGGATGGGCTACCTGAGACGCAGCCGCGGTCAACATTTGCATGAAATTATCTTTAAACATTAAATTGCAAGGTTCAAACTATCGATTCAAATAAATATTTCATTCATTTTTTCGAATTTTTTGTGTTTTTTTTTTAAAAAAAGTTCTAAACCTCTTAAAAAATCACCCGGTATATTATTTTTTAATCGTGTTTTAATGTATAGTAAACAATGTAAAAATGTATCTGTATTTGAGGCAGATTTAGGTAAGTTTATTGTTAATTGCGGTCTAGCGCTCATCGGAAACATAGCATTATGTTGATATGCGGCTTAGGGCTCGGTGGAAACGTATAAATTAAATTAAAGCTGTCATAATTGAAAGAAGAATAACTTTTAGTTTTCGCAGGCGAATTTTTCACATTTTGCAGTCCAATATTCGTAATAGTAAAACTGTAAAATAAAGTCAAAGTACGGAACCTACGATTTTGAAATTTTTTTCAAATGTGTTTGACGTTGGAAAACTAGTAATTTTGAATTTTGTCCACTCAGTTTTAGGATGATTGATTAATATCTGTTTAACGCGCAGCATGCATACTGCAAGGGTTAAATCAGGGAAAATGGCTTTGCATACGCTGGTACGCTCTATCTAATACTCCCTGCATAATAAAGAGTACACTATGATTGCCTTCCTGGGTATAGAAGGAGCTTTTAACAATGCCAATACATCTGCAATCGCAAATGCACTGTCGGCCCTGAAAGTAGATGACTTATGCGGATGACATTGGTATTGCCGTATCAGGCAAGCACCTCAGTACTATTCAATATCTCCTCCCTCTTTATAAGTTAGTGAGTTGGGCAGTTCGGTGCGGCGTGGGTGTCAACGCTTACAAAACTGAACTAGTCCTCCTCAAGGAAATATAAAATTCATTCTATAATCGTCGTAAGCTTTTTTTTCTCTGAAGAAGCGAAATATCTGGGTCTGAGTATAGGTAAAAGTTTGAGCTTTAAGCCTACTATCCAGGAAAAAATAAAAAAGCTACAGTAGCACTTTTCTCATGTAAAATAGCAATTGGGAACAGATGGGGTCTTCACCCTCACATCACTCACTGGCTATACATTTCGGTTATAAGACCAATACTTACGTATGGAGTGGCTGTCTGGTGGGCTGATTTAAGTAAAGCGACCCATCGCAATAAAATAAGCAAAGTGCAGAGATCAGCCTACCTACACATTGAAGGTGCCTTCCGCATGACTCCCTCCGTTGTTTTAGATATTCTGTTTCACCTAATCCACGGATCCGACGGATTAAAAACCAATGATGGGGTGCGGTATGGTGTATTCTCTGATAGACTTAATCTTAGTCTCTCCTTCCGTCTTCCTTATCATTGTAGCGTGTTCCAGACGAAAATAATGGCGTTTAAAGAAGTCTTATCTTGGCTAAAGAGCAACGAAGTGTCATCGAAAGATATCAGCATTTTCTCGTAAAGTCAAGCGGTAATCAAGTCCTTGGAATCAGTCTCTGTAAACTCTATATGAGCCCTAGACTGCAAATCATCTATGCAGGGAGATGTCGGCGCAAGTTAACATTCACCTTTGACATTACTGGAAACTGTAAGGCAGTTTTTAACAAAGATATCTCAGATTCTTATTCTTATTGTTATTGGGTTCATGAAATACATACATAAATAGGTGAAATTCTTGGAAGTGATTTTATTCCAGGTAATATTTTTCTAGTCTTTCGTTATATTTTCGAAAATCAAAGCAAATCATTTAATTTACTGATACATTTTTGAATTCACAATTATATCCAGTTTGATTAAATTTGAACATGTAACATATGAAATTTTAAAATTCACAAGGGATATTTCCAGTTTAATTCAATTTTAACATACAACTTTTCTGTATTTTGTTTAAGACATTAGGGAAATAGGATTAGAGTGAAAATAATTGGGTTTAAGTTGTAGCAAATTACAAAGGCCAGAAAGAAGAAAAATATAGAAACATTCCGAATTCGTCCTATGTTTCAGGCAAGATTCGTCTGCAATAATGACCATTTCAAACAGTTTTCGCTATCAAACTAGAGTCATAGGTATGCAGTTGAATCTTACCTTAAAGATAACTTATCGATCATGAGACATCATAGCAAGATATTTTGCAAACAGATTTTTTATTTGAAATTTCATGCAATATTTGTGTGACATAAAAACATGATAAACCCCTTTTTAGCATTAGAAAGGAATATTGTTTATTTTATTGAATACCAGAGTAAAATAAATAACGTTGTACTTTTCCGCAGCTATGGTGACATGGTTCCTGAAACAATAGCTGGTAAAATAGTAGGGGGTGTTTGCTCACTAAGTGGAGTGTTGGTGATCGCCCTTCCAGTACCTGTTATTGTGTCAAACTTCAGTCGAATCTATCATCAGAATCAACGAGCAGACAAACGCAAAGCTCAAAGGGTAAATACATACCAATAAGTAATAAGCATTCCGTAAATATTTTTCTTATATTTCTTATTTTATTTTAAAGAAAGCACGTTTGGCACGCATACGTATTGCGAAGGCTTCATCTGGTGCTGCGTTTGTCAACAAGAAGAAAGCTGCTGAAGCCCGATGGGCCGCCCAGGAGTCTGGCATTGAGTTGGACGACAATTACAGAGATGAAGATATCTTTGAGCTGCAACATCATCACTTGCTGAGGTGTTTGGAAAAGACCACGGTATGAAGCTGTTTTCAATTAAACCAAAATAATAATAAAAAATAATTTTAACATTCAAATAATAATTATGAAATTCGGAGACTTACAGTTACATAATTATTCTTACATATATTTCTTTATGTTTATATTTATAGAATTATTTTGTTTCATATGAATAAGTGTATTCCAAAGATAAACAAACAAACAAAATTAAACAATACAACAAAACAAAACATAAAAATTAAATTATATCCTACACTACTATTCTTAACCAAATGTGTATACCTACAACACGAATTATATTTTTTACATAATATAACAGCAATTATTTTGTTAGACTAATTTTGTTTTTATACCTATTTATGTATGTTTGATAAGTATAATTTATTTATTTATATATAAATATTTTTTTTAATACAATTTTTCTGTTACCAAAATATTTGTATTTTCATTTTATATTGTATATTTATTTTGTATTTTTTTCTACAAAAAACAAAATTCTTACATACACGCTGGTATTGTGTATTTGAAACTTTTCAAAAGTTAGCATCAAATTTGTTAAAGCCGATATAAGAAAAGAAAGTGCTTTAGGAATTGTATATTGTAAGCTGTAAGCTTGAAATTGTTTGTTTGATTTGTTTCCTGTGCGAATGAGAGAAAAAGAAAAAGAATATTCTTTTATGTAGCATGGGGGCAAAGACACTGCTAAATTTCTGCGGGCAGACAATGTGGCACATAAATCACGGTAAGTGACAAAAAAAAAAAAAAAGTCATATGTGTGTTTCAATTGTGATCGTCTCGCTATCATATTTCCCAAATGGTCACTGTTTATGTGTACGCACAATGTTATGAACCCCTGACAGAAATTCTTACAGATAAATGGTTAAAGCAGTATTTTTGTGACTTCATCTGAACATTTTCCGTTTAGTTATTTTGCTTGTACTTTAGAACGTTAATTCTCGGAAGGTGTGCCATATTTTGTATTGGAAATTATCCTTCGAAAATGTTCTTTTAACCTCAAAATCGTATTATACGAAAACTTGATTGAAAAAACAACACATAGAGAGGTTTGCCTTCACTAGATAGATACCCCAAAACAATTAACGGAACATTAACTTTTTTATGTGTTTTTTAAAAGAGCGCAATAACTTGGGGGCTTTAAAACGCTTTTTATTTTATCTCGCTGCGACCATTGGTATCTAAGAAAAAACTCTTCAAAAACACATAAAAAAATATACAAATTGAATTTCCCTTAATTTCTTGTGCATAAGTAGTAATTGTACATACAATTTTTGGATTAGAGGGTTAATTTTTCATTACAAGGAACAAAAAAGAGGGTAACCCTTTGAAATTAAAAAAACAGAGATGACGCATCCCACTACTCCCTAGCTTAGGGTTTATTATGGTTATATTTTTGATCAGAATAAAAAGTTATTTCGATCTGGCCATGTATTCCCGTTTTCAGTATTTGCTACATTATAATTGCATCATTGATTTTCGCCCACTATCAACAAAATATCGTTTTATTGACGGTTATACTTTTGTCAAGAAATTTAAAAGTTGTTTGCCACGCACTTGTAATACCATAAACAGATTAGAGCATTTTCCCTTGAAAAGACCTTAAGACCGCATGCTTTTTGCCAACACATACATTAGACTGCATGACTCGATTTTCCGTCATTTAAGCTCAGCTGGTGCCTGGTTATAATGATAACCTTGACATATTGCATTAATTGTTGCCTTTGCTGCAACTTAGCACCACATTAAACTAAATGTTATTATTTAAACAAAACTGTTTTTTGACAGCATATGCCACCACCAAAATTCAGCAGATGGGATCAGATTGACGGTCATACCAGTCGCACATATTTCCCGATTATACCGATTTACTAGATGTCGTAAGCTATATTCTGTCATTTGAATAATGCCGTATGGCGGTATATAGAAGCAATTTAAGGATTTAATTAAGTTTTAATATGACCAATTAAGAGTCTGCTTGTACTCCAGTCAAAACATCCATTCCTACCTTAAAGCTAGATAAGATAAGGCTGCATACCAAGTGGTCATATAAATACTATTTCTGACTCGCAAAATATGATCATTTGAACCGAAATATTGTACATTTTAAAAGACTATTCTTAGCTCAAAACTAAACAGATTAACATAGTGATACAGAGAAGTAATTTTCCAGTTTGATTACATACACAGAAGTAATTTTTTTTTAGTGAAAGTGAGTAAGGATCTCACACCATAATGATCACGTGCGACCTAACATCGCCGCTGTCTTCAGAAAATATTCTGTAGCCAGTGATATAAATTAAGTAAACTTACAATTTAAAAAATCGGTCCTGAAGTTTCTGGATTCCCGTTTTTGTAAATTTTAATCTACATAGAAATTTAGAGAATTAATGAATTACATGTCTTTCAAAATGTAAACTTTTATCGACAAAAAAACTATCCATAATCTTTCACTATTTGGAATACTAGCGAGCCAGCAGTAGACCAAACTTAAATATCGAACGCAAAATATGTATATAAAGCTTTTACAACAATTTGTGTGTACAAAGCTTATCAAAACAGTTTTCTCTTCTTTGCCGTCTTCATACATATCTCTTTCAAACTTAAGAGTACTTAATCCGAAGATTCATGAAACTAGTTACGTTATCAGGTGTCAAAAATGTTGTACAGAGCGAAGTTGGCGGTATAACGGGACAGAATTTAAGTCACGATCGGCACAAACTTGGAAAAAAATGCATTGCCCTTTCTTTGTTCAAATTTAACTAGCCAATTCATTATACAAGACAAACTTGTTTATTTGCTTTACTTCTTCTTTGCTGTCCTCATACGTACACATTTCTGACAAACCTTTAAGTCCTTAATTCGAAGATTCATAAATCTACCTACAAAATAGTGGTCAATAAAGGTTTTATTTTCGTTACTCCTGTATGTGATTATCACTGCATGAAAACATCTTACATTTGAATTAGTCATCAATTAACATACATACATACATATATAAGGTTTGGCAATAAGGATATGTGTTTTATTTTTAAGATGATCGCTATCGCTCCTTCAATATTGACTCTGATGACGGTGGCTGACCAATGATTCAACAAAGAAAAAATACGTTTAGAGTTGTTAAATAATAACACCATCTAGACGACCAATCGACAAAACCATTTCTCGATATAACACGTTCATCGAATTGAGTTTCCAATAAGTCGATTGTAACACCCGCTGTGTGTCCTGCGGCACCGTCTTTTTGAAACCACAAATCATTAATGTCTAGTCCGTGCGTTGGTAGCGATATCAATTAATTGTAACGTGACAGCACAAAAAAAAAAGACCAAACCGTCATGAAAAGCACACCAGACACTTATTTTTTGTAGATGAAATTGTATTTCGTGTGTTTCAACCTTGTTATTGAAATCATTGAAAATGATTTTCATATTAAATTGGTCATCTTCATCCAACTATAGCCTTATCCGAGAATGTACATAACTTCATATGATAATTTAATTTTATAAGGTGCCGTCGCAAAATTCACCATGGCCCAATTCCTGAAAATGCCTTGGAATCTACTGTTTAGACTAGAATTGGTTCACCGATAATCACAACTAAAAATTGGCGTTAAAGCTCTTAAATTGCCGTCATCGACTCGAAATAATGGTAATTAGTTGTAATTATGTATTTGTAAACGTTCTTCATTCGTGAACTTAATCATGATGAAAATGTAATTTTTACTGAATTAGCAGTTTGGTTATTGATAAATAACCTAAAGTGCGTTCACAGTAAAAGTTCAAAGTTGTCAAGTCCCAATGGAAAAAACCTATCAATTTGTTCATGATGTTTGTGCTAATTGTAAGTAATAAAGACAATAGCTCTCACTAGGCAACCAACTGATTATATAATTATAAATAAAAACTGACTTAATGTTGATATTGAGGCGTGTTTTGGCAAAAATTTGTATAGTATGCATATAGTGACTATTGTGAATACCGCGGTAGCTTGTTAAGTTACTTAGGTAATTGTTTTCTGGTTGATTGTTTGTCTTTTGGTTTCTGTAAATTTGTTTGTATTATTTTTTTGTTTTCGCAAATTTGTTGTAGTAACTATTTTTATATATTTTTTTATTGTAAAACACTTAACAACTCCACATGCATAGACTCGTATTCGTACTTATGTTCTTTTGTAAATAAATTTTAATTTTCTTTTCGTCGTTTTTAATTCTCTCTGAAAAAAAAACAATAACAAAACACAAATGCGCTCTATCCAAGGATCGTGAGTTTGTCGAGCTTGATATACCATACAATGGTCAACCAAAACGTCCTGGTTCGCCATCACCTATGGCTAGTCCAGCCCATTCGACGAATAGCGCTGTGGGATTGATGCAATCCTGCTGTGGTCGTTGTTGTTCACAGCGTTACCAGGTTAGTACACATGCTTATGCTTATTTTTTGATTCATTTATACTCGGTTTGTGTTATGACTAAAAAGATGGAGTTTTAGATGGTTACAAAGCTTCTAAATGTTCAGTAAGATTTAGAAGTTTAATTCTACTACCTGTGCTCCACAAATAAAAATGCTGCATAACTGTGTGTATTTGTGTTTACTTAATTTATTTTTTGCTTCCTCCTTTGTCATATGAAAAAAAAAAACATTTTTGTACTCTACGACTATGACCATATAATTGACAAATAAATTTACTAAAAAACTGTTAATTATAAAATATGTATTACAATAACCAGCCTTTTTTTGCATGCTTTCGTTTTTGTGTAAATAAAAAGAAATATATCTCGAATCTTCACGTAAGAGAATGATTTATATATTTTGTATAATAATGTAGAAATAATTAGTTTTTTTCTTGTAATATTTGTTAATTTTTTCTTCGAGCACGTGTATTTTTTTAAACTCTTAAAAGGACAAACAAAATTATAAAAGAATAGCGTGCTATGTTATCTGTTCCAATCACGGTTGTATTGATTTTATGTTAAACCTAAAATAAAACCGAATAAATTATTTCATTTTTATTGGTTGAGTTTTGTTTTTTGATTTTAGTTTTTCCTTCTTTTCTACTCTCATTCGTCAAAATTATTGAACAAAATTTTTTTTAAATCTAAAACTTATACTCTAATCAATACATAGGCCTGTGGAAAATACATGCCAGCAACAGGTAATGCTCAAACTAATCAGAATAATCAGCCAATGGATGGAACTTATTTAGTGGAAGCGTCATTTTAAGTAGCTAACTCGAACTTCACTGTACAACCAAAATTATAGATAAATGTCAAAATTAAAATATTTAACAATATATATATAGTTTATTTCCAAAATTATTATGTATTATTTCAATAAGCGAATGAAGATTTAATGTTCGTTTATATTTATAAAAAAAATAAAAACATAACTTTTAAATTTAAATTGTGATAATTAGAACTATGAATTTAGTCAGTAAAGTGTGTTCTAGAAACAAAAAAAAATAATAAAAAAGCAAATTGCGATCTCGATGTAATTCATATCGTCCCCACCAAAAAAAAATATATTCAACAAAAATGAATTGCCGAAGGTAAATCAAATAATCAATTTAATTGATCAATATACTTGAAAAAAAAGGTTAAATAAACCAAAATTTCCATATATTTATTGTTTTCAAATATAACCTCCGAGTTAGATTTAAAAAAAATGTACACATAGCCGTCATACAAACAGCTTTTTAATGGGGTAAGACGTTTAATCTCGCTTTCGTTTCTTTGCTTTCAGTATTAATTTGACTAATTTGGGTATATCACCCTTCATTAATTTGTTAACATTTTACTGAATATTTTTGTAGTACTGATTTTACCTGACTTAATTTCATGCAACCATTTTACATTCAAAGATCGTGTCATTCGCATCTTCTGTTGTGGTGTATTCACACTGAAAGTTTCGGCTTGTCACTTTTTCCATCATTTGAAAATACTTAAGAGTTAAAAGATCCGTAGAAGTTTACTTTTTTATGCCTTCGCTTATTATGATTCACTCATAACTTCGATCAATCTTGCAGTCCACCTCACCGAGTCTTAAATGCTGGGCTTGCGCCACCGCTACTCGTTTTCCTAGTTCTTCCTTCTTCTCATATATGTACCTTCCTTCAACTGGCCGGGTCACTGGGGATCACTTCGCAACTACAAGAACTGCTGGCTCCAAACCATACGATAACTCTAAGACTGAATTCGAAATATTTCGTCACCTCCACGTGATTTAAAGCGATTATTAAAATTATTATGAAACAAAAAAAAATTAATCTCACATTTTTGGTCAAAGTCACAAACCAAACCAAAAACATAAGGAAAGGCTACAGTCCGCTTGGGGCGAACAGTATGATACCCTATCCATATCCCTATATGCCCCAAAGAAAAAAGCATTAAAAAGAAAAAAGCATTAAAGAAGAGAAAAGCATTAAAAAAACATGGCTTTTTGAAGAAAAAAAAAAACACCAAAAAGTGGGCGTGGCCAAAAACTTTGTATGGGCGATATGTTGGAAAAAATATTGGGTATATATCTTTTTTACCACTTTTTTTTTTGCTTTCTATTAAAATTTTCGAAGAAAACAGCATATTAGTAAAAAAACGCCCACAAAAAGTAGGCGTGGCCAAAAAAACTTTATATAACAAACTTATAAAGGAGGGCAGTGCCTACATATCTTGTGAAGGTTGTAACACTCTATCTCTCTAACTTTAGCTTTTAAACGGTTTTTTCTAAATTGTGGGCGTGGCAGTGGGCGTATTCAAATTTTTACACTTAACCATTTGGGAGCCCTAGGGAATATGTGGTCCAAATTTCAGCTTCATAGTTTAATTTTAAAGGCCTAAAAATTGCGTACGGACGGACGGACATTGCTAGATAGTCTTAGGATTTGGTCCTGTTCATGAATATATATACTTTTATGGGTCTACGACGAATATTAAGGGGTGTTAGAAACTATGTGTCAAAATTAATATACCCTTAGGATAGGGTATAAAAATCCAGCCAACTTCAACTCGACCTCCATTTTGAATGTTCGTTCAATAACAGCTTTTATTTTTTTTTGCGTCTTAAGGCCAAGATGTATTTCAAGTATATTGTCAATTTAACTTATTTTCCTCAAACCAGATATAGGAACCGTGAAATCCGCCTCCAATTATAATTGATTCCACATAAAATATAAAAAATTGCACACATTTTTTGCATTGGAGTCTGATATCATTTCGCTCTTACATAAACTATATTAAATTAAGTAAACAAAAAAAAACTAGCGATTCCTGATCAAAACATATGATTGTTATTCGAACTCTGCACTTTTCGTTTGTCTAACAATGTTAAAGGAATTATTGTGGGAATGAAACACAACGTCTGCACAAGTGTCAACTTAAATAGTTGCCCTTTATTAACATTGTGCGACTTTCAAAAATTGTCTATTAATCAATTAGAATTCTACAAAACTTAAACCACAACATTAAATTCAAATACTGTTATATGTTAAAAACGTACCTAGTGTATAATAATACATTTTTTAAATGTACAAACAAAAAAAAACACCAATACAATATATAAACAGATATACTATATTATATAAAAATAAAATACAAAATCCGTCTTATATGTCTAACAGACCCAAAAACAAAAACTATATTAGTTTTAGATACAACGTATATAATTTCGTACTGGTCTAATTAATACATACATAAAGTTAAAATACGTTAAATAACAATCCTTGCATTATCAGAACGGTGGTATGACACTGCATTTTCGTGTCATTTGTTACTAAGTAAAAATGCATTTAAAAATGCATTAATTTGAATTGCTACGGTGTGATTGGACTGCATGTCAATTCTAAATGTCAGAAAATTACCATATCTGATAATTGATATGCAGTCTAATCTTACCTTTTCTATGTGAACAAAAAAAACCAAAAATTATATATTAAAACTTTCTGCAGGAACGTAAGAACATATGAGAAAACTTAATGTAATCGTTAATGAGCAAAGCGTCACTTAAGTATGGGGATTTGGCGAAATATTCGGCTTGTTTGGCAGCATGCCATATGTGAGGAATTCATTTTTTGTGACACACGTTCGTCATCTTTGGTGTCAAACAGAGTTATCAGGGCCCTAATACGCTTAAAATGAATACGATCGGACGACATGACGTCGAAACGCTGAACCCTGTTCTAACTTGATCTGACAGTTTTCAATTACTTGTGCTTTTCAGTTCTATTTCGATCTATGATTTGTTTATTAAATACAGCTGTCATCCTTCGCTGCCATTGCAACAGGTTTTGAGGAAGGTTTTTTTGAACGAGGTTTCAAAACCTTGTAAATGTATTGGAAAACTTTAGTTTGTAACCAAAATTTCGGGGCAATAATCAATATCAAGTTATACACAGGCCAATTACCCTTTCGTCATATCTTTAAAAAAAAAAACGACAAAGACTATTAGACCTTCAGTAAGAGACCATCTCGAAACAACTGTCTCTCTGTGCAGTGTACAACGGGCATATGTCAAGGTCAGATCTAGGGAAACAGCGCTTCATGAAGTAACTATGAAGATCAAAAAATCTCTTAACAACAAAGAATTCACGGGATGGATTTCTGGACACAGAAAGTGCATTCAACAGCCTGAGCACGGGAACCATTTCCTCTTCAATTGAGGAGCTAAGTTCGTCACAGTTTCTTACAATTCTGGATTGGAAATGGAATTCTCTCTCCTCTTTTGTGGAACATCTCGATTAATGAAGTTCTTTAATCCCTTGTGAGCAGATGTATTAAGAGATAGGAAAGAACCTTTTCCATCATTAGAGACATTATGGAATCTGTGCTATTAGAACTATCACAATGGTCCGATAAAAACGGGCTTCGAAAAAACCCAAACTCATTTTATTCAACAGGAAATATTGTACTTTTATTGTACACTGCGCTGGAGAGACCAATTCTGGTGGTAAGCGATTAATACCAAATCCTATCTTAAGAACCTGAAGAAAATGTAAAGAACAGCTTGTCTCAGTATTATAAGTTCAATCGAATCCACACCGTAACTGGTCTGGAAACGCTATCAAACCTGCAACCCATTGAGCTATTCACAAAGAACGTGACAGCCAAGCGTTACAAAAACGCCGCTTATCCTTTGGGAACCTGGTTCTTCGGAGGCTTGGACGACTTGGCTGGGGTACCCCTATCAGACATAAAACGATTTATTTGCAAAACCACTTGTAAGTCACTTGTCACAATGGCTCTTCATGGCTTGTGCGTGAAATTGTACTTGGTGGAAAATAGCCCTCATAACCTAACCCAGCCATCACATCACGAGAAATGAACTACTACGTATGAACAAAATTTTTAATGCATGCAAAATAACAATCGACGTAATACTCTTTTTTTATTTCTAGAATTAATGAACGTAAAATGAATAGACAGTCAATTTGTATTCACAATTTGAATTTTCTGTTCTGTTAAACATCACATCAGCAATTTCAACAATTAACACATCATGCTTCGTATAGCATCATCCCAATATGATAACTTATAATTGGTTTACATCGTTATTCCTAAAATTTTTGCATGGAATTAGAAATGCAGATTGGTTTGTCCGGATTCTGTGTCTTACGTGTTTTAATTTTCTTCTGAATTGTTGTTGGATATTTCTAAATTGTATATTTCCGATTGGTTGATTTCTAATTAACGCATCACTACTGAATAGAACACATAAATAAAGCAGACACTGCATTTTATGAAAGAAGGCCAAAAGAGATTTCAGAAATCGGATGGTAGTTTCGGACCATCCGTGTTTGGCTATCTCCCGCACTTTTCATCCGCTTTACCATCAAACTCAAGCACAACAATATTCTTACTGTATGTAACCTGACTTTCTCACCCGTCAATGATTTTAAAGGTGTTTGACTGTGATCACAGATTAAACACTCCAATCTTGACTGCTACCGCACAAGATTAGGTAAGGTTAAATTAACACAGTGTTGTGATGAAAATGCCACAGCACTAGTGACTTTACACTCAAGAAGGTAGAAAAACCTTAAGGTGCGATCAGATGGTCATCCAAACTTGTCATCCAGATGACATCCTGACGTCACTATGACGTAGAGTTTGTACTTAAGTTGCATGATAAGTTTGGATGACCGCCTGATCGCACCTTAAATAATTTCGCTGGTTAAACAACCGATTTCTTTGCAAAAACCAGCAGGCCATTAAAGTTCATGCCGATATATCTTCAATAGCTCGTAGTTCCCCGCAGAATCTGCAGACATCTTTACTAGACAATTGGAGTCTCTTTGCGTGTTTCCGCGTTTTCAATCAATCCGCAGTGATTGACGTGTTGCTTGCTCACTGAAGTACTTTATGGTACACAACATTTCGTTCTATTCGCCAAAGCGAGACGCGCGGGAAATTGAAGACGCTTTAATACGAACGGCAAATCTTTCGGAATAAGTGGCATGACATTTAATTTTCGATTCTTTACAATCAAACGCGTTCCGTTACAAAGTTTCGGTGTCTTAAAGTTGTGCAACAAAATTATAACTGAGCCGACTTTCAATTTTAAATTATGTCTCGGCAAGCCCGGTTTTCATCCATTACGAAGTCGACGGATTTGTATGAATGTAACTCAACCGCGATTTGATCTCGAATGAGGAAACTTAAATGATCCACATCTTTGTTTTTCGCAGCCAAAATCACTCGTGCACTCAGCACTCAATCATGATCAACATAATTCTGAGCGATATTCGGGAAAACATTCAATCAGGCCGGTGACTAAGTCGACTGGAATGACGAACTCTGCAGCGGGTTGACCATATTGTAAAGCAACTCGAATGTTCGTTCTCAATTGCAATTTCTTCACGTATCGACATAAAGCCGACGCGTTCAATTTATCTGCCGGAGTTGATCTTGAAATCACAGGCAGCGTTTGATGAAAATGGCCTGTTAGCAAAATAATTACGCCACCGAAATGTCGTTTATCATTTCGTAATGAACTAAAAAACAGATCTTCCCAGATTTTCAATTTTCATTGAAATTTCCCGGAACTTTTTTGTATTATGGTTCATTGATCATATTTATCCAATTTTCGCACAATACCTATCGGCTGACATTTATACATTTAATGCATTAAAAATGAGAACAATACATGCAGTGTCATACCAGCATTACAAACTCATGGAATATTTCAAATTCTTCTTCCCAAACCAGTGTTGTGTATGAGTGTTATCAAAAATATTAGGAAAAACACGCCTACAATTGATATAAAAGTTAGATAGCATTTCCTGATTCCTTATTTGAACCTTCAAAAACACACTCAGATCAAAGGAAAAAAATATCCCATAACACTTCCACTGGTATTCATACTATCATCTTGAAACTATGGTGTCCTAAACAAAATCTATAGTTGAATCCATTTGGCTAATATAAATTACTAAGAAACAACGACAACATCGAGTTCACATCAGATATGATTTTCTTCGTTTAATTCAAATGCCGCGCACGCTTATCTCTGCGTAATAATCCGGTAAAATATTTGAAATCCGAAGATGAATATACGTTTATGAAACAAAAAAAAAATTAATTAAAATTTGTATTAGAATAAAATCGAATAACATCAATAAATAAGCTGCCATTTACTATTAAGCAAATTTGAGACAAATTTAAAAAAACTAATGTACGGTATGCCACACTTACCTACTAACTAGTAAACATTGCTATTTAAAGCATAAAAATTACAATTACTAAAATCCATGTACAGCAGTAGGCAACCAAAATTCGGGCTGTGTGCTAACTCGCAAAGTTCGTTTTGTTTTAAAACTACTCAAACTACTGTCAAAAGTCAGTATGTTCGGTTTGCCTTCTTTCGTGGAGTTAACAAACAGCCCATTAACGACGTCATTCATCACCAACCATATCACCAATTTTAAAGTTATCTAGGCGATTACAACATGTTTTGCTATTACAAGAAAAAACTTTTTTTTTTAATATACTTTTCAATTCACAATGTTGTTAATAAATATAAATAAATAAAATAACGAATTCTTCCAATTGAAAAACAAAATATAATAATAATTCAAATAAAGTGTGTGTATGTAATATCTAAAATTTTAAATAGGAACATTAATTAATTTCCAACAAAAAATCTAAAATTTTCAATTTAAATTTTCCGGTATTGAATTGTTATAAGAACAAAAAAAAACAAAAAAAAAAATTCCATGTAACAAGAGAAAACAAGTATATAAATATATTGTTATAGTTTATTCAAGTATCACTTTACTGATACAAAACTAGGGACTAACCATAAGTTAAATATATACTCGTAAAACAAAGACATAGATACTATATTTAAATGAGAAAAAAGGGTAACAAAATTTAAAATTAATTGCAGTCCTCGTTTTTTCGGTAAAATAAAAACAAAAAATAAATATTAAATTAGAAAAAAAGAACATTATCATAAATATAATACACATATACTATTCCTGAGTGACTAACTGTTAAAAACTGAATTCCTAATAAAGCGAGACTTTCTTTTTAATTTAAGAAAGTTCAAACAAATAAAATAGACTCCATAACTCAGTTGTTAAAAATTAAAAAAAAAAGAATCAGACCATACTTGCCGTAAACCTTGGTTGCGTGCTCTTAATTAAGAAACAACAAAACCTAACTACGATCACTGTTGCAAGAAAAGTAATAATAATAAAGAAAATTTTCACATCGGCAAATATGGGTCGTGTGTTGAATATAAAGTGTTTTCAATAAATTTCATTACTTCCTGGAAGGTTCTTTCTAACTAAGAAATCAGCGTAAGTAATTTATTGTACACATTTTTATTTGTTAAAAGTAATAACTATGCATTATTACTCCTATGTATATCGAGATACTGCTTTCTGAATCACGGTGTTCTTCGTCACTGTCAGTGTCAGCCTCTAAATTATTTTTACTGACCGTTGGTAGTTCTGAATGTATAGAGTCTGATTCATGTTCAATTAAAATTTGTAAACTTCCGGAGACATCGATTTAAAATTTATGTATGGTTTTTCTGAAATGCAATAGGCGCCTGCTTAACGAAAAGCACATACCTCGAGTGGAGCAACAAAGTTGTGATAGACGTACCCGCAGTCTGCGGAAGAGGGGAATTCAAACACATTGGAAGATGACCACAAAAATATGAAAAATGGCCCTAAAATTTCAGACCATATGAATATCTTCCGTACATAGAAAATCCTGAAATTCAGGGATGAGTTGGAGTAAACCATTTGTTTTCCTGTTGCCACATTAAGTTTATTTTTAAACATTACTATGTTGTTGTTTTTTCAGCTTAGCAGTATAATAATTTTATTCTGATTACCTATCCAATCTTTGGGTAATAGTAATAAGCAATGCCTTTACCGATATTTCCTCTTCCTTTTTTGTACTTTTCACAATTTTGGAATATGATTTACTTTTTACAGTTTACACTTATGTTCGTTTTAGCAGCAATTGACATTTTGTTTAGTTTCTTGTTTTCAGCGTTTTCGTTGGTTGATTTTAGTAGCATTACTTTTCCTTTCTTGATATTCTTTTCCCATCGGACAACCTTTATAATTTGCTGGATGATCACCATGACAGTTGATGCATTTCATTTTCTCATCCTTCCTTAGAGGGCAATTATTTGTGGGATGTTTTCCTTCGCATTTAACGAAAGCAAAATTTCTTTTTCAATAACTTTGCGTTTTTTTTTACTGTTTCTTGTCATTGGTTGCCCATCACTACCTTGTATGGTTTCTTTTTTAATTAGGTTTTGGCTTCCAAAATCTTAACTTCTTTATTACTCAAGGCTTCGACGATAGAAGTGACGACCTCTTGCTATTACTCTAACTGGTCTAGTAGCTTTAGTTTCATATGAGTGGAACTTTATTTTTGTCAATTCCTCAGAGATTTCTCAATCTGTGTCACTGTCATCGACTTTTATTTTCTTTTTTCATTATTTTTTGTTCTATTATTTTTTTAAGTCACCAAATCTGTCCACTCCCGAGATCATTATTGGTGGTGGTAATGGTTTTTTTTCAAACGAGGGGTTAACTTTCCAAGCCATTTATCATTTGCCCTACCTTGCAAATTTGCTTGTCCTTTCTTATAACAGATAATTCAGGACTGTCTTCTGCCTTGGGTTTTTTCGTAGGCCTTTTTTTTTTCTTTATATAGCTGTTTGCAGTGCGAGTTCCTCTTCAGCTGTGAGGTATTTCTTTTCTCTATTTTGCTGGGCAGTTAGAGGCGACCAGAATGGTGACACTTTTTTACATCTCTCTTATTTGGTTTTGCAAACTTGCAACTATTACTTTAAGATTTTTTCTTGCTTTATGTTTAGCTTGCTTTGCATTGTAAAGGCTTAACTACATTTGGCAAAAATTGGAAAAGGTGACTTTTTCAAAGCTCACATGCACACGAGTTAAGTATTGGTCATAAGATGACAATATTACGTTCATAAACCGTACTTGCTGAATTTACAGTAGGCCATTATACTGGTAAATTATTATCGTCAACACTTTTATATTGACACATAAAATTGATGACGACCGAATAACATAAACAAACGAAAGTAGGCCAATTCATTGGGTAACCTATTGAAAAATAGAGTGAATAAATTCACCCAATGCATTCGGCTGACCCAGTGGAAACTGTAAAGGCAAGCAGGTCAATGGTGGATTTATGTCGTAACATAATAATACATTTATTTATGTCAATTTTCTTCTGGCATTCTAGTAGTTGTAACAGTTAGTTCTTTTACAGACCTCAACCAAGTACTACGGTGCAGCTCCGCTTAAGACGGCGACCGTTCTACTATAGTGATAATTATAGAACCTTAAGCCAAAAACAATAGATAAAGAATAAAGAAAGAATAAATCTCTATTAAAAATTTTGGTGGTTTTTATAATTTATTTGGCGCAGTCGGTAGGATCAGGTACAACTATCCTGATCCAAAACGTGAAAGTTCGCTACGTAAAAAGTTCTAAGATCCTTAACTCGCGGCGACACGACAGTTTAATAAGTCGTATCAAATCAAACAAATTCGTGAAGTGACTTTTGTGCAGACATAAAAATAAACTGCATACACATATATAAGTATGGCACATAACCAGGTAGAGATGCCGGAAGTGTCTAATCGAGAGATTTTGAATAGTCTTATGGCTATTGTGGCCAGAATTCCACCGGCTAGCATTGGCGGCCATGTACTAAGAGAGATACAACATCTACCCGAATTCGAAGGAGATAGCAAAACGCTGACACACTTCCTAGTCATGGTGGAAAACCATCTCACAAATACCGGAGGGGACCAGCAGGCAACCTGGACAATAATCCAACAGACAAAGATCAAAGGACGAGCAATGGATCTACTCCTAGTCAATGGCGTGACCACATGGAGCCAGGCAAAGGAACTGTTCAGACACCACTACCGACCGATCATCAGCAGTACGGAGTTGACGAGGGAAATAGTGAGCCTGAAAGTGAGTTCCGTTTACGATTTAGTTAACAAATTAGAATATTTATTAAGTAAGGTTAATACGTATGTCATATTTTCCGACAATCAGGAGCCAGAGAAACTGTTGCTCCACAACATTATTATAAATAAAGTGAGGGATATTACTGTAGGTAACTTAGCTAGGGAGTTAAGAGATAAGTATGATATACAAAGTATAAAACGAATTTTATTCTCCTACATTGGTTATGACCATGGAAATTTAAAGCCCATGGAAAATAAGCATCCAAGTAGACATCAGAACCGAGTCCATAATGAACAAAAACCTGGGGGGTATTATAGAAATTCAGGGAATTTTAGGAATGGGGGTGACCAAAGTGGTAGATCCTCAGGGAACGTTAGAAATAATAATTATTACCAGAATGAGCCAAGAACATCAGGAAATGACCGGCAAAATCAGTTTCCAAGGTCACAGCCCATGGATACTAACAACGTACAAACTGACCAAGGGCCCATCCGACAGGAAATTAATTCAGTAGAACCACCGGTTTTTCTGAATGGAGCCTCGGACAATTAATGACCATACCCACTAATATTAACAATCAACGACACTACATTCTAATAGACACAGGAAGTGCCATGACGATTGTTAATACAAACAAACTCGACATGACGCCGTACCCAATATTAGATACCCGACAAGTTGAAATAAGAACTATTAATAGCACCATAACTCAGAGTGCGAACATAATTCAATTTCCCGTGCCAACAGAATTTGGCTACAGCAATAACACATTCATTAAAGCTTACGCTCAGAGCTTAGAGAACAAAAACTATACCATACTTCTGGGTATGGATGTCCTCAAAAATATAATTAAAACTATTGATTTCGAGCAAGGAAAGATAACTCTACGAAACAAGACCACACTAAAGATAGAGCGTGGGCAAGAGCTTTCTTGCAACTACCTAGAAGAAGGTAATCCTGACTTCGGCAGCCTCAATCGCGAAGAACACTCAGCATTGGCCTCTTTACTAGACGAGTTCCAAGATATCCAATACCGGGATGGCGATCGGTTAACCCACACCTCGACGATCAAACACGAAATCCATCTTAAAGAAGATAAACCAATATACTCAAAGTTGTATAGGTTGCCAAAAAAGCATGAAGATGAAGTCGTTAAACAGATTACAGACATGGAGCGACAGGGCATAATCAGGAAAAGTATGAGCAGATACGCTTCCCCGATCGTGGTTGTTGCAAAGAAACCAGATCAAGATGGTCAATTGCAATACCGCATTTGTGTCGACTATAGAGCGTTAAATGCACTCACCGAAGATGATCGGTTCCCCTTACCAAATATAGACAATCTCTTTGATAAGTTAGGGAAGGCAGTTTACTTTTCAACTCTGGATTTAGCAAAAGGGTATCATCAAATACTAATGCATCCAAATGATATAGCGAAAACTGCATTTATAACTCCACAAGGATTATACGAATACATCCGTATGCCTTTTGGGCTTAAGAACGCCCCAGCTACCTTTCAGCTTACAATTCTGAAAAAGCATAATCTAAAATTGCAAATTGGTAAATGCTCATTTCTTAAGAAAGAAACAGAGTTTTTAGGCCACATTCTGACGGAAGAGGGAATAAAGCCGAACCCTAACAAAGTAGATACAATCAAAAATCTTCCACTCCCGCAAACTGAAAAACAACTTAGAAGTTTTCTAGGAGCCTCAGGGTATTACCGGAAATTCATACCCAATGACCAGGTACCTCAAGAAAGACACCAAGATAAACGTTAATGACCCAGAGTATGTGAATGCTTTCGAAACACTCAAACTTAACTTGATAACACACCCAATCCTTAAGTTTCCGGAATTCGAGAAACAGTTCCAGCTATTTACTGCTGCAAGTAATTTCGCCATCGGAGCTGTCCTCACACAAGACAAACAGCCGGTTTGTTATATTTCAAGGACTCTTAACGAGCATGAAAGAAACTATTCCGTGACGGACAAGGAATTTCTAGCTATCGTGTGGAGTGTATCCAAATTAAGACCATACCTGTGGGGTAATAAGTTCAAAATCACGACTGACCATCTTCCTATAAAATACTTGAACAAAAAATATAATGGTGCCGAATTCTCTCAGCGCAACCAAAGGTGGTTACTTAAATTGCAAGAGTTTGATTATGAGATTGAATATCTCAAGGGCCAGGAGAATAAAGTTGCCGATTTTCTAAGCAGAATCGAAGAAGCAAGCTTGGAAGTTAATCAAACGTCGGACAACGAAACAGTCCATTCAGGAATGGAGGAACAATTTGATCACATTCCTATCAAAGAAGGTATAGTCAATATATATAAACAACAAATCATTTTAAGTTATGATAAGGAACCAAAAATCGAAACACTTCATGGTAAAAGAATTTTGTATGTTAGAGCTTCAGATCCTATAGGAATAATAACGGACCAACTCAAAGAAATAGCCCAAGGAACAATTGGCATTTATGCTGAAGTAAGAGAGCCAGATTATAATAAAGTTCAGCAAATAATCATAAATTTATATGCAGGAAACAGAAAAATCAAATTTGTGAAACTAACACGGAGAGTAAGATATTTAAGAACAGAGGCTGAAGCTAGGAGACAGATATCCATTTACCACATCAGAGAGAGTCAACACTCGGGAATTATAGAATCTTATAACACACTGAAACAACAAATTTATTATCCTAAACTTACTCGACTAATTACCCAGATAATAAACAATTGTGATATCTGCCAGAGAGCTAAATACGAGAGGAAACCGATACAGGGAAAATTCAAGTTAACAGAAACTCCTAAACAACCTAATGAAATAATTCATTTAGATATATACCATTTCCACAAACACATATTCCTAACAATGATTGATAAGTTAACAAAGAAAGGGTATGTATACAGACTGGAAAGTAAAAACCACATTCACAAAACAGATGCTATCACTGAACATTTGACTAGAATAGGCTCACCTAAAAAAATCATAACAGATAACGAGTTTAACACTGCACATATTAGAGAATACCTTAGAGAACGAAACATTGACGTACATTACACTAAACCAAATTCGCATACAGGTAACGCTGACATAGAACGCCTACATAGCACCATAGCCGAGATTTTACTTACCATGAACCAGGAAGAATCAGTAAACACAAAGATGTTCAGAGCTTTTCAGATTTATAACAAAAGATATCATACTACAATAGGCATGTCACCGGAACAGGTATTACATACAAATGTAGAATCGGTGGTAAGGAGACTTAAAAAGAGGAAAACAAACGTTATAAACAAAAGGAATCAAGACAGGGAAGACTATACAGAAACCAGGCAAGTGGGTTATATTAAAAATTATAAACATGTAAGACATAAGAATGAACCTAATTTTAGATTGAAAAATTTAGATAGGGTACACACAGCAAATATTAAAAGACCAAGACAATTTGCAGAATCTGCCACTGATGTTAATCTTCCTAATGATGACAACCAACCTAGTACAAGCGGCACTGGTAATAACGCCAATCGAGAGTAATAGCGGATTCACGATAATAAATATGGGAGAAGGAGAGATCATCAACCAGACCCAGACCATCCTTCACATCGTTAAGTTAAACAAGCTGGTAGAAACATTGCAGGAAATACAAAAATTTGAGATCATTGGGCAAGACCCAGAAATAAGAAAAGAGTGTTTAACAATTTATACAAAAATACTTAGTATCATGCCTCCTAAGACACGATCCAAGAGAGGACTCTTAAATTTTGTAGGAAGTACTCAGAAATGGTTATTCGGTACCATGGATGATGCAGATAGGGAAGAAATAGACGAGCACCTTAGAATAACAGATACTAACAATAAAAACGCGATTCACGAACTAAATAATCAAATTAAAATTAACACACAATTAGATGAAAATATGAAGAACATAAGGGATTTAGTTGCAAAGGACAGGGAGGAAATAGAACGATATCAGAACGAAAGTCAACAGTTACAAAAGACAATACTTAAGCGTCTACAGCGGACAGAAGTACTCACTAGACTACAAATGTTAGAGAAACTAGTTGATAATTTAATAGATACCATAGCTGCAACCAAAATGGGAATTACTCACCCTAGTTTACTTACAAACGACGAATTAATAATGACAGATATGAATTTAAGCAAGTTAAAAAATATGAAATCAGGAGTCATGAAATACACGGATGAGTCCATTATTATAGCATTGAAAATCCCAGATGAAATCATTACACTCCCAATCAAACTAATTATACCTATAACAAATCATGAAAAACAAGAAGTAGATTTAGAACCATTTATTGTAACTGTATACAAAGGAAACGAGTATATATATGACGGTGAAAAAAATAACGTTAACGATTTAAGAAGAAGAAATGATTGTATTGTTAAACAAAATTGTTTGATGAAAATAAACAGAAACTTTGAAATTATGAAAATAAATGAAAGAACTTATATATAAAGAACTTGTGAATCCGTTTTAGGTTCACTTTCAATTATACTGGTTTCAGTTACAGATTTATGCTTTTGTTTTTTCGAAATATTTACAATATAGCACTATCTTCGGCGCTAAGGCTTTTTGACGCTATCATTTTTGGGTGGATTTCTCGGCGTGAGTGAACTCCTTCTTGAGTTTAGTTTATGTAGCAATAAATGTTCCCCCCATTTATGCGACCATGGGACCGACCTTCAAGGAGGTTGGATTTTCCAGTTTAACTGGTCTGAAACCTGGGGTATTTCAATTATTTGTTTTGTTCACTGGCATGTTTGTTCTGGTAACCGTATTAGTTATTGGGTAGAACATGCATTTTTACACACACAAAATCCCGAGGACCGGGCCATTTATTTTTATTTCCAAGTTTTGCAAAGTTTTCGTCTCTGCTTTGTGGATTTTAGTCGCCTCATACAACAGACATGTCTTACCACGGATACATTTTAACTCCTATCCGAAGGGGCAATTGCTTAACTTAGTTAGTTTTTGGTTCTGGTAACTCAATTATGATTCAAACGTTTTCATGTAATTTGCCATTGCGATTTTGGAATTTGACCAGCAAACATTGAAACATTTTATACGAAGAAATCTAAAGCATGTTTCTAAAAATCACAGCTTCAATTCAATTCAATTTTTTTCAATCAATTGACTGATGTTTTTTTACGATTAATAAGATATGCACTTTTTAAGTATTTTTTATCTAACAAACTGGCACGAATACCTTCACAACTTGCTGCCATTTTTTGATTCGTTTAACTGCAATGAAATTAAAACTTTTATTAATAAATTACTAAAATGCCTCAAATGCTCTAGTAGGTAGCCTATGTAACGGGTGATCCAAGTAGAGATACGTTTTTCAATAGCCGTTTTTGACAGATCACGTGTGAGTCGTGTCATGCTGTCATGTTACTTTTGTTTAGTATTGTTTGGCATTTCATAATGGAAAGACTTACGCGTGAACAACGTTTACAAATTGTTCAACTTTATTATGAAAATTCACGTTCTGTGAGGAATGTGTTTCGTGCACTTCGCTCAACTTATGGTCAACATAATCGGCCTACTGAGCGTACTATTCGCAACACCATCACCCATTTTGAGACCCAGCATTCATTATTGGATAATATTCGACCGAATAGACCACGTCCAGCACGCTGTGAAGAAAATATAGCGGCCGTAGCTGAGAGTGTACACGAAGACCGTAGAGAGTCGATTCGGCGCCGTTCGCAGCAACTCGGACTGACGTATGGAACGACTTGGCGCATTATACGTCAAGATCTTAAATTGAAAGCGTACAAAATACAGCTTGTGCAACAACTGAAGCCGCTCGACCTTCTGAAGCGACATCGCTTCGCTCTATGGGCTCTTGAAAAGTTCCAAGAAGATCCGACGTTTTCGAGGCAAATTTTGTTTAGCGATGAGGCCCATTTCTCGCTCAATAAGTATGTAAACAAACAAAATTGCCGCATTTAGGACGAAGAGCAACCTGAAGAGATTGAAGAACTGCCACTTCATGCAGAAAAAACAACGGTTTGGTGTGGTTTGTGGGCCGGTGGAATCATCGGTCCATATTTCTTTAAAAATTATGCCGGTGCGAACGTAACCGTCAATGGCGACTGTTATCGTGCCATGATAACCGACTATTTGATGCCTGAAATTGAAGCTCGTGATCTCGGCGACATTTGGTTTCAGCAAGACGGCGCCACTTCCCACACATCGCATCAATCAATGGACTTATTGAGAGAACATATCGGTGAGCACATAATTTCACGTTTTGGGCCGGTCGATTGGCCACCAAGATCGTGTGATATCACACCGTTAGACATTTTCCTGTGGGGATATGTAAAGTCAAAAGCTTATGCCGACAAACCCGCTCGATTCAGGCCTTGGAGGAAAACATCACGCGTGTCATTCGCCGAAAATTGGACCCAACGGATGGACCATCTGCGACGTAGCAACGGCCAACATTTGATAGACATAATCTCCAAAAAATAAATGCCAAAGAATGTTCTTTCAAATGATAATAAACATTCTCCATTAAATTTGAATTTTCTGTGTTTTTTTTTTCTTTAAAAAAGTAGCGAACCTCGAAATGAATAGCCCTTTATATCTACTGCGGTAATTTTACTTAATGATTTTGGTGATTCGTTTATTCGTAAATATATATGGGTTAGAGAGTGATAAAATATAGTTCAGTGGTCAACGGTTATTCGTTAATAATAAGTTTCTGTCCACTGTGCAGCGCTGCGAACAGAGATGATAGAAGCAAATCTATCTATCATCTCTGGCTGCGAAGCGTATCGAAAAGCCTATAAAAAAACTGAAATTCTAATGTTGTCTTAACAGACGAAAGGCAAAAATCGAGGTAGAGATTATATATCTTATAAATTTATTAAAGACCTATCAGACGAATCTAAGGCTCGAAGGAGTTATTCCCCAACATTGGAAAACGACAACCATAATTCCCATTCCGAAACACACAGAAATAAGCTTATTAATTTATCTCTCTGATCACTTGTGTATCCAAAGTGCTGAAAAAACTTATAGCAAAAAGAATTGTCTGGTTCACTGAATCTCAAAAACTAGTAAGCTCTAAACAAGTAAGCAAGTTTATCTAAATAAACTGGACGCGAAAAACAAACGAATTGGTTACTATACTCTGTCCAATATAAATTGGCAGAACAAGGAAGATATGGATGTTTGCCTCTCATGTGCACTCTCTTGTGTTTCGTAAGGTGATATAGGGTTGTTCGCGAAATATGCAAACGTCAGTGAGAAAAAAAACGTGACAGCTAAAACAACGGAGGGAAAATAAAAGTGGGTAGATTATTCTCGCGGGTAGAATACGTAGAATTAAATCTATCTGAAAGTTGAAATAGAATGGCTTATTGCTAAAGAAAAATATAATGTTAATTAAGTATTTTAGTTGTACTGTAAATAAAAATACAAATAAATTAGTAAAATTCACGAGAAGAATTGCGGCGGCAAATTGTTTTTTGTATGTTTTGTTTAAATCATAATTTATGTTGCAAATTTTGAAATATAATTGCCAATATAAATCGAACAGTTTATTAAATACATTTTCGTTTCAGATTCTTCAAGGGGCTCACACGATAATTGATCATCAATTGATTTTTCCACACTATCATTAACAACTTTGTATGAGGAACGTTTATCAAAATTCATTTTAACTAATTTATTGCCAATAAATGGAGTCATTTCATCAATCTCCCAGTGTTAGATTAAAAATCATACAAGAGCCATTTTGAAAGTTGCCTTTCGGAGTTCTGACTGATCGGAAGGTCTTATTTGATCTGAATTGGAGCCCCTACTATCCGGATAATTAAGAATAGGGATATCCGGATGCCAAATGGATCCGTTTTTAAGTGCGTATAATTCAATTACATCTTTGTTAAAAATCATTCTTACTAAAAGTACCTATGTCTGTGAGGTCCTCCAGATAAGTGATCATAGCAGCAGCAAATAGTCATGAGATTCTACGAAAACTTATTTTAGTCCCCAAGGACCTTTTCCAAGGTTACAAGGAGCTCCGCAAAAAAAAAACCTTGCAAAAGCAAATAGTCACGAGATTCTAAAGAAATTTTTGGAAAATACCCTATTTTAGGGCTCCAAGGACCTTTTTCAAGATGGCAAAGACTTCCGAATAGTAAACCGCAAAATTGCAACAAAAAAGTAGTCATGTGAATCTAGGGACATTTTTCGAATGTATCCTTTTAAACCTTGAAAAAGGTCCCTGGAACCTAAGTGGTCCTTACAGCCATAAAATTTTTCACAACAATTTCTACAAAATATTCCTGGACACTTCGTAATATAGTATAAACAGTTGATGTTTCCTAACTAAATTCTTAGCTTACCAAGATACTTTTTACAAATATATATGTATACATATGTGACTTTTTCTATCTATCTCTGCCGTATTTTATACAGAAAATAATAATATTAGTTATTCGTTTTTAACTAAAACTACTAAATCCACAACTAAATGAATTATGGTTAGAATAATTAAAATACGTGTATTCGGATACTAAGAATCCGGATTTGTATTTGGCCAAATTAATTATCCGGAATCCGGGTATAGGTGTTTGATAAGTAAACAGAGAAATCGTAGGCTCTAATCTAAATCTGTAATAACGTAGGCACGATCTTCACAGCCGTCCCTTCGCGAACGTTCATTATTTATTGGGCGGTTAATGCACGGTTAAAGTTTATTTGCAGGTTAAATGAATAGCAATAATTGAAACCTGCAAATGAGCCACAAAAGAAATCATTTCATTTGACGTTTGTAGCGTATGCAAGTGTTAGTGCTTTTGGTTTGGATTCTTAGAAGCCTTTCGGATTACCAATCGAAAACGATATAATGTCGTTTTGGTTTAGAAATCCATTAGAGCTCGAACAAGCAAACATATTTCATTTAAATTTGAAGTGTATTTATGGTTGTATTTGTGTATATGTATTTCCAACCGCCTCACTGCCATCTGATGATGATAAATGGGATGGATGACAAATATAGTATTAGTAATTGTAATATGCTTATTTTAAAGCCAATATTATTTCGATATTTCACTCCCGACAATAAGTTGGATATATTCTGTAGCAATTTTTAAATTTTAAAACATGCGCAACGATGATAAAAACTTTCAGCGCAAACTGCCAATTTATCTGTACACTTAGGTCATTTTCTCCCAGTCTCTTCGTTCTTGTGTTATCAGACCTAATGTTGCACGAATTCACGCCATTCGACTCTTTAATCAACTTTCCCTTATTATATTTCAATTCTTTAAAATCAAAGTTTGCTTCTGCTTATGCTTCTAAAAAAATCGGCAGCCACAGGCGAAGCAAAAGCAGAAATGCAAAGCACTATGATCACTAATGATGATAATGATATCTATTGATGATTTCTATCTGTCCTATTCTTCAGGGCTCTTTCAGAGAAGATGGATTGTCCAGCCCGTCCCAAAAAGAGGCGAATCTTCCTCTCCCTCCTCATACCGACCAATTGCATACGCCCATTCTTTCCAAAGTCATGGAAACGCTGAGAAATCGTCAGCATATGAAATATCTTGAATCCCGAAAACTTCCTTATGACCGGCAGTACGATTTTTGCAGCAACAGATCCACTAGTAATTTGATGACATATCTAACGGAAAAGTGGAACCAATCTATTCAGCACGATGGTGAAAGCAAGGTCGTTGCACTTGATATTTCGAAGGTCTTTAAAAGAGTTTGGAATCAAGCTCTTTTGTCGAAAATGCTTGCATTTGGGATCGATGATACCCTTCTTCAATGGATTAGAAGTTTCCTTTTAGAACGTCCAATTCAAGTTGGTTTTGACGGTTTCAAGTCTGCAACTTACCAAATAAATGCTGGTGTTTCCCAAGGCTCCGGTTTGTCTCCCATTCTCTTTCTCATTTTTATAAATGATCTACTATCTGTAACTTTTAATCCTATTCATTCCTTCCCTGATGACGGCACCCTCAGCTTTACATATTCGTTTCCCTGGGCAACGCCCCTCATCTTCAGGCGTTGAACTGTAAAGGCAACGTTAAGCTCATTAAATTCCGATTTTGACTGCATTCTTGAGTGGGGTAAAACCAATCACACCAAAAACATAAATGTTAAAGAATAGCAAAGTTCTTTAATACAAAAGTCGCTTTTGCCTTACAAGTCAGCCGCAAAAAGTACAGAGATTTAATATAGAACGCCAAGTTTGTATTGTAATTATAAAAAATTTCAGAAATAGTATTTAGGTACATTTTTATACTTGGCAAGTTTTCCAATTTGAAGTTTTGAAGATATATATTTGTATATATATAAAACATGTGTATAGAGCCCAAATTTTCACGATTTTAAAAACTTGCCAAGTATAAAAATGTGAATAAATACTATTTGTGAAATTTTTAATAATTACAATACAAACTTGGCCATCTAATATATATATAAAAGAACTTGGCTATTCTTTAACATTTATATTTTTGGTGTAATTTTTTTATACACGGAAATTTTGCAAAGTTTTAAAATTGTCGGGATTTCGACCGAACGTAAACGCCCTCTTTAAAGGAAAATCTAATTTGTTTTACAACTTTCCTTGTTTGCCTTTAAGAGAATTACCGACACGTAAGATTTCATAACTATAGAATGAGTTCGATAGTGGTTGCCACGCTTTTTTTTTGGAATATACACAAGTTTGTCTCTGTTCTTCAAATCCTTCCTCCACGTATTATTTCATAGCTCTAAGTCCTTTAGGTGCAAAGTTAAAGAAAAGGGGTGGCTATCACGCCCTTTAAGTGGACCACAAACAATATTTTATTTTTTCCCGTGATTGTTCTTAAAATGTAACCCTCATGTAAAAAATCATAATTGTAGGACTTTTAAAGAAAAGAGGCGGCTACCACGCCCCCTAAATTGAAAATAAACAATACTTTATTTTTTTCCGAGTTTGTTCTTGAAATTCAACCCTCATGTAAAAAATCATAATTGTAGGACTTTTGGGGGCTGCGCTAATAAAAGTGGGCGGCTGCCACGCACCCTGGATGGAAAATGCATATGTTGGATTTTTCTTTGGGGTTTCTCCGCAAACCCTATTACTGTGCTAAATTTCAAGGTTCTACGATGATTGGAAGTGCTCCTTATATTTGATTGTCTGAGTTAGTGGTAACTGCTTTTGCTAATTTTGGGGCCTTATAACTCAGGAACACCTCATGGTAAACAGTTGAAATTAGGTTTGGAGCTTGCTGCTATGCGTCAAAATAAACCTTGAAATTTTTTTTATGTCTCTAGCTTTGTTGTAAGCAAATAAATGAAATCCATCATTGAAAGTTGTATTTTAAGACAACTAAGCAAACAATAATGACTTTAAATGGTATCAAAATAAAGCTAATCACTTATAGAATTTGTTTACAAACAAAATTACTTAATTCTTATTTAAACTTTTCTTTAAATCTATTTTTATTATTTCACTGACAGAAATCGATTTCAATGAACAGCTGATAATCGTTTATACAATTTGGAACACAATCGTGCCAGTTTTGTCAGTTTTGCTTTAAATGATCAACTCTAACCTTAAAACCTATACCAGTGGCCTTCCACTGACAGACATTTTTCAATGATTGCTGGAACCGACTTGTCAAAAACGTGAAACAACTATTCCACTGATTTGTTCCAATGATGCATTTCAATGATAGCTATAACTGGGCCCTAATGCGGTTTTTTCAAATTGTTCCGATCCCGACCTGCACCACCTAAAAGTTTTTATTCGCTACCCCACCTCCTGCGAACGTCTTGCAAACATACAAGAGTAAGAAATGTCATGAGAAGCTTATCAAAAATTAAATTGCGGCTCGGAATCGGCTGTAAACTGTTGTCGGCCCTAGCGAGGTATCTGTCGGAACGGGGAATTCTCCGATTTCCTACGATTCGGAGGATTTTTGCTTCGATGTATTCTTCGGAGTAAACGTAGTGCGAAAACGATCCATGGTTAATTGAATTAATTGCTCTAATGGACGATTATGTCGACCATAAAATTAACGGAGCTTGCGGTAAACTTCGCGAACTGAACCATTATTTTCGAAATAATTTTGCACGATTTGCAAGCGTTGTTCATTTGCCAACCTGTTCATGATAAAATGGCAAACCAAACTGAACATAAATGCCATTAGAGTTGCTAGATTTGACCACAAAATGACAGTTTTATCTCTATTTGAAAAACCAACCTCTAAAATAAACACCCTTTTCAATCGGCAGGCATAGCCTACATGACATCACATCTGAAAACGGACTTAGGCTAATTGACTTTGTTGGGGGCATAACGTCACTATAGCTAGCACACGGTTTCCTCACCTCAAAATGCATAAAGAAGCATGGCTGTCACCAGATGAAGATATCCTTGGTCGTTGTGAACGTAAAATTCTTCGTGTAATTTTCGGTCGCTTTTGCGTTGATGGAATCTGAAGAAGGAGTTATAACAAAGAACTTGGCCTGGTCAGAAAAGTGCGGATCAGCCGTCTGAGATGGCTAGGACATGTAGAGCGAATAGACAGCAGTGCTCCAGCCCGAAGAGTCTTCGAATCCAACTCAGAGGGACAACGCAGCAGAGGAAGACCTCGCACTAGGAAGGGACCTCAACCAACTTCCGAGCTAACTAGAGAGACCATCTAAGATAAGCAATAAGCTCAAACTATCTATAGTACCAATCAAATCAGATTTAATATTGAAGAAATAAGTCGCTGTGAGCCATTGCTTTCATATCGCACAATTGTATTTTTTAATTGTTCTTATTTTTTCGATATATCCGCCTCAAAGTTATCGCTTTTTTCGAACTGTGCTTAATATTTCGAAACCAAACTTAATATTTCTTATCATGACTGACTGGATCGAAATCGATTTCTGATTTTGTTTCGATAGGGCTTTATCTTTTATGACATTCTATGAAGAAATAACATTATTCCTTGGGCTAAGCTTTTGTGCTCCCTTTGCAATTCATGCTAGAGTATCCGAAACAAGTCCCTGCTTTCTGGATTTCGTTGACTAGTGTTTCTATGCCGTAGCATACTTTTTTTTTGCAATAACTTAATGGTAAGTCTGGTACTGCATTTACATAGTTTACTTTTATAATATCTTATTTCCTATGTAAATATTTTTGATATCTAAACCAAATCATTAAGAATTGAGTTGTTAAATTGTGGCCCGGAGAAATTTCTGCAAGGCTCGTAACCCGGAGATAGAAGAAAATTCCCCGAGTCTCCGGGACAAGATGCTCCTATTGGTAACCCTATAACAAACTTTAGCCTCACATCACTCACATGGCCGATTTGCACTGTAATATGTGTAATTAATGGACACTGTCTAATAGGCAAGCTTGCAACAAGACTTAACGCAATCTGACATGACTTTCGAAGAATTTGCATAAACAGAAGAAAACTATCTCCCAACTACTCTCTCCGGAAAAACAAAGAGCTTTCTTCGATGAAGATCTAAGTAATCTTTCTTCTATGAAGATCTAAGTAATCTTACCAATATTGACATTAAAAGTCTTATGCTTTGTCAAAAGCTCCAAATGGTTTAACAATTAGGATGGAGTTCTTGCAAAGTTGCCTTTGGTATCAGAAGGTGCGATAAACCACTTTAACCTAACCTAAGAACACTTACCTGCTTATCTCAAGGACGTTCCATTTCCCGTTTCTTTCTCTAACCCTCTTCCACACAACTAGAATTGCGTCTTAGCAAGTGGTACATAGTTTTTTTTATTTTTTGTTTATATACTAAAAGGTACAGAAATAATGAGATTTTCTTTAAACATAATTTTTTTTTTTTGTTCCACTTTTGCTTGAATACTATTTTGCTTTCTTGTTCTTTAAATATTGCATTTTTAAATTGTAACATTAACATCTACAAACACTATTTTTATTTATGGTATACGTTTCAAATAAAAAGTTGTTTTTTTTTTGCTTTTATTGGACGAAAATATTTATAATAATTTTTCTTTAGTGTTTTTTCAGTTTGTCTTTGTTAAGACTTTTATACTGTTGTAGTATTTAACAATAATATTAAATTTTTCCATTTTAAAATGAGAACAATGATAATAAACAATTATGATTTTTGATCGGTTAATAATCGTGTTAACAGAAAATTACAATTAAAAATTTTTTTTTTGCGTAGATTCGGAATTTTTTAAGGGTTTTTGTTGTTGTTTTGAAATGAAACGAGAAAAAATAACGTGCGAAGTCTATTTGCGTGAATCTTTATTTTTGGTGTTTGAACTTTTCTTGTAACTCAGATTTCGAGTGGCTTTTGTGGTGGACGCTATGCAAGGAGGAGGTGATGGTAAGAAAGATGAATCGCCAGAGTAAGAGTGTTTTGCTGGAGCACTGGAGTATGGTGCGTCAGCTGTGTTTGGTTTCTTCTTGTCGCCAGCAGCTGAATTTTCATCGATTTGTTGCAGAGCAGTGTTATCGTTGGAAGAACTCGTTGGTGAATCCTTTTCCTCGGCGATACGTGGCAACATTTCTCCAGGTGGTTGCAGTGTTAGAGAAAGAACATTGCTCTGTGTTGGTTTTTGTTCTTGATGCTCGTGGTGTTGGTGTTGATGATGATCGGCAGCATCAAGAGAAGGATTAAAGTTTTCAACATATTTCTCAAGAGAGTTGGGACAGCCGCCACCGACAGTGGAACCGGATGAAGTTGAATTTCCCGAGGCAATCAATGTAGCAGCGCCTGTTGCAGCGGTTGTTACGACATTTCCAGCATTCGACGACGACGAAGAAGACGATGAAGGCGTAGACGACGACCCATTTCCCGAGGAATTAGTTGCCCTCCAGACGCCAACAACTGATCTCTGGTTCTTTATTGCAGAAGAGCAGCACAGTGGCGATATGAGGGCGCACTTATTTTCAGCACTACGTGGATGTAGACGGTCTGGGGAGAGAGCACGTCGCAATAGAGGAGAGCTGGGCTCCGAGCTTTTAGTACGCGCGAAACTCTTTTTGGTCGCTGCAACTTGTCCAGCATTCAAATTCGCACTTGGCAGCCCACCTGGACTGTATGATTGGGTAGTGTTCGATGCACCGGGCTGATGACCAACAGGAAATGCAAGTGGTGAGGGTGATCGGGTGGGCGAAGATGGGAGTGGCGATGGAGATGGTGTACGCGCCAGTGGAGAAAGGGGAATATGACCGACGGATTTTCGACGATTCGGAACTGAACCAGAATTTGAGTGAAGATTTTTTGTGCTTGCACAGCCGCTGGTATGTAGTTTGTGCTTCAGGCCGTGCAAAGTGGAGGGTCGTTGATACAGTTGAGCGCCGACAGGTGCAACTGCGACTCCTGATCCGCTCACAACAGTAGAACTACTAGTGGATGAGACTCCCCCAGTGGGAGTATTTGGAGCCGACGATGATGGTGAGCTCGATTGCGAGGACGTCGAAGCCGAGGGATAACAGTGTGGTGGGGTTGCTAATGCGACTTCATTTGGCCTATTGCCAAACGATTGAAAAGATCTTGATGGCGTCACCATTGTTGGAGATGAAATTCCAGCAGCAATCTGAAAGGAAAATATGTGGTCAAATAAGTAAAATAAATCTATTCATTTATTTACTTGTTGAATTTCCGCCGAAGCTCGCTTGCTGCTTATTCGACGAAACAGTGAAGTCTTGCGTTTCTTGTCGTGCTCTTTCTTCTGCTTTTTCTGCCGATTAACGCCTTTTTTGGCCAATTTACTCTGCAGCAAGTCGCGCTTGCGTCCACCACTTTGAATACTTGTGTGTTCCAGTGGAGTAGCACGCACAGTGACGTGCTCTCCGCCACTTAATAGCAATTGCAATACTTGAGTATGAAACAGACCCTGAACAGCCTCGCCATTGACATGGGTAATAAGGTCGGCTGGACGTAAGCCTGCTTCGAAGGCTGGACTCCCTTCGTCGACTGCCATCACCAAGTGATGCATCGTGTAAAAGTCTGTATCGCCATAGTATACGCGAATTGTGTGCACAGTGAAGCCGAATCCCCTTGGGCCTCGACGTATGATTATAGGTGGTTTCAAATTTGTTACCAGCGGCGAGAGTTCGCGACATGGGGATGTGTCTCTCGAGCTGGCTGTACTTGAACTGCCTCCACCACCAGCACCGCCCACCGGAGATTGTACCCCTCCACTAAGTTGTTGAGTTAGTTGGGAATCTAAATTTCGAGTGGTTTAAAATAATACCTTTACTCTAATATTCTAAAATACATACCATTAGACACCATAAACGAGAGTCCCAGGGCCGAAGCTGATTTCACTATCGACCGCGACCTATGTTTGCCACTGTTCAATATCTCATCGACGACTAGTGGCGATTGATCTCGTGTGTTTTCTGACGACGAGCCACTTGCTTCGTCTTCGATGGAAATGGAAAATCTCGGCAAAATATCTCGACCATAAATTGTCTTTCTCTTTCGATGTATTTGCGGCGAGAGATCATCACTATCGGTCTGGGAGGATTCTGGAGTGCTGCGGGCAGCCACCGAAGACACCTGATGGGTGTCGATTAATTTTCGATTCTCTGGAATGTTCGGAGATGATGTTGTTGATGTATGACGTGCCGATGCCTTCACGACCTTGTTAGCTAACGAAGTTGTCTTAACAGAGACCGTACTTGGAATACTTGAACTTTGGATGACTGGCGGCGGTGTGCATAAAGCTGATAATGTAAGTGATGCTGATGCTGATACTGACGGTGAGTCAGTAATAGAAGGTGAAGTAAATGGGTTTTGCAATTTGGTAGAAACCGCCAGCTGGGATGGTTGCTGTTGCATAAAAGGCGGGCTGGGTAGCGACTGTTGTCGCATATACTGACTAATAATTCGCATTTCATCTCCACTAGCTGTGTGCAAAAGTTCCGGCAGATAGTCAGCATCCGGTGTAGATGGCACCTTCAAACAACGTGTGGAAAGCTGAAATAAAATTCAAATACAATTGTTATTTGCTGTCAAACAAGAAAGACATGACACAAAAATTACATCAATATTTCGCAACTCTGGAGTTGTGAGCGCCTTGGGATTCATCTCAGCTGTGCCACCTTCATCTGAGGTATTGTTCGAAGTTAAACGCGACCAAGAATAGTGTTGTTTGCGGTATTGTGGAGTATACGAACTGAAAGAACCAAACAATGGCGTATCATCCGTGTCGTCGGTGTCCTCACCAGCTAAATCGTGATTATACCGATCCATTCGAGCTGTAAATAGGCATTTTCAAATCAAAACTGTTCAAAAGAGAAATTTAATTCAATCCTTACTATCAAAGTAGCTGGTATCATCTTCGTTTGATAATTGCGGTACAAACTCTGCTTTCTGGCGCAGAAGCGAGTTCCAATTTAATCCGTTGAAGTAGAAATGCTCCTTTACTTCGTGAGCTCCACCAGTGCCCAAACGATCACGCGGATTCTGTTGCAACAGCTGTGTAATTAAGTCTTTCGATTCGGGCTGAACCGTCCAGTCATCAGTGTCCGGCCATTCAATGTCGTCGTTAACGGTGTGCGCGAATAATTCTTCGGGCGTTTCTCCAAAGAACGGAACACACCCAATTATAAACTCATACAAGATGATTCCCATTGACCACCAGTCAACCGGCTTGCCATAGCCCTGCCTGAGGATTACCTCTGGCGCTATGTACTCGGGCGTTCCATAGACTTGCTTATCGGAAAATTGTCTGGTTTCGCTGTCGATGTAGCCCTCATAAAGATTGGTGGCTAGCGACATCAGACCCATTTTGGAAAGTCCAAAATCGGTCAATTTAATATGGCCAAGTGCAGTTATGAGCAAATTATCGGGCTTCAAGTCGCGGTGTACTATGCCATAGCTGTGCAAATACTCAACCGCTAATACTGTTTCAGCAAAATAGAATCTGGCCATGTCAGAGGGCAATGGACCTATGTTCTTTAAAAGCGTCGCACAGTCCCCACCCTCAACATATTCCATGACCAAGCACAAATGTTTTTTAGTTTCAAAACTACAATACATACTAACAACAAAGGGATTGTCGGCAAAGCTTAGTATGTCCCTTTCGGCAAATACCTGTTCAACTTGATTGCGCAGGATAAGATTGTTTTTATTGATTTTCTTCATGGCGAACCGCTGGCGGGTTTGCTTATGCTTAACAAGGTACACCGCACCGTATGCTCCATTGGATATGAGTTTCACAATGTCGAAATCGTGTTCGTTTGGGATTTGTTGGATGACCTTTGGTTGCTGCTGCTGTTGTTGAACAGTTGAGATAGTCGTTATAGGAGGACTGGAATTCAAAGACACCGAAGTTGTTGCAACTGAGGTAACCGTACTGGAGGTGGTGGTTGCTATATTTGCAGCAGTCGTGCTGCTAGTTGCAATCGGCTTTGGGTCTGGTAAGAATGAACGAGTAGTCGCAGTTTTACCAACTGCTAAGGGTGTCGTTTTAGGACACTCGTTTGCCCACTCTCTAAACGAATCCTTATAGTCTTGTTGAAGTTCTGCGATTGGATCGCGATTCAGACCGAGCTTGTGAATTATATACTGCGGAATATCAGCCTTAATTCCTTGCATTGCTTTTGCCTGACCCTCTGCAGCCTCCAACAAATGGTAGAATTCTTCCGGATCAAATTCGAGACATTCAAGCAGCCTCGCTGGACGAGATATGATAAGCAGGAGCTTCTTTATCACTCCCGTAAGTTCCACAGCTGCCTCGGGTGATTTTTCCTTCGTCTCGAGTAAAAGGCGTTCCAAATTCTCACTCATCTCATAGAAATACCTACTTGTTATCAACTTCGCCTCCGATTTGTGTAGACAATCACGGGCCATTTCTAGAACCTGATGATGAACAAATCTAAAAGAGAAATAAGATTAAATAAAACTCGAAATTTTCAAAGCGGGTGAACCCCACAATCTCACCTAACAATCGGTTGGGAATCACGAAAACTATTACACGCTGCACTCTTGTTCTCATTAATAAAGTGCTTCAGACGCTCTTCCATCTGCTGAGTGGCCTTTGGAAAACGTTCCTTGTAGAGCGTGTTCATGATGGCGATCTCGTTGTCAATAACAGGCGATCGACTTGGGCTAGACAAGCTTCTTGAACGAGGTCGATGAAAAGGAGAGATTCTACCATCTTTTTGTGATCCACTGCCGCCACTGGAACACGCACCGGGTACTTGATCACTTCCAACTCCTCCTGCGACTGCTGCGCTCTTTGAAAAATTTTGTGGAGTGCAACCCAGACTGGCCGAAGAAGCACCACCACTTATTTGCTTCGAAATGTGAGGGCTATGGGATGAATGGCCTACATTCAATGGTGTGCTTGTCTTTATGCCAGTGGCCACAGTTGGGTGCGGCTTTGGACAGTGAAAGGGTGTTGTTGAATTATGATGATGAGGATGATGATAATGATGATGATCTGGATGAACGCAACATGCCGATGTTGAGGCATTCATTTCACTCGAAAACTGATGTGTGAGTATTCGCAGTTCATCACTAGTAGGAATGTTTGGCAGCTGATGAAGACGCTCTTGGCTAGAACACTGTGACTATGGAAACATTTAATTAGTTAAATGTTTTGCTTGTAATGTGTATTGATTCTATCTCTCACCGAAAGATTTGAACTACCAGGCGTGGTGCCGTACCCAGACGATGGCAATGATGCCACCGACCAGCGACGACCATCGCCGCGGCAACTGGAAATCCGCTTAATAGGCGCGAATGCGAACTGCATTGGTGAGTTTATTCTCGGGCTATCTATTGGACTTGCAGAGAATGGCGAATGAGATCTTGGCGAGGTGTTTCCTACCCCAGTCACCAGACTAAGGCGATGATGTGCTACTCCACTGCATGTGCCACCACCCGAACGCTGTGTTACTGCATGATACTTTCGGGAATTTGGAAGAGATTGTTCCTTGAAGTAATTACCCGACAATGATGGTGCGGATTTACCTAAAGTGGAGTTACGAACCCGGATGAGGTTGGTAACTTCTGCAAATGAAGAAAGAATTTTTTTAATCATTTTATACAAAATCGAAAAGAATGTCACAAGCAAAGCACATCCATTCATTTATTATGTTAAGTTTCTAATCAGAAGAAAGCGAACCGCACTTTTGCGAGTTAAAATTACGATTCACCGTTTACCTGTCGTTTTAGTCGAAACTTGAGGTAGGTTCGGAAGTCAGATCAGCGATTCGCCATTGGTTGACCTGCTGTTGCGAATCTGAAACGATATTACTGCGTAAGACAAACATTGTTATTGCAGCGGGCAATAACAATAGCAGTGCATTGGCTTTGATGAAGCGGAAATTAGAGCACAGTTGTATTGCTTCAACATAGTGCAATTACTTTGCAGGTTGACCGAACAGAGACATGCGTTGGTGCCAAAACTGCGGCACAATAATGCCGATTTCATGTCCGATCCCCAAATTTGTCCAACCACTGTATTGAATGTTGAAAATCACTGCTTAAGGGGTTAAGTTCTCTTAAAATTTCAAGAGAATCCACCTTTGTGGGCGGTCATAATTCACACTTGCTTCAGGTGTTAATTTTGATATACTCAGAAAGAAACCGAGAAGAAAATTGCGTATAAATTAGATGTGTATGTAGCCATCCACTTATGATCCTAAACCATCACATCTGGGTAAAACCCCTATGAAACTTATTCGATTTTAACAATGAAAGGCGGGCTCTCTGAAGCTCGAAAGCGTTTTTCTCAAAATTGTGACGGTCGGGGACCACTGCCTTTCAAAAACCGCGCGGTTTATTTAAATGAAATTTATAAAACATTTTTATAACATATTAAACTAGTGCCCGTTGGAAGAATTTTTGGTTTTTTTCAAAAATTCGATTTTTTATAAACAATTTACTGTTGTTTTTTTTTTTTTTTTTTTCTAAAAATTCGAAAATAAATTTTCTGAGAACGCCATTTTGTTTATTGACGAAAAAACCTTTGATCAAGCACTAGGCTAATGTCGTATTTGTTTGTTTGATAATTTGGAAGAGCTCTCCGATCCGGGATGCCAATCGAACAAGCAAACACTTGATTTTAAAGGGCTCAACTTTCCAAAGGGGTAGCACGAACTTGCACATACGAATACATTTATTCGATAGAAAAATTGTTCAAAATAATAAACCCAAAATCTGATCGTGAGGAGATGGATATTTATAATAAAATTATTGATTTAAAATTCACACCATTTGCAGTGAAATGACAGGAAAATATGGATGTTTGGTTGCGTTCATCGAAATGCAGCTACTTTGGTTTGTTTTGGGATTTTTTATCTTCTCTTTGTTTCAGTGATTCCATATCGAAGTTTATTTTTTGATTTTTGTAGGGAATTTTTATTTTTTTTGTTGAATTTGGGGAATTTTTTGATTAAACCCGATGAAGTTCTAAATTTTAAATTAATTTTTTGCGGTGAGAGTTACCACACATACTGTTGCCATTGGCGCTGGCTAGACGAAAAGCACATACCCCGAGCGGAGGAACGGAGTTGCGCGAGCGTAACTTGCCGCGTGCGGATAGAGGGTTGAAATCCCTTTACCGGCTAAGCGAGCCACCCAGATACTGTTGCCATATTGTATTCATCAATTCGCACAATATGACACCTCCAGATCTATACTTGGAGGCATCTGCAATTAAAACTGCCTTAAGGATTATCCAATATAACACTTTGAGACCTGGCCATGGACAGATTTGTCACTTCTGACTATATGTTTTCCAACCGAACTTGATAGACCTTTCTCTTGCTCCTTTTCGAGTAGAGATGAATAGAATACAAATGTATCCCCGAAGAGGTAATCGATATCTATCTATTTAATAATCTACACTTGCTTCAAGTGTGAATTTTGATTTACTCGACAAGAAACCGAGAAAATAAGTGTGTATGGATAATATATGTAGATATGTATGTAAGTGGAAATCTACTGATGATTCTAAGCCACCACATCTAAGTGAAACGCCTTTGAAACTATTAATTGTAATAATTTTATTGATGCTTTACATCTGCTTTGCAACTTCAACTGTCAAATAATACAATAATACATCAATAGCTGATGAAGAGTATTTACACATTTTTTGATATTTTGAAATAGCTGGCGAATTGCTCCTTCAGAATTATAAATCACGAAAAGAAGTTGTAAATTTAATAGCAAGTAGGTTTCAATTTACGATTACACACTTTTAAATACAATGAAATAAATAGTAAATCTATACATGTTACTTTGCAAATCAACACAATAAGTTAAAAATATAAACAAAAATTGCCGCAATTCACATCTTAAGTAGTTCAGTTTTATAACGGAGGAATTCTAAATCACAGCAAGAAAGTCGTAATATATGACGCGCTTTTGCAAATTTTGTACCAAACATAACAACAAATTGATAATTGTTTAAATCAATTCGCAAAACGTAGATAGTAATTTTTATTTATTTTGATCGCTCTATTTATAAAACAAAGTCTTGAATCATGACTTTCAAGTACAATTTCGTCATTTGCCACAGTTTTTAAAATTGCGAACAAAAAGTTGCGAATTAGTAAAGCCCAAGCTAGTAAAGCCTAAACTTTTCGTAAATTGCAGCTCATTTACTTTGCTTTGATATTAAAATTTTTTTCGTGCGGTGAACCTTCACAGCGGGTCCTGAGGACCTTAGTGTTGTACAGTGGGGTACGCATATAATTAGACATATGGACTCTTGAAATTTTTTGCCTAAGCAACGAATAAAAAAAAAATTTATTTCTGGAACAGCGAGTTTTGAATGTCCATTCAAGTGCAAGCCAAAGTGCTTATGAGGAGTGTACTTGTTCGTCAACTTTTTAAATGTTCTTTTTTATTTCAATTACGCAAATAATAATCAACACATTAAATCACACACAATATAATGCATTCTTACCATTTGCTGATGACCGCAACGAATACTGATGTTGATATGAAATTTTTCGCAGCAATGCGCTATAATCGCGTCCAGGTAACGAAATACAACTTCCAGACAGCCCTCCCGACGATGATTTTGCCAAATTCCTCAAAGACGAAGTTAGATCCTTTGAATTCGATACCTCAGCGTCCATACTCGAACCGAGACCCAATTTATTAGCACCAGCCGCATGGGCGGAACTCTTTATTCCCGATGACGTACACGGACCTCCTGTACCTGTTCCAGATGTTGAAGGATTCGAAGTTGGTGACGATGAGATCTCTTGATCAGAATCATCAAATACCAATACCCTAGCCGAGTAGCTAGACTGTGGTCGAATTCGTGATAATGATGAGTTGAAGTGTCGCAGAGGAACTGGACTATTCGACGACGATTTTGAGCAGCCAGCAGCATTGACACTAGTGTTATTGCTATTCGAAGGACCTAAAGACTTGCTGCCCATAAGGGGCGATTGTTCTCCCCCTCCAGCGTTCATGTTAGAATTTCTTGTTTCTTCTTTTATTTTGTGTTTGAATTTATAAAACTTTATGAGATCCACTAACTATGTCTGGGGTACTAGTAGGCATACGTAATTTATTTCTATTACGATAATTTTGTTATTACTTTATATATTGCAATTAGTTGATTTTATTCAAGCGTATTTTTTTTATAATAAACTCGCCCGCATTTTCTGCTACTACTTCTATTGTTTATAGTCTTTTTGTTTACACAATGCAAACAGCACTTCATTTTGTGAGCAGCTAGCGTTTTTTCCAATGACATAATAATAAGTTCGAGTTGCAATTGAATTTGTAATTTTATACAAATTCTTTGAACATATTAAGTGGTACATGCATGCTAATATTGTCCGTTGTTAATCTTGTTATTTTTTATATGAATTTATACAGCATTTTATTAAATGTCACGCTTTTCGTTTCGAATTCGAATGTATATTTTTTATAAGAATTTCTGAAATTGAGAAAAAAAAATTCTTAATAAATATTTTAAAAATAGTATACGACGTAAATTACAATTTAAAAAAAAGAAAATCTTTAAATCTAATATATCCGTGTGCATGAGGGATTTCGATTTTCATTTTCGAATATAATTAAATATATAATAAAAACATAAGGAATGGCTACAGTCCGCTTGGGGCGAACAGTATGATACCCTATCCTTATCCCTATGTACCCCAAAGAAAAAAAGCATTAGGAAGATGACGGATAGCATTTTATTTCATTCTATCAAATTAATAGAAAAAAAATTATTTTTTTTTTAAAAAAACACCTCTAAAGAGTAGGCGTGGCAAAAAACTTTATATGACAAATTAATAAAGGTGGGCAGTACCTACATATCTTGTGAAGGTTGTACAACTTTATCTCTCTAACTTAAGCCGTAAAACTGTTTTTTCTAAATTGTGGGCGTGGCAGTATGCGTATTTTGAAAATTTTACCACTTTCCCATTCCGGAACCCTAGGGAGTATATGTTCCAAATTTCAGCTTCCTAGCATAATTTTAAAGGCCTCAAAAGTTGATACGGACGGACGGACGGACATTGCTTAATAGTCTTAGATTTTGCTCCTGATCATAAATATATATACTTTTAGGGGTCTGCGACGAATATTAAGGGGTGTTACAAACTATGTGTCAAAATTAATATACCCTTAGGATAGGGTATAAACATAGGCATTGCCTACATATCTTGTGAAGATTCTAACCCTTTATCTCTTTAACCACAGCTTTAAAACGGTTTTTTTTTAAATTGTGGGCGTGGCAGTAGGCGTATCTGAAAAATTAAAACACTTTACTATTTCGGAACCCTAGGGAGTATATGTTCTAAATTTCAGCTTCCTAGCATAAATTTAAAGGCCTCAAAAGTTGATACGGACCTACGGGCGGACAACGCACTTCTTAGTCTTAGTCTTAGGTTTTGGTCCTTATCATAAATATATATTATTTTAGGGGTCTTAATATACCCTTAGGATAGGGTATAAACACAAGGAAAGGCTACAGGCCGCTTGGGGCGAACAGTAGGATACCCTATCCCCATCCCTATATGTCTGAAAGAAAAAGGCGTTAAGAACATGATGGTTAGCATTTTATTTCAGTATATGAAATTTATAAAAAAAAATAAAAAACCCCCCCAAGAAGTGGGAGTGGCCAAAAACTTTGTATGGGTGATAGACTAGAAAAAATATTGGCTAAATATCTTCTTATACAATTTTTTTCGTTTGTTACAAAAATTTCCGATGAAAACAACATATTGTTAAAAAAACGGCCTCAAAAAGTAGGCGTGGCAAAAAATTTGATATGGAAAACTTGTGAAGGAGTTCAGTGTCTACATATTTTGTTCAGGTTCGAACCCTTCATCTTTTCAACTCCAGATTTAAAATGTTTTTTCCTAAATTGTGGGCGTGGCAGTAGGCGGTTTAAAATTTGTTTAACACTTTACCATTTTGGGACCCCAGGGAATATATGTGCCAAATTTCAGCTTCCTAGCATAAATTTAAGGACCTCAAAAGTTGATACGGACGGACATTGCTAAATAGTCTTAGGTTTTGGTACTGATCATATATATTTATAGTTTTAGGGGTCTCCGACGAATATTAAGAGGTGTTACAAACTATGTGTCAAAATTAATATACCCTTAGCATAGTGTATACAAATAAGTTACGCAAATTCCAATACAGGGATTAAGAAATATATTCGTCAAGTTTCCAACCAAATTTTCGTGCACATTAATTTCGAAAATAATGGTTCAGTTCGCGAAGTTTACCGAAAGCTCCGTTCATTTTCTGGTCGACATAATCGTCCATCGGAGCAATTAATTCGGTTAACCATGGATCGTTTTCGCACTACGTTTACTCTATGTAAATGAATCGATTTGCCACCGTGCACAGCAAATGGAAGTCCATCAACTTTATGGAGGATTGTGCGCAAAGATCTCTTCTTACAACCTTACAAGATCCAGCTTGTGCAAGAATTAAAGCCGCGAGACCATGCAATGCGTCGTGATTTGATGTATGGACCGAAAATGAGATTGATATCGACGCGGATTTTCATCGCAAAATTTTGTTCAGTGATGAGGCTCATTTTGCGTTGAATGGCTACATCAACAAGCAAAATTGCCGCATTTGGAGTTAGACAAAAACTGACTGTTTGGTGTGCTCTATGGGCTGGATGAATCATTGAGCCATACTTCTTCCGAAATGATGCTGGAGAGTCAGTTACCGTTAATGGAGACCGGTATAGAGCCATGATAACCGACTACTTTGTTCCCGAATTGGATGGCATGAATGTGGATGAGATGTGGTTCCAACAAGACGGCGCTACATGCCACACAGCGCAGGTTACAATCGATTTATTGAAGGAAACATTCGATGACCCCATCATTTCGTGGACCTGTCAATTGGCCACCAAGATCGTGTGATTTGACTACATTGGATTATTTTCTTTGGGGATATGTGAAGTCGCTCGCCTACGCCAACAAACCAGAAACGTTAGTGGACTTGGAAGCCAACATTCGTGGCGTTATTGCCGACATACAGCCCCAAATGCTTGAAAAAGTGGTTGAAAATTGAACCTCTAGACTTGTCTTTATTCGAACCAGCCGCCGCGGCCACATGCCCGAAATCATATTTAAACATTAATGGCATAAAATTATCCTTCCAATAAAGCCAAATTGATGGACATCAAAACGATTTTCTTGTGTTTTATTTCAATTCGAAGTTTTATACCTCTAAAAAAAACACCCTGTAGCTATAAAGTTGTAGTCCAGACAAATTTATTATTTTTTCAAACGCAAACGCAAAAAGAAATGGATTAATCACTTACTTCTTCTTTCGGACTTATTATTATTGCGTCCTCTACCTCTACCTTTGGATATGTTCTTCATTACTCGAATGCGAATCACTTTGCCAGCCCGAAGTGGAACTGAATGAATTTAATAATTCATACAATTTGCTTCTCGCCAACAAAATAGACTATACTGCTACGAATATGAAATTCTAGTTAAAGTTTATGTACGATAAGCGGTTTGAAAACTAATTGTAATCAAACTGTGTAAATGAGCGCATTCCATCTGTTTTTTGCCTAACCTTACCTTAATATCATGAAGTGGAATGAGTTGCTTTTGACATTTCTTCATTTAACTTCGCGCCTGCAGACAATATTACCTTCTAATTTCGTTTTTGGTAAGTAATCCTAAAGACTTTCGAACTTATCTGAAAGTGTTCGTTTGGTACTTAAATGAGACTTCTTCTAAAACGAAGAGAAATTTGCTTCCGATTTTGAATCAGAATCAAATCAAAAATAGAAGCACTACACATTTAAACCGCACAAACGTCATATTCAATAAATAGTCGGCTTAAGAGTGTAAGCCGTCTAACTGCTTTTTAATCATGAGCCGAATTACCGCATCAGTTAACGATGCCATCTTCGTTGCTGATGCATTTGATAATTCATTAATTTTGATGAGATTAGATGAAAATGATTACCAAATATTAACATAAAGCAATGGCAAATTTTGCAAATCCTTCATTGTCGACAGATTAACAGTGAGGCGGTGGAAAACGACGCCATGAACACTTCAAGTTCAAATTATATATTAGCTTGTTCAATTGGCATTTCGGATCGGACAGTTCTTCCGGATTGCCAATAGAAAACGCCATTAGTTTTACTACTTTACTATTAACTATTACTGACTATGCGGAAAAAAGTAGGAAAAGAAACAAACGAAAACAAATACAAAAATTAAATTGTTTTGCAGAGAAAGAAATATGAAACCTTAAGAAAATGGTAAACCAATCTTGGAATAAAGAAAGAAGAAATCGGGAATTATAAGGCAAAAAAAGAACCGAGGAGGATTCAGAATAGGTGCCACTGTAAGAATACTGAAAAATGCAGTGTTCAAATCTTACTTAATGTGACAGCGCTAGTATTTTCAAAGATTTTTGGACTTGGTCTCTGAAAAATGTGTTGGTGGATGGTCTTGTGAATTCCTTGCCTGTTAAAAAACCAAGGGGAAGAACAAAGTTTGGAATGTCTAACGAACCAGTCGCTTACATGTTATTTAAAAAACAGGAGATACATTTTAGGGTCTGTAAGACAATGTTTCTTAATGAAATTGGAATCGGAAATGTTTTAAATTGGAAAAATAAACAGCTCAACAAAAATACCTGGAGCCAGTAGTAGCAAGGAACAGGGACGACCTAAAGCGAAGACTTCTAAGCGTAATGCCGTATTGATGAACGGAAAGAGCTTAAAAACTATCTAGACTCTTTAATTGTAGTGAAATCACACTATTGTAGGGCACCCAAACGAGCCCTTTACGATTTGTACGTTACCAATTGGTGGGCAAACAAAAACATTCGTCCTCTATGTATTGCTGTTGATACTGAACACAAACCAGGAACCTTGGACTGTACTTCCCAAAGAAAGAAAAAGAAAGAAATTTATATCAAGATAGGAGGCAAGAGCAGAGGCAACAACAGAACAGAACAATGACAAAAATGCCGAAATTATTGTTTTACAGTCGATTTCCAAGCCGTTCTGATGTCACCTAAGACAAAAATCAGCAGTCTACATGACTACCGGACAAAACTACAAGTTCACAACATTACCTACTATAACTTCAATAAAAAAAATATGGGGTTTGTTACCTGTGGAGTGAAACAGGAGGCATTAAAGCTGAGGAATTAGTCTTTGGGTTGGCTTTATTTGGAAAAGGTGCTTTTACAAAACAAGATACCAAACCCAGTCAAGATTATATTGTACAGCGAGTGTTTTACATATCAAAACAGAAATTGTGTGATGTCCAACGCTCTTTTATGTTCGGCCCATAACCACAACATAGTCAAAGAGCAAAAGGTCCTGGAGGTTGGCCAGACACTCAAATGGAAGTCGATTGCATTCATTCTACTGTTGATCGGGCTCTTAAAAACAAATATTTAAATGTACCTGCAAAATACATAGCAGTTTACTTTTTCCTTGCTAGTAAAGACTCATCTATACATTTTTTTTTTTTTTTTTTGTTTTTTTCTCTTTATACTCCTTAAATTAGTATTTAAGAGACCAGATACAAAAAAACGTATTCATTTTTATTAAAAAACATGAGAAAAAACAACTAAAGCTAAAACATTCACAAAATTACAGTGTCCAATAAAGTCTTTTCCGTAAGCATTTAAAAGTCCATTTTGTCACATAATTTGTGTACCATATCCTAAACGTATATTAATTTTGACACATAGTTTGTAACACCCCATAATATTCGTCGCAGACCCCTAAAAGTATATTTATTTATGATCAGGATCAAAATCTAAGACTATTTAGCAATGTCCGTCCGTCCATCCGTATCAACTTTTGTGGGCTTTAAAGTTATGATAGGAAGCTGAAATTTGGAACATACACTCCCTAGGGTGTTAAAATTTTCAAAATACGTCCACAATTTAGAAAAAACACATTTTAGGGCTAAATGTAGGTACTGCCCACATTTATAAATTTATTATATAAAGTTTTCTGCCACGCCTACTTTTTGTGGGCGTTTTTCTCTAAAATGCTATTTTCGTCGAAAAGTTTCATAGAAATCGAAAAAAAATGTTTAACAATATATTTAGCCAATATTTTTTCCAATATATCGCGCATACAAAGTTTTTGGCCACGCCCACATTTTGGGGGCGTTTTTTCAAAAATAAATTTCATAGAATGAAATAAAATGCTATCCATTATCTTCCTAATGCTTTTTTTCTTTCGGGTACATAGGGATAAGGATTGGGTATCATACTGTTCGCCCCAAGCGGACTGAAGCCTTTCCTTATGTTTATTCAATATTTTGTTTTGCCGTCTTCAGCTTCAAGCATAGCTTCTTGCAGTCTGCGTTCATCGATCTAATTAATTTTTGAGGTCATGTTCGCTAGGTATTTTTGCGCATTCCTCTTAAATAAATTGAATTAATTGATTTCGGGTCTTTGGATTACTTTTAAAAAATTTTTTTCACATGTGCACACACATTTTTAAGAGGATTAAGATCAGGACTCTGTGCAGGTGTATTGAATCCTTTGGTGCAATTGAAAAGCAGCCACATCTTAAATGTATGAACATCATGTTTTGCATCATTGCCCTGGTAAAATTTGAATTTCAGTTTTTGGTGCAATCACCGCACTCAAATCCAAAGTTACGGGCGCTACTATGCATCAATAAAAACCAGGTTTCCAACTCCTTTGCCCACACGAAATCGGACAATTTACCAAATTTCATTGTTGGAATGATTTTTTATTATCCAAAGCTTTTAAAGGTTGCCACTATACTCTATTGGGGCCCTCAATATAAAACAGGATTATCTTACTTTCGTTACAGAAAATAAAGCCATCCCAATATTCGACAATCATGGCGGCAGTATGATACCCTATCCATATCACTATGTGAAAAAGCATTAAGAAGATGATGAACAGCATTTTATTTCATTCTATGAAATTCAGAAATTTTTTTTTTTTTTAGAATCCGCCCCCAAAAATTGGGAGTGCTTAAAAACTTTGTATGGGCGATATATTGCAAAAAATATTGGCTTAACATCTTGTTAAATATTTTTATTTCAGTTTCTATGAGAATTTTCGAAGAAAACAGAATTTTAGTGAAAAACGCCCACAAAAAGTAGGCGTGGCAAAAACTTTATACGACGAACTTATAAAGGAGGGCAGCGCATACATATCATATGAATGTTGTAACACTCTATCTCTCTTACTTTTGCTTTAAACCGGTTTTTTTTAATTGTGGGCGTGGCAGTGGGCGTATTCAAAAAATAACAAAATCCTAACCATTTCAGAGCCCTAGGGAATATGTGGTCGAAATTTAAGCTTACTAGCGCAATTCTAAGGGCCTACAAATTGTGTACGGACGGACGGACATTGCTAAATAGTCTAAGGTTTTGGTCCTGATCATATATATTCTTTTATGGGTCTAGGACGAATATAAAGGGGTTTAACAAACTATGTATCAAAATTAATATATCCTTAGGATAGGGCATAAAAAGAAAATTAATAATAGAAAGTTTGAGAACTTCAATATATTAAAAAACCTAACCTGAAGACTACCGTCAATATTATGACAATCTTCCTCATGATTGAAACATATAAACTGAAAGTATTTTTGTTTGCTATTTCAATTCCTATATTTAAGATAAGAAGAATTTTTGTTGTGTACTGTTGTTTTTTTTTTTTGGTTATTTCACGACCTTATTATAACGGGTGATCCAAGTAGAGATACTTTTTTCAATAGCCTTTTTTGACAGATCACGTGTGAGTCGTGTCATGCTGTCATGTTATTTTTGTTTAGTATTGTTTGGCATTTCATAATGGAGAGACTTACGCGTGAACAACGTTTACAAATTGTTCAACTTTATTATGAAAATTCACGTTCTGTGAGAAATGTGTTTCGTGCACTTCGCTCAACTTATGGTCAACATAACGGCCTACTGAGCGTACTATACGCAACATCATCACCCATTTTGAGACCCAGCAGTCATTATTGGATAATATTCGACCGAATAGACCACGTCCAGCACGCTGTGAAGAAAATATAGCGGCCGTAGCTGAGAGTGTGCACGAAGACCGTAGAGAGTCGATTCGGCGCCGTTCGCAGCAACTCGGACTGACGTATGGAACGACTTGGCGCATTTTACGTCAAGATCTTAAATTGAAAGCGTACAAAATACAGCTTGTGCAACAACTGAAGCCGCTCGACCTTCCCAAGCGACATCGCTTCGCTCTATGGGCTCTTGAAAAGTTCCAAGAAGATCCGACGTTTTCGAGGCAAATTTTGTTTAGCGATGAGGCCCATTTCTGGCTCAATGGGTATATAAACAAACAAAATTGCCGCATTTGGGACGAAGAGCAACCTGGAGAGCAAGATGGAGAAGAATGTCGACAATGAAGAACTGCCACTTCATCCAGAAAAAACAACGGTTTGGTGTGGTTTGTGGGCCGGTGGAATCATCGGTCCATATTTCTTTAAAAATTATGCCGGTGCGAACGTAACCGTCAATGGCGACCGTTATCGTGCCATGATAACCGACTATTTGATGCCTGAAATTGAAGCTCGTGATCTCGGCGACATTTGGTTTCAGCAAGACGGCGCCACTTCCCACACATCGCATCAATCAATGGACTTATTGAGAGAACATTTCGGTAAGCACATAATTTCACGTTTTGGGCCGGTCGATTGGCCACCAAGATCGTGTGATATCACACCGTTAGACTTTTTCCTGTGGGGATATGTAAAGTCAAAAGCTTATGCCGACAAACTCGCTTCGATTCAGGCCTTGGAGGAAAACATCACGCGTGTCATTCGCCAGTTACCAGTCGAAATGCTCAAACGAGTGATCGAAAATTGGACTCAACGGATGGACCATCTGCGACGTAGCAACGGCCAACATTTGATAGACATAATCTTCAAAAAATAAATGCCAAAGAATGTTCTTTCAAATGATAATAAACATCATCCATTAAATTTGAATTTTCTGTGTTTTTTTCTTTAAAAAAGTAGGGAACCTCGAAATGTATCACCCTTTATAATATTATTGTATTTTCCATTCTTCTTTTTTAAGATAAATCTTAAAATAAAAATATTTTTATTTTCGTTTTGACTTGATTATGTTAACCATAAAACGTTAATCTTGTTATGATTTATAAAAATGTGCTGAAGAAAAACCATTTCCAAACAATAATTTTTATTTTTGAAGAAAACGGCCAAGTCGAGAATTATTTGCATTTCCATCAAAAGAAAACCGGCTAGTGCCCAAAAACATATCCTTGCAGTGGAAATAGAACACACGAGTTTAAATGATAGGGAACACATGTGTAAATTTAGCATGAGTTGCGGTACTGCAATTCGTCCCTATTTCTAAATCCACTGCAACCTACAATGCTATCAGAATACAAAAAATTAAAATAGCACAATTTTGGAAGTCTGGAATCATTGTTTTTTGACGTTTATTTGAATTATTTTTTTTTATAACAACAAAAAACAATGACACAATAGGGATGTTTACGACAATGTCAGTTTCAGATGAGTGACAAAAAAAAAACATTGAAGGGAAAACAAAACCTTGCAAGATTATGTGGCAGTATTCGATAAACTAAATAAAAGTTGAAATAGAGTTCACAAGTTACATGAGTTTTAATTCAAGGTAGGATATTCAGTCTTGGACTAAAACTCATGTAATTTGAACCACTTATCCAATTAAAGAAAATCATTCACTCTTAAGTTCCAATTTTCTTTATCTACACGGTGGTATATTTTTATTTTTATTTTAATGTTTTAGAAGTTGGGTACTCGGTTCAATGTACACTACTTTCACCCAACCAAAAATTAAAAAAACATCAATATAAAAATTAATTTCACAATTGCGGATGCAGAATATCACTTTTGGCTTCTTTTTGTTTGCATAAATATTTAATAAACTGTTTACCTTATATTGGCAACTACACATTTTCCTAATTTGCACATTAAATTTTTATTTAAACAAAACACACAAAAACTAATTTGCCGCCGCAATTCTTCCCGGGAATTTTGCCAATTTATATGTATTTACTTAGACAATACGCGGCACCGATTGCTCGATTTTGTTACAGTGCAACTAAAACACTTAATTAATATTATATTTTTCTTTCACAATAATTAATACCACTGTATTTCAACTTTTGGATATTATTTAACTCTACAAATTCTACCCGCCGGAATAATCTTGCCACTTCTATTTTCCCTCCGTAGTTTTAGCTGACACTTTTTTTGTTGCTTTTTTTTCACTGACGTTTTCATATTTCGCGAACAACCCTATGAAGGAAAAATTAATATAATTTGGAAAATTAGGAAAATGATATATTTAATATATAATTGCGAAGCAAAATAATTTTCCGGATTTTTTGATATTTTACAAACAAAAGCCGTTTATTTATTTATTATCGGAAATCATTTATATGGATTTTAAATTTGTATGCACTACACCAAATACATATATATGTATGATCTTACGATTTATCGAGATAATGTGAACATGATCTGGAAACTTGTTTTACTATTTACCACCAGGTGCCTCAAGTGTTAATAGGAAAACTATATACGTTTAAGATCCATGTTGCCATACTTAAATTGTAAAATCATTGATAATCGCAAAAGAAATGAGACTTTTTAATATCCGAACAAATAAAGATACAGCTTCTATTTTTATTGATTAATATGGCTACATATTATATTGAAGTAATAGAAGATTAGCAGTCAAACCTAGTTCTTATAATTTTTATTTTTTAATGCTATTTGTTTGGTATGATAACGCTGTAACCGATATAAAAATGGACATTCAACCATGTGTTCAATATTATGCTATCTTACTGCAGCTAATGATTAAAATATCTAACTTTGCAGAAATATTTTTGTTAGCTGAAAATAAAGAAGTACGGTGAGATATAATGGCTGCAGTATAGCTATTAGAATGCTGCCAGAGTGCTTTATTATCAGCGGCTGATCCATATAGATCATTTCCGATAATAAAAAAAGGCTAAGATTTAAAATCAAAATTTTACAAAGAATCACATGACTTATCGAAAGAATGACGTTTAGGTATTTGTGACAGATCTCACTGCAATTACGTCACACACAATTTCTGTGCATGTGTCTTGCTTGCTGTACTCCAAGCGTCACTGCAGGTTCACATTCTAAGCGGGCGATATTTGTGATGTACCAGCCAAATATTAAATTAAAATATGTTGACAAAATATTCATGACACAAATTCACTAGCACTTAGACTAGTATAATAAGGGAAGCATTATTCCGCGCAAACAATTTAATAAAAAAAAATAAGGACAGTCCGCTTGGGCCGAACATTATGATACCCTATCCATATCCCTAAATGCCCAAAAGAAAAAAGCGTTAAGATGATGGATTGCATTTTATTTCATTCTATGAAATTTATAAAAGAAAAAAAAATGTTTTGAAAAAATTCATCCAATGGCCAAAAACTTTGTATGTGCGATATATTGGTAAAAATATTGGCTAAATAGCTTGTTAAACATTTTGTTACAGTTTCTATGAAAATTTTCGAATAAAACAGCATTTAAGTGAAAAACGCCCACAAAAAGTATCGTGGCAAAAAAAATTATATGACAAACTATATAATTAAAACTTTAGTTTTAAAACGGGGTTTTTTTTTAATTTTTAGGCGTGGCAGTAGGCGTATTTACACCTTAGCATTTCGGGAAATTAAGGAGAATATGTTCCAAATTTTAGCTTCCTAGCTTTAATTTAAAGGCCTTAAAATTGGTGACGGGCGGGCTTTGCCAAATAGTCCTAGGTTTTGGTCCTGATCATAAAAATATATACTTTTATGTGTCTACGACGAAGGGGTGTTACAAACTACGAGTCAAAATTAATATACCCCTAGGATAGGGTATAAAAATCGACCATTCCCCAAAGAACAACAATCAACAGCATACGTATTGGGATTTCGCTAGGAATTTTATTTGCAACTATTAATACGACTGACAAATACGACTTTATGGAGTACAAAATTATTTTAAATATTTTGTTATCCAGTTGATTTCCATGGACTGATTTTTTTTTAAAGAATGAAACTGAAAAACATAATACTGAGCTGCGATTTGCTATAGGCATCCTTCGGAATTATCGAATGATGTTGTACGCTATTCGTTTAAATAAATCGAATTTGACAAATAGAATTGTTTGAAAGTAGATCAACGCTCAAAAAAAAAAAAAGATTCTACATATTTATTTCTAACTCCGTGACTTCTCTATTTGAACGAACCCATATCGAAAAAAAATGAATTCCTAAAATTAGACAACAGTGCAACGACAGTTGGTGCTGAAGTTAGTCGTAGTTAATTGGTTTACTCCCGGTCTTGCAAAAATTATCCGCATGCAGTGTTTTTTTGGACATGAGTGCTTTCTTGTTTTGCTTTATTTCAAATGTAAAAAGGGTGTTAAATTTGTGATTTGTGATTTTGTCGATGTTTTATGACTACGCAGTTGCGCTTTTTGTTTTCAGTCCAATGATTTGGTAGAAAAAAAAAGTATATTTCTTCGATTTGCTAACGGTAATATGTTTTGGCATTTATGTTGAAGTAAAAGAAAGTGCTTTGTACATGTTTTAAAACAAAAAATTATAGAAGTATTTCTGTATTTCAGTGTGCCAATATCATTGGGAGTCGTCGGTTTGCTCGAATTATTCCGTCGCGTTGTGTTTCGGTTTGTGAAAAAAAAATATCCAAGTAGAAAACAGACATGACAGCCGGCGAGCAGTACATTTGTTTATGTTCGTTTTTGACTTCATGCAAAGTGCGTGCCTCGAGTAGTAAACAAAATTAAGGTTTGTGTCCGTGAAAGAAACAATAGTTAGCAGGTATGTATATTTTACTTTTACCATCATAAAAACATGTGTGCATCACATTCTCGAATCTTTAAAATCAAATTTTCTCAAAACTGAAAACAGCAACAAGTCTTGAGGCAATGTTTTCCATTGTTAAATGTATTTAATTGGCATTTTGTTGTTGTTGCTTCCGACACCCAGCTTTCCTTACAAAGACGGTCGTTTTGCGTTTTCCTAGTTTTGCTTTCTCCTTTCTGTATTCCCCTTTTTCCCCTTTTGATTTTGATCATCGGGATATTGGGAATTGTGTAGAATAAAACGCCTGCTTCATAAAACCACCGCTTTTTGTTTGTTCTTTTTTAGCACATGGGGCGAAAATATTGATACTGAATATTATATATTTCATCCATATCGAATTTGTCTTTCAAAAATAGCTCGGGTCATAACATAGGTCTGGTTTCGACCTATTGAACATGGGAACGAAATTCTAAAATAATACCCACTTGAAAAACTTAATTACACTCATATCTAGGGTATTAAAATTGCGACTTAATACTATTAGTCAGATCCCTATCGGATTAGTGGTTCAGAAATGGCATGGGTTTGAATGTGCTTTTTCGCATTTTGGATTTTATTTTGGCAATAATTGCAAGGAACACTAAACCCCATGTCATTGTGAACCACTCATCCGATATGGGTCAAATTTATACTATTTAGTTGGAATTTTATTGTCATACATGATGGCATATTTCGATTTTACGTATGGGTATTATTTTGGGAGTTTGCTCCCGGGTTTAATGCAAACTACAGTGACAGAAAATAAAAAAAAAACAACAAAACAAATGACAGGCTATTGGTGATGCCAATTTGTTTTGATGATTTTCTTAGCGCCGATGCGCTTTCTTTTGTGCAATATTACATATGCTTACTAAAAAGCGTTTAGCTATTGTTTGCTAAACTAAACCGAGTTGTCCGAGCGCTGTCAATCTTGGTGCTGCTTTCATATTTGAAAACGACATCTCCTTAGAAATTAATAACGTTTGCTTATTGCTGTTTATTTAAAGTATGGTTAAACTAAAGCGGATGAAGATGGTTCTTGGTCGTTTCGGGAGAAATTTTTTTAAAGATATTTGGTCCGGTTTGTGAGGGAGCACTTAAACAGCATTGGGGGTTTCAGATGACTGGGTAATGTAGATCGAATTAACAAGAACGCTGCAGCGGGCAGAATCTTCGAATCTAATTAAATACAGTAGAAGAAAACTAAGGTGGCGCGCAAAAATAGAAGGGAATCTCAACAAATTTATTGATTGAGACCCAGATCCATCCCATTCCGTAACACCTGCTTAAGAAAGTAAGTAAGAGACAGTGCCAGCCATGTGTCGTTATAACTGGCAGTCGATATCCGTCGATTCTTCTTACAAGTTCATATAGAAAACTGAGTTTTGCCTGCCTGGGATATCGGTAGAACTACTTGGAGGAAGTTTTCTTATGACCTGGGCCTCATTAAAATCAATACAACGAATTGTTGGCGAATGAGTCCAATGGGGAAAATAAAGAACCCTAATAAAATGCAATGTATGAAATGTAATGTAGTAGTTGTGGGCTCCTAGAAAAAAGCTTGTCTGTCCATTGAAATCGATAAACAATAAAATCCTACTCTGACCGCTTGAGATCGGTTATATAAGTGAAGGTTCTATTCCTGATTGGGAAAAGTGTTTTCTACATAAATGAATGTGATGATCGTCCGCGGCAAGCCGTGAAAGAGCTTTAATTTCACCCTCCTCATTGTAAGTGGTGGCAATCACAAGCTGTTATTTCATTAAACCATTCGATATGTAATGGACAGAAAACTTGGAAGCATATAATAACCGCGTGTATTTGCACGAAAAACTCTACACAACTTTCGATAAAATGAAAATTATGTCTGGCACGCAGATAGACTACAAAAAGTTGCACTGAATGTTTGTGGAAAGTCATCGGCAGGCGCCTAACTATTATTATCAGATCCCTCAGTTCTGTGACTGCTCTGTGCTGTTTTGTCGTTGCTTGAACCAGAAGAGTATAGGTAACTGCAGGTCATTACATTCATGAATCTGAGTCAGTACGAATAAACTTGGAATTTTATTTTTAACCTCCTCGTATATATTATTTTACTAAAGAAAAAGTTATTGCGATCGTGCGGAAATTTCGAACTTAAACTGAGCATGAGGGATAATATTACGACTATAAAGAAGTCCCAAAAAGGGGGCCCGCCAATGCCGTCCGTCGGTCTGCTGTCTGTCCGGGTGCCGTATGGCGAAACGGTTCGACGGATTTGCTTCAGAGTTCATATATAAGATTTTTGGGGTTACATTCCGGGTTTTTTTTTAATTTTTAGCTTTATCTTTTTAAATAACGGTACCTGCCATACACTTTGTTTGATAATTTTTTTGTATTTTGAACAATTATGTAAAACCTGTCCAATGTGGAAAATTACATGAAAATCGTAGGTGCCATATTTGAGAAATTAAAATTTTTCTAAATCTTAAAGGTGATTTAAATAATTTGGTATGTGATAAAATTTTACCATTCTTTTTGAGACGTTTAAAAATGCACATCATGTCCAATGTCCAATGTGGAAAATTACATGAAAATCGTAGGTGCCATATTTGAGAAATTAAAATTTTTCTAAATCTTAAAGGTGATTTAAATAATTTGGTATGTGATAAAATTTTACCATTCTTTTTGAGACGTTTAAAAATGCACATCATGTAGCGAGACAGTTTCGTATGACGCATTCATGCACTTAATTTTTGATCAAATCCAACAAAAAATTTTTGTTTGGTTAAGTGATTTTAAACTAACGAACCACTCAGACATTGGTGATATGATCCCTCTAACAAAGCAAAATAAATATGAAAATTTACCGCCAGATGTTTGTTAGAAGTAAAGTATATTATATCACCATACAATTAGTTTTCCAAAATGGCACGACAGGGAACTCCATTCACCTTTATAGGGCGATAAAATTTCATCGACGTAAAATACACCTCCGACACACTTCTTTACACAACTGGATTTGTTGCTGTCCAATAACGCAAATTTTGCATAACCTAAAAAGGAGCTTCTACTTTTCCAAAACTCAATCGGGTTTAGTTTTGGTACTTTAAGAAAAATGCATTTGAAATGAAAAGCTAGAATTTGTACCTAAGTTGTCTAAATTTGGTCTACAAAATGCGTTAAGCGATTTTTTTTAGCGAAATCTTATAGTTTCAAAGTTATATATATTTTTTAGTGTAGTTATACCTTAAAATCGGACATTTTCACTTTATTTGGATATAACTTGAATACTTGTGAATATTACTGAGAGAATATTATCGAGAGAAGAGTTTATATTGGACACCAATGTATACAGCAGACCCAGAGCAGGAATGGCACAAGTTTTATTGTCAAGCGACGTAGAGCGTAGTATGAATAAATGAATACCTAATTTGTTTCTTCTTTAAGTTGTAGTAATGTTGAATTCGCAGTTTATTTTTATTGTTTGTTTGTTTTATTTCTCATCTGAATCTTTACAAATGTAAGTAATATGTAATGCATTTCCGTGCTTCGACTAAGTCGAGGTATTTCGGTAGGTACCAATATTTCGGGAATGGAGTAATCTTGATAAGTATCACTTTATAATATTTTAAAATTTAGCAGCGGTCACACCCAATTCTGTGCATGAAAATCAACTGGATTACAAAATACGAGTGCTTTTGGAGAATAGGTAGTAAAGTGAGAGCTCTTCGGAACCCCCAACCTCTGAGAAAAATTCCTGGCCATGGCGCCAATGTCATTAAAATCTTTTTTTCTACTCGCACTCAAATGGTGTCATCGCCCCATAGTAGCTAGGAGAACTGCAAAATTCAAATGAGTTTCTTGGCAAAATTAATTATTCACGTTTAAGGGATACCCAATTCGGCGGTGCCAGTTGCGCCCACTTGGATATCGATTTTGTGGAAGGGATGAGGAATAGAATTCAAATTGGGATTGGGATGATGAATGATGATAGTGCCCAGCTTAGTCGCGATAGCAATTAATTTGCGTTCGTCTGATGCACAGTAATGAGAATTTCAACTATGACTCACGTCAGCGCCTTTGACAGAGAGTGAAACAGACGGGAACCAACAAATTATGATGAGCATTTAATACTATTGTGTATTGTTTTTTTTTTTTGGGCTGTAAAGTTTCTTATCACTCACCAAAAAGATTTTCTTTTAATGCCAAACCAACCTGGGCGACCGTTGTTTTATCCCGTTCTATCCTCTTACCCCAGGCGTTGTTGTTGTTGGCCAAAATTATTGAACATTTTCTATATCTTTCCTGAGGCAGCTGGTTTTGTTATTTTTTTTTTCTGTGTTTTCTTCGTTTCGCATTTGTATGTTATTTCTCGTTAAGAAGTTTGTTGACAAAATTTACTACGAGCTAGCTCCACAGGCGAATTAATAAATTATATACTACTGTAATGGCCACTTCTGTATTTTGTATTTTTATTCAGCACACACACAATATAGGTAGATACCTTGACAATCGGAGAGTATTTTCTTCTTCTGATTTTCAATGCTACAACACTAATAATGACACATGCACTTAATGAATCAGAATTATGATGAATTTTAATTAGGTACCACCTCGAGTTGCACTGCTGTAGTATATTATTACTTTTTTTATATGGAATACTAGTGAAGCAAGGAGAAATATGGTAGCAGTAGCGGGAGGGTGAAAGAGGAAAGAGAAAAAAACGGGGTAGAAATCGCACACAAAAAAAAAAAAAATTGAAAACAGTAAAAACGACTCTGCCAAATATTTACATACAAAACTGAAAATTAAGGACACTCAATTGAAAAAAAAGTGTCCACAAGGAAAAATTATTTTTAAACACATTTCACTGCCAACACAAACCATTTTCCATCTCCTACAGACGATTCGATAGTAGAATATTAACTGCTACATTATTTGCTTCAATTGCAGGCAATTAAATAATATTTCATTTACATACTGTACGAATTTCCTTATTTCTTGATTAGCAAACTATTATCGCCAAAAGACACTTGGATTATTCTTCGTGGTTCGCGGAAGCCGATCAATTTCGGTTGGTTTTCTTTTTGACAATATATATTTTTTTTTCTTTTCACTACAGCGATAAATCAGCAGAGCAGCTAGTTTCCCCCACTATCGAGTGTTTGCAAGAACAATATTGTAGGTATTACGACATTTTATTTGTAAATCACCTTATAATTGTGATTTGATGGAATATTACTAGGTATATCCTTGTTTCTTTTATTTGGTTGTTGAATTTAATTTTACTTTAGTGTATATTTCGTCGAGATTTCGACGTGTAGATAAAAAAAAAATGACAGAAAATTTTCGATTTTCCGAAATACTAACCAAAACACAGAAATTTTCCACACACAGCTGACAGGCGAGAGCGACAGTGACAGCAGCTCCTTCTTATGTTAGGTTTTTCAGTGGTACGTGAGCAATGGGTGTGTTCAGAGGACAAAATGCCCAAAATATTTTGACACAATTGCCAAGAATTTTGGTCTTTTTTTCTAAAATTTTTTGGGTTTTTTTCCATTTAAGAAAACTGAAAAAACGCCCAAAACAATATTTTTGGGTTTTTTCCAAATTGATAAGGAAAAAACACCAGAAAAAAGCTTTAGAAAGTTGCATTTTATGACTCATTATTTATTACTCCCTGAAATTACGCCAAACAATTTATATGGAAAAACGCCCAAAAACCTCCATTTTAAGTTTTGGCATTTTATCTAAATCGAAAATCCCCATTCTATTTCTCCTAAACCTAAAAAAGAAATTGGTATGAAAGTCAATTTTATATTTGTGACAAAATTTTTCTTTTTGCACTGTAAAATTGAATAAATTTTCGTAATGTTCGTAGAATCCCTTCTTTTTTTGCAAATTCTGTAGGAATGATATTGCAACGACGGAATTTATCGATCTGTAAACAAATTTTGGGTGTTTGTGACGTTTCAATCCGTAAAATCATTGGTTATTAGCAAAAGTCCACTTTAATAGGAGAGGCCCATGCTTAATGCCCTAACTACATATATGCCAAGAGCTCATCAAGTATTAAAAATTCGGGATAAAAACAATATGTCAACAGATTGGTTCTATTTGTACCCCACTTGGCAAATCCGAGCTTTTAACGTGACTGTTATCATAGAGCCTGACTACTACACATTCATAGGACTGAAAGTCATGGCTGCACACCCTAAAATGCGTCATAACAATGAAGACAATTTGAACCACGGAGAACCCTGACACAAAACATAATTTTTATTGGAAAGTCGAATACTTCTCTGTTCTCCGGTAGCTGTTTTATGGCCTTCACTCTTTCAACGCAAATACCAAATGAAGATTTCTATCCAAAGTTTAAAACCGAAACGTTCACCCAACACCGATAATTAAACTTGAAAGCGGATTTTCGGTAGATCCTTGGTGCAATCTTCCCTTTTCTTTCTGACTCACAAAAAATCTACCTGGTTCGTGCGGTAATGACGATCATTCCCCTGAACGTGTATTCAGGCACTTAGCGAAACTAATAAATATCAAACACTTCAGTTTACACAACGAAAGCCAACTTTTTCACATCCGATGTACCAACCCTCCATCCTCACCAGTGAGCGAGCTGTCGAACGCGCCACGCATTTTGGTTATTTATCCTTTTTATCATTGGCACAATGCAAGCAATAACCAAGCGACTAGGAGAACATACATTTTTGTTTTTTTCAATTTAGTGACATTTGGTATTAAGTAACATAAAAACAGGGAAATGTCACATTATAAAAAAAAAAATGTTTGGGGGCGAACGAAATAAATATAAGCAAAATAATTTGAATATAAAAAACAAGAAAAATTCACAAGTTTGATTATAAAATTCATAACAAAACCAAAAAGTATTACATAAAAAGTTTAAAAATTGCATATTACGTGCTTAAAGCCAAAATGCCATTAGGCCATAATAATAATCACATTTAGTAAATGCTTAATTAAAAACGTTCACACTTTATACAAATCATGTACCAATAAAGAATTTATGCCTAAAACAGATGTGAAACGAATGCCATGCAGCGAACTAGTTTTGTATGGAATATGACACACAGCTGGCTGCATATCAATTCGCGCTGCAAAATATCTCTATTCCTAAACTGGCTGCGCGGCATCAATGCACCCACCACAAAAAAAAATTACTTAAATAATTATAGTCTGGCATTACTGATTTTAATAGATTTTGTTTTGATGTAAGCAAAGACAATTTGCGAAAATGGCTGCATATCAATTCGCGCTGCAAAATATCTCTATTCATAAACTGGCTGCGCGGCATCAATGCACCCACCACAAAAAAAAATTACTTAAACAATTATAGTCTGGCATTACTGATTTTAACAGATTTTGTTTTGATGTAAGCAAAGACAATTTGCGAAAATGGCTGCATATCAATTCGCGCTGCAAAATATCTCTATTCCTAAACTGGCTGCGCGGCATCAACGCACCCACCACAAAAAAAAATTACTTAAATAATTATAGTCTGGCATTACTGATTTTAACAGATTTTGTTTTGATGTAAGCAAAGACAATTTGCGAAAATGGAAGAATAATTAATTGAGTTTGTAAAGAAAAATTGGTTTTTATATATGAGGGATAAAAAATTTAATGAAAATAAAATAAATAATTAAATAAAATTTAATAGATATTTGTAAATTGAGTTTTGACACAACTAGGCATCATGTTTTTCGAAAAATATGCACCTGTGTCTCGGGTGTAGTGAAGCAAGTAGCGATGCATGCATCTCTTCTGCACAACTGTTTCAGGCATAAGTGCCCAGGTTAGTCATAACCGCGGGGATAAAATTTAATGTATGAAAAGCTACGTTTAAGTATATTTATATTTTATATTTAAGTATAAATTGACATTTCGAAGCAAGTGTTGTCTGTTGTACAATATAATGGTACCTAGGTAATTATTAGCCATTTTAGTACACAAATGTACTGAAAAGTTCCAGATTAACCAATAAATTAAAATTGTTATAGAATTCCGAAGAAACGATAATGACAAACAGACACACCAATGCACAAAATACCATCGAAGAAGAAAATATAAATAAATTGCAACGTCTAGACCAAAGACGATGAATTAACCAGATAGTCAACTCGAGAGAGAATCTCTCACCTTGCCAACAAGCTAAGTCGAACCCCACATAATTTGCACTTATATGGGCCTTTACGTGCAAATCAAATGGAAATCACGCACACATAAATGGAATTATATGGGGCCAATGGCCGCCGCCAAGAAATGTCATTTTTTATAGCAAAAAGTTGGAAACAGTTGATGAATTTCAGCAGATTTGGGTGTGCAAATAAACATGCAAAATATGCGGTGAATATAAAAACATACTTACCACACAACTAATAACATAATAAAATATTATAATATTGAGAATAAAGCTATGTTTTAACAGTGTTTTTATGTGGGCTTAGTGGTTAAGTGCGTTGGACCACTAAGCGAGCGGTCGCCGGTTCAAATCCCGACCTGTACGACCTGAAAGTTTTTTTCGCTGCCCCACCTCTTGCAAACATTTGACAAACATCCAAGAGTAAGAAATGTCATAAGAAGTTTCTCAAAAATAAATTGCCGTTCCGAATCGGCATTAAACTGTAGGTCCCGCCATTCGTGTCACAAAATATAATTTCGCACACACAATGGTTGGATAAGCTAGGCTATAGGTTCTGCATGGGCCGTTTACGCCTATTATTTATTTTATTTGTTTTTTTAAGCAATTTATTCTAATTTTTAATAAAAAATAATCAAAATAATATTGATTAACGTGATAAGTAAGTTTATCATACATTTTCGGTCTGACAATAAATTTAAGTATAACTTTACAACACGGATTTTGTTATGGATGGTTATGTTAAAGCATTTAAGTACTTTTGTGGTACGTTTCCACCAAAGAATAAATTAACCGATAATAAGCACAAGAAAATTAAAAATTAATCTTTCAGCGTTTCCACCGAAGAAAATAGATTAAGCTGACGTTTGGCTCTCTTTCTCGCATTTTTGCTTTAAAATTGAGGACGTAATTGACATTTCAAAAGAGAACAGATGTTATTTTCTTGAACGTCAAACAAAGCGAAATTAAATTAAAATTGGTTCCTATAGTTTAATAAGTGGAAAAAGAATGAAAATATTATTAGCACAGCATTTTATTCATCAAAACAATATCAAGGTTTTAATGGTTGCATTGGCTGGGGGAAGTCGCATATACAGAAAACACAAAAAAAGATATGAGACATGTTGAGAGTAGGAGAGTAGTGTAGGGTCGTATAGAGTGTGTTCGCAATCCGAATTTTCATGCAAACGAAGTCTATTACCTCGATTTATTTTTAATCGTGTGCTTAGCAGATTAAAATTTGTATGGTTAATCTTGAGATTTAAAGTGAATTAAGGGAAGATTTACCTTAATCTCGGTTTAGTGCTCGGTGGAAACTTTGCATTACACAATTGGGCACTGGTTTAAAACGTGATCCAAATCCTTCCAAATATTATTTTTGGTACGTGAAAACCCTTTTTTTTAATAACATTTGCAATCACTTACGTAGTAGTAGTAGTAAATTGTGTTTTTAATTTCATAAAAAAAATTTAAAAAAAATTACAAAACATTATAACTTGACAAATAAAGTCCTCTGTTAAAAAGAGTGGCTAATTAATTCAATATATATATGTATATAATATATAAATATGTCAACTTAAAAATAAATCAATCAAAAAATTTTATATATATATATAAAACCAATGCAAACTATTTACTACAAATATTTTACACCAAAACATTACTAATTTAGTAATATTTATGCAATAATACAACAAAATATACATTCTATCTAATTTTATTAACCGAAATGGAAAAAGTATAACAACCCAAGAATATTTATTTTAAGGCAGATAAAAAATAGAAACTATATCTTACAACCGCAAAAAATATTCGAATTAAATTAATAAATTCGTATTTATTTTGTTGTTGTTCATAAACATTTACATATATTTAAAAGTGAATCACATAAAACTCAACACTTCCCAACACATACGCCGTGACCAGCTGTTTTGTTGTTGCGATTTGGATATGTTGATATGTGACCCAAAAACTCCCCATTTTTGGCGGGTAATTAAGCAAATTAGATGTAACTTCATGTGTCTGGCTCACACGTATTCACAGATAGAAAAATTGAGAGAGGATTTTGCGGCCATTATTAAATATTTTTTGCGGGTTGAAAGTGATAGGCGATTGCAGAGTTGACTATCTGGTTAATTTCTCATCTGTGGTCTAAAGGCAGACAATGCTAACGATGAAGATCATTAATTTGACGATATACATAAGACAAAACAACACCCACAAGCGCAAATTAAGAGACGAGTACCTACGAACAGGAAAACGACGACGACCCAAATTAGAGAGTAGTAGTTGAAAGTCAATAATTTCATGTCATTTTCACTCGCGCCCATAGCTATTAAAATTCTTTGCGTTTGTATTATTTTTTTACATTTTTAAGTTAACCTAATTACAATATTGAATCTGCGGTGTTTTATTTATTATTATTATTTCAAAGTTATCAGTTTGTTAAACAACCTACTACATTAGTGAGTTAGTTTTTGACAGTTTTTACGCAGCGGATAAATCCTAAAAAATGATTATTAATAAGAAATTTAGTTTAACTAATGAGTTAATATTGTGTTAGAGTTATCAATCAGTTAAATCGGCATTATTAATAAGGCTGTAAATGTCAAAAGCACTTTTCTCAAAAAAAAAAAGTTTTGCAAAATTTGATATTAAAATGAGTTCGAATGACGAAATTTTATTTGCCGATTTGGAAATAATTATTCAATCTGCCTCATCATTTTGAATTTCCCTTACTGTTAAGTTATTTTCAAACGAAATATTGAATTGAGTCCGGATTGGTAATAAAATACATCTGTCAAAATTATATCGCTTACTTCGGATATGAGTAGTAGTAGGTATTTCTGCACTAATTGTAAGTATTATTGCTCTTAATACCCCGGTATTATTTTAATGCCCTTTAAAGAATTTTAAGTTTCATTATAGTCTAATTATTTAGTTAATTAATTGATTAACAATTAAATATTGTTGGCAATTATTAAGATTACTACGTGTCTGATGTATAAAGAAAATATCAGCAACTTGACGACGTTGTTCAAGAGATTGCATATTCAGTAGCTTAAAATGGTCATGATAGCGAGGGAGGTTATACCAATTAGCCTACAGAGAGCAAATCGGAGGAATCTAGGTTGGACAGCTTCGATTCGACGGGAATAAATGAGGTGATAGGGCGACCAAACTTAGCTAGCATACTAAACAATGTGATACAGAGTGATTTGATGACATAAGGATTAGAAAATTCTTTAGACCAACCTTTAACAAAGCCAAGAGCAGAGTTTGTTTTTTTGATGCACCCAGCAATGTGATATCGAAAGTTCAATTGTTTAACTCCGACATCACGGAATATGTTTATTTACACGAACCAACTCAGGCCATTTTGACCCTCCCTCTAACTACGCTTACAACAAAGCAACAGACATAAATTTCAGGATTTATTGGAACGCACAGCAGCAGGCACCATACCAAATTTCAACTGTTTAATATGAGCGATGAGTTATAAGGCCCCAAAATTAGCAAAAATAGTAACCACTGACTTACTGATAGATCATCAAAACTTTGGGGCACTTCCAATCATCGTAAAACCTTGAAAATTGGCACAGTAATAGGGTTTGCGGAGAAACCCCAGGGAAAAATCGAACATTTGTGATTTTCCATCCAGGGTGCATGGCACCCGCCACTTCTCTTAACTCAACCCCCGAAAGACCAACAATTATAATTTTTAACAGAAGGGTCGGGTCTTAAGAACAAACACAGGAAACAAATTCAACTCAGCCCCCAAAAGACTTACAATTATGATTTTTTACATGAGGGTTGAAACAAACACGGGAAATATTAAAACATTGTTTATGTTCCAGTTAGGGGCGTGGTAGCCGCCCATTTTCTTTAACTTAGACCCCAAAAGACTTACAATTATGATTTGTTACATGAGGGTTGGAACAAACACGGGGGGCGTGCTAGCCGCTCCTTATTTTTGCCCCTAAAATTTTGCAAAATTTCCATGTATAAAATAATCTTTGCAAAAAGTATTGAAATCACACCAAAAACATAAAGAATAGTTCTCTTAAACAAAAATCGTTTTTGCCTTACAAGACAGCCACAAAAAGAACTGAAATTTAAAAAATAACGCCAAGTTTGTATTGTAATTATTGAAAATTTCACAAATATGGGCATACAAATTAGAATATTTTGTTATCAATTCAAATATAGATTCATTGAAAAAGAGCGAGAGCGAGATGTTTTTTGTTATGAACTAACATTTTTTTAATTAGGTGTACCAATTACGGTGCAGTGGAATTCGGGTTGCCTTCGTCGTGTTCAAAAAGGGGCATAAAAATGGGGGGCGGTAATTTGCTTTTGAATATAAGCTACTTATTATCTTGAGTTTTTTTTAGAGTTTAAATCTATTTTAATTTATTTTTCAGGTGAACAAAAGTGGATTGATTACTCTCACACGAGTACCATTGCACCTTTATTTAATTTAAAATGTTGATGAGGTTTCTGTACGATTCCTCTTTTAATTTAAAATTTTGATGAGGTTTCTGTACGATTCCTCCACGAAGCCCTCATATTTATTTATCTGAAGCACTATAATTGCTGGAGGTTTAATACATTTGTTTAGAAATGAATTCATCTTTTACAATCAATGTAATTTAATTTAAATTTTAAAATTTTCTTTTCATCAATTCATTTGATTTATTTAATTTTGATCTTGTTAATTGTATTGCCAAACATTGTGTAGCTTACCCTTTGTAACGTACCTTTTGTCACGAGCAAAGATGTGCAGCTAACTTTTTTGTTTTTATACCTACATTGTGTATGTACACTTGTTCATTTGCTCATAAGTTTCCCACAGCACACGCACTCTGCTGATTACGGCGCAAAAGCTAGCGGATTGTTTCGCTTGCCTATGCAACGCAAGTGCATTATGTTGTAGTTGTTGGCATTTGTGCTGTGCTGTGGGATTCTTGCGGGACTTTTAGATTGGGTTTTAGCTTGGTGAGTCGCCGCTTTGGTTGCTCGCCCTCTTTCTGACAGCAACCACCACCGCGTAAACATCTTTGCTCGCGCCACGAATTGCCTTGGCGAGAATATAATTACGTCAAAGGAAATAAATTGAATTATAACGTTGCGGAAGTTCGGTTTTTATTTTTCTTTACTTTCTTTTATGAACTTTTGTTTGTATTCTCGACCAACATTTTTATTTAATTTTTTAGTGATTTTACAATAATTATTTACTATAAGATATTACAAATTATGGCGTATCAGCCGTTTTTAAAAGGAACAAATCTATAATAAGAGTGTTCCACGCTGAGGCGAGCGGGAAATTACTATAAGGACTTGGAATGTGTACGTTACAAAGCCAAGAGTTGGTTGCTGAGTTAGGCGAACTCAAACAAAGGAACACACCAAAAAAAGAACAAACCTTCGATTTTAATTTTCAAACTTTATTCACTTGATAAAGAATATTTTCATATCTTCATTTTTTCTTCCTTTAAGCTTCTGCTGGCTTATGTAATACCCAGCTGATTCGACCGTAGGTCAATCACCCTGACCTATTTACTAATTGCTCAGCGAAAATCTGCAAGATCTGTCGTAGTGTGGTGATATTGTAATTGGTGCTTTTTTCTTTCATTAATGCCCCACATCTTCGGAGTGTGTGTCAGAGTGGTCAAGCGCATCTTCCTCACATTCAATTCGGCCATAATGGATATTCCCTGCCGTTGGGTAGAAGTTTTAACTGCATCCTTCAAATTGGTACAACATGCGTTGAAGCGAGATCGACCCATTTAGCCATGTAAATGCATAGGCATGGCCAGAGATGATAGAAGCAAAGAGATACCAAACTTTCCCGAAAATTGTCGTCTTTTGCCTATTCGTATAGATAATCGTCTCATTATTTGCGCATGAGAGTGTGTTGTTTTGTCCCTTATCGTCAAATTCATGATCTTCGTCGTGAGTATTGTCTGCGTGTAGACATGTTGTAATTTATTTATATATTTTTTTTTATTTTGTGCGTTGGTATGTTTGTTCGTCGTCGTATGTATAGTTACGACTTAAATACTATCATAAAATTGTATCCCCTTGGTTGTGACAAACTGTGGCACCAAATTCTTTAGTGAAGAATTTTATTTAATTATTCACTAGATATGACTATTAGTAAGGTTGGCAAACCAGGTTCTAATAATTGTATGCAATCCCAAGATCATCAGCAAATGCTCTGACTGAATGCCTGAGTAAAAGAGTGTTGATAAGAAACAGGTAATAAATAATACTGGTACAAGAACTGCACCTTGTGCAACACCAAGATAATAGCCGTAGAGTAACTTAGCTTATTTCCAATCTTCACGATTTGAGTTCTGTTTTTCAAGAAGGACATAAACCAGCTATGTATTGAGCCACATAATCGCACATTATACAGTTTGTTTAATTGGATGCTGTGATCGACCATATCGAACGCCTTTGTTATATCAACAAAAATCCCATCACGGGATCTCTTTTCATCCTATCCTTTCTGTATAATGCATCAGAAATCTAAAAGAGCGCCTTCAGTAGATAGCCCAGCTCTAAACCCGTATGGCATTGAACTAAAAAAAACAATATTGTAAAGGTAATCTAAACCTCTTTCTTTTTTAAATGTATTTTTCGAAAACTTTGAAAATCGAAGGCAATAATGTGAACTGTCTTGTCAATATGAATAAAACGCCATATTTTAAATCATCAGAAAAACTTCCAGACAGGGCATTCAGGTTGAAGTGATATTCCAAAATATGCACGATGTTGAAGGAAATATTTTTTAGCATAACATTTGAAATACAATCGCTACCACAGCAGGTTGAAGGCATTTAAAGAATGAATAATCCTTAAAATCTCTGACCCAAAAATTGGTTCACAAAACTATTGGTTACAAAACTGTTGTCTGCTAGTCTGCGTTTTTCTCTTTGAAAATACTGTTGCCGAACTGATGCAAAGTATTTATTTAAATCATAAGCTACTTCAGTAGGTATATTAATATTAATTTTACTAATTAATTTCTTAATCTAATAGCAGTATTTTGCTTGGTTATATTTCGATTAATTATGTCATTAACCACTTTCCATTCTTGTTTAACATTTCCCTTTGAAGCCCTTATCCGATTATGATATTAGTCGAGTAAAATAATTATTATCAAATAATTTTTTAACGGAAAGTTTAATAAATATTTCAGCAGTGAATTAATGAAATATTCTGTAAAATTACTAAAATTGTAGGTAAAAGAAATAAAAGCACAATGAATGAAATTAATGAGTAACGTGTGATAAGTTAACTGACCATTTTAATAATAGTATTTCAGTATTTCATAAATCCACTGCTATTTTATTCACCGCTACTACTATTCCAATTCAAAGATAATAACGTTATTAAATTTGTTAAACATGATGAAATAAATTTAATAACGTTGTTATCTTGGAATTGAAATAGTCAAGTCTACATTTTGGGTTTAAAAATGCTATAAAGATATTTTGCCGCAGTTTTTCAATTCGCTCGCTCGCTCTCATATGAACGTTCCGAATATGTAGGTATGTAAATATATTAAACTTCTATATTTTCAATAAAAACATAATAAAACAACCAAAGAATTTAATATACATGAAAAACTAATCCAAAACTATTAACTATAACCATTTTACACCCAAACAATATTAATTTAGTAATATTTATGCAATTATAAAATAATATTTACATTTTATCTTACTCAAATAACCAAAATGGAAAAAATATAACAACCCAAGTATGTTTATTTTAAGGTAGATAAAAGGGTTCAAAGGGACGGAGGTATGCTGAGTCGACTATCTGTATAATTACTCATCTGTGGTTTGAATATTCACCTCATATATGACAATGGATGTATTCAGTAAAACTCAGTAAAATTGTATTTGATATGTCAAATGAAATAAAGTGAATGTATTCAGCTTTACTTGTAGTAATTAAAGTTCCGCATGGAAACACATGTAATATTTACTTATTAAAATGTAATAGAAATTTAAATTACAGTGTATAAGTGATTGCAGTAAATTAATACACAATTTTCACTATTCATGTTTTGTTTAGCATTATTATTCGGCTAAAAAATATAATAAAAAAAATAACCATATCTGATTGCCTTTTCGCATAGGCTTGACTTTGTTACGCAAGTACAGAAATTTAAATCATTCATTATGGTAACTATATGGTGACATTTTTACAGATGACAATTCACTAAAACAAAAAAAATCTAGTACATTTAAATGTATTTATAACTAAATTAAGGAAGTGTTTTAATATGCCAATTGGAATAAACTAATGATTAATCATATCGAAATTTTGTATTGAATTGTAATAAATAACTAAATCATTCATGATAACATTTACGCCATTATAGATATTTCATTGTAATCTTTGTAAATGTTTTAAACTAAATAAATAAATATCAAATATCAAAATTGAGCAGAAAAAAAAGAAACCAAAAAAAATTTTGAGAAAATTATAGTTGTTGTTTTCTTTAATTAGAGATCATAAACTAATGCTTTCACTTTGCCCAGACGTTCAGAAACTCTTTGAAATAATACGAACTTTTTTAAGCTTCCTTTTTAAATTTTATTATTTATTTTTCGATCCATATATAAAAAAATACCCTGACAAATAAATTCTGGCTTTTTTTCTCCTTAGACGAAAACAGAAAGCGGAATTTATAAAAAAAACATAAGGAAAGGCTACTGTCCGCTTGGGGCGAACAGTATGATACCCTATCCTTACCCTATGTACCCCAAAGAAAAAATTCATAAGGAAGATGATAGATAGCATTTTATTTCATTCTATAAAATTTATAGAAAAAAAAATATTTTTTTGAAAAAACGCCCCCAAAAAGAGGGCGTGGCCAAAAACTTTGTATGGGCGATATATTGGAAAAAATATTGGCTAAATATATAGTTAAACATATTTTTTCGATTTCTATGAAAATTTTCCAAGAAAACAGCATTTTAGTGAAAAACGCCCACAAAAAGTAGGCGTGGCGAAAAACTTTATATGACAACTTTATAAAGGTAGGCAGTACCTACATATCTTGTGAAGGTTTTAAAACTTTATCTCTCTAACTTAAGCCTTAAAACGGTTTTTTCTAAATTGTGGGCGTGGCAGTGAGCGGATTTAACAACTTTTAACACTTTACCATTTCGGGACCCTAGGGAGTATATGCTCCAAATTTCAGCTTCCTAGCATAACTTTAAAGGCCTCAAAAGTTGATACGGACGGACGGACGGACGGACATTGCTAAATAGTCTTAGGATTTGGTCCTGATCATAAATATATATACTTTTATGGGTCTACGACGAATATTAAGGTGTGTTACAAACTATGTGTCAAAATTAATATACCCTTAGGATAGGGTATAAAGAATGCTTTGCGACCTGCCCAATTTCATATCATAAAAAAATCTTCAATTATAGAATACACATTAGTGAATTGCATGAAGCATGGCTTCTTTATATTTTCCGTGAAGATTCATATTATTTTATGATGAACAAAAGTATTCCCTCATTTATTTGTTTGAATATCGCCTAAATATGAATGTATTATTTTTTAATACAGCAATTATTATATCTAATTATTTGTTGGCAACAACCATTATACATTTTTTTATTGTTGGTACCTCAACAATTTTTGAAATTGTATGAGTTTATTTGTGTAACTTAAATCTAGTTCTCGTCTTCTTAAGTTTTGTTTTATTAATTAATAAATCAAAGCAATCCAAAATATTTCAATATTGTTTTACAATTTAAGTTCTTTATTTTATACCTAGTTTCTGCTGAACGAGTTTCTACTTTCCAGGGCATTTGCTAGATGCATTCTATCTGTGGTGTATGTTTCATTTTGGCCATTTCCGTGTTGGATTAGATTCTATTTCCGGCATCTTCGTTTTTGGTTTGTGGGCGAGGTCGGTGTGGTGGATTGACGAAGAAATCGTGGTGAATTGACGAATTTACCCATACTTGTTTAAAAATATGATAGGATGGGTAAATTCGTCAATTTTCTGGAATTTAGCTTGTAGGCAGAGTGTTTTCCACTGGAAAGTTTGGTATCTCATTGCTTCTATCATCTCTGGTCGTGTGTTGTGTTGTGCGTGGTTTTTATATTATTATCTGTTGTGTTTTCCCTCTTTTGTTAGTTTAATTCGATTTGTGTGCATGCATCGAACTAGTGACTCGTGATGATTAATAATTGATTTCATCCGAGTCGTTCGTTTCCTGCAGATGCACAAATTCATAAATTTTTTGTAGAGAAGCAACATGCTCCCGGCCTCCAAGGTTGTTTTCGGCCTCCAAGTTTTTGTCTGTTGAGTCTGATGTTGATACACTTTCCGAGTGTTGATTCGCTTCCGTGTCGCGATCGCTTCAGCGGTGTTTTCTCATCGGTTTTTTGAGGTTAGGTGCATGTGAAAATAAAAATACAAAAAACAAGCATTAGTGATTTTACAAACGCAACGTTGTTAAATGCAAAAATGTGATTGCACTGGGTGTATAATGCTTTGAATTGGAATTTGATTAGGGATGTGAAGGTGAATTGTTTTCTTTTAGTTCACTGAATAGGTTAAATGTTTAAATTGATATCGGAAGGGGCGATATTATTGCGATTGGTCGTTTAAGTGTTGAGTTTTTTGTTTTTATGGTCACTACGCGCGTTAAACCGTCGGAACCGGGGTGCAGGTCGATGACTTGCGCTAGTAGCCATTCCGTTGGAGGGAGATAATCTTCCTTGACGATGACAATGTCTCCCACCTTTATGCCAGGCTGCTGCTGCAACCATTTTGGGCGTTGTTGAAGTAGGTGGAGGTAGCTTGTGCTCCACTGCTTCCAGAAGTCTTGATTCAGTCTTTGCAGGTATCTCCATCTCTCTAGGTTGTTGATATTATTTTCTACTAAGTTTCTTTGTGGCACAGTTCGCAATGGTGCTCCGATCAGAAAGTGTCCGGGCGTTAACACCGTTAGGTCATCTTGGTCTGACGTCATTGGACAAAGAGGTCGAGAGTTAAGGCATGCTTCGATCTGTGTCGAGAGTGTAGCATTTTCCTCGAATGTTAATTTTGACGACCCAATCGTTCTCTTTAGGTGATATTTTATGGATTTCACCCCTGCTTCCCACAGACCACCATAGTGTGGCGATGATGGGGGGCTAAAATGCCAAGTCGTTTGATACGATGAAAGGCATGTTGCTACTTCGGGTGACCATTCAGCTGAAATAAATTTGCTCTCTTTTCTTAGTTCGTTGTTCGCTCCTTTGAAATTGGTGCCACAGTCACTAAACATGTTGACACAATTTCCACGTCTAGCTGTAAATCGCTTAAACGCTGCTGCACTTAAATCACTGACCAACTCAATGTGGCCATCATTAGCTGCTGACCTTCGTGAAGCGTTAGTTGATGAATATCTTCTGCGAGCAGTTTTGAGAAGTGATGACTTCCTTTTAGGATTACAGGGTGCCGTTGGTTAAATGTGAGTGTTGAATTTGTCAATCTACCCCCTATGCGAAGAATCCCTCTTTAATCGAGAAAAGGGTTAAGTTTTCGAATTCAGCTTGACTTTGGTATGGGGCTTTTACTTCGTAACACATTTATTTCATCCGTAAATAGATCTGTTTGTGAAAGTTTGATGAGATGACCTCAGTTCGTCTGCAGTGATTGGATGTTTATCCACTAGCTTCATTGTTTTCTTATTCCTTATGTTTTCGAAAATCTTCGGTAGAAAAGTTTTCAAAAAATTCTCTTCGGATTAGAATGGAGAGGCATTGTCTTGCTTCTTTTTTCGTTTCCTCAATGGTTTCCAGAGGATTTACTGGTGGTACCTCGCTTGGCGAGAAACCTTTAAGAAATTGAGGTCCTTGCCACCACATTTGACTGTCGATTAGCTCTTCGGGAGATAATCCCCGAGACCCGATGTCTGCTGGGTTGTCCTTGGTTCCTATGTGTCGCCAGATATCCTTGCTTGTGAGGGATTGAATTTCAGTTATTCTATTAGCTACGAAGGTGGTGCGAATGGCTGGACTTCCCTTTATCCATGCCAGTGATCATAGAATCGGACCATGCAAACATGTCCAACTGGTCAAATTGCATAGCCCTTGACATTCTCTGAAAAAGCCTTGCTAGTAATAATGCCGCACAGAGCTCCAGCCGTGGCAGCGATATGTTTTTTAATGGAGCCACCTTGGTTTTTGATGCACGCCAGTGAATCCTGTCTTGGTCACTGGATAACAATCGTGCGTATATGACTGCTGCATATGCTCTTTCTGAGGCATCGCTAAAGCCGTGTAATTGAATGTGCGAGGATCCTTCGCCCGCTATCCAAAGTGGAATCTCTATCTTCTCCAGTTTTTGAAGCCCAGCGCGCAGTTCCGTCCACGCAAGTTCTATTTCCGGAGTAATGTTGGAATCCCAGGATAATCTCTTGGCCCATAATTGTTGCAAGATCAGTTTTGCCTTGAATATGCATGGCGAAATCCATCCCAGAGGATCAAACAAGCGTGCGATGTCGCCAAGTACTGATCTCTTGGTATGCTTATTGACCTCAGGTATGTCGATTTTAAATGTGAATGTGTCACTTGCAGGATGCCATTGGATGCCTAACATCTTAATTGCATCCTGTGAATCGAAATTTAAAGGAAGATTCACTTCTCTTTCATTTTCAGGTATCCTTTGAAGAATTGTTGTTGAGTTACTGTCCCATTTTCGTAACGGGAAACTTGCTGAACTCAATGCAGATAAGCCATCGGATTGCACCTTGATAGCGTCTTCTTCATTGTCCGCTCCATATATGAAGTCGTCTACATAGAAGCCCCCCATTATTGCCTTAGCAACATGTGGTTGAGCGGTTTCGACGTCCATCGCTAATTGCTGTAAAGTTCGTACTGCAAGATATGGAGCCGATGCTGTTCCGAATGTCACCGAGTTGAGTGCATACATCTTGATCGGCTCGTCGCATTTTGTCCTCCACAGAATGAGTTGGTATGGGGTATCCTCTTGAGCCATCCATTTCTAACGGTACATCATGCTGATGTCTGCTGCAAAGGCGACTTTACATTTTCTCCACTGTGCTATCAGGTCAATTATGTCAACTTGGAGTCGCGGACCAATCATCAAGTGGTCATTTAGTGAATCGCCTGTTGAAGTTTTACATAAGGCATCAAAAACTACCCGAAGTTTTGTTGTTGTGTTGTATTCCTTAAATACTGCGTGGTGGGGAAGAAAGTAATGTTTTCCTTTTTCATGTTCGACGTCGGTTGTAACTTCCTTCATATGCCCCAGTGCAGCGTATTCATTAATGCAGGAAGTGTATGCCTGTCTGAGTCTTTCGTTTGAATTAAGGCGTTTCTCAATTTGTAACAATCGTGCCATTGCTGCTCTTCTGGAGTTGCCAAGATTAGGTCGAATGTTTTCTTTAAATGATAGCTGTACCTCATATCTGCCATCCATTCTTCTTTTTGTTGTGTTTTGAAAGTGCTGTTGACACTTGTCTTCTTCCTGTGTCAGCTTGCGTTCTTCCATATCCTCTTCTATTTCCCAAAATATCTTCAGTTTTGCCTCTAATGTGGTGTGGTGTGTTCGTACTGTCACTGTAGTCAATTAGGGATTAAAACATGCCGCTCCGGTTAAAATCCATCCCAGCTCCTTCTTTTGTGCGACTGGGGATCCATTTTGCTCTGGAATTAGTCCTTCCAGGATGATCGTCGCATAAACATCGGCACCTAACAGCATATCGATCTTCCCAGGATTGCAAAAATGTGGATCTGCCAATGGCAAGTTCGCCAAATGATTCCACGAGGAAGTGCAGATTCGATGTGTTGGTAACACCGAGGTTAACTGAGAAAAGACAAACGCCCTAACATCAAGACAGAATGAAGGATTGGTAAGTGAAAACAGGGTTAAATCGACAAGAGAATTGGAGGTTCCTGTTGACATTTGTCCTAGACCCCTTACTTCCACGACTGCCTTATGTTTTCGGAGGCTAAGAAGCTGTGCAATATTTTCAGTTATGAATGTGGCTTCGGAGCCGGAGTCTATTAATGCCCTCACAACGTGTTGGCCTCCATCTGCACCTATAAGTTTAACTAATGCAGTCGCTAGCAGCACTTTAGATCGCATTTGGTTAAAATAAGAACTGATGTTGTTGTTTGCCGATGTGGATGCAACATTTTGCCCATTGTTCCCCCCATTTTGGGAGGTGTTTCGGCTCGAGTTATGAGTGTTATTATTTTTATTGAAGTCGGAAGCCGAAGCACCGTTTTGTCCGTTGCTCCACTGATTTGCTGGGATAAATTGATTCGAGTTTTGAATCAAATTAGGTTGCGAAGTGTAGGCTGGTGCATCATTTAGTCCATTGCTCCACCTGTTTTGGGGAACGACGTGATTCGCGTTTTGAATTAAGTGAGTATTATACTCTGTATGATTCTGCCCTTGAAATGATCCTGCATGGAGGTAAAATTGGTGATTGTTACCCCGGTTATTATTTTGGTGTTCGATGTGTAAAAGCGTATGGTGCTTTTGACCACATATTTGGCAACGGTTATCACTTTTACAATTTGAGGAATGATGGCCATACCCTAAACAATTCGAGCAGACAGAATTGTTTTTTACTGCGTCGACTCGTGCCTTTACTTCCATTTTTAAAAACCTTTTGCACTGTCTGATACCATGCGCTGCCTTATACAGTCGACAGAGACATTTCTTTGTCTCGTATGAAGTGTTTACATGGTAAGCCTTTGGTGTGTTTTTTTTTCGATGAATATGGCTGGTTTTTGAACCTTGTACCCTCATTTAACTCCACTATATTTTCCAGAGAAAAATAAATCTCCCCTCTATGAACTTGGCAAATGTTTTCCACTCCGGAAGACATTTTGAATTACCAAGCTTTTCTTCCCAATACTTTTGTGTTTGGAGAGGAAGTTTGTGATAAATCACATATATGAGAATAGCATCCCAAGTCTCAACAGCCATTCCCAGATTAGAAAGTGCATGAATACTGTTGATGCTTGTATCATACAAAGATTTTAACGCATCAGCGGAATCATGTTTAAGCCCTTAATTGTTTGTTAACTAACTTTCGTTTATTCTGGTAACGCTCATTAAGTATTTCCCATGCCGCAGCATAGTTTTTTCCAGCAGCTTCTACTAACAAATGCTGAATTAATAGCGCAGCACTATCGGTAACGTGAGTTTTTAGAAATTGAAGCTTCTGGGTGTCAGAAAAATCAACATTCTGATCAACCATGCTTTCAAACAAGTTGTGAAACTCGTACCATTCGTCTAACGAACCCGAAAATTTCTTTATTTGAATTGGCGGTAACCGAATGTCACACACCGAAGTTTTGGTGGTGTTCTACCGAGAAACCTCTAAATTTGCATTGGTTTCATGTGCAAATTGATCGTGGAGGTAATTTAAACTTAAAATACCGGTAAATGTAAAATATTCACGTTTAATTTTTGCAAATGTTTCGGCTTCAAAGTATGCGTCCTTGAGAGGATCGGTTGGACAATTTACAATTGCCTCGTGATCGTTTTTAGCGCGTTTGAAGCACTCTTCACTATCTACCAAACACGCGTTGACGTACCCCCTTGATTTTCGCGCTTCGTTTGCCTTTTTAAATTCATCAAAATCGCTTTTAATTTCATTTAAAATAAGCTCTTGGCGTTCAATTAATTTAGCGATTCTTGAGGTAGCCATTTTCACTTCACTAGATATGGGCGTTAAGTTTTATAATCAACTATGTTTTTTTTAAATATTATTCAGGATAATGAACACTCCAAATTTATATGTATTGATTTGTGTATGTAATCATGTATGTATGTATATGTTTTGCAAAAAGGCTTAAAAAAGGAAAAATATTCCTACCTTAATATGCATTTGCAACTGCAGCTTCAGTATGTATTACTTTAAGTCACAGTTGCAGAAGGCTTTGTGTTGCACAGTTCCTAGCTGTGTTTCCGCTTTCAGACCGTTGTCCCTTCTTCAAACCGTAATTGCTTGAAGACCGTTGTATCGATTATAGACCGCTTTTCAATATAACTCCGATGGATACTCGTCGTTTTTGCGTGTTACGTAACGTCAAAAATATGCGTTAGAGATATTGCAATAAAGGTGTATAAGAGGAAAAATATTCCTACCTTACTATGCTTATGCAACTGCAACTTCAGTATGTAGCACTTTAAGTCACAGTTGCAGAAGGCTTTGTGTTGCACAGTTCCTAGCTAACTCAACAAAAAATATTTATTTAATAACGCGGATTCCTACACGGAGGGACCATGGAAGGACCATGTTCCACGCTGAGGCGAGCGGGAAATTACTATATGACTTGGAATGTGTACGTTAAAAAGCCAAGAGTTGGTTGCTGAGTTAGGCGAACTCAAACAAAGGAACACACACCAAAAAAAAGAACAAACCTTCGATTTTAATTTTCAAACTTTATTCACTTGATAAAGAATATTTTCACATCTTAATTTTTTCTTCCTTTAAGCTTCTGCTGGCTTATATAATACCCAGCTGATTCGACTGTAGGTCAATCACCCTGACCTATTTACTAATTGCTCAGCGAAAATCTGCAAGATCTGTCGTAGTGTGGTGGTATTGTAATTGGTGTTTTTTTCTTTCATTAATGCCCACATCTTCGGAGTGTGTGTCAGAGTGGTCAAGCGCATCTTCCTCACATTCAATTCGGCCATAATGGATATTCCCTGCCGTTGGGTAGAAGTTTCAACTGCATCCTTCAAATCGGTACAACATGCGTTGAAGCGAGATCGACCCATTTAGCCATGTAAATGCATAGGCATGACCAAAGTGCGTATTCGATTTTGACAGTTGTTGGTTTTGTTTCCGGTTGTGCGGTCGTGTGTTGTGTTGTGCGTGGTTTTTATATTAGGATCTGTTGTGTATCCCCTCTTTTTTATACCCTATCCTAAGGGTATATTAATTTTGACACATAGTTTGTAACACCCCTTAATATTCGTCGTAGACCCATAAAAGTATATATATTTACGATCAGGACCAAATCCTAGACTATTTAGCAATGTCCATCCGTCCGTATCAACTTTTGAGGCCTTTAACTCCCTTCTACTCCCTAGGGTGCCGAAATGGTAAAGCGCTAAAAGTTTTTAAATCCGCCCACTGCCACGCCCACAATTTAGAAAAACCGGTTTTAAGGCTAAAGTTAAGAGAAATGGAGTGTTAGAACCTTCACAAGGTATCCCCTTAGGATAGGGTATAAAAATAGTTTTAATTTCGTGGTTTTTAGTTTATCAAAACAGATTTTGGGATTTTCATAAATGAAAAAGGGGAAGAACAATAAGTTAGCTTACAACGCCGTGAATGAGTTTTGAAAATTCATGGTGTGAGGCATAAGCAATTTCCAGCCACTGCAGCCCATTTAGAATCTGAACACATTCTTTTTTGTCAAAGTACAAACATGAGTTGCCTGTATACAATTCTGCTCTTGGACTCCTTCTAATCAGAGCCTACACAAATTGCTGTTGATCCTGAGAATGCAATCATAAAGCATATTCTTCCACTCGCTGATATTATTCGTACTGAGCTCAATTAATATATCATTCGCTTCAACTAATTTATACCAATCTTTTTTTGGAGAGTTGTTACTTTTTTGCGCAAATCATTATTTGATATGAGCATAAAATTTGTAATGTAGTCGGCATTAGCTTTTAGATTTTTCAATAAAATAAAAGGCAGACTCGATTCTACATGGATTACATAGTTAGCGTGAATTGTAGTAGCCTAAAAATTCGTTCGAAAGGTGTCTCTGTATAGTTTGGATCTGTACAATCTGCTGATATCCATAAACCTTATTTGCATAGCAAAAACATCTATTTATTGTGGCATTAAAAACCCTACATTTAGAAACAGAATCAATCGACCACTTAGTGTTGATTGCTAAAATAGTTCTTTCTTTAATCAGATGTTTAAGGTTGAGATTGTATGTTAAAAGGGACCCTAGATATCCGAATTCACTTCCAATTCGAATGCCATCCAGAGTCGAAACATGATTCTTACCACGGCGATTTTGAGGTATAAAATTCATGATTTTGGATTTTGCTGCATTAATTTGGAGATCCCAAGTATCGCAGTATTGTTTGGATGGATGGATTGTCTGCGAGAATTACAAGATCGGCTGCGTAAAGCAATACATTTACATCCAAATTACACAACTTAATTTTCCACCTGGAATACATACGCACACATCTTCGATGAAGAGTGAAAATAGTAATAGACTCAACACACCAGCTTGAGGTACCCAAGATTCTGCATGGAAAGTGGATGACTTTCTTCCACCGTTACACACCGCTGCTAAAGTGTCTGCCAGAAGTTGCTCATTGGACAGACCGATTGCAACTAACTTATATAGCGATGACTTTGTGTTCACGGTTTCAATCAGCTTTCAGGTCCACAAAAAAACATAGTTTTCGGCCAATGATCGATCGCCTTTCTTAAAAATGCCACATGTGTTGGCAGTTTTGAAAGTACCTGACAAATTTTCTTTCAGAAATATTTTTCAAACTTAAGGAAAGGCTACAGTCCGCTTGGAGCGAACAGTATGATACCCTATCCCTATCCCTATATGCCCCAAAAAAAACCTTAAGAAGATGATGGATAGCATTTTATTTCATTCTATAAAATTTAGAAAAAAAAAAACATTTTTTGAAAAAACGCCCCCAAAAAGTGGGCATGGCCAAAAACTTTGTATGGGCGATATATTGGAAAAAATATTGGCTAAATATCTTGTTAAACATTTTTTTTCGGTTTCTATGAAAATTATCGAAGAAAACAGCATTTTAGTGAAAAACGCCCACAAAAAGTAGGCGTGGCAAAAAACATTATATGACAAACTTATAAAGGAGGGCAGTGCCTACATATCTTGTGAAGGTTATAACCCTCTATCTGTCCATCTGTAGCTTTAAATCGGTTTTTTCTAAATTGTGGGCGTGGCAGTGGGCGTATTCCAAAAAATTTTACACTTAACCATTTCGGAGCCCTAGGGAGTATGTGGTCCAAATTTCAGCTTTCTAGCTTGAATTTAAAAGCCTAAAAATTGCGTACGGACGGACGGACGGACGGACATTGCTAGATAGTCTTAGGATTTGGTCCTGATCATAAATATATATACTTTTATGGGTCTACGGCGAATATTAAGGGGTGTTACAAACTATGTGTCAAAATTAATATACCCTTAGGATAGGGTATAAACAGCTCTAAAACGTATGTAAGAGAGTCTTCAGTTGACTGTTTATAAAATTCCACAGGAATGCCGTCTGGTCCCGGGGCTTTGTTCGTTAAACCCTATCCTAAGGGTATATTAATTTCGACACATAGTTTGTTACATCCCTTAATATTCGCCGTAGAGCCATAAAAGTATATATATTTATGATCAGGACCAAATCCTAAGACTATCTAGCAATGTCCGTCCGTCCGTACGCATTTTTTAGGCCTTTAAAATTAAGCTAGGAATCTGAAATTTGGAACACATATTCCCTAGGGCTCCGAAATGGTTAAGTGTAAAAATTTTTTGAATTCGCCCACTGCCACGCCCACAATTAAAAAAAAAAAAACATTTTAAGGCTAAAGTTAGAGAGATCGAGTGTTAGAACCTTCACCAGAATGTAGGAACTGCCCTCCTTTATAAGTGTCATATATTTTTTTGCCACGCCTACTTTTTGTGGGCGTTTTTTACTAAAATGCTGTTGCTGTTTTCTTCGAAAATTTTCACAGAAAGCGAAAAAAAATGTTTAACAAGATATTAAGCCAATATTTTTGGCAACATATCGCCAATTCAAAGTTGTTGGCCACGCCCAATTTTTGGGGGCGTTTTTTAAAAAAATTAATGCTTTTTTCTTTGGGGCATAAAGGGATAGGGATCGGGTATCATACTGTTCGCCCCAAGCCTTTCCTTATGTTTATATTTAAAGTACACTCTGTAACTGAGAAGATTTCTTTCGCAGGCGATATTTTTGGGGATGCACTCATTTTGTTTTTATACCCTATCCTAAGGGTATATTAATTTTGACACATAGTTTGTAACACCCCTTAATATTCGCCGTAGACCCATAAAAGTATATATATTTATGATCAGGACCAAATCCTAAGACTATCTAGCAATGTCCGTCCGTCCGTCCGTACGCAATTTTTAGGCCTTTAAAATTAAGCTAGGAAGCTGAAATTTGGACCGCATATTCCCTAGGGCTCCGAAATGGTTAAGTGTAAAATTTTTTTGAATACGCCCACTGCCACGCCCACAATTTAGAAAAAACCGTTATAAAGCTAAAGTTAGAGAGATAGAGTGTTACAACCTTCACAAGATAAGTAGGCACTGCCCTCCTTTATCAGTTTGTCATATAAAGTTTTTTGCCACGCCTACTTTTTGTGGGCGTTTTTGACTAAAATGCTGTTTTCTTCGAAAATTTTCACAGAAAGCGAAAAAAACTCTTTAACAAAATATTTACCCAATATTTTTTCCAACATATCGCCCATACAAAGTTTTTGGCCACGCCCACTTTTTGGGGGCGTTTTTTCAAAAAAAATGTTTTTTTAATTAATATAACTAAATAAAATGCTATCCATCACCTTCTTAATGCTGTTTTCTTTGGGGCATATAGGGATATGGATAGGGTATCATACTGTTCGCCCCAAGCGGACTGTAGCCTTTTCTTATGTTTTTTTTTATGTTTATTCCCCAATTGACGACGTCCTTATGTTTCTTGTCTTAGTTCTTATTCGTCTGTTGAGAATTAGACAACAGTTTGGATATCATTTTTTTTAGCTGTTGACTTGTTCTTCCTTAAACAGTGTCTCCTTGAGCTGCTTGAACCAATTTTTTTCTTTACAGGCTTTTAAATATTTAGCCCTTGATGATGCATTATATCTTTCTTTTAAAATGGGGGTATTCTCTGAACCCTTTTACTTCTTCCAAAAGGGTCGCTATTAAGCAATAACTAACTGGGCTCTGGAATTCTTTAAAAAGTTTTTTTTATATTGGCAAAAAATAATGACGGTAGAAATCGAGAAATGTCATTTATGGTCTATTCTTTTTTTTTGCTGTTTAATGACCATATTTTGTAAGCGAAAACTGTCAAAGTCATCCAAACCTATCTCACCTTGTTGCTTGTTTTGGACAACTTTCGAGGATACATTTTAAATCATTGTACGAACTCTTTGAGAGACAAAAATATTCAGCTTGTAATATATAAATACAGTTTTTATTTCTTTTGGTATTTATATTCCATAAACTCTGAGCAAAAAAAGTTTGATATCTACTTTTGAGCATTCTTTTTTTAATTCTTGTTTTTTTTTGTTATTCTTGTGTTTACTTCATTTTTTTATAAATAAGAAAGGATTTAGTTTTCCTTGAAAGAACAGTTGGAATTAATATCACCTTTTTGTAATAATTGCTAAACATTTTCAAAAGAAAACATTTGATAATTGTAATTAGGTTTATAAGTTACAAACTTTATAATTTATTTCAGACTACTGAAGAAATAAGAAAATTAATAAACATTTTTTTGTTAATTAAATTATGTGAGCAAAGTAGAGAACTACTAAAATTGAAAACAATACATTTTCTCAGAAAATTGTGTTGTCAGATCTGAATTTGTGCGATATTTTTTTAAGTACTACACCATTCGTTTGCGCTCATCAGTTTACAGTTGATATACATTCATACAATATTTACTTGAACTCAGTTCATTATCAGGTAAATATCCTTATATTAATAAAAGTATATATATTTTTTTTTATTAATAATCACTAACTGAAATATCCAAAAGATTATCAAATAAATCATCGCATCTGCTATCCATGCTTCGTAGATATTGAAAAGTTTCATCGATTCCGTCGATATATGGCCGGAAATTACTATCAGCTGTGGTTGATACCGTGTAATAGGGTTCCATTTGTTCGACAATAACATTTGGCTGACCTTGATTTCCATGGTTTTCATTGCTGAGGTAGGATGATATAACGACATTTTCACAAGGCTTGGGTATTTCGTCTTCGACAAACACCTTCAAAAAAGAAATGGAAAATGATTTGTAATTAATACGTTGCAGTGATATTAATATTAAGTTTGCATCAATCCCTTAAAATAATCGATGGTGCGCGGTAGAAGGAGTCTTTATATACCAACTTTTTCTATGATGTGGCTGCAACACATACACTCAAATACAAACTAAGCCCAATCCCCTGATCCCTAAGCGAAAATAAGACTGAGACGAATTAAGCGGGCAAAACTATTAATGAAACAAAAAAAAAAAAAATGAAGACCAAGCTGAACTATTTCCAAAGCGTTAAGATCTGTGAAAATTTAGAAATATGATATAGGGCTTAATGCCGTTACATTCTCACAATTATTGAACCATTAAAGTTCACGCATTTCCTTTTTGAGATTAGGATGGTGAAAAAAATTGGTCTGTTTGTATTTATGAGACCTTTCAAAATTCGAGCCCTTCTGTGAATGCCACAAGTTTACTTACATTCATTTGCTGCTGAATCTCACTAATATTTAAGCCGGGTATACCGTTAATATCAGCAGCCGATGAATTAACAATTATCGTGCCCAATTGATATTCCGCACCAGCAGATATACTGGAAGAGTTAACCACTTTTCCACAATTGCTAACATCCGCTATAAACACATCGTCCAACTGAATTGGATTATTGATATCGTAATGTTGAAGGCGGCTATCATTTGTTGGTGTCGGAGTGGATGACAAATATTCCGTATTGATTATATTATCCCTCGGCGGCTCCTTTGGTATGACAATATTTTGCTGTACATCAAGCTCATCAAGGAAAAATTCTTGAGGTTGTTCAACGTGCAGTTGCATTTGCTGATCGACATTATCAGCATGTTTATTTATTTCTCTTCGTTTTTCTTTGTTATCCCCAATTGATGATCTATTTTTCGATGTCTTTCGATTTCGAATTCGCTTGCGATCGCATTTTTTTAGATCTATGCCGAGTTCCCAGTAGCCACCTTTACCCTTTTCATATTTACTTCGGTCTATTTTTCGAAAACAATGATGTAGTGATAAATTATGTCGAATTGAGTTCTGTAAAAAATAAGCGAAAATTTGAGCAGAAACATTTTTTATTGTGTGTCGAACTTACATTAAATTTTTTTCGAACTCGGAAAAATGCAAATTTCGCTTCAATCCATGAGCATATCTGTTGCAGGGTCATTCGTCCATTTTTGACCATCGCCATACCAATTATGTGTGAGTAGTTGAATGGCGGTTTTTCGCCCGCATCCGTTTGGTATATCTCAGCAGAAAGATCATATTCAGCCATGTCCCTGCGCAAAAAGAGTATTAATTATGACATTCCGTTCACATAAATCTAATAATTTTAACTCACTAACTTTTTAACTTTATCCAAAAACGTTTCGAATCGTTCTGAAGGCGTTGGTCGCTTCTGCTGGATACTTACATTGTCCTCGTTTGATTTGCCGCCCAATTTTTGGGAAATTTTACCGCCATGCAGCAACTTTTTATCATGACTGTCGTCATCGATGATGGGCTCAACTGAGTCTGGTAATGTTAGCGATTGGTTTCGCAGCTCTGTCAACCATGTTAGATTCGTAAGTTCGGATTCTTCGCTACAGCTTGATGCCGCATCGCTGACCATGTTATGTCCTGAAAGGGAACACTCTACTGAGTTCTCGGACAAGATCGATGGCGTTGGACCTTAGAAAAATTGAATTGCGGATGTCATGCGAATATAAAATAGTGCGAATAGATTTTGTAACTTACTTCTTGTATCTGTTACATTATTGTTATTGTTGCTATTGACATTCGGCTGCGGAATATTAAAGAAATTGAAAATATATTTAACATTATTTTGTTGACCCTCTCCCAGTTCGTCTTGCTCGGTCATTGACATGGTGAAATAGTTTGTTTTATGCTGAAAAATGGAAAAATAAAAAACCGTTTTACCTGACTTCTTTCTTTACCGAATAGTCTATTTATCAAAAGGAAGAATCTGAAATAAGAACTTCTTTAAAATGTACATTAAAATGACCAATCAAGCATATCAATTAGAAAATCAATTGGGACCGCTTAATTTTCCACAGTTGCGTTCAGAGTAAAGTATTTAATTTAAACCTCTTAACTTTATGAACGCTGATAAGGTCATCAGATTTATTAAGCCGTATTCCGTTACCAAAAACTTTTACTGAAAAATCGACCGCGTGCGGAGAAAGTGGCTCTGTAAGTGTACCAGAATAGTGCGTATATATCAAATGTGATTTGTGCCAATCTGATGATTATTAAAAACCACATCTGGATAAAACGCTTTTGAATCTAAAGTTTATTGATTTAAAGCAACTATCGAAATAATTAATGTAATAGTTGGGTTATAAAATATTCAGCCCTAAGTCAGGGTGTTTAAAAAGAGATGGTGGCGGTTGAGCCAATAATAAGGCCAACGGGAGCACTCACATCACGGAAGCGGGTTACTGGCTACCAAATTTTTCTGGCTAATTTTTTCCACGGAGTTTGAAAAACGGCTTGGCCCTCCAAGTTGGGGGTTGTGCGTCGGGTAAAACAATTATTGTTAAGCGACCAATAGCTTCAGCTATACGGATTCACTATTGACGACCCTGCATAACAAACAAAGCTCAACGACTTTCGAATCTGCACGTGTTATGTTCCGACCTTGAACAGATTGCGTACCGCCATCCAGGAAGTGCGACGGGATGGGCCCAGCAAAAGAAGGATTAGAAACTGTGATGTTAACAAACGGAAGAACTTTGGCTTCTCCGGAGAAAAAGAAAGAGCGTAAGAAGCGCGCGATCGAGTAAATAGAGAGTATAATGTTCGAACAGAAACCTGTAGGAATGAACAAGGAATAGAAATAGAATAGGTAAAAACCTCTTTTGCAATCTGCTCATCGCCTGTCATGTGGCTTCCTTAACATTATACATATATACTACTAAATATATAAGGAAAGGCTGCAGTCCGCTTGGGGCGAACAGTATGATACCCTATCCTTATTCCTATGTACCCCAACGAAAAAATTCATAAGGAAGATGATAGATAGCATTTTATTTCATTCTGTGAAATTTATAGAAAAAAAAACATTTTTTTGAAAAACGCCCCCAAAAAGTGGGCGTGGCCAAAACTTTGTATGGGCGATATATTGGAAAAAATATTGGCTAAATATATTGTTAAACATTTTTTTTTCGATTTCTATGAAGATTTTCAAAGAAAACAGCATTTTAGTGAAAAACGCCCACAAAAAGTAGGCGTGGTAAAAAACTTTATATGACAAATTTATGAAGGTAGGCAATACCTACATATCTTGTGAAGGTTTTACAACTTTATTTCTATAACTTAAGCCTTAAAACGGTTTTTTCTAAATTGTGGGCGTGGCAGTGGGCGGATTTAAAAACTTTTAACACTTTACCATTTCGGGACTCTAGGGAGTATATGCTCCAAATTTCCTCCTAGCATAACTTTAAAGGCCTCAAAAGTTGATACGGACGGACGGACATTGCTAAATAGTCTTAGGATTTAGTCCTGATCATAAATATATATACTTTTATGGGTCTACGACGAATATTAAGGGGTGTTACAAACTATGTGTCAAAATTAAAATACCCTTAGGATAGGGTATAAAAATGGAGATTGTAGCTCCAAGTATGTGGTTTTTGAAATTTAAATTCAAAACTTTTTATTTATTGCCTGCAGTTTTTGAGTAATTTTGAGAAAACGAACGAAACAAAAAATTTCGAATTTTTGGATTTCTCTTTTTGTATACGGACTTGAACTTATTTTTTCCGACTTAACCACCATAGGCCAGATAAATTGTTCATTCAGCTTTAATTTAATTTTTTAAAGTCTTTAATACGACCATTTCTCGCCGAAATATCGCTCTTTGACATGGATTTAAAAAAGAGACTAAAAATAGGTATCCGTGCTTTTTCGGAAAATCAAGCGCTGATTTAAAAATATCGAGGAAATCAACAATGTTGAGTGTGTCTTTTACAGTTCAATATACCCACAAAAACCCCAAGAAGGTTCAATTTATTCCAGACAGCTGTCTGTTTGTTATACTCGATTGCATTTTTGAAAAAATTAAAGGATCGTTTTTTTTGCGCTAAAGAGTTCATAAACTTTAAGAAAATGAAAAAAAAATCAAGAAAACAATCACCGCCGGTATTAGCGTTACCCAAAGCGTACCAAGTGAAGGTTGCGCGGTCGGATTTACTCTTCTGTTATACACGTGGCTGCGTGTGGTTTTTCAGGAGTAAAGGGACCCGGCGCGCGGCTCGTCAGTTCGACCATAGTTAATGACTCCAAACTACTGCACCTGTTACATTGAATATTAGTTCGTAAAATTGAAAGACTGACCGTTTCAATAGTAACTTTGTGAGAGTCGTTGTTATTGTTACATTGACTACATTGACTTCTGCTTCTTCATCTTCTTGAAAGAATTGGTGACTAGTTGAAAATGCGCTACTACTATTTTATCAATTTAATTTTATTTATGAGTCCCAAGTCGAAGCTTAATAACTTTAAACTCTTATTAAGGCTTTACATGGGTTTCACAGATTCTTATTAATTTCTACAATATCTCGAAAATATTAGCCTAAATTTTCAAGTCAATCCGAATAAAAGTTTCGGAGATCCAGCCTTGGGAAGGTGAGCACTCAATTGAACCACGAGGTTTATTTGAGGTTATTCAAACTTTAAACGCGTTTTTCCCGAAACTGTGTTTCCAAAGTCGGTTGTCAAAAGTTCTCGAAAACCACTGAACCGATTTTGATGAAATTTTACACAGGTCTTCAAGATATAATTCACGAGAACTTGGACGATTTTTTTTTCAATCACAACTATGTATTTAAAAAAAATGTTGAGCAAATTTTACCAAATTATCATTTTTTTTATAAAAAATGAAATGATGGAGTTTTGAATATTTTCCTTTGAAAATTTCAGAAATTCTTTTTCAAATGTATATCTTTAAGATAATAAAAAGTTTAATTTTTTATATAAAAAAAAATTGTTGAAAATATAACTTTTTTCCCCAAATAAACCCATGCAACCCCTTAATGAAGGTTAATGGGCCATTTGATATTTGTTGGCATGAAAATATGGTGTTAGTCGGTACCATGTCATGGCACCTAATGAAAACTGTCTTTCACTATTCCGTTTTCGAAAAGCACAGGAAATTTGCCAAGACCAATTTACAATCGCTGCCGACTCAACGCCTTGTTGCTATTTTTCGCAGAATTTTTTAATTGTTCGAGACACGCGCATAAATACGCATTAGTTTTCCGATGAAATTACACATATGTATGTGATCGATGGAAATAGTATGACCATAATCTAGAATTAATGTGAGGGTGCATGATTTAATGCATAGACAATGGAATAAGTTTTGGGGGCCTTCTGTCCCCTGCAACCCCTCTGCATGGGTTCGCTGTTGTATTTGGTGGAGGCGCGAGATTAGATGCATGCAAACTAACTAATATACCCCTATCCTAAGGGTATATAAATTTTGACACATATATTATGATCAGGAATGTCCATCCGTCCGTCCGTATCAACTTTTGAGGCCTTTAAGGTTATGCTACGAAGCTGAAATTTGGAATATATACTCCTTACGGCTCCGAAATGGTAAATTGTTAAAATTTTCAAAATACGCCCACTGCCACGCCCACTATTTAGAAAAAACCGTTTTAAGGCTTAAGTTAGAGAGATAAAGTTGTACAACCTTTACAAAATATTTAGGTACTGCCCACCTTTGTAAATTTGTCATATAAAGTTTTTTGCCACGCCTACTTTTTGTGGGCGTTTTTCACTAAAATGCTGTTTTCTTCGAAAATTTTCATAGAAATCGAAAAAATGTTTAACAATATATTTAGCAAATATATTTTCCAATATCGAATACTCGTACAAAGTTTGTGGCCACGCCCACTTTTTGGGGTCGTTTTTTAAAAAAAATAATTGATTTTCTATAAATTTCATAGAATGAAATAAAATGCTATCCATCATCTTCCTAATGCTTTTTTTCTTTGGGGTACATAGGGATAAGGATAGGGTATCATACTGTTCGCCCTAAGCGGACTGTACCCTTTCTTTATGTTTTTTGTCTAAAGATAATCTTTCCATATACCCTACTTTGCACCTATTTCAAATTCAAGAGTGAAACAGAAGATATGCCATTTTTCTTGTAAAAACTCTCAAAAAAAGAAAAAAAATCTATAATCTACTTTTAATTTTTCTAGGTATTTACGCATTCTAGATTTTGTCGTTTAAGATAATGTCATGAACACAAGCTTCAATATGGCTAAGCAAGAAGTACAAAAATCTTTGGCCGCATAGAAAGTAAATAGGGTGTCGTTCGGTTAGGCTGAAGTGGCAGTAGGTGAGGATGACTCACTTAGACCAAAAAGAGGTCCGTTGTGTTACCGCGTGGATCTAAACTTTTCCTGCTCTACTCGTTAAACCATTTGGAGCTCTGGATGTAGCGAAAGAGATCTTTAACGTCAATAGTTGCCAGATCTTCAAGATTGTCATGGAAGAAAGTACCTCGGTGGACCCTACGTTTTAGAGAGAGAACAGACAAGTGCAAAGAAGGATTGTCTCCTTTTCCTTGCCTTTCGGATTTACCAGGTGAAATAGCAGCCCGTGTTTGTTCTTGATTTGCGAGTTCGTTGGCCTTGGAGTTCCCTAGAATATCTCTATGTCCCGGCACCCAGCGAAGGTGAATGTTGAACTGCTTCGACATCTCCTTAAGAGATTGGCCATTTTAGAGTTTAGAGAAACTGGGTCCAGTGATTTTAAGGGCTTTGCTGTCAGGGAAGATTCGAATATCTCTAGCGGATATCACGTGTCTTTTCAAGACAAGGCTTCTTTATTCGCCATGACTTCCGCCTGAAACACATTTCAATGATTGGGTAGACGAAACGAGAGTCTTATATTTTGACTTTCAAAAGATGTCGGGTGGTTTTAAATGAAACAGGATGTCGAGAATCCGAGGGAGTTGTACGAAGTGCACCACTCATTCATAGACAAGCTGATCGCTGAACTTGAGTTTGTCGCGAATTGTCGTAATGTCTAAGTCAGTCCACCAGACGACCGCACCGTTCAAGAGTATAGGCTTTACACCCGAGATATATAGTCAATGTGTAATGCAGGGTTCAAGACCCCATCTTTTACCAAATGATTTCTTGCAATAAAAAAAGATCAACTATTGCTTTCCTAACTCTTCGTTGTATATTAGGTTTCCACCTAAGTTTTTTATCCAAGATTGTACCCAGATATTTCGATGGTATGTACTAGTGTATGCAAGGCTGTTTCCACAGATTTACCTTTAAAATACGCATGTTAAGCCGTAGACAAGGGGAAACATTATCTCGTAATAAAAATATAGATAATAGATACAAAATGTTCACAGCTATCAAATAAGTAAAAAAATATTTTTTTATTTCATCTATAATATCAACTTTCTTCGACTAGATTGTTACAAATTTTAAATTTAATTGATTACTTATTTAATTTTAAAAATATTTCTGTTTAAATTTAAATCGGTTACATTTGCATATACATATATAGAAATTAAGTCAAACACAATTGACCATCTCGTATCAACCGTAATTAGTTTTATGCTGAGCAATGGAAAAGAATAATGAATCCTGGGTCGTAGTAAGCGAGCAAGAGTATAAATATTAATTAATGAAACTAGAGCACTAAGTGACCAGTTATAATATACACCGATAAGGAATTAACCAGATAGTCAACTCTGCATACCCCTATCGCCTTGCACCCGCAAACAAATTTAAAAAATGGGCGCAAAATCCTGACTCAAATTTCCTATCTGTGAATACGTGTGAACGAGGAACATGTAGTAGGGAGGCGCTTCTGTGTCAAAAAAATAGCATTTGCGTTTTTAAATTATTTTATGTTAACAAATTTGTACGTTTAGTCATTGAATTTTCTTAACTCCTTGCTTTCTTAGGCGGCTTTGGAAATTTTTTATTTAAGCTAATATGCTTTATCTTCGAATTTATAGTAAGTGAAAGACAGAATAAGGAGAACAGAAGGTCGCTGGAGAGCACAGCATAAGTATATTTTGGGGTTACTTTTCTATCGAATACGCTTGGTAGTTGAGTACATCTTATAAGCATGCAAAGTAAGTTACATTGTAATTATATTTTGAATTATTTAGCTTCTCTCTCCAACAGACAGACGACTTTATTTGCCAAGTTATAATATTTTGTAAATTATTTTAAATTTTTTTTATGAAAATAAACAAAACAATTTATTACTACTACTAGTAAGCGATTGAAAATTTTGTTAAAACATAAAGAAAAGCTACAGTCCGCCTAGGGCGAACAGTATGATACCCTATCCTTATCCCTATGTACCCCAAAGAAAAAAAGCATTAGGAAGATGATGGATAGCATTTTATTTCATTCTATGAAATTAATAGAAAATAAATATTTTTTTTGAAAAAACTCCCCCAAAAAGTGGGCGTGGCCAAAAACTTTGTATGGACGATATATTGCAAAATATTTTGGCTAAATAAATTGTTAAACATTTTTTTTCGATTTCTATGAAAATGTTCGAAGAAAACACAATTTAAGTGCAAAACGCGCACAAAAAGTAGGCGTGGCAAAAAACTTTATATGACAAATTTATAAAGGGGGGGGGGCAGTACCTACATATCTTGTGAAGGTTGTACAACTATATCTCTCTAACTTAAGCCTTTAAACGGTTTTTTTTAAACTGTGGGCGTGGCAGTGGGCGTATTTTGAAAATTTTAATACTTTACCATTTCGGAGCCCTAGGGAGTATATATTTCAAATTTTAGCTTCCTAGCATAACTTTAAAGGCCTCAAAAGTTGATACGGACGAACGGACATTGCTAAATAGTCTTAGATTTTGGTCCTGATCATAAATATATATACTTTTAGGGGTCTGCGACGAATATTAAGGGGTGTTACAAACTATGTGTCAAAACTAATATACCCTTAGGATAGGGTACAAAAAATGCTTTTCATGTACCAAAAATAATATTTGTTACAATTTGGTCCATGTTATATAACCAAGCCATTTAAACAATTGCCCAATTGTGTAAAAGTTTAATAACCCATTGGTTAAAACATACATAGCTTTATTCTTAATATTATAATATTTTATTATGTTATTAAATAGTTGTGTGGTAACTATGTTTTAATAAACCCAATTCATCGCATATTTTGCATTTTTATTTTACACACCCAAATTTGGAGGTGTAATGTACTCAAAATTATATTTCATGGCGGCGGCTTTTTAAACCCACATAATTCGATTCATGTGTGCAAGGTTCCCATTTGATTTGCACGAAAAACCCCATATAAGTGCAAATTGTGTGGCTTAAAACAGCTTGGCTTACGCTTGGGGGTTAACTGAGAGATTCTCTTTTGAGTTGACTACAGTGCCGCCACTAATCGGATGATTGAGCTCATTATATTTATAAAAAGTAGATTTAATATAGTAGATCTTACAATACGTATGGTTAAAAAAAAATTATAAATTCTTTTTAATGATATTAGATATAGTAGCGTAGTATTTGTATCTCTTTTCTTTATAGTAATTATTACGATCATAATGCAAATAATTACCAACAATCTTTTGCTTGGCCCAGGATTTGTTACGCGCTTTAAACTGGCTGGAGCTTGGTTAGGTTAGACAGAGGGGTGATAAAAACGAAATCATCACAGAAAACTAGGCACTAAAAAGCTCATCGCCATCATTCAAAAGGCAGAAAAATCTAATCAATTTCCAACCAATTTCTTCGCAAAAACCCTTGAAGTCCATGCCATCTATTTTCTCTAAGGTTTGGTTCTGACTGCATAACGCTTTAAGCATAGTTCAACAGCTTCAGACGGTATCAGAATTGATGTTGGTTGATTCTATTGCCTTGAATGCGGCCTGGCTATCGATGTAGCCGGCTATATCTCTTCCGGATACCGAACTCATCTGCAATAGATCGGCCGCCCTAAATACAGCACTACTTGGGAGACACTGTCCGATAGTCGATAGATACTCTCAGTTTTGGATATTTTAAGAAGATACCAAAACCTGTTCCTTCTGCTGTTTTCGAACCATCTGTAAAAATCGCAATTTCGATTTGCATTTCTTTGCTACACATAAATATATTAGAAACTAATCATAAAATACATTTAAGCCTCAATAATACCTTGGTTTTTCAGACCTACTAACATATTTGTCCATTTTAAGAAAACAAGGCACAACAAATTTATTTAAAAGAAAACAATTAGATCAAAACGTTATCTAGTGTCAGTTTGATGTTTTCCAGCCGATAGCTACTAACGAATGTAATTTAAAATTTTCGGTGGGTGAATTCAAAGTAAACTATAGATGTGCATTTGAAATCCTGGGCGGATGTGTTCAAAGCTAACTTTGGATAAAGGACTCGCAAAGTTATTAAGAACTTTTCCGTTTTTAAAAATTCAAAAAAGAGGAGTAAATTCGGTTTACAGCGCAATAGATTTTCATTAGGGCCAAAATGCAGTAGATTTACTTCTATAGGAGTAGGGTGGCAGCCCTTGTTGACTATCTGGTAACTTCCTCATCCGTGTTAATATCCCTCGCAAGTGAAATATAAAAATAAAGGTTTTAAATACATAAGAGTACATTTAGCGCTATATGGTCGTAAGGGCAAATTCCAATATAACATTCGAAAAGTATACTGTGTGAATAATTTTTTGTATTGTTTCAATACGTTGCCTACTGCAATACCACTAATCTACGCACCAATACTCCAAACTTGGCCAAACAAAAATTATAAACAGCGATTTCAGGGTATACGCACATCGGAAATATGCACCTAAAATGGTGCCTTAAAGGCAGGAAAAAGTAACTTTTTCAAAGCTCACATACACAAGCTGCTGTCCCCTCGTATTCAGAAACTGGATTAAGAATCGCTTTTGACTTTTAAAAGCTCTAAGAAAGAATAAACAAAAACAGGAAGAATTTGTCAACGAAAGAAAGAAAAAAACAATTTGCATCAGAGTCATCTAAGCGTAAGATCAGTAACTAGTGACAACTTTTTTGTGTAAATGTATTAGTTTTTTCGAACTTTCCCAAACTATGCCACTTGGAAGTTAGCGGTATGTTTAACTTTCAAGAAAGTCACTTTGTGAAAAGTTGAGGGAAAAATACAAATTGCAAACGTTTGTAATAAATAAAAGTTTACTTGTGAATTACTTTCCATAATTAATGACGAATACGTGTTGTGTTTCGCTAAAATAAAATATGCTATATTAAATTTGCAACTAGGTACACTCTCTAGGACCTTTGGTTTATAAATATATGAACAAGTTCGTAGGTTTCGACTGAACTAATATCCAGTACATAAAAAGGAGAAACAAGAGTGGTCGTAGGTGACTCCTTTGGGTAAACTCGTGTTTAATTAAGAATCCGATTGGAGATTGCCGATACAATTTTAACAAACTGAGTTCGATCGATCAGATATAAAATCGTTTATAGTATCTGCATAACATACAAAAATAGATAAATATATATAGTACAGGTCGGGGCACGAGTTCGATAAATTTGACGCCAAAAATTTGAAACTATTTATTGTAGAGAATTTAAAACAAGCAGTTTTCGGCGCCAAAGTTATCGAACTCTCCTCCGTGTCGTATATTTACATAACATTACTTGCAATTGAGATAAGTGCACCCCATTCATAAGAATGCAACAATACTTGCATTCCCAACTTTGAGCAAATTTATTGAATAATACAAAATTTCTGCACCAATGGGCTGATTTCTTCAAAACTTAAGTTGGTTTGATGCATGAATTGTTAATTTATTTTTATTATTAGGCAAAACTACATTTACATTAAAAATAACGTTATTATTATCCGTACTTATCCATACAAAATGAATACAGTATTGCTTAGTCTAAAAATTAATTGATTCGACTAAAAGTTACAATCATGTTTATCAGTTATAATTGTGTTTATTCTGAACAAATTCCAAAGTTGCGTGAACAAAAAATAAACATGTTGTGTTTACATTGTTAAAATTTGATAGATAATCGATATTACTATAAAGTACTGAGCTGTAGTTTGTTTTGGGACTTAAAAGAGCTCTTACGAGTTAAAGCTTACTAGAGGTCGGGACGAAAGCTGCTGAGATGTAGACTAGACGCAGGCCGGCAAACAATTGATATGTCTTTCGCAGAAAAGTTTGCTATTTATGTACATATGTATATTCTTAAATTTTTTATTTAATTTTATCGTTGTCTATTACAATAGCTTTCGATTTAGTACGGTTTAATAATAGTATATTTAGAGCCTGGCTATGCAAACATCCATCAGTCCGATCAATCTGGATAAATATAATAGAGCATTGTCTGCATACATTTGCACCGATGCATTTAAGCAGACCTTAGGCATGTCGTGGATAAACAAGGATAGTAATGGCGTTCCTAAAATAGATCCTTGCGGTACTCCTGAATACATAGGTAACTAAACTTTCGAGCTTAGTACGAACTAGTTGAAACCTCCCATGCAAATAGCCTAACATTGGAGATGCAACACTGTTGCCAAAACTTATGTTGAGTTAATTGACAGTTTCCATATTGTTGGCCCTATGTTGCGTGATCTAGTAAACAGTTCATTTAAGGAAGGTATTTTCCCAGGCTGCTGGAAGGAATCTATTATTTTACCAATCGAAAGAGTTGAAAATTTTAAATTTATGGAAAATCGTTATATAAACATAAGGAACGGCTACAGTCCGCTTGGGGCGAACAGTATGATACCCTATCGATATCCCTATATGCCCCAAAGAAAAAGGCATTAAGAAGATGATGGCTAGAATTATATTTCATTCTATTAATAAAAAAACAAAAAGTTTTTTGAAAAAACGCCAGCAAAAAGTGGGCGTGGCCAAAAATTTTGTATGGGCGATATGTTGAAAAAAATATTGGGTAAATATCTTGTTAAACTTTTTTTTCCGCTTTCTATGAAAATTTTCGAAGAAAACAGCATTTTAGTAAAAGACGCCCACAAAAAGTAGGCGTGGCAAAAAACTTTATATGACAAACTTATAAAGCAAGGCAGTGCCTACATGTCTTGTGAAGGTTGTAACACTCTATCTCTCCAACTTTAGCTTTAAAACGGTTTTTTCTAAATTGTGGGCGTGGCAGTGGGCGTATTCCAAAAATTTTTACACTTAACAATTTCGGAGCCCTAGGGAATATACGTACGGACGGACGGACATTGCTAGATAGTCTTAGGATTTGGTCCTGATCATAAATATATATACATTTATGGGTCTACGACGAATATTAAGGGGTGTTACAAACTATGTGTCAAAATTAATATACCCTTAGGATAGGGTATAAAAAGAGAATTATTTTAGAAATCCAAGTACGCAGATTTGTTCAACATATCCCTGTATTAGTTTTTGAGATTCCGACGGTTTGATAAATTACCGTTATTCGAATTTTTTGCCAAAAACTGAGTATGCATATTATTTATAGCCCCATCTCAAGAATCCTTAGCACAGTAAAACAAACAAAATCTTTGGTTGGATAATTGATTTCCACCTCATACTACGTCTGAGTTCAAAATTTCCGAACGATCGCAGAAAACTTTATCTTTAGTATACAAATGAATACGACAAAGTTAAAAATCGCTGCATCGCTGCAGTCTTCGTCTATTTAAGGAGAACATTTGAGACCGTGGATAGAGACATTCTGCTGCTGAAGTTGATATTGCCAATGATAGATCGACTGCAGAGCAAAACAATGCAATGAGAGTAATTTTAAATTTTAACTGGCGAAAACTAATTGCATCTGTGCTAAATGTATTGAAATGGTTAAGTATAAATCAAAGAACAATAATGAATGTGTTAATTTTTGTGTTTAAATAGAAAAATAGTTTGCTGCCGAGTAACTTCTGTAATAAATTGTTATATGTTGGAGATGTGCATCGATATAATGCAAGAAACACGCTCCCACTTGTGAGAACTCAATCTGCAGAAAATAGTTTAATGTTAAATGGTTTAAAAATGTTTAATGAACTTCGCAATCAATTTTAAATTAACCTAATGCAATTTAAACAAAATGTTGTGAATTATATAAAAAATAAATATTCGTAATTGCTATGGAAGAAAATGTTAATTGCAATTTCTTATAGTATCCTTAAAATTAATATTCTATTTTATTTTTTGTAAAAAAATAATTTAATGGCTGAGTTGCCAAATAAAATAATGAGACGAATTGAAAGTAGTGATTCCACTTCAGATCGTGAGATTAACCATTATCTTAGCTTTTACATATTTTTTTCTTGCTAAAAGTGACGATACTATTTCGTCAGGTAGTTTGTTCAAGATGTAAGATGCAATATTACTATGAAACCGTCTTTTTTCTTTACTGTTAATAAACCATAACTACAAGATTACTTTTCATTGAGCGCTGTATTTCATGTCTTCTACAGTAGATATTCCCGGTTCAAATGAAAAAAAATTGTAGTGCTTTATCTATTAAAACTATCTGGCCCAGCGAACTTCGTTCCGCCCAAATTCTTAATGTAATAAAAATAATAATTCCAAGGATGCTTCATGTAATTCGCTCAATTCAAATTCTTTATTTAAAGTTTCTACATTCATACAATGGAAATAAATTAACTATAAAAATATCGATGTGTTTCAATCAAACCGCAATGATTCACGTGTCGGCCAACAAACCTTCCGCTTCTCACTGAAATGATTTATGGTACCCAAGATTTTTCATTCAATTCTCGGAGCGTACACGTACAAAGCGGGAGGTTTGCTGACACATGATCAGGCAACGTACAATATACACGAGACTTCAAAATTGATTCCACAAACATAAAGCGATTGTCCTTGCGAATTATTATCCAGCACGGGAGCAATTGAGAACTCTTAAATACGAATCTATATCGTTCGGAATCGCGCAGTCTCCGAATTAATCTTCGCTTCAAAATCGTTGCTTGAATGGCATTCACATTGACATTCTTAACAACGTTCCGCTACAAAGATTCAGTGCGTTAAAGTTTCCCAACAAAAACAAAGTTTAATGGTAATCAAACCATGTAGTGGAGAGTGGTAGGTTATCTGCATATGCAGTTATTGTCCATTCAGAAATAGGTTAAAAATAGAGTTTATGTATACCTGAAACAATATTTGTCCCAGCACTGACTCTTGGGCACGCCTGTATTTGGGGATAGTAAAACTTAACTCAAGACTCAATTGCTTCTGACGCACTGTTGTCTCTCACTTATAAAAGACTTAAATCACTCGAGAAGACAGCATAACTTAATTTTTGAAGTAAGTACTTCATGATTAGTGGGTGCAGTGGCTTAGTGGTTAATTGGGTTAAACCACTAAGCAAGAGGTCGCTGGTTCAAATCGCGACCTGAATCCCGATCGATCCCGACCACCTGAAAGTTTTATTCGCTGCCCCACCTCTTGCAAAAGTCTGACAAACATCCAAGAGTAGAAACTGTCATGAGAAGCTTTTCGAAAATTAATTGCCGTTCGGAATCGGCATTAAACTATAGGTCCCTTCCAGTCGTGTCAAAAAATATATCTTCGCACCCACAGTGGTTGGAGAAGCTAAGGTTTGGGTGCTTTATATGCCGTTTACGTCTAATATTTATTTATTTTTACTTCATGATTAACTAAGTGAAAGGCTTCGGTTAGATCTACTTAGATTATTATCAAGTGCACTGTACATTTTGATTAGAAATGCCAGGATTGCATCCTCCGCACACTTGTTTTTTTACAAAAGGTATCATTTTTCGATTAATTATTGTTTCATAGATTTTAGAAAAAATTGAGAGTTAAAAATATAGTGTTTGGGTCTTCGACATCACTTTTTTATAAATCGGATGTTGATGTTTCAGATTCATTGGAAACTTACCACACTCAAAATTTCGATTTATTAACCTGGCTCTCATTTTTACAACTTGGTTACTGATTCCATCAATACCACGCGAGTTTTTCGATTTCAAATTATTAATGACAGAGAGTAATAATCTACTAGGCTAAAGATTTTGTTAACTATTTGATTTAATCATTTGTACATAAGAGAGTGACTTTTCCTTTGCCGTCGTTATATTCTTGAAGAACACAATGAAGCTGCTACAAATATGAACGTAACTAAATAGAGTGTTATTACCAAACAATAAGGACTTTACGTTGTGTTCAGGTATAACATTCTCAAGGATATCATTTACAATACGCCATTGCTCTCCAGTATTAGATCGATTATCAGTTAATTTTTTTCTGTAGTAAATGATTTTTTGCGAATCTATGAGCTTGGGTGAAGGTCGCTGTAATGTTGCTCTACTGATGCCTCGTTTAATCTCGATTTATTTTTTTGAATATAACTTTTATTTCCCCTGATCAGCACGCAAATATAATTCGTAATGCAAGGTTTAATTTCGGTAATTTTATTGTTGCATACGTGAACTAATTTATAAATTTGGAGAAAGCATTAGAAGGACACCCACAATCGTAGACAGCGCACCACAACTCTTGGTTTAAAAATTCATAGGGCTTGGTAAATGGGAGATACAACTGGAGCATTCTTAACACTAAACACATTCAATAAACCTAGTATTTATAAGTATAATACCGGTTGAGTAATGATCAGTGATCTCTATTCTTCGACTGTATCCAACTTTCCCCAGGCAACAGAATGGCGCCGGTCAGACTCTGAATCAGGGAATAAATGGCTCCAAACTGGTCTGTTGGTGAAGTCTTTGTGTAACGCAATAATATTAGACTTCACTACCCCTGATGCGTCTGTTTACCAAGCGGGAGTTTTCGCCATCCTAATGGCTATTCGTTATATTGTGAAGAACAGGTGGAGGCAAGAAGCATTTGCGGTTGCAGTGATAGCTAAGTTGCATTAAAAGTGCTGCTCAACCCTCTAACCTCGTCCAAGATAATGTTCGAACTCAAGCTTTCTCTGAACTTGGTCGGAAGGCTGAACAAACTTGCATCCAGGAAAATGAGATCTACGATGAGCTTGCTAGGCAAGGTTCAGAAGAAGTTTTCTCAGAACCCGAACCTGCACCCAGACATGTGTAAAAAGTCTGCGTCATTCCTCTAATCTCTCAGGAGCATGAATTGACTGCAGGCTGCTCGAAGATGTCATTTCGGCCTACCAAGCTTATTTTTAATAAAAAAAACTATGAAATACAATTTCACAACTCCATGTTATATTATTATTAAAGTTTCCTTTTTATCTTAAATAATTCGAATAGTTTTATGTAAAATGCGTTTTTTTTTTAAAGCTATAGGGACAAAATATTCGCAAATTGTTTTCTACATTTTTTCACAGATTTTATCGATAATAATGTAGAATTACATGCGTTTTTTTTGTACATACATAAAACAATATAACCTGGTTGATGTAAGGTGCAATTTGATAAGATCCTTGATTGTGTCATTTTGTAATTCTGTTTAAAAAATATTGGTTAAAGTTAATTTTTGGACGCATATGGGTAGGAAAACACTGTCTAAATGGGGAGACCTCCTTAATAAAAAAAAAATAGCAACCGTAAAACTAGGATTTCTATGATATAACATTCAAACAAAGCCAAACATAAAACAAGTACTTATTTCTTATTTACTGTTTAATATTTTTTATTTTTTTTTAAAATGCCACGTTCACTTTGTTTGTTTTAAGTACTTCACTTACCTATTTGCTAAATCAAATTACATAAGTTGGTTAAATTATTTTTATCACATTTTAAATGTATAAGTTGTTATCTCGAACACTAACTAGCACTGCACCGCACAATTTTTCTCAAAACTTATTTTTATCACCATTTTGTTTATAGTTTTCATATATTTGATTCTGAAAAATCAAAATGTCCGACTTGTATTTTCTCTTCCATTTGCAGAGGCCACTGGTCAGTGTTTGTTATCCTTTTTCCGCTCAAAAGCTTTGCTATAGCTTTCTTTCCTTCGAGATTTAATTTTTTTTGCTGTTTTACTTTGAAGGTTTGACCACCGCCTAGATAATATTTTAAGGTCCCTTATGGATTTTGTTAAATAATTTTTTATTGATTATAAGAACGATGTTTTTATTTTTTCGTTTTTTTTTGTCAAATGGATTTTGTCATTTTTCGTAGGTATATGTATCGCGACAGGTCTGAAATTATACTGATTAAACTGTTATATAATAAAAATACACTTGAAATGAGAACCAAAACTCAAATCCGATCTTTTCTAACGTCAAACCAAACCGAAACTCATACACAGCAAGAAGTTTTTTGTTTTCCTTTTTTTTTCATTCACTCGTTTGACGATTTTAAAAAAAGTGAACGTCCGGCAAAGGGCAAAATAATATATTTGCTCCTGCCTGGCATGTTGAAGGGGACTTTATTCTTGTTGTATTGATGTAAATACGAGTGTGTACATATAAATACATTAACTGTTATTATATTCGAATGCCTGTATGTAGTCGAATAATTTACTCCGCGCGAATGGTTTTTCCCATAGTTCACAGGACATAAAAAAAGAGTCATAGTTTACAGGTGAAACATCAGCGAAACAAGTGGTAAGGAATTCTAACCACGGTGTCCTGAATGAGTGGTTTTCTTTTCCATCCTTCATCCCTCTATAGTTGGTGGTCAATATAGTTTTTAGTAGTTTTTTTTTCTAACCTACCCTTGGCTCAGCGAATAGGGTATGCACTACATCGTCTATAGTGGTATAGTAGCCATTTGATAGGGGTAGATTCTCTGGTGAAAATTTTTATTGGAAGACGAAGATAGTTATTATATTTTTTTTTCGAAAACTTATAAATAGACTTATTGTTTTTTTTTTCTTAAAAAGACAAACAAACAAAAAAATACGTAAAATAGATGGTACAAAGGAGTACCTATAGAGCGTGTCCCAGATAAGAAAACTTACAACGTAGGCTAAGGCTATGGAAGTTAGCGAATCTACGTTTTTTTTAATATCTCTGGAATGACAGTTTTCTCAAATGTGCCTCCATCGATTTGGAAATGGTAGAGCACATTTTTCGTTAACAAAAAAAAACCATTCCTTCATCAACAGTGTTAATAATTATGAGTATTTCTAAAATTATACCATTTTTGACTCAAAACAGATGGATTGAAAAGGAGGTCTGATTTAGTACTCATATCATCGTGGTCACTTGAGCCTATTGTGATGTCCTCGCATTGGGAATTTGCTTATGATGCTGGGTTTGTCGGTTATCTCATAGCATGCCTACCTACAAACCGCGGCACAGTTTGTGCTCTGCTGTTTCTTGGTAGCACATTTGACAAGTGCTGTCTTGAGCTAATCCCATAGCCATAAGATAATTTTTTTTATTTGCTAAGTTCTTTTTAAAGAAGGATATGGTTGAAATTATTACCTTTAGTTTCCTTCTAATAGTGAAGAGGTAAAGTTTCTGATTCGCTATTTTATGGAGCTAATAGGCACATATAGTCTTGGCATAATAAATGACGCCGCAGATCCTTTACTGGTCAGCTGGTCAGCTTTTACATTCCCATTAAAACCACTGTGTTCTGGCACAAAGATTTATTGGACTCTTTTGGCGCTGCCTTCTGTGGTAAGCAATTTATAATAGTCCCATACTAACATGAAGTGATTTCAAAGGCGTTACTAGAAAATAGTGACGCTTTACTCTCAGATGGAATATAAATGTGTCGGTCAATGATGTTTCTGCTTAGATTCCCACTGATGCAGAGATCTATTGTATGTACGTCGACCTTGAATACGAAGTTGCTGCCCTCCAAACTGGCGTAGAGGAAAGATTCTGTTTTGGAACCGTTCGTATACCAGACTGGTGAATTTTTTGCTACAAACTTGGGTTTTATTCTGTTCCCAGCTCTGTCATTCTGGAAATTTAAAGTTCAAGTCAAGTTCAAGCTGAAGTTGTACCGATTTAGACATAGATCATCTCTACAGAGCGCTTGAGTAGGGTCCGGGTGGATTTCTGCTCTTATCCGAAGAGATGATCATGTGGACGTTTACCACTAGCTTTTTATGAATATAGAGATGAAGGGGAGAAAAGTTCAGTAGCACTTCCAGGAACTGCGGTATTGGACTTTTGTTTTTTGCCATCAGCAAGGTGCTGCATAGGCAACAATAGGTCTATCGATTGTTGTGTACATTCACAGTGTTATATTCTTTGGTTAAAGCTACTGTGTTTTTTGTTTTGCGGGTTAACATTAAGGTCTACTTTTTTGCACCAATTCAGCAACTAGGTAAATAACTCTCTGGAGGCCATCAAAGATTGTAGCGATACAGCGTATCCTTGAACGTAGAAACCGTCGTTGCTGCGTATATAGGTACTCTGAGCTGGGTATATCTGACGCAAAGCTTGCTCTGAAGATTTTAATAAGAGTAAAAGTGATGAGCGTGAGCGCAATGGCTTCGTGGTTAAATGCGTTGGACCACTAAGTGAGAGGGCACTGGTTCGAATCCCGACCTGTACCATTTGAATATTTTTATTCGCTGGCCCACCTCTTGCGAACGTCTGAGAAACATCCAAGAGTAAAAACTGTCATGAGAAGCTCCTCAAATATTAATTGTCGTTCGGAATCGGCATTCAACGGGACCTACAGTTACTCGTGTCAAAAAATATATAATCGCACACGCAGTGATTGGAGAAGCTAGGCTTTGGCACCCGTATGGGCCGCCTACGCCTAATATTTATTTATTTAGAAGTGATGGTCGGACTGCTCCCTTTTGGAAGAAGATCCAGAAAGATTCCATCATCTCCAGAATATTCATAGTCATCTTTCCGGGAAGATGAAAGATAACATTTGCCCAGCTCATTTCAAATCTTGCGAATCTTCCGCCCTACCAACCAATTGCACTTAATGAAAAAATGGACAGTTTATGCAATATCTTAAATCCCGAAAACTTTTTACTGACTGCCAGTACGATTTTTGCACAACAGATCCACTAGTGATTTGATAACACATCTAATCGAAAAGTGGAACCAATCTATTCACCACGGTGGAAAATTTAAGATTGTTGCGCTTGATATTTCAAAAGCATTTGATAGAGTTTGGCATCAAGCTCTTTTGTCAAAAATGCTTCCATTTGGAATCGATAACACCTTTCTTCAATGGATTAGAAATTTCCTTTCGGACCGTTCAATTCAAGATGTTTTGGACAGTTTTAATTCTGTAACTCATCAAATAACCGCTGGTTTCTCCCAAGGCTCTGTTTTGTCTCCAGCTCACTTTCTGATTTTTATCAATGGTCTCCTGTCCGTCACTTCTTATTCAATCTATTGACGACAGAACCCTTAGATTCTCATAATTATTTCCGGGTTAACGTGCCTTATCTCCGGCTGTGGACCCAAAATGTCTCAATGGAAAAAAGTCCCAATGTATTTCAAGCAGAGCTCCATGCCATTAAAGAATGCGTTAACCCTATTAACGCGTCAAGTTTTAAAGGCGCTTACATCTATATATTCACGGAAAGTCAAGCTGCTGTTAAAGCCCTTAGCTCGCCAATTAATAACTCCTAATGAGTACTATACTCCACAGTACTGCTTTGAACCCCTCCATGAACTCAGTACCAGGAACAAAACCAAAATCTGGATGGTTCCCGGACACGAGGGAATTGAGGAAAACAAAAAAGCTGACAAACTGGCTAGAAAGGGCTCGCAGACTTCCTTTATAGGATCCGAGCCATTCTGTCCAATAAACAAATTAGCTATTAATATAAAGATAAAAGATGGGAACACAAGATGTACATCTCATATTGGGAGACAATCGCCCTACACGGATTAAGAAGAACAACTTTTCTCCGAGAAGTAATAAGCACTGACGCTGTTAAGAATTCATCTACTGATAGTATCATCACTATATTAGCAAAGTAAGAGCTCTACTTAACTAAGCAAGTTTCTGACATTTATCACAAAAGATCTTTCAGGTCCATGTGCATTTCCTATCGCATAGATGAGTCAGAAGCTTAATAAAAACTTTTTTTAATAAAGTCTAATTTTTATTATAATAAAATAAATACTTTCTGTAGTCTAGTTTTTTTCATTATTCCCGAAAACGCACTTTGTGTGGCTGGGACATTATCTTAGACCAGCAAATCTTGTCAGGCGGGAAATATTGTGCAATACGCCCTCGAAGCCATAAGTTCAGCTCGTACTCAATGAGATTTCTACTTCTTATCTAGGAAACATTTTTTAAGTGGCCGCACAAGTCTATTGCAATTTATTTAAGGTTTTTTCTTTAACCTGTCAGAAATAAATTTTACGTGAATGGTTCATATACCCTCATTCGACGGTGATTTGGGGTTTTATTGCAACAATTCCTTTCATTTATAATTTTTTTAGGAACAGGCTGAGATTGTTTGAGTCTCATTGTATCAGTCATTCCACTCTTCTCTACTACCCTTCGGGATGTTCGGGTTCAATTGCGTCAGGTATCTCGCTCTCCCTACCCTTTAAATATTTCGTTAGCACCTTAGATTTGATTGTTACAGTTAGCTCAACATCAACATCAACTTGAATTCGCCCCTGAGAGAAGGGCCAGGGAATTTGGTTTATATATCTTACATAAACGCTTTTTAAAGACCTAAACAACCTTTTCTACGTATTATATAAAGTTTGTATCTTCCAATATCCTCGATCTAAATGCCTTAAGATCGATCTCAAATTGAAGGCACGATTTGAGACCAAGCTCGTTTTATATGGAAACATAAGGAAAGGCTACAGTCCGCTTGGGGAGATCAGTACGATACCCTATCCATATCCCTATATGCCCCAAAGAAAAAAGCATTAAGAAGGTGATGGATAGCATTTTATTTCATTCTATTAAATATATAAATAAAATATTTAAAAAAAAAAACGCGATATATTGGAAAAGATATTGGCTAAATAAAGGGTGATTTTTTAAGAGGTTTAGAACTTTTTTTAAAAAAAAAACACAAAAAATTCGAAAAAATGAATGAAATATTTATTTGAATCGATAGTTTGAACCTTGCAATTTAATGTTTAAAGATAATTTCATGCGAATGTTGACCGCGGCTGCGTCTCAGGTAGCCCATCCGCTGAGTCCAATTTTGGCATAGTCTTTCACACATATCGGCCGGTATCTCACGAATGAATGCATGGATGTTGGCTTCCAGTGCGTCAATCGAAGCGGGCTTGTCCCTATACAAATTAGCCTTGGCATACCCCCACAAAAAATAATCTAATGGTGTCAAATCGCACGACCTAGGCGGCCAATTGACCGGCCCGAAACGTGAAATTAACTGTTCACCAAACTCGCCTCGCAATTGCGCCATTGTTTCGCGTGCTGTGAGCATTTGGCACCGTCTTGTTGAAACCACATATCATGCAAGTCAAGAACTTCCATTTCGGGCAAAAAAAAGTTTGTTATCATCGCTCGGTAGCGTTCACCATTGACAGTAACGCTGCGATTCGCATCGTCTTTGAAGAAATATGGCCCAATAATGCCGCCGGCCCATAAACCGCACCAAACAGTGGCTTTTTCGGGATGCATTGGTAGCTGTTGCAATGCTTCTGGCTGATCTTCACTCCAAATGCGGCAATTTTGCTTATTTACGTACCCATTCAACCAAAAATGAGCCTCATCGCTGAACACAATTTTTCGATAAAAAAGCGGATCCTCGGCCAGCTTTCCAAGAGCCCATTCACCAAAAATTCGGCGTTGTGGTAGGTCGGCTGGCTTTAGTTCTTGCACCAGCTGTATCTTAAAAGGCTTTACGCCCAAATCCTTCCGCAAAATTTTCCACGTAGTGCTGTAACAAAGGCCTAACTGCTGGGAACGGTGCCGAATCGACATTTCGCGGTCTTCTGTCACACTAGCTGATACGGCCGCAATATTTTCTTCAATACGCACAGTACGTAAACGTGTTGGTGGTTTAATGTCCAACAAAGTAAATTTGGTGCGAAATTTGGTCACAATCTTCCGAATAGACTGCTCAGAAGGTCGAGAATGCCGATCATAAAATGGAAGCAGCGCGCGATGAACATTTCGAACCGAGCACGAATTTTGATAGTAAAATTCAATAATTTGCAAGCGTTGTTCCTTTGTAAGACGATCCATGGTTAAATTGCAAACCAAACTGAAGCTGTTTGACAGTGACACAAGGTACTAAACACACGTCAGCTGTCAAAACCAGTGTTGCCAAAACCAAACCAGCTAAAAAATCACCCTTTATTATACATTTTTTTTTCGGTTTCTATGAAAAAGTTCGAAGAAAGCTGCATTTTAGTGAAAAACGTCCCCAAAAAGTTGGCGTGGCAAAAAACTTTATATGACAAACTTATAAAGGAGATCAGTGCCTACATATCTTGTGAAGGTTGTGGCACTCTATCTTTCTAACTTTAGCTTTAAAACAGTTTTTTCTAAATTGGGGGCATGGCTGCGGGGGTATTGCAAAATACATTTAAATTTACACATTTAATTTTTTTTACTTCGATATACGTATGTACATATGAATTCAGTATTAGATAAATACCATGCTAAACTATTTATGATATTGATCTAAGGAATCTTTTTATACCCTATCCTAAGTGTATGTGTTAATTTTGACACATAGTTTACAACACCCCTTAATATTCGTCGTATACCCATAAAAGTATATATATTTATGATCAGGACCAAATCCTAAGACTATTAAGCAGTGTCCGTCCGTCCGTACGCAATTTTTAGGCCTTTAAAATAAAGCTAGAAAACTGAAATTTGGACCACATACTTCCTGGGTTTTCGAAATGGCTAAGTGTAAAATTTTAGAAAATAAAACGTTTTAAGCTCAAGTTAGAGAGATAGAGTGTTACAACCTTCACAAGATATGTGTTTATAAGTTTGTCATATAAAGTTTTTTGCCACTTCTACTTTTTGTGGGCGTTTTTCACTAAAATGCTGTTTACTTCGAAAATTTTCATAGAAAGTAAAAAAATATGTTTAACAAGATATTTAGCCAATATTTTTTCCAACTATCGCCCATACAAAGTTTTTGGCCACGTGCACTTTTTGGGGACGTTTTTTCAAAAAATAATTTTTTTTTGAATTTAATAAAATGAAATAAAATACTATCCATCATCTTCTTAATGCTCTTTCTTTGGGGCATATAGGGATATGAAGGGTATCATACTGTTCGCCCCAAGCGGACTGTAGCCTTTCCTTATGTTTTGTGTTCGATTTTATTTTCAAAGGATAAGAAGATAATACGTCTTGGTAATGATATTGTTTTATTTTTTTTTGTTTTATAATGTACGCGCACTAAAGGGATTTTGGATACCCTTATATGAAGTGACACAGTGGTCATCGTTATTATTTCTAAAATGTAAGTTTATTTAGTATTTTTTCACTCCCATATCAAGATCTGAGCTGCAATAGTTGGTGAGTGTAGACAACATGTGATATCCTATCACGCCACTAGTGAGAGTAAAAGGTCTACCAATTTGCAATGGTTCTGATTATGGTACAGTTATGTTGACAACTAATCCAACAAAATTTGGGTAAGTTAATTCGTGTAAGCTACCCATTTAGTTAGCCATCTAACGAGTGTAACTAATGTAGCTTATGCAACGAATTGTTGACTGAACATGCTAAAAGACAAACAAAATATGTATAAAATAACCTTTTTCAAAAGATAGAACAACATAAAGTATCAAGAAAATGTTCATCTTGCATTATTAAAATGCATTAATAATTTTTGGTAGACAGACATTGAGACATCGGAAACATGGAAATACAATGATTGTGACGTCGAAAACAAACTGAAGCGTCATTCTGGAAGTTTTGTTTGAACCGAAATAAAGCTGCGAATTAAAACAGGGGTGTGTTCACACTGTGGTCCTTATATAGGGATTTCTCAAACGCTGAAATTAAATAAGTTCATAGGAGTTTTTCTCCCAGTCAGTACCGAGAAATTTGTCCGCTTATGGAAAACTGTAGTTTTGTCTCCGCGTCCGGTTATAAGGGAGTCTGCTTATGGAAGAATTATTACTGTGGAAAAGCTCACCTTTTTACGCGTTATTTGGAATCTGTCTGCTTATGAGAGGTGTCCATAAAGAGGACTTACGGGGTTATTTTTACAACATCTCGAGTATATTATCCTAAACTTTTAAGTCATTCCGAATAAATGTTTCGGAGATATAGCTTTGTTTGAGGTTATCCAAAATTTAAACGCGTTTTTCGCGAAACTGTGTTTTCAAAGTCGGTTGTCAAAAGTTCTCGAAAACCACTCAACCGATCTTAATGAAATTTTACACAGGTCTTCAAGATACAATTTATGAGGACTTGGACGATGGATTTGTTTTTTAATCACAAAAATTTAAAAAAAATTTTGAGCAAATTTTACCAAAATTAGCATTTGTTTGTTAAAAGGTCTGCCAAAAATGTAATTTTCTAGTTTAGGGTCTAAACTAAAACACGGAAAATGACGTCACAGTTACGGAGTTTTGAATATTTTCAGAAATTCTTTTTCAGATGTATTTATATCTTTAATTTTTATTTTTTTTAATAAAAAAAATTGTTGCAAATATATGTTTTTTCAACCGAATAAACCCATGTAACCACTTAATTACGTGGCTACCAAATAATATACATTTTTTATTTGTATCTGTTGTTACTCTTTTAAAATTTGTGCCCAAAGTTCAAAGTGCGCACTTTTACCCCAAACGACTCCACTTAAAATCACCTTTGGATATTCTCTTTTTGCTAAAATGGTCCTAAATATTAGATAACAAAATGGTAAAAAAGACTCTTAACTGTCATATGAGAGAATTTTGGGAATTCAGCAAAAACTCAGCTATTTTATCAGAGCTCTAACGAGAATGAACTTGCTAAATAAAATGAAATAATTTCATGAAGTAGTGTATGTAGGTGGAATAGGGACCCAGGTGTCAATTAAATGTTAACACCTTTTTAGCGAATACACAAATGAGCAAATTTTCTCGGCTTTTATAGGTACACGCTGTGGTTCGTTGTTCAATGGTGCTTATTTATCTGCAACCCATTCGCATGCACATCTCTATTTTTCTCATCTGATGCAAGTATTAATTCAATTAACGTCCCCTGCAGCTAGTCATTGAAAGGATGCCACATATGTCTTTACATGAGTACGTCCAAAATAGCCAATTCATTGTCATCCCACCCTATGTGGCTACTCACCTTCTAGGCATATTCATTTTTCCTTTTTCAATAATCACAGGTTGATTATTGGACCGCAGGTGCATTATACCTAATAATATGGGCAAGAAAAGGACGCACAAAAACATAATTGCCATCCAATTAGAGAAAAAAAATAAAACAGCGCCGCCGGTATATACGACACTATACACTCACTAATGGACAGCGAAAAATCACTCATGCAAAACCAACCACCACTAAAGTGATCATAGCATACATAGGGCATACATACGGGCACTTTGCGCGCGGCAGTTTACCAATTTTTACATGATTTCCCACAATTCTTCCAGATGTGCGCGAAGCAAAGTCTCTTTTGTTTCGATTGTCGTCGCTATTGGTGGTGGGGTGTTTATAATGGACACCAATAGCCATATGGTCTTTTAAATGCCCAACACCTACAACAGCACACAGTGCATGAGCAAGCGGTCAATCCAATTGAGTGTGAGAAAATGAAAAACAAAAAAATTACCTCAACACTTACCTAAAAGAAGTTGATTAAGTTATACGCAGCAGCAGTTCTTAATAGGATATTGAAAAGTAAACAACATATTATTCTTCTTCTGTTTTATTATTTTTTTTTTTGTTAAAGTCATCACTTATCTATAGTATGGCTAAGATAAATTGTATATAAAATAACATTAATTTAAATTGCTTCCCTTTCAAAAAGTTTATTTTTTTATTAGTATCGCGGATTTAATAATATCACCTTTATTGAAACTACAGCAAAATATTTTACCTGGCACAGTACAAATATATAGTAGAATATTTCCTTAGTGATAAATAAATAAGTGTAAATCCTCAACCACAATACGTTTCGAAAGTAAAAAAAAATTAAAAATAAAAATAAAACAAAATTAAAATTAAACACAAAGACCTGTATTCTTTTTCTTAAGCCCAACCGCTCACTAAAAAAGTTCCCCGAATCCTGTTTTCTTTTTATTCCTTCACGCACATAAAACCCCAAAGTTATGTTTGTTTTTAAATAAATAAATAAATTAAATAAACATAGAATATAAAGCAAAATAAAACATAACAATAAATAAATATAAATAAATTAAATGAATAAGTCTTATGAAAGAAAATTGGTGTTTCCTAAGTCCTAAGTGCTAAGTTCTACAAAAAAAATCTTCGTACGTTTAAATTAGGTTTGGTGTGTCAACTTATCGAATTCTCTTTTTTTAATATCAAAGAATAGATTCTTAGAGATAGTTACTTTGTGAGAAGGCACTGTTTTTTTCACATTATTTCGGGCAAAACTAAAACGAATCGAAACCTGATACGTCACTGTCCTGTGAAGAAGAAAAGAAAATAGATAGTAAAATTTTTGAGTTTGACTTGATCTGTCTTACTCTATCTGGTTTGTAGAGATGCGTGTGGGGCAGTAAAAATGTCGAACCTATATCTCGTTCGGCCATAGTATTCGCTTCCTAAAAACCAAATAAAAGATATTTACGGGATTTTTAAAGAAGGAGTATTAGATTAAAATAGTACTTACATCGTTCCCATTACTCTGTGACATTTGTCTTTCATAAACGCTCCGCAGCGACTTTGTTGGCGCCTGAATTGTGGTTTCGTCAAAAGATCTAGCTTCGGCCGTTCTAGGGAAATACAAGGGTTATTGAAACATGATTAACCTGGATCTGCTTTAGAGCAAGCAATCAAAGTCATAATCATAGCCTACATAAACCTAATTTCTGAAAATTCACTTGAGGAAATATTCACTGAAACTTTAAGAGCCTTATTGCCAATTTATTGTATTAATTATCGTCCCAGTAGACAAGCAATTCATAGTCTAAAAAAAAATTGGAGTTTAAATTGTCCGTGCTGGAAAGATGTTGGAAAGAAATGACCAACTTCATAAAGAGAATTTTCGGCTAAATGGCTTCGTCAACACACAGAGTTTATGAGGTGTTGGTCAGGTGAAAACCCTAATGTGCTTCAAGCAACACCAACTCGTGCAAACAAAAAAAACCGATTTGGTATGGTTTTCATGAAGGCGGTGTCATTTGACCGTTTATTTTCGTATACCGTAACCCTACAGTCAATGGAGAGACAGAGACACTTGTGATACTTGGTTTCAAAAAGACGGTGCCACAAGCCGCACATAGGGTGTAACAATCGACTTGTTGAAAAGTATCCAGAAATTATTCTGTCGATTGGCCAATTTTTATGGGGCATTGTTAAATCCTTGGTCTATGCCAGCAAGCCGTCGTGAAATAAAAGGGCGAATTTATTTCCCCGTTTAATTCAGAAAAACTTGAATGCCATTGTAATTTATAGAGTCCGACCGAACTACATGCTACATTCTGCCAAATTTACCACCTTCGGCAAAACATTCGACTTCGGCGAAAAGAGGCCGAAGGTTTAGCCAAAGCCGAATATTGAATTTTTAAACTCTTTTTCCAAAAAGAATGAATGTTAGATCTGGATGAATGTTAGTTCTCATTTGTAGTTATTCACAGGCAGTCACACGAATTCTTTTACTGGCTATTTTTGACTTTTGTTTCTTTGTAAAATACATTTTGTTATGATTATGAGTTACTTTATCAAATAAGGTAAGGTCAAATATATTTAACGAATGATTTATTTTAAGTTCCTTGGTATATCAGGTTTCACTAAAAAGCGGAAATTCGGCTTCGGCCAAAAAATTTACCTTCGGTCGGACACTAGTAATTTAAGGCCGCGTTCCTACCTCTCATAACTAAACGAAGGTGGGAATATTTTGAAAGGAAAAATAGCAAGTTGAAGTCACTTTGTTCTCTTTAATTTTTCCCGAAATTTTGAAGGCGTTTTTGACCTCGTTTATATTTGTTTCAAACCTAAGAGAAAGCTATTATTGTGACGAAAAAGCTATATTTGGACGGATGAATTGTTGAGATTGACTTCTATAGGGCTACAAAACTTCGATATTAAAAAATATTTATAAAAAATATTGATTGAAAGATTGAAAAGTGTTCAAATAGTTATTATCTTCTCTCCATTTCCAAACTTCCATGTTCAACATTTGATACATTTTGGAAAATGTTTTGATTCGGTTTCGGTGATTTATGATTTATTGTTTGACCTTACAATTCGTTTTGTTGTATTGTATCCAGCCACACATCCATAGAATCGATGAACCTTTAAAACAATTTATTCGGTTATACAGTTTGAATGAAAATATATGTATGTATATGAGCTTACTTTTCACCCTCCTTGTATGTATTGTACTGCAGATGCGGATCTTGGTAATTCGATTTACGCGAATGCAAATCCCCAATTGATTTTGGCATTTGATTGCCTCTTGTCTCGTAGGTTGAGGAGAGATTCGTATTTGAGTTTGACATTGCAATTTGTTGGCAAGCAATATTTCCAACTGTCGCCGACACTTCGAAGCCTGCTGAGACTAAGGCTCCTGTTGAGGTTGTATGATTGGCTCCATGTTTGGTACTGCCGGTTTTCGATGACGGACTTGGAATCTGTTTGTGTGTAGGAAATAGGAAATATTGAATGGTTGTTGTGTATTTGAATTCTCTTCTTACCTTTTCCGTGCTGCTGCAATGGAAAGTAGACGCCTTTGAGCCATTCTCTGCAGCGCTGGTTTTTAGCTGTTGCGGCTGTGGCTCATTACCGTGATGATCATGATCTACATTATCTGCGTGGTTAGCAGAAGGCTGCGTGATTACCGAGTGATGGTACTTTGCCCTGGGAATCATAACAGTCAGTGATCGATCATTTTGTTCCGAGTAATTGTGACGATGATCAACTTCAGACAGTGATGAAACTAGCGTAGACGACGGATGACCACGTTGATTGATGTTTCTATATAGAGCTGGTTGCTGTTGCTGTTGTGGTGGCTTGTTTCTGATTAAACTTTGCTTCTTCGAATCTTTCTAAAAAAAAAATGTTAGCTTTGCCATAAAACAAGCTTCTCTTGTACGTACCTTCAATACATATGGCAACGAATTCTGAGAAGCTTCACTACTCGAGTCCTTGATCATTGCTCGTTTGTCTGTTGTTAAACCTTTGTCTGAAACGCGAGAGTTGCGCGGGGCTATTATGTGAATGCCCGACATGAGCGACTGCATATTGTGATTTTTCCTTCGCCTGGTGCAAGTCACAAGAACGCAGAACAGTAAGAGGATGAAAAGAATCGTGCCGACTGCTATCAGAGCTATCAAAAGGATCTTTAAATTTAGTTGACACGATGCTCCCGTGTACCAGTGGAAACATTCGCATACTGGTAGAATACTTTTGTCTACTTGAATACATTTGCCATGATAGTGACACTTTTCACAGCCAATTACCTCTGCCGAGCATATTCGACCAGGATACACGGAGTTCTCAGATAGATCGGCATATCCTTCTTGACAACTGCAAGTATACGTGCCCTGCAAGTTGAAGCATCTTGAGTTTTCTGAGCAATCGTGGAATTGGCTATGAGCGCATTCATTAAAATCTGTAACGAATTCATTTGTTTTGGTAAATATTTTCTACGAATTGTTAGTAGGTGTCGTTTTCGCGTAGTTTAGTGCGAAAAAAATTTCTTGGTGTCAAATTTGGTTTTTGTTTTTATTTCAGTGAAAAGTACTAGTGAAAGTGAAAAATATAAAACATTGACGTTTCGAAAGTCAAAATCCACTTTCTCATTACTCATATGAGTTTGTGTTATTTCAGGGTAAAAGTTCAGGGGTTCTTAAAAAAAACTGTCAACTGATCGCCTTAAATGTTCGGCGAACGGTCATTGATTCTGACTCTTACCAACAATTTCCAATGAATTGACACCATTCTTGGTCGTGAATATGTCCGTTCCGCCTAGGCTGAAATTATTTTGTCGGAGATACTTCTTGAAGACATCAACCAACCGCTTTTCGTCACTATTGTCTGATAGCTAAAAGTATGACGAAGAAAAAAGCACAAGTAGCTCCTATTTATATATATTTGTAGGGAAAAAAATATTGAAATTTACCTGAATTAGAAACTTTCCTAAGATGCCATTCTCGCTGTTGGTGGCTTCAAACGACGTCACATGCACGCCGTGATAAACATCACGCAGATCCGATTGCATGACCATGCGATCCACGGCATCATGAGCGATGCTTGCGAGATGCTTAAAGTCTTCTGAGTCTCTCGTAAGATATTGTTCCTTGAAATGGAGAACTTGCTTGCTTACTCTGTGTATTGGAATTTGCATTGCATACGTGTATGTAGCTGATAAAAAGAAACAAAATATTTTGTAGAACATCCTTAATATACTTATGTTGTTGCATTTAAGTCTTACGTCTACACGGTCGATCAGGGAACATGCGTGCGAACCCTGGGCGGCATACACACATCATCCGAGTATCGACTTGTTGACACAGTTCGTTTCGGGAGGCTTTACAAGACGGCCGGCAAGATGTTGATGGAATCCCGAGGTGGTTACTGTCACTGGACTTTGGCGGGGTTGCGATCAGCACACCACCAAGAAGCACGTGATTAACCTCGTTCGTTTCGGCCTCTTCGTCTCGTGTTGGCAAGTCAAATGTAATGTTATCGTCGTAGTCAAGTTCGATTGAGTTTTCGGTCTCAGTACCGCCGCCGCTGGCACCACCACCGCCACCAGTACTACCTCCTATGGCGTTAATATTCTGAGGAGTATCAATCATGGATGTGATGCTAAATACTCCACCGTGGCTTTTCTTATCTGTCATTACCACAAATATACTATTGCTATTTAGATTTGGCGTTGGACTGGTTGGTGTACCGGTGGTTGTAGAGACTCGTGTTGGCGGTTCTATTGGTTTGTTCTTTGGAATAGGGTCCACAACTTCTATAGTTGGTTCGATGCTACCCACCGGATGATGGTAGTCGGTGTGTATGATCTGAGTGGCTGTTGTTGTGTGGCTTTCTGTCACTCTAGTCGGTTGAAGTAGGGTGTGAGTCTCGGTTACTGTGTCCACTAGGGTTGATGTCTTTGTTTTCGTTAGGGTGAAGGTTTGTGTCGATGGTATACCGAGACTTGTGAGCACACTTAACTTCGTCGTTGTAACGGTAAGGATATGGGTGTTTGTTATATATTTTGTGGGAATAATTATTCGGCTAGTTATGCGCGTCCTTGTGTTTATGTGACTTAAATGTGTTTGGGGCCTCGACTGAGATTGGCGAATTTGATTGTCGGTAATGATGGGATGCTCGCGAATCATTGTTGTGGTTTCGGTTTGGTTTTCAAAAAATTTTAATGTGGGTTTGCGTCGAAGATCTTCCTCGGATCCTTCGATGAGAATTTCGTCGGGGATCTTTTGGCTTAGCGTGAACATGGGCATTTCGTAGGTTCCTCCATTTTTGCCATCGTTATAAACAGGCTTGCTGGCCTTTTTCCTGACGCTAGATAATTCGTGCTGCACTTCCGAACTAAGGGTTGCCGATATCTCCACATCCGAGTTGGGCTGTTCGAATATGGTTGATGCACTCGATGCTGTGGTACTGGGTGGAAGAGGTGCGGGTGTAGTTGATGTTTTTTTCGGTGGGAATGTGTACGAGGGAGATGCTGGTGATGACGCTGGTGGCGATGGTTTTCGCTTTAGTATTGTGTTCAAAGTGGGTCTGTTTACAGTCGAATATGTCGGTCTGGTCCTGGGTCGCAAAGTGTTGGGGCTAAACTTTGGTGGTGATGGTGCCTTCGTGGGAAGTGCATGTGGCATCTTGGTAGGTTGAAGGGTTGTATACACTGAAGCGATCAGGGGATTTCGATTTGTAGCCGTGACATTAATGGTTTTGTAGTTTGTGACAGGTGAGGTCATCGATGGGGTAAATTGAGACGTGGAGATTGAGATAGGGATTGTCGGTGGCGGTGGTGGATTGAGGCCCATCACATTCTCAGTTTGCGGCAAAGTCGACACTGGAGGTGGTTTCAAATTGACCGAGGGTTCCGATACAAATGGATATAGACTTGTGTGGACCGGTATTTGTGTTATATCGGATGTGTATGAAGACTCTTTGAGAGTGGTGCTCTCTTCGGTGGCTAAGTGAACAAAATCGTAGTTGTGTGGATTCATACTCTCGTGGAAGTCGAAAATCTCTGCCGAATTCGCATGGTGTACGCCTGAAACATTCGCCACTTCCATTTTGTTCAAATTCAAATTAGACGGAGGCTTAGCAAGCGTACTTGTCGGTGACGATATAGTTATTGATGTGATCTCCGGAGTTCCTGGCGGTTTCTTATTTCGCTTTGTGTATTTCGGATTGAAAGGGGCTTCCGTTTGAGTGCTGCCATCCTTCTGCCGACTATCGGATTCTTGGGTATCTACTGGAAGAGACACTTGAACCAGGCTAGTTTGATTCCCCTCCTTCCCACGCTGTAGCTTGAAGCCCTCGCCGGAACTGATAAAGATCTTTTCATCATTCTTGATAATTTGTGGAGGTCTTAAATTGGGCTTTGATTGTTTGAAAGGTCTGCCAGCTGATGGGGGACGCATCATAGTTATTGGTGGGTGTCTTGGAGGGGATGGTTCTAGTTCACCCATATTATTGACTGCACTCACACTTGCTGGATCTAAGAATGATTCCTTACCAATGAGGGTCGATTTCAAATCGAGGCGTGTTACTGTCTTTGATGTAGGCTTTGATGGTGGCTTGGACTTTGATTCATTTTCAGCTGATGTTGACTTGCTTTGTGTGGGAATTCCGACATTAAGAGATGATGAAGCTTTTTGATCGGATACCTCTGTCGTGTCTGCATCTTCATCTTCATCGTCGTGTTGGATGCTGTCCGCTTGCCAGTAATTCTCATCCTGTTTGGATGGTGGCGGAACTTGGGAAAAGGCCGCAGACAAATCCTCTTCGCCATCATTTTGTGAGCCGTAGAATAGGTTAAGCAGTGGTGCTGGGTTGAAAGTTGGCCGCGCTTGAGCGAACACATCCGTTTTGAGTGGTCGCTTTGAGGGTGTGACATTGGCAAAGATTTGCAGGTACTCCTCCTGGTGTGGTGGTGGCCTTGGATTGTATGTATTTTTCGGCGTATCATTGCCAAGAGGAATTACCTGTGGAACAGCCTGGTTTTTTGTAGGAAGCCCAATAAATTGTGGCACCGCCAACGGTGACATAGTAACAGTTCCCTTTGGCCGATTGATCTTGCCTAAATGATAGCTATGGTCAAGAGGTAGCGGTCGTTTGTTGGTCAGTGGTCTTCGCTTTATATCTGGTGCCGGATGAAGGTATATCTGTGGCTTACCCTGGGGCAAGTTTGAATGCGGGATAACATATCGATTTGGTTCTAGATTTTGAAGATTGTCTACAGCATCGTTGGCACTGGAAGAGACATGCGGCGAATCTATATCATTGAAGAACTGCCCAGGGAGTTTTTGCTGTGTTAGTGTATTCTGCGGAGTTAGATTGATTTGGATTTGATTGTCAGAAAGGGGAATTGTCACATGGGGCATTTGAAAGTTGGTCTGCTCGTTCGTGTGGATTTGGCCTCTTACTGGTGTCGAATGTGGAAAGTCTGTGTCTTTGTTAAATGTTATAGGTGGAACATTGATGTCTACATTGTGACTGAGAACGTTCATGTCCAAGTTAACTTGTTGGTTCGATAGGATCGGTTTCCGGGCTGGAGAAACTTTTGCTACACTGCCTGTAACTATGGCATCCGGATAAGAAGTCGGCTCATCGTAGTACTGCCCATTCTTGTGGAGTTCTACAGCGCTTTCCACTATCAAGATGGATGCAGAATTATCGCGCGGAATGACGATGTTTGTGATTTGTGAAGGCTTAATGTCGACTAACATGGGCTTGTCTGAGTTAATGACTTTCTTAATGAGAGCCTTGTAGTTTCCACTTCCAAGATTATTACTGTTACTATTAATATTACTATTACTGTTACTGGTGATGGCCGCTTCAGTGCCTGGTAGGTTTGTGCTGTAGACTTCTGGTATTCGTTTGATTTCAAGGATTTCATTCTTGTGAAGCTCCTGGTTAAAATCGAATTCGTTTTTCTTCTTCTCATTCGACGGCATATAGGGTTGATCATAGTCGTGTGGGGCGTACGGAATGTAGTTCGGTTTCTGCAAAATTGGGCGAGGATTATTGCTGACTTGAAAGCCCGAATTGTAGGATCCAGGACTTTTTACAGAAGGCCTTTGAAGATGGTGTTGGTGTTGCTGTTGTTGATGTTGATGCCCTTGCGTTGTTATATGCTGAAGCTGATGCATATGGCCAGTTGCATAATGCATTCTGTAGTTTGGATGATGTGGTAGCAACTTTTTCATGTTTGGTGTCTGTTGCTGCTGCTGTTGTTGTAAGGACGGTGGCCTTAATGGAGGAGGTTTTAGAATTCCGTCAAAGTTCATCTGTTTATCGTAACTTGCCTCTAGTGGTATAGGACTTGGGTTAGGCTTACTCTGTATCGGATGCTGTTGGTATTGGAATTGATACGAAAATGGGGGTGGTGGTAACAATGCATTCTCGGCATCGGAAGTTTTACTGTTACTATTAAACGGCGGTACTCGTGGTTGGATACCATTTGGTTTGCCCACTATGACATCAGAATTCGTTGTAATTACCTCGCCTGGGCTAATATGTATGCCCCCATTAAGCAACGGTGTCTCGTACGTAGGTTTCCCTGGATTGAGTTCAACTTTACCGCGGTTTTTCTTTTCATCTGTAAACCAATCAACAGAGTCAGGAGGAGATATATGAAGGCTCTGTGGACTGATATATCCGGAAACTTTGATATCTTCTTGATTGCCGTGCAAGTTTTGAACGGGGATGTAGATAGGGCCATCGTGAACTTGAGCGCTGCTGTCGTATGCTGAAATATTATTATCCGAATGCTTACTTTCTAAATTCACAATCGACGAAGTATTCTTTTTCAATTCATTGCTAAGACTTGTGCCGAAATTGTTCTGAATTAGCCCAGCCATGGCGTTGATAACGGGTCCCAGAGCTTGTAGGCGATTTAGGTTCAGAGAGCCTATTATTTGATTGACAGACGGAAAGTCAGTGTTGGCTGCAGTTTTCGTACTATTTTTAGGGAACTTTGTCTCCGATTCGACATACTGCTCTTCGTTTTCGGAACTCGCCACTTCGGAGTCGACTATTTCACTCGAGTTCTCAGCAGCTGGTGGTGTGATTGACGATGCAGAAGAGCTGGATACAATGGCAGTAGGTTCCAATTTGGCTGCGACGTGTTTTTCTGTGCTGCTATAGATTTTTTTGGTTGGAGTCTTGGTAACCGATGAAGCCGTTGGATGGTGCAACATGTTCATTGCGGTAATTTCCAATGACTGCCCACCACCTAGAGTCACCAATGTAATGTAACTGTTGTGGTTTTGGGGATCCTTCAAGTTGGTCTCGAACTTAGAGAGGAGATCGGTGTTAATCATGAAACTGGGTATCGATTCGGTTATCACATTCTCAATGACTCGAGTATGGAAATTCACAACAGTCGATGAGGCGGCAACATTTCCCTGGGTGTTCATCAACGTGGTGAAGTAAGTAAAAGTTGTGAGATACGTCTTTGTTGCATATATGTGCATATCGCTTTGAAGTGATCCATTGAATTTGGAGACTGCTGTCAGCGCTGACTGACTCGTTTTCTCTAACGTCGGTGTTACGTCTTTTTTGAGGTAAAGATACGACTTCACATTTGGGTTGTCCTGTGAGGTATCCGAATGCTGAATATTATTAGGGTTCTCTTTGTCGCCGTTGTAATAAGTGTAGGTGTGATATTGTGTGTCAGTCGGTGATATGTCTTGAGTACTAGTTTCATCGACATCAAAAGCTATATATGATGTCATAACAGCTGTGCTGCGTGGCGGTAGGGACTCGGTGACAATCACTTGAGTGAGAATATTTGAAGTGCTGACGATTTTCTCTATGTCGGATTCCTTAAGGGTTTTTGTAAGACTAATCTTGCTTAAGTAAGTATTTGTCTCAAGAACTGGTGTCGCTTCTTCCGATGGCTGAAGAAAGGATATATAATCGTCTGGCCCAGTGATTGTATTCGTCAAGATGTGTTGTGAAGAAACGACAAGGGGAATGTCGCCATCTAGAATCGTGTTGTAGTAGGTGTAGGTGGTGTGGAATACTCCTACAGCTAGCTCAGGTGTCTGTTTGCGGGAAGGGGGTTCGTTACTTTTCGAAATTTCTCTAAATAATCAAGTGTTTACTTACTCTCGACAATGTTACGCCCAGTGACTCAGTGGGGCTGATTTTTAAATAGTTTCTCTCCTCTGTGGCTGTATTAGAAACAACCTTTTCGCGACTTTCAATAGTCGTCGTTCCATCTTGAAGGTATGTCGTCCGGTATGTGTACGTAGTGAGGCAAGTTTTTGTAATAAAGTGATTCGAGTTAATTGGTATCGTGTAGTTTTCCTAAGTAAAATGTTTTCAAAACGACAGGCAAAGAAAAAAACGGAATGAAGATCTTTACCTGCAAATTTGATGGCATAACCAAGATCATTTGATCCTTTAGGGTACTCGGCGCCAGTGTCATTGGCTTGCGTGACAAGCTTGGCAGTATTCGCAATGCATTTGGCTTGCCCTTGCCATTTTTATCACCAGCTATGATGACTTCAACACCGTTGGACATCACTCGCGTTGCTAGACTATATCTGGCCTCTTCTGCGATACCTGTGGCGCCAGCTATACTGTCGTCATCATCGTTTTCTTCGCTTGGATATGTACCACTTTCTGAGCTTATTGGTGGACCAATGTCAAACGAACCAAAGTGAAAAAATCGCCCACTCACTGTGGGCTCTGGCTTGCTAATTGGCGAAAAATTTATGCTAGGAGTTTCATGCTGGCTGTCAAACATTGCGTTCAAATTGTGTGTGTTTTGTTGTTGAAGTTGATGGCGGTTTGTGTTTAAATCGGGTTCTGTACGCATGGTGAATATATATATGTATATATATTTGGGGGGAAATTTTGTTTGGGTTGAATGTGTGAATGACTAAACGATTTTTTTTTGTTTGTTGGAATGTTCGTGGTTAAAGTGAGTTTTATTTTTTTCTCGAAGGATTACAAGGAAAATATTTACACAAGAGGAGAGGAGTATAGATCTAGATGAAGTAACATACAAAATAATGAGTACGATAAGTGGCGTAGTCGAGAATTGATATTAAGGCTGCAAGTCGATTTATGCGGTATGAAATCTTTAAAAAAAAAAATGCAATTTGTCACTAGTATTTGAATTGAGTTACAAGATGTCAATTCGATTTTGCTGCGTCACTAGGGCAAGATGATTTTCCTCAGCGAACATTTTAATATTCATATTTTCCAAAAAACAAATAAAGATTTTATACAAAGAAAAGAAAACTAGGCCAAGTATGTTTTGTGTAACCATTATTTTGTGTTTTATTTAATCGAGATCTATAAAAAGGAGAAATCGTTGAATACTCAAAAGAAAAGATAAATAGATTTATTTATATATATACACTTTGGCCTGCGCACTGGTCCTGTGATACCTACTTGGTTCAATGAGACTTTTTCTCTTATTCCCTAATTTTAATTTGCAGTCGAGTTCTGTCTGCTGAGAATTAAGGAGATATACGCTAGAGGGTGTTTAGATACTGATATACCGATGCACGTTGGTTTTATATATTTGTTAACTATAATGTGAAATGAAAACAGAGCGTGGTAGAGCATTCCACATTTGTATTGCAGGGCTATGAAGGAATCTTTGTATTTAACTCTACGTGTCCGAATACAGGCTTTAGGGTGAACTGATGTGCATTCTTAGCATGATCAGTATTGCGTTTGAATTATTGTAGGGGTGGAATGCAATTGGTTATTACATTCGAACATTTTTGATTGTGGTATATTGTGAAGAGAACCCACGTTCAGTCAATAATAGACTAGTCCCGCCACCCAGTATAGAAGAGGTTGGCTTAGCTGTAAAAAAGCTTAAGAACAGCACTGCCAAATACTCTGATGGTCTTATTAAAGAGCATTGAAAATATGAAGGCGCTGTTTTGTAGGGCGCATAAGCCAATGTATGGTGGGAAAATATATACCTGACAACTGGACCATTAGCACTATTCATGTCATTTTGCAATAGACTAATCGGTATATACCAATGTGGCTTTCGGACCAGAGAACAAATTTGTACACTTAGGCAAATCCTGGAAATACCAAATCCTGGATACACCATCTTTTTATTGACTTCAAAGTAGCATATTATAGCATTTGTTGTCACAAGCTCTTTATTGCGATAGTCAATTTCGGGATCCCGTCAAAACTGATCCAGCAATGTCGCGTTACTTTGGCATGCGACTTCAGTTTATAAAAATTGCTACTTGGGGAACTTTTGTTTAAAATTGTGTGCCCAAATCTGAACCAGAGCCGGAGAGTCATCAGTTTTGCCTCAAAATTCAAAGCTCTCCCTAATGTGTTTCCTTCTGAGCAACTCAGTTTCCTGTTATTCGTGCCATTTATTAGAACCGTTATATTTTGGGCATGGCTAGACTAAATTGTTGACAAACGCGGAGTTGTTATTTCTTCCAACGTTCATATTCGTGTCTATCTTAAATATCTTCTCAGAATTTGCAAAAAGTGTCATCGCATCCTAGGGTAGTGCTTCAAATTATATTTTTTTTTTGTAAGCACAAACGTTATTATATTTGGCAGCACCGATCTATGACTTCTATTGACACATTAACTGTCAGTTGGTTTTTGGATTTTAAAAGATAGTAGTGTACATAAGCGACATGAAAAATCGAATTATAACTTCATGTAGGGCACACGGCAACTTAACAGTACAAATTCGACCCATACCAAAAAAGTAAAAATTGTCCAAAGTAGTTATGTATGTCAATATGTAGACACTGAACTCCTACTCAAGCTTACTGTATAAAGTTTTTTGCAATACCTTCTTTTTGTGGGCTTTTTTTTTAATCAATTTGTTGTTTTCATCGAAAATAACATGCTGTTTAGCCTGGAAGAAGAAGGCTACAGAATGATGAAGATAACGTTTTGAGGAAGCACCTAGATACCCTAAAAGAACTCCTGCAAAACGTTCTTAACAAGCCAACAAGATGGGCTGATAGTTGTGGTCTAGTCGTCAACCCCCAAAAAAACTGAACTTGTCCTCTTTTGATTCACTCAGGGGTACCAGTTTAGTCTTGTCTGACGAAGCCAAATATTTATGTCTCATCTTGGATAGGAAGCTCAGCTGGAGATCATACAAGCTACTGTATCCCCTTTTCTCAGATAAACTAAATCTTAGTCTCCCTTGCCGTATTCCTAATCATTGTAGTGTTTTCCTAGCATAAATTATGGCGATCAAGGAAGTTTTGTCCTGGCTAAACAATCTTTTTTTGGCTACGCCCACTTTTTGGAGGCGTTTTTTCAAAAAACTATTTTTTTATACATTTCATAGGAAAAAATAATATGCCATCTTTCGGGCATATAGGGAAATGGATAGGGTATCATTCTGTTCGCCCGAAGCTGACTGTAACCTTTTTTATGCCTATTATACATTGCATTATTTTTTCAACCCCATTTACATTAGGTTACATTAGAAAAGTTTATATTGTCAAAGAGTTGCTAATAGAGAAGTTGATATGATCGTTCAGTTTTCTTAAATTTTCTAATTTTCCGCGCAACTTTCTTCATTTTTTCTTTCACAAGAACCTACTACAAATTTACGACATAGGGATATAGGTATTCATTTTTTCACACAGTCAGCGTCAAGTTCTTCAGTTTTTCATTTCAAATGAATTTTTCTCAAAACATTTGCTCTACACAATCATACAATCATACGGTGTTGATAATATTTGGTATTTGGGTGAAATTAGACCCCACCCAGCCTCATTTCCCATTTATTTCATTGCACCTGATTTGCATATTGCCTTATACCGACGTAACATAACAGTCAGGTCGCGATTAAGGCCCTCATCTCAACTAGGACTACGAGGAGTGCGGGGAGATTCTATCCAGTCGATTTGGAATCTATCTCATCTAGATTCCCAGGCATAGGAACATAGAGAAAACGAAAAATCCGACGAGCTGGCCAGAATCGGCTCTTCCCTTCCGGAATCCTGCGCGATGCGAGTTTTCCCCCCTTTGGGTTTTGTGAAGGGAGACATCTCCTCAGACTTCAATATGGGGGCAGAGTCCAATTGGAGGAATCTGACGAACTGCGTCATTTCTATGAAGACTTGACCCAAATATAACAAATTCCGAACCCAAAACCTCATAAACAGAACGCGTGTGGATGTCGCTAGACTGGTTTCTGTAAGTACAGGCCAATAGGCAGTAGGTACCCACGTTGCCAGGCTCGACATACCCCACAACACCCATTGCCGTAACTGCAATGACGCCAATGAGAGTGAAACAGTTTTTCATCTCCTATGCGGATGCCCGGCTCTGGAAATGCTAGATGCCGGGTGTTTGGAAACCCATTCTTTCTCAATTCCACCGGGTGGATCTGAGTATTCATACCCAATACCCCTAAGAACGGCGCTGCAGCGCTATTTGCGTACTTTTTCATGCAGACATGAAAATTGGCCACTCCACCTACTTACCTATACCTAGGACTTATACAGTATGTGGGAATATTTTTGTCGGTCAGTGTTTGTTAAGACATATGTTATTCATTTAATTTACTTTTACTATTAACTTCAATTTTATGTCAATTTTTTGACATTTCATAAGAATTCATCGTAAAAGTTCGCCGGATACTAATCTATGTACATCCGCCGAAAACTATCCTTGCAAACTGGAAATACGCGCTTCCTCAAACTTAGGTGTTTGTAGGTAAAAACAATATCACTTCATTGGAAAATGTTTTTTGTGTGCTGTTTTTAAATAACAGATAAACGCTTTCATCAAAAATTTTATTTAAATATTTTTTTTTTTAATAAAGATAAAATAAAAACTAACTGCGCACAGCACTTAAATTTTACGTTTATATTAACAAATATATTCTTTTTTTATTTTAATTTTAGATGGTAAAAAAATATGGATGTAACATATATAAAAAAAATTATTACAATAATTATTTGTTAACAATATAATAAAAAAGGAAAAAAAAAAATTAAAAATAAAAACAATCAACACGTAAAACAGAAAACAAGAAGAATAATAGATTTTTTTTCTTTTTACAAAAAGACTATTTATACATTAATTGAAGGCATATGTATTTCATATCTCATGCAAGTGTTATGTACATTTACTTCATTAAAACAAAAAATGGATTTAGATTTTCTCTCAAAAAAAAAATTAAACAATTATTCAATATGGCAAATTTTCTTCTTCTTTAACGAAAACGATATGTATACATATGTGAGGAAATACTATGCACAAATTTAACGACAACGGTTGGTACATTGTGTTTTATGTTTGTTAGCCTTGTCGTTGCCGTTGCCGCAAGAAAGAAAGTTATAATAATTTTTGTTTGTTGTTTTTTTATATACAAAGTTTATCCTAAATATAATACATAAATCTTAACTAATTGCCACAACAGTTTTTTTTTATATATTGTAAATCCGATTACGTCCCATATGGAAAATGCAGAAGGTAGGTAGTAATTAAAGTAGTAGAAGTAGAAGTGCTTTGTTTTAGAAGAATTCACTGTACACAGGGCGCGCTGCCTAGCTTCAGCGTGGTTTTGTTTTTCTTTATTTTTTTTTTGTCTCTGAAAATGACACACTTTTTCAATCAAAGCTCCTTGGTTACACATCATTTGTAGAGAAAGGCTTACCTTTGGATTTGGAATCCTTGATAGATTTCCGATCGATTGGGAATCTTACTTTTTTGGGTGCTTTGGTCGTTAGTAACTAAGGTAGTAATAAAATATAAGAGCTGACTGGACGGATGACTCATTAGTCACGTCACGCTTTAAGGGAGCCTTATATAGATACATCTAGCTTTTACACATACGAGTATATATTTTATTTACATTTCATGAAAGATACCAATTCAGTTTTTACAAGCTGCTCGAAACGGAGCCGTTGATTGTGGACACTAACTGCGTTGCCGTGGCTGCTGTCGTTGCTGCTATAGTAAGAGTATTTGTCAAGAGTATTAAGTTTGTCCTTACTAGAGTCAGTGTTTGCGTTTGTGTTTTGTCACGTATCAGTGTCGAGGATTGAATTTGGTGCTCATTGTCGTGGACTCGGTCGACGACATAAGTGTATGTTTTCGGAATAACTAGCGTTTGCACGGATAAAGAAGTTTCTACTTGTGTTGAAGTTTCAACAACTATCAAAGTTGTCGATGTCGGTGTCAGTGTGGGTGCAGGGGGTGTGGCAATCTTTTTATTTTGTCGCCTTCGACCACACTTTTTTTTGCATTTTCTTCCAATTCGTTTGGTGGACGTTGCAGTTGTTGGTCGTTGTGTTGTTGGTCGTTGTGTTGTTGTTGTTTTTGTTGTTTTTTTTGTTGTTGGTTGCTCGGATGTCGTTTCTGGCGGCATTGCTGAAGTTACTGCCATCGATTCTTTTTTAATTTCTGTAAATGTAACTGCAGCGTCACTATTTTCAGTTGTTGGTCGCACAGTTTGAGTGGGTTTTCGTTTTCTTATTACAATACGGCGTCGCTGAATCGTCGCTGCCAACGTCGTCGTCCTCGTTACGGATGGTACTACCTGCACTGCCTTTTCTAGTGGAACCCGTCGAATGAGGGTCTTCTTAACTTTTCTTCTTAATGCTATGGTCTTGTTGTTAATATTTTTGTCACTTTCATTCATATAAATATTAGTGTTTAAATCTACGGCAGTACGTTTGTTCCTTATTCTAGTTAAATTATCCTTATTGTTTGTAGTAGCATCCTCATCATCATCGTTGTCGGAAAATGTTGAATATCTCATGCTGCCTGGTGTTGTTGTTGTTGTTTCCCCACCGGCTACCATCGTCTTCATTCTTCTATTGACCTTAGACTTGAGTGGGGATGGCTCAGTAAGGTCAATTAGACTAAAAAATATTTTGACTGTGAATTTGCCGCGTCCTCCTTCATAGAGGATTCTAATTTTGAACTGGTACTACTACTTTGCAGAGCATCGTATATTGTCGACTTGTCGCTGCTAAACGGACCAAGTTGAGCTGATGTTTTGGCATACCATAAGCTGACATCGCCTACTATGCTTTCGAGGCTCTGTGTCTCTTCGGATAACGAGTTGCTATTTATGATCTGACTAGAGGAGATTATGTCGTTGGTTGCTGGCAATAGATATTCCTGTATTTCGCTGCCATCAGATGTGTAGATGTCTTCGTAATCCAAAGACTCGGACTTGAGTACGGGTTGAGGGCGATTAATTTGACGCTTACGCAGAGTGGAATCTCCTCCAATTTGAACTGTGGAAAGGACGGTGCTGAACTCACCCGGTCGTCGGCCAGAAACATAGAGAGTAATGACACTTGATTCGGGTGCGGAGGCAGGAGCTCCAGCGGAGCGATGTTTGTTGAATTTGCGATTCTTTTTGCGACCACTGGACTTGCGCGCAGTGTGAGTAGTGTGGGTGTTTTGAGATGCTTGGACTAGTTCATCTTGAGGGTTGGGATAATCTTCAATGTCCTGACTATAGTCGTTGTATTTCTGTATACCGTTGTTATCCAAATCTTGAAGATTATCGGAAAGCAGAACTTGTGGTGGGATGGAATTTTGAATTGGCAACACTTGTTGGGGCTGTTGTTGTTGCTGTTGCAGTTGTTGTTGCAAAAGAAGCGGCAAAAGAAGGCTGTTCACTTGTTGTTGCTGCTGAACTTGTTGAGTTGGTGTCACCACAATGGTGTCTGTGAAGTATTCAGTGGCTGTTATGACATCCGAAGAGCTGTCGAAGATGGTCGTCATTACTTCTTTGCCGTGGAATGTCAAAAGAATGACGGTTGACATTCCATTTGTGACTGTTGTAACATAGGTAGAGCTTCGCGTTTTGAATTCTGTTACTGGTTCTCCAGGCGCTTGGGACACCCCTTGAGTTGCGCCACCCAAAGCAAGTAAGGGATTGAGATTGGCTTGGTTTAAGCCTATATTTCCCAGTAACAATTGAGACAGCAAGATATTTGCCAAGGGGGCGTTTGCAGCCAACTGAGGTTGCATGGTTGATACGACGTTTTCCACTTGATACGCCGTTGAGGGAATAACATGAGCAAAGGAAGTTTTTCGTCCCCGAATTGTGGTAGGTGTGAATATCACACTTGTAGTTGGAGATTCATGTAGCAAGAACTGTGTGACTTCAGTGGCACCATTACCATTCACCGCCGTTTCTTCTCTGTTCAGAATCAGTGTTGAAGCTCCATTTTGACCAATAATCGATGTGTACAGATTAGGAGGGATAACTTCAGTGCTGGTTGTCGTTGTAAGTACATTTTTATACTCGGTTACCATGCCGTTGACTACCGGAATTGTAATCTCAGTAGGTGAGGTGTGAGTGACGGTGATTGTGCCGTCGAATCGTGGAATCGACGGATCAGTGACGAAGTCATTACGGCTCCTTGCACGTGATGTTGATCCGGCTCTTGACCGGCTGCTGGTAGTTTTTCCCCGAGGACTAGTGTGGTGCGAAGATTCGGTGACAGTGCTTCCGAATCCCTTCAATCTGGGAGCCTTTGGACGGCTTGCTGTCGTTGTTGTGCGACGACTTCCATTGGGAGCTGGACGCCTAAAATTGGTGGACGGCCGCGATGGCACTTTTGGAGTTGTGTTGCTTTCACGAAGGGTAAACTGCGCCCGGCTGCTGGGGTTAGGTTTCGTTGGGCGTATAGCTCGACCATTTGATTGAGATCGGCTGTTGGCATGAGTGGTTGTCGGAAGGTTATGGGTACGGGGTGTGAAACGCGATGACGCTCGCGATCTCACCGTGCTTGGAGTCTCCTCTGGGGGATCTTCTCTTTCTTCCGGTGCGGGCTTCGTCGTTGAGGGGCGTCGAAAACGATTACGGAAATTGTTTGCCTGACGCTTAGATCGCTTGTTTGGTTGTAGCCGCCTTGATAGACTTTCTCTTCGTCGACGGTTTACGGCGTCCTGTTCATCTTCGCCATCTTCGTCGTCGTTTTCATACTCGGCTGAGTCGGATTCTTCGTCCTCATTGTCTGTGAAATCGTCTCCGGTCTTCTGTTCCTCATCTAGGGCCTGATTTTGGGCCTGGAATAGTCTTCGTGGTGGAAAGAGGTTGCTTTGTGGTCGAGCTCGGTTCTGAATGGCTCCAATGACTGGTCGTTGGAAGGCTCTAGGTCTTGGTCGGGTGGTGGTTGTTGTCGTACTTGTAGTTGTAATTGCCTTTTGTGTCAAAGTGTTGCGACGGCCTGATACTGCATTTGTAGGCGAATTGCCTCGTTGTCCTGCCTGGAATGGAGGACGGCTCACTGGTGGTCTACGGAAACGCAACAGTGGGTTGTTATTCCTTCTTAAGTTTTCGGTGGTAATATCGCTCTCCTCTTCGCTGTCGTATCTTTGTGTGACGCCCTCCTCTTCGCTGCTATCTGGAGGGAGTGTTGTATAACCACCTGCGGTGTTGGGGGCATTGTCGTATGGAAAAGTGCTTGATGGTCTTATTCTTAACCTGGAATTGCCTGCATATGCACTTGAAAATGATCGACTGTTAGTCGATGAACTTCCCCTAAATGGTGCTCCACTGCGGCGCGAGCTTGAGAAGCCACCAAAACCGGACGAAGAGCCTTGAATTCGCGACGATTGGAGAACATTGCGGGATGAACCTGGGAACCTAGATGACGAGCCGAAACCTCCGAACTGTGATGACTTACTAGGGCGACCGAAACGCTTACCACCCTGTGCATTGCCACCGCTTATACTTGAGCTAGAAAAGCCCGAATTTACTTTGCGTGAGCTGCTGAAACGACCACGTGATTCGGATTTTATGGCTGGTGTTGCGGTGATGGTTGGTGTAAAGTCTGATCTAGTTATAATCGTTGCACTGCTTGGGAGCAAGTTTTTGCGTTTAGGGGCGAATTGAGGGCGATTCCTGGATGCGAACGGTCTGATTACTGGGGTGAACGTCTTCTTCTTTGTCTGGAAGGAGAGGCGAGTCCTTGGACGACCACTATCATCGTCTTCTTCTTCTTCATTTTCGTTTTCATCTTCCTCCTCATCGTGATCTTGCTCGACTTCCAGTTCGGAAGCATCTCCAATTGAACTTTCAATTGCCTTCGACGAAGAAGCTCCAATGAATGCCGTTGGCTGTACCGAGGTCGGGGATAGCGTCGAAGTGGCACTTATTTGGACAATAGCATCGAGCGCCGCTGGGGCTTGTGACTTTTCAATTATAAAGCTTGACGTACTTTCTATGATTTGGGCATATCGTTGATCGATAATTGTCCCAATAACCCTTGATTGGTAAATGGTGGTTGTATGGTTGGCAAGTTTAGTACCCTCAATTAGTCGCACAAGACCGGTCTTGTAAGTGCGAGTCGACTCACTGCCCCCTTGGAGAGTAGTAGTAGAAAGGGCTTTCTTCACTTCGTCGATGTTGATGGTCGATGTGCTGGATGTGATTTCAGTAGACGATCCATCAATTACGGTAGCCAAGAGTTCCGTTTTGAATAAAAGGGTGCTTATGCCTTCGGCGTCCACTATAGTTTTGTAGTCGTAGAACAGCGTTTTGGGTGGCTCAACTGGTTTGACTTGATCGGGAATGACTTCACTTATGAGCTCAACATTTTTAGACACTTCTTCATTTATCACTGGCAACGTTGATGCGGGTGTAGCATCGACGACGCTAGATGGAGTGACCACATTTGTGACCGTTTCAAAGCGACTGTCTGTGATCGTCTGATCACCGGCATAAGAGGTGGTGTAATAGGTATAGGTCGTATAGTAAGTTGTTGGTTCGAGACCGGACAATGTCGAAAGTTCCGATCCCAATTCAATTTCAGAGGAGGCCTCCAAACTATAAATGGCTTGTTCGGTTGTTAATGTTGGGACAACACTGTTGTCTGACAAAGTTGGTGTGACTACATTCGACACTGTTTCCTCGCGACTGAGCGTAGTTATCTCTCCGTCCTTGGCTAGCTTTGTCCAGTATGTAAACGTTGTGAAATATGTTATGGGTAACGTTGCTTCCTCGGCGTTAAGAGTCTTGGTTGGCTGCAGTGTTTCTGTCACGACGTTGGTCACCGTCTCTAGACGACTTACGACATTTGTTGCATCACTGCTGTACATGGTTGTGTAGTAGGTAAATGTTGTGAAGCTGGTTTGTAGAAGGAGAGTTGCCGAGGGCAGGATTTCATCTGTGTTGCTCTCCGAACTGATCTGGTCTTCGAGAACGCCATTTTCGATAAGGTGATTATCCCCGATAGAACTGCTCGAGCGAACATCGGTAACTATTTTGACGGAATCATCTTCAATCGCGACAATTTTCTTCTCAGTTCTTGATGATGAGCTGCTGGAAGATGATTCAAGCTCTTGAAGCCCTCTATTAATGGTCGTGTACTGCATTTGGTTTGTAACCACTTGTTTAAGTTCTTCATTAATTTGCTCTGTGACTATTGCTGTTCTTTGAATAGTGTCATATGTTGCCGTCGGACGAATGTCAATGACGGCATTATCTTCTTCGAAGACTGTATCGTCAATGTTGAGGTTTCGTGCCGAGGGGCTGATGCCGATGTCTGTACCCTTTCCAACTACATTGGTATGAACCTCTGTGCGGCTCATGACTTCTGTTTCTCCATCCACGAATATCGTGGTGTAGTAAGTGTAGGTGGTGTAGTAGGTCTTGGCAATATTGCTGTCATCCAAATGGGCAGTGGGCTGCAAGGCTGCACCAGAGTCTTCTTGCAAAATGTCATCAATTTTAATGAGGTCTGACGTATGTACAACGAACTTGGCAGTTGGGCGGTTAATTCCTATACTGGCGGTGGGAGTAACTTCACCGCTTACAGAGGCGGTGGGCTCGATTCCTGCTCCCTCAGATGGTCGAATGTTATCCATCCCCAGGCTCGATGTGATGATGTTGGTAACAACTTCTTTCCGGCTCGATACACTGGTCGTGGAGTCATGGAAGAATGTCGTCAGATAGGTGTAGGTTGTGAATAGAGTCTTGTATATAAGTTCGATTTCTTCACCAGACTCTTGGTCCTCCTCCTCCTCGTTTTCTTCTTCTTCTTCTTCGTCGTCGTAACCTGCTCCGGATGCATCAATGTCAGATGATTCAGTGACTTCAGCATTTTCACGGACAATCATCATAGGGGTGGTTACTTCTGGAAGCTCTTCAATTATGACATTGCTCTCCTCCGGCTTGGAAGGACGTTCTAGGACTGGCGCTTCGGTGGTCTGCAGAATAGTTACCACCTGCGTGGGGTTTATGCAGTAGTGTTTGGTGGCTTGTGCTATGTCGAAGCTAGGCACTGTGTTTGTCTCAATTGATGTTGATGTTTCGTCTTCATTCTCTTTATCAGGAATGAAGAAGGTCGTGTAATAGGTAAGAGTTTTTGGTACCTGTGTCAAGAAGACCTGGGAGGTTCGAATGCAACCTTCAACTTCTTCGTTTTCAGCGATTTCCCGGATAATAGGCTGGAAAACAGTTTCGGGTTTATCCTCTTTTTTTTCTTCTTCCTGGTGCTCCTCTGTCTTTTCTTCGGAACTAGTTTCCGGAAAAGTAGTAGTGGCTTCGTTAGTGGGTTCAGTGACAGGAATTTCTTCAGTTACAGCTTCTACTTCTTCCTCTTCTACAGGTGGGGAAGTCGTTTCTTCTTCGGGACTAACCGATGCAGTCGAAACGTGCTCGAACGTCACGGTTGTTTCTGTATTAACAGTAGTCTGTATATGAATTGCTGTAGATTCAGAGACTGCGGTTTCAGTTGAACTTGGCGACACGAAGTCCAGGAATGGATCATCTTCGAAGAAAATTGTTGTTGCCCCACCTTGGATCTTGACATCGGGTTCAATTGGTTCTTCAGTCGTTGTGGTGGTGGTGGTAGATGGAGTGGTTGGTTCTTCCTCTAATACTTCGATCTTCTCGGTTGTAGGCTCAGTGGCGCCTTTAGTTGTTGTTTCAACAGCAATCGAGGCTAAGTTGGCTTCTGTCATTTCACTGGCCTTCTTCGCCGCCTCGGCACTAGCTAACGACGAATATATTCTAAGGATTTCCTCATCAGATGGCCGAGAGAGCATAACTCGCGATGTTGTTTCAACTGGAGAAGGTTCAGGTGTCAAAACAACTGTAGCAGAACTAATTTCAGACATTGAAGAAGCCAGGACAGTTTCCTCTTCTTCTTCATATTGGTGAGGAGCTTCAATTTCAGCCTTGACTTCTTTCTCCATCTCTTCATCTGTTGGCGGGAGAGTTGTGATCATATTTTCCTCGATTATTGGAGCTGGAGTTGAATGTTCCTCGAATATTTCAATTTGTGACTGCTCTTTAGGGGAACTTTGAACTTCGTAGGATACTACTTCCCCCACTGGTGTTGGCTGTTCTTGCGGAATAGTTGTCACCTCGATTTCAGCTTCCACCTGGACTGGTGGCTGGAATCGAATTACATCTTCTTGCTCCTCTATTATCTCACTCTTCACTCGCATGTCCTTTGGTTTTATTTGCATGTCATTTACTTCCGTCGATAGCATTGGGACAACAAAGGTTGGTTCAATTAGATCCTGAGTTATAGTTATAGCGACATTTGACACAAATGACGTATCTTGACGACCCAGAGTGGCCTCACCTCTTATTGATGTGACATGCCCAAGAGGAATCTGATCCGATGAAGTGCTCGGTGAGAAAACAATAACACTATCGCCAACAATCGTTGTAAAGTCTGCGAAGCCATAATACGTTATTGTTGACAATTGCCTATGTTCGTCCTTCAAAACTTGATGATAGAGCAATTTTGGTGACCTCTGCTCTGACACGGTTACCTGTGAGTGAGTTTCGAAGGTTTCTTGACGTTCTTCCTGAGGTGACGATTCCCATGAAAACCCACTTGGCGAAAACATATTCTTAACCGTAAAAGTAGGCAAATCGACAGCGGGCTGGACTTTGTTAGCCTTAATCTTAAATGCTTCCGAAGAGATAGTACTTCGAGTAGACGAAAGATTCTTATTGAAGGTACCATCTACATTCTGTTTGTAATTGTAACCATTCGAATTAAAATCGCTGGCCGCATTCACGGGAAATACAACCTGCGATGCTCTTGGAATGTTACCAACATAGTCTGTGTTTCCAACGAATGAGTTCTTTTCCAAAATAATTCTGTCATCGACATCCTGCCAGTCCTTGTCGCCTACCAAATCGTTATGGCTCTGCAACAACGACTTTGGCTGGGCAAACAAATGGTGTTGGGATCCCTCACCGACAATGCTGGTATGCACCACGCCACCACCTGCCACTGCACTCGGCGTGATGACATTTTCTTTGTCATACAGTACTCTTGAGCTCTTCTTAAGCAATTTAGCGTATAGCCGTCCATTATCCAGGGTTGTTCCAAGCACCTGGGTGGCATACTCAGTTGTAACGCCTTCCTGAATGAATGTCCGAGCAGTGGACGTCAGAAGGCCGACATTAGGACGAACATTCAAGAATCGCCCATGAGCTTCAGTGCGATTGTCATTGTTTACCAAAAGAACAGTGGTCAAGTCTGTTTGATTTTTGTATTTGTGCCATTTTTTTAAGCCATTTACAGAGTATAGTTATGTACATATTTATTTACAGTAAGTTCAGTAGTAGTAAAAGAAGGGATAGTTGTTGTGTAGAGTATAGTAGTAGTAGTAGTAGTAGTAGTAGTTTTGGAAGTAGAACAAGATGACCATTAATTGTTTATAGAAAAAAGAAAGAAAAAATAAACAAAATTAAAAATCTAGGAAATATTGTTGATTACAAAAGCCTTATAAAATACATGTACACTTATTGTTGTTTAATATATACAAGAAATAAAAGAGAAATACATGAAAAATAAAAAAAAAATCATACCATCTTCGCCAAGCCTTAGAGCAGGGGTTGGTTCCACAATGTAATGTTCATCTGAAAGGATTAAATACAATTATAATATTTTTTTAATTCTATTTTTATTTACTTAAAAATCTTGCACAAAAATTAAAATTAAACATAAAGTCTTCTTCGCTAGGGGTAGGTATCTTGTCGTAAGTGCCTTATTAAAGGGCCTGGCTGTCGACGTCGTTCTAGGAGGGGCGCTATTACCCTTAATAAATATTATGGAGGAAGCCTAGTTGTAGACGAACTACCGGAGCAACCGCCCTTGGCATCAGCTGTCAGGTGTATGCCGATGACATAGTTCTGATTGTCAAGTCCAAAGCCAGAGCAAAAGAACTTCAGACATAACTGGTGAATTAGACCGCGAGGGGGCTCTGCAAGAAAAAACAAACCTCTACAAGAAATAAGTAGTGGGCTCAATAGACCACAGCGTCGCAGAGTACTACGCCCTACATAAATACAGTTTATTATTGAATATAATACAAATAGTAGGGAAACATATAGTATCTTTACGTTTATTGTTGCAAAGAAAAGTTATATATACAGCGGTGGTCAATGTAATAAAACCAACTCTTCGTTCAGTACATAGTATAGTAAAATCTGCATTTTTTGGCAAACTTATAAACTCGATAGCTCAATTTTTTTTAAATAACTTCAAACGATTTGGAGAACCACAACAAAAAATACACAAAACAAACAGTTTTTTAAACAAAAACAATGAAAAGTATTACCTTATATAACTGTAGGTACATACACGAAACAAAACTAGGTTTTAAAATATTTATTCAAAGTTGTTTGTTTTAGTATTTTTGATTTGCCCTTATGTTCCTCGATCTTTGTTTTGATGAACTTTCAAAATAAGGTCTGCTTGCTTGTCAGAGACACATAAATGCAAGAAGCTGATTGAAATTATTAACTGCATTACATTGTGGGGGTTATGAGTTGGTAGTCAATAAATTCATCTTCGTCTTCTTCAAACACTTTACTTATGTCTATTGCGTCATTTCGAACTTCTCTTAATATCTGTTCCATTACTTCACCCATATTTTTGATTTGCCCTTATGTTCCTCGATCTTTGTTTTGATGAACTTTCAAAATAAGGTCTGCTTGCTTGGCAGAGACACATAAATGCAAGAAGCTGATTGAAATTATTAACTGCATTACATTGTGGGGGTTATGAGTTGGTAGTCAATAAATTCATCTTCGTCTTCTTCAGACACTTTAATTATGTCTATTGCGTCATTTCAAACTTCTCTTAATATCTGTTCCATTACTTCACCTTCTGACTCCCCCATAATCTTGTGTGCAGTCAAACCGATACCAACTCTGCCCTTATATTTTCAGGTAAGCTTGCAATGGTCTCGGCTATTTGAAGATCTTTAGGGTGTCCTCCGATGGATCCAGCATCAGACGGAAATTCAGCGCATCGTAAGCATGTTTGTATTCTTGATGCCTCGAAAACTTCACGAATACTTCACGAGGACATTCGAGAATTCGGTGAAAGTAGTATGACATGTCGCATTATCCAAGATGGATGGATGATTCGCTTTTTTTGCAGTTTCATTTGCCTATTAATGCAGCAGCGCCAATCGTTTAAAATTACTGTCGACATCTAAGATTTCTTATTGTGTGCCCACGTGACGACCAAATTATTAATATCAGTTTTATTTTGGCGAAACTTTGCAGCATTTCCAATAACTAGGGGCTTTCACTTTTCACCTGTGGCACTTCAGCAAAACAGAACACTAAGACTTTCTTTTGCCATCATTCCGCCTTTGAAATTATCGCCCTTAGCAACAAGATTTTTTTGTTTGAAGCAGGCGGTAAAACATCCCAGTTTTAATCAGCGTTAAACTGGTCTTTAACTGGAAAGTCCTTTAAAAGTTACTGAGGCAGGTTACTTTTCCAGGTGGTTTCAGCGTGATGGTCAACATTAGCACTCTTTCATTTCCGCAGGTTATTTAGTACGATAGATGATTTGGCCAAGTTCCAAGATTGCCAGGTGGCCAACATACGGAGGTATTTGGTGGAACATTTGTATGCGATTTGCTTGTTGACGCTATATACAGGCCAAGTTCGGCAGGTGGCCAATTTTGACAGGTTCTACTGAATTTATAAATATAAGACCACATGTACATGTACATGTACGTTAAGGCTTCCCAGTAACAAAAAACTTCTTAAGACGGTAGATGTTGCTATAGTTTAGATGAGAAAAGCATTGTTGAATAGTGGAGTCTAACATCACCCCAGATCAAGTTACATCAAGTTAAGTTGAACATTTTCGAAAATGTATTGAGTTATAATTACTCCAAATGACATCACTTCAGAAATATATAATATACCTACAAAGCATATATATACATTGGGGTCAAACCTAATAACAACAAAAGACAGGAAGCTCTACAAATCAGGCCGAAATTTTAACTGTGCACTTATTTCGACAGGATCACCCAACTAATTGGCCATTTGACCTAATGAAAATACCAGATGTAATCGACTTCTTTATAACGAAATTCATTAATAGAAAAGAAATTAAAGTTAAAAGCCGTGATGATCTGTCATCAAATCATACACCTGTTATCCTAACAGCCAATAGTTTATCGACCGAAATGATAAAAAAACCCACGACTAACAAAATAAAGTGCACGACAGCGTCATACGAAACTTCCTCGATGATACATGAGATGCCTTTTTGAATCGCAAAATGAATAGAATAGTGCACGACTGCGTCATATGAAACTTCCTCGATGATACATGAGATGCCTTTTTGAATCGCAAAATGAATAGCAAAACCTTAATGGTTAGGTTTTTAAAAATTAGATGTTCTCTGAAACGGAACATACGATTTTGATGTAATTTCGCAAATTGGACACATTTAGTATAATTGTTCATAATATAAAAAATTATCAAAATCGTTAGAGCCGTATTTGAAAAAACTAATTTAATTTAAATTTAAGAAAATCGTTATAACAAAAAAAAAATTTAAAAATAATTATTTCAAAAATCCAAGTATGCAAATTTGTTTGACTGAATAGTAAAAAAAAGCAGTAAAATTTTTTGGAGATCACTTTATTAGTTTTTGATACATTGACGGTTTTATAAATTTCAGTTTATCGATTTTTCTTCGCCCTATCTCAAGTATCCTTAATCCGAAACAGAACATTCGTTGTCGTTGTACAGCAGGCAGCAGAAAATAGTACACCGACTTATCAAAAAAAAAAAAATACAGGCTTCGGTGAAATACCCAACAGAAATCAAGCAACTTCTACTTAAAAAGCTCGCAGAAAATGGCAAGCGACAAGATATCCTAGCGATAAAACCGTTTTTAATAGACTCAATAATAGACTTGAAAAACTATTACTGAATTCAAAAATGATTCTCTAGCTAAATACCTTTATATTCCAAACGCCTGACAAGTTTAAAGAGACCTCAAGCGCAAGATCTCCCGTCGAAAATATCTGATGGGAAATGCATCGGCGATCCAAAGGCAAAGTTTAAACTCTTGTCAGCACCTTTCAAATGTTTTCAAACTGTTTCCACCTAGGCTAGCATATGAAGATTTTGATATCTATAACAGAGAAGAAGAAAAGCAAATGCCCTATTTTGTGTTAAGGGATGATTTTATAACTGCTTAAATCTTGATGGAACTTCCTCCAATTGCATTGTTGAAACTCAAGCTTATAATTAATGCTTGCTTTAAAAAAATTCTTGTTATTCCTAAACAGAGTAAGCCTTTATCAGAAGTTTCCGCAATAGGCCAATCTCTCTTTAACCGTTATTTTCCAAACTTTTCGAGAAACTCCTTCTTAAAAGGTTAGAATCAATTATGGAACAAAGAAAGCTTATCCCTACCCATCAATTCGGGCTTATGAATAAACACTCGACGAGAGACCGATGCATCGTATAACTTATATTATAGAAAAGACACTGGAAGAAAAACAAATTTATTCTGCATTATTCTAAGACCTTTCACAGGCTTTTGATAAAGTTTGTCATGGGGGTTTAAACTATAAACTTCATAGGGATCTACACAGATAGTAGATGAAATCCTTAGATCTTATATAAGTAATTGATACCTTAGAGTTGGTTATGGCTCAGCGTATTCTTAAAGAAATACAAGCAGGGAAGTTTTCTAGGACCCAACTTGTATATACCGCATGCCCGAGTGATAGCCGCATGCTAGTCATATATGCCATAATAGCCACATTTGCAGACGACACTGCTCTTCTATCGACAGATGTATAAGTGGCAGCGATGGCGAATTAAACTTAATAATTCAAAGTCCATCCATGTCAATTTTACCAACAAAAAAGTAACGAATCTTCCCGTGGTTATTAATAATCAAGTAGGTCTTTACTTTAACACGGCTAAGTATCTCGGTATGAATCTTGATGCTAAACTGAAATGGAAGGAACATGCGAGACAGAAAGTAGAAGATCTAAATATTAGATAAAGAAAGTTTTATTAATTGTTAGGATATAAATCAGAACTAAAAATGGAAAATAAAATCCTATTATACAATCAGATATTAAAACCCGTTTGGACACATGGTATCCAATTATGAGGTTGCACAAAGAAAACAAATGTACAAATATTGCAAACATTGCAAAATAAGGTCCTTCGGGGTATAGTAAATGCCCCATGGTACATTAGAAGTGGTTACTTGCACCGAGATTTGCAGATTGACCTTGTAGTCATGATCAAGGAGGTGTCTAGTCCCTAACTATTTTGGGTTTCTAACCCCACTGTGTCTTTTGAGATTCTCCCCTTCATCACCAAAAATAAAAAAAAAATCCAAATTTATAACATACAATATTTTGATTTTTACAACAATTATGGGCACAAAACAAAGAACAGCTGTATAGCTCAATAGAGTACTGTGTTTCAAACTGTTTCTATTTTCAACGGAAAGTTCATTTCTTCTTCAAATTTACTTTTAGAGCATAGTTGTGATGGAGAGTCGGAAAATGATGCAACAAAAGCGAGGATCGTTCGATTCATCTAATATATAAAATTCGCGTGTCACAGTGTTAGTTGCCATACTCCTTCGAAACGGCTTAACCGATTTTTATGAAATCTTATATGTTCATTTGGTAGGTCTGAAAATATGTTTTCATCTATTTGGTATACCCCTGAGTAATAAGCGATGTCCACCTCAATATTTGTTTTTTTTTTATACGTAGCAGGTTCGTGCATTTAAAAATATTTAGTTTTGTGTTTGAAAGACCAAGTAATTCACTAAATAGACTTTGTACCATAAACATGTGAACCTCTCCTGCGCCTAATTTAAACATAAGGAAAGGCTACAGTCCGCTTGGGGCGAACAGTACGATACCCTATCCCTATGTACCCCAAAGAAAAAAAGCATTACGAAGATGATGGATAGCATTTTATTTCATTCTATGAAATTTATAGAAAAAAAATTATTTTTTTCAAAAAACGCCCCAAAAAAGTGGGCGTGGCCAAAAACTTTGTATGGGCGATAATATATGGCATAATATATTGTTAAACATTTTTTTTCGATTTTTATGAAAATTTTCGAAGAAAACAGCATTTTAGTGAAAAACGCCCACAAGAAGTAGGCGTTGCAAAAAACTTTATATGACAAATTAATAAAGGTGGGCAGTATCTACATATCTTGTGAAGGTTGTACAACTTTATCTCTCTAACTTATGCCTCCAAACGGCAGTGGGCGTATTTTGAAAATTTTAACACCTTACCATTTCGGAACCCTAGGGAGTATATGTTCCAAATTTCAGCTTCCTAGCATAATTTTAAAGGCCTCAAAAGTTGATACGGACGGACGGACGGACGGACATTGCTAAATAGTCTTAGATTTTGGTCCTGATCATAAATATAAATACTTTTAGGGGTCTGCGACGAATATTAAGGGGTGTTACAAACTATGTGTCAAAATTAATATACCCTTAGGATAGGGTATAATGAAATTAATTTCAGTCTTTAAAGTCCAATTTTATATATCTACGCCCTCTAAAATCTTTGAAATTCTAATAAAATCTTTGCAAAACTCCATTTTTATTAAAATGTTAATTAAACAAGATTTTCAAATCGATCTCAGTGATTTAATTTTTATGTATATAATATATTACGTGAGTAATATAGAAGCAAGAGAGAATTATTTATCTTCTTTTCCTTTGTTTCTGGGTCTCTTAACCCTTTCGATCCTGATGGGATAGCCAATGTATAAACATACCTAATATGAACAAAATTTACTTTGAATGGGGTGTATTTGTGTTCCCGTTGTGTTCCGGTTTATAATTTAACTAACGTTAGAATTCTGTTTACGCGCCATTACGGCGCCGCATATTTACGGAAGTAATTGTGTGAAATTAGGTTGAAATAACGTTCATAAAAGGAATAAATTTCTGAATTGTAATATTTGGGAAATATTTACAAATGGGTAAGAACATTTTTTAGTATTTTTATTGTTATATGCATTTATGTATATATGCTCGAGCCATATATGTCCAATCAATATTTTTTGTTGGGACCTGTGTGTCCCAGTTAGGTTTTCTTCCAAATTTGTACGTATATTATGGTATAGGATATGGGTACAATATGTCAACGCCACTGAACCCAAATAAAATCAATGAGATATTGGAAGAAGGAACTGATAACGATGATTTTTCGGCGATAGTGAGGATGAATATTTGCCGACTGATGTTGACCTCGACACTAGTACAGAGGAAGAGACGGACATTGAAGCAGAGATGCCTAATTCAAGAAGTACGACAGAATGAAACATCTGAAGACGAGGAATTGGAAGAAGAGTCAGAAGAAGAAGTAATCATACACTCCGGGGACCACAATTTGATCAACAACTGACCCACATTTCGTGCCAAGTAAGACCGTAATACATATTTCGAGCCAATAATTCTGGAATTATGTTTACTAAATGGCATGACACTAAATAAGTTATCGTTGTCAGTAATTGCCACAAAGCTGGCACAGCTGGTACAGCACAAATGGTCAACAGGTAACTGTGTCGTGTCCAGAAATGGTACAATTTAATAAGGAGGTGAAGGGACGAGTAGACCGAGCAGACCAAATGTCAGGATTGTATGTGCAGAAAATCGACAAAATGGTGGAAAAAGGTATTCTACCATCTATCAAGCGACATCATACGCTTGTCAATAAATGGGTCATACACTCCCAATTGGGACGGAAAAAATCAGCGCCGAAGCCGTTATGGAAGGAAGAATGGACCAACTTCATCACTATTGCCGGTACAAGGCAATACGCGCAGGCGTTGTGCGTCCAGTGGTCAAAAAGGGAAGGAGAAGCGGACTAAGACTATATGCCAAGAGTTTCTGATTCCACTTTGCCTTGAATGCTTTGCAATTTTCCAAAAATAAAGTTTTTCATTGTACTGTTATTTGAAGTGAATGTGAATAAAGTTTTGTTTTCTGTTTATTTTCGTTCAATTTCATGGACCATTTCATTTGCTTCAATAAAAAAAATTGATTTTGTATATTCATTTGTTATTAAATTTTTGCAGCACAAATTACTGAATGTGATATATGTGGCCCACCCAAAAATACGGGCGGGACATATTTGTTCCATCACCTCCCACTGCCCCCCAATATCTAATTTTCAATTTTAGGCAAGATATAGTTTTATCTCATTTTTCTGAATAGGGGCAACCTAAGAAAGAAGTTATATTGGTCTCTGTACACATCCGGATCGAAAGGGTTAAGTGCAAATGTTAATTCTTCATCGATAAACTTAAGAAAGAAAATGAAGTGTGAAATATTTTGCGCGTTTAAAGGGCCAGTTCAGTGCCAGGAGACTTGGATTGGTACTGTGAATGTTAAGTCTCTATCTCATTGCACCTCATCTTACATCTGTGATCTTATTTGTGTCATTCAGTTGGCAATTGTATGAATGTATTTCATCGAAGTGTAGTCATTTTTTAACTCTGTAACTTCAAACGCTTACAGTTTCCTGTTAGAATTTGTTTCGCTATGATAATCAACAAATCTCAGAGACAGACTCTTAATATTGGGGGTGTGCTTCTTCAGAATGTTTGCAGGAAGGCGAAAGACGGTCCAGCTAGTAAATTATATGGCAAAACAACTTTTTCCGGGTCAGCTAGTGTTTTTATAAAAAAAACATTTACTTTGCGTGAAATGGCAAGACAATAGCTACGTTACCATGGCTACAAATTATTCGTCTGTTGAACCAATAGGTAGAGTCAAGTTTTGTACCTTGGTGTCCACTTCAAAGAGAGGTTCCGATTCAAGCCTCATTCGAAAACAATCATCAAGAAGGCCGCATTTGCATTTCATTGAGTTTACCCACTCATGAGGAAGCAGAATGGATTCAGCACCAGGACGAAGCTGCTACTTTATGAGCAGATTGTAAGGCCAATCATCACTTATGTTTTCTCAATATGGTATACTATTTCAAAAACATACCTCAAACTCGTCATCTTCGAGAGGAAAATGCTGAGGGTGTGCACAGACCTCCGCTACGACCCAATCCGAAGAAGGCATGTCAGATGAAGCCGCCTATATGATGAAGCCAAAATCAAGCAATTGAAAAAATTAATGGTAAAGCTGTATCAAAAAATGCTACAAAACATTTCCACTCACCCAAACTCACTTGTAAGACAGATTTATGAAAACGAGAGCATCGATACCTTGAAGTGATGGCACTTCTACACGTAGTAATATTCCCAAGAGACAGCAACAGCACCAGCTATCCTAAACAGAGGTGACTTATCTTCCTCATCCTCAACCTTAAAACCATCGACACCCGGGAGTGAATAACCCAAAGACCATTAACCAATATTTTTTTTCAATTAAATAATGGAATATAATCATGTATAAACTTTTATTTTTTAATACTCTCATGTCAGAGTTGATAGCAGCAATTTCGAGGTAGTAAAGGAGATAATCTACCTCCCCGAATGACAACTTGGCGGAGATCCGACGAAGAATTACCCCAGAAAACCGGTGCTACTTCGGTTTGGCGAAATAAATGGGTTAACAATTATTAACTCAAAGGTGCCCTATAGAACCCTTATTCTGCCAGTTCTGCTGTACGGTGGGCAGGAAATGAGAATCAATACTTGGCTTCTTCGAAAGAAAAATTCTTCGGCGTATTTTTTATTCGGCGTATGAAGGTGAAGATACAATCGCGAACCCTATGAGCTGTCGAAGTCGTGCATGTGGTCCAAAAAGCCAAAACTCGTCGACTACATTAGCTCGGCCACATCGAGCGAATTGACAATAATGTTTCAGCTAAGATGATCTTCGATTCCCAGCCCCCATGTTCGAGACAACAAGGAAGACCAAACCTCAGTTTTAAAAACGGAATAGGCCGCTATCGCGGATGCGAAAGCGCTTCGTCTGGATAATTGGAAGCAGCGTACCCGGGATCGCAGAGGATGGAAGGCTGAAGTGTCTCAGGAAGGGACTCTTCACGGGCCGGGAGCCCGTTAAGTAAGTAACTAAAAGTAAGTATATATTTAAAGGTTCAGTAAAAAAATAATCTGTAAATGTAATTGTAGAGGCAAAGAAAATGAAAAAATTGTAAAACATCTTCGTTCTGAAATATGTTGGCGTGGTAAGAAATGCATCATAACGTTGAGCATCGAACATTTTTTTTTTCGAATTATACCATATAAAATATTTTTTTTTGTCGTCCAAATGTCCACCCTATAACTCGTAGTATAAAAATAAAATTAACAAATGTAAATGATGTATATTTAGCCTATAACAAGAATCCTAATAGGAGTATTAAAGAGAAAAAAAAATCAGCCGTTTAGTTTTGGGTTAAGTTTTCGAAACTTCTTCAAACCACAAACGTCTATCTCATCGTATGGTGCCAAGCAATTTATCATCATACCGATTTTTTTTCTTAGTGGCTATCATTTGTACATGCCACAGCCCGAATTGAGAACATACCTGGCTATCATATTTGATGGCCATGGCAGTCAATTAACACATTTATAAAGCGATAAAGCATCTGGGCCGTTTGTTCTTTGATCCTCTTAATGTATGCAGCTGGTCTACAAATCCGAGATGAAATCGAAGCGAAATAAATAAATAAGCTAAAAAAAATCTAAACAAGTTAAATGTAACTAAAACAAAGGTCGATTCAAAGCAAAATGTTCTGACTATAAGTCGTTTTAGCTCGAAATAAGGCCAAAACAAAAAATATGTTAATTTGAAATAAAAAAAAACATCGCATTCTTGTATTCCATTTCTGGATAAATCGCGGAATTATATGGATAATGTGGAACCGGATTGGTTAAATAAAGAACTTCTAAAGTGTAAAAATTGATATTCAAAACAACGTTATTCTAGTATCGGCACCTAAATAGGTACCAAAGAGTAGAGATAAAAAACCATAAGATTAAAATGATAATATATTGCCAAGCTTCCCGCCTGTGTTATGATCCGAATTCGCAAAACATATATGAAATATGTTCAAAATTCCCATAAATGTAAACAGATAATTTTTTTTTTTGGGAATTCGATTAAAACAACCCGTGTGTGCCTAATGTCTACTACCTAGGTACGCGTTAGATATGTTTTAATTAGCATACTAAGGCATTCCAATCAATAATACCTACGTAAATGTTAAGCTAAAGATTGATACGATGCCAAAATCAAATGAAGCGCGTTTGGTTGCTATAAAACTGGTTTAAGAAAATTTCTCTTTTTTTTCCATCAGAGGTAAATATTTGCTGCTATACGTGTTAATCATTGGTTATCCAAATGAATCGATAATGATGATGATGGGAAATAAGCCCTGATATTGTGATTGCGATGAGCATAGACTTGGAAAGATGAGCATGTGTTGCAAACTTCAATCAATCTAATCACTGCTAAGATGCTGAGCCTAAAGTCTCCAATAATTGTTTAATAATCTTTCATAGATTTTATTGCACACTTTTGCGAGTAGCGACGACATGTCAAAAACATGTTTTATATGAAAATTGATGTTTACCTTGGAAGCTTATAACGATATGATTTCATATTCCTATAAAGTAAAAACAGCTACAACACATAGGTTGTATTATAATTTTCGTTGATTTTCTTTCTTGATGTTCACCTGTTCACAGAGTTATCGTAGCGACGCGCCGTCAATGGCCATTTGCGATTGCCGGTGGTGGTGAACAAATAATGAATTAATACAAAAACTACAAGCAGCCAGCCGTTCGTTCTCGTCGCTTCGTCAGTCGTTTGTCGTTTTCGTTAAGGAAGTGAAAGCGTTGAATCAAGTTGATTGGAATTCGCTTTTCGAAAGCAAGGTTACCGGGTGCCTATTGGCAGTGCATACTGGCATTTTTTTATTTTATATAAAAAAAAAGAAGCTGCATAAATTATGAAATCTAAAGAAAACAAACAAAATAGTCCTCTTTATATGTAGATGGTAAATGGTACACGCGCTTGACCGGCCTATTCCTATAAAAACAAAAAATCATTGATGAGGCAGCAGGATTACTAATAAATGGGTTACACAATACGCATCAACCAATAATAAGCTGATGATGATGATGGCATGGAATGGATTAGAATGTAAAGTCTATGGTTGAATGGCAATATGACATGCTTTCTGTTGCAACAACAGGTAGCAATAATCTCTCTCTATCTCTTCTGTCCCATGCATACTCATACAGAGTATGTGTATTTCAAACAGAATTATATCAACGTTACTAGTTGCCCAGTATAGTAAATATTACTAGATATACAACTGGGTAACATTGGAAACCACCAATTGGCCACAAATACATTTCCTGATGCTGCAAAACATGTTCTTTTAGAAATTGGTATACCTACATACCTTGTTTACGCGTGCACCCATAAAAGGCGGCATTAGTCGTGTAAATTATATTGCATGTGACTGAGCTCAGCACACACTTTGTGTCACACTTTAAAAACTTATATAAGTGTTTGGCGAATTTTTAGCAATTTGAATTGACGTAATTGGTTTTTTGTTGGCAGGGATATTTTTAATTCATGGCACACACACACACAACCAATATCAATTAGCTTGTAGTTTCTTTAATGTGTAGATGGTTTCACTGCTTCTATTGGCATAACCCTTTCAGTGAAATTGTCCCATATATAGGACATAATGTGTGGGTGCAGTGGCTTAGTGGTTAAGTGCTTTGGACCACTAAGCGAGAGGTCGCTGGTTCAAATCGATATCGGTGTAGACAGAGTTAAAAATTGGGAGAAATGGTTCGATGTGATGTGAGACAGCTCGAAGAAATACTTTTGAATGTATTAAAGCATTTTAAAAATCTCTTTAAAAATTAAAATAAAATGAGGCGAAAATATAAACAAATTCTACGAAACAGATGCACTTTCACTCATGCACTGTAGAAACTGGAAGGAATTTCGGTGTACGATCAAAATTGTAAACGGACATAATCTTCAGCGTACGGCTGAATCAAGTCCAACTCGAATACTTCTCCACATAGTTACTATGCAGCACCGGCACAGAGTACCCTAATAATATATTAGATTCCCCATTTACGATGGATAGGTAATAATCGACAAACTGAAGGATGGAAAATCGCCAGGAGCAGATAGGAATTCTGTGGAATTCTATCTAATAAATGAGGATAATAAACAAGACGTATTGAATGGAATCGAAATTTAAGAATGAATGCATGAATCGATACATCGACGATGTGGTATTGAATTTGCTGGGACATTGATTAAAGCACTTCTCCTTCCTGATGATGTAATTCTCTTTGCACACTTGCACGAAACATTGCAACTAATAATCAAACAACTGCAGGTGTACTACCAGTTGTGGATTTTGAATCTGAGCAATTTCAAGTTGATGGTATTCAGATGGTAGAATGTACAGAATGAAGAAATGGAACTTTAGCGGAGAAACGATCAAGTTAGTAAGAGCTTACAACTACCTTGGTGTAGCAATAGTCGGTCACCTCTAACATAAACTAGTAAAAGCCAAAGCTGCAATAAATGTGAACATGGAAAAGGTGCTTCTCAAACAACTAGGGGAAGCTAGATACTTAGGCTACATTTTGACTATTTCCTAAAAATTGTTATGGTATGTCAAACGGAAGATTGCTGAAAATTTAAAATATATGGCCTCTTAACCATACCTGTTAGCTGAGGCACAACTCATTGTGGGGTATTTTCAGCTCAGCTGTAGGTAATGGTGCACAACAAATATTTTTGAAGCTTACCAACCTTTCGACTTCCCAGTCTAAACAACCAGACTGTCTATCTATCCCCCATTGCACCAATAACATATTTGAAGCTACTTGACAGGATTCAAAAACGTGCGGTAAAACTTATTGGCGATCGAGACATGGCGAAATCACTTGACTCTCTTAGTCATCGTCCTAATGCCTCCTGCCTGTCATTGTCTTATCGATATTTCCACCACAAGTGCTCAAATTAAATAGCCAGTTGCATTCCACTCCTACAGCAATTCGGCCGCCATACTCGCAATGCTAGGAATGCACATCAGTTTACCCCCAAGCCTGTATTCGGACTTATAGTGAAATATAAAGATTCGTTTCTTAACCGTACCACGCGAATGCGGAATGCTCTACCATGGTTTTCCTGCACATTATAGTTTACAGACATTTAAAACCAACGTGCATCGGTTTCTCCTTTTTCCTAATCCATCACTTCCCTAATGTCCGCACTGTTTTTCTTCATTATAAGGGTATCCAAAATCCCTTTAGTGCGCGTATATTATAAAACTGGGTGTCACTTTAGATCCTTAACTCAACTGGAGACTGAGCATCGAACAACGAGCGCGAAAAGCTAACTTCGCTTTCCTCGCATGTAGCAAAACTTTTGGTAGAGAGTAGGGATTCAAACTGAAAATGGTTCTTTGGATGTTCACAGCTGTGGTAAGCCCAATACTCACTTATGGGTATATAAAATGGTCTATAACTTTGGTTGGCCCACAACCAATCCATAAGATTGCTCATCTGGTCACAAGCAGAAGCACGAGCCAATACGAGTGCTACCTGGAGGCAAACGAAATGGCATTTGCCTTTAACTGAGCCCATACTGGCTACACTTGCTAAACACTCGCCAGAGTTCGTCGCGTTTAAGGACTATCAAGTTCAACCATTGGGTACCGATCTAAATCAGTAATAGTGTGACTATATTATATACAATGGTCCAGTCCAACAATTCGAAGTTGTTGTCGTCTTCGGGTGACCCCAGTCCATTTAGGAATACATGTTCTTTCTTTATATCTTTCATGTAAAGACACAAACTGCGAAATAGTCCTGAAATTCACAACTCCTGCCTAAAGCAAAAATAATCTAATAATTTGCTTAAGCCCTCGACACAAACTGCGAAAGGGTCCTGAAAAACACAACTCCTGCCTAAAGCAAAATTAATCTAGAAATCCGCTTACGCCCCCGTTTTGAAATGTCTTTTATTTCCTATTCTTTTGCAAATAGCAAATAGATGATTTATCCATTTTCATTTATCTGTATCTGATGTTTTGGTTAAATAAGATCGCGTGGGACTGAACTTTATGGGGCAAAGATAACTAGCATCACGTCGCGTCGCAAGTCAAATGTTTTTACCTGCACAATGGACTCCGGGTTTCAAGATCAAGACTTGGTACATCTAAAATCGTGTGGATTCGCAGAATGAGCACCATCATAAATTTACACGAATGTCACTCAAGCCAAAGGTCAACGATTCTATTGAAAGAAATTGCAACTATAGCAGAAAATCATCTCAATTGTGACCTTGCCAAAAGAGTGCTTCTTAGAAGGTTGGTCCTAAAGTGACGCAAAATTGTTTTGTTTTAAAATAATCGGGTTAGCACTCTTAAAAAAATTGTTTAAATTATCTTAATCGCCATGCTTTCCGGTCATCTAAGTTTTCTCATTAAAAAAAACTAGAAATAAACCCAAATCTTATTGAGAATGATTGATATGTTCTTTTGTTTATTTTAAAGAATCTCTTCGCCTATTCAAGGCATACAATGAGGGTTTTAAGTACTTTACAACGGAAGTGTGCTATTTTGTTGTCCAATTCTGTAATCTTCCGCGAGCCATTCATTTTATTTTTTTTACAAAATTGCTATCATTTCTGCTTAGAAATAATAAAAAATATAAATAAATAAATTCTAGGAACGATCTACAAAGCAAAATTATTGAACTAGATCATGTAACAGAATACTATAAACGTGATAGCCGTCGCGTCGCCCCGCCACAACACATTCCTAATGCAGAAGAAGCAGCAGCTTTTTGTGTGGAACATCCAATCCACCATACTGATCTTATCGCATCCGTTGTTATATAGCAGGTAATACGTACATATATTAATAAGTATTATATACGTACAATAACTCTGGGCGTTTGGTTGGTCTTTCTCATTTTTAGGTCATTCGTATGCTGCTTTTCACCTTTCTTAGCATTTTTTACAGTATTTTTATTTTTTACATATATATAAAGCCTTTATTTGTATGCGCCTCTTCTCTTAGAATTGATAGTGTACCCATTCACCTGTTGCGCTACTACTTCTTGTATTTTAGCTATTGTGAAGAACACAATTTTCGCTTGTTTTTTTTTTCTTTTTCTTTGCGTTAAAAGTCTTTCTTTCTCTCTATTGAATTTGTTGGTGTTGTGTTATTTTTTTTTGTATCCGCTGCTGGTCTTAAACATTTTACTTAAAAACGTAAAAGGTATCTTTTAAAATAGACCACGGCGGGGTCTGGAACTAATTTATTATAAGAGATACAAATACATGTTTGTACTTGTAATACGGCGAGTTGGAATGCGCGTCGAGAATTAAATTATGTAACCGAAGCAGCACTGATTCTGAAACTTAAGGAAATGTAATATGCGCCGATTGGCTAATCTGAGTGTAAGTGCGATTGCAGTGAAATTGTAACAAAAATTGTGGCATCATTAGTATCAATAAACAATAAAATAGGTTTTTGTTTCTATGTTATTATTTTTTGCAGTGAACGACGATCAATGTTATGAGCTGGCGTAAAAGAGAAACTAGGTGGGTCTATCCCTTTAGGTTGGGAAATGTGCTTCATGCAATTGAATTTTTCAATTCATATGCGCCGTTAGAGTCTAGGTAACTAAAGTCTACTTATCTCGGAGAAAATTTGCAGCTATCAAAATGCCGGGCCGGACGACATACCCGCCGAATTATTTAAGGCAGCAGGAGACGACTTGGTGGAGAACATACACCAACTTATTGTAAGGTTATATTATTGGTTAATGTAAACCAATCGTCGTTTGCCCGGTTCACAAGAAAGGTGACCTTCTAAACTGCGCCAACTACAGAGGTATAAGTCTCCTAAACATCGCATATAGGATCTAAAATCTTGTCCATCAAGAGGGCTTACGCCAATATTTGGTCGTAATTCTCGTCCCAGTAGACAAACAATTTATAGTCTTGTAAACAAATTTGAGTCTAAATTGCGAAAGGACATTAGCCTGTACCATTTTATAAGATGAAGTTAAGTTAACTCAAGAGTTAAGTCCACTCAATAATTTGAATAAACGTACGTGTTCGGATTGTGCTCTAGAAATTTTGCAAAATCATCTTCAGCGATGAAGCATATACATTATTGGTCAGGTGAAAACCCTCATGTACTTCCAGAAACATAATTTGTCATTTGATGGTGTCATTGGTTCGTGTTATTTTGTTTAATTTTCTACAGAGATACGTTGCAATGTTATTCAATAAGACAGTGCCACAAGCCACACAGCGGGTGTAACAATCGACTTATTGATGAACGAGTTTTATTGAGAAATATTCCTGTCGATTGGCCATCTAGATCGTGTGATATAGGCCACCCTCTTTCAATATGACAATAAGAGTATGGCACCAGGTACAAAGCGGATGTAACAAAACATGGTATAAGAAGAAATCTTATAACATAGTACTAAAGCCCCAATGTTTTAAGATTTTGCGCGTATACCTGGGCATGTATACAGGGCTTGGTGGCCGTCGCTCCAAAAGTGGAGACATTTTGGAGTGATTTGGATTGAAGCCTGAGGACAAAAACAGAAACGGCAGGCAATTGTTGAAGATTGTTATGCGAAGCTGGCTGCACGCTGGAAAAGATACATGTGATCGCGCAAAGGTATCGTACGGAATTGTTGTATGAAGGTCAACTTGACGATGAGGAGTTGCTGTTTAACTTGTGACCTTGATTGTTTACATTTTATGTACATTTTCAATATTAAATTGTTTTATTTTTATATTTGTAGCGGGCATATAAGGTGAAGCCTTTCAGCACCTTACCATCCGACTTTGAAGACATAACTTATTTTTTGTATCAGGTTTCAGGTTCTTCTTTATAATTGCAACATCAAGTATTTTTTCTAAATTTCCATATAAGTTTTTCCTTTAGCAAAAAGGTGGCCTATGAAGCACCGCCAGACTGTAAGTGAATCAAGTGGCTATTAGAAACCAATTTTGAAAATTTAAGATACATTGTTCTATTACCAGAAAATAAGTTGAATAAAGTAATAGATTATTCATATCTCGAATATATTATTCACACGAAATTCCTGGAAGGAGGGTATGTATTTCAAATAATTTGTTTGAAGTACGTTTGTAATCAAATTCGCTTAAGTAACCTACTAATATAAACATGATTTCATGATTTACTAGGGCCCGGTGTTTCAATCTGCGCACTGAACAATTGAGACCAAAATTATCCGCTAGTTATGTGCTATAGCCGAGTGAAGTGACAAGTTATGTGCTCGTGTGACTGTAGCAATAAAATCCCAAAATTCTCGTTTTGGAGCGGAGTTACATCAGATGACTGCTGCAATAAATCTCAGCCTGTTTCTTAAAAAAATACCGAAAAAGAGACTTGACTGATGCAATAAAAGCCCAGATTTTTTAATCTGTTAAAAGCATTTGAATGTACACTGCTAGATCTATCAAATATTTGAAAAGGCATTTACCTAACATTTCTTAATGAATTTAGCTAGTGGAAGACAGTTTCTCAGAAAGTGTGTTGCGGTTTTTTCTTCCCTGCCTGCTTCAAAGCTCCTGTGGATCCCATTCTGATGACTTGTCGGGCTTTAAGGCAGTGGCTCCCCGGACGAAGCTAATATTATTCCATCATTCATCCCCATTGGTGTTATTTTAATTGTTTTACCAGCTTAGGTCTTTTTGCTGGCGATTCCAAGCGCCTTTGATCAGAAGAAAAGGAAAGAACCTTGCATAAAATGCAATTGGCTTATGACAGCGCTTAAAAGGTGCTAATTATATCGATAAACAACAGAAATACTTTTGAACTCAACTTGTGGCTTCGAAGGTGTAGTGCATGGTATGCCCACACGTCAATATCGATAGGATCATGTTCCAGCCACTGGTGTGTGCAGTGGCTCAGTGGTAAATTGCGTAATACTAAGCTAAGCTAAGGGGGTTCCTTGGTTTATATCTCGCCCCGTACCGCCTTAAAGATATATTTGCTGACCCACCTCTTGCGAACGTCTGAGAAACATGCAAGAGTAAGAAATGTCCTGAGAAGCTTTTCAAAAATCAGGTAGGCGCGTACATTCGTGTCAAAAATATATCTTCGCACACACAATGGTTAGAGAAGCTAGGAGTTAAGGTATGGGCCAGTTACACCTAGTATATATTTAGTTTTTATGTTCCAGCCACTGAAAGTGAAAAAAAAAATAAAACAGCATCTGCATCCGCGCCCGGCAGATAGCCGTAGCTATCAAATATTAGTTGACCTACATTCGATTGCAGAATATTCACAAATATTTGCATACAACTTTTCATACTTTTAAATAACCATAAGATTGCTTGACAAACAATATGTGATATAGGTATCCAATATCGTCGGACTGACCTCATTTTTATAAATAAAAGAGAAACCTGTTCCACTGATGGAATGATCTTATAATCCAATACTCTTTTATAAAAACTTATTTTTTTTACATAACATTAGTCTAAACTGAATGAAATTATAAACCTAAAATACTATTTGCATATCCACACTTTTCGTATAATTTTTTTTAAAAAAAACCTAAAGCCACATAAAATAGCTAACTTCCCCATAAATAATTTCTCTTTCAGCTCTCTCAACACACTAACCGGAAGCATGTTTTTCTTTTCGCGTCTTAATCAAACGCATTTTACGATCAGTCTTTGCAAACAAAAAAACTAATCCTCCACTTAAAGTAAGTAATAACAATAATAATGCGTTTATATAATAGAGTTAAATCCATCCAATGCTCTTCCTCCAGAAACAAAAAAATATTCGAATCGGACCAATTAGTTAAAAGTTTTTTATATTCCTTATTCGATCTTACAGGCGAGCATTGAAGGGCGACGTTATAAATAAAAATAAATACAGATCTCTTACCATCCGGCGACAATTTATGTAACTAATGGTCTTTTGTGTTTATCTTTCTTACCTGAAAAATAACAAAAAAAAAAAGAATATTAACAAATTATTAAGGTTTATAAATTGTATGTAGAAAAAGTAATGGGAAAAAGTAAACTGTCTTGGAAAGGTCGTTTACCGATTGACAACACTTCGTAGACTAACCAATCGAATGTGGGATTATACTTTCTATTTACTTGGTTTAATAGCTTCTTGACATTTCTTGCTTTATCTCAGGCGAGAGCTACAAGAAAAATGCAATGCAGTGAAGATAGGTATTTTTTGTGGCTGTGACTGGTCGATGATGATCAGTGCGCGTTACATCTCATGTGGCCCCTTCTGCACATTATTAGGAGTTATTACTCAAACAATAAAAAAGAAATCCATCAATACGTAGTATTTAATAATTTAATTAACATCACGGAGCTAGATTCATATATACATTGTATAGCCGCAAATAACCTTTGCAAATGCCTATGATTTATAATGATGAATGGTTTTAGCTCGTACCTACATATATGGATGGATAATAAGATTTAATCTGATAACCATTATTTGGTTTTTTTTTATTATTATTTGCACACTTTCAATTGCTTATAGATTGTTAGAAGAAATAACATCGAAACCAATTCAATTGTCAATGCCATAACAGAATGCAGATGATGACAGTTATGTGAAAGGTTTACCGGTGTATTTAGATATTTATACTTGTGTTCAGTTGAAGGGAGCGTTGAAGTGAAAGAGTTTTGCACCGCATTCTTTCACATGCGTGTGGTTAGACTTGGCCAAATGAGACGTCGTAACAGGTTCAACGAGATCTGCTGAAAATTTAATTAAGCCTAAATAGTGAAAGGGAATATAATCTAAGACACTTTCTCCCATTAAAAACCCAATTTCCGTGCCGTATTTAGGTTTTCGTCTTGGGTTTTTGTTGTATACTTACATTCAATGGGACTAGACGGGAGGCATACCCTAACTCATCTGCAAAATATGGTCTGAAGAAGAAATGACCGATGAATGGAACCTCAGCTTTGCTTGCTCGATCCTCAGGAAAGGAGACCCTCTAAACTGCGCGAAGCTATCAGACTCCTTAGCATCGCGCATTAGATTTTATCTGCTGTTTTGTGTGAACTCCTGATGCCGTACGTCAACAACTTGATAGGCCACAATCTTTCAAACTATTCCATCCCACTACTCGCAGACGCCGATGATATTGAAATAATTGAATGAATGCAGCGTGAGGTTTACAGTAGAGGGCAAGACCAGCAAATGTTTTTAACGGAAGGGACATTCAGCACCGACGTCTCGGACAGAACGTCAGTCGTGCCTACCTAAGCACCGCTAATAACGCAGACAACGACACTAGCGCTGAGATCAAAAGAAGAATAACGCTCGCTTACCGCTGCATCTTTGTATTAAGAAGCCAATTGAGTTCACTTTTAAATGGTGAATTTTAAGGTATGAAGTTTTCACTGTAACACGAAAATAAAACCAAATTTTAGGAGTCCCTCTGGACTCTCACATTTGAACATCAATTGAATTTGGTAAAATATTTTCTTTTCTATTATACGTGCTTCTGATTTAATTTCAAATATTTTCATTAACCTATAATCATTAAATAGAGCGTGGATTAGCATTGACTAGAAAACAAAGGTAATGGGACAATCGTCAGTTGGCATAAGCAATTAAATTAATTCGCTGTGAAACTCTTTCTTCAACAACTAAAATGACCCTTTATAAGGCCTTTATTAAACCAGATCTGTTCTATCTGTCAAAAGTGGATGAGGTTTCTCTTGGCTGCTTTGAGAGAAAAAAAACTGCGGGTGATTTTCGGTGAGGGAAGGAGGATTTACAACAACGAGCTGGACGTTAATGAAGTTAATGAATGGAAAACCGTTGTTATCTCAAATTTGTTATATCAAAAGGGTTCAAAACTCGTGACTTGAACGAAAAAAAAAATACTTTTCACAGCCCTTAAGGCTTCAACCCATAAGCGCAGTATATGACTGAGTCGACAACCAGTATAGACCAACATTGACATCATCCGTCGTCATTCATTCATTAAACAAATATATGCGCATACATTCTCATTTAGGGGATCATGTTCATTGGTGGATAAATGAAGAGAAATTGTACCACCGTTGAGAACTATGGGTTTGCGTATACGAAATGAATTTCTCTGGATGAAAACTCTTTTTTTTAGAAGAGGGACGAGAAGTGTGCTGTATAAAATGAAATAAAATATTCCGCCAAGTTTGGAGTGGAAAATAATTCATCCCGGGTACGCTTGAAGTAAAGATGAAAACCGGGTTTTCTCCTCGAGGAATTCATCTCGTGAACGCAGGCCCTATGAATTTAAAGCACTTTTATTGATGGAATCATTGAAAAAATATCTCTTCACACTCCGCGAGACAAAAGCATTACCATCTTCACTGAATGTGTAGAATTTCTAAAAAAAATGATTGACATTCGACGTATTCATTGGGATACATCCTGCGTCAAAAACGTGGTCGTTAAGATTTCACATAGTTTTTTTATTTTTTACTTAAATTATAATATCTTTTTGCTGGTTTTATAGAGGATCATTCATTTCGTGGTTTCAAGTTGCGAAAAAGTGCGAAAAAGTGTTTTAGTTCTGCGAACCTTCCCGAGGCTTTTGACATTTCTTTATTAAATTAGGTCTACAAAATTTACTAAACCCTTTTTGTAGCTATAGCTTTTATTTCTAAAAGGTTTATAACTTGGGTTGGGATGAAATGTTTTATTCGTCGGATCTCCATAAATTCCATTCTAAGAGTTTTTTTTTGTTCTATACTATGATATTTAGATGTGACTTTCACACATATACCTACGCACTATTTTTTTAGTCAGTGTATGTAGTTACAAATTGTCACAAGCATTAACTCGTTAAGCAAATATATCTGAAAAAAACTATCTCTATATGTAGCCAAAATCGGTCATTGAGTCGTTGCTTTTGTAATTTTAAAGATATAAAATAAGCGTGGGATCTTTTATTTATCCAACGACTGCTCTTTGGTATATCAAGTCAGATTTAAGAGTCTTAGATTAGCGTAGGAGTGCCACTCAATACCCGAATTAAAATATATACTTCACTTCACTTTTAAATGTTGAAGAGAGGTATGAAGTTTTCACTTTAACACGTAAATAGAACCAAATTTTGGGAGTGCCTCTGGACTCACATATTTAAAAATCAATTAAATATGGTTAACTATTTTCTTATACGTTTTAAGTAAGACGTGCTTCTGACTTAATTCCAAAAATTTACATTAATCTGTAACCATTACATAGAGCGTGGAAGCAACGAAATTAATTCGCTGTAAAACGTCTTATACCTACAAAAGCATAAAAATATATTTTTGATCAGCACCAAGAGTTCTGCTGCTGCTAGGATAATAGCATTTTTAGCATATCAAGGGTTTAAAGATAAACTAAAGATAAAAGATAAAATAAAACTCATTAACAACGAAACAGACAAACGAAGATAATGCAATTTAAAGACAGCTTTAGGACTCAAAATGCCTGCACTTAGTGAGTATTATAATTATGTGTAGACTGTAAAAATTGCAAAAATGTAAATTATGCCTCGTTAATTTTTTCCAGTTATAGAACGTGCTTAAATATATTCATATTCCTAAGGAACTATTTTTTTTTAAATTTTGTACTTAATGAGTTTTACCTTTGAACCAACGTATTAGCATTTTGAGCATATTGTTTTAGTAAATTGGCCAAAAAAAAAACAATTTTATACACTTTATTTTAAGAAGTAGGTTGTATATTAGGTTAAAGTTTCACAGTACGTCACAGTTTCCCAGTTAAAAAGAAATATATTTAAGTAGATACATATTGCTATATAGTTAAGACGAGAAAATAGTCGAAAAGTAGTTAGGTCTATCATTACAGTGAACATTATGATGTATTACAACACTTAATTAACTGTAAGACATAGCTAAAAACAATCGCATATTATATTTTGTAGACCGAATCTAATCTAATTGCGCAGACTTTCGTCATCCCGAAGGGGATTGCACTTAGTCGATATTCGGCAATTTATTTTTGTTATATGTAATTTAAAAAATTTAAAACAAAAACATAAGGAAAGGCTACAGTCCGCTTGGGGCGAACAGTATGATACCCTATCCTTTTCCCTATGTACCCCAAAGAAAAAAAAGCATTAGGAAGATGATGGATAGCATTTTATTTCATTCTATGAAATTTAAAGAAAAAAAAAGGTTTATTGAAAAAACGCCCCCAAAAAGTGGGCGTGGCCAAAAACTTTGTATGGGAAATATATTGGAAAAAATATAGGCTAAATATATTGTTAAACATTTTTTTCCGATTTCTATGAAAATTTTCAAAGAAAACAGCATTTTAGTGAAAAACGCCCACAAAAAGTAGGCGTGGCAAAAAACTTCATATGACAAATTTATAAAGGTAGGCAGTACCTACATATCTTGTGAAGGTTTTACAACTTTATCTCTCTAACTTAAGCCTTAAAACGGTTTTTTCTAAATTGTGGGCGTGGCAGTGGGCGGATTTAAAAACTTTTAACACTTTACCATTTCGGGACCCTAGGGAGTATATGCTCCAAATTTCAGCCTCCTAGCATAACTTTAAAGGCCTCAAAAGTTGATACGGACGGACGGACGGACGGACGGACGGACGGACGGACGGACGGACGGACGGACATTGCTAAATAGTCTTAGGATTTGGTCCTGATCATAAATATATATACTTTTATGGGTCTCCGACGAATATTAAGGGGTGTTACAAACTATGTGTCAAAATTAATATACCCTTAGGATAGGGTATAAATAGGTCGTTTGACGGATCTCTAAACTTTATTGTTTGAAAATAATTTCTTGGCCTTAGCTAACTCTTATAGATCAAGGTTTTACCCGACTTAATATCCTAATTATATTGTCAGTATTTAACAGTTATGTTATATCTATGTTGAGAAGCCTACTTCTGTGCGTTTGAGCAACTTTTTTAACTTCATCTTCAACCATTTCAATATTTAGATCTCTATGTAGATCGCCGTTGCGTATGTATCAAGGTGCATTAACTAAGTTCCTTAGTACTTTTAGAAGACTTGAATTTTTTGTAAATTTGTTTGGTATGTGCATGCCTAGAACTAGAACCCGTAGGTCAATACCGGTTTCAGAACGAATCGAATATCGAATGTTCAACTAATCTCTCTTTTTCTTTACATGCGCTTCCCAAAGCAGTTACGCATGATGATGAATATTTGGCGTAAATGGCCGATACAGACCCCAATGCCTAGCTTCTCCAACCACTGTGTGTGCGAAGATACATTTTTTCACACGAATGGAAGGGACTTACAGTTTAATTACGATTCCGAACGGCAATTAATTTCTGAGAAGCTTCTCATGACAGTTGTTACTCTTTAATGTTTGTCACACGTTGGCAAGAGGTGGGCAGCGAATAAAAACTTTCAGGTGGTACAGGTCCGGATTTGAACCAGCGACCTCTCGCTTAGTGGTCCAACGCACTAAACCACTAAGCCACTGCACCCACACGTACGTTTTTATACGTAAATTTAATATGGGCTGACTTTACATGAGCAACATTTTTTGCATATTTTTATACCCTATCTTAAGGGTATATTAATTTTGACACATAGTTTGTCGTAGACTCATAAAAGTATATATGTATATATATTTATGATAGGGACCAAATCCTAAGACTATTTAGCAATGTCCGTCCGTCTGTACGCAATTCTTAGGCCTTTAAAATTAAACTAGGAAGCTGAATTTGGACCACATACACCCTAGGGCTCCGAAATGGTTAAGTGTAATTTTTGTTTTAATACGCGTTGAAGAGATTAAGTATTACAATCTTCACAAGATATATTGGCACTGCCCTCCTTTATAAGTTTTTTGCCGCGCCTACTTTTGTGGGCGTTTTTTACTAATATGCTGTTTTCTTCGAAAATTTTCTTAGAAACCGAAGAAAAATGTTTAACAAGATATTTCTCCAATATTTTTTCCAATACATCGCCTAAGCAAAGTTTTTGGCCCCGCCCACTTTTTGGAGGCGTTTCTTTTTTTTTTAAAAATATATATCTTTTTTTTTTAATTTAACAGAATGAAATAAAATGCTATGCATCATCTTCTTTTGCTTTTTTCTTTGGAGCATATAAACTTCTATGTAGCGGGCTGTAGCCTTTCTTTGTGTTTCTATTTTAATTGTAAATAAATCGTTTCGTTCATATCATTATTACATCATGACTTTACGATATATGTACGTTATAGAATATAGGATTTGCGTTTGGGCGTTTTTTGGGTTGTTTTAATGAAATTCTAAGTTTTATCGCGCGTTTTTGAATTCTATAAAGTAGCTCCAAATATTTTATTGGTGCACCTGACCAAATATAAGCGTTGTACTCCAGTTTTGGGCGAATAAATGCCTTATAAATTCTAGCCAAATCAGAAGGGGGGAAATATTTCTTGCATCGCTTGAGGAAGCCTAGACATTTCGCAGCGTTCTTAGCGACGTCGAATATGTGGTTATTACAACGAAGTTTGTCATTAACGCACTTACCGAAGATGGAAATCCTTTCGGTTTCAGCGATGCAAGTGCCATCTATGAATAATGGCAGAGTATTGGTGTTTCGCTTTAATTTTTTTGTGTTCGCCTTCCTGGAATATCATTATTTTTGACTTCGATGGGCTTACCGACAGGTTCCAAGTCCTACAACACTCATCGAGTTCTTC